>OY979769.1:7059252-8455103 GCA_963855975.1 Andrena chrysosceles | reverse complement strand
TTGGATTTGCTTATTCGACAGCTCTTCATATGCGCTGGATGCACTCGCCGGTGCAATTGTCACTTTGATTTGGATTTTTTTATTCGACAGCTTTTCATATGCGCTGGATGCACTCGCCGGTGCAATAGTGACTTTTGATTGCAATTGTTCATTCGACAGCTCTTCATATGCACTGGATGCACTCGCCGGTGCAATTGTCACTTTGAATTGGATTTGCTTATTCGACAGCTCTTCATATGCGCTGGATGCACTCGCCGGTGCAATTGTCACTTTGAATTGGATTTGTTTATTCGACAGCTTTTCATATGCGCTGGATGCACTCGCCGGTGCAATAGTGACTTTTGATTGCAATTGCTTATTCGTCAGCTCTTCATATGCGCTGGATGCACTCGCCGGTACTATTGCGATGTTTTCATCCATCGATTTGTGTACTTTTTTGTGTACTCGTACCTGCTCCTCCTGGTTTTATGTACGGAGGTTCTCTAATCGGCTGTTGTCGATTGTATCGACTATCTATAATTTCTGGCAACATGCAGTCCTCATAGAACTTCTTCAGTTTTTCCTCCATCTCTGTTGCCCAGAATCGATCATCTCTCGAAACTGTTGTAATTTTCATTCCTTTTGGCGTCCATAAACAAAAATAGGCCCGTTGCCTTTTCGTTATGTGCAATTGTCCTTGCACTTGATAATAGTAATGATGATTCTTATTCATTTCATTACCCTTGTAAATACGCCTAATATTATCAAGTTTCTTTATTGCTTCAGCAGGTGATAAATCCTTGGCCGATTCAGGACACTTTACTTCGACGATTTTATCATGGTCCACGAGGCCGTCAGGAGTTGCACCTAAGTGAGGCACAGTGTCATCGATGAAGAGGCCACACGGTAGAATATGCATTCCTAATTCTTCTTGCATTTGTTTCAAGGCGTTTGCCTCATTTTCCCTTCCGTATTGGAGAGAATGTAAATTGTGGAGTTGCGGGTACATTATACTCTTCACAGTATTTGCCCGTGGTGTAGTCTTTCGTAATCGGCATACCTTGCCGAAATTGGATGCAGTTAATAATTTCTTCCTATAACCAATCCATTTTTCGCTATTCGTCTGATCGCGAGTTTCCACTTGGATCTCGTCTCGCCTCGTTTGCCAGTGAAGGAGTATATCCGCGTGCCTTTTACACTCGGAAGAGTATACTGTCTCTTCCATATCTGGTTTTGCCGCGTTGGGGCCGTAATCGTGGTCGCACGATTGTTTGTTATTTCGAAAGGAGGATGCTTTCGCTTCTTTTTTATACTCCCTTGCTTTTTCTGCTGCGCGCTTCCGACGTCCTTCCAGCTTTCTTATCATGGTTGGCGGCTCTTTATTCATTGCCGTACTCAATCTGCTGAACGCCTCTTTTGTGTTATATTGGACGACTGCAGCGGAGACTCTACCCTGATACGAGCCTCCTCGTCCAAAGTTTATCCTTTTGCCTCCGATGAATTTAGCAATTATGTTATTAAAACCTTCAACAGCATTGTTATTTAGACCGCGCAGCAAACTGTCAGCTTTAACGAAAAGTTGCTGCATCGCTTCTTCGATACTTTCATAAATACCAGCTTCTCTTAGTTGTGGAACGTAGTCTACTCTGTTGGGATCAGAGTATTTCTTACAGAAGTATGCTAACTTCTGACATTCCTTGTGTTGACCGAAAACGTGACTCGGTACATTTTTCAAGTCTTGCTTCAAATTTTGAATTCGTTCCTCGAGTGGTACTTCTTCTCGCAACCGGTATTCCGCAGCTTTTTTTATACCAGTACGCAGGCGGAGAGCATTATTCTGTACGACAGCTCTTAGATCTTTATTGCGGCCTTTTGTTCCGATTTCGTTTATTCTTTTACTGAAATTGCGTAACAGGTGATTGGTGCATTCGATTTTTTGTACCTGCACCATATACTTTCCATATGGATTACTGTCCAATATCTTCTTGTACACACTGCTATCGCCATCGGCAACTAATATATGGTATATTAGGCCGTGCATATCTATGCTGCAATTGAATCCTTCGACAATAGCAACACTCTCCATGCCAGTTGAACTCTGATAACGACCCCAGTTCTTGAAGCAACGATGCTCGCGCAGTTCTTCCTTCCTCGTACCTGCTATTTGGCAAGTCATGCAGAATTTATTCTTCACGCTGATGTACAGCACTTTCTTCGTGTGGTATCCCACGATGGCTCCTACGCCAGAAAGAGAATTGTAATCTCCTCCGCGGTAGGATCTTTTCATCCAGCTGCCATCCGCGACAACTGGGATCAACGGTAGATTGGATTCTGCATGTACGTCGCCTCTTTCGATAGCTAATGCTTTTTCCTCATTTCCAGCATCTTCCATTTCGCGTTGTGCGGCCACTTCGAGGGCATCGATTAGCTCAATCTGACATTTCTCGTAGATCCTTTTCGTCATACAGGACACGTTCACGGCAGTCAGTATGTCCTCCAGTTGATTATACCCGCCGCCCGTCATCATTGTTGCGGAAACAGCGGCGCTGTTGATATCCATTTTGGAATCACTCTTCCGAAGACAGGATATGCACTTTGTGTATTTGCACATTTTGCACTCTACATAATACACATTTTCTAGTCCATTCCGTTGACATCTAATTATTTCAAAATGTTCGATGCCACAGCCAATAGTCGAATGTTTTCGAAGATTTTTTATTTGTTCGAAAACATACGGAAAATCAACGAAGTCTCTTCCTTCTGAAATTGGATTTTCCGGCTGCTCTGGTTGCGCATTCTCCACCACCCAGTAATCGGCATCAATTCCAATATCTTCATCCGTTTCTTCGTTGATGTCTCTTACGGAATGTATCTCATCCCTGTCTATGTGGAAATCTATTTCTTGTGCAATTTCTTCTTCGTTCGACTCGAAATGCACTTCTTCTACAATTTCCTCTTCGTCCGCATTGAAATGTATTTCTTCTTCAATATCTTCTACGTCGGTATCGAAATGTACTTCTTCTACAATTCCTTCCATAATTGAAAAATCTTCAAAATTTCCTACGTCTTCTTCGTGCATTCTGCCCGTAGGACAATCATCCGCAGCAGATGTGCTTGGAAGTGTTTCGTACGAGGTACCTGCACGAGTACCTGCTTCCGCCACGGTGCCCCGACCTACCGCGAGGCACGCTGCTCTTTTTAATCGTTGCCTGCACGTAAAGAGTCAATAATCAGTAACACGTGACACATACATATAAATAAGAAAAACATACAATAGAAAAGAAAAGCAGGCATAGTAAAAGAAGATATAGTACAGTAATGTCTCGATGTAAGCGAAAACCTCGGAACGTAGGAAAAGAGAGTGAATGGAAGAAAGGGCTGCCGATTGTCCCTATCTTTTTCATTCGCTGTCCTTCTCTGTGGCCGACGCGCATTACCACTAAATATGAATTATCCAAATTATATCGTGTTTGGTGTCATTTATCATTAGGGAAATATCACAAATGTTACGATGCTTTATTTATGAAAATATTATTATTGCATTTCTGTGAATATCATTCTAATTTATCTTCGCGATACGAAGAGGGACGTAGCGTGATACAAATGTTCCTCTTAGACAACGCGATTCCCTCGCTACGCAAACCCAAGGACATGCACTTTTGGCCCGTTTTCTTTTCACACGCACACATCTGCACAACCGTCTCCGCTACTCGCAAGCGAAGGCAGCCACAAGCAGACATGTCTGCGCTGCAATACGCGGCTGTGTGTGTATGCAGGCACGCGTGCACTTGACCGCGTGTGAAAAGAATACTTTTCGCATTTCAATCCTGGGTCATTCGACGCGAAATCGGACACTTTTCGGAGTACCATTTGGAATGTTTGTGAAACTTGCATATATTGTGGTCTTTAGTGATACATAAACGTATTTCAAAGGATTTTTCAAAATTGTCAATATCGTGGAAATTGACTTTTTTTCATTAAATTATAACTGTTGAACTAAGAAAAAGGTAAGAATGAGCTTTTGGATGCTTACACTGGGGAAGTAAGAGTACCTAATCAAAATGATGTCACTTAAAAAAAAAATTTTAGACCATTTATTCTGTGATTGTTTTAAACAAATGCAATTTTATACCAGCAAGGCGCTATTCCAAAATTTGAAAAAAATTGAGAAAACAGCCCTACTTGTGCTCTTTGCAGACACGTTTTCAGAAACGCGGATGCTTTAAAATTGGTCGCATGAAAATTAATTGAATGTGACGCTGCATCGCCCGATACCGGCTGGATTAGCTGTAAACCGCGCGGTACTAGCAGCGGCCAAGTGGCTATATCTGATATTGTTATATAGGGTTCTCACGAATGGTAAGTATTTGACAAAAACTAAAAGAGGAAAACATATTTTTTATATCCAACATAATACGGTATGTCATCTTTTGGTGTTCGCGATATTTTCCGTGAACCGAAGGTGATCTTCAGTTTTTTAAATGGAATGCTACATATTTCATTACCCGATATGAGTGTATAAATCTCAAGCCAAATTCAAAAATATGGTGTACTATGACTTTCAATGCCACGCAAGGTTAGGAAAGAAACAAATAGATAGTTGTATATTGTAGCACGGACGGCTCAGTCTGTCGAGCCGGTGCTGGGCGGCGCAGCGGCACCTTCAATTAATTTTTATGCGACCAATTTTAAAGTATCCGCGTTTCTGAAAACGTGTCTGCAAAGAGCACAAGTAGGGCTGTATCCTCAATTTTTTTCAAATTTTGAAATAGCGCCCTGCTGGTATAATATTGCATTTGTTTAAAACAATCGCAGAATAAATGTTCTAAAACTTTTTTTTTAAGTGACATTTTTATTAGGTACTCTTACTTCCCCAGCGTAAGCACTCAGAAGCTCATTCTTACCTGTCTCTTTCTTCAACAATTATAATTTAATGAAAAAAAGTCAATTTCCACGATCTAGACAATTTTGTAATTCGCGTGGAATGTCCCTCCTTGAAAGTCTATAATACTGGAGAGAGAGAGAGAGAGAGAGGGAGAGAGAGAGAGAGAGACAGAGAGAGAGAGAGAGTTGGTAATAATATAATTGAAATGATACAACATTGTGTAAGACACATAGGACCATATTTCTAATAAATTATAACCTGAAGGAATAAAAATATTTCCAAACAAACATTTTGCCTTTTGCATGCTCAGACAATACGACGCAGAAAGGATAGGCTATTTTTAACGTTGTACCTCCTACAACAATTCAACGAGGGGCTGCAGGGTGGTATTTCGTTTTATGGAACGTTGTAAAATAACGGCGAAACGAAGGGTCCGAGAAACACGTGTCGTTTGCCTTTCGCGAAGCAAACCCTACTTCACCGCGCCGGTGTTGGAGATCCGTCTGGTTCTTGTCAACGAGCACGCTTTCCAGCGCATCACCCCGTCTCTTTAGACAACTTTTCGAAAGCGTGGGACTGACCTCGACTTTCGTTACCCTCACACAAGGCGAATCGATGGGGGCGCGAAGCGTTGGTTTCGGTTTTTCGGCAAGGGCTGCCTGCCTATAGCTCAGATGGGCGAAATTTTTGCCTGTAAGGCCCTTGGGGTCAGTTGGATTTTGGCTTGAGTCAGAAAAAATATAATTGTTTTCTTACGTCCGGATAGATGTTTGCGGTACTCAGAAATGCATGGAAAATTTCAGGATCGATATTGCCAGGAAACGGGACCGAAAGTTCTACGGGGACGTCGACGTTGTTCTTCATTGATCATTCAATGTGATCAACATCTCGGTTACGTTTTTTTATTTCAGATAAAGCCAACCCTTCACATCGGTGGGGATACCGATTACATATTACCACGGGCGAAATCCTCAAATAGATCCATAGCGAGAAATCGAAATACCATACCGTGACACCTCAATAAAAAAAATATACCGTTCTATTGCAAAAAACTAACATGACCTTGACATCGCTTCCAATACCTCATTCATAAAAAAAATTTGTACTATTATGTTCGATGGAACTGATACCAAACAGGAATATGTATATTAAACAATTTTCACTTATTGGAGTAGTTGGTAAGTAATAAAAGGCGACCCTCGGTTCGAAATTGAATTTGTACGATATAGGTATAGGTATTCAGCGAACAGAATTCTCCGATGCTCGCGGTTACTTTGTCGCTGTCAATGGGTCGTAAAAGAGAAGGACAGAGCGGGGGTCGTAGCAGCCGAGAAATAAAGTCAGCGCCTCGATCTGCTAATACAGAGCCACAACGTTATTTAGCGGAGGGGGTACACTTACAGGAGTGGTAGTAATGTGTGCGTCAGCGATCGTCATCACGTACGCGTTACCACCACTCCTGTAGGTGTTCCTCTCCGCTAAATAATCGGTTCTGCATAATGTTGCTGGCAACCCTGCAGATACGCAACAATTTTGATATTGAAAAATTGTGGTAATGGTATAGATAGAGGGCAACCTCACGGATTTTGAGGACCTTGAAATATGTTGTCAAGGACGTCATTCTGAACAACTTTTTCCTCTAAACTTTTTGGCGGTCGACCTTGGTTTCCGAGATATTTGGGACAAACTTCTATTCATTTATTCCGACGCAACGGACACAGCGATCAACTTGAGGTGGTTGGTCATCGGGGGGGATGTGTTTATATTTGTCTCTAGACACCTCGGGGCGCTTCGCGAGGTGGATAGCACGTGGGAATGTGATTAAAAAAGAAAGTAATTTTTTTCAAAAAGAATGTAATTTTTTCAATCACATTACCATGAGCCTATCTACCTCGGGGCGCTTTGCGCCCCGAGGTGTATGGAGACAGGGATAAACACATCCCCCAGATGACCAACCACCTCAAGTTGATCGCTGTGTCCGTTGCGTCGGAATAAATCAACCGAAAGGTCGACATTGTATTCTACCTATACGTACGCGTTCGTAGCAGCACAGCGTTCGGCGATGTTCTGTGCGAATATCTCGGAAACTACTGCCGTGCGACGGTAACATGTATAGGAAAAAGTTGTTCAAAATCTTGATCTTGATAACATATCCAAAAATCATTGAAATCGGTGAGGATGGAAAACTTCTAAATAATTACCAAAAAGTTTAGAAGAAAAAGTTGTTCAGAATGACGTCCTTGACAACATATTTCAAGGTCCTCAAAATCCGTGAGGTTGCCCTCTATCTATACCATTACCACAATTTTTCAATACCAATAATGGCTCAACTTTTTTAATTTTAATTTTTTCTGCATAAACATTTCTTTCAAATATTCATAACATTTTCCTGATTGTGATGAGACCAAACATGATACAATGTCGACAATTTTTGGTCGAAACAGATATTACATCGTGTAACGTGCACGAGAAAATGTACTGTGTGAAAATATCTTTCTACGGAATAGAATTCTCTTTTCGCGTAGTAGTATCCACAACTGCAGGGTACTTGAGATGTCGTAAACATGGCCCGGGCTGGGACAAAGGTTGCCAGTGAGGCCTGGAGAATGTTTCGAAGACTGCGCTTTTCAATGAAAAAATTTCGTTGAAGGTACACATGGACGTATATATTGCGGACAAAATTCGACAGAAGAAAAAGTACTGTGTATTTCGTATTCAACAAGTAACTACATATGCATTATGCTGAACATCGAATCGCGAATCATCGATGACTGTTTGCTAATTTTAAACATTATCTTCTACATCACATAAATAAAATCTAATGTGTATATTTTATCCATTCGAAACTACGTACAACTATTGAAATAGTCGCAACTGTATTATAAAGGAAGCATATCTAACGAAACGCGTATAGTTTGAAAGTTTTATGCTAATAAAACGTGCATAATTTGTATAACACATATAACGAAGTTTAAAATTTCTACGTTTCGTCTCATCGGCATGAAAGTTGCAGGAACGCGCTGCTGATGTTTTTCACATGAAAATGAGTCCAAACACGGTATAAATCGGGTTATTAATTAATTAAATACTGATGAACATACAAATTGGAATAGAATGAGTGGGGCAAGAGGGGTAAAGTAATGACATGCGTTGCGATGCGCATAGCATAGAATATGTGTACGTAAAGCGTCAAAGATAGCTGTTGATATACATATTTGAAGAATATGAATAATACTGTATTATACACAATAAAATACCGTGCTACTACTACATCTCAAACTGTGACTTCATACAAATCTGTACCATAACACGTAACTTACATTTCTCGACGCTTTCTATTTTTCGACAAACGCTTTGCAAATAACTTAGGCTGCTTCCGTTTTGTACCATCCCCCAAATAGCGTTTATTTTTTGCATCTGCGGCTTCCTTCTTTGATTCCATGGCAATGATGAACGTGAATGGTCACACACACTTATCAACACTACAGTAACGAACCACGCGGAAATGGAACAATTCACAAATTATGAATATTCCATATATCGATATCCGCGCATCAAATAAAAGCCCGATTGCTTTCTGCGTCTTCACTGTAGTGCAAACGACAAGAAACTGATCAGCTAGCGTCGTCGCTGCATTGTTTACAGATGCTGAGAGGCTAAACAGAAGATAGTGGGAAAGGGACGAATATACGCGTCCTGTTCCTCTCTTTCTCATTAGGTTTGGTGGTATGCTCATACATTTACGTAGAATATGTACTTCCGGGAATACTGTTTGGTGCACAGAAATGTGCACAGGAAAGAATTTTTTATTATCCTGTGCATATACTGTTGACGTATCACTGATTTCATTAGCGAAGGATTCATATTTCGTTCTACCATTATCCTTTCCCATTTGCCTGACGGTGATGAAGGAACACCCCGCAAGTATGCGCGGACACGCGCCACATTTTCAAACCTTTGCGCATTCGAACTTTTACGCGGGCCGATGACGCCCCGCTCCGGCCTTGGTGCGAGTGAAATACAAAATCTTGAGGGAGTGAGAAAGGCAGTTTGGGCCCTGACCCACCCTCGAGGGTAGCAAAGGCTCGATCGTCAGAAAAAAAGCGACTGTCGAGCAGTAAAGACCGTAAGTACTTTCGCGCTTACTATCCCTGTCTTTTTCACTATATGTGCCGGTTATTATGAAAGTGGTCCAAGTCCAAAATTTTCGTTTGTTACATTTCACTTATTTTTTTACGTATTATATCAACGTGATACATGCTAAACGTAAAGTTCAATTTCTTTTTTTTTTAAATTTGGCACGACGCCACTTTCATAATAACTGACATCTACATTTTACTTCCAACCCAATACTGTATTTAGACATATTCCGGGTAAAGTTTCCGATTACCGTCATAGTATTGTTGTAACTTTTTGTGCAAAATCTATCGTGTGAAGTGTGATTGTTTGAGTGTCCGCGTGTTTCTCAAGCTGCGTATCGCCATTGCGGGACTGCCTCGCATGGCACATCATTCGCGGAGTGGAGAGTCTGGAGACTACCTCGACCATGATCATTTTACGAGGCATCAGCCGTCGATTTTTTGACGTGCTCACAGGTGCCTCGCGGCCTCCAGATCAAAAATCGCTAGCTCGGGCGACGCAAATATCATGCTGGATGGAGCGCGAGACTGTCGAAATAGCCTGCCTCGCAAAGTGATCATGATCGAGGTAGACTCCAGACTCTCCATTCCGCGAACCGTGCCTCGCGCGGCATCGTCGCAATGTCGATACGCAGCTTCACGCTCAGAGATTCGTGTATTCATTATCGCGTAGAATAACAAAGTTATGTTATAATTTACCCGCGAAATGTCTAGAAAAGGTATATACATTCGGGTGGAATTTAGGTTTCCTTTAGTTGAAACTGAAAACAAGTGATGAAAATTAGACTGTTTCTAAACATCAGAAGTGGAAAAATCGGAAATTTTAAAATTGAAGGCTCGGATGCAATAAGGAGACTAGCGCTCGAAAATGCGAAAGAGTATTGTCCAAACGCTAAGAAAGATTGGAAAATTAAATGTTATTAACCTGAATTTTAAAAAATATAGTGTTGTAGAGCTCGTTACGACACACATTTTTCTTTTTACAGTTTCTTTATCGAATCATTACTTAGTATTCGAGATGAAAATTATAAACCAACAAATTTCTTCCACCAAAGTCAATATTTTTTAAACATAAATTGCGATAACTCGAATAAATATTAACGGATCGTTATGAGACTTGAAACATAAATCTCGGAAAACTGTAGCGAAGCTATAAAATGTATGCACAAAATCCTTATGTTAAAAAAAAGTAATAATATTTCATTAGAAATGAATACTGGACATACCCCATGTTTTCCAACGTTCGCCGTTAAAAAGTATGAAGGCAATTTTGAGGTACATGTAACTTGCAGCGACAAAGTGTTTCTTAATGTATAAAGAAGATTTTCACCAATTCTCACACTAATTAATAAATAATCGTAGAAAATATGACGATATATACAAATCTCGCGGGCCACCAACAGTCAGCAGCCGCGTATAATGCTCTATACTTAGCAGTTTTAGCACTCGCGTTGACTGTTGGTGCCGCGCGGGATTTATATACAGTGCCATATATTCTACAATTATTTATTATTCAGTGTGAAAATTTGTGAAAATCTTCTTTGTATATCAAGGAAAAACTTTGGCGCTGCAAGTTACATGCACGTAAAAATTTCCTCGATACTTTTTAACGACGAACGATGAAAAACATGGGTTATATCCAGTATTAATTTTTAATGAAATATTATTACATTTCTTAATATAAGAGTTTTGTGCATATATTTTACGGCTTTGCTAGAATTTTCCGAGTTTTATGTTTCAAGTCTCATAACGATTCGTTAATATTTACTCAAGTTATCGCAATTTATATTAAAAAGATATTGACTTTGGTCGAAGAAATTTGTTTGGTTTATAATTTTTATCTCCAATACTAATGATGAATATCCAATACTTCGATGAAGAAACTGTAAAAAGAAAAAATGTGTGCCGTGACGAGCTTTACAACACCATATTTTTTAAAATCCGGTTTAACAAAATTTAATTTTCCAAATTTTTCTAACGTTAGGACAATACTTTTTCGCATTTTCGAGCGCTAGTCCCCGGATTGTATCCGAGCCTTCAATTACAGATATTTTGAACCTTGATAACCTCATAATTACAAATTTTGGAAATGTTTGAATTTCAACGCATTCAAAATTGGAAATTCAAGCATTTAAAAACATGAAGATTTCTCTCCTGCGCTAAATCTTGGCTAAAGAAAGCCTATATTGCACCCGAATGTACCGAATTGATAAACGTTTACTCTTCTACTGCACTTTCAAATCTATTTCAATAATTTCACTGTTTCTTCGATTCGCTTTTAGATGGCAAGCAATGCAGGGTCGCAGAATCTGGAGGGAGAAAGAGAACGAACTCCGTCGCGGGGACGGAGTCCGTCTCAACGACGGAGTCCGCGAAGAGAGAGGACTCCGTCCTCACGGAGAGCGCCCACGCCGCGGCCGTCCTCGCGACGGAGTCCGCGAAGAGAGAGGACTCCGTCCTCACGGAGAGCGCCCACGCCGCGGTCTTCCTCGCGACGGAGTTCGTCTCGACGACGGAGTCCGCGAAGAGAAGAAATCAACTGGATGGAAATGGCCATCCAGTATAGAAGACAAGTATGTAGATACGTAGGCGATCTCACGCAAACATTTCTTACATTCTCATGAAAGTATGAAAATGTCTAGACATTATTGCAGTAATTGACATAAGATTTATGTTTATTTTTCATATTACAGTACACTGAGATGAGGAGACAAATGAGAAGGCTGGAGTATGAGCAGGAAAGAGGAGGCAGAGGAGGAAGAGGAGGAAGAGCAGGAAGAGGAGGAAGAGGAAGAAGAGGAGGAAGAGGAGGAAGAGGAGGAAGAGGAAGAAGAGGAGGAAGAGGAGGAAGAGGAGTAAACAATTATTTCTATTTTTAAGAATGTACTAAAATATATAAATTTTTTTAATAAAAAAATGTAATAATTTCTATATTCCAAGGTCTTTCATCCGTCGGCAATGAATAATTTTCTCGTATTTATTCCTACTCTAGTCGAGAGTAGGGTTGCCACCTTTTTTGCAGAAAAATAACGTACATTTGCTTTCGTGGGGTATACAAAAAAGTACGCTCAACAAATTAAAAGTACATTTGAATCTTATTAGTTTTTATTTCTTCCAAACATATTTTCCATTGCTTTTAGAATTACAGAGTAAATTTTTATTATTTTGAAATATCTCAATGGCATCATAGCACTCAATATTCATATTAAAATAGATAAATAATTTGATTTTTATTAGATTGAGAGAGGCCTTGTTTCTTTCATCCCGCCACTTCACATTCATGACAGAGAAAACTCTCTGAATAAATGCTAAAGTGGCAGGAACAGATAGAAGATAATAATATTGCGTTACTTTCGCGTAGGTACTTTATTGTTATTCAAAAGTATAGAGTACATTTACCTATAATAACGTAAGATACTTTGTTTTAATGTACGAGTGGCAACCCTAGTCAAGAGTCATATATTTAGTCGAGAAAGTACGAATAAACACGAGAAAATTATTCGTGGCCGACAATTGAATTCCCCATGATTAATTAATTCAATGATAACGCTTTAAATACAAATTGTCAGGGGTTATTTAAGTAATGCTCATCTCTGATATTTTGCCATATAATTGAAGCAGTGAGCGCAACAACCAACTAACCCACATTATTTACGAAATTGAGTTAGCAGCAATAACGTATTCCAATAGGCTCTACTAATTATATCGATGGCTTACTGCACACATATTGTAGGTCCACTTTTTATAAAATTTGAGGTTTTATATGCAACAAATAGTGCTTGACTGTGTCTTTCTGCTGTATAAAATCACATTTTTATCTTTTTTATAAATTTATCAAAAATAATATTTTTGTTTATTGTATGTCCCTAAATATCATATTGAAGTAAGATTATTTCCAGTATTATTCCTTTCATTCATTTTTATATAATATCATTCAGTATAGGGTAAAGCCACCAGTAGTCGACCATTTTCAGAAAAACATGAAAAATAAGGTTTTTAAAAGTGACAATCTTTTGAACAGAGTGCAGTTATAGTGCAGTTCGAAAACTGCACTTTGTTCAAAAGATCGTCACTTCTAAAAACCTCATTTTTCATGTTTTCTGAAAGTGGTCGACTACTGATACATGGTCGACTACTGGTGGCTTTATCCTAGTATGTCCTCCTCTGTACTTGGTTACATGTAGCATGTCCATCTTCCAAGTATTATTATCAAATTATTATTGTAATTTTGCAGATTCTAACTTATACTACTAATTACACATTATATATATAATGCAACAAGTATTTATATTTAATTATAAAGTACCATTGAATGTTTGAACCTTTTTTCTCAAAAACGTTAAAACTGGACATACAATGTGTGCGCTAAGCCATCAATGTACAATAGGAAAAATTTATTTGCAGGTTATTCCGTTTTGCCCTAACTGTCTCAATTATTAAATAAGTACGACAGCGATTTCATGTGAGGTATGTGTTACGGTAAAAGCTTTAGTAAATGTATTCGTTCCCAGCAGTTTCTAGTCAATGTATGCCTAAAATGCATATAACGTAACCTAGAATCGTTCGAAAATGCATGCATTGACAGCATCACGCTTTTACTGTGGCTCGTGTATCCAGCTAACACTTCAATTTGCTATGATTCCACGTTGGCAGTCCTCCCGTGTAGGCGCCATCTCGTGTGCACTAGCTCAACTAAATTTGTCACGTGACTTGCTCTGTATTATCGTCAATATGGCGTAACTCTGATTTGGGAATGCAGTCACGAGGATACGTTGTTTGTCATTATATGAGCGAATTTTGGGCTGGGCGAGGTCTCATTCGAAAGAGGAAGGTTCAATGCAACACGCTCTGGACATCGTTTGAGTCACAAAACTCTTATAGTGACCTAAAAATACTTGAAATCTGCGAGTGTATTTTCTCCATTTTTTCTCTACTTTGGTCACTCATATTATTACATATCAACAAAATCTCGTCGAACCATGGCCAGAGCGTGTTGTACTGAACCTTCCTCTTTCGAATAAGACCTCGCCCAGCCCAAAATTCGCTCATATAATGACAAACAACGTATCCTACTAAACCCATGTTTTGGGCCAGATTGTGTCGGTATACAGCGCGCTGCATTACCCGTGTCTACCCCCTTAACTGTGCACACGCGACTGGAACGTGTCGAACCCTATCCCCTATCCCCTCTACGTTATAACGGCTCGGTAGCGTTTCAAATGTCACAGCGATATAGCTAAGGGAACTCGTCCTATATCGCTAATGTTTATTACTCACTTTTTATCACACAACAACTAAAATAATCATTGACGTTGCAAAATATATCTCGCGTAATGTAAATGCTACTTCCAAAGAAGTGTAAATGAAAAAACTGTAGTTGGATTTTGTTGCTTTTCTTTTTTCACTTAAGTAATACTCTTCAGTAATAAATGTTGGTAATAATTGACAGATTCACTGCGTCGAAAGCAGGGCAAAGAAAACGACGCAATTGTCCCTTCAAAGCAAAGAGACAAATGTGGTGAACTTCATGAGACTACTCATGATGAGACTCGTTTTTGGAGTTGCGTCGGCGATGGGTCTCGGTGAAAATCTCTCTGGTGTACTTGGAGGTATTTTCGTGCCACCTGGAGCGGATGACTACGGTGATTATGGCGATGGCGATTACGTACCGGAGTTATTTTAATTACGTATTTAAATAATAAAATAATAATATATAAACTATAAAAATGCTCATCGTAATAGTTATTATTTTTGTAATGAACATCAAATTATTTCGAAAAAATGCCGATGATGTTACAAAATATTTTTATAGCTTTTCACCATTATTCGTCATCTTCTCTGAATTAGGGGAACAATTTTAAACGAAACGTACATTTATGTGGCATTTATATTCTCAGGTTCGGAATATACATTTAATTGTATTTTTGTGACACTAGGCTGCTAATAGCGAATGGTGACCAAATCATTCGGGAATATTATAAATGAATATCATCGATTTAAATCGAAGTTTTGCATTTGGTATCATTTTGATCCATGTAATAATGTGTACCTGCAATTTTGAGAATGTACCCAAAATACCTGTATATCGTTGTTGTCATCATTTCTATGTGTACAAATACTGAACACGTAGAAATTAATATGTATGAAAGTGGTTAATGCTTAATTAATAGGTACTATCAAAATCTTCTATCTATATACTCTCTATTTAAGCGTAATAAATTTTAGGATAGTTTTGCTAATAAGAATAGAATCTTCCATCAAAATGACGAAGTAACATTGCATAAAATGTATTGCATTCGTAAAATTTTAATATCGAATGAAGCAGTGTCTGAAAATGTATTAAACGCATTAACATATTTATTACTACTTTTTCGTATTTAAGCAATTTATCACGCGCGTCATTTAGAATAAGAAGATACACGTAATTATTTACGTAACAAATAGTGAATTATTTATTTATTTGTAAATAATAGCCTTGTGCTAATTTATGTATCCGTTTATCATTTATGAAACTTTGTTGCGTCAGAAAGCGCTCCGATTTTTATTAAAACCGGTACATTGTAAATTGCTTTTTGTACGTATCGAGGTTTCAGTGTAATAAAATGTTATGTCTAAACGATTGTTTCTGTTTTTAATTCTCGGTTTTATAGTGTGAAAATGGAAAAATTGTACGATTTCATGTTGAAACCTTTTTAAATTCCAGTTATAGGCCTATTACCTCATTACCTACTATGTTCTTCTTTACCGACACCCCAAAGTTCTTCTTTACCGACACCCCAAAGTTCTTCTTTACCGACAGCCCAAAGTTACCCCCTCCCCGGAAAAAAATCTACGAACGCCCATGGGCTGCACTCGCGAGGACTTCTTGATCTACGTCCACTTCAAAATGAGTGAGAGGGCACGCGGCTAAACTTCCTAAAACACCCATGCTCCGATTCGGCTACAATTTTACGAACAGTTTCAGTATGCATAAAAATAATGTTTGCGAGAAGGATTTTCTGGGATTCAGAAAATAATTGTGTTCCCTAATGTAATGTCGTTCTCTACCTTACCGACACAATGTAAATAGACCTATAATCTTATGGGACTCGTTTCACCATCGACGAAGTATAGGTCCTAAACTTTTCGCCCACGTTCTGGCATCACTGCTTGCACATATATATGTCACATATGTAACACTGTGTTGTATAGGTTGGATCATTGAACATTAAAACGCACCTACACCAGTTAAACACATAATAACATATCACACTATTCTTTACAGAAATCGTTGCGATCAGATTTTGGTGCCTATACACAGCTTCTACACATATGTGATTGTGTATACTATAAATGAGCTTGATTCTTCATGAAACTACTGTGAAAGGATTAAAGTTAATGAGAGTACACAGAAATGGCTCTTATAAGAACATTTAATTTATCAATACCGGTCTCTTTAACAAAGTAATTTCAATAGCTTTGTATAATACATGCATGTTTCTGAGTGATACAGTTATTTCCACTTATCTCTTAATGAATTCATTATAGAATTTTTTGAAAATAAGGTATCCAACCTTTACGCACAATATACTTTGAATTATTAAATACACAATATTTTTTTAAGGTGCAGTCCAACAAATCTTGCTCGACGTTATAGCGTTTTTCCATCTAGATATGTCAATCCGATTTATAGAAAGGATGAGCAGGAAGAATTATATAAAACCAAAGAAGGAAAGGAACTGGCTCATATACCCATAAAACCAGCATTTACCAGCGATACCTCATCAGAATTCTATGATTCACGTGTTAGGTAAACCGTTAAATCTTCAGTTGATGAAATAACTTGCCTTTAATTCTACGTGATGATGATATTTCTTGCTTGTTAGGAAATTTACAAATTATGTTATGAGAAAAGGTAATAGAGAATTAGCTAGAACATTGGTAGACAAAACCTTTGAAAGCGTTAAAATGTTGCAACTAGAACGTTACAATAATAGTGGACCTGAGAAGAGAAAAAATATCATATTGGATCCAAAAGAGATTTTTCATCGTGCTGTAGAAAATTGTACACCTGTCTTGGAACTACAAAAGATAAGGAAAGGAGGAATTGCTTATCAGGTATGAATGACAATTATATTTTACTTAAATTTGTAGAAAAAGGTTTTAATAAATATTTACAATTAATAGAGCAACATTTTTCTTTGTTATCCATAGGTCCCTGTACCCATGAACGAACAGAGAGCTATATTTTTATCTATGAATTGGTTAATAAAAGCTGCAAAAGAAAAAGAAGGTGCAGAACGCTTTTATAAGGTGTTAGCGAAGGAACTTATCGATGCTGCTAATAACGGAGTATGTATATTATTTTCTTGTTATACACTTCGAATGCTCCACGATATAGAAATGTTATTCTCTTCTAAAGTAATCTGTTGTATAGATTATGAAATTCTACTCCATCGGCTACAGCAATTTTGTATTACAGGGTCGAGTTGTGAAAAAGAAACAAGATTTACATAAGCAATGCGAAGCTAATCGAGCTTATGCCCATTATAGGTGGATGTAAATAAATATAAAGCGTAAAATCATTGCAAATATTTGTACTTATTTAAATAAAGTAGCAATATAATTACAAATTGTTAGACACTGCCAAAAATAATTTCAAAATGTGTCTTTTCAGTGATCCTTCCGTAGGGTATACTTATCTTTAATTTTTGTTTACATGATACAATGTTCAAGTTTCTATAAAATTTATTAGCAAGATTCACAGGAGTGTCCACGAGCGGCACTATATTCTGAAGGGAAGTTGTGAAATCTGTCCTTTTGCCCCAGTAGTTTAAATACGATAATATTACTTTCTTATCGTCCTGTTTGAAATACACCAAACCGACCAGATTGTTGCATATAAAGAATGTAAAATGTGTCCAAAGTGTAAACAACAAACCTAAAATATATAGTAAAAAAATTGTGTAAGACCAAAGACATTCGATTTCGAAATAGTATCCATTGTGCGGAATTTGTAATGCCTCCACGTTTTTGTTTTATATGCCGTTATATTAGGCACTTGCTTCGTTTAAAAAATATATTTCCCAATACATTGCAACAAGTTATTTTCTGGATGATTTATTTCTGACAATTTATTTTACAATATAAGACCATTATATCTAGATATGTTTAACATGTTAACAAATAATTTTATATAATAAAAAGTGAGGAATATTTAATACAGTAACGAATCTATAAATATTCTCAATGCATAAAAATTAAAGATGCAACACTGATTTCCTTTTACATCAATAATAAACGCTATCGCAAAATAGATTTATACCCAAGTTATGCATAGTAATTACATATTCATTCTATTACCACGCATTCTTATTAAATTATTACTTTTATAAATATTGAGCAGCTGTCTTGCCTATAAATAGATTAACTCAGAATGCTATATTATTTATATCGGGTGAAACTGACTCATAAATTCCATAAGTGGAATTCCATAAATAAATAATCCCTTGAAAATGAATATTTTCATTTTCCCTACTATATCAATTATCACTTCATTTGAAATTCCGCACAAGGGTTTAATATAAGTTTCAGAACTTACAAGTACATGAAATCGCAACACAATCATTTTGTGAAATAAGATTTAGCATTTGTAAAACAATGCTTGCTGGTATGCATACTCCAGTGATAATGGTTTGATTAAGCTTTAGTCTACCTAATAAACTGGCGTATTTTATGTATGGAAATCTATAGACTATTTTGTAGCCGGGATATTTTGATAGCTCATTTACTTCGGAACAAGAGTTATTTTTACGTTGATGTCGAACATGACAGTATTGTCTTACTGTAACATTACTACCCAAGCTATGCGTTAATCGCCCATAGAAGCGGACTGATTGTAAATATATGGAAGATTGTATCATTTTGTTCAACATTATAGTGAATCTTCCACGCTCAGACACATTCAGTAGACGAGATGCAAGTTGACTCTTTGACTGGCACTGACGTGTTTTCGCGCCCAAGGTGATAGAAGAAGCCACTCACTCCCACTCACTTCATATGTTTGATCTAGTAACATTCGAGACCGTGGTTAAGAATAACCAAGTGTAATGTTGGGTTCATTAAATTTACAGCAGGTAAATTTGTCGTCATTATAAGAGCAAAAGAATGCTATTTGTACAAAATATTTATATTTTTCAATGATAAATAGAAGTGTAGAAGATGAAAACTGTGCTGGTGGCAGTGCCTACGAGCAGTGATTCCCAACTTGTGGTTTGCGAAGTGTTTTCTGGGGGTTCATCACGGTTTTTTGAGTTTCTTTTTTAATATTATTAAGTTAGAATTATATTCCGAAATACCTATTTTTAATTTGTTTTCTTTATCTTATTAAATTTACCTTATTTTTAAATGGAAGGTTCGCAAATTATTTGAATATTATAAAAGGTGATCGCGACTCAAAAAAGATTGGGAAACACTGGCCTAGAGTTATGAGATAAGGCGGACAATACTTTCCCTACATATAGCGAACACAAAAAAGTTCACTCAGCTTAAGATGGTGTATTTACACGTGCTGTAAGTGATTTGTTGCTAATCAAAGAAAGTAGAACTGAATAAGTACATAGAACTATAAATTATGAATAAATAGATGCACGATTCTTTGTAAATAATACATACGTAGGATGTAACATTAGGAATAGTAGTATTTATTCGTAAATAGATGCGTGTATTTATGAAATTCAACTGGTAAAGCTTTCAAACTTATTCAGATGAAAATTGTTATTCCTAAAAATAGAATAATTTGAGATTATCATTGGACTTTAAAATGAGGGTATCCATAAGTTGCATACTGATGAATTTACTGTAATAAAACAGGATAAACATAGATTATGCAACATCTCCCATAAGTTATCTTAAATGTATTCAATGTGACCTGGCTAGTGCCTTAGATGCTGAAATTGGGATAAAGAGATCACCATGCAACAAGTCCCTTTCTGAAATGAATGAAATGACTGAAAATTTTATATAAATCATTCAAATAAAATTATGCGAAATTCATTGATTAAACATCCTGCACGATAAAATACAAAATGTACACAGTAGTAGTGAAAGATAGTAGAAATAATAGTAATAGTAGTAACAAGTAGTATTAAAAAAAATTATATGATTTTTTAATACTTCAAGTATGTAAAATATTTCTATACTTTGCACAAAATATCCGAGGCAATCAGAATAGAACAGGCAATGATGGTTCGCATTTTTATAGAACCTGTAATGACGTTTATAACAGCAAGGTGGAATAATATTAATATATAAGTCTACCTTTCATGGATAATTAACAGATATTTTATTTACGCCTTAACATATAAACACATGACAAAACTATAAATAAACTTAAGAAAAATTATTCTACACCAACATAGCTGGCGTACCAGGTGTATATATTTTCACTTGACGGTCTGATACAGTGTAAATATATCTTGCAATTTCTGAATAGTTATATTTCTTTCTAATACAATCTGTCCTCCAATTAATTGTAATCTTGCCACATACGTCACTGGAATGTCCCGTCTCGAAAGGATCGACCACGACGTACAAATGAGCCATGTGTTTTAAACTGTTCGCAAATGTATTTGGAATACAACTTTGCAATTCGTGTTTGTAAGTATGCGTTACAATGCACAGTTGCGATACGTTGTCGAGCTGAACCAGCGACCTTAAATATCTCACATAATACATGGGATCTCTCAAATTGAATCCTAAGTTGTAAAGATGATTTACATCCTCGCTTATAATAATCACAGATTCATTACGCTCTGTCATTTGACGGTATTCATTCTTAATAATTCTAAGTAAATTATGAATTATATTGCCATTAGAATCGGAAGTCAAATCGGTGAATGCGGTACTTAAATTATTCGCCGCTTCTTCGTTCGTACATTCTATAGTGGATGTAATAATTTTCATCGGTTCGACAACTGTAACCTTACCTTCTCCTTTCAATGCAGTAAGGTTATAGCCGAATTTCATACCCACATTATGATAATGATTTAACGTGTTGTGAAAAAGTATAAAACAAATTCCAAAATTCTTTTTTAATGCGTTGGAGATAATAGAATTTAGTAAAAAATTTGCATTGCTGTCATGCCGTTCTTCGATTAAAATTAATTTTCCACCCATATTTACTGTGTCGATACCAAGTATATCAGATACCGGATCCATTTTGGTACAGAATTCGCACTAAAAATAACAATGTATATATTCTGTTTTAAAAATGATATTGCAAAGTGTATATAAGATTATTACAAGTAGAACAATTGGTAACTTATAGGTATTACGGAACATAAATTGCCTTTATTATGATTTCGGTCGTTTAAATTACAGTTCGAATTCAATCTTTCTATACAATTAAATGGTATAAATTTAATTTTAATTGTGTTACGTACATTGGGTTTATGTAAAGTATAATAGATTAAGGAGATAAGAATAATGGAATCTTTCTTTATTCTTTAGTTTATGTATATTTAGCTATGTATGTAGTCTTATATGCTCAACAAACCATCCATGTAAATTGCACAGTTGCGACCACATTCTTTTGGACCAATAATTTAAGAGACAAAAATTCCAATGCGGGCATTCATTACATGTGTGTTTACAGAACCATCGACAAAGTATAGGATAGACCACATCGTCCAATGTAATATTGTGTCACACAACATTGTTCCGTGTCGCATGCAATGTTATCAATTGAGTGGAATTCGATCGGAACCCAACTAACGGTTAGAGATGAAACTAAATATGGTAAAAATTGCTACGAAAAACGTAAATAGCATTCTGAAGTCACGCGATGAACACTTATATGAGTTACTTATGTTGTAAAAGTGACAAGTGAACGCGGGATCCAGGCAAATTTACAATTTATTCTGTGAACGCATCGTTATTGTTTTTTCTTTTACTAACTTTACCGACTTTGGTGATTGTGTTGTTTTAGTTCCCAGAGTCACCGTTCTTAATAGTAATAACAGTCGGTATTTCAGTTCATGTGACACGAACTCCCATAAGATGTAAAGTCTATCCCATGCTTCGTCTGTGGCACAGCTAGGTAAAAAAATGTAATGAGAAACCTTTTGCATTCCCATTGGTTGCAGAAGTGCGACGATTAATGGCGCGATGTTTTAAAAATTAGCTCTTTATGAATAAAGTTTAACAGTAAATTAAAAAATTTGCGATACTTGTATGGTTTATGCATGAGTGTACCAGAAAAAGTTTATACTACATTCCTTTAAGTACATATCTTGTTTAATATCTCTTACACGGATAAACAGTGTAACACTACTAAATATTTCATTATAATTTGTATATTAAAAGTTTGCTTGTAAGTAATAATTAAAATGTAATATCTATTATTTTTAATTGTCCATAAGGTATTAAAAAAATAAGTTAAAGCGAAAAATAAACATAAAATGTACATAAATATAGTATATTATAATGTAAGAAATGTACATATTGTATTTTTATGGATTAAAAAAATAAATGTTTTTCAACATACTTCACATCATATTCACATTGTTTCACATTAAAATCAGTTAAAATTCTTTAATAAAAAGTGAAACTAATAAATTACGAAAGTATGTATACAGCATTTCTGATATATTTGTGAATACATTATTTATGCGAAACTTACTATATTTGAAGAAACATAGCAAACTGCGGATATCTAAAAATACTTTTAGAAATATGCAAGTATTGGAATTTGCCGAGACGTGTATCGCATCTTAACAGAAATTTTCGATGATATGCCAGTGCGCGTAGCGAGCGTTCAGAGTGTTCAGCGTGTTCAAGTTGGAGGTCTTTATTGGTGTAATAAACGTTTATCAGTAGTGGAAGTACTAAAATACGTTCGCGTCAACTATTTAACATTCCAGCAGCCTTGCACCTAAACGCTAATCTACAAACTATTCGTAGTATAAACGAATTCGTACGTCAGTATGCTAAAGAAAAATAGTTTCAGCCTTGGCACAAGGAGGTGGCATTACACGTGGCTATCAGCTGATGCGTGCGCGTTTGCAGAATTTCCAGGCCCAGTTAAGTCACTGGCATGTCTCGTCAGAATCAGTTCAGAATTTTGAAGGTGTACTTCATAACCAAAAATGACCCAGTAATCATATCGATGCCATAGTACATGGTGAGTTCTGTTTCTCTAAATGTATCTGTATTCATATCACTTATACTCAGGCATTTATGTTCCAATTTTTATTTAATAGTAAAGATCGAAAATTTGCGCATTGTGTTTTTTATAGTCGATACATCTGCCTTTGTTCGGTTAAATCGGTAACGAGTTAATCGTTTAAACTCTCTCTCTACACTATCGGGACAGTTTGTTTTAATTCACAATTTATTATAATCCGTACAATATGTTTATGTAATATCGTACACGCGCTCGTACGTGAAAATGATACATATGTTCTGCGTGTCGTTAAAAAAAATAAACCGGAATTAATTAATAATGGGGTCACGACGGATACACGTACATTTTATATACATGTGTGTGCTTCGTGTATGTAGAGGCATTCATGTTTCGTTCTGTGCATTGCTATTTTCGATGTTAATGTTTGAAAATGAGTTATTTGATTTTTTTTGAAAAGTGGACCAGTGGCTGAAATTTGAAATACGTTTTTGTGAAAGTTTTTAATATTGACTGTATCTGTTTTACATTTACGAATAAAAATTTCTGTAACTTATTTTTTTAAAAAAAATAGACTTCATTATACATATTCTCCCTAATATATAATTATAAATTATATATATCTAAATGCAGTATAATAATATACTTTTGTAAATGTATCATGTATTTTTATAGTATTTTATATGTATGTGTGTATGTGTGTGGGGAAGGGGGCTGTACGTGCATATTGGTATTATTTTAATATAATTTATAATTATTATGTATTACATTATATTCTACATAAATATGATACTGTAAAGCTATGTTGTTAATAAATTTTGCTTTTTGCATCATACGGAAGTATTACTATTTAATTCAAATATTCATCCATAATCAAGATTCTAATTCTAATTAATTATTAATTTCATTATTGCTTTGTTTACTTTCAGTTTCAATTACTTTATTTAAGAAACTGGGATGGAAATTTTTGTCTTTTTGTAATGTTTCTAACATAGAATTATATTTATACTGCGATAAAGGTACAAAAAGGTAAGTCTAATAAATAAGTTGAATATGTCAAATACTTTGTATATTTTAAGTGTCATTTTTACTTATAGCTGCCTACTACAAATGCTTTTTGTAATTTTCTTGACGAAGGTATGAAACATAGAAAAAAAATGACGGACAAAACGAAACGATTATCACGTTGGTATTTCGGCGGGCTTTCGTCTGCGGGTGCTGCTTGTGTTACTCACCCTTTGGATTTATTAAAGGTACTTCTTTACTACGTTCTATTTAATACAACCCTAAAGTTATAATGGATTAAAATATACGTTATTTAATAAAAATCTATGTTTACGATGTTATAATAGCTATGAAAGATAAACGATACACTCGAGTACATGTAAAATAAACTTGCAGGTTCATTTACAAACAAATCAGGAAGGCAAAATATCTGTAATTCGATTAACAACCTCTATAATACAGAAACAAGGAATTACAGCTTTATACAATGGACTTAGTGCTTCTTTACTTCGCCAGCTCACCTATTCTACAATGAGATTTGGAGCATACGAAGTAAATTCAGTCGTGTTATATGCGTAGTTACTTACAATCGTTCCAAATTATGTTTAACACCTTATCAACAGGAGTTGCGTGATTAAACTGATTTATAGTCGACACACCAGCAATTTAAATTTGATATAGTATCGTGTCATCTATCATTAAGGTGTTAGAAACTTTTAAATTATCATTTCTATTACATATCTCTGAATGTATTATATGTATATACATAGGTAGGTAAACAGACATTTGAATCATCTGGACATTCCTTGCGATTCTCTCAAAAATTATTACTGGCTGGAGTTTCTGGCGCGGCTGGTGGTGTCCTCGGGACACCAGGAGATGTAATTAATGTACGCATGCAAAATGATATAAAACTTTCACCAGAACAAAGACGGAAGTAAGAGAACACATAAGTAGATCGATATAAAAATATTATGTTACTCTATTTGTATTTCTATTATTGAATACTAAATATCATTATAGTTACAAGCATGCTCTAGACGGAATTGTACGTATAGCTAAAGAAGAAGGTGTACGTAAACTATTTAGTGGATGCTCCACTGCGACATTGAGGGCATCGTTAATGACTATCGGACAATTGAGCTTTTACGATCAAATTAAGATTATTCTATTGCAAAGTGGCCATTTTGATGATAATCCTGTAACGCATGTGGTGTCAAGTGTATGCGCTGTAAGTATGTTTGAATAATGGAAAATTAAAATGTACGGGAGACTTATTTCACTTCTGTATTCTCGAAAGTAGAAAAAAGTTCCACGTGAAGTATTTAATATTGAAAATAATACACGATGGAAGGTCTCTACTTTTAGATGGAACTTTTAATTATATCTTAAGGTCACAATTATTTGCGAAATAATTTCAGTGATTTCACTGATAGATAGATAATTATTAATATACAAGATTTTCTTGAATACCAAATAATTTGCAAACTGAAATTCATTCAAAACATTTTTCCAACAATGTGACAATCGTTCAGATAATATGCATTCAATAATTTACTCTTTAAACTCTGTGAACTAATAACATACTTTGTTTCAATACAAGGGCGCTATAGCCACAACTCTTACCCAACCATTAGATGTTTTAAAAACACGAGCGATGAATGCTAGTCCTGGAGAATTTAAGGTAATTTTAACACTTGCAAATGTATTTACTAGTTATCAATCTTACGTGTAATTTCTGTTTTAGAATCTAATGGATCTATTTTTGTACACCGCCAAACTAGGACCATTAGCTTTCTTTAAGGTGAGTTATCTAATCACTTATTTATCTAATCATTCCTTAACACCTTTACTGTTCTAGGATCTAGTAACGTAAGATCATAGTTTACGTAAACATATTTTAGACAAGATTAAGCTCAAAATGTAGAATCAATTGTATAGATAGAAAATTGAATGAGCTTTCTTGAATTAGAATATACGTAAACAAATGGCCCCTAGTTCTCCATTTTGCATGAAGATTTTCTGTTTAAATTTGCGTCATTTTTTGCTATATAGAGAATCGTATATACAATTTTATTTTGCAACAAGATAGAAACTATTTTTACATGTTTTATGGCTAGCTATAAAGGTATATAAAAACTAGTATGTCTTATAAAAAGTAATATGAATAGAAATATATGCTGAACAACATCTAACACTTAATAAGCACAGACTTGAACAACCATATTGGAAAAGTCGTGTGTTAAAAGAACATGATTGACTTGGATAGTCGGTCTCGTGAGAATAATATCGTCCTATTAACATTTCCTACACACATATTTATATTTACAAATTTTGATACTACTTTACAACTACTTATATACCTATAAATATCACATATTTTATTTTACGCTTGTTCTTATTTACACATATTCATTAGTTTCTATATTTTAAGCTCACTCATGTTCCAATATGTTCACTTAATCTCTTGATCTATTTTCACATTCATTATTAAAAAGTGCAGTCACGAAAAATGTGATGTTCCTAAAGGTTATTAATAAATATTTCTTTCTAGGGATATGTGCCTGCTTTTATCAGGTTAGCTCCGCACACTATTCTTACGTTTGTGTTTTTGGAACAATTGAGATCTAATTTTGGATTTTATCCATCTACGAATCCAGCGCCATAAACTTTCATTATTTTTCCTAGGCACAAATAAAATATATAGAGAGCCACGAAAGGATTCGAATGCATTTAATGCCTGCTAGCATTCGAATGCTTTCGTGAAACTATTTATACGTACACATTATTATTTATGAAAATTACGTTCGGTAAATTGGCAGAAATCTTAAAGAACATCACATATTTGCATTTTGCTTAAATTATTACGTAGGCATTCTAATATTTACAGTTTATTATTAGTAAATGAATTATGTATAAATGTATATTCTTAATTATGAAACAGAGAAGATATATTTCTTATTATCATTTTGCAATTATGTAATTGTTGAAGCAACTGCATTTATATTCTTCGCCTTTCTTAATTTGGGTGTTGAATAATTGTTTAACAGTTAATACATTCCATAAAAATGCTGTTAAACTTATGTGTTCATATGTGTACGATATTATGTAATTGTATTTAATTGCATGATATTCAAACAAATATTCATTAATTTTGTTTATATAACAATGCTCATTAGGACATATTGGAAGAACACTTTAAGCTCAGTCCACTTATTATAAATTAAACTATTTTTAAACAGATTATTCGTCCAAAAGAATTTACACTGTGATTAAAAATGTACTTTTAAAATTTTTGGCACTGTGAAGAAAATTGAATATATTTTTTTACATCTGAATTTGTTATATACTTGGTGTTTCTGAAATATGTCTGATGCATTGTTATATAGGTGCTATGGAAGTGCTTTCTCATAATAGAATAATTAAAATGAACACAATCAATTTGTTTCCTGGTTGCGTAATTTTTTAGCAGAACAACTTTGAACAAGAAGCTATTATGTATTTAATTTCTTATGCGTATGACACTTGTTACATGCATCCTTAATATTTATTTACACGATATTTAATGATAGCCTAGAAATCTGTAATGGTAGTATCAAAAACAATATAATTGTATCGTTAGCGTAGAATTCTGTGAGTGATCGAAATATTAAACCGAAATTAGGTATACTTTCTCTTTGCACAAAGCTTTCGACTTTTCGCCGATTTTTACACTTTCTACTTTGACGAAAATTAACGTACACCAAGATGCAAGTCACATTATTATAATTAATCTACTTACCTTTAGAAACAGAAATGTTTCCGTACACATCTTGCGTTTGGATTGTCACACTGCTATAGTTTCTAAGCACTGTAACTGGGATTTAGGTTAAGTTCCTAGCAGACGAGAAATTAGTCTTGACACAAATTACTGCGTATCAGAATACTGCTGTGATTTATCTGTTTAAATTCGCAATAAAAGATTTTATTTCCAATATATTATTCCCCTTGTTCTTTAAAATATCATTTTAATCTCATTTACTAAATAATCACGTTCAAATGCAATATAAATGTACCGCATAATTATGAATCTAAGAAATAAGACGTTTGCATTTTCTATAAATAGTTATATATTCATATTTCGCTTGCGATAGTTGCGAAGAACCATCGATAATAGTATTGATACATAATTATCGATTTCCACTATTGATAACTATATCGACCGTAATGCGCACGCACCGATATCGCCGGCGGCGATCCGCGGTTGCTATGATCGTATGATCATCGTTATTTATTACAGATGTTCGTACTTATCTATAAATGCTCTAAGGAAAGAGCGCGAAGCTGTAATTTCAAATCGTAACTCAAACGCAGATATCACAGAAGCCGCTTTTATTTCTTGACTTTGGTCATGGATCTTATTTAAAAAAAATTGCAATTAATATAAACTCCGTTCCCGCGGCAAGACAGTAAGTCTAATAGCGAATTCGGTATCCTTGCACTGACTCTGTGCTGATGCCAGAAATTATCGTACATGACTTTGATTGGTTGTTTCTGATAGAGACGAAGATAACTCTATAATAGCGAATTCGATATCCCGCGTTGACTCTGCGCTGGTGCCAGAAAATGAGTTGGATTGGTTGATTCTTCTAGAGCTATGTTCGTCTCTATCAGAAGCAACCAATCCAAGTCATTTTCTGGAACCAGCACAGATACCGAATTCACTATAATAATTAGGGTTTAGAGCTTAGAGCATATATACATGGAGGTTTCATTGCCTAAGATTGACTGCCTCGAAACTGTCGCCAACATCACGCGAGAGAGAAAGACATGTGCGAACTGGTGCGAGAGAGATAAGTATAGAGGTCCCTTTCAACCGTAATGCGCATGCACCGATATCGTGCGAGAGAGAAAGACGTGTGAACTGGTGCGAGAGAGAGTAATTAATATAGATTCTTAATCGCCCGTCTTTCTCTCTCGCACGATATCGGCGCATGCGCATTACGATCGAAAGGGACCTCTATATTTCTCTCGCTCGCTCATGTCTTTCTCTCTCACACCATGTTGGCGACAGTTTCAAGCTTTCAATGAGACCTCCATGGTATATGCTCTAAGGTTTAGAGAGGCGAAAGCTGTGACTTGAGACATGCGCAACTAGGCAGTTAATCTTCCATCTATTTACTTTTGCATTTATTTCCATTTATTGATAAAACACAGATAATCCGAAACAGCCGAAATAAATTCAAACGTTCATAACACCGATTACAATAAAAGACATGTCATTAAATGCTCCCGTAAAGCAATTTTAAGCGCGTAAAATTTAATGGCGGTGGTCCAACCATCGCCAACTATCGATATTTCTCCGCGGAGCCTCGACTATAGCGTAATACGATATGGAAGCTGTTCAGACTACTCCCACTATAAGTTTTTACCGCCTACGCAATGCATTTCCCCACCACCTGTTGCACGGTAAAATTTGAATTGTCCGTCGGTTGGTGTCGGTTAATCTGAGTGCGTATCGTGAGTCTGGCGTCGATCTGTTACGCGATGGACCCTAGTTTGTGTCTTACAGCAACTTGTTGATATGCCTTAAAGTGTACTTACATCGCAGTTTCATATTTTCCATCACGAGTATTATTATATCCTACCCTATATTTTCTACATCATCCTCTAACTATCTAATGAAACGTAACATCTCTCGTTGAGCCATGAGCGACTCTGGAGACAATATTAAATACAAGTGGACGCCAGAGAGCTCCGCGCTCTTGGTCTCGATATGGTCGGACAGACAGGTGCAAAAGCAGCTCGAGTACGCTTCGAAGCCGCAAATTATATGGGAAAGCGTCGCGAGATATATGAAAAAGAAAGGGTATAACGTTACTGGTAAACAATGCCGATCTCGAATGAAGCAAGTTCTGGTCTGCTACCGCGAGGCTAAACGAGCTGGTACTCGCGCAGGTGTAGAGCAATATTACGAGTCTATAGACAGAGTTCTAAAAAATAAGCGTCTGGAAGAAACTAATATGAATGGCATAGACACCGTGGACGCAGCGGTGAACGTTAGATCGCCGCCGAAAGACGTTAAGACGAATAAAAATTTACAAATGAGGCACAGGTTCCAAGAGCCTGTGCAGTCGCTGCATCGCACAGAAGCATTATCTCCTACATGGACGTTAGGGCGAGAAAACGATTACCCTGATTCTCCAGAGTCGAACGAAACCATAATAGCTCGTCCTTATAATAGAGTCTTCTCACCTACGAGGGACATAGGCATTAATACCGGCGAGCAATTGACTCAAATAGTTGGCAAAACGATGCAGTGCAATACTGTATCAATGGAAGAACCACTGCATCCGATTTATAAACAAAACTTGTTACAGAATTATCCTTATGCGGAGATACCATTCGAAAACACTGTGCAAAATGTACAGAATCAAATAATTCAAGAGAACATGCAGCAGCATCAAAATTTTCAGCAAAATCGTATGTTCAATCAACCAAGTATGTTGGTGAATAATCTAGGCTTTCAACAGAATCTGCACAATTTAAATCAGAATTTAGCGACGCAATCTACGAACATTCCGATGCAAATTAATTCAATGCCGTTGCAAAATTCGAATTTAGAGCATATGATTCAACAGCAGAATCATTTGCAGCAATATGCGAATAATCGTGCAATGCCGCAAGAACCACGAAAGGTCGTATTCGGGCAAAACATGCACGCTACGTGTAAACAGCAATATGCGAATGTATTAACACAAATGCCTGTAGCAACTAATGCTAAGCAAACTGGATCGCTTTCACCGGATTATTCTCCGAATGTATCTCAAAATTTAAACGATGCTTTTTGTCAGTCAAGAAGCGACGAGAAAGCGCATAACTTAAATGAAACCTACAATCAGACTACACAGGCGCAGAATCCGATGCCAAACCCTGATATTTCTGTAATTACGAATAACGCGACGTGCAATGACGATAGTCTTTTATTGGAGTTTTTAATAGACTCGCCGACTCCGTCGGAAAGTGATAATAAAACAAAAGCCACGGCTGTTACTATTGATAATATTCCTCATGTGCCATTAAGGAAGAAGAAAGCGCAAAAATTGGAACAACTTGTTATAAGTGCAATTAGTTCACAAAATGATGTGGTTAACAAGGTAAGTTGCTAATAGTTTCTCATTACTAACTTATCTTATAGCAACGGTTCGTGTACTAATGTAATATTATTTCAGATTCTTGCTGCGCAAAATGATATGTTAACAAAATTCTTAGACATAGACAGAGATCGTCAAAGTAGACTTGAAACTCGTTTGGATGATTTATTGAAAGTTGTTCATACATCTGTGCTCTCGAAGCAAACTTCAGAAACGGATGCTGAAATACCTCAAACACTGGCTGAGCCTGTAATAACATCGCTAGTACCTCCTCCGAGGCCTGGAGCTGCTCCTCCGAAGTTGGACCTAGTTCCTCCAAAACCTTGTCGAGTTCCTTGTACAATGCCGAACTCTAATATCGAATTGATTGCTCAAAATCCTATAATGACGAGACCAGGTATTGTCTCGCCTATAACTAGCCCGGTAAAAAAACCTGGCACTATATGGTCAAAATTAGGACCAGTGTCGCAATCACCCTTTGTAAAAGCTCAGCGACGATTAGGCTTGCAACCGATTCCTACCGCAGATACTCGCACCCAGTCCTCTGCAGAAAGGCGTATAGCCAAAGAGATGGATAACGTCACTATGGATGCAGAGACATTGAAATTTGAAACAAGGAAGTTCTTACAGGTGGAGAAACAGTTGGAAGAGATAATTGAAAATGCTCGCCTCGAAGCAGCAATGAGTCAGACTTTACACGCGCGCAGGAAGTTATTCACGCAAAGAGAACCGACTGCTGCGATGATATTGACCGCAGCGTTCTTGGAGAATGAGTGTCAATTTTCGAAACTAGTTATGAATCCGAGTGATTTTAACATAAATAAGAAAACTATAAACAATATTGAAGATGACTTATTGGCTGGGCAAGGGGAGAGCTACGAACGTCTACGACAATTAAATATTCAGCCTACTTATGTGTCCGAGCCTTGCGATACTTCTACGCCAGCAAAATTGGGAGCTGTTTCTAGTAACACTGTAAAAGCATCTACAGCAGTGCCGAAGCAAACAATTCAACAGTTGGCTAAGATTGTAATGAATACAGGAAGATGGAAAGATCTCGCCGCGCAAAGTAGACAACAGAATCCTCGCTCAGTTCCATCGAATACACAATACCATCGCAATGTGTATTCCAGTGAAGAAATGCCAACAGTACAGCCTACTGCTCCACCGAATGAAAATGCAATAAAGAGTGACCATAGGTACGTTCAAGACTGGATGTTGAATAAATGTGGAAATCCAGGAACGGTACAAGAAACAGTACGTGGGCCGTCGTACAATACAGCAAATCAGAAATCAAACTTTCCGATAGGCTTCACAACTGCGATGTTAGAGACAGAGAATCCAAGAAAGGATTCCAATAATGAAGTCTGTAAACCTATTGCCTCCAACAGTAATATGATCCCAGATCGTAAACAACAAACTGTACGTTTCATGGACGAAGCACTGGCTGAATTACATCGCATGTACATAGAAAGAGTTTCTAAAGAACAACAGGAGAAGGATGATAGTTTACCATATGTAGCAGATACTGGTAACGATAAATGTATTTCAATTCAGAATCGACAAATGATTGAGAAATATGTGCACGATGTAATGCCAAGGCAGCAATCCAGAGACAATGGAGACACTGATCCTGATAACGATGAAGAATTTTTAGATACTACTGCTACTATGCCCGCGATCGTAGCACGTCGAGGATCCCTTACATCGACTGGCACTGCATCGACGGAAACAGCACATTCCGTAAAATTCATGAAGTCCGATAACTGCACAATTTGTTAATTATATATAATATGTATCTATTACATATATGTCAGGTGAATTAATAATACGTTAGTTGATTTGTTCATTTAAATAAGATTTAAATGACCGAAACTGTGAGAAATTTCATATTACTGCTACTACATAAAATTCTATGAAAACAGTAGCTTTTAATTTCGTTGAAGCTTAGAAATATTCTATAACAAGAGTAAAAGGAAAGAATTTTTATTTTAGAATGAGTATAAGTTCAATTGCTTCAAGTATATACTGTTTAAATATATATTAAGAATGCGTTTGAACTGCCATGCATCAGTTTTGTGCAATAATTTTTATTTGATACAAATTTTGGTAGTTTATTTAAAAAAAAATTTTATCTAAAAAAAAATTTTTTTTTTTTAATGATAAGACAACTGTGTTACTGGGCAATTTCTTCCATGATTGAAGAGTGATAAGCATATGAAAGTTTAGCAGAGTATAAAATTACAAATATTGTTTCCTTTGATAAATGTTTTATTGTTGTTTCTCATGCGTTATACAATAATACTTTTGTTTATCACTCCAATAGGAGTTACTCAATTAAATACTACTACGTAACTCATGTTAGATTTTATTAATTTCTATTACATATGGATATGCATTATATGTATTGTTTATATACGAATTCAGATAGTTTATACAGTTGACATATATAACATTACTAAGGATTTGTATCACCGTTTTTACTTTAAGTTTGTGGTTCACTAACGAGGCCCACAAATTTTGATACATTGTCAAGAGGCTCGAATTTTCTAACGACGGCGTATACAAATGGTTGATCAATTATGAACTCGGACTGAAAGAGTGAAGAAGTCTGACCTATCAGCTTTGTAACAAAATTTGTAGAGCAACAAAGGTGTTTAACTTTAATAAGAAAGGTAATGCCAGCATGAACTATGTTATAAAGTAATGATGAATAAATTTATAATTAAAATCATACGATACTGTTTATTTTAAATTTTTATACAGCCTGTTACACTTGACACTTTCAGTATTCAAATGTACGACATTTCGCATTGATGTACTATTCAAAAAATTATTTTGTTAAATACTGACACTTAAAACCTTATTTCAAAGTATTTCTGATTGTACGCAGAGTACATGGGAAAAGATCTTTTCCCATGCACTCTGGTTCAGTGATGCCAGATTCGGGACGGGAGCGCTCGAGAATTTCCCCCACCGCGCGCACACTGCGCCGGAGCTGCGTGTCCATGAGTTGGACTCTGAAGCGCCGAGCTCACGGACACGCAGCTCCGGCGTAGTGTGCGTGCGAGGTGGGGGAAATTCTCGAGCGCTCCCGTCCCGAATCTGGCATCACTACTCTGGTTATGATTCCATCTGAGCGCTCGCGCCTGTCCGCCGCGCATGCAAAGTGTTCTGGGCTCTGTTTACGATATGGGCTCAACGCCGGTCCCGACCAGCGAGCCGTTAACGAGAAAATACCGTATTTTTAATATGGAAAAAGAACGATTTAGGATTAATATTCCTAAATCGTACCATACACATCCTAATTCGTACTGTTAAATTTAATTACTACAATCATCACAATCACAACTTGAAAATAGACGTAGTTTCACATAGAAATTTGTTTCACTGATTCTCACAAATAGTAATTGTACAAAATCCTTAAGAATGATGGCAAAATTTTAGTGAAAAGTATCCGAAAAACTTACCTGCTTTATATTTTTTTTGTGGAGCGCATGGTAACTCGGATTGTTAATGATGTATGGCTAGCTGTTGTTTACATTTTCTATCGCTGGGGCGATTGCAGGGATTGGCGGAAATACCGTACGCTCGTAGCATAATTAGCGGTGGGAGAACGCCACGCATGCGCGCGAGATTCCCAATCGACTGGAGATCGCAACAATAACTTATATCATACTATACTCGAGCTCATTTTAGAAGGAACTTGCCGACCGACGAGTTTAGATCGGTTCTGCGCATGTTGGCGCTCATTGACTATGCCACCACCAATAGTCTTTCGGCTGCGCATCCGTTCTGCGCCGAAAGCATTGGCGTGGCGCCACTTTCGTATATACCGCGTGTTTCGATTTTTTGTCGGATTTGATTGTCACTTTTTTTACTGCAAATGACATAGTTAAAACATGGTTAATAAAATGTTTCGTGCAAAAAAAATAAAAAGAAAATGGATCTAAACGACCATTTCCTACATCAGAAAAATAAAAAAGGACAGGTAAGCAATTGAAATATTATAAGGAACTGAAGTATTATAAGCGACTGAAATATTATAACGATAAATATTAACCTGAAGTCCGGAAAAATGTATATAGATTTAATTAATCTTCTTTAGAGATTTAATTTTTTTATTTCTTTCAGGATTTAATTAAGTTTAGATATATAATTTTATATATTATACTTATATACGAGTTTAGATAGAGTATACAGTTGACATAGATTACTAAAGGTTTGAATCTCTGTTTTTACTTTAAGTTTGTGGTTCATTAACGTGACCCACAAATGCTAATACATTGTCAAGAGGCTCAGATTTCTTAACGATGGCGTAGACAAATGGACGATCAATTTTAAACTCGAACTGAAGGAACGAAGCACCCACAATTAATATTCCTGTAACCAAATTTGTAGAGTTACAAAGATGTTCAACTTTAATCATAATGAAGGTAAACACGATGCATTAATGATCCAATAAAAAACAGTGTTAATATAAGGTAATGCCAGTATGAACTATGTTTATAAAGTAATAAATTTATAATTAAAATCATACGATAATGTTTATTTTAAATTTTTATACATCCTATTACACTTGACACTTTCAGTATTCAAATGTACATTTCGCATTGATGTACTACTCAAAAAGTTATTTTGTTAAATACTGACACTTAAAACCTTATTTCAAAGTACTTCTGATTGTACGTGAAATTACTATATTTATTTAAAATTCGTTAATGGTTTAGTAAATATTAGTGTCACAGCGAAGGCACAGCTTTCTTATTGTGAAAAGTTTCAGCAATGCTAAAGAGAAATGGATAAGCTATTTCAATTGTCATTGGAAGTAATGTTAAGAATCCTGCAACTGCACAAATTAAGTTCGTGGATCGTTAACGTTTCCATTAAACAAAACTATAACATCTTCAACTTCTTCACTTTGAGTTTTGTAGACTATACTATAAAAAAATGGTCTATCAATCGTCATTATGGCAGGTAGATTGTAGGAAACAAGACTAGTCGTACGGAACACCACAGCTGAAACAAGTACAGAAAATATGATACGTAAGAATTTTCAGTTAGTACGCCAGCGACATCGATTAAGTTAGGTCCGTTTAAATGATTAGGTAGTGATTCCTTAACTGTTAAAAGTATATTATCTCACTACACATGTTTCCCGTACAATGTAATGCAATACTGTTAGTAATAAACAAAATTCTTTTTAAATCGTAGGCTCGATGACATGACCATTGAACAATGACATGGGGTGAACTGTGTTTCCTTCATCTTTGACAATTTGTATGATATTATAATAGAATGGGCGTGTGATAGCAAACTCCACTGGATACTCCAATGACAGTTTCATCATAATGGCACCTAAAACAAACGATAATAGAAATCAGGTGCTTTATGCTTTTGATGGTGCTAAATTAATAAGCGACAGTTTTTTAGAATTTGAATAAGTAGGTAGTGTCACACAAGTACATTTAAGAAACGATTAGGTATGAAGTAGCATTCTGTACAAGCACACATAAATTACACATGCTTTTACTTATTATATCTGAAAGTATGAAATTTATGTTACATTTGAGGATTTATTATTAGATTACATCAAACGATTACAGTAATAGTAGAGGATCACTTCAAAGCAGCATGAGTTATGGATTAGGTACCAAAATATTTCCTTCAAATAACTGCAAAGTGTGAAGGGCATTAGATTCCTCTGAAATTTTGACGATAGTATAGAAAAATGGACTGTTGGCAGAAAATTTTACTGGAATTTCCAAACTTTCCGTCATAATAATTGCTGAAACAAATCATTATAATACTTATTTTATTGTAAGCACCATAATGCTTATATTACAATGGCGTGTCAGTATTTATATATGTTTGATTAATTTTGACCTTTCATTTATCTGTTTTATTATGCCGCAAAGTGAGTTATTCGTTTGCGATTAATTAAAGGTATAAAAAGAAAGATATTAATTTATAAATGGATTGTACTATAAAAGTGGCTGATAATTTACAGAAAATATGTCCTAATCCATCTATCTCTCTCCAGTTATACAAGAAAAAGGACAATTTGTATTTTTTCATACCCCTTCTTTTCACATATAATCATTTATATTTACGAGATAAGTATAACACTTTTTAATACTCATTAGTAATGCCTTTTATTGTTTTGTCAGTGCAAACTTATTTAGCAATGTAACAACGGCTAGTGTTAGCAACAATCTTGCTGTATTATCATTTCGCATGTATGAAGTTGTTAATATACGCATTTGGTTGCGCAAAGTTAAAATCACAATTTATTTATATGTGTCGAATATATTTTTTAAGCTCATTTTAAATTAAGTTCGAATTGTTAAGGTTCAGCGATGTGTCCTTCAAACAACTGGATATTTGTATTTCCTTTTCTTATAATACTATAGATGAATGGATGATTCACTGATAGAGTCATTGGAATATGAAAAGAAGCAAGTGCTGCAACTATTCCTGAAACAATTTCATTATGTTACTACTTATAATAATTGCAAAATTATTTAATCTTTGCTTGATAATTCTCTTTTCTATTTATTGTTTCATACCATAATTATATATGTAATATTTCAGAACGTAATTTACATGTACAACGTTTGTTTGACAAGATATCATTTTGCTATTTGATGCACAATTATTTCTTTCTATGTTATACATGCTTTATATCTATGCTATTTGAGACATTTTCTAGAATGTATATAGATACATTTGTACGTACAATGCTAAAATATTTCACTGCTATAACTTATCTTTTTACTATTATTAATCCAAAACCTTTGGTTCGTATGGACTAGATTTAGTATTACGCAATTATTGTCAATTTTTCGATGTGCACACGTGTATACAGACAGAAAAATAGTTTTGAACAAATTATGTAGAATCTAGTTCCACGACATGTCCAATAAATATTGGAACAGCATCTCTATCTCCAGTTTTTGGACGATGAACAATACTATATATAAAGGGGTGATCAATCATCAGTTGCATCCTGTACACCATAGAGCGATGTACAAATATTGCTCCTGGAACACATTGTTGTAGGAATACACAGGCAATGTTAACATGTGTCTGTACTCAATATGAGATGCTTAATGTTGGCGATTTTATGAAAGAGGGGATCGTACAGTTGTATATACGTAAAGAAGAATGAAGAAATTCTAATGCCATAAGCGGAAGTACGTTTTATTGTGGTCAACAATTGTTAACGATGAACAATAATTATACATGAAAATTGCGTGCTTGTAAGGGATCCAAGTTATTGAATGATTGAAGAATATACGAGCATAGAATAAAGAAGAATAAAAACTTGATTGTTTCAAGCATTCCATTCGAAAGAAGCATGATACTGATACTTAATTACTATTTAATTATCAGTGATGTCTGATAGTACTCCAATGAAGAGTGAATGTGTATTATCGTGTTGAATGGCGTAGTAGAAAGGCTTGTCAGCTATAAAAGTTAAGGGTGGATCTCTTAGAGCTGGTGCACTGTAAAGAAAGGTGACGCCTAAAAATAAAAGAATATTAAATGTAAGTACTGCGTTGTCAAACATTCAAAGTAGAGGTCTCGAATATGTTTAATATTAAAGAAGCGATGCGATTAACATGAAAATTTAATAATAGTATCATTCATCTAAAACATTATTTTCCGAAGAAATTCTATTTTTAATCTTCGGAGAAGAAAATGAATTGCCGACGAAGTAACAAGACTAATAAGTTAATAAAAAAATGTTCCAACTATTTTCAATCTGATATATATATTTGTAGTCTCATCAGGATTTGCGAAAAAATTAAATTGGGTCAATAGTACAGACACATCGCTGAATTTGTTTAAATATTTAAAAGTATGAAACTTCTCATATTTTAATAAAGTTAACAAATTACCAATACTAAATGTCGAGGAAATTAAATTTGAATACATTGCAAGGAAGCATGTAAAAATGCATCACAGTAGAGTAGCAAAAGCTAAAGAGAGGTAAGATGGGGAAAGAATGCAAAGAATGAAGTGTACAATTGGCGAGTCTTTTATATGTAAAATTACAACTGCAGTTGACTGGGGAAAAGTTGTAAATTACTTTTCAAATTTATGAGACTATTAAGGATCAGAAAACTAGTAATTATTAATAAATAATGTATTAAAACGTGCTCATAGTAACGTTTGCGAATATTCTTCAGCCAGTTATTGTTTTCTTTAAATCCTACACTTTTAATAAATTTTTAAACAAAGTATTTTTCGATAAATACTAACATAACGTTCTTTTTATTTTTAGGCATGGGATATGTTGTAATATTTGTTTAGAAAACAATAAAACCCTGTATAATATGAATGCTTAGTTTTTATTCCTATATAATTCATATTAATTTCCTACTATTTTTAGTCTTGTCGCGTGTAGGAAACATTCAAGTACGATTTGTACATATATTTAACGCAATTTATAAATTTGTCAGCTATAATGCAGACATTCGTCATGTAATTTTAATCACGGTAATTCGTATAATTATTGTGTTGAGAATTATATAAATAATGCATTAAAAGTTGTCTGTTAACTAAGAAACACGAAAAGGATTACTTTTCCCAATAAAGTTTACGTTTATCAAACACCACCTATTGTGTGCATATTTTTAGTCATCTTAATAAAACTGTATAAATGTATACAATGTCAGAAGTCTAACTCTGTTATATACCTACAGAAGAGAGTCAATTTCTATTTGAAATCGGATCTTACAAGTGGAATCTTATTTTAGTGAAATCTCACTTAATCCTATAAGGAAACAACTGGGTTTGCCTTAAGATTAAAACTGAGCAAATTATTCTGACAAGTTAAATTTAAATGTACTTTGTGAATTCATACCCGGTAGAAAAATTAATGCGTACAAAAGTGATGTTAATACGGAAGTAAGTAAAAGTACTGAAAGCAGTCAGCTAAAGCCTAATGTATGTACATAAGAACATTTTTTTTTCTTCTTTAGCGTCTTTATCTTTTATCACTCATCTGAGTTTTATTCCTTAACGAAGTGTGCTCAGTTACGTAATTTATGAATTTAACAATGACGGTATATCTTAAGATTCCTAATGAAATGATATATGAAGCGCGTCAACATTTTCGACAATTAGAAACTTATTTATTAAAATCAGTCGAACCAGTCAAGCAGCTTATATATTAAAGACTGGCAGAGATTGGCAAGTTAGTGCGCAATACGAAGTATAATATCACCCCCTAATTCGATGGTAGAATCGTAGAAGTAGAGAGAGGAGAGAAACTATTTTTAAAACTCCAGATCTCTCTCAATTTAATCACAAAATATTAGCATATCGTATAAAGCCGAGATTTATCGCGTTGGTTTAATACAGGTTGAAAGAAGGACCGCTAAGACATAACATTTGCTAAGAATAACATTTTGTCGCCGTATTGAACGATCGACAAGAATGGTCGATTGACGTAGAACTGAATGGGCTCCGGCGGTGACCAAATGCTCGAAAGAGGCCTTACACTGAGACCTGCCACAAGCAATTAACAGTGAATTATTCGGTTCAGCCGTGAGCACGAAATAAATAAGAATCTATTATGCACATTTCTAATAAAGGTGATGGCTTTATTCATCTTATGGTGTTGCGTACTGAATGATCAAGTGAACACAGTGAATTCTGTCACATAAATTATATATTATGAAAATGAAGTGTGGAAAAAGAGCGAAGAAGTTTATCCTACGAATAATTCTAGAAATAAAAATATAATAATTAGTCAAAAAACTCAAGGAGTGCAATATAATGAAGGATATCATGCGATTGTGGTTGGGTTAATTATTCGGCCATTGAAGAGGATTATGTTGTCACTCCTTGTCGTAATTGCATAAAAGAACGGTCCATTTATTTGAAAAGTTTCTGGTGGGAGAGGCAAGGACAGGAAGACGAATCCCATATCTGTCAAAAAGAATTGCACATAATTACTGATTTGAAAAGGAAAAGTATCCAGATTTCTTAACATGCATTTAACTTCCTGTTTCGCTACTCAATTTCCTCAATCTTTTTCCCTATTTAATGCTTTAGTGTGAAATATTTCCTAAGACTTATTGTTAGTCGTGCGTATATTAAATTAGTATGGTAGTAAGACAAAATTGTTAATGCTCAGTCGAAATTACATTGATTCCTTGTAATATATACTTTTAGGCTGTTACTAATAAAAACAGTTCTACGCTTTCTAACAATGTAAATTATATTTTTACTATTTTCAATGTGTAAGTACTATCCCCCAATCAATTCTTTCGTTTATGACACACACACAGGACATTTCACTAAGGTGAGCAATTAAAACACTACATAACATAGAAAGAAAAAGGTACACAAAGGTAGATGGTTGTGAAATACTGAGTGACGTGGCACATAAGTACATATTTTACGATATCATGAATCTGAATTTGAACAAAGCATATGGGTGCACACATATAGATGTTCAGGGGGAATGAGAATTGTAGAATTTAGGCATACGTTTTTAATTTGAATGAAATATGAGCAATGAATCAGTCTCCCTGAACTGAAGTTCTTAGATCACATTACATATACATTCAAACATTGAACAAAAATTAAATTAAGCAAAATATTATTTCGAATGGTATTCAATTATCAGTTCACTTGAACGATGGGTAGAAATCATATATTAACGCAGAAGTAAGGAATGTTAAGAATTGTTGGAAGTTAATAAAAGTCTTCATTAAGTGGATTTAATAATTTCAACGAAGACATTTACACGAGAAGTAGAATTATTTAATTTAAAAAAATTGAAAATTACTTTAGAGCAATTCAGTTGGAAGATTCATCTACATTTATCTGAATATAGTTTTCTGTGTTTTTTTTAATTATTTAATACTTTGCAAAGATGAATGTGAATTTCTAAGTAAGCATTTTGAATCAATAATAAATCTAAATAATCAAAATTTCTACTAAATCAAATCATGTATTTTTAGTCTTCACATTCTACAATAATACTTTGCTTAATTTCAATACAAATTCTACAAAAGGAAAAATTGATTTACTTACCCGTAACAGCAGCAGCTTCGCTACCTTCTTCGTTCACTTCAATAAATGCCTTCTGTACAACTTTGCTCACGACCAAATCACTGTCAGCAATACCAGAAAAGTTTGCATTTCCAGTGAACATCTCAGTTAAACCCATCTAAGTAGCATGAAAATTAGTATAAGAAGAGTAGAGTTTTTATGCAATTGCAATATTATACGATATACCTTCTCCAGGACAGTGTTGAGATTGATCTTCTTTTCGATCTTAAACTTTGGTAGTTGCAATTGTACTTCACGTTCATATCCCTGGTTCAGAATGTCAGCAATGTTCATACCTTGTAATTTCTTTTCAACCATCGGCAAACCATTAATTTCATTTGGAAGAATAATAACCATGCTCAGTTCATTTCCCTGTAAAATTAGCTTGCAGTCACAACAGGAAAGTTACTTTGTAAACATTAATTGGTTCTTAAGAAAATTACCTTATATGGTATTTCAATGAATTTTGCATTCAGATTTGGAAGTTCACCGTATTTGTAAGAACCTTGTCTGTGCATGGTAGGAACATTTTTTACTGTATTCTCATTAACGTGGAACGGCATATCGTTGGTGTAGTTTGGATTGAATTTATTTTTCCACTGACCCTTAAAATATACTGCGTTAACAAGCACCAATGCTGTCGATTCGTCTAAATCACCTATTTAGAAAATCGTAATATTTAATAACTGCACGTTAGAACATGTTATCTTCAGCGTTTCCTTTGCTTCATCTGCAATTCCGTTGTGCTCTTTGTAGCATAGTAGATAGAACACTGAAGTCGAAGATTTTTGTATTGTAATAAAAAAAGAGAAACATTCAAATATACTAACTAGGAGAAACAATGCCGTCAATGCGATTGTTTGTATTGTCCTTAACCCACGTGTTGATGGTGTCTGCAGCTTCAGCAGGTTTAGCGAAGTTTACTAGTTGAGTAATAGAGCGAAAGTAAGTCTCTGTTAATTCTCTATAACTCGGTTTTACTGAAAATTTCTCAGCCGTGAACACTTTGTTTGCAAGGACGAGAGTATTCTCTTTGACATTCTACAAGAAAGCATACTTATATGAAAGTCAGTTTAAACAAAAATTCAAGGGAAGTAACGAAGAACTAATACTTACATTGATGTTGTCGATAAGTGCTTGATAACCGGTTGTACCAACAGCATTCGGAGATGGAAGATGAAGAACTTTTTTAAACTGATTTTCAGTTTCTCCACGAGAGCCGTAAGCAGCCATGGCAAGCACAACAGCTGCGCTAAGAGGAGACATTATAAGATTGCCTGGATTCGCCTCTACCACAGTCTGAAAAATTTGTACATCAATGCACATTAATGACGAATAGTATTTCACAGAAATTAAATAACTCATGTCGCTACTGAACTCTATTACCTGAAAGAACTGTGACGAAAATGCATTTGTGCCTTGGGAAACAGCACGAAGTGCTGGATTGTCGCCTACCGCGTTTGCCATTGCTACAGCAATAAGGCACGCTGCTATTAGGTACCGTGTTACTGAAAAAAATTCCATTATTTGTAAGTTTTAAATTAAAAGAAAGGATTTGCATGTATTTGTGCATTTTTAAAAAAATTAGTATGGCAAAATGATAGGAATCAAAGTTTGAAAGTGTGTTTCAGGATCCTGATATTCATTATGCACAAGATTATATCATACGGTAGAAACATTATTTTCGACATTGTGCGATCGTTATCCGACGTGAAGTGTTTCCAAATGCATCGTTATTTAACTATTTTGAGTCCGTATATTTGTGAAGAACGTATAGGGAGACACGCACATTTGAATGATGTACCTATATACAAACAATGTAGGCCCACGTTACGCGGGTATTGTATACTTATTATGCAGGCCCCTATATCTTCTAAGTTCAAGACTCAAGGTTTAAAGTTCAAGGTTCATTTTTTACGAAGCATTGAGATGCTGAAGGACGAGTAAGTATGGGAAGGAACTAACGACGAGAAAGATTAAGGATGCGTGTAAAAATCGGAATAAATTACAAATCCTGATAGCTTTGTCTTCTTCTTTGCCGGACAAATACATCATATTTAAAATAAAATAATTAACTTTCTATAGTAATTAATAGTAGATAAATAAGTGCTAAAAGTACAGACACTTGTAATATATATTTTAAAATTATTAATTACGCCACACGACGTTATAAAATTCATGATTATTATTCAGTGTAGGTATATACAATAGTCCATATATTTAATCTGTAAACCAATTTCTCTCGGTAAATATATTAAGTTGGAGATAATGATGGCATATGTTTTACAAGAATTCGGGAGAGGAGACGAGCAGTAGAATTTCGTATAGAAGAATAAATATAGCTGTTAAGCATATTTCAAGGTCGCTTAACTTCTTTTTTTTAATCGACTTCAAAAAAAAGGTGGTTATAGATTCGATCTTTTATATATTTTTTTTTAATTTTTATGTTATGTTTGTCCCCGCATAATTCCTCAGCATATCGACCGATTTTGATGATTTTTTTTATTGGAAAGGAGGCGATGCCCCGGTGGTCCCATCCAATTTTGCATCAACATTGGTCCAATATTTTGCCAGTTCTGGTTAATAATAAAGACTATTGTCACGTAATTATTATTTTATGTACGTACGCGCATGTAATCAGTTAAAAAGTTTAAAATAAAGAAATGTCAAAAAAATCAAGCTGACTTCAAAAAAATAAAAATGTACAGAACAGTTAGAAAATAATTTTTTTTTTATTTAATCTACGACTCCCGTATTTTTTAAGTCGGCGCCTCACGATTTGCACTGTGTAAATTTGGCGCCGACTTAAAAAAATTGAGAGTCGTAGATTAAATAAGGGGAAAATTTATTTTTTACTTTTTAGTGGATTTTTATTTATTTGAAGTCGGTTTTAATTTTTTTTAATTTTTTTTATGACACTTACATTCTTTTTTGCGCCGATAGGAAGAACGCAACGAAACAAAAAGAATCGAAAAATAACAATTTAAAGTTCAACAGTCTCTCTATATCGCCTCAATTATATATGTAAATGTCCCTTCTTCAATAATATTTCAGACGTTCATTTCTATACAAAAATCTTCTTCGCTTCACTAAAAATGTTAATTACGAATTAAATCGAAAAGCTTTAATTTATTCACTACTACCACCCTATAGTCGATATAAACTAAAATGCATACATTGTAAAAATTATTGCAACTTTCGATGTTAATGTATGTAAACAACACTTTTTCAAAATTTCGAAATATGAAAAAAATTCTTCAGCATAAGTGACCCAATGTACAGTGGCGGATTTAAGAAAAAAGGTCCAGGTGGCAAACGTTTTGGGGGGCCCATTTTTTCAAGAAAATGGAGAACTAGTTTACTAAAAACGGGCCAAGTGTAGTAGTACAAAAAAAATGTAGTGTTTGGATACCTATACCTAATTATAATTTTTTTTTGAGATGGGACTCTCGGTATGCCTCCTGGGCATGGACCCAGGCGGTATCTGCTCATCAACCGCCCTGTTAAATTCGCCACTGCCAATGTACAATTTAAGTTACAGCTTTGCAGATATACAGATCTAGGGTTAAGCCCGAGTCATCGATAAGTTTTCCAATAAATCACACGACACACGCACAATACTATATGCTTTAATAAAAAATAATCGTTTTTCGTAAAAAAACAGAGTCCATGTTAAAGAATCTCTAGTAACTTTGACATAATTCACGTGTATATTCTTCTCTTCAAAATTCTAATATTTCCGTCGAAGCCTTTTAAGATTTATGCCTTCATTTTTTCCTTCTAAGATACTTCACTAACAAATGTGTCATCGCACATATCACCACGATACATTGCTCTGGGCAAATAGTTTACATAATATGTCAGACTTTTATATCACGTATTCGATAATATAGTATCGTATGAATAAATACTGAAGTATTTCCACTATTAATCATCGAGTAGATATCGCTTTTATATAAAATCCCAGTGCCCATAATGTATACATTACTCTTGCAGTATTGTGTAACATTTATATTCGCAACGAAAAGCATCAATGCAAACTCCAATAATCGGCAAGAAGATAAAAAGGGGGGATCGATAAGTTGTCTTATGACTGACATAAAAATTTAATGTCTAAAAAGCAAAGTAATTTGTCATTGAAATTCTCCTTGTGTTAAGATGGGCAAAAATATATCTGACGTAATATTGCTTTGTCATTTGTGTAATAAACGAATTGTAGCTGTTAGTAGCAATTTTATATACTCGCGAAATGGTAGTCAAAACATTACTCAGAAGGATAAATAAATAAAAGAAGGATTAATAAATCCTGACTCTTATTAAATAACTGTTATTCTGCGATTTTGGAATAGGTTACTACAAAACGCGCGATGTGTTTGTTACAACATTAAAAAAGTAACTTAGTGTTATCATGAAAATGGCCAAGACTAAAACCTGCTCATGATAATTACCTCGTCATAAATAATAAGAAGTTCCGGCTACGTTACTAAATTTAGTTTGAATTTTTATCCTATGTTTATTTTAAACATACACAGCACTTTCAATTAATCGAATTGTGACACCAATTTTTGGCCACCACAAAAGAAATAACAGAAATGAGGATGATACATCGAAAATTTCTATTAAGGAGAAGAATTCAATTAATACAGTACACAATTCGGAAATGAGTGACGCAATTAGAAGAGCGACAACTTCTTCTAAGCACATAAACATTGACCTTCCTATACGTGCACAACTGCACGTTGCATGGATCCAAGTAATCGCGATTCCCCGAGACTCATTGGGGAAAACCCAATAAGACTGCGAACAAGCGTTACAATAGTCTTATTTTCGACACGGCTAACGGATGTGGAATTCAGTAATATTTACCAAATAAGTTGATTAATATTTGTGAGGTCGTATGGTAGATACTTGATATCAACGAGGGACGCATAACAAGTCAGACAAAACGAGCTTGAACTACCTATACATATTGCCGGGCGTGCAAAACAAAACTGGGATTCCTCACAGTCGTTAAAATTTCACCTTAAAACTACTTAGTTCCACTATACAGTTGCACAAAGATATGTGAAGAGATGTGTTAAACGATATGGTACTTTAATACTACGATAGTGTTCAAAAAAAGCTAGTCTTCACAGAAAATAGAAACGAGCTACATGAACAGGAAAGACAATGTCTGCAGGCTAACAAGTAGCGACTAATTAATTCCCCCTTTTATTTGTTAGACTTTAAGATATTAGGTGTATCTATATTTTATGTCCTACTGTTTCACAATGCCATCTTACGCGGCTGAGATGATCCTATTTCGCAGGAATGCTTTGTCTTGTGATCGTGGAATTAAAATCTCGTTAACTATCACTTTCATAGAAATCAAAAGATATTAGTTACTCGTCGAGGCATTGTGTGTGGGAGAAGAATGTTACGAAGCGTTCAATGTGTACTGCAAGAAACAGTGTCTTGGATAGAATCGTTAGAACGTAAATTGTCTTGTTATGTTTGTGCGCCTTATGACGCGATGGGAATACCGATATTTATTGTATTTAGACGTACACTACGTAACGAAATGTCTTTCTGATGAATCTATAACTTTTCTTTTACAGTAGCATCGTTGAAGCGTAAATGTATTTGCGGCAATAAATGTTTATCAGGCGTAACGATACTGTGCGATGGTTTCTGATACTTTACGATACTATACAATTTTCAAATATTATAAAATTCTACTTGATTTGGAAGAAATATTTTTAATTGACTCACAAAGTTAATGAGCATGAGAAATATTAAATATTTTAAACACATCAGATCATATAATTATTATTTAGTTTGTGTAGTGATTGAGAATTAACCTTTAGAGGGCCGGGCTGGCCACTATAGTGGCCACCTAAGAATTTGGATACTTTGCCGGTCATTTTGGTGGTATATATGCATAAATTTTAAGAAAATAAAATTTACAATTTTAATGAAAAAATCCCGGCCCTCTAGAGGTTAAACAAAACATTAATCGTTGGAAATATAAATTTTGTTGAAATTTCTTATATTTTATGCACGAAGCAACAGGTGCAGACTCGGAATACCTCTGAATTTTTTCAGAATCGAGATATCTAATTACTCGCGATTGATGTTTCGATAATAATTATACACCTTGGCATCTTTGCGGATTGCCGGTAAATTTGAATAAAAAGAGTTTAATTCATAAAAGTTTCTGCAGTGAATATCGAAGTTATTTCCACTTACAAGTTAGAATTAAAAACTATTCTGATAATTATAATCTGATAAAATATCTTAACATATAAAGCAGAAAGTGTTTGTGTGTTTGTCTGTCGCCTAAAAACTTTCGAACGGTAAACTCTACGGTCAAGAAATGGGTCCCAGCTCATTATGCCTAACTAATCCAGACGAATGTGACTATTTGCACAAAAAATACATAAATTTTTTTTTATAAAATCAAATTCTAGTATTCGATAAATCAATAAAGAAGGAGCAAAAACTACACCGACAATACTGATTTTCATATAATCTTCAGTGAGGTTACTATGACAAATCGAATAAAGCTAGTATCTAAAAATAAAAACTATTCTGATAATTTACGTCCATCAACTAATAGTAAAGGTTGGTTCAGACACATGCAGTAATTTAGTCGAGTAGCGAGTAATTCAGTAATTTACCGTGTGGGGATACTAAAATTTAGTCGAATAGTTTAGTAAAACGATAGTAAATTACTAAATTACTCGCCACTTGACTATCTTATTGAACTGTTTGAATCAGTTTTAAGTTTCGGAAAATTCCTAGTTTATTCGGACATTCATTTATAAGCACAAATCGATTAAAGTTCTTATCTTGTTTAAACACAGAGCAACGAATCGCTGGTACAATACTGTCAAGCTGAATCCTCCATATCGGAGGTCACTCGAAATTTACAGTTACAAGGGAAACAAACTTTAAAACACATCCCATCTACGTGTTTCGCCTGATCCTCACAACGTCGCCAAGATTTTTTACACGTTCGCGCACTAACTTACGAAGGACCTTGAATGCTAGTAAATAAATCAGCAATCGCTGCAAGAAAATTCGGCGAAATGGATCGATCGATTTCACTGATCAGTACGATATCAAAAGGAATTAGCGAAAAGTTTTACTACGAGGTGTAGCCCTGCGGTATAACCTGTCACCCTAACGCATACAAAGACGCGGGTACTCACATATACGCATGTTCGCGTCCTGCCTGTTCTACCGGTTAATCCTCTTCGAAAGTCAAACGTGGACTGGAAGAAAAAGCGTCTGAACGGATATAAAAGCGCGATAGGAGGTCGCAGGGAAGCCCCAGGGAAGTGGATGGAGCGGTTTGCCCAAGGATCACTGAACGAGTCACCAGCCAATCACGTAGCAGTGCGCCCCATCGCTTGCACGATCACGCAAACGGATGGTAACGTCAATTTCGAATCCGATTGGCATTCCCGTTTAATGACGATACCGGTCTGTCGGGGTCGAAACACCAAAACAAATACGACACGCGACGATACCCGCGATCGGTATCACGGCTAATATATAGTGTCGGTAGGTACGTTAAAAATTTTACTCCCTTCTTTTCCTCGAGGAAAGACGTTCTTTCCCATTGCGCCACGCGTGTGACTTCGTTACTCGGAAACTAGATAAAGGGTGTTCTAATGTTATAGTTATGATTTATTTAAGGTCGCGTCAACTACAAAGGTTATCAGTTGGAATATGTGCAGTTGAAACTATATTGCTATACTGATATTTACCTCGGTTAGGTACCCCAATTTACCCCATAAGTTCATTCGTGTGCACCCCAGAATGAGTTTCTATATTAGAATCTGAACTTTTTATGATCTAACAGTTTTATCTTTTCTAAGAATTGATACTAATAATAAGCAATATGCGCAGTTCGATATTTAGAATGGGTCCAACTGGATCCTGTACTCGCCGAACGCGAGTTAACTATTAGCAGATTCGGCAACCGGCACTAGTGCGCACTGAGTGTGAGTTTTCTTGCTTTCAATTGGCTAAAAGTCGCACTCAGTGCGCAACAGTGCGACCGTCTGAATTCGCTATATATAGTTATACTAGCTTAAAGTACCCAGCGTTGCCCGGGCTTCTTATATGTATCTCTGCGTAGGTAGTATAAAACAAAGTCTTCGGTAAGTGTCTGCTTGTTCAAGCTAATCTTGAGAACCACTGGACGGACTGCGATGCGGCCCCCACCACCGCATAGAGCATTTTCGAGGAATACTTCACGAAAATCGTCATTGCTCCATAGGTTAATATTTCATATATGTAATCTTTCCCCGAGAAATGCTCTATAAAACGGTGGGAACCGCATCATAATCCGTCCAGTGATTCTCGAGATTAGTTTGAATAAACAGACGCCTGTGGATAATGATAAAGATGGAAAACCAAAATAACTAAAAAAGCTCGTTAAAGCCGGATCAACTTTTATGACAACGACAGATACATCCGCGCATCATGGAGTAGAATCTTAGTGTCCACCGCTCTGCGCGAAAGAGATGCGCGTGGCGGTTCTCCGCACAGTGGTGGGGATGCTGAGTTACATCGTTAGCTGTTCTATGAGCGCTGCGATTCACGTGAATTTTCTCGCGGAATGCTTCACTAAAATCGTCATTGCTCGGCTTCTTTTTGTCATAGGTTAATGTTTCATACACCTAAACCTTCCTCGAGAAATGCTCTATAAAACGGTGAAAACCGCGTCACAATCCGTTCAGTGGTTCTCGAAATTAGCGCGAACAAACAAACAGACGTCTACCCGGCACTTTATTTTATATTGTGTAGAGAAGATAGAGAAGAAGAAGATACAGGGTGTCCTGTAATTGGTGATGCAAGTGGAAGGGTGATAATTGTATGTACAAAGTAATCAAGCTGCGTGTTCATATATTAAATGTCAGAAATTTCTAAAATCTCTAAACTGAATTATTTCTGTCACGCTAACAAACGAAACGTTGCAATGTGGAATAAGTATAGCTTAGGCGTACCTACCTGCATTCAGACATTTTTATCAGAATATCGGACTCACATTTAACGATGTGCATTCCTCGAAGTTATGCAAGTAGAATAATATAAGAAATCTGTTATTAAGTAACCACATACAATGGAGCCTGGTTAATTCGAGGCAGGATACAAACCGGCTCATATTAATAGGGACTCAAATTAAGCGAAACAAAGAGACATTGTCACGCGAGCACATGGTGCCTAAGAAAAACACGACGTGAGACGAAACGTCGTGAAAAATGAAAAATTTTCTATGAAATGAATAGACACAACACAACGCAAAAAGAAACAAAGCTAGACGCCAAGTTCTACGAAATGTAATTACGAATTACACGGACATCTGTTACAGCAAAACGTGAATTAAGCGGAACTCGAATTGCTGATGCTCCATTGGACCATAAAATATCGTTAAAGCGTTTCTTACTCGTTTAGGAATCGGAAATTCCCAAGTGACCTACGAATACTTTATTCCGAAAAATCAATAAAAATTATGCATTAAGTGTAACGTTCCTGGTACTATAAATAATATTCATCTGGAATTCCCTCCGCTAAATTAATACGGAAAGGAATTCAAATTCCCTGTTTATCTTTGAACAGCGCCGAACAATAACAATGTGAAGAATAACAGGAAGAGTAACAGAAATTATTCTTATTTACTAATCGACTTCAAAAAGGAGAAGGTTATAGATTCGACGCGTATGTATGTTTGTCCCCGCATAACTCCTCAGCATATGGACCGATTTTGATGATCATTTTTTATACGAAAGAGGGCGGGCCCCGGTAATCCCCTCCCATACTGCATCAATATTGGTCTAATATTTTGCCAGTTCTGGTTAATAAAGACTATTGTCACCTAATTATTATTATTTTATATATGTACGCGCATATCTCCCCGGCATGTTGTGTCAATATATATATATATATATATATATAAAACATCAAATAAAAAATTTAAAACCGACTTAAAAAAAATAAAAATACACTAAAAAGTAAAAAATAATTGTTTCCCTTATTTTATCTATGACTCTGAATTTTTTTATTTCCGCGAGTTAAAGAAATTCGGAGTCGTAGATTAAATAAAAGAAAAAATAATTTTTTATTTTTTTAGTGCATATTTATTTTTTTTAAGTCAGTTTCAATTTTTTTTTAAATTTTTGCATCTTTGAGCATTCGAAACTATAACTATACCCTTTGTCAGGATTCCCGGCAATTCTAATGTATGTATGTATGTTAAGTTGATATGTATGAAGATAACACTTGTCGGTGTTTCTTCTGAACTTTAAATAAATCTACTTTTATCATATCTATCACTTTCCCTCGGGCACGTTTCTGTAGAATACTCCACATTGCTTAATTCAAATTTCGAACAATTAATAAACACCTCATTACTTCCAAGGAGTAAAAATTAAGAGATCAAATTTCAACAGCCTAAAAAACAGTAGTACGCAAAGAAGAAATAAAGAATGGTAAAATGCTTTCCTTTCCGAATGTGGAATTGCACACACAGCAAAATCTCAAGTGTGGAATATTTATTCTACATATTCCACACACTCACGCCAACCTAACACGAAAAGTTCGCGAGATAAATTATTATTCATTGAAATTAAAGTATGCTTTCGACGATATCATTCCGTGATAAAAGTTTATCAGAAGGGACATCAATGAAATTATCATGAAAACAAGTCGAGTGTATCAAACGCGTCAGGAGAATATCAATAAAGAACTGACCATGAACTCTCTATTCGTATCCTTTTCTATTCCACACCGTAGGACAATGTTTTAACTATGTCCTTTGGGCGAGACGTGATGTGTATCCTTAACGCATGACTCATGTTCTAAGGTATTGCCTAAATCTCTAATTATAGACGACAGAATATCCTTGGAAATATATGCGACTCATAGTAAATACTTACTGAATTAGAAACGCCGCGAATTTCCCGCGCAGTGTTTGCAGTGCATTTGTAGATAAAGGCCCTTTTCAAGGTGTGTATTAAGTTCCTCTCACACACCTGCAGCGCAACACTTGCTACGTGACAGGAACGGCCCACTGACACTGGCTGAAAGTTCGATGTATCGTTGCGTTCGAGGGATCGATCAGCCTGCAATTACCGCCCGAAGCTTCTGCGCGTGAAGTTGGGTTCGAACGAGAAATCTGTACGTGATTCACATGTTTGTTATTACTTCAGTGGATCCTTGGGGGGTTACAAAATATACAAAGTATGGCAGAATTATTAATGGTGCACCATTTCAAATAAATATCAAATGCAACCTTCCTAAAATTAGCTTTTACTAAGTAAACTCTAGCTTAACTATTAGCTCTACAGTACATTCGTTAAAATTGCATAATATTTTTAAAATTGGTCCAACCGACTTCAGTTTTTTGAGAAGTTAGAAGCATTACATAGTTTACTAGGTAACGTGCTACATCGTTCTGAAAAAAATGCAACTGGATGGAATAGCGAAGAAAATAGTGAAGGTCGTTTTTTCAACTTTTTATCCGGACCTGCAATGAAAATTTTAAAAATCCCGTTTGTAGATTTAGTTAAGTTGTATATATGCTGAAAATTTCATCTAAATCGATTAACGTTGTTCTGAGATAGAAACGTTTAAAGCTCGCAGAATATGGTTGAAAATCGCGGATATTCCTAAAATCAGCGATTTTCAACCTTATTCTGCGATCTTTAAACATTTGTAGCTCAGAGCAACGTGAACCGATGTAGATGAAATTTTCAGCATGTATGCAGTACGCAGTCGTTACCAGCCCGATTCTACCATGCGTTGAAAGCCCGACAACTATCCTCACCATTTCTTGGAATCCTTCAGACGAAAGTGGGGAAACCCGGGAACGAGCGAGAGACTCTTTAGTTTCCTCTCTCTGGCTCTTGGGTTTTCTCACACGCGCCATTGGCAGCGTGGAATAGTGTCCACAACGCGCTGTGGGCTCGCCGCCAGCTCCGTTCGTCAGGCTGGTAATGAGTGCGTACGAGGGTGGCTCTTATTTTCGACTTTTGAATTTTCATCGGGGCACCCTCCAGAATAGTTCCATATTGCGAACTTCAATTCTAAATTTTTAGGAAACATTCATGGCATATCAAACACTGAAAATAAGGGAAAATTTTTTTTATCTTTTTCGCATATTTTGGTATACAGTAGAGCGTCAATTATCCGAACTGCTTGGAACGGAGGTGGTTCGGAAATTCGAATTCTTCGGATAATCGAACAGTTCGGAGAATGAAGTACGCATGTACTTTACACAGTAATTAATCAGTATCGCTACACTGGTTCGAAGAATGGAAGAAATAGTGGGGAAAGCGATGATGCAGCACTGATTCGGATAATCGACGTTTCTGTTACTCGAGGTTTGGATAAGTGACGCTCTACTCTGTGCCCCCCCCCCCCACTCTTAAATGTTTCAAAAATAGTCCTCAAAAATAAAAATTCCATTTTTTGGTACGCCTTCATAAATAAAAAGTGTTCAAGAAGTATTTAAACTTTGAAAATTTCAGAAAATCAAATTTTTTTAGCCTTTTTCAACTTTTTTCGAAAACCGTTTGTCGCACGAGAAAAAGTAATACAACATAAAAGATGCTCCATGTCTGGATCTACAACTTTTGTTTGACATATTTTTTTATTTAATCAATAACTTGGAGGATATTATATAAAATCGACTTTGTGAACTGTTAAATAATGATTTAAATGTTTAAACTCAAACATTTACACAGATTTTTTTAAATTATTTAGAAATATTCTGGAGGGTGTCCCGAAGAAACTCTTGGAAAAAAAATTTACCAAGAGTAAATAAGAGCCACCCTAGTGCGTACTGTACAACGAACCTAAATCTACAAGCGTCAGATAAAAATTTGAAAAAACGACCTTCAGTATTTTCAGAACGACGTAGCACGTCACCTAGTAAAATAATGCTTCTAACTTCTCAAAAAGATTCTAGTTGTTTGGATCAATTTTAGAACTGTTATACGGTTTTAAAGAGTGTATTCACTGGTGTGAGCCACTGAATGTTATCTTAATTCCTCTACTAATTCGCAATGCTGACTACACTGATTTACGTTTCACGGAATCGTATTTTTAATTTTTTAAATATTTTTCACGGAATCGGAATTTTTAATGAATAGCGAGATATGAGTTTTGTATGAATAAATAAATGTGTGGTAAATTTTACGATTCTAATAAACCAAAATTTTATAATCGTTAGTTTTTGACGATATGTAATGTGATGTGTAATGTTTATGTAAAATGTAATTATTTAATACTTGTATTATCTAAAGGTTGCATAATAATATTTATCTATATGAAAATTATATAGAAAACTATAAATCCTTACCTGGTAGAAGTTTTGACGCCTACTTACATCGCCGGGACGCGCATAAATGGAAACTGATTGCTGACCAACTGCACCTCACATGCGGCACAGTTTCTGTCGATAAGATTACTTGACAAATTTCCAAGATAGGATCGCACTAGGCATATTTGTTCTTAGTACATAAAGGAGCGTCGCACTTGTCGAATCTTAAACTTCATACTTCGAATTCACGTAAAATACTTATTACCGATCGTAGGTAAATTTCAAGGACACCATTAAAGAAACTAAATAACGCATAACGTCCTGTTTATTTAATCATTTAATATTGTCGTTTTCATCATTTTCGTTGCATTGTGTTACGTTCTCACGCTTTCTCGAAATATCTAGGATCGAGACTTATTCCGCGAAAACCTCGATTCCTATCGCAACACTTCTCGTTGCCACCATTCTTTTCACAAAGATCACAACCGCACACTGGCTCGCGTGGCTCTTGTGGGCCATGCCTGGGGGGGCATGGTGGGGGTTTCGGTTTGTCATCGCAACAGCACGGAGCGCAAGGATCCTATAAATTAAAAATTTTAGAAGAATTAGAAGAAAAAACTGAAATTAAAACTCGGGTAATTTAATATCCGAATGAAAAAGAATTTAAGAAATGGAAGGAAACTTATGATGTGGATTAAAAGAAATGAAGTTCAAAAGTTTTAGATAAGACATGTTAGTATTGTTGAAGCGGACTTAAATTAACTACTTCGATTTTAAATTAAATTGAATTAAATTTATTCGAATTTAATAAGTTTGGAATGTTGTATTTAAGTTCAATTTAAAACTGTCGTTTTACCTGCATTTTGATAACGCAACAGGGTTTAACGGCGGGACAAATTTGACTGGGGGTCAAATACGGAGATTTCTTTGGTATAAACGCATCAGGCTCCACGGTCTCTTTTCTGCTTTCAACATGATCATCAACGGACTTTTTCTTCCTCGGAGGACAAGCCGATTTAGTTTGAATAATATTCCAGCTGACACCAGAATTTACTAACCAAATAATAAATCGTTTAATAAATGCTAAAATGTAATCTAGATAAATGATTAATTTACCACACTCAAAGAGTTTATCGAAGATAGATTTGCTTGAATCTTTATCAGTTGACATTTATAATGAAATTCTTGTGGTTTATTTTAATAATTTAATTTTGAAGATTAGTAACCAAAATTACAAATGAATTTACAGTTGACGTATGCGTATGTATATATAAACTTGGCGATGTTTAATTGTTTTTATCGTTCTTACACTACACACAAATTTGATTATTGTTATAAAAAAAAGAACCATTTTACACTTTGTAAAATGTATTTCAATAGTATATTAATTAGGGCGAATTTCACTTACGCCCAAATCGCCCGCAACGCCCGTGATATTCATTAAGGTAGGTTTCCCCATACGCAACTGGACGCAAGGTCAAGAATTTCAAAGTCGATTTTCTCGAAAATTAAGCGCAATATCAAAAAATTGTATTCCTTTTCCTCGATTTACTTAATTGTTATAAGTCAAAAAGAAACAGTAACTTTTTTTTATATAACGCTTCATTTTCGAGAAAATCGACTTTGAAGTTCTTAACGTTGCGTCCAGTCGCGTTTAGGAAAACCTACCTTAATGAAAATCACAGGAGTTGCGGACGATTCGAGCGTAAGTAGAATACGCCCTTAAGTACCATACCTTTATTAACGCTAAAACAAAACTTAAAAGGTTTTAGTGTTCCATTAGGCTTAAAACTAAATTTTTTCGATTTAATAGTTAATGAACTCGGGAATATGTAAGTTCAGTGACTAAATTTCAAGAACAGGTTATGTTACATAATTAATTACGATGAATTGCAATAGCGTGGACTATAAATAGTGTGTAAATAAACTTTCTAACGTGCTTTAATATTAGTTCGAATACGTTGGTGAATTTTTTAAAATATTATTATCCGTGCAAACACGACCGCTAGATGGAGCAAGTGATGGCGGCATTTATTGCATCAAGAGCACGTGCTATATCAGTAATTGCAATTTACTCAGTTTACTCCAGTTGCGTAAATCAGCGTAAATGGTTATGGAACTGATTCTAAAATTTAATTAGAAAAGAAAGTACCAGTATAAAAACAACCGTGAAATTTACACCATTACAATCGATAGTTATGATCAACAAAAGCGATTCATAATTTACGTTTGCAAATTGAGTGGAAAAATGGATGCTTATACTGTACCATTAGATTCTGAAACGGAAATGCTTTGCACGTTATATTTATTCACAAATATAGAGAACTCTGATGAGATATGCAAAAAAGTCATTAATCGTGAACTTTGTTGCTGCATTATAAAAGCAGCACTTATAGCGGATCCATTTCAAGTATTAGTAGCTGCCAACAGAGCTGCAATTAATGCAAAGATGAATCGCCTTACCACAAAGAGCTTGTATACCGAAGTCTTGTTTAATTTATCGATATCAAAGAACATATCGCGCTCGTTGATGGAATTTGGCATTACCGATAAAGACAAGAACATATTGGTAGTGCTAATACATAAAATAAACGACGACGAATCAATGTCGAAATTAGTTACAGACCAAATAAAAGGAGAAAACATGCCGATTTCAAGATTGTCCGAATTCACAGATCTCGATTTAATAAGAAAGACATATAAAATTGATAAAGACGAATTAGCAGTGTCTAATTTAACTAATTCTATTGTATCTAGAATTAGTTGCAAAGATTTTATATTGTTGAAATAAACTTGCCACTATCGATACTGATATTTCAATAAAAAAAATTAAAAATATTGCGTTTTGAATTGAGTTTGTCATTAATGACAATAAACATTTACTGGACATTTAATTGAGCTTATTTTACACGAATACTACAATGCGTTATGCTTGAAATTGCTGTCAATCATGTTTGAGGATGAATTAGATTATAATTTATGTTAGGCTCAATGTTCACTATTCATTCCAATTCTTTTGCTTCGCTTTATTCTCACAAAATAAAAGTGCTATCAATTTTGTTGGACCTTAGAAACTATAATCATCCACCTTTTCCAAACACGCAGCGCAAAATTATAGGCTCTTAACACAAACAATTAATATTCCCATTTCTGTAAATATAACAATTTACAATGTATTTATAATTACTTGACATATGTCTAAATTATAATAACGTTACAAAAGAAAGCTCGGCAGTTACATTTTGCATTTCACCAATTATGAATAAAAAAGAAAATACATAGCAATGGAGTGTGGCGTACAGGAAAATTGGAGAATATACTTCAATGAAAAAATACTTTTTCTCTCTGTTTTTATTCACTCATAAATAAGGCCAAAGATGCGTAGAAAACAATCGTTATATCCGCGAGGACACAGTATGCATCAAACCCTGCGGAAGCAAAGTAGCGATTTAAGGATAGTGCCCTTAAATGCGTACAGAAGCAATATAATATTGACAGTTTATTACGTATACCTTGGCAAACTACACATTTCGCACATTGCAAGATCTGCTGCATTGAGAAAAGTGCAAAAAGAACAAGTCCAAAGTGTTTGATCCGAAGGTGGATTGGCGATTGGTTCTGTACCAACTGCTACTCCAGTACCTCCGGCCGAAGAGGATGGCATTCTTGAACTACTATCAAACGATACTTGTGGCGAATGTGCCGTAGACGACGATGTTACAGTTATGAGCTGCTCTACTGTTGCCCAATGTTCGGAACGTGCCCATTCTATTGCTTTCTGTCTATCTTTATTGCGGACAGCTTCTAACAGCGGCATCATATGATCCTGCAAAAAGGATCGAACACATTTTATATCAGTGAAACATATACATTTCAATAGACAAACACCTAAAAGGAGATAGCTACTGTACCTTCATCGGTAACATGTCCATTGTCGCAATAAAAAGCAGCAAATGAAAATCTGAAGTCGCTTCTAAAAATTGCTCTTGCTTAAATTGCTGCATATAAGAACAGAGGGAATTGAAGTCCTGAACTTGCCCATCGATGAGTCTAAAATCAGAATATTCATTAACTTAAGGCCGCCCTAGAGAAGCAATTAAGTAACTCACACCTTTTACATACCTATTCTCGATTGGAAATGGAGTAACATTATCGCTAATGTGAAAAGTAAATTGCGGTGTGAGCGGCGTGGATGCAGGTACGTCTACCAATAAATACTCTACGGGCAAAGGTCTCGCTAACCTTGGCACTTCATTTCCGTAACTGTCTTTCTCCTATTAGCAACAAAAAAAATGAGATCCAAATAACAACTCTCCATTCTTAACATTCTACTTCATTTAAAGCATCAACAAATTCTCTTTACTGATCTACATAAAACCAGGGATTTAATACCGGTATAACGCTTATACCGGTATTTCGCCAATACAGCTATACCGAAACAGATCAATACCGAAACCGATATTGTACCGAAAAAAATAAATATCGAAACCGATATCGTACCGAAAATAATAGGTTACCGAAAACCGAAATAAATACCGGTATTCTTTTCGGTAACATGGTAGGAAAATACCGAAACCTACCATGTTACTGAAAAGAATACCGAAAAAATACCGGTATTTATTACGGTTTTCGGTAACCAATTGTGTTCGGTACGATATCGGTTTCGGTATTTATTTTTTTCGGTACAATATCGGTTTCGGTATGATATCGGTTTCGGTATGATATCGGTTTCGGTATAGCTGTATTGGCGAAATACCGGTATGAGCGTTATACCGGTATTAAATCCCAGACGAAGATACAACCAAAAAATACCGGTATAATACCGGTACGTAATACCGGTATTTTACGTACCGGTAGGAGTCCCTGCATAAAATTGCTTAAAATACAGGCGAAGTTAAATTAAAAAAATCAGGATTTGTTGAAGACATTTAAAAAGCGCGCGCCGGGACCGCCTTAATAGGTGCCCGGGGCTCGCGCGTCGCTCGTTCAGTTTCATTGGTCGGCTCGGGCAAGTCTAACGAGGTGGCGAGGAGGATTGTGAAGGCAAGTCCATAATGCTTGTGTACGCAATCGTTTGGAGAAATGCGCGCGCAGTGATAAAAGCCGCAGATGACAACCGGCACCGTTTGCCACGAGTCGGGCTGGAAGTGTATGAAGAAGCAGGGAGGGTTGGGGAAAGGGCGAACGGCAGAGGGATAGAGGGGAGGGGCTCGGGGTTTCCTAGTGGGGGGAAGATACGGGGCGAGGAGAGGAGAGCAACAGCGTAAGCAACTAGCGCGCGCTGTGGTGTGTGTCGGTCGGTCGGTCGGTCGTCGCCGCCATGCTAGTGGTTAGTTTAGTGAACCAAACATCATGATGTGGCAAAACGTTCGCACGAGCTAAGACTGAAGTAACGCCGCGTTACCGGCGCGCCGTCGTTATGTTATCCACAATAACTCACGACGTTCGATAAGCGTAAACACGTAACGCGAAAGAAAGTACAAATAGAACAAAAAAAGGAAAGAACCGAAAGAGAGAACGAAACGGGAAAAAATTTAGCTTGGTAAAGGCTCTCCGCGGCGACGAAAAACCTCGGGGTGCTAGATTCCTGCGAACGGAACCGCACAATACTACGTACGTCAATCCCGATGTAAATTAAAGTCGAATCGTACATCCAAGCGAACGTTACGGAACAACCATCGTCACGGGTACACACATTGGGAGTGACGAGTGCCAACGATCAGCCTCCATCGCGCGGCAAGGAGACGATCACGAATCGTATACACGGTACGGAAGCATTTACGGTCCTACAATCTAAGTCGAAAGAAAGATGAGAAGATCGCGTGCGTGTGCGTGCATGCCTGTGTACGCGTATTCGTGCGCGTTATAAGGAGAAAGAAAATCGTATATATATTTCCTATACGTACGTGGAGTGTGTGGATATATATATATATATATTGGGAGAGCTCGACCGTCGCGCGCGCGCGCGCGCGCGCCCGCGAAAGAGAGAGAGCGCATGTGAACACGAAAAGGGAACGAGTGTGCGTGTGTCGTGTATATGGAGAAGATAGAAAGAGAGAATGAAAAAAGAGTAGAGGATTGACAAACGAGAGCGAGAACAGAAAAGAAAGAAAGAGCAAGCGTGTACATCCAAACATGTGAAACGGTAGGAGCGAGAGGACAAGTACGATATTTCCGCGGAATTTGCCTAACACGCAGTAGTTCACGAGACATTTTTGACCCGAGCGCGGACTCGTTACGAGTAGTGACAGTGTAATATCGCGGCAGGGAGCTCGCCGATAAGCTGCAAGAATCCATATATCATATGACCAGAGCGTTTTATCGGTTACGCGTATTGGTGCCTGAAAACGCTTTGTAGAGCAAAGAAATGTGGCCAGCCCGTGCGTCCACCTCCGTCAGCTGCCTCCCCTTTCGAATACTTTCACGCTAAGGAAATGGTAATTCCCAAAACTTCGACTGTCCGACCCCCATATAGGTTTTGGCGGGATTTCGCACGCATGCGCGCCCTCGCACTAAACGTCATTTTTTCTATTCTGTTTTCTTCATTTCCTTTAATATTCCGTTGATGCCAGCCGAATTGTTGCATAATTAGCTTTGCAGTCGTATCAATTGGCCCGATAAGAAAGCTAACCTCTGTGGACGGGCTCCGTTGCGCGAACCACGACACCACGATGTAACACGATCGAACGCGTTTTATGGAATAATAATAGCATTACGGTGCAGGCGTAAGAGACAGAGAAGTAAACGGACACGAACGTAAATCGAATTATACGAATTTCGATCGTTCCATGTTTTCCCGCCTTTTACGTTTGCCCGCATCGTTCAATACGAGGCTGGCGTTCTTTTTCTATCATTCGCTCGCTCGCACATCCGTTTGTAAGAAATACGTGGAAATGTGTGCGCTCCTCACGATAAATCGAATCGCGTTGAACAATCGGACGATTTAAGCCGCGATAGAAGTGATTTCGATCTGTCTCGGAAATAAAATCGTCGAACGAAACATGTAACCTATTAATAATTGAATAAATTGTAAATACTACACGAAAAAGAAACGCAACTCGGTTAATTCATACGCGTAGTTCGCGAGGTGCAACGAAATTGTACTTTAATATCAACATTTTCCTTCGACGAATTTAACGTTAGATTTTCTCTATTACGTAAACGCAAGGTTTGTTTACGCGAGAAGAGAGAGAGAGAGAGAGAGATATAGCCAAGAAGACAGAAAAAAACACAGTAAAAAGAAAAACGATACAATGCCCGAACGTTGAATCGCTTGTTGTTACGAATAGGTGTATTGAACACGACCTTTGCACTACTTTCTTAAATAATACGAGGATATTTTACGATACAAACGTTCCGCGAGATCATCGCTCGTATATTCGCTTAAGCCACGATTCTTTGTCTCAACTAGCTATAATTAATGGAAATATGTCCTCTTTGCCCTTTTCCCGCCGTTTATTTAATTCTTAGAGTGGTAACAACTCGAGCGTAAATAATAATACGGTTTTCTCCCCCATACATACCCAGAAGCATACCTCGGTGCTTTCGCATAGGACACGATGAATAATTGTTTTTTAAAAGGAAAGAAAAAAATTGTTTCTCTGCTACTTTTTCAGATGCTGGATCCGAGCGTACTGACGGATTTAGAGGAACTGACGCTTTGCAGTTATTGCAAGCAGAAGTACAACGACGCGGAACAATGCCCGAAATACCTTAGTTGCAAACATTATTTCTGCCTGCGTTGCATAGAGAACAATTTATTAAAGGGTCGTGAGTTGTTTTGCGCGCACTGCTGGAAGAGGACGGACCTGGGCGATCAAGGGCCCGACGCTCTACCGACCCATTCTTCTCTCCTTGCCCTAGCGAACAATCTGTCACACTTAAAAATCTCGACGAACAACACGTCCGGGAAAACCAACGACAAGGAGAGAAAGGTACACGACCGTATATAAAAAGAAAGAAAGAAATGTTATTTTTGGAAACGATTTTGGAGTTCTACGCGCCCGGTTATTCACATCCTTCAGTTAATACGTAAACGTTAAAGAAAAGCATACAGCCATGAAGCCATACTGAGATAGGTTCTAATAGTAATAGGATTACGTTATAAGGTGTGCAATAGTTTCCTTTCAAGATATAGATGCAATTCATGTATTTCAACCGATCACCATTAATCGTGTCCTGTAAGAAAGAAAAGAGAGTTTGCCCCGTCATGCGCGGAACGAAGTATGAGATTGATAAATGGAGAAATTAATGTTTATGTGACGATACTTTTACAGAGTGAAAATTGCCACACACACGGGATGCCTCTGGCATTATGGTGCGCGACGTGCTGCACGGCACTTTGTAGAGCATGCGCTACTCCGCAGGAGCACCCAGGTCACCAGATTAAATCGCAAACTGATGCCAAAGAACAACTCATATCCGACGTAAGTTTCGTCATATTTTATTCGCCATTACGGCTTTTTCCTCTTTCCAATCTTGATTGCGTCACATCGACCATCGATGCGTTCAGCTAACGGGCGCCGCTCGGTTCTATCGTCGCGGTATCTCGGGAAAGTACCTGTCTACGTTTCAGGTTCAATTGGAGCTAGTTGCTATGGGAAAGCTATCGACCGAGATTCAAAGACTGGCCATGCAGCAACGAGAATTCTTAATAAAAGTGCTGGAGGCGTGCGTGACGTTGAAGACGCACGTCGAGACCGACCTGCAGAATGGCTGGAGCCACTTCCCCGAGATAACAGACGCCCGGGAGACGCTCGGCAAGGCGAAGGCCAGCCTGCAGATGATCGACAGCCCCAGCGACGTGTACAGCTTGCACTCGCAGCTGATAATCGAGAAGCAACGGTTGCAATCGAAGTATCAGGAGATGATGCTGCAGTGCCAGTTGGACGACTTAATAGGCAACTCGGGCGTGGTGTTTGATTTCGCGTTGCTGAAGCAGGCGTTAGCCGGTATTCACACCGGAGAACCGATAGTTTCTCAAGGTGCGAGCAACGGCGGCAGATTACCAAATCACTTGGCGGCTTCGCAGAACCCGATACTGTTCCTCGCAAATTATTGCATGTCGCAGCTGTACTCGAGGCACGTAGTTAGTAAACAGCACATGCAAAACGGTTCTATAGAGTATCATTCGGGCATGATGCAGCCGCAATCGGGTCCGCCGGGCTCCGTTCACGTGCACCAAGGACCACCGGCAACCCAGCAGCAACTTCTCATTCCGCCTGGCTCGCCGTCCGTTAAACCCGTTCCGCCCGCGCCACCGAACGCGATGCTGCACCCGCAGCAACAGTCGGCGTTTATACCGGAAGGGGTCGGTACCGGTGGCGGGGGTCTGGTTACCGTCCATTCATCCTCACAACCACCGTCCAGCGGGATAACAGCGTCGCTCCGTGGACCCTCGAACCCATATCCTCTCTACTATTTCAACATCGAGGTGAACGGATCGCCTCACGGCCGTATCGTGATAGAAGTGAGGCCGGACGTGGCGCCGAAGATGGCCAAGAATTTTAGCGTGCTGGCGACCGGCGAGGTCGGCGTCGGTTACAAGGGTTGCACGATTTTTCAATGCTGGGAAGGAGAGTCTGTGATCACCGGTGACTTCGAGTTGAACAACGGCCGCGGCGGAAGAAGCATATTCGAGGACGGATACTTTATGCCGGACGACACTAAGTTCCCAGCGGTGAGGGGTGCTGTGGGCATGCGTAGAACGCAGAAACGTCACGATAATCTCGGCATGGTGGGCTCGCAGTTTCGTATAATACTGCAGGAGATGCGCGGCTTCACGGGGATCTTCGGGCACGTGGTCGAAGGCTTGGAGCTAGTTGAGAAGATATCTACGTTCGGCGATCAGACCGGCAAGCCTACGAAGAATATTCTAATAACGAAGTGCGGTAAATTGTAACGGCATCGGTATTGCGGTTAGTATACCGATGGGTATTAAGAGTACCTAGACCGTGTACTTTACGTTCTCTCCGCTCTAGATAACGAGAATTTTACGGGTCGCGACGGTATCTCTGCCCTACGCGTTCGATGGGGATGGGCCGGTTAAATAGGATAAATCATGTGCACGTAATGATATCCGACGGGATGATATTACCACAAGGTCGGGAGACACCGTCGCGACATAGGGCTCCATGAATCGCGCGATTGCTACGTACGAGTCACACAATTTAATTAACTATTAACAATAGAATTCTAAAGATGTTGAATCTATTTTTAAACGTGGACGCATAAGAGAAGAAAGAAGAAATAAAGATCCATATTTTGCTATTGATTGGGAATCAATAAGATTCTGTATCTACAATAACGACGATGATCGATAAAATACGTACCTCAGATCGATCGTGATATCGATACGACTTCTAGCTGTACGACATTTGTTTTAGAAGAAGTTCGACGTTTATTTTTGGCTATTGGCGTATTGCTACGTATAGTTGATAGAAGGGTTGGCGCACGGGATTTAAAAAGTTGCCGTGCGAACGGCGTCGCCCTGCGGGCGCTGGCTACTGTTTTAGGTGATAGGTAGTAAAAGAAAAGAAAAGAGACAAAAAAATGAAAACAAGAAGAAGAAACGTGTAGATGAGGAACAAGTACGGAAAAATGGGGCAAAATTAATCTGTATGTGTATACACATACATCCATATATTTGTAAAACAGGGGACAAAGAGAAAAAGGTGAAGAAAAACACGTACAGGCGGGAAGATTTTTTTTTCGTTTTATAACCGAGACGCGCGACTTCGTAAAGTCGAAAATCGTGATTCCATATACGCAGGTCGTTTAGAACTTTGACTGAACGATACGTAGGTACGTAAGGACCAATACCGTTTCGTCCGATCAACGATCACGTATCGTTCCGTTCCAGAGGTGAGAAAGGGAGCTGAAAGGGAGCACAGTGGCAATTGCACGACACACCGGGTCGGGGAAAATTGCGGTTCCTCTCGTTACGACTCGAGCATCCACTCTCCCCTTTTTGCTCTTTACGGTCTAACAGAGGCCGTCGTGAATTAACTGTATTTAAGATTAGATCTCAAACATGAAAATGTATGCAAGGCCTAACTACTACTATGTAGATCGTAAGCCTCGTCGTCTTGATCAGAGAAACGAACGAAATGAGCGAATATTATATTAAACGAAATCATTCCTCGATGCTGTATATCGAAGTACTACGATAATGTAAATGCGTTATACTACTCGTCTGAATCCTCGTAAGAATACCCCACACCCCATCGTTGTGTATCATATTGTCATGTACTCGTGTGCGTGTCGCGACTGGGGACGCGTCGAGAAGCGTTCCGTAAATCTGCGCGAACTGTACGAAACGCAACCTCACGTATCGTAGGAGAGATGAACGTTATTGCACGCCCTCGACGTCGCGGATGCCTTTTTCGAAGAAAGCCTCATTCGATGTTGAACTTGAAAGTTTTAACACTTGTTAATTAGCTAATAACCGCGTCGATGTGATTAGGGAACCATTGCATCGCGACGAAACGCGACGAATCGCCGTTAGAATGTAACACAGCGTAACACGTACGAATACGATCGAAGGGTGGTCGAGCTCGAATGATTTTCTATCGTTTCGGTCGTGCGGAAACAGCCGAAATGAGAATTGAAAAGAAAGAAAAAAAAGAAAAGGGACATTAGTCGACACTCTCGAATATAGACACACGCGTAAATTCATGTTTATCGAAGCGAGCAAAGCTAGAAGCCCACCTGTATACACAAAATACCCACGCGCGCGCGTATATACTACCTATATTTTTATGAACGTGATGAGGTAATACAACGCATAGCTTGTAATATCGATTCGAACAACCGACGGTTTACCTTGCCCCTCGCGTTCGAATTAAACGGTTGAGCGGCTATCTCTTTCGACAAGTTCTTTCTCGATTTTCTTTCCATTTTTTATTATTTTTTTTCTTTTCTCCTCTCTCCCTGTCTCCTTCTCATTTTCTTTTCCTCGCATCCCCGCCCCCTCTCTTCTTTCCTTATAAGTTAAGGCGTAATCATCGTTACACACGAAAAATTGGAATCATTTTGTTTTGCGGCCTTACGGAAGCGTACATCCGTAGCGCACCCGCTTAAACAGTTTTATTATTTCATTATACAGGTACGAGATGAAGTTCGTTGCCCAATTTAAATGTACTTTTAATCGATCGATTTTGAGTTATAAATTGTTTCTCTTTCAATCGTGTACAATTTATGCAACACCTTTACCTCCCTTTACGCCGCTCGCGTAAGATGCGAGCGGATAGATATTTACAATAAATCTCAAAGCTGCGAGGATCGTACTGATCCCAAGCAAAAGAGTAACTGAGTATCGAGAAATGAAAAGCAATGTACTCACCTTGTAGAAGACGTCTGGAACATACTGTTTATCAGTTGATTCCAATACATAGCCCAATTCTGGAACATCTTTCGTGGGAATCAGGCAGCCATCCCGTACCAATGCCATGCACTGATTAGACACTTGATATCCCTCCATATGAACCTGATTTTTATCGTCACCTATAATCATCGGCATAGATTCACGTTTTTGGTAAGAGTCAATCCATTTATACGGAACATATCGAAACGGTGACGTTGAGATACGACGTAAGTGACTTACCAGTAACGCAAACAGTAACAAACTTTGAGCCGAAATAATTATTAGGAGAAAAGCGACAGATATTTGGGTACTGATTCTGAAAATACCCAGCCATGATGCACTCTTGAGCAGATAAAAAGTGACTTTCTATGTTTCGCGCGTGCTTCACCTGGATGAATAAAACTAATGCTATTAATTGAGGAGACAAGCTTGATGCTCCAGAAAGGAAGAGATATGAAATTGGTTGCTGGTAAATTTACCGTTCCTTTCTTGAGATCGTCGGCTACGAGATCAGTAAAGATCCATCCAACCTTTCTTAAGTTAAGTAAATGAGCCAACTCATCCACCAAAGCCTGTCTTTCATCCGGCACGAGTCGTATAGTATCTTTTGCGCTTTCCTGAAAGAATTCCGATAACGCTGTAGATTTGAAAATCATACAGGTACGATTCGATCGTGCGTCCTTGATTCTGTTGACTTACCTGCGGTGGTTCGTAAATAGCCGCGACGACAGCCCTGATTCCTAACGGTACATCCGCATGGCTTTCGTATCTTCCATATAAATACCCGATGCGCTGATGGCCACTGCTGCGCCAATAATTCAGAAAGCGTTCGACTAAACTTGGATTCTCAAACACGACATTGTCCACGTGCCGATAAGTTTGACGATTTAGGGTAATAGAGTTCGGTTGACATTTGCTACAGATACCTCGCGGCCAAGGTGGATGATCTTTACAACCAGCCTTTATACGGCAGCTTATATCATCTAACTGTATAAACTTCCCCCTGTAAAAGAATGCGTAGATTGTATTCCTTGGGTACATTAGAATCTACGCTTCAACATACCTATCGACGCCAGCGGTGCGCTTTCGGAGATACGAATGAAAAGACAGGTGCTTTATATTCTGTTCCTTAAGATAAATTTCATCGAAAGGTTCTAGAGGGGAACAATGAACACAACATCCGTTAGCACCGTGCCTACATCTATTAAAAAAAAATTGTCATTTACAATCCAGTTGCACGTACAGTACATATCTTCAGTTATCTGTACTCACAGCTTTTCGTCTCGTTTCCTTTGTATTTTACCATCGAGCTTCCATATTTGTTCGTCGACTTCATCTTCGACTATATTTGGCAAGGATCGGGAAGCATTGGTCTTACGATTTGTAGCTGCTGCTGTGTCTGCTGGTCCTGGCTCTAATATCAAAACAAAGAAGGTGTTACACCTATGCGCTAGAGATGTAGAGAAATAAAATGAGGACAGTTGATTGAAACCTTGAGAAGCATTAACGGTGGCATTACTAGTCGATGGGGTGCTCCATAACTGAGTGCCATTGAGGGGAGCCAAATATAACATGTCTCCGTGTGAGAGACCAATCCCAGACACTGTTCTGCTCGGGCTAGATATAAGTTCATCCTGATGATTTCGTTGCCTATAGAGTCCAAATCCAAAACTGTTCAATTCAAAGGTATAGAAAACCTAGAATCAAGAATCCCAGTATTAGTTATAGAAGCCTGTTTAATTATAATCAAAGTACAAACCTTTTCAAATAATTTGGAAATTGTATCAGATGGATCTACATCTACACGCTTTGTTCCCTCTGAAGATTGCACACGCAGGGTCTGTAAATAAAGAAGCATAATTTGAATATACAATTTAATAAAATAGAGATTCACAATATTTAAATAACAATTTAAAAAGACCAATTATTTTTTGTATTAATTATATATGTACATGTTGAATGTACATTATTATGAAATGAATTTAAATATTTGATATAAATATATAACAGCATTGGTTTATTAAGAATACAAGGAGAAATATATTTCAAATAATTGCAAAAACATGACACATTTAGAAAAGAAACATAAGAAAAATTAAATTAAAAAATAAGCTAATACTTCACTAGAAATTAAATTGCACAGTTTAAGAACATTAATAATACTAAACTTTCAGCACACTTTCACATTGTTTAAAATATTACTCCATTAGGTTTTGAAAAATCTCAAAAAGAAAAACAAAGAAGCAAGACCCAGGTGAACTCGTATCTGGGAACTTTTACTAAGTTACATTAATGTCACTGCATGAAATGCAAAATTTTCGCCGATTTCTAAACAGACCGAATTCGTTCTCCGAGCGAAGTATAAGTTCGAATTGAATCGAAGAGAGTCTCAGGATTAACCAGAGAACACGGCTCGTTTGATAACAGTCGACTTACAATTTGCTTGGATTTTGACATTTCGCCGGTGTCGACGACGCATCAGCTGTTCAGCCCGCTGTCTCGCTTGTCTGGCCGTAACACAACGTTACCAAAGTCCCTAGCGGGCGTAAGAAAATTGTTGAGTCAACGTCTGGCACCCTAACCTCTTCGCTTCGTTTAACGAATACCCCGAAAAGAATATCGCCAAGTACGATAGTCTATTTCACTGGTCCTCGAATCAGGCGATATCCTCTTTATAAATTACCCGACACTGAATCGTGGGTCGCGCGTCAAATCCTTTCCTCCGATATAAACCAACGAACTTCGCGCTACGTAGACGTTCCGCCACTAAACTTGAATAGAACTGGGCCGATCGCACGCCATCCTTTTCTCGATGTGAGTAAACAACAGACTCGTAAATAGATGTATTACGGTTACGAACAGAGATCGGGTAAAGTAAGTACGTGTTTACAAGCCGTAAGTTGTCACTCGTTTTTCAATGTTAATACGTATACACCCTTTTTCCCCCACGCGGGCACTGCGATCGACAGTTATTAATTTTTAATCCGCAGAAAGATGAATTCGGCTGCCTGCCATGGTGACTCCGCTTTATCTCCCCCGGCTAGATTCCGATCCCGTTTGGTCCTCGTATGCCCTCGGTTCTACTTTACCGTAAAAGCAAGCGTATATACCCTTTTCTGATCTCCTTAAGTCACCCCGTGATAGCCGAGCAATCTCGCCACGGTGCCCGATACTGTTTAGCGTCGCGCTATTGGCCCTCTTGCGTATATTTTTTCAGCACTTTCACTCACGCGGACTCCCTTCGAATGTCAGGGAACGGCACACTGTATAGTTGACGCTGGGCAACGGCGCTAATCTCCCGTTCATGCTGTTTCATTTTAAATGGCTGAACTAGGAGACGGAAATCGTAGAACCGAGCCGCGGGTTGTTGAACTGATCGTAAATTGGTATCCGGTCATGGCCACGGTGGCAGTGCTTGCCAATTACCAGGTGATCGTCTTCAGTTATAAATAAAACGAACACCGTCGCGGTTATCTTCCACGATTTTCGGGCAATTATCAGCTAAAACGGGATAACGGTTCGAGTGGTCACTGGGTACTAAGGAAAGACTAGGAAAGATGCTGAATAATATTTTCGGCGATATAGGGCATCGAAACGATGTTACATTTCAATGAATTCTATGATTTTTGTGGGAAAGATTTATTTTACCTTGTATACGCAATAGTTACACTAATTTTATCGTTTAGCGATAATATCGCTAATATTTTCATTTTAATAAGTATTTAAATTAGGCGTAAGGTATCTTAATTGTACAATGATCATACGAATGCACATCACAACAATTTATTAATAATACAATAGTGCGCTCGCAATTGTTTTGATTATTTAGAAACATAACAAAAAATTTGTAAATACTTACCTATATGGAAGAAACAGATATAAATCACAATTTGAATGTTTTAAATTATGTTTGTAAATACAAGGTGACTTGTAAATGGTGGTACAAGTCGGTAGATAATAGTTCTACCCCCCAAAAAAGTTAAAAATGTAGAATAATAGTTTACCTATTTCTACGTTTCTATCACCGCCTTTCGATTTAAACCACCAATGATAACCGCGACTTCAAGTCCACTTAAACCCGCGATTTAAAAAAAAAAAAATGAATACCCTAGCAATAAAGAATATCTGAGAATAAAAACGCAGTTAACTGCTCGTTGGTGCGAGCAATGAAAGCATTCAAACGCCAGGAATCACAGGTGGCGTTGTAGAGGAGTTGCTGAATTATAGTGAATTGTTTGAAACGCAAGTCTTCTCGTATAAACGTATTGTGTTATTGGCCGTGATGCCGGCAGGCATGCGCTGCCTGCGCGCGATGACCCTCTTACCTCTTTACCGTTTCTTCCTGGCAGAAACGACTACCGCGCCGTTTCTCCACGCTGGTCCCAGACTCCGCCGAAGATTTCGCGATCCGTTGCATTTGCTAGCCAGTAGCCAGAGCGAGAGCTGTCCATCTCATATCCGCGGTATCCCTGTCTACTGTCGGTTTATGATTCAATCGCGTTGACGTAGTCACGTCAAACTATCATTCATATAATACAACACCAGCCTTCGATTTGCTCATTCGTCTCTCCGCTGTCTCTGTTCACGCATCCCAATAATTAATCCACCTGTTAGCTGATCGACGTCAATGATAACAAGAAGGTAGGTATATTTCAAATTCTGCTCATTCATCACCCCTTTCCCAGCTTGTATTTACCCCATCGTTTCGAAAACTACCGCATCATTAACCTCCATCGCTTCCCCCTCTTCCTCCTTTTTAAATTTACTTTCTGTTCCAACTAACCGCGTGCGCAAAAGTGTCGGAATATTCTCGAATAAGGTCAGTTGCATTCCTCCTCCAGACAGCTTTTCGTTCCCCTAAACAGCATTGCATCACGTGCATAACATCGAAGCGCAGGGAGAACCGCGAAACAGAGTTCAAACTCATGTAAGTACGTGGACACCAGTGGCCGCTCGTATATCGCTGATTCACTACTCCCCCTTCTAGCCGATGTATCGAATTCATTGCGCGGTGGCATCGAGCGCAGTAGTTACGTACTAATCGATTTCACGTATACACCGCGCTCCATCTAATGCACGACGAGAAAAGCGCCAGGCACAACAGAACGTTTTAACTACTGCGAGCGCACGACAGTCGACTTGAGCCGCGTCCGTGCGAAGTGACGCGTCCTGATATTGATCAGCCGTGACATTCGACCAGCGTGTAACCGCGCGATCGATCGATCGAAGCCCGCGCGCCATCGTGCGTCCAGTGGATCCCCCCCTTCTCCCCCCGTGCTCGACGTGCAACAGCGTCGCCGAGAGATTTTTCAGGGGGCTTCGAGTGGAAGCGAACGGACATAGTTGTGCCGGGCAACCGGTGTGTATTTGCGTCCTCCACTCGTTACATCCATCAGAGCCGATATAAAGAGGTGGGTTAGAAGATTCTCCACTGTACGCGAAACAGAGGCGAAGAAACATTCGCGGGAATTCGGCGTGTCACGCGGCCCCGCTCTCGCCAGTTTTGCCCCGACTGCGACGGAAACGGCGGATCGATCTATTTCGATTGTTTGTTGATTGGTCGGCGGCTCCGGATCAGCCAATCAGCACGGTACATTCGTGTTTCGGCTGTTCTCGCGTGGTTATAAAAACTTTACGCGGGAACTGTCTGCCGATTGATTGTTCCTCGAATTGTCTGCATTTATTCGCGCGTCAATATTCACGTCTTTTTTAATTCTGATTTAATATTTGCTTGTTACAGCTAGACGAGATGGAGAACGCGGAAGATGTGAGGGCCACTGTTGAATTGTACATTTACGACCTCTCGAAGGGCATGGCTTCCATGATGTCCAACATCCTTATAGGTGAGTTGCAGTGTCTCGGGTACAGAAATTCGTTCGCGTGTTATTTAAAGTTACGTTGCTAGGTATTCTCTTGCGCTATATAGGCGCGAGGTAAACAGCAACAACTATGTATTTTTAAATAATAATGGCGTGCGTAGAGTCTGTTCATTGATTAGAAATTAGTATTCATTGGAGGTTATTCTTGTTAATAAACATGTCACATAAAATCGTTACGTTTGTATATGTTTATCGGATTGACGGAGGATTTGTACGATAATGGCGCGAATTCGTTTCTATTTGTGCTGAACGATTAAAATTACGGACATTAATTTGAAGAGAAAAAATAAATGAAATATTTATCAAGTCAAGGATAGTGGTATCTTGCCACTGTAAAGTGGACGATTTTTAAGTCGCGTAATTAAACTTGGGAATCGTGCTTCGCGTATCTATGGATTGAATAGTTCCTCGTTAGGACATTTGGCAATAGCTGCCAAATTGCACGATGACGTCGAGCCGAAGTAATTTAAATATAAACAACTGCGGAAAAGGAACGCATCCTAGGACGACGGGCAAATCTCATCCAAACACATTGAATTGGAATTAATAAACAAATTGGGTGAAAAATTATTGGGCAAAAAAAATATATAAATTTCATAGGTAACGTGTAAAAAAGAAAACTATATTCCCCTCAATTTTTGTAAAGGCAATTATATATCATTATAAATAATTTCTTTGCTATCTCATGGTCTCTACTATAGCCGTCGCTATAGCAGCAAAAGCACTGCAGCTCTGTTTTTCAACACGCTTTCCATCATTCCGCCAAATCCAAACAGACGTTCGGCGAAAGCTTTAGTAGGTTCGCGCGTGGCAGAACGCGGAAGTAATAAGGGAAGAAAGGATCCAGTTTGCACGAAATTCCACAGAAAGCAAGTAAAATACAAAGCTCGCACACGTGTCCCCACGAGGCGTTTACGTCACGTATCCAAGGTTCGTTCGCCACTCAGTCGTAGAGCTTGCAGGTGCTATTTTCGAAAGCGCTACTCGTAATTGTTCGCGCGCTTGGTATTTCACGCTGCGTGTGATTCTCGTTGCAAACAAATAAATACGCGGATTAGACTTGGGCTCGCGCAAAGCCAATTTCGAGCATGTTTACAGGGACGGAGCCAAGACAACGTCGAGGATTACAAACATTTTTACAAAAGGGAAAAGGAAACGTTCGATTCCTTTGCCATTCATTTCTTTCTCACGTTCAACCATAATTATAAAATATATTAAACTCAAGCATTGATTATAAATTTCGCCACAATGTCCCTTCTTCGATATTTATAAGAACCACCAAAAGTTTGCTTGTATTTGATTTGGAGAACGGTGGAGTGGAAATGTAATGGAGATTGTTTGCGAATAAGTTTCGTTTAAGATATTTGCACTGCGTGGCTCTGCTTTTTGTCGCACGTTTGAAAACGTAACCAGCATACGTGTTGCGCAAGCTCTGAAAGTGGTGAATTGTCGAGTTGGATGGCCGTAGTAGCTATTTCTCGCGGTTATTTCACCACGCGCGACCCTACCAGAGACGCGTTGCAATAAGAAAATCGCGGATATGCTTAGCTATTCCCGCGATGAGAAACTGGGTCGAAGGAGACACGAGCGGGCGATTACGAGCCCGAGGCTGGTCCGGGCAAAGCTGAAATTGTACTTTACCGGTTAAAGAACGAGGGAATTTACATAACAAGGACGTGGTGACGGTATTATCGGCTTGCTTAGGAAGGTCGTTAGTCCTTGGACTTTGGACAAGATTGCCCATCGTCATCATCGAATTCCCTACACTGTATCGACGCCAAAGTTCGTGCACCTTTCAACGATGGGTGTACTTTTAGATGCACATTGGTCAGATTTATATAATGAAACGAGCTATGACTATCATTCTCTATAATCGCGAATACAATGAAATATATCGAAAAGAAGAATACCTCTATGCGTCGCAAGGCTTTCAAGATTTTGCGGTGTTAATTCTACTGGGGCCACAAATTCTAATATAATATCAAAGAACAGGGAACATATTAGCAATAACTTTATTCTATAGTACTGCAAATATTTATCGCATTCCTCGTATTTTCACAGCAATAAATAAGATCACTAAATCAATTAGTATCCAACTTATTTTGGCCAAGACTGCGAGCCACAGGGTTTTGCAATAAATAAATTTGGCAATAATATTTTCCTAGTATTAATAATGAGAGGTACAAGTGCTAACATGTTTATTCGCGTGACGCAATAAATATTTCCAGTACTGTATGTTCTTTAAAGTTACGAAAGCATCTCAACGTGCGTGGGTCGAAAATGACCCAGAATCGTAATCTGGGTATGGCTATGGGAACACGACTGGGTCAAAACTGACCCAAAGACCATAGCAGAGTTAACTAATTGCAAGAAGTGAAATTGCAGGCCTTACACTGGTGTCTGAAATAAAATTCTTATACACAGATTTTCTTGGTAAATTCGCGATAGTAAATGACTGTTTATGTGTTCGTAGGCCGACACATAGAGGGGATATGGCATACGGCGGTCGTTGCGTATGGAAGAGAATTTTTCTTCGGTGAGATTGGAATTCAAAGCTCCAGGCCTGTAAGTACAATTTTTCTTCTTTTAAGTGACTGTAATATAAATCACCGAGATGATAAGGTCTCTTCGAATCTGTTATTGACGAACTTCGATTAAATTCGCCTCGTCTGTGCTCGGGTGGAAACGTTACCCGCGAAGAATTGAAATTAGTGGAAAGAGTTTCCTGAGTGAAATGTTCGGTTACTCAAGATGCATTTCTGTTATCCGAATCATGAGCAGTTGGACGCACTAGTAGTGGCGAGTCATTCTGGCCATACGATACGCTAGACACGAGTGGGTACTAAATTTGGTCTGGTTGGATCCAAAAATAATCCCCGCTTTACTTCATTCTCTTTCTCTCCTCTCGCTTTCTCATGGCTCTCTCCATCCTGTGGCCCATCGTTTAGATTCTACGAAGGCGATAGCTGTCGGTAGGTAAGTCCCTTTGCCCGTCCTAACATCCATTTCTCATTGCATCGACGCGTCCGAAGAAATTTTATGGACCATTATACAAAAAGAGCCTTTCGTCGATATTCATGGTAGTACTAGCTGCAATGGATACTATTGAAAAAATCGTAGTAACAGTCTCTTTATTAATGAAGGAATCGAATGAAGCTCTAAAGCTTGAAAGAACAACTAACTTCTACGTGCGAACTAATCACCAGTTAGTGCCTCATGCTACTTACAGTGAATCTTTCTGTTATTCAATGTAACGAAGTGCAAAGAAGCTCGCCTTTTTCTCATCATCTATATTATCCCGCATTTATTATTGAAATAGGAAAATAACATTGTTACGTTTTACTGCTTTCCTCACTTATTGTACTAGATAAACCGTCAGATAGGATTAAACCAACCACAATTCTCTATTTACTGACAAAATTGTGCAATATCGAACTACACCTGTTTCCACTTTGAATTTAAATAGAGTACTGACAAATAGTTCTTGCTCAATCAATAACACAGTTAACACAACCGATAAGGACCGATAGGTAATTACAGACTCCTTGTTTGCAGCATTTGCAATCTTTGGAATTCAAATAATCGCGTACAACTCCCACTCGTGCACCCAAGACAACGACAGGGTTGAAGAATCGATAAAGACAAGGTGTAAAAGCTATTGGCTCGCGTTCAATCAAAGTGCATTCATCTTAATTCGTTCTAATCGCTCATCGATGAGCCATCATCATACCTTGCCTCCCGATGCACAGCGCCGCTTCCTGTACCATACCGCGTTCCTGACCGCCATTAATACAGTAACTGGCGTCGGCGTGTTTCCACGCCGAGAAATTCTTGTCTTTTGCACGAATTGAAGAGCTTTCACGTAGATATTTTCTGAAAAGCATTAAAAGTGTCGCCAGAGAGTTCCCAAATATCTGAAAATAAATCAAGTTCGTAGTTCGAGCTCAGCGATACCTCCCTCGCGCAACGGTCGAGTTTTCAATGAGTCATCAAATCTTCGCGGAAGCATCGCCAATGGATTGGCGAGATTCTCCCGATGAAAATGAATCCAAACTCGGCCACAATCCGCCTATTTTTAGTCACACGTGATATACGCTAACCTACGTAATTCGGAAACGACTCAAATTTGGTGCAATTAAAAATAGCTCCGAATAGGGCCGTGTTTGTACTCATTTTCATCGGGCCAACCTCGCCAATCCATTGGTAACACAATGATAAAGATTTGATAGCCAACATACGAGTTTAAATCCAATTAGTGTCAGCGTGTTTTCAAAGCGCAGATCGAGCTGGAAAAAACTTTCTCAATAGTAATCGCTGGAAAAAAAGAAAAAAATCTAACCGACTTGAAGGGGGCATTTTTCAAAACCCCCTCCTAAACCTTCCGCAAACTTATTAACGAGGATGCGACCGGTACGGGCGTAGACGGTCAGCTGGCAGGCGTTGTTTGATGTGCATAAGCGCCACGTCGAAAAAAGCAAACTGAAGCGCGATCTCTCTCTCTCTCGCGCGCGCGCGTGCACGCTGCTCTGCAGACTCCGAATATCGTTTATCTTGAGTTACGCTCGCCGGCTCCGTGGCGTCGAATCCCTCGAAGCGCCGCGACGCCAGTTCGTATGTGAGTGGTTCCTTGACGAAACGCCGAAGCGAGAGAAACGGGTCGTCGCGCTGGCCGATCGAGCTCCTCGTACCTCCGTTTGCACAGCTTCCGCAACTTCCACGCGACACCATCCATCGTTTCCGTTCACGTAGGTGGGAATTCGAATTACGTGCCTCCAACGAAGAGACAAGCCGAAGTGTTGTTCGTCCTCTGTGATAGAAGTTCCAGTCACCTTGGGAACCTCTCCACATTCCGTAGCCGCTGTTTATTAGTTGCAAGTTTCTTTCGAAAGCCTGCCGACACGCGACACCCTATTTACTCCGCTGCCATCCCCGCATTCCAATCTTTTATTCCGCAACTTGGATGCTCGGCCCGTTCCGATTAACCACCGCTACTTAAAATATCGCGGAATTCGGTTCGTTCGAGGCACGTCGGTTTTTTGCTTTTTCAACGCTGCTTTCGTTTTCACCTCTTCCTGTTTCGACGCTTGTCCGTCGTTTTTTCCCCCTTTGCAGCACGGGAAAGCCGCAACACCGATACTCGCTATAGGCAGTTATTTTCGGCGTTTCTTATAGGGAAGCGCGAGTTTGTCGTAGTTCTAAAATTACGTCCGCGTTTACGCCAACAGTAGGGGGTGGGGGCAACTGGCGGCCACGCAGCTGTCGCAAAATTTGACACTGACGCGTTTCCGAATCTTCAGCGTTCCGCCGAAAAAACAGTCAAACGTGCAGTTTCTCGTTTCAGGGTGGCACGGTGCTAGGGCAGCCGAACAAAGTGGAAAGAATAGGCGAGACCTACTTGCCGTACTCCGTCTTCCTTGAATACATAAACGGCCTGGGAGCATCCAAGTTCGCGTGAGTTGTCGACCGAGCCATCCGCGTAGGGACACTTGCATTAAACGCTGCCATAAAAGTGTTTCGGTAAGATTGACTGTTTCGATTGCAGGCCGGGGACGTACAATATCTTCAAGCACAACTGCAATAGCTTCACGGAGGAAGTCAGCAGCTTCTTAGCGGACAAGAGTATCCCGAAGTACATCCTAGACCTGCCGGAGGAGATACTTCAAACGTAAGATTTAAGAAACGTCGCGTTTAGTTGGCATCCATAGGCAAGCTTATACTCTATCGTTCACGTTCGCTTGCAGGCCAATCGGGCAAGGTCTCAGAACCGTGGTCGAGGCTTTAAGCAGCAGCGGAGGTGGATCGGTGCTGTACGCGGAGACTTCAACATTCCTTGAATCGAGAAGTCGGAGGGAAGTTTCGCCGGAGTTTCAGCTTTTAAATGAGGCTATCGAGGAGGCAAGGTAGGGGAACTCTATCTTCTTACCGTTTTGCAGGTAAATAATCTGCTTAATTCCCAAGATTGTTATTAATATCATGCGCACAGATTAAACGCGATCGCGCTAGAAGAGAGGAGGAACGAGATTAACGAGAAGCTCGCCAAGAAAGACAGGAAGAAAAAGAAGAAGAAGGAGAAGAAGAAGCAGAAGGAGAGCAGAGATTGTACCGCCAGCGATAGCAACAGTACAGGTCCCAGCAATTACGCAGATATGGCGGAAAGCGAAGGTGACGTTTCATTCTGTGAATATAATGCGACGTTGACGGAGGTCGGTTATTATGTTCTGTCTGATTCACAGCCGCGGTGAGCGAGATGCAGGCTACCAACGGGGAGAGCACAGATATGCTACCGTCAGAAAGAGTGATGCAGATGGAGGAAGAGGAGAAGCAGGAGCAGGAAGAGAAGAAGCGTCGTCGGGATCCTCCTATAGTGTTTAAGGATTTGGTGGACGTGAAGTCAGAGTATGTGGCGTTGTGTAATTTATTGGAAGGGAAGTTGAACGAAGAGGAACGCGTGTGCATGGAGGAACTTCGGCAGTATGTTTTAGAGAACGAGGGATCTTGGGCTCTAGGGGATAATTTCTTAAACTTCGTAGGTGAGTCAACGAATAACTCTACCGCGTCTCTTGCGCAGTATTTCTTAGTAAACAACGCTCGTGTATCTAGGACGAATTCTGTATGACAAATCGTTGTCAAGCGACACGAGGGCCAAGCTATTGAATATACTTTCCGTCGCTGCGCTGAAGGACGATGTGATTCTGTTGCTACACCAGGACAGGAGGGAACATATTATCATGAACTATGCTTTTGACATCGATCGCCATCCTCAGGAGGAGCAGTTCCCTCTCACGCAATTCGTAAGTGAAGTGAACCTTAACAATGCGCATACAGTCGTGATGATATAACAAATATTTCACATATGGCATTTGAATGCATAGTATTTGCCCTTTGGTGAAATATTTTGTGTATCATCACAACTGGAGAAGATATTTAGGTGGTCCACTTTAAATGGAACACTCTGCATACTATTATTTCATTTTAATTGGGGATTACAGCTGGCGAACATGTTTGAGAACCTCAGCAGCTCTGAATGGTTGTTGTACATATCCGAGTGGCAGCATCAGAATCAAAGTATCAGTAATATAAGGGTGACGACGAAGGTGGCTGTGCACGCCTTACTCTCAAATTCGATCGATCTGCAAACTCGTGGAGCGGCCATCATCCACAATCTTGCCTGCAAGGAGGTAAAAACTGTGGTCTGTATCCTTCCTGTCCAATTAACAATCACCCTTTTCTTTCACTTTCATTCAAACTCACACCTGCAGCCGAGTTGCGCATCTTGCCTCTATATGTAAGCGAGTACAGCCATTGACACGCACACCGAATACGAGTCTCACGCGCGATGTCACTTAACTCTTCAGGTGCTATGGTCGCGCATGTACGTTCAGCGCACGCGGCGTGCGCGGGGAACGCCCGTGGGCGTTCAATGACAATGTTTAACAGGTGTAATTAAAGAAGAGCCGCACGCGGCGTACGCTCGAGCGTTCAAATCGTCAGCACCCAAACGCTTCTCTGCCCTTTCTTAAATACTATCAATTAATCAGTAGAAAAACAAAAGCGACGCTTTTATTCGCCGCGCGGACAGAAGTGCTGCCTTCATTAATAAATTCAGCCATATCTGTAAAACTTGAGCGAGGCACTTGTCCTCATCTCTGGTAAACGATTCACGAATGAGCAACGAAATCTAACCGGCATTGCAATCCGTCGCACGTTGAAAATAGCAGTGATTCAAGCGGATGCGTAAACACGCCCTCGTTGCTCGTTTGTATCTGCATACTGTCTTATGTGTACACGATGCTGCGTTGCAGTTCAATTGATTGGATATCTTTCGAGAGATCGGATACTGTTTTTTCAGAAAATGAACAAAAGCAAAAATCTGCGGCGACTTTTACCGAAAGGCAGCATTTCTAAGGTACTTGTCTGAACACGTATAACTTTGAACCCCCGTGTTATCACGGTTAAGCCGTCGGCGCGAGGACCGCGTGAGTCGCGCGCATTTGTTCACGCAACTCTGATAATACATATCGTTCAAACGACTCGCCGTACGGTCAGTTCCACTTCACGCGTGCGTAGTAATCTAGAAACGAAATGATTTGACGGTTACTCGGTCCCCTATTCGCGTCTCAACGAGCAAATGTCATGGATCCTTACAAGGGGAGGACTCTAATATCCGACTTCCTTTTCAACTCGCTGGAATAGAATGACAGCATACAGACCATTGGCGCTATTTATAAAATTGTAGGTGTAGACACTCGGTAACTTTAAAGATATAAACACTTAAAGTTATGGATGCTCAATATAAATCCACTGTATTAGAATATCGTAGGACGATTGCTGGTGAACTGATGGTCTCCGGATAATTACTATCTGTCATCGTATTCGCTGCAATAAAATTGTGAATTAAAAAACAGATTCACTTGGTGAACGGGAATGTATATCAGGAGTCCTGAGGCGAATTTAACAGTAGGCGCACCAGGCGCGCGCCCGGAGCCCCGACTTCTGAGGGGCCCCACAAAAACCAACTTTCCACCTTTTTTTTTAATGACACCAAATTTGATTTCATATTGTAAGCGGATCGTAAAATTGTAAGCGAGAAAAGTATAAGACTGTGCAACGCTGCGCAATTTTGAAGTAACTATTGCAGTTATCAGTAACTTTTGTAAGGGGCCCAATATTTTCATTCGCGCCCGGGGCCTCAATCGACTTTAATCCGCATCTGCTCGGGACTTTCAGTTCACCACTAACCATCCAACTGTGCTACGATATTTCATATATATCGAAAGTACCTACACAATTTTAATTGTCTATACTTTCAAAATTATCGAGTGTCTACAGCTATTTTACAAATAACACCAGGGCGTGTGTTATTGTTCCATAAATGCAAGTTAAAATCGAAGGATTCGGGCTGCTCCTCTGTCAGCGTTCATTCATTCGCCAGACATTGCGCAGGTGTGTGCCGAGGTTCGTGGCAACTATTCTGACTGCCCTGTGTTCTATGAAATGCATAGGTGTTCGACGATGTCGCTATAGAGCTGACAATGGCACTGCTGCAATATTTCAATGGCAGCCCGGCTGAGGAGCAACTGTTCGCCTGCATGAAGTCATTGGCACGCTTCACGCAGATCAGCGGCCAAGACGTGCCGCAGCTTATACAAATGATCGGGCCGGAGCCGAACAAGTTCCGCGGAACGTCTGAGAGGATCGACGAGCAAATCGACCAGGTGAACAGGAAGCTGCGCTAACATGCGGCGCGCTAAAAGATCACATTAAAAGAAAATCACTGGATTCCAAGCGCCATGTAATCGGGGGGCGCTATTGTGGCGTTGTAACTGAATTTTTACATAGAGATTTTAACGGAAACAATTGCATATAATGTATCATTATTACAATTATTATTAATTATTGTTGCCATTTACTATTATTAATATTATTATTATTATTACAATTATACTGTCACTATGGAAAGCTGCGCTCTTGGCTTCATTTCAGATTAGGGCTGGGACTATTCGAATAATTTAATATTCGAATATTTTACAAGTATTCGAATGCTACGAATAAACTTCGAATATTTTACAAGTATTCGTATGCTAAGAATAAACTTCGAATATTTTACAAGTATTCGAATGCTACGAATAAACTTCGAATATTTGAGTATTCGAATGTTATTATTCGAATAGTATTCAAATACTTGTATAATCGAATTATATTCGCCAAATAATTGAGCAACTGAAGTATTCGAATAATCGAATACCGAAAAATTCGACAAATAGTCCCAGCCCTATTTCAGATGTCCTAGCTTCGGTATGAGATAAGTGGAGTTTCAACAATTCTCTTCATTCAGGTCGTATAACTTTCCACTATTTGGTTTCGACGTGCCTTCGCGTTCATGTTTTCTGGGAAGCATTCAAACTTTAATCTTCAAGATGTAAATACAAGTGCAGCATCCTTATATCTGATAGCGTTCGAGACTTCATATAATATAGATCCCTTGGCGCGCGACGCGCAGAGATACCAATTGCCATTTATTCTTGCGTTTGATTTGCGAATGCTTCATTTCAACGTGCTGTCCAATTTTAATCGTTTCAAACGGCCCACGTCAGCGAGGAATATTAATAAATCCGCGAGGCTGAGCGCAACGACCAGCGGCAGGACAACGCAAGAGGCCCACGCAGGCCGTTGTTAATAATATCTTAATCCGCGCGACGAAATCACGGGGCAGCAGCGCAATAAAACGTTGGCACTGGGTCCACTATTCCCTGGCTCCTGAGGCCTCTCGCTTATTAATCTCCAGCAAATTTACGAAGGCAAACTGAGATCGTACGAGGCACTAGGCGACCTAGTAACGCCTCGCGTCAAAGATAGAGCAACTTTATTACGCGATCTCACTACGTAAGTTTGGTCATGACCCAAGGTTCCGCCTGTTTTTCGTGATCGTTTATCAATGTATCAACAGCAATCGCACGTGGAACAAGCACGATAGTTCTGGAGGTAAGTGATTCGGCTTTCTCTTGTCGGCGCCAGGCGTTTGCACTGAGCTTTGGGGAGAGACACATCGGGCGATAACAATTTGGAAGCTGTGTGCCAATATGCTGATAGGAGGATAGAGCAGCATATTATGTTTGCAGCGTACGGATACAGCGGGGCAACGTGCAGCATTATTGTTCGGTACAGTTCCCCGAAGCTGACGGTTATTCTTCTTCTCTTCTTTCTTCGTGAATTCAATTAGTAAACTCGTCGTTAGAACCCTGGCGTAAGGTTCTTAGAGTTAGTTACACATATTTTAATTTATATTGGATTTCGACATGATGGTGGCACCGAAGAAGAACTCTATTTCATCGGGGGAACAACCGCCGCTGAAGACAGGAGACTGTAAATCGAGCCGCTGTGTAGTTAAATATATAACTGTATTACGCTGGTTGCCGAAGTACTCTCAATTCCATGCTGTGTCGGACTTAGTAGCTGGAGTTTCTCTGGGACTTACTCTAATCCCGCAAAGCATCGCGTACGCTGCTTTAGCTGGCTTAACAGCGCAGGTATTTTGATAGCTTTCAAGAACTCTTACTTATTTTTTGTTTAATCCCTTGAGAATGGAGGTTGACATTAGAGCTGTCTAAGTACTTGAATATTTCAAGCCGAGTGAAATTCTTTTTTTATCCAAGTGATACTTCAAATAGCCAGAATATTTGAACAAGCTTGACGAAATTTAAGTAGCTTGAATGTAAAAGGCGGAAACAGAGTGTTAACACGTGACGTGAGTTCACGTGTCATCACATAAACTCACGTCACGGGCAAAAAGTGTGTAATGTCGTTTTACTTGGTATTTTCATGTATGAGAACTATACTGAAGCCACCTCAAGTCACATCACTATTTTCACGCGTGATAGTACGTTTTTATTTTCTGTAAGTTCACACGTTTCCGAGTCATGTGACTTGAGATGCTGTCGTAAATAATATGTTTTGAGAATATCTCGGAAATTAAGACCGAGCGATGGTAATATGTATAGGAAAAAGTTATTCAGAATCATGTCCCCAACCACGTATTTCAAGGTCATCGAAATCGGTGAGGAGTACCCTTTTGTAAATAGTTACCAAAATATTGACACATGATATATGACGATAGTATATTTCTAAGCATGGTATCGCGGTTTAAATTTGTCAACGTGGTAGCACGTGAGTTCGCCATTTAAGCTACCTTAAATCATTCGAGATCGAATTTTTTCAAGCTTGTTTGAATAATTAAGGTACTTCGACATTCAATTACTTTGGCTTGGCTTGAATGAGTTGACCAGCATTTAGCTTGTACTTTTAAACTACTGGAGCAGCTCTAGTTGAAACACTTAGCCTACGTCGTATGCGGGAATCTTCGAGTCTCATTTGTTGGCAGTACGCTACGTTTTTCATGCTTCACTGTTTTAAAATCACCCAGCATAAAAAAGAATGATAATTTTTATCTAAACTCGTAACATTATATGGAACGCATGGTAACACCCTGTTGTCACGTTATCCCATGCTAAATTCACAACTGTTCGTAAATGGAATGATCCATAAATATTCGTATACCCCATGTTTCTTTAAAAGGAAAATAATTAAGGGGTCATTCCGGTTTGCGCGCCGAGAATTTATTGCGACGAAAAGAAATACAGTAATGATCAAAAATAAAAAAAAGTCGAAAAACATTATTTTTTACATTTTGGTCTGCCATCTTATTAATTTTGAAGATTAATCATTAATTGTGGTCCTGCCGATAGCGTTATATTGATCAAGAATCCGTTTGAATGTTTGGTTCAAATAAGCCTAATATCACTTTTCAAACATGTCATCAAGACCGCTTTTGAAAGTATTTTAAAAACATTAATTTTATTACTTTTATATTTTTCATTTATTGTAGAAATCTAGTTTAAAAAATAGAAAAAAGTTTTATACCATTATTATATTTCTTTTCTTCCTAATTAATTCCCGAAAATCGCTTAATTTATTGGCGCGCAAACCGGAATGATCCCTTAAGGACGCACTATAAAAAAATCCTTCGTTTAAAGAAGAAAACTTCAAAGCCACGTAAAAATCAAAGTGCATGAAAAATAAAAATCAAAAGTAAACTAAAATCTTCGAAGTCGAAACAGAATTAAATTCAAGATATCCCCAGACACAAGGCTACTCCTTTTAAACATTAAATCTTGAAAATTCGATGAAGATATTATTTTGTCTACAACGTCCATCATTCGTAGATATAAGTAAACATTAAGACGCAGATCTTCTTTGCAGTATGGCCTCTATTCGTGTATTGTGGGCGCCTTTATGTATATCATTTTTGGGACAATCAAAGAAGTGTCGATAGGCCCTTCATCTTTGATGTCACTTCTAACTTTGGAATACACCAAGAACATGCCAGTGGACTTTGTCGTGCTCTTTTGCTTTCTGGCTGGCTGCGTGGAGTTAATAATGGGCGTTCTACGTTTAGGCTCGTATCAAAAGGACCATTCTTTTAAACATAATAATGCTACAAAAGAGGGTCCCTCCTTTGGAGGCCCAAGAAGCATGGGTGTCTTCGGGAATTTATAGAAAATAAGCTACTGTGTGGATTATTCTCAAATTTTGCATGCATGTTCACTGGCTTTTGGAAAATACACACAAATTTTCCAAGCACACAAGAATCGTTATAAAAACTTTAAAGCCCTTTTTCAAGAAACTTCCTTTTTCAAGTTTGTAGAAGTGATATTCTAAAAGCCATCGAATATAAATTTTCAGAGATTGTAGAAGACATATCCTTATATCCCACGAAGTAGAACTATAATAATATCCACGATATAGATTCTCTGTTAATAATAAAACAAATTTACCCTCATTTTTGCTTCAACTCAAAGTGGTGAACCGCAATTAAATCCGCAAGCGAGGTTATTACTTGTATGAACATAAAACAATTTGTATGTATTGTCCAAAAGCCAACGACCATGCACGTAAACTTTTAGAATAATCCACCCCGTAGTTGTTCTTCATAAATTCCTTAAAAGATCATAGTAGCTTCGTTGGCACGATTATTGGATTACTTTCATTATCTCGTAAAGTAACGAAGAAATAATTCCCACAGGATTTCTGGTGGACTTCATATCCATGCCCGTGACGTCAGGCTTCACTTCAGCCACATCCATCATTATAATCATATCTCAGTTACAAGGGTTGATAGGATTGAAATTCAAGGCGCACAACGTAGTTGACAATTTCATAAAAATATTCCAGAACATTAAAAGCGTCCGATTGCCAGACCTCACTCTTGGACTTTGCAGCATCGTCTTCCTCTTGTGCTTCAGAGTAAGTCTGTCCCAACTGTCCCCGATGGAAGCGGTGGTTGATATCGATGCTCGTAATTTGCAGCAATTGAAAGACATCGATTGCTCCAGCGCGAAAGATAGCGGCCAAAGAGACAAAGGCGCCAGGAATATAATTTTGAAAAAGATCTTGTGGTTCCTTTCCATCTGTCGGAATGCTCTGCTGATTCTAATAACAGCTACCACAGCTTTCTACTTGGAGAAGACAGGAAGATCTCCGTTCATTCTTTCAGGTTCCCTCTTGGCTTTCTTCCTCGATTATTTATCACAGATTTTCTGCGTGTGTGCCTCGTGTAATTAATATTAAGTTGTTTTGCTCCAAAGGAAGAATAGAGTCGGGACTTCCCAGGGTGTCCTTGCCACCATTCTCGACCCAGGTGGGCAACCAGACTTACACTTTTCTGGATATGTGCTCTCATTTAGGGACAGGAATAATCGTGTTGCCACTGGTGTCGGTGCTGGCGAACGTGGCTATCGCCAAAGCATTTGGTAAAATGAATACTGAAATGGTATCGGCGCACTGATTCGGTCACTTTAAAACAATTATTTTTTATATAAAATAAAAAATAATAATAAGCTATTTTGCAATTATTCAATATTTATATTAATTTCCAACGTTTCGGTCATTCATTCTGACCATTTTCAAGGAAAGTTTCAATATAAAGACAAATACTGCGGGTGTTATTGAAAATTAGTCGCAATGTTCTAACTGAACATGCGACCCGCGAGTCGGTTGGATTGAAGTCTTCATCTTGGAAATTAATATAAATATTGAATAATTGCAAAATAGCTTATTATTTTTTATTTTATATAAAAAATAATTGTTTTAAAGTGACCGAACCAGTGCGCCGATACCATTTCAGTTAAGATCTACGGTCGAAATTTAATTTATAAAAATTTTGTAAAATGAATACGTGTTACAGAGAAGACCTGTGGCCAAAACGCGGGTATATGTTTTAAGTTTAGCGTTTTAATTACTGTAGATCTGCTCTCGTGCAGACAAATTCAATGATACCATTTTTATTCTAAAAATTAAGTGGGAACACTTTCGAAATCGCAGTTGAAATTCAGAATTTTAAGCTTCTCGATAAAGCCCATTTTTTAATAGTTTTCTGCTGAATTTTTGGATAGCAATGGTGTAGTCTTCTTTGCAAGAACGCTTCATAGACTTAACATTGCCCCTTGTGTTTAAGGCTCATATGCTCATTGACGTGTCTTGGGCGCAGGTCTGAAAATTCTAAAATTCTGAAAATCTGTGTCAATGAAGTAATAACATGAGATTGTATTTTTAGCGAGTGGCACCGTCGTAAATGCTACGCAGGAGATGTTAACCCTCGGTTTGTGTAATATACTTGGAAGCTTCTTGTCGTCGATGCCAAGCACTGGGGCGTTCACGAGAAGTGCCGTGCTTTCCGCCAGCGGTGTGCAAACACCTATGGCTGGCGTATATGTTGGTAATATTTTCATTTCGAACGGAGGAAACGTTTGTTGGAATGTGGGGGTACCCGAAAGTTTTGCGTTCATTAGCATCGATTTCATTTTTCCAATTCATTGTTTTTGAGTACCCAAAACACAATTCGGGACAGTCGACAAAAAGATGATAGATCTAATTAAAAGAAGTAACTTTTGTCTTGAAACTTTTTTTCTATCTCTTACAGTTCGCGAGTTATAATACAAAATCGAAAAATAGTCGAATTTTCGGGGGGTTAATTTCACCCCCTTCCAGTGAATTTGGGCAGCAAACAAAAATTGCGTTGCAATCAGGAGGAAATCCCCTACATATTCACAAAGTTTCAGAAATTTTTAAATTTTCGAATTCGGGATCTTCCCTTGTTACCTGCGAAGATTCGAGTTACAAATTGCTAACATTGGAAGAACATGATAGAAAGAATGAGTGCATATAGCCGGAGAACACTGCACTGCAAGTGTAATCGCATTTCTTTCAGTATTGTATCTTAATCATAAGTTTGTTTAGGTTCGTCCTATTTAGTGAGTCGAGTGTTAAGTCATTATTTATATATTATCACAGTTATAGAAGCTAATGTAACTTATAGAATTTAAATAACCATCCCAACTTATGTTTTGGGTACCACATACAATATCAAACTTTCTCAACAACATGTTTAGACTGGCAGAAAATTTTGAAAAATCGCACAACTTTCTTTTTCATAAGATACTTATTTCCATTAAAGCGAATTTCCAACTAAAGCTCTTAAATATTACAGGAATTATGACGTTACTGGCATTGAGCTTCTTGACACCATATTTTTATTACATTCCGCGAGCTACGCTCGCAGCAGTGTTGATAAGCGCAGTGATATTCATCATCGACTTGAAGATAGTAAAACTACTCTGGAAAGGATCCAGTAGGTATCACAATTTTTATATAGCGAAACGAGCACTACCGATATTAGAAATTCACATTAATCCAATTTAGAACCTCTGAGATATCAGTGTATGGCGCAGCTCTGTATCATGAATATTTAAAAGTTAAGTTGCCACAAAAGATTACTTCTCATATTTCTTGTAGAAGTAATGTCAATTAACGCTTGATGTTAACAATGATTCTTGTTGTTTGAAAAATTTGGTGAGACTAATATTAGTGTAGAAAATTGATTGCGCAATATTTCTATCTTACAATTTGCGTATCTTTGCTTTCAACCATAATGAAAAGTCATTGGTTTTATACATTCACAATGAAAAAAAATACTCTGGCTGCATAGAATAGAGTGACTAGACATTTCTTTATACTAACAGAATTTAGTTGAATTTACTAACAGACAAGATACACTTCGTTAACCAGATAAAACATTTTATTTTAGGAAAGGATGCAGTTGCTGCGATAGTTACATTCCTAGTTAGCGTTATTTGGGGTGTCGAACTAGGACTCTTAACTGGTGCTATATTTAACTTAATTTACTTGGTTCGCCCGTCCGTAAGGCCTCAGATTGAAGTGACTCAATGCAAGGTAACAGGTATTATTTTAATTCTATCTGACTGTAATATCAGTTTTATGAAAAAGTTTTGGAGCCAGCCTCTCCTCGGAGCGATGGATTCAAATTCACTGCCTGTACAAATTTTCTAAACTTGAAGAATTACAACATAACTTTCCTGTTTGATACCAGATTTTTGTTATCCATATTTTTAGACGCAGGCTGGATACAAATATGTAATGCTCAAACCAAACGCTGGACTTCTTTATCCATCGGCAAATTATTTTTGCAATAATGTCATCAAGATAATTCAACAGTACAAGGGAAACAATGTGCCATTTATTATTAACTGTGAAAGGATTCTAAGCATTGACTACACTGCCACAAAGGTATAGCATAACTTTAGTGTGTGCGTTGTCAACGAGATATTTTTCAGAATGGCACAGATGTTCTTCGCTAACATCGTCTATGTCCTGTTCGTTCTTTTTGTATTCGTCGATTTTATCACGTTGGCCAATCTACGATTATGTTAGAGAACATGGGCCTATGAGGATATATCATTCTGAGCCTAAAATTTTTCGTAACAACATCTCGTAGACAAACGCTATCTATGAAAACTTCTATGGGAAAGTTATAAATACTGTTTCATTGCTACAGGGTATTGAAATGCTATCAAGAAGTATAAATTCAGAGAAGAATAAGTTATGGTTCCTAAACGTTAACTTGGAAATATTAGAATGCATTAAAAGCTTTGCCGATGACAAATTCTTTCATTTCCTCGACGAAGAAGAAGAAATTTCAATTTGCTATGGTGCATATTACACTGATATTAATATCTCTAATTACTCTTTTGTTAACTGTTTTAAGATATACTTCTTTCAGATGATACACTGATAAGTAACGGAGAAGAAGTGAAAGAGAAGCTTTTAGAAAACCAATTATCAAGTGTAACGTTTACACATTTTAATAATGAAAAGAAACGCCCAGAGACGCATTCCGAAGTTACAATATATTCTAAAGATGGTGCAGAAGAGACTGCACTAACATCTAATTAATTTCTAAGAAAAAACTGCCAATTGTAGATAATTTTATGTCATAACCTCTAATTTATGTTTTCCAACTCGTTGTAGTTATTGATAACCTTGAGAAACTGCTAAATATAAAATCTAACTTCGTCGAATCTAATAGCCTTTAAATTGTACAAAGTCATTGGAGAAACTTGAGTATTTACTATTTAAAAATGGCGTCACCCGCAATCTAACCTCGTCCAGAAAAATGTAACGTATTTGTAACTATTTTCATTACAAGTAAATATCTATTAGCTGTACATAAAAGTAGTAAAACGGTCCAGATTTAACAAAATAAATACATTAAAAATAATTACAAATAATTACAAAAGTACATAACCTATTTCGAAACATCCTATGATTGAGGAAACGTTATTGTTTAATAACGGTGTCACGTTTGTTATAACCGTGTGCGCGAGCCGTTACTAATTAACTATGAACAAAATTATAGTTCCAGCTTTATAGAAATATTAACTTTATTTAACAATAATTTCTCGCATCTTACAAATCACTTGCCAGCGCACCCTGCTCGCCACATCACAGTTTCACCTGATTCAGACTCACAATCAGTCATTCAAAGTTGCCAGAGGATTCCCTACGCCGCCTACGCGTAAGGAAGACGTGACGTCACATATCTAAATATATATACGTTAAGCGACTTATGCACGCATACGATGAATTGTAGTACTAATCGATAATTATGTACGTCTTGAGCGCGTGGGACGATTACGTTTGAAAATAAGATCCTCTACTTCCCTGTTTCCAGTGCTAGATTTAGCCTTTAGGCTAACAAGATTGAAGCCTAGGGCCCCGTTTAGTTGAGGGCCCCTCATTCTAAATATTTTCTTCGAAAAATTAGCATTTTTTATATTATCTTTATTAACTTGTATCTTTAATGTTTATTTATGTTAATGTTATGTTTAGTTTTTATATGCAATGCTAATTTTGAAATTAAATTCTTATTTAGATTATACAAGTATTATGATAAAAAAAATAAAATCAACGACATTTTATTTTTTACATTTAACCGAGGGCCCACCAAATATTCAGCCTGGGGCCCCCTGAAAGGTAAATCCGGTGGCTATCAAACCTTCGCCCCCCCCCCCCCCCCCTCCCCGTGGTTGATTTTTGGAGCTCGGGGCTACATATCAAACCTTCGAGTCCCCCCCATGGTTGATTTTTGGGGCCCGGGGCTACATATCAAACCTTCGAGTCCCCCCCATGGTTGATTTTTGGGGCCCGGGGCTACATATCAAACCTTCGAGGCCCCCCGTGGTTGAACAGCGGGGGGAAGGAGGTTTAGTGAGCTAATCGCATAGAACGGGGCCCCCCTCGGAAAGTGAGGCACGGGGTTGCAGCCCCCCCTTTAATTACTGATGCTAATTAATATCAGATCAGAAAGTTGTTACATTGTAGATAGTCAGTACAAATATAATTAATTTGTAGTTGAATACTTGGGACATAATGGTATAAGGGGAAGAGATAGAAGATATACTTTCTTCTAAAACTAACTTTCTTTATTCCTTTCATCATTAAATTTTTCATTATTGTATTCAATGTGATTTAATTTTTTTCATTTCATTCGTAATCTCTTTATATTACCTAACTATATACTAAAAAGAGTTGATATATAACAATAAGAAACAATAAACAACAAAGATTAGTAACAAATAATTTACATTCATTGAAACCAAGCATTTACACTTCTCACGCATACACGAATGGTATTAGAAGAAAATAAGATTACATGGCTCTCACCTTTTTTAATTTTACACTTTGTAGAAAACAGTCTGGTTACCCAAAAGAGGAAATAAGTTAATGCATTGTAATTTTAAACAATTGCATGGATGCACTTTACACATACGATAGAACAATTATTATCCAACTTTTAAACTAGTTATAATATTTTAGAATAGAATATACTCAGAACTATGATTTTACATATAAAAAGTCTCCTTAAAGTATGTATTACAACCTTAACTGGGCATGAATTCGATAATTAGCAACGTTTTAAATTTTTTTCTCAATGCATTTCACTAAAGACTAGACAAAACTGTCATCAAAGGGTTTCTTTGTTCCTTTATTTTCTTGTCTTAAAATTGTATCCAATCATCAGAACCTGAGATTTTTATTTTAAATTTCAATACGTAATACTTTCACTATTTCCATTCAAAGTAATTTGAAAATTGAGTTTCCTTTTTTCCCCCTAAAAGAATCGAACAAATCCTTTTATAAATGTTACATAAAGTAATGAAAAAAATCACCTCTCTGTGCGTATTGATTTCTTTTTGCTTATATCACTTAACATTATAATAATTGATTCTAATCATAATTATCATCGATACAGTAAATCATAAGATATATAAGCAACGCTAATGTCGTTTCCCAAACAGAAAAATGACAATTCATGATTACAGTATTATTGTAACGATTTCCAATAATTTTACAATATCAACCATTAAAAGTTATATGCATTTTTTTATCTCTCTATCAGCAATGTATATCAATATAAATATTCCATAAATGTAGCTCGTGTTGTAATTTTATTATCATCCAGCGCTTTTTGGCGTAACTTCCTGTTTCGTTCTCTAATCTGAACGTCATTGTCTCGTGGTATTATGAAATATCGTTATGATCCATGCGATAATCCTTCAAAACTATTTTAAATAGTTATACACGAGTTATATTTTAAATAGTTTTGACGGCAAAAACGCCCAGTTGCCGGTGGAAATTTGCTCGCGAGTTAGAATCACAGAAATAATATTTCCTACCAGAATCTCGATTCCTTAGTATTTGCTTTACATGCAACCACTTGCAGACAAACCAAAGGCCTTCAGTCTGAAGATAAAGCTCAACATACCGTTTCATAACACCTTAACATGCAATTATAATATATCTAAACACGTAGACAATATTGTATATCATATAGATTCTTAATCAGAAGAGGGGGTTCGACGATAAATATAAAATAACAGAAATTACAACGAAGAAGGTATCACTTCTTCGGGCTATCGAATACTTTAATCAGATCAATTCCATTATTACGGTGCCTGATCAAAGTATTGGAGTTAGTATCTCTAACAGCTAATTTTTACGGAATCACAGCTGAAAATCATAATATTACGTACCTCTATGTGTCATAAGATGATGGAGATAATATAGAGACCAATGAATAAGTGTGATTAGGACTTCTCAAGTCTTTTCATCCAACAGCACATACAACAATAATCTATTATGTGAAAGGGCCGCTGAAGTCTTGGCACCAGATGATCCTATTCTCAAATTACATAGTTCTGTTTCATGAGCACACCATTAAATAATAATATCCGATGTACACCGAACTTCAGAGGTGATGTTTCGTTACTTTCTTCTCGTCAAGACCACTTCGAAATGGTCCCATCTAGGATATACGGATGAAGCCAGCAGTTGGTTTACTGGGATTTATGGGTTTCCACCGGCAACTTTCTTAAAAGATATTGAATGAACATGTAAATTAGTACGCGATAGTACCAATTATATATATCTTTTCTTGAGAAATGAATAAATGAAATGCAAGTAAAAAGGCACTATATCTGGTTATGAGAAACAATCAGGTATTTAGGCCTGCCAAAATTTCTTTTCTTTTACACCTCCAGTAAATCACAGATCTTTCGCTAAAGAAGTTACGCCACTGCAATCAAAAACCTCCATTTCATTACACGTGTAAAGTCTTATTTCTTCAGGACTGAACATACAGACGTCAACGAAAATGGTCAATGTAAATCAGGAATAGCCACTGTTAAATCAGTTTCGGTGCTATTCAATAGCATATTGGAAGCATGAAGTAATATTTTAGTCGTATGTCACTTTTATAAACTAGGATGGAAATATTACGCTATAAACGAAGAAATATTCCCTCGTTATTAACAAACTTGACTAGTTGTGGGAGAAATTATTGATTGGCAAGAGAATGTTCAATTGCTCGACACGCGGCATGTACATGCCACGTGTCCAGAGATGTCGAATACATTTCATTGTTATTTCATGATATTTAAAACGACCGATGTTGCGTTATATTGACTGCCGAGGATGACATTCATTTAACAATCATTTCATTAAACAGGTGTTTCATGATCAGTCTCTTCAATTCTTCCCAACCTCCATGCATTTGGATCCCCTGCTGCTGCAATATGACAACGTGAAAGATTTTTAGTTAATTTTATTCAACACGCAATGCAGTACTTGAAATATTCACGCATTTGTAGTATGCCGGGTGTGCTTTTATATAACCGTAACAAAGTACTTTTCCCACAGTACAGATTTATAATATGCGATATACATATAGACAATTGAGTATATAAATAATAGAGAGATTAAAAATTATACTAAACCTATAAGAACAACGGTAAGGAAAGAATGGAAATAAACATAAATATACATAAGAATAATCTATTGCTATCAGAATTTGTATCTTACACTATTGGAATTAATTCCATCCCTTGTTAATTTTATCACAGCATTATATGTGTAAGTATATGTATATATAGATTTAAATAAAAATAAACGTAATCTATAAAATATCTGTACTTTACGTATAAGTATATTAGTTAATATTGAAGAAATTGTAAAACAAAAGTATACAGGCACAATGACAACTCACCTGAATACAATAACCAGAAGTAAATAACAAATGAAGTTACCCGATGATATGTGTATAACTTATGGATATCCATTGTAGAAACATAACATATATATCACGTACAAATCTGTGCTAGACAATTGCACACTCTGTGTCACAGGGATATTATAAGGAAGTCTGAACATTGTTGTGTTGCACAGGATCTAAGGCAAGTGTACGTGGGTGATTCATATGATGCAAAGTGTTGTTCAGCACTTCCTGAGTTGTGTACAGCAGCGGCATTCTCTCTTCTATCCAAAGCAAAATAAAAAAATTGATGCAAATTATAAACAGTGTATGTTATAAGAAATTTATAAATTAATATCATCAGAGTCATTACTAACAGAGCCGCCCTTAACACTGGGCAGATGGGTCCCTCGCCACCGAGCCCCGCGTTTCGGGATTAAATCAATTAAGTATAATTGTCAAGGTGTCAATTTTTCTACAATAGATTTTCGGCAAGCATAAGTGCTGCATGCAATAGAGACCTAAGGTTATCTGTTTTCAATAATATCGACTTTTGCCCTGGGCCCCGCAAACTCCAAGGGCGGCTCTGATTACTAATCTATAAGCACGTGCACTACTTATCATGCAAAGAAGAATCCTATATTTTTCATTTACTTTCTAAATAATTACATTTTTCGTTATTCGATCGTGTAAATTACATATCGTTATCAATTTACTTTATAATTATCATTTTTATAGTTTAATTGCAACGATCTAAACATAATATACTCTAACACTAACTCCAGATTAATGAATTAAATTCCAAGAAGAATCCACTCTTGATGAATTGATCTGCTCATAAACAACGTTCAATCATTATTTATTGACTCTAAAAACAGGATATACTAACAATGTAAAGATTGCAATGCTATAAAGTTTTTCATTTGAAATTGATCAGACCCTTATGTGTAAACAGACACAAAATTACAATTGGACGAAATTATCTATGGACCATTGCACAATTCATTATTTTGTTGCTAATGTCTTTGATCAAAGAAAGCAGAAATATAAAAACCACTTGCCTTTCATGCAAAAAATGTAACTTTTAAAGAATACGTGACTTATGTGAATATAATAGAATGAGTTAAAGCAAATCATGCAAAAAATGGAGAACAATTCTTTTCTACAATAAAAATTGTAACAAATACTTAAACGAATTCAACCGTGCTAAGTATGTATTATCTAACATTTCAATTACTACGAATCTGGTGCGATATCGTTCAATAAATTTACAAATTTTATTTACAAATTTAGTGTTAATAGTTCGAAAATGCGTTTTTCTTAATAGGATGGCAAAACAGCAAGGCACTAGAACTAAGTAATGAAGACTAATAAGATACATGTAATTTAGATAAAAAATATTGACAATTCAGTCATATTTTCTCATTTCATTAAACTGTAAAATGGTGAATATACTACAAAAAATTATTTTATGTTACAATGAATATAAACTGTAATGCTAATTTAGAGCTGTAGATTCCCAGGAGATCGGGTTCCCAGGTACCCGGGAAGAGAAAAATTTCCCAGGTAAACTGCCCGAGATACTCTAGATTCCCGAGATGTCACAGACTAGCATTCTATAATTAATGCCTCACTGAGCGTCATGGCCTTCGGGTCGAAGGTTTCGACCCCCGGGGAAACAGGAATACCCATCAAGAAGTGAGAAATCTCCAGTTCCGCATTTCTCATCAGATCTTTGCGAAAACGACGCCAATCGATTCCTTATGTTTCTCCGATTAAAATAACATCAAGAACGACATAATTTGGACTATAATGAAGGAAATTACATGAAAAAATGATTTGCATAATTTGAAATTGACTTCGTTAGAAGTAGTCCGATTTACAGGAAATTTGGTATGATTTTCATCGGCTAAACATAAGGAATCCATCGGTGTCACTTCCATATCGATACGATAAAGAATAAAAAAAAATTTCTGAAACAGGTATGAATCCTTGCTGAATCGACGTCGGCACCCCGCAGTCGAGAGTAAAATATTCATTACAGTATATTAAGAAGGTCTTTATTGTTCATCGTATCGATATGAAAGTGACACCAATGGATTCCTGGCGTTCTCCCGATTAAAATTATACCAAATTTCATACAAATCGGACTACATTTACATAAGGAATACGAATTGCATAAAATTCGGTGAGGGAATTTTCCTCTTCCCGGGTATCTCTCTCGGGTCCCCGGTCTACAGCTAAGCTCTAAATGCTACACATCTTTCTACATGCAACGTGTTACTTTATATTATCATAAAAGCGAGCATTATAATGAATCATCATACTCTACGAAAGATTAATGTATAATAAAAATATTTGTAACAGATACATGGCATTCTACCTGAACTTTTTATCCTTCATCATAAAAAGATTATTAACTGAAAGGTACTTTTACCTTGAAGTTGACGACTGATGAGAGCAGTAATGCCTTGACTGTCACCAGTCTTCTTTACAACAAAAAGTTTGGTGTCAGGATCATTTTCTAAGGCGCCAATACCAGCTAAACCAATTACTTGACCATTTTGTTGTTGATGACTGCTAGCAGCCATTGTTTCACTGACCTAAGATTATATCGTTTACACAAATGATTCAATTAATCAATTTTTTAATACATACTCTAGAAATATTACACATTGTAAACGATACCCTCGATCAAATTGAAAGTACAAGATTATTTATAACAATATAATACCTTTTTAAAGCAAATAGTGAACATTTAGTAGAAAGAAAATTTAAATGCTAGCGTAAGAAGATAGATTTCGCTTGACGATAAGTGTTATAATCTGTTGCGATACATACCTGCATCAATTTTTTGACTACGTCCCTTCCCAAAATATGATCAAACACTGCCTGCAGAAATTGATCACTAATTATGCTTAATTTTAATTTGTCTCTATGCCATAATAATATTCTTGATTCTTCCATAGCTGTTATTGATACCTACATAAATATATTGTCGCTTTAAATTCATTTAAAATGAAATTCTATTTTGCAAAAATTATCTATACACATGCAAACGAATGTTATTATTATTACATAAACATATAAATACAGCGAACACACAAAATGGTAGAAAAGAAATTATACAGACCTGAAAGTATTCGTCCGTGGATACACCAAACCATTCTGGAGAATCCAGGAACTGATGTGGGAAGACAATGTGCAATGCTCTTCCATTTTGCGATACTACTAATCTGCAAACATTTGTACAGGACAATTAAATAAGTACAGAATACTAATTCCGATTATAACTTGTATCGTAAACTTACTTTCCAGAAAGCACCAGAGACAAAGAATCAACTTTGGTCACTTTCTCTTGGGCATAAACTTCTTGATATTTCAACTGTCGTATAACCTTCATACAATTTAGTACTTTTTTGAATTGATGACGCGATACTCTCAATGGCTGGAACACTGCAATATATACCTGTATAGAAGAGAATGAAAATGACATATAAAATCTAAGTAGTTCTATCGTAAACACCAAAAATACAATGTATAAACATAAAACATTTTGAATAAATATTTTACACATTTCTTTGTAGCGTTTACTTATATCATCGTTTTCTAATGACACTAATATAGCTTGTGTGACGTAAAGTTACTACTTTGCTATACTCTTTGTCGACGTCTATTAAATTAAATTTAAGTTCTTTACTAATTAAAGAAACACGATACGCTTAAAATGTTTCTAATGTAAAATACAGTTCATGAATTTTATACTATAAAACAACTTCAATGCTCGAGTTGAGTGTACAAAAGAGTACGACATGAAGGAAAGGATACTGTGTAAAGAATTCTAGCATAATGCAGGTGCCACAGCCAAACATACAAGCGATTTAGAGTAATTACAAAATTTCTAATATATCTATCTATAAGATCTACAACAATAACATTATACTATCTAAAATACACAATATCATACTACAGTATTTATTCGCTTATACAGCGCAAGGGGACACGTTTCTGAGGTTGATTTCCTCTCACTCGCGGTTTTGGGAAGACAACATCGTAAGTACCAGAAATGAAGTAGATAGTATTGAGCTTACAGCGCGAAAGGGTAAATAGAGCTTATAGCGAGAGAATACTGTACAGACAGTATTTAAAAAAAAAGGAAAGAAGTACTAACTTAAAAATGTACAGATACTTCAGTACTTAGAAATTACTTATTGATACTTAGAAATAGCGCTCATTAGTCATTACATTATCTATCTAATATAATTGTAGTTCTTTCTTATACTTCTTTGAAGTTTACCTTTAAACATAACATCAGTGTTCGATTAAACGATATATTTTGTAGAAGAATGTTAAAAATGTAACTGAAAAATTAGTAGAATATCAAACTAGACCTAAAAAAATGTACTAAAAAGTATATAAATGTAGACTCAGATAAATTGTAAATTTTAAGAAAAGTATACATAGGTGATTAATTTGAAATATGGGACTTTTTGTGTATATGTTACAATAAAGATAATTTTAAGTATAAGCAATTATTTTCATACTACAGTAAATATTCGTTATATCTTCGCCAGAAATATTCGTTATAAGCTCGCCAGAAATATTCGTTATATGTTCGCCAGAAATATTCGTTAAAAGCTCGCCAGAAATATTCGTTATATGATCGTCGCCTCGCCCCGCCAACTGGGGGACTGGTTCCCGCGGAACCAGTCAAGCGTGAAAGGCGACTAGAATTCGTAGCCTCCTACACGTTATAAGTTCGTGCTCGTTCTCGAGTGACGAATACGTAACAAATATTTACTGTAGTTTAAATAACACCAGTCTATACCTAGTATATGTTAAATCTATTACATCATTCCATGAGCAATAGTATTTTGAGTATACATTTACAATGCAACTAAACAAGTTTTATTAATAACTAATTACATAACTACATCCATTTCCTGGTTTTTCATAGTTCCCCTTTATCTTCTTACCAAATTCATTATTCCCCTTTTATAAAATTTCGAACTGATCTATCACACTCTCACACGCTCTACATTTAAATTAGAACTTGATATGTGCAAAGTATGCGAACAAATATCCTCAGACGTTAACTCTGAAAACAACTGGTTTTTATTTATCTCTTAACTTACCTCTTCAACTTCCCTTGAAAACTTGATAGGCCTGAGCTTGTAAAGAAGCGTGCATACATGGACGAAGTTGATGGCAACAAACAGAGCATTCCAGAGAGCAGCGTCCAGCCAACAAGCTATTGTCCAGCCCCACAAAGCAAGAAAGGCACAGCCCACGAGCAGAGTGCACCTTAAATAGAGCACACCATGTATGCCACTTGGTGCAAGGTGTGACAATAGAAAGAAGGCATTTGCTAGTTGAAAGTAGATGTGGTTCACAGAAATTCCTTGATAGGGTTGGCAGGTAAGAACTCCGTACAGAAAAGTTGGAGGCACTATTGGCGAATGAGGAGAACCAGATCCATGAGTGACTACTGATAGACCAGTAGCTGTAAAATATTTTTCCAAATATTAGGCAGCACTAATTATACTTATAAACTGCAACTCAACGATATAACGACGATCGAACTTATAAAAGATATATGGATTATCAGCGATACACATCGAATGTGTTTAAAATCTATGAAACAAAGAGCTGTTCGTTTTTGTTATTCAATCCTACATACATACCCGCTTTATTATCAGTGGTCACATTCCTACATTCGTCGTCTTCATGGTGTGTTGAAATTGGTAGTGATACTTCCGATGTAACAGTGTTATGAGGAACATTAGATGCACCTGCATTCGTTAAACTGGCATCGATCCCAAAAGATGTCCAATATAAGAATACCAGGAATAAAACAGAAGCACGCCAGCCTTCTCGGCTTCCTATAGGATCAAAACAGATCCACATCCCCGCATCACCACCAAGCTAAATCAATTTCGTCTTACTCTGTAACATTAATAATAATATTCCTGAACTACGAACAATCAAATCAATAAATCTGAAGTAGTAAATACTATGATTCTTCGTACTTATTCATAAAAGATGTTAATTTGAATATTATATCCCCTTCATAAGTATCCTCTCATTGCTTACATGTCTACTCTCAGCTAAAATTAGAGCTCAAAGACAAATACCATCTTGCTGACTTCAAATTAAGGAAGGGTATTTGCATTACCAATAGCTGCGGGAAGACTACAGAAACATCTGTAATATAAACACGCATATATGAGACACTATTCCTTCGTATACTTTGTTCATGCTTTCCCATTTAACAAATCTGCTCGGACATAATGTTTCTAATAATACGTGTCCGAATATCACGAAACTAAACAGAGTACGTCTTAATGAAAGACTAATTCTTGTCTGACATACTACGTTAAGATGACATAATAGAATTGTAGACTAAAAAAATGTCCAAGAGTGCCATTTAATAAGACACAGGTCTGACTACTGTTTGTAAATAATCTGAATTCAAAGATTTTGTGAAACCGACTAACTGTTCGGGAAAGAGGACTTAAATCTCGAGCAAACTCGTTTCACACTCATTTTCCTTTATAAGAGATCGAGGATATTGGCGCACGTTACAAAGTATCGTATCGAAATCAATAAATAACTTACTCATGGAAATTTTGAAAAGATGAGAGCGTACACAAGGCATACAGATAAAACGGCAAAATATAAAGTCGGGTAATCTGATAGTCGGAATGAACTGAACTCGTATACGAAACAAAACTTGCTTATCTAATGAACGTCAAACTAGCAGAAAGACGTTGCTCTAGCAAGGACGAGTACAGGCAACGGTGGAGAACTGGAAACCCGAAGGGGGATAAAATAGGCCACGCGGCCCCTAATTTAAGGCTCGTTCGAAAAATTTACTAATAAAAGCGAGAAGCAAAATCGCGCGCGATAAATTCCACGGCATATTCCAATTGTCACGAAAGAATTAACCGTAAAATGAATTCTACAGGGTGACGAATAAACCGGAACGGAAGCTTGTACTTTGATTTTCAAATCTAAGGTTTTTACAAACGCGAACGGTATATCTATATATTCATTAGTAATTATGTATTTATCTTAAGTCTGTAATATATTAAACTTAATTTAGATTCTGAGTATTCAGTATAACTAGGGTGAACTCGTTTTACGTAATTATATATTACGTATTACTGTTTCTACTGATAACTGAAATTTGAATATAGAACGTTTTACACGCATACGCCATACCATCGTATTCTTGGAAACAGCTTTTAGCTGCGGTTAACGTGTTGAATGCACACACACGCGTGCAACACCGCTGTAAACAAAGCTTTTCGAACTTGTTTCGTGTTAGTTTGTTTGACATTTGTATATGCGAGGATTAAGATGGCAACGGAGAAGGATTTAGTCAATGGTATTTATTAATTAGATGTATTTATATTGCGTTCGCAATTTTCGGTGGAAAGTATTTAAGTGTAACTATTTTATCCAATTCTGTGTATTTTATTATTTCTTTGTATCTGTGGAATCTTTTTGTTTGTGCACTGTTTATAATATCTACCATAGATGATTTAAGAATTAATGGTTTTTAGTTTATATATTAATCATAACAAATATGTAAATTGTATCACAATTTTGAAACTGGATGTGTGGAAGAATAAAATTTTATCGAAATTGAAAAGGGGTATTGTTTATAATTAATTTTAGAATGCACCTAAGTAACATAGTATTAGAATTTAATGGAAATAATGGAAAAGAAAAAGGCATAGACGGTGATTATTCAGAAACTTTTAAAATTCATACAATATCACTTTGTATCTCTTAAAAATCGTGTTATTTTTAAAAAAAAATAGCAATGCACATTACATGTATATTTTTCTATGAAAATATTATAACTGTAATTAAAATAAAACATTAAAAAATGGAGTTGAAAAATGACTATTCTGAATAATTATTGTCATCCACCAAATATTTTTGTTAACAATGGACAAACTTCTTTGAAACTATCACTAAAAAAGTCTATTCTCTGTTCCCTCAACCAGCTTCTTATATCCTTTTCACCTCTTTATTTGAATCAAACGAATCCTCATAAATGCACTTTTGTCAATTTTGGGCAAAGTTAAATACTATACAGCACCAAATCTGAATTCTGCAACTAAAAATTCTTTGGTGTCTTAAGAGGCATAACTTGTACATGCCTGTTAAACATCAAACGTCAACTTTGAACGATTTGTCGATTAAGTTTATTCAGTTCGTCGACTTATCTCGTGTGAAACTTATCACTTACTATCATAAATCTTTCGTCTAGTTCTTGATCATTTCATCGCTCACTGCTTATATTTTTTGATCGAGCAAAGGCCATTGCCAATGTCAATACAGTTATCGTAATAAATAACTCATACTTGATAAATTTGTGATTGCAGCGGTAAGAGAGTCGCTTAAAGCTGGCGGAGAACTGAGTCGTATGAAAGCTGAGATGTGTACGGAAGTTATAAAATTATTGGATAATTTAAATAAAGGAAATAAGGCGAAAGTCCCGAAGCAATCTCAGGATATTATACTTTTAAATGAACTTATTAGAGAATATTTAGATTGGATGGGGTACAAGTATAGCTCTACCGTATTTACATCAGGTATTACATGCTGTTAACAAGTTCTGTACTGTTTAATATGTAATAGAGTTTATTAGAAAAATGATGTTTGAATTTTAGAGTGCGACTTATCAAAGAAGCCGCTCGACAGATTTCTACTCGTGCAGAGTTTGGGAGTTAAGGAGAGCAATAGCAGCAACAATGTACCTCTACTCTGTAGCATTATGGAAACATTTAAAAACTTAAAAAGTACATAAGCATGTAAAAGTACATTTAGGCGGAGTATGAGAAGAGATATTTATACAATTCTTAATTCGACGATCAATTTCATATTACACCTTTATACTTTGTAGAACAAGAAGATAAATTAAAAGAATTTTGTCTTTTTATTTCATGACAATCTTTTACATATTGACATTACATTACGAAAGTACAATATAATATTGAGATATTGGAGATCTTAAATATAACTGTTGTTGCTCTCTAAAAGTATTGTACCAGATTTCTTAAAGATATCATTATCTACTGAATGCTATAATGTACATCAGTTATTGTAATGAATTTACTTACAATATTTTAGTGTTGAAATTAGAACGAGGATAATTATGTAAAGGCCTTAATAACACTTGAAAATTAAATATAACAACTTAAATGTCATATTTCCTTTCTCCCATTCATTATTTCATTAAATTTTTTTCCATTCCAATCCCCCAAATATTGACTATTATAGTAATGAATCAATAATGTCTGTTCGAATTGATTTCGAACATTGTTATAATATTATAAATACGGAATAAGATCTACTTTGTTCCATGTCGGATAATAATCTTATTTTGGTGCATATTAATCGTAAATAATTCTGGTAGGGGCTCTTACATTAAAAAGCATTCACAAAGAAAAGTTTCTGTCAGAATTCAATTTTAAAATAGTAAAGACATCTAACGATATCATTTGTGCTTCGACTTCTTTTTCTTCTTTGCTTGTTTATTTCTACTCTTTGACTTCTTTGATTTCTTTTTGTGTTTCTCCTCGTCGCTACTCGTGTCAGACGAGTCTGAGTAAGAATCTGAATCTGTGCTACTATCTTTCTTCGCAGATTTCTTTTTCTTATGCTTCTTGTGTTTCTTCTTCTTCTTCCTGTGCGATTCATCTGAACTATCAGTATCGGTACTCGTAGTATCCGAGCTGCTAGATGAATCCTCACTGCTCGTTGACTTCGATCGTTTCTTAAGAGATTTTATTTCCATTTCCTTCGCCAGGTCTGGCTCATCGAGTTTAAGTTTCTTAGCAGGCATTGGCACTATTTTGCCATCCTCTCCGTCTGAATCAGAATCCGAAGCACTGTAATCAGGCTCGAAACTAGCTTCGTCAAGCATGCTACGCTTACGGTCAGAGACAAGTCTCGGATTCTTCCTCTGTTTCTTTGTGGACTCTACAACCGGAGGTTCAGGGTTCTCATAATTTATTTTACCTTCATTAGCTTCAGGCTTCTCCTTCGAAGCAATGCTCTCCTTATGCTTCTGCTTCTTCTCCAACTTCTCTTTATCTTTTTTATGCTTCTTCTCTTTTCGCTTCTTATGCTCTTTAGATTTACTTCTACTTCGATGCTCCTTTTTCCTCTTCTTTTCCTCTTTCGTCTTTTTCTCCCTCCTTTTATCGTCGTCGTCGTCCCTACCCTTTAAAAGACCTACCTTCTGCGACTCGTTTCGTTTAAACGTGCAGGACGGAGTTCTTCCCCTCCTTTCCCTATCCCTTTCCTTTTCCCTATCTTTCTCCATTCTGTCTCCCTTAGAATCGTTTCGATTCGATCTGAAGTCTCCTCTGGACTCGATCCTTGGATCTCTCTCCGACCTCATGTCATGACGCTCGGCCCTGAATTCGTTTCTATCCTTCGAGCGATCGCCTCGGTCTTTATTATCCCGCTTTCTATCGTCGAGGAATACCTTGCGCTCGTTTCCTGGCATCGGTAACGATGGGTCAACGCGTCTATCTAGAAGTGGCGAGATCCTTTTGTCTCTGCTACCCCTAGGAGATCGACTCCTAGATTGATTCTCGCTCTTTGCCTCGCGTCTGTCCAAGAAACTTTTAATAGGGCTGATCTTTCTTTCTTTGTTCTCCTCTACCTTCTCACCCAGCCTTTCTTTAGCAGAAAGTCTCGTGGGCGAGTAGGTTTCTGGCACCGGTTTGAATTTCGTTCTGTCCAATTTAGCTTTCTTCACCGGTTCTGTAATTTCCACATTTCTTTCGTTTCGACCCACATTTATGGTAACATTCACGCTCTTTCTTGGCTCTCTGGTAGGCTCAGCTTCCAGTACCTTGGGCTCCGGATTTTGGTACAGTACCTTCCTGCTCTCGCTAATCTTCTTAATTTCAATAGGTCTGATAGCGTTAATAGCTTTCTGGAAAATTGCATTTTCAGCTCGTTTCAATACTTCCGATGTAACTACTTTCGTCGACTTCGGCTCGTCGATTTGTATCTTCTCTATAGGAGATTCGCACACTTCGTCCGATTTTTCGATGGTGTCGTCTCGTTCCCACTTGGAAAGCTCGGGCATGGGAGCCAAGAATTCGTCCTTCTTCGGCGACTTCTCTTCTAGTAAAGGGTTCTTTTCTTCTGTTTCATTTTCCGATAGTAGAGAATACTTTTCTGTGATCACGGTGTTTATTTCTGTATCGTCCAACCCACTGTAAAGGCTATCGATGGGTTTGATCTCTGATTTCAGTTCTGGAATTGGCTTGAAATTAGGATTAGGAGGGTTTGTTCCAAACTCTGTATGATCGATTCTTTCTGGACTGGGTTCAGTGAATTCTGGGGGTTCTGGATTCATGGCTAAGGACTTATCTTCAAATTCTTCTTTAATCGACTCTTCCATGGTGGTCTCAACAGGTGTACAATCTATCCTGTTATCAATATTCTCATCCTCGCTGACGGGTTTTGTGACATCTAGTACTGGCTTCGTAGGTGATATAGCTTCTGGTTTAACTTCTAACGCTAAGTCTTCATGTTCAGTTGATTTCGCGGGCTCATCTTTCGCCGCCTCTTTCTGACCTGCTTTCTTCTCCTTCTTCTTTTTCTTCTTCTTCTCTTTCTCGTCGTCTTTCTTCTTCTTCTTCTCTTTAATCTTCTTCTCCTTCTTCTTCTCTTCACTCTTCTCCTCATGATCCTTTTCCTTTTTCTTTACACGCTCCGGGGATGCATCCTTCGCATCTGTCCTAGACTTCTGCGAATAAGGCGTTGGGCTCTTTCTGTTCTTCTTTCTTTCCACGGAACGTCTCTCGTAACGTTCATGCCGATCTCTATCCTTCTCGGTTTCGTAATCTCGTTCACGCCTGTCCTTCTCGCGGACGCGATTTTTGTCATCTTGTCTGTGACGATCCCTTTCATCCCTGTAACTAAGACAACAAAACAGTTCTCGAAGCTCTGACCTGGTAACAACCTTCAATCATTCCAAACATACTAATTTAACGCATCGCAACATTAAACTGACATCCTTCTCGGAATATAAAAATGCTATATAAGAACCCATTACAAATATAACATTGTCGCAAAAGGGTACGTACCGATCCTTTTCGTAGTCCTTTTTCTCAAGGTGTCTGTCGTCGTCTCGACGATCACGAGGGTGCCTATCATCTCGTTCCTTTTCTTTTTCCCTTCTGTCACGCTCATCTTTCTCCCTCGTCCTATCGTCATGATCTCTGGGTAGTGGCGGTCTTTCACGATCTTCGCGATCTCTATTTAAAACTCTTCGATCTCTGTCATCTCTTTCTCGTAAACGATCGTCGCGCTCGCGTCCCCTGGAAGAAGGCAATTACTCAGTCAGTCTTTGCGTAATTTATACTCCGTTACGCATGTATACGCTAAAAGTATATAAAGCAAATACGCTTTCTTATTTATATTCTGGACATAGATTTTTCTTATGAGGTATAATTTATAAACGAAGATGAATGTAGAAGCATGTAAAATCTTAATGAATCGTGGGATTTGTCTCGTAAGATTCCTATGGTGTTCAGATGGTTTTACTACCTGTCCTCCCTTAAAGATAATCTATCTCGTTCTTCAGCGTCATGATCCTTAAGGGAATGATCACGGTCTTCCTGATCTCTCAATAAACGTCGATCACGGTCGTCGCGCAAAGATCTATCAGAATGCTCCACTCCTGGCGGTGATAGATCATAGTAGCCCTCTGTTCCTGGAGGGGCAACGTCGTCGAATCTCTTGTGAGGAGCATCCCTCGCAGGGCTAGCAAAACGTTGCGTAGATGGTCCAGGATACCTGTTGACAGAGAATTCATACAAAAAAAATGTTTATATTATTGCTTTAAGACTCTATAAAAACGTATTATATGTGTTTAGAAACTGTTTAATTTGAAATAAAATAAAAATTGTTACACGTTTAATTTGTATCTTACAAATTCTATATTCAACTTATTAAACTTATTACAATTTTTATTTGTACATTCATGTACTTCTTTCTTTCTTTTTTTTTTTAAATAAGAATAGCCATAAAATTATTGCTGTAGTAATTGTACGTATGCTGTTCAATTCTGGACCAAAGTATTACAATTGTTTTTAATTAAACGTCGAGGTAAAAAAGAGAATGTAACAATCTTTTTTTCCTTATTGACGAACTGCCATGGTAAAGTCAAACCATTGTGTAAAAATTGTACTAAAGCTGAAAAGATGGAGAGATAAAATCACCTATTACCAAATATACTAAAATTATTGTCTATTATATTGTAAAAACGAAAAATAAATAAATCAACATTTATAACTCCAATTACATTCTCAATGGAATGAGTACATGTAATTATACTGATTGTACTTGTAATATGTTGTAATTTACTCACCAAAAAATGCTACCAAGCCATATTTAATACTACTAAATTAGTAAATGTATCGTACAATATATTTCTAAATTTTAATCAATACCGTTTTGATAAACTTTTTTTTTGTCTGGGGGAAACATTTTGTGATCACGTTTTATTTCAAGCACTGAAAATAGACAAAAGGAAATATATTATTTTATGTTACAAATGTTGATTTGGCCCTGAATTCACCTGATTCAGAAACCATGCAGATCTGTCAATCAGCTGGGTAGCTTCCACAATCTCCAAGCAGGTCCTTGTCGTATACACTTTTCCTTGCTTCTGTCTTCTTTCACTTTTGGTCATTTGTATATTTCATAACGTAATATCATTATGCAAATACAAATAATATCTTATATCCATGCAAATGACAAAATTATTCACTTAACAACATAAAAAGAACAACGAATTAAAAAAAAAGGAAAGTTAACAAAGGTGTTCGTGTTATTTTCACAAAAGTATTTCCTTATATCGTGTATACAAGATTACATTCTATGCAAGTGATACAGTATACCACGATATCAAAAGAAAATATAACATTAAGAAATACAGTATTAAAATACTTATTCTGCTACAAAAAAGTATAAAACTCAACATTTACATAGGTCTCGAAGTATAAACATAAATTTAATCTTTTATATTATGAACCTATTTTCGTAAAACTGATGTTTACTGTAAAACACAACAGTTCCAGTTTATAACTTTAAATAATATGTTCACCACATATAACTACTGTAAAGTCTATGTGCTTCTTTTGATAAAAATCTAGACGTTAATATCACAGGCAATTCTTATAAGTATCCGTACAGAATTTTGGAATATTCTCATCAATTTCTCCTAATTTGATAAAACTTTGCAAATATATCACAGCCTCCTGAACAATGCGAGACATCATGTCTATTTCGGCATTGTTGCATCGCTACCGTAGCATCAGTAGCTGGTATTTTATTGGGAATATAACTTGTTCGTTTCTTAAACTGTTCTTCTGAAAAAATCGTTTTAAGTCTTTCTATTTTAATACAATACTTACATAAACTGAATATGCTTACTATAACGTCGTTGAATAAGTAAACGTTAACTTCAATACTTTCGATAATACTGTTGCAGGAATATTCGTGAATTATGAGCGATTATTAATTATGCACAATTAATAAACTTTGCACATATTCATAGTAACTTTTCAGTTATGTAAGTAAAGACTGGTAAATTATTACAGACGATACAATAATTATCTTTAAATTGTACCAGTTTTCTAGATGATACTGATACAAACTGATACATTGAACATAGTATAAATTAATAACAATTAAAAACTTTACATTGAAGAACATGAAATTAGAAAGAACCATTAACAACAACGGTTTTACAATTTAATCTTTTGCGTTGTAAGTTTGTAGTTCATTGATTTATCTAAATGTGTTTGTACATTGTATTTATATGACAAAATAAAGATAAGCATTCAAGTTGGATTACACACATGTTAGACCTTTCTAATTAAATGTTTCTCAATTTACATGTACAACCTGAATTGTTAGATTATTAAGAAAGTATGTATTATTTGAGAATGTATTTCCATATCGTTTGCACCATAATTATAAAGTCTCTGAGATTAGTAACTACTTAATCCCTTTTTGTTATTGCTTATATTGCTGTAATTAATAACTTTCAAAGTGTTATTTTAGTATTTCAGAATTGTGTACAATTTTGGCAAAACAGTACCCAATGAAACTATGTAAAATAATTCGATTAAAGAGAAAATAATTGTCAATACAGACATTGTCAAGGTAAGTATATAAATGTAAAAGTATGAAAGAATCCAACAATTCAGAAAAAAATGAATCTATTAATAAAAAATAAACAGATCCCTATTTATAATTTACATGTAGTAAGATCTAAGTCATTTGAATCTCGATTATCCAACATCCCATCTCTCGAGTCTCATTTCTGTATGAAATCTGGCAAACAGACTTATCCGTTTGATTTTATAATAAAATAGTTTCATTATCCAAAGTTTACTTTGGATAATCAAGATTATTGTATTCAATTCTGTGTAAATTATGAATACAGTGATAAAATTCAGTGAATCATTCAAACAAATGAAATATTACTTCCAAAAGTTGTCTGAATAGTTTTATAAAATCTCTCGTAATGCACGCAGTACTTTGTAATAAAAATGCGATAAAAGAATACAACAGAAAATGTACATACTATATGTGTAAGACACGCACTCTTTCACACACACTTATCATCTTGCATTGAGTAAGTAAGTCCATAAACGATTAAAAAAGCAATAACGCGTGCTTTTTATCATTATATGAATCTTACCTTCTCAATCAGGTTTGAATATCTGTAGCTTGATAAGCAATTTGTGTACTCTTAATATGTTTATGATGAAATAACTTATCAATACTTTGATAAATTCGTAAAATAGCTTGCGAACAAAATAATGAATGCTTTCTATCAATAGTACCTACAAAACAGTCCTCACATTATTTATAACCCATTAATTCATATCAGAATTGATGATTTATACCCTAATTGCTTTATCACAGTCATAAGTCAACATCATTTTATCTATAACAACACCTTATACCAATATAGCAACGAAACGTGAGAGTATGCTATTGTTATTAAATAATTAAATAATTCATCGAAATGCAGATGCATAAAATTAAATGTTCTCCGATTATACACGGAAAGTTGAGAAATCTTTAAAACCTAACATTTATTATCTTCGTATTAACCCACAGTAGAAAATATCACAGCACACTATTATTAACATATCACTCTTACCACGGTCAAAAATCTGACATTGCTCGAATAGTTGCATAAATTTAATTATCCCTCGTTTACTATCGAAACAATTATTTATCGTAGATGTCGATAAATATTGTATTCTTAATCAATATAGCATCTTAATACACTCTCCTTCCATAATCCTTTAATAATCCAACATTATCTTTAGAACGAATGATATGTACTATATTTTTGTTCGAGATCACACTGTGCTTAAATTACCAATTTATACAACTATCCTTTGTGCGTGCGCGTGTGTGTGTTCCTTTCGCGTATTATATACATATATATGCATGTATATGTATATGTTTATGCGTATATATACATATAGATATGAATATCTAAGAGACGTATTTGCATACACATTTCCTTTGAGCATCATAAGATTTATCATTTCGCTCTTGTTACATTCGTCATGGTTCCGGAGCGGTCTTAACCGGGACAGCGGCATAAGGTACGGTACTGTCTGCTTAGCGTGTACATGAATTAAAGTACTATTGAGGCGGAAATACCTGTTGTAGGAATCATAATAGTCTTTCCTGTCCGTAGGTGGAGGTCCCAATGACATAAGCGGCGGTGGGTGACCTCCAGTGACTAGATGTGGCAGCAAAGGTGGTATATTATGTTGAGTTGGTTGGTTCCTTATTGGATATCTCGGCACTGGTCTGTCTCTAGGAGGTATGTCACGCTCTCGATCTCTGAACTGATAGTCATGTGCCGGCGAATCGTTATAATAACTATTATATCCTTCCCTAGGCTCGCGCGATCTCGGCCGCTCTCTGTCGCGATCCCTCTCCCTTTGGAATCTGAAAGCATTACGCGCAACTATAATTCCCTGCTCCATAAAACGTAATCGGGAAACTGTTGTCTGAGTAATAGTTCAGTGATCGACGCGTACCTTGGAGGCGATCTAGCTGGTGATCGATATCTAGAGAGTAATTCTCTATCGCGATCACGGTCGCGGTCACGATCGCGGTCACGGTCGCGATCACGATCACGCTCGCGATCACGATCTCGCTCGCGATCTCGATCTCTTTCCCTGTCCCTCTCTCGATCTCTCTCCCTATCTCTATCCCTCTCTCTATCTCTGTCTCGATCCCGTGATAAGGATAATCTAGGAGATTGACTACGAGAATACGATCTGGATCTGTAAAAAGAAATATTCAATGTTTTATACAATGAACGTAAAATATAAGACGAATGACGTTCGTCGTTTTAATCGTCGCGATTAGTTAATTACTTCCCATGATTTGTTAAGAAGTAATTGTCAACAGAAACTGTTGTCACAGAAATTTCCAAATAGCTTTGTTTATCAGAAAAATCACTTGAAAATAGAAAGAAATACACGGCGATGGTATACAGAGGTAGTAACATTGACATTCGGTATAACACCGCTAAACGTTTATTGATAAAGATCGATGGTGAATATTGTAGAGCTGAGTTTACCTGCTAATCGAGAAACTTCCACTTCTCGACCTACGTTTTGGAGTGCGACTCCGCGCTCTAAGAGGCAGAGGTGATCTCGAGGATCTTCTCTTTGAAGGAGGACTTCTAGATCGGCTTAAGCGAGGCGGGAATGGTGATCTACGACCAAACGAGCGTGATCTAGATCTACTGTAACTACGAGATCTCGATCGTGTTCTACTTCGTCTTCTATGCTTTCCAAGTCTCCTATCCCGCTCATCTTTTTCTCTGAGCATCCGTTCAAAAGCTTCTAATGGATCATCAATTATACTGAAAGATAATATTGACAATGGTATACACAAACTTAATTAATCGAATCAATGTCTTCAATGCTAGTACGAACTTATACCATTATAGTTATCATTGTTGAAGTAAATTAACTTACCCAGGTGGATTACCATTATGAATATTTCTACTTAATCCTGGCGGCGGTGGTTGCAATCCCCGATAAGCAACTGGAAAAATACATTGTATTAGATAACTAAAACGAAACAACGAAAAGATAAGATATTGATGTTAAACGTGTTAGTTTTCTCAATATTAAACAACCTATTCTCAATAATTTCATCAAAAGTAATTATGTGCGAAATAATCCGTTCGTAACCGTAAACAAATTCATCTTGGAATACAAAACACTAGTTCTTACTAGATTACCAAAATCAAGGTGTGTTCGTTAGAAAATCTAAGATAATTCCAGTGGGCCATGATCTCTCCTCCATAAAATTTTCAAGATCATGTTAAGTATATAGAAATACTTACGATGATGCAACCCCCTAATTGGCCGTGGTGGATAATTTCGAGGGGGCTGCGATGGCCTGTACCCTTGTTGTTGATAAGGAGGTCTTTCGTATCTTGGAGGACCATAATGAGATCCTTGTTGATGAGAGTACATAGGTATCCGATGGCTCATATACGGATCTGGCAATAGAGGTGGATTATGCGGTGGTACATTCGGTGGAGGTTGATTATAACTCGGTTGTGGAATACGGTCTTCTCCTGGCGGGAAAGGTAAAAGCGGTGGCTGATTGCCCGAAGAAGGCACATGTAGGTGTGGTTCGTCAACCTGAAATTTATTTTTTGAACATAAATCAACTAATAATCAAATTTTTTACTCAATCTTAAGAATTAAATAACAAAGCCATTTTATGACTGTTCCCAAAATTCCCACGCCTTACTTTGAAAATATAGAAATAACAAAGCTTATATAACACTTAATCGTAGACACGATAAACAGATAAGTTTAACATAATTTTGCACATACTGTTGGCGTGCCCGGGCGGTCTTCAGTCGATCTGCGTATGGCACTATCGTAATGCATATTAGGTGGATAATGTCCATCGTCGGGTGGTAGTCCTTGATAACTTTTCGATGGAGGTGGATTCATTAAATGTGGTAACGGGGCTCCTTGAGGACTGTAATCGCTATGTTGAGAGTGTCTAGGAGAGAGGGATCTTCTTCGACTTAATGGTCGTAAATTTTCCATTCTGCGACCACGTTCTCCACTTCTAAACGACCGCATGTAACAATCACACGATTTAAATAAAACAATATAATAAAACTCTCCCCCGCAATATTCTATTTTCAACCCTGTTGTATCAAACATTCATACCGCACGCATTAAATAATCTTTGTATTAAAAACTACAGTACCCTATTATAAATCGTAAAATGCTTTTACCTGTCTCGATGCCCATCTCTGCTGAAACTTCGTCTACGTTCTCGTGGTTGCCTTTCCCCCACGTATTCATTGTCGCGATCCTTTTTCTCACGGCTCGGGGGATCGCTTCTTTCTCTGTCCCTTTCTGGTGAGCTGCCGATAGCAGGGATCGGAAGTAATGGCTCTGTTCCTGGAGGTGGTGGTACTTCTGTTTCCTCGTCTGTTGTCAACTTTGCTACAGAATCACTTTGCAGATCAGATTCTGATGTTGATTCCGGAAGAGCTATTGAAAATACATAACAATCAATAGAACGGTTGTTATTGTCTATTTCATATTTCCGTATGACGGAGTGTTTCTAACGTTACATATCTATTATCGTAAAATTCAATAATCTTTATATTTGAGGTTAAGTGTAGACAACATCAGCTGATTCGAAAAGCTTTAATATAGTAGAAGTATTATATTATAAAGTAGATTTGTAGAAGAATCAGGTTGATTTCAGTACTATGAAATAATTGCAGCGTACATTGTTATGAAAAGGGGAAACATTGGAACCGATTTAAGCGTATATGAGCTTTAATGGCGTCTCTTGCCCGGCGACTTCGAAAAAAATAATTTTACGAGAAATACTTAAGTTGTAAAGTTTCTCCGCTTTCTTAGCGAGAAATATGTATACAGATTACACTTTGAAAAGTAATATATATTTTCAAACGCGTATAAAAAAATTTTGTAATTATTTGATTAATTCTTAAGCATTGACCTAGTTTAATTCGTGTTCCAATTTCTTTTTTTTTACATACTTAATTTTAAGCAAACGTGTACCAAACGCTTTACATCAGTACCACGTTCGTTATTACTTCGTCATTTTAATATAAATAGCTTTAATGAATATTTTCAATAAAAGAGGAAGAAAAGTGGCAAGAAAGAATATTTTCAATTATAACTTAAGAATCGTGGAGAAACTAAGAGTTTGTATTAGTATACCTAATATATAATAGATTTATACACATTATCGAGAAATTGTACATGTTTTTTAATTCTATAACAGAAATCATCGCGTTATAATTCTGGGTAGATTTTCCTTACGTAGAGAAATGTAAAATATAAGGTATTATTATAATTAAATGTATACTTACTTGTTGGTGGTTGTACAGTAGCAGTTGGAAACTGTTGTGGAGTAGATTCCACAGTTGTTGGCTGCGGTTCTGTCTGTTCTTGAGAGGGTGTGTTCGTAGTACTCGCAGGTTGAGCGGGTTTAGTTTGCCCCGATGTTTGATTTGTAGCTTGTTCAGCTTTTGGCTGCTCCGCTTGCACTGCAGGCTGTCTACTCGGTTGTGCAGGCTGTCTATACGTCTGTCTTTTAGCATATCCAGTCTCGTTCTTGAAATTCATTACAGCATTTCGCAGAAAGCGATTCGGAATGAGAGTTTCTGGCGAAACATCTTTCTCATTGCAATCTGGACACTCGTGTTCTTCAGATTCTAATAAGAATGTACGGATACCTATCGCGCAATGTGCAAATGTGATAAAAATGTATTAGCAGACTGGATTGAATTACAATAATTAATGATAGAATAGAAGCGAAGTAATTACATTCATCGCAAAATGAATTTCCACAACATGGTATCATTACAGCATCGGTTAAAAGATCTTTGCAAATGTTGCATAATAGGTCCTCTGGAATCTCTGGTTTTTCAACAGCAGGTTCTGGATCTTGCGAGAATGGTGGCCGTTCCTTTTTACCTTCTTTGTAAGCTTGACTGTAAATATGAGAAATATGTACAACATTGATATTACACTCAAACAAATTTTATTAAATATTATTAGGAACATTAACCCTTCGTGGTCAAACGGGGTGTATCGCACCCCAAAAGCAATTTTCGGGTTTAAATGTCGCGCCTTTACGACTTCCAAAGGGTATTTATCGCAAAAAGAAAATTAAAAAAAAATTAAAAAATCGCTTTTTCCCACAAACCGTGAAAAATCGCTCATTTTCAACTACAAATTTTATCATATCAAAACTTACATTTCCAAAAAAAGACTTTTAGACCATGAGTGTATAAGTATGACGAATGTACAATTATCACTGAAATGTTAAAAGATTATAAAATACGAAAATGGGAACTTAAAAAATGACGCTGGGGTACAGTGGACCCTGTGTGACCAATTTGTGATTATAAAAAGGTGTGACCACGAAGGGTTAACAGTCTAAATTTTAACTGTTTTGTTTTATAAATATTTTATTATCGTAGAACTTACTGATCGATAGCTGGAACAGCATACTGGCCTGTAGGCGTCATCATAGCACCAGGGACTCTCGGTCCCTCCACAGGAACCATAAAGCTCCTAGGAATACCTGTACTTTTCTTAATTTCTATGGGCTCTTGATTCGTTCCAAGTGGACAGTTTTTTATCCAATGACCTGGTTGATGACACTTATAGCAACGGTAATTTGCAGGCACATCACCAGTTTGATTGGCTCCACGTATTTTCATGTAACTGTGGGAGATATCAGAAATTAAACTTTCATACAGAAAGAGCATTCATTTATGACGTTCGTGATTCAACATATAATATGTAGTTCGTTCATAAACACACGTACTTTGATGGGTCATAGTCTTGCGTCGACTGAGTCATCATTGCTCGAATTTTATCTTCTTCGGAACCATCGAGCCTTGTAAGATCCACAGTTCGACCCAGATTGGATTCATCTTTTAAGTTACTGAACGAAGGGGTTTCATTTCTGTCCCAAGATCGCTTTTGTTGTACCGTTAATGGAACTCTAGCGACAATAAGGCTAGTATTCTTTGCAATCAATGCATTATCATCTGTGTAATCTGAAAAATTGATATTTACGTTGCAATTATTCTGGCAAAATAAGAAACAAACAGTGATATAAATTTCTAATAATATTTACCTTCTTTAGTTTGCGCATTTGTTATTTGTAAATCAAAATCTGTATTTTTTCCTATACGCTTCTGATGGAAAATAGCCTTTTTTAAATCTGCTACAGATATATGCAATCCATCGAAGGATACAGTGTCAAAATCCAAAGTGGATTTGAATTTATAATGTACAGACATCTTTGTTGTTTATATATCCTATAAATGGACAATAAAAGAAAAATTATATTATTTGTAAATAGTATTAACAGATCAAGTAAATTAAATCAACGAAACATAGAAAAATATTGTGCTACGAAATAGTTACGCTTTGTATAAGAAATGACTCGAAAATAGGTTCTTGTAATCTCTTGCAAATTTATTGATTTTCCACTTGAAGATGCTCAATAATAACATATTACCTTTAATATATATTAGAATATTTGGTATTCTTCTAGCAGGAATAAAAAAATCACAACTTTTTACTCATCTATGCTTTCTTATAAATATTGAAAGATTATCCAGCGACAGTATGAAAAGATATTAATATCAAAAGATACTAAAAAGTATTGTCGAATAATTAAAGTGTCTATTTGTGTCACACTATGAAATTCTGTTTAAAAATGCAGCGTTATCAATGAAACTTCTACACATTTGTTTGTTGACATAATCACTTTCATACACGCAAGTATAACTTTGTACATGCAACGCAAAATTTGCATTCTGTTGTTCATCCAAATTAAGCTCAACAATGAAATATTTACATTGAAAAATAAGTGAAAATTACATCTATACAACATATGACGAAATTGTATGTATAGAAAGTTCGTAATTATTTGTTATTATTACTGGAGGTAATATTAACTATGTTAGACAATGAAAGTATAAAAAACATTGCAGCTACTTATTAATTTGTAAGAATTTTCTCTTTACTCTCTATTCAATATTCAAACAAAACAGGTGTGTTATACTTCACTGACCTTTGCATAAATTCGTACACAATGTTTGGCTTATTAGTATTCAAGGTTTCTGTTGTGATTTACTATTATTTCTAAAGCAATACAGCAGCTTAAACCAATTTCTTAAATTTGCAGTAGATTTCTGACAATGAAGTGACCTAAGTTTTCTTCGTGTTGTGCTATTATTTAAGGAATAATATGTTGTAATTTACTCTTATGCCATAAGTACATTTTACTCTTATACCCTTATACAAAATTTACTTTCATACCATATGAAAGTGGCTATCAATGAAATGAGATACAACAGTGTTTAATATTACAGAGGATTGGAAATGAAAAGAATAATTTACAAAATTTATGACACTGTGTTTAATACTGCTTGTATTGAATTATGCTACAAAGCTTTTCAATTTCGATAATACATTTTCTGGTTCGTACGATTATATTTTTAGTACTTTGCGTAAATACAGTTCATGATATCATTGTACACGTTTCTGTTATTTTCTTTTTGTAAATAAAATCTTCAGACTGTTCTTTTCATTTCTGACCCTATGTAACACTAAACCTTGTTGCGTCTTATGTCATTAAACCCGCCTTGACACACATTTTCATACGGTACAAAAATAATGTCTACTTCAAGAAAATTAAGGTCACCCTTTTTGTTTGAAAATTCAATGTAAATTTAAAAAGTTTGTTTAATCAGCTATATTACACAGCAAAATGATGAAACTTGTCTCTCTTTCATTTTTTTTCATACACTGATCATTTATGAAAAATATGCTTAGCATCATAAATGGAAAACCCTGCGTTCGAATTTAATATATATTCAACAATTTTATGTAAAATTTGAATTTTACTGCTACTCCAGAGAAAAATTTGATCGTAAATATATCGAAATGAAATTAGGTCACAAACGAGATCGTGTGTTATACCTTCGATTTCAATATTAGTTATGCCCTGTGTCGCAAAATAAAAATATGATGGACTTAACGCAATAATGTAATAGCTTCCTCCCAAATTGTAAAGCAAATTTTATTTAACGATACCGTTACTTCTGAAGTTACAACATTACATCAATATCATTACTAAACTTCCACAACTGGATTAATGCAGATGAATAAATAAGAATTCTTTGAGAGTATAAAACGAAATCGAAATGCAGGTTTGAGTGAACTGAAAATCACTGCGGTAAATGTAAACCATAATATAACAGATGAAAAATATAAAAGTAGTAGAAATTAGAAATTTAAATATTTAATATTATATATTGAGAAATCTCAGTATATAATACGAAATTCGTCCTTATATACCTTTAATATATTTTTAATTAAACAAACTAATTATGTTCTCACTTAAAGTGCAGAATGAGATATATTATATTTATAGGAGGAAACTTTCCATGTGGAACAATTCTCAAAGGCCTTAAATGTTTATGTAAAAGAAAAGTAATGTGAAATTTCGAAGGAGGTACAATATACGTACTATTATATACACCGCTGTACACACGCTAGAAGCACACAAAAGGTAGAAAAGTAATCTCTTTTTTTTGTCGCAATAGGTTAGCAAAAGTAAACATACAATTCGACGCTGAGCATTAGCCAATTAAGAATACTTCAGATGCATTAGCGAGGTTAAGGATCTATATCGGAAAGTAAATTGTAAATCAAAGTGGGAACGAAGTCAGCCACCTACTATACAACTTATCGCTAAGCTAGTAGAAATTCAAATAATGCAAGGAATATACGTATTTTCATGAAGAACATACAAACATGATTTCCGACTTCTGACATGTCGCAGGGAATAATAAATTTCTCTGATGTCTCATAAATCCCGAAACCGTCAGGATATCTAACCTGTACACGTATACATGTACTGACTGTGATAAAAGCGAGACATCCCGAACAAAACACTGCAATTGCAAAACCGAAAAACACCAAGTGACTACCACAACTTAACCGTGTATAATTGAGATGAAACAGTTTCAGTTTATAGATGGCACAATCAATAGCGCATACGTGTCGCTTTCCAAAATTTCGCATATTTCCTATGGTGTGCGAGGACAATAATCTTCTCCGATGTTTAATTCCGGTATATCACCCATATTAAAATAAGATAAATAAATTGCTACTTTCAATATATTACTTCGTCAACGTCGTCAAAACTTTGCAATCACTTCGAGAAACATATAAATGCCATAAAGCAATGAGGCAACCAATTGCATTACTTATAAGCTAGGGAGGTCATATTTTTTACTCTTCGACTGGCATAAACGTGTTTTCACGTTCGAATTGTATTATGCGAATCCTGGCAGCGGCGTCTTTTTACGCCAAGACAGCAGAAAAGGAATTGTCATGGCTTTTCAATTTAGGGACATTTGGTGCCACGGTCAAATAAAATATAGATTTCAGGAAATTTAATATACGTTAAATTTTTAGCGTCTGCTGGAGTATCATTGTATTAAATACTTTTCTTATCTGATAAGCTGTAATGCTTAGGATTATACGAGATCAGTTGGACAATATTCTCTCTATGTATTATAGCGGAGGTTAGGTATTTCGATTTTTGGCCGGTTTGAGCGGTTTTGAGAATAGCGATTGAGGAAAAACCGGCTCCCACCACCAACCAGTAAACCTTGTGGGCATGGCATAGCGCGGGAGCGAGAGAGAGAGAGAGAGAGAGAGAGAGAGAGAGAGAGCAGGCCCGGATTAAAGGAGGGCTAGGAGGGGCTGCAGCCCCGGGCCCCACTTTCCGAGGGGGCCCCGTTCTAAGCGATTAGCTCACTACCCCCCCCCGCGCGCGCACTATTCAACCACGGAGGGGCCTCGAAAGTTTGATATGTAGCCCCGGACCCCAAAAATCAACCACGAGGGGGCCTCGAAGGTTTGATAGCCCCGGGCCCAAAAAATCTTAATCCGGGCCTGAGAGAGAGAGAGAGAGAACATTAAGAAAAGAACCACCGAAGCAGACAGGTGGCATGGTGGGAGTCAGTGTTACCAGGTTTTTCCCTACACGTAGTCAGCGCTCGGAGGAAATATTACCACCGCAATGATTATCCGCGGTGGGGGTACGCCGCGACGTCAACCAATCAGCGCCAAGATGGGAAACGAAACGGCGCCACCGTCAAGTCAAACCAAGCCAGCCAATCCAGGCCAGCCAGAGTCGCCGTGGGCTCGTTGTCGATGCTGGTTGGCTATGGCCTTACTTGCTTGGCTAGCTTGGATTGGCGGTGATCACGTCGGGATATCAACCAATGAACGCCAAGATGGGAAACGAAACGGCGGTAGCGCCAAGCCAAGCCAAGTGAGGTCACGCTTTTGAATTCGTACCTGTGAAGCACACGGGTATATATGTAATATTGATGAGATGTAAAAGAAAACACAATATAATAATGAAAATATTATTTACTTGTGCACTAATTATGCTAAATATCAGCAACGGTATAATGAATGTTATGCATTTATATAATACATTTACAAAATAGTATTTACAAAATATACACATAAAATATAAAACTTAATATTACTGTTGAAGTATAATATAATGTCCATATAAGTAGGAACAGAGATATATGCATCTTAACAACTATAATATATACATTTATAAACATGTTTTCTACTACCGCAAAATTACAGCCATTATTAAATATGTTCTAAACATATTCTTCGTACTAGAAGCTACAGAAACATTAGAAGGCAAATGTTTCTCAATTTTAGTTGACGAAACCACAGACGTAAAAATGTTATGTTTCCTGATAAGATATGTTCATGACGATCAAATTTTGTACATACTTATTAGATTTAATTAAAATGAAGAACTGAATGTTTTAGATTGCTCTGAGCATTAGCAGAAAATGTCATAAAAAATGAATATGTTCGGACATCCAATTTTTGGGAAATAGACGTGGATAACGAAGATTATTTACTTTCATTAGAAAGAAGTTTCTTTGGAGCGGAATCTATGGCAATAATTACGGAAATTGAAAACAGTAACTTATAAAATGACGGAAAAATTATAGAATTGTATGGACACATATAACAATTTTATAAAACCGCCTTCAAAAATGCAATTAAAAAATATCGCTAGCCCCGCTGTCACTCGCACTGTCACTCTCATCCGGCTCCTCTGGCAATAAAATTCCCTTGAGGTTTCGTGGTACTGCGTCTGCATCGTACATTTTAGAATTAAATAAATTTAACATCTTATCTGTTAATTGGTAATTGAAGCAGTTTGCCTTTTTATTGTTTAAATCTAATTGAATCCTTGTTAATGCAGCTACCGTCTCTGTCTTCAAACTATTTCTAACTTTACTTTTTGTTAAAGTTACTTGGGAAAAATATCGTTCCACGTCTGCATTTGAATGGGGCAATGACAAGCACAACTGTGCTAGTTGTAATAAATTTTTGAAAGCGTAGAGACTCTCTGAATTCTCTGGAAGGCTGTCAATGTGGTGCCAGAATTGAGCAACATCGAGTGCCAGCATTGCTGTTTTCTCCGCCTCTCCCCAAAAAATTCCCATTAAACGCCACTCATCTAGTAGAGTCTCTTTATGAAGATTTTTTGATTTAAATTTCTCTAAAACACTGGCTAAATGGCTCGTCCTATGTCGGCTAATGTCTAAAGCTATAACCGGGTCTAAAAAATCTAGCGATTTTAAAAACATGTCGTCGAACGGTATTCTTTTTACGATATTTTGGAAGGCGGTTTGATAAAATTTTTTGACGTTTCTATAAAATTCTGTAATGTTTTCACGATCTCCTTCGCCGTTACTATTTTCAATTTCACGTAACAAGTTTATGCACTTCGTTCCTGGATGAATCGTTTCCAGTGCTAATAAATTCTCTTCCTCATCCACATCTAGTTTATGTAAATCGGACCTCCCAACGTATTCTGGCTTCACAAAATTGCTTGCGAATAATCTCAACAATTTATAACATTCAGAGTGCACACGATGAATTTTAACATTCGAATTCTGAAAGAATTTGTTGACGTTAATAAGTCCATTTAAGGAATAAGATAAAAATTCCAAATACACCTTAGTAAAACGGTCATTCATGAGTTTAAATATTTTGGCCGCGAAGTCGTCGGTCTCTTCTCCAAGTGCCGTCGTCGCCATGGAACTAAATAGAGGTAACCATTGATTTAAAACTCTTTGAATACAATCCGCCAGTGCCAGCCATCTGGTTGCTGATGGCTGTAGAACTTTTACTTGTTCAACTTTCATGAACTCTTGCACCTCTTGTAAATGGCCCAGTCGTTTCGGACTTCGTGAAAAATATGAAGAAATCAAATGCAAAAAATCGTCTATGAACGATGGCAAACATTTGTACGCATGTGATGCCACCAAATGCAGCGAGTGGCAAATGCATGGGAGCATATACATGCTGGGGTTGTCTGTTAACAGACGGGAAGTCAATGAGTTGCGTGCTCCCACCATGACATTTGCATTGTCAACGCACACCCCAACTACACTGGTCAAAGACAAATTGTTCTTTTTCAAAGAATGTAAAAAACAATTGTACATGTTGTCTGCTGTACCATCCGAAATCCCAATTAAATCTAATAAATAGTTTTTTATCTGACCTTGTTCCGCATAACGAATTAAAAAACATAAAATCTTCGTATTGGAGATATCTGTAGTTTCGTCTATCAACACTGAAAAAAAATTCCTTTCTAATGTTTCTGTACTTTCCTCACTAATGGTCTTGTTTATGACTTTTTTTACAATAGCTCCCATTTTCTTGCTGCTCAAAGTCATGTGTGGGAGCATGTCTGGCACTGGCAATGCTGCCTGCAGCAAGTTAATTATATGGCAGTAGGATTCAAACGGTCTCTTATGCTCTACTGCATCCATACATATTCGCATTTCTGCCAACTTTAGCAGCTCTTGAAAATTCTTTATATTCATATGTTTGATTACATCTTCTCCATGCTTTGTGTTCATCACGTGTTTGCTGCTTTTACCATGATGTTGCAAAGCCGTTTTATTTGCAACAATGGTTCTGCAACAAATTATACATCGTCCTTTCGTCGGGTTGTCCGGAATTGGGACAAGCCACGGTTTGAAGTCCGGATCCTCCACCCAATCAGCACAAAATGTTCGCTGTCTTATTACTTTCTGCTTCTTTCCTTTCTTCGCAGCAGGGGCTATAAAGCTGCTTCCACTGCCTATTCATACAATACTAATTATTATTCATAAACTATTAAAAATCATTTTGAATAAAGTAATCATTGTAAAAAGACAGTAAAACAGAAAATTAAATTAAAGATATATCTTACTTGAAGCACTCTCTGAATCAGTGGATATCATCCCTGCACTGCTCGGTCCAGCACTACTGGTGTCAATATCTGCATAAAATATCCATCATTAGTACATTTCTAATATCAGAAACTGGAATGATCAAAGAAGAAACATCCCGGCGCAACAATACTAAAATAAATCAAAAGAATATATAGTAAAAGAAGAAAGTAATGAACATAATGTTTAGCATTTCCTTGTGCAAAAAGATACTTTACTTTTTCAAGAAATAAACATTTCTAAAATTATACTGATGCAAAAGTATTAAATATTTGTCTTACCGGATTCTTTGCTCATACTGGAACTGTAATAAAGCACTGAACTTGATAAAACGGCACACTGAGAATATATCGCAAATCGAACCGTGCTTCACAGGTACGAATTCGAAAGTGTGGCGTCACAGTGACGCCGTCGCTTGGCTTGGCTTGGCGCTGATGCCGTTTCGTTTCCCATCTTGGCGTTCATTGGTTGATATCCCGACGTGATCACCGCCAATCCAAGCTAGCCAAGCAAGTAAGGCCATAGCCAACCAGCATCGACAACGAGCCCACGGCGACTCTGGCTGGCCTGGATTGGCTGGCTTGGTTTGACTTGACGGTGGCGCCGTTTCGTTTCCCATCTTGGCGCTGATTGGTTGACGTCGCGGCGTACCCCCACCGCGGATAATCATTGCGGTGGTAATATTTCCTCCGAGCGCTGCACGTAGTGGAGGAGGAACACCTACAGCAGTGGCAGTACATGTGTATCGCGGTGGCATCACACACCATTTACGGCCACTGCTGTAGGTGTTCCCCTTCCACTACGTGTATGTTCTGCTTCCACTATGCGTAAAGAAAAGCCTGGTATCCCTGGTGGAAGCTACCTCTCACTCGCACTGACCGACACAGTGTTCGGAGCTATGAAGTTACAGTGATGGAGTGGGAACACCTACAGAAATGGTGGTAATGCATGCCTGAGACGCCACAATGGGAGACGAAGGGTACGTTCCACTTACGCCCATATCGCCCGTGATTTCCATTACATATCGCCGGGAAATGTGTTGTCATTCGCTCGATGCTGGCGTCGATTCGTGTCTCATCGTGGCGTCTCACGCACACATTGCCACCACTCCTGTAGGTGTTCCCCCTCCACAAATAAGTTTGCTAAAAAAATATTGCTCGACAAGCCTACAGTGAGTCAGCAGGGAAATGGGTTCCTGCAAACTATTCGTAGTGGAGGGGGAATACCTACGGACCGCAAGCGGCAAGTGTTCCCCCTCCACTACAAATAGTTTGTAGGAACCCACTTTCTGGCAACGCTGCTGCTGACCGGCCAATATATCTGACCTCAACTATAGTTTCTGCGTACAGAAGGTTGCCGGGCCCCAGGCGATATTTCAATTTTTTAGCGCCAGGGAAACTTAGTCAGAACATAAAAGCATGCAAAAATAAACATTTTACTACAATTTTCTGCGTGATTTATACAAAAAACATGGAGGTATATTATAATTATATGATAATTGCTTATATTTCATATAATATTGAAAAATTATTTTTAGAAAAATATTTTATTTAAAATCTCTAGCGCTTAAAAACAATTCGAAATGATTTATGGAATACCCGACAATGTAAACGTTAAAGTACTTACAAATAATTATTTCACAGATTCTTGGAAATAGCATTAGCTTCGTTGAATATTGTATTTTAAATGACATTTATTAAAAATTTAGTGTAAACAATGAAAAATATATAACGTTATATATGTTTTATATTTATGTGCAATTTTGATATATGCGCATGTATTTTGTACAACATAATTGGGCATGCATATATTAACATGTCGCTGTTATTTTAAATATTAATTTTGAAAATGAAATATAGCTGAATAAAATTCTGGAAAAAATTATACAGATTACATTATTCAGGCGATTAGTACAGAATAGATCGAAAACATAAATTTATAAATTTACAAAAGTTTTATTTTTTCTATAGATTGATAATTTAGTACATAAAATCATTCAGATTAAAATTCGTTAATAAATTTCACATATTTAGTTATAAAATAATAGCTGCATAATAATTTCATAATGTTTGTGGAATTTGTTTATTTCAATTCTTCAAACTGTTATCAATTTATAAAAGACAACTTGAAATGCATGTATCAAATTTATAGAAAATAATTTTGTAGTTTACATTAATAGAGAAATTAGTGTATATATTTGGAAAAATATTTTTAATACTGCAATTTTAATGACGAACATCGAATTAATGGTTATTCGTGTTGAAATTTTTAGATTACACAAAACAGTCAATTTAAAAGCTTTCCCTTACTTATGTTTAATTATGGTTCGACTGCTTCGTGTAATCGAACATTCATTATGAAATTGGATTATCTTGAGATCGTTAGCATAAATAATCAATTAAACAAAGTATAATATAAAAAATTAAAGTTTTACTGAGTTTCAATGTGTAGCAGCAATCTTTTGTATTTCTCTCAGTACTAAAATGTTTGTAAAACTACTAGCATAAATTGTTTTTTTTGTTTCGCTATAATAATAAAATATGTAATGAAAATGTATATTGTGATGTGTGTTATTAAAATTATGCCGAGTTCTTGTATTGTTAGCATAACATGTACACACAGTTTACAATAATAGCGTTAACGTTCTACCAATGAATCAATTATTATACTTAATCATAAAACTTATTCTCAAAATACATATCAGACCATGGACATTTAATTGTTGTAGAAAGTATGAAAAAATTATATTTATTAACATTATCAAGCTCCTTAAATGCGCCATCTCTTTTACTATCGTTTTATATCCTTATTACAAAATCAAAACCAATTTATAATGAGTTATGAGAAATGTACAATCTTTATTATAAATATCTATTGCGTTAGCACTCAAATTCTACTTATATTTATCACTTGATTCTTCGCATTGTCACCGCGTCTATGCTTTTACAACGATGCCGTAACAATGCTTTTACAACATTCGACCTGATTAGAAGTTATCACAATAAAAACAACCCTATATATTCCTTAAGACTGTTTTTCAAATGCTAGTTAAGCGAATGTGTTTAATAAAATACATTTCTGGTATACAGTATTTTATATAAAGCTAACTCTTCGGTAAGCTTCGGTTTAAACATAGATTTAAGCCCTCATTAAGTCACAGAAATAAATTAAGAGTATGTGTACGTCTGCTGACTTTAAGTTATGCATATTTGTGCAATTTTGGTAATATCCTACAGACACAATAGTACTTTTTTTTGGGTACTAACACAGAGGAACTTGTTTACGTAATACAGATGAACCTAATAGTATACCTAATACGGTAATAGAAATACTGAACATATAATAGTCGCATTCATTAACAAAAACTTTTACTATTTATTAGTAATTAGATGCTGAATGAGATCAAATGCTAATTTTACTTTTAAAATATAATGAAACAAATGTGTACCTGTTCAGGTATGTGTTTGAAATACATTATATAACGTAAATTAAATGAACGTAGTTAATTAACATATTAATCTCTCTGATATACATTTTTACAATGTATTTCAAGCAAATTCTTTCATTACTATATAAAGAAAAGCTGCCATATTTTAATTAAGTCTGATGTAGTTAAAACACATCACTAGTGACTTTATGCACTTTAATTGCAAGTTCCTCTGTGTAAGTAATATTCAGCAACCTTTTAAATTATTAAATACACATCTTTTTTAATATTGTACTTTTAACAAGTACTGCAGACAAAAGGATGCTGAATATATTTAAGCAAGTTCTTAATGTTCTGAAAATACCATTGATTAATCGATAAAAATAAGGCTACGTGAAGCTATAAATCATTTGCAGCGATCGAAACTGCAATATAAATATGTAACGTATTTTTGCAAATGAAAATTAGTAAGTCACAACTTTTCTTTTATCGATATATTAATTATCGTTAATTTTAGCGAATAGTTTTTAATATTTTCGAAAGACATGGCACTATGTACATGTGTCGAATCAATGTCATTACATTTGAAATGTTTGTCAGAAAATTTTAATAATATTCACCCCTGTCTCTAGACGTTATAAAGACTGACGTAAAAAAAAAAATAAATAGGAACATAATTTAAATAAATTATACGCCCATTTAAAACATAGACTATGATCACAAATAATCAAATTTGTTTCACGGTAAGTGTGTTCACATCGGTTTCGAACAAAGTTACTCGATATACTTTAATTAGATATAGTTCGGCAGATAAACTTTTGAAGAATCTTTGTATAATACGAAATATATCTTCTTTTTTTTATACATTTGTTCCTTTTTCTCTAACAGTATCTCCAAAAAGTGTAAGAAATATTAATGTATTGGAAGTGTATATATTCATTACATACTGTATCACAAATTTAGATCATAGAAATTCTGCTTCTTAACGTGTCCATTAGATGTGCACAATTTCAAATTTTCATCTCCCTGAATGAAATCCTTTAAACAGAATTTCTTCTCGAACTTTTGATAATTCTGTTTCATCCGATACTCCGTAATGTAACAGTTGAAAATTAGATAAGGGAACTTCGCGAAGAGACTATTTATATAATTTCACTGTCAGTTTTAAATGGTTCTATACAAAAATCAAATATAAGGCGGCAATACCTTCTTACGATGAAAAATTTCTTTAGAATACCAATATTAAGCTTTATCGATAGCAACATCCTTTATGATATCGTCTTTACTGATGTTCTGGTTCATTTGATCATTTTCGTATTCCACAAAATCATCGAATAAACTTGGCCACGCTTCTGTATCGTCATAAGCGCCAAGATCATCGCCGATACTTTCAGCAAAATTCAGAAACATGTTCCAAGTATCTCTGGGTATACCTCGAACATGATGGCACTCTAGAAATTTAAGCCACCTCGATAACAGAGGTGGTTCGCGAATTGTAAAAACAAGTTTCCATAGAACGATTGCCATATCAGCCGGTAATATCCTTTGACCGGAATTGACATCCAGGCCGAACCGGAATGTAAATCGGTAGAGATCCTTGAATAAATTACTATTTATGGTTAACTCTTGAACAGTTTCTGGTAGTCTTGCTTGTATAGCGCGTATACTGTCTACTTTCATTGTTTTCAAACCTGTCACAAACTCTTGACGCGTAAATTGGCACATCTGTTCAGCATTTAATTTCCAAGCAAGTACGAGTACTTTAAATTCATCCGGCGATAGCTGCAAATCATTGCAAAGCCTCTCGATACCATCGGCTAAAATTACGTCTTCGTACGGATCCTATAAATATGAGTTTTAAAATGAAACGTGTATCCTTAATTATATATTAACTCGAAGAATTAATCTCCGTAACCAATAATTTACAATCAAAGCTGTAAAGTAAGTTCTCCAATTTTTGTGGATTTAAATTTTACCTTATATTGGTCAAACAAAGCATTCAACTTGCTCTCAGATGTTTCCTTTTGCTGCTTCGATTCAGTCGTTACATTAACACCGGACGATGGTCCGGATCTACCCAATGGTGGTAAACGCGAGTAAAACCCCCTCGAGAGACGCAGATTATTTTGTACACAAGGCACAGATCCACAATTATCAGATCCTACATTGTTGAATGTTGATAACGTGGGCATCGATTTTCTGTTTCCGTTTATATGCGTTTCAGATGCTAAGGGTCCAGTTTGTTGGCAAGAATTTGGGAACAAACCCTTAAGTTCCATTGTCTCTATAACCATTAGAATTACGAAAATCCTGTTTGTAGCATATGAAGTATATTTAAGAAATGTGTAACATAATAACATAATAATTTTTATCGAATATCATTAAATATGAACATTAAATATTCCCCTTGTTATTTTAAGTTGTTATATCGAATAACTAAAGAACGCTATAAGAAGAAACATTACACAGCAATAAAATCACCCATTAATAACTGAAATTGACAACAAACAAAACAGTTACCGTCTTTATGTTCCAAATACATGGATTGATCAGTGGTGGCTGGTGTAAGAGGCACCTTGAAGCACGAAAAACAGTTTCCCATTGATGCTGTCCGTACTTAGAATCAGAGACAAGTATCCCATTCATCAGTAGTCTAGTTCAGTCTTACATTGACAGTCTTAATCAGAAGCTAAACAATAAAACATTATCGTACAACGATACAATCACAACATCGTCCACTAAATTCCATGCATCGCGAATAAAGATTTGAAATTTTTAAAAATACACGATTACAACATTCTAAGTCACGAAACAATATTAATCAAACAATATCCCAATCCAAAATTTTCTTTTTACATTTTCATACCTACAAAATAATCGTATTATTGAAAATTCAGTGTTTGATGTCCAAAAATATTATAGTACATTTCTGAAACTGTTCGAACTTGATTCGCGAAGAATACGCGACGTAAATAATGCAGATAATAAGGAAACAATTCTTTACCTTATTGTTAAGGCGGATTTTCGGTCTACCTGGGTCACTATAAGCCCAGTAAAGACCCACCGCGAAATATCCCGTTTTGCCCACATTCATAAAATCTCGGGAATTATTTGAAACTTCGATTCGCTGCAATTAAAATTTGCGGAATGCTTCGACCTCGCTTCTACCGAGCATTTCATTTAACATGACTACCAGGTCGGATTTGTGCTTGGCTAAACGCTACTGTCATTTGTAGCGACGTAACCTCACCGAATGATACAACGACGGTACCATTCCATTGGCAAAGCACGTTCATTTATTTTGTCCTATATTGTTTGCTGATACTTCGGCGAGGCTTCTGCGGTCAAGCACGATAATAAAGGCAGGTATACTCTTCGTATTTTAATATGTATACCAGAGGAAGTCCCTTCGCAGCGAAGCAATAACGAGATCCTTTTCGTAAACTCCAGTATTGATACTCCATAAAAATAATAATCACTAGTGACGCATACTTACTCTTGCACTATAGGTGAAATTGCAAGTCTCATGCGAAAAAAACGTGCGCCGCATTATTGCGTTGTTCGTCTGTCTGTTAGTTTGAAAATTATGGTTACGTGATGTTATTTTTCGTACTGCACGTATAGAATTTCGTAAGTTCGAATGTTGACGATAATTAAACGATTCACTTTTATTGTTGGTTATCAGTTGTTACGAATTATGTTCGTACACTTATGTTGTATGATGATATTATTAATCGTAAGCGATGCGATCGTTGTTTTTTAATGTATTAGAAATAAATACTTTCTGTGATACAGTATTGGGAAATCAGGATCCGTGTGTAGAGTAATGACTGTCGAAGTAAATTTTAAATAATTTGATATGATTAAGCAATGTAATGTTTGTGTTACAGTTAACGTAAGCAACGTAAGCTAATATACTTCTTAAGGAAAGATGTCGGAATTGCCACGGATCACAAGATCGTTGCGGATGTTTACAGATCTTGGGCGCATTAAAAGTACACTTGATTTGGCACCAAATGATTTATCTAAAAAACGCAAAGAACATACTAGTATATTAAAGAGGTATTTTTTAATTTGATGGCTTATGAATTATTTATGTACGTGGTGTAAATAATGTATTTTATTTATTTTATGACATCGTAATGTATTAATGAGTGTTTATGTAAAATTTAGCGAACTCAAATGGAATGATTTGTGCAGTTATATATCCAATGACGCTTTAATACATGTTAACAGCTTACGTCAAGTTGTTGAGAAAATACTTGGTACGTGTTAATGTGTAATGATAAATGATTTCAATGTGTTTACTCGTTCTTCATTATTTTAGGCGAATGTTCTTCTGAACTTATACATGAATTCGTAATGTTTGCTTTATGCTTATTAATCGACGAGAAAATGATAACATCTGCAAAGTTTGATGTTTTGAAGAAACAAGCAGCAAATTTGACTAGTCAAGATGCTAATACCATGTTGAGGGTAAGTGGTGTTTTGCCACAAGAATTATCAATAATTTAAACAGTTACGATTGATATGAATATTTTTTATGTACTTCGCTAGAAATAAAATATAAAATAATGAATTCGAAATATCCACTTCCACTTCATAAATTTATTTTTTTCTTAAATGTATTTTCTTGAAGTGATCTTTTTGGCTACAGGATTAATGTTTTTAATATCAAAAGTATTACAAAGTTGATGAGCTGATATTAAGCGCGTAACAGTATTACAATTCTCATAATTGTTTAATATTTAGTAGAAGTTGTTAGTTTACAAATTGTAATTTTTATTACGTTTTCGCAGATAATCTTAACGCTTCGGAACAAATTAAACGACGACGCTTTAGAGTTTTTAACAAATGGAAAAGAGAATGTTAATAATATTGAAATATCTGAATCTGATTTATTTGGTACGAAATTTGTCTATAAGCCTGTAAGGGCATTATGGCCAGACACTGGGGCACTTCGAAATATGTCTCAGGGGAATAGATTGCAAAGCAGTAATAACTTTACAATGAAATACACAGACAATACCACAAAATCATACAAACCTGAAGTTTGTATTTACTATATTATCCTACTATTTGCTTTTAAGCTTTAAAATTTGCTTTTCATACTTTAATACAACCTGTACTTATATTTCAGTTTGACAAAGCGATATACAAAAAAGATTTGAAGTTGTGTTATGATAAGTATTCTAGTGATATGACTCACAAGGACTTCGTAACGATGATAAACAACAAATTAAAACATTCCAAAAATCTACAAAACGAGCTACTCGATTTCTTAGGTTTCGAGCACATAGAATTCATCCAATATATTATACAACATCGAAAAAGTATTATAGCTCTGAGTTCTGTTCCGAAGATACAAACACAGTCCACCGTACAGAGGCCTGTAATTAGTGGCCAAGTAACAGTACGATCTGAGAAAGAGGATAGAATATTAAAACAAATACGAAAAGAAGAAAAAAAGTTAAAAAAAATATCGAATAAACGAGAGGGAAAGACAGACTTAGAAGCAAGCGACTTTGAGCATGGACTACAGTTGAAAAAGCAGGAAGCGCTGATAGAAAGTTGCAGATCCTTATTCAAGAAAAATATTGTTTCATTGGCAGATAGGAGTGTGCAGGAAAATTATCCATTTGTATTTGATTCCAATATGGCCAGTAAATGTACAAGTGGCTATATATCACAACAAAAGATAATGTTACCAGAAAATGTTGTGAAAAAGGATACAGACAAGTACGAGGAGATTTACATACCGATCCCAGAATCTCAATCACTCGATGTTTCTTACCAACCTATTACGATATCTGCATTGGATGACATCGGACAAATGGCTTTCAAAGGCGTTCCACTATTAAATCGAATACAAAGTATAGTGTTTAATACAGCGTATAATACTAATGAGAATTTATTGATCTGTGCACCGACAGGGGCAGGAAAAACTAATGTCGCAATGTTAACAGTGGTGCATCAATTAAAGAAACACATCGAGAATGGTGAACTAATGAAACATCAATTTAAAATCATTTATGTAGCCCCTATGAAGGCTTTAGCAGCCGAAATGGCAGCAAATTTTAGTAAACGACTCGAGTGTATTGGTATATCAGTTAGAGAATTGACCGGGGATATGCAGTTAACTAAATCGGAAATACAACAAACACAAATGATAGTCACTACCCCAGAAAAGTGGGATGTTCTTACTAGGAAAGGTGCCGGAGACAATTCTCTTACCAGCATCGTAAAATTATTAATTATCGACGAAGTACATCTGTTACATGGGGACAGAGGACCTGTGATCGAGGCGTTAGTTGCTCGTACTTTAAGACAAGTAGAAACTTCGCAAAGTATGATCAGAATTGTTGGACTATCCGCGACTCTACCGAATTACGTAGACGTCGCGAGATTCTTAAGAGTAAATCCTACTAAAGGACTGTTTTATTTTGACCATCGATTTCGCCCGGTGCCACTTAGCCAGAAGTTTGTCGGTGTAAAAGGAACGTCATTGATGCAACAAATGAATGACATGGACCTCGTATGTTACGATAATGTTATAGATATGGTATCAAAAGGACATCAAGTTATGGTATTCGTGCACGCGCGCAATGCTACTGTTAAAGTAGCGAACACACTAAAAGAATTAGCGCTGCAGAAGAATACGCTTAAATACTTCATACCCGAAGGTCACGCGAAATTTGTAAATAAAGCATTCGCCAAGTCGCGTAATAAGCACCTAGGTGAATTGTTTAACAATGGGTTATCGGTGCATCACGCAGGTTTATTGCGTTCGGAGAGAAACTTAGTTGAGAAATATTTTGCAGAGAAATTGATTAAAGTGTTGGTTTGCACATCGACGCTAGCTTGGGGCGTAAATTTACCTGCACACGCAGTTATTATAAGAGGGACAGACATATACGATTCGAAACATGGCTCGTTTATTGATTTGGATATATTAGATGTTTTACAAATCTTTGGACGCGCCGGTAGACCGCAGTTTGATGCATCCGGTCATGCTGTTATTATTACTGCTCATAATAAGTTATATCACTATCTGTCGTTATTAACAAACCAAGTACCTATCGAAAGTAATTTTATTACATATTTGGCTGACAATTTGAACGCTGAAATTGCACTAGGTACAATATCAAACGTGGAAGAAGCTATAGAATGGTTGAATTATACGTACTTGTTTGTTCGAATGAGATTAAATCCTCAAGTATATGGAATAAGTCACGAGGTCATCCAAGTAGATCCAAATTTAGAGGAAAAAAGAAGGGAACTGATCAATGTTGCAGCTGACGCATTAGATAAAATCAAAATGATTCGATACAATAAAAGTACTGGGGATCTCAGTCCGACTGATCTAGGACGTATCGCGAGCCACTTTTATCTTAAATATGATACTGTTGACGTTTTCAATGAATTCACAAAACCAATAATGACCGAAGCGGAGATACTTTCAATGATATCCCGTTCCCAAGAATTTGAACAATTAAAAGTACGAGACGATGAGATTGACGAGTTGGAACATTTATCTAGAGAGAATTGCGAGCTACTAGTACCAGGTGGAGCAGAAAATATATACGGCAAAGTGAACATTCTGTTGCAAACATATTTATCTCATGGCCGTGTGAATGCGTTTTCGTTAATATCAGATCAAGCGTACATTACACAAAATGCAGTGCGTATATCTAGAGCATTATTTAAAATTATGTTAAGAAAGAATAATGCGATAATGTCAGGACGCTTATTAGAAATGTCCAAGATGCTTGACCTACAACAATGGGATAGTATGCATCCCTTGTGTCAGTTTGTCTGTTTGTCTTCAGAAATTATTGATAAAATAGACGATCATAATTTAACAATTACTAACTTACGAGATATGAGCGTCCCGGAGATTGGAGATATCTTGCGTAATCAGAGAGCTGCGGCATTAGTGAAAAAGTGCTGCGAAGAGTTCCCCGTGTTAGAAATGGAGTCCAATATACAACCCATTACCCGTACAATTTTAAGAATTCGTCTGAAGATATATCCTCAGTTTCGGTGGAACGATAGAGTCCATGGTAAGACTTCAGAATCTTTCTGGATATGGATAGAAGATCCAGATACTAATTTCATTTACCACCACGAATATTTTATCATGACGAAGCAGATGGTTTGCCACAACTTGGAGCAAGAACTTGTAATGACTATACCATTGAATGAACCGTTACCTGCCCAGTACATAATAACAGCAACGAGTGATCGTTGGTTGACTTGCAAATACATGATACCCCTCACATTTCACGATCTGATTTTACCTGAAGTATATCCTCCGCACACTGATTTATTGGAGTTACAGCCGTTGCCAGTGAAAGCTCTGAAAGCACCAGAGTTCGAGAAGCTTTATAAATTCTCTCATTTCAATCCGATACAAACGCAGATCTTCCATTGTTTGTACCACACGGATAACAATGTGCTTTTGGGAGCTCCAACTGGTTCGGGGAAAACAATAGCTGCGGAAATTGCAATGTTCAGAATATTCAAACAGTATCCTACCCAAAAGATCGTGTATATTGCGCCTCTGAAAGCTTTAGTTAGAGAACGGATAAGTGACTGGAAAGTTAGACTTGAACAACAATTGGGGAAGAAGGTAGTGGAATTAACTGGAGATGTGTCGCCGGACATTAAAGTGATAGCTAATGCAAGCGTTATCGTAACTACGCCTGAGAAATGGGACGGTATCAGTAGAAGTTGGCAAACGAGAACTTACGTGAAGAATGTTGGGCTTATAATTATAGATGAGATCCATCTCTTAGGGGAAGACCGCGGTCCTGTATTGGAAGTCATTATTTCAAGAACTAATTTCATTTCCTCGCACACTACGAGGAACTTGAGAGTTGTTGGACTTTCTACAGCACTGGCCAATGCAGTGGACTTAGCTAATTGGCTTGGTATTCGTGAGATGGGTTTGTACAATTTCCGCCCATCCGTACGACCCGTGCCACTGCAAATTCACATAAATGGATTCCCTGGGAAACACTATTGTCCACGAATGGCAACAATGAACAGACCAACTTTTCAAGCGATTCGTCAACACTCCCCAGCTAGCCCAGCCCTTGTGTTTGTTTCTTCGCGTAGGCAAACGCGTTTGACTGCGTTAGATTTAATTGCTTATCTCGCAGCTGAAGATAATCCCAAACAGTGGCTACACATGCCCGAAGAAGAGATGGATAACGTTTTAGAACAGGTGCGGGATTCAAATTTAAAGCTTATACTCGTTTTCGGAATTGGACTTCATCATGCTGGCCTTCAAGATAAAGATCGGAGACTCGTCGAAGAATTGTTTGTTCATAATAAAATTCAGGTAGGTAGTCGGGATGTTAATGAATACGTAATGTAATTGGGAGTATTCAAGTTTCTTATAGAAATATTTTCTGAAAATGTCCTTTAGGTATTGATTACTACAGCCACGCTAGCTTGGGGTGTAAATTTCCCTGCTCATTTAGTAGTAATAAAGGGGACGGAGTATTTCGATGGCAAAACAAAACGCTACGTAGACATGCCAATTACAGATGTTCTGCAGATGATGGGTCGTGCGGGCAGGCCTCAATTCGACAATTCTGGGGTGGCAGTGGTTCTAGTACACGACTTGAAGAAAAGCTTTTATAAAAACTTTTTACACCAACCGTTTCCAGTGGAATCGAGTCTATTGGCAGTACTGCCAGACCACATAAATGCAGAAATTGTGGCTGGTACAATTAAAAGCAAACAAGAATTTTTAGATTATTTAACGTGGACCTATTTCTTTAGAAGATTGCTAAAAAATCCTAAATACTACGACTTAAATACTCTAGAACCTCATATGATTAATCAGTATTTATCTTCTTTGGTGGATAACACGATAAAGGTGTTAATGGATTCGCATTGCGTTGGCTTTGACGAGGTACGTAGTATTCAATTTATATTGTTGAGTTAATTGTATTGTTTAAGTATTTTTGTCGTTGCATTATTAATGTTATTATTACTCTTGCTTTCAGGATGAGCAAATTTTATTCCCACTTTCAATGGGTAAAATAGCATCGTTCTATTATTTGTCACATCGTACTATGTTAATGTTCGAGCAGATGTTACAAGAATCCATGACTCTGGATCAGTGTCTTCATATTCTATGCAATGCTCACGAATACAATGAATTGCCAGTAAGACATAACGAAGAGTTATTAAACGAGTAAGTTATTAATTTTATTTTTGCCGAATTTAAAGAGTTTCGAGTTTGTTATAATATGTGCGATTATTCAACAGAGAATTAAGTAAAATGTGCCGTTACTCAGTAGACAATTACTCGTACGATTCTCCAAATACCAAAGCATTTTTATTACTTCAAGCACACTTTGCCCGTCTTCCATTGCCATGTGCGGATTATAGTATTGATTTGAAGTTAGTCCTTGATCAGGCAATTAGAATTATTCAGGTATGTATAACCGAAGCAACATTTTCAGTTATTGTTACAATACTTTTACTTATTGCAGTAGTTATATTAATCTTTATTAAGGCTTCTTACTTCGCTACAGTATAATATATCATTGTTTTTAGGCGATGATAGACACTGTTGCAGAACACGGATGGTTGCAGAGTACACTTATGATAATACAATTACTTCAAATTATTATTCAAGCTCGATGGTTCGACGAGCCTGCAGTTACCACGTTGCCTCATATAAATTCAGAACATTTGCCGTTGTTTTCAAAATTACCAATAGCTCTTCCAGTATTATGCACCAATGCGTGTAATAAATTTATAGAAACACTTCATAAAGAGTTCTCAGAGGACCAGGTACACCAGGTAAATATATCAGATTAATGTTAATAACACGAGTGTAAAATTAATTTGGCAATTATGAATTGATTAGCAAATATTCAGACTGTTAAGGTTTATACTAATTTTATTAATATCTTGGCAGATATATCAAGTGACACGAGACATGCCAATACTTTGTGTCGATTTAACTTTGGAAGGGTATTGGTTCAACGGTGTTAAACAGCAACCTGTATTGTTGCAATCAAATAATCGTAATTACATAGATGTACATCAAGATCAAGAGTATATATTAAATGTTGGGATGAGGAGACGAAATAGATCGAGTAATTTGAGAGCGCATTGTCCCATGTTCCAGAAAGGAAAGGACGAGGGTTGGTTCCTAATTTTGGGTAGTATTAACGATAGTGAATTATGGGCTTTAAAACGAGTCTCTGGGATAAATGAGCAACGAAGGTGTCACCAGCTGCAATTCACAGCACCATCGCAATTAGGTAACTTTACTTTCGTTTATACGTTTTTCAGGTCGTCGCGCATTTTGGCGAAGTGCGACGAAGTGAATTGAAGAAATTAATAATAATTAACTAATTATCCCTGCACTTTCGTCTGCGTGGCTCCAAAATAATTAATTACTTATAAGTTTTCCTCTTCGTATAAAATGCGCGACGACCTTTATTCTTTTATTGAACCGTAGAATATTAATCGTTTGTTTTAATTGATAAATGATTCTTTAAGGGCGAACAAAGTTGACATTCTACCTGATGTCCGATTGTTACATGGAACTGGACCAACAATACGATGTTCAGATGAACGTCGTGATGAACGTACCTTGACTTAATAAAATTAAATGAACGCTCGAAAGACTGAATGAAGAGTAGCGAACATATATGAATGCTGAAATGTTAAAGTATTTTACATTGGCAATGTTAATCGCGGGTGAAACCTCCACACAATTTATGGGTGGTGGGCTGTGAGTTCCGGGGGCGACCTATAAACGGCACCGCTTTAAAGTTAACTAATAAGTACAAACAGAATATTTTAATATGAAATATTGATATATCAATTAATATTTATGGAGCTGCTTACTGATCGAAGGTATTGTGATTAAAACTATATTTAAGCGTAATTTTTAAGTGTTTATTTCTCCGAAGATGCATACAAATTTATATATATATATATATATATATGTTCCTTTCTTATTACTTTTTATTACTTGTCGCGGATTATTTCATACTTTTCATACAAATGTGAACCTTACTATGTTTAGTATACAAAGATAAAAAAAGTAACATCTGAAGGATCAGTTATATAATTCCCTAGTGTTTGTGAATAAAGCAACCCATTCGAAACGTTGAAAAAATGTTAGTTTACTTTATTACAAAGCAAATCTCATAGATTACACATAAAACTTAATATAAAAATGCAATAATTATTGTAACACAAACAGTAATAGCTCGTTAAAGATAAAAGGATATCAGTGGTAGCTTCATATATCTTACACGCTCTTTTCCGTACTGATCCTCCTTCACAATTACACTATGACATTGTAACAGTACAATATTGTTTAGTTTAATTCGTTATGCTAACAAGAAGTAGTGAGAGATTATAGGATAGGAAGGATGTGAGATCATTTCATTGCTTTGTTTTAACGAGAACATAATTAAGTTGTACCCTTTTACACGTGCTTCATTACTTGCGCAATGACGCCTCGTTCTGTACTTAACAATACAGATTATTCAGACTAGCAACGCAGAAGAGATATATTTTTGAAACTTACTTTCCAGCTTCGAATGTATCTATTCCCCCGAGACACACGATGCAATTTGTGCCAAAATGCAAGAAGGTAAAAAGGAGAGCGTATATTTTCTGTTTGTGAAATGTTATTAAATAAGAAATGTTTATAAGATTTTAAATAATTATAAATAACTCGATACCGATAAATCCGCGCACCGATGCTGACTATTATACTTGTACAATTACTTAAACTATGTAATTGAAAAATATGTTTTTGAAAAAACTTATTATTATAGTTAATTCCTCGACTTATTATCTGACCCCTTTAGCTGTTTTGCCCAGAGCGAAGTACAAAGCTATTTGATTCGTACTACTTTACGAAATTCTATGATAAATTTACATTAAAAAATAAATATATACCTTTTCGTTCGTAACTCGTCATTTTATTACACTGCAAAAAGTTTAAAGACTAAATTAGTAACGCTTGTGATAAATACTTCTCTCATTCCCCCGCAAGTGTTTTAAGTTAACGTAATAAATTTGTTGAGTGGATAAATATGAATTTATCAGTTATCTCTTCTTCATCAGTAGAATGAACCCTCTGCTCTCTCAATATTTATGAGATGCACTTTATGCGACCATTTTCATAGATGTAGTACTAATCAAAGCAAAGAAATTCTTAAGCTCCCTCCACAATTTAAATCTGGAAGTACTGATTAGTTCTTGTAAGTAATAAACCGAAATACCCTTAAACAAAACAATTTCATAGTAATGTACCTTTATCTATATTTAGTTATTTCTCACGGTATATAATAAACTGTAGTTCAATTCGAGTGTCATCTCTCATTATGTTGCACATATATATAAAAGAAAACAAACACCGACAGTCTTGATTAATTCGTTTCATAATTAATAGGGTATTACTGTCACCTTTTAGTACTTTCTCTTTTCCTGTGACTGTTCCATTTTCAAGTGACAATAATGGTATCGAAGATTGTAAATTTTATCACTCGAGAACCAAGGAAGCACTAGCATAACTAACAGAACTATCATTCATGTTATTGCACTGATTACTTTGAGCATATTTAAGAAACTTCAAGTTCATTCTTTGGCCATTAGTATTTCCTTTTAAACTATGAATTGCCTGTGGACATATCAAATAATTTTAAGATCGTAATAAATTCAATGACGAGAACTTATTAATTCAATCGTGAAACAAAATTTTTATCCAAGAAAGATTCTGTAAAATAACATTACCTGTAATAGGACACTGATGGGATGTCGACCGCATATAGTATTAGCATATTTTTTAAGGTAATCCGTGAACATTGTGGGATTTAAAGTTTCTATGATGTCCATGCCCTACGCAAATTCATAAAAATATAGTATGTATTATATTAACAATTGCGAAAGCATAGATATTCGAAGAGTAACGATATATAATTAAACATACGTATTACGTGTAATATTAATATAAATGCATCCTAATGAAACAGTCACTTAAATAAGTAAAGTATCTATAAAATTACAAGTTTCTATTTATATTTTATATACCATCTTGTCAAGATTTTGAATAGATCTGTAAATAGGACCACATGACCTATCATAATAAGTAAAGCGAAAACGTTGTCCCCAGTGACAGAAATCCGATGAAATCACAAATAATGTCTGTGGATCAGCCATGTACGGTGCTAATAATCTTCCATAAAGTGCCTCCCTTTCTGGGCTTAACGATCCCACCAATATTGGAATTATAGTAAAAGAATCTTTGAACCTGTATGGGCATAAAACCAAAGCTTAAAAATTCGAAATAAATTAACGTTAAGTTTTAATAGAACAGGTAGAATTCACATACCCTTCCATAACTTTTGCTATAAATGGTAATTGCATTTCAATACTGTGTTCTTCTTCATCTGTATTTAAATCCATCCATTCAAAATGTCTAGTCTCCTCAAGTTCTCTGCATACTATCACATGAACAGAAACCTATATTTGGACTAATCTTCGATAGTAATTCATAGTTGCATTTGGATTAGCATACGTTTAATAATTAAAAAAAAATTATTGAGATTGTCTTTCATATTCTGTACTATCTAATCTGTACCTTGTTGATCAATATGTAGGTCATACAGCGGTGTCTGATAGATCGAGGCAGAAGGCAGAGCACATCCCGCTAATCTCAGGTGATGCGAAGGGCCGAGTATAAATATCCTGCGTCTATATAATGATACATTACAAACTTTATAATTTACTTCAAACATATGAACGTCAAAGCACAACGTTGAGTATATAAAATGATTTTTGGCCAAAGGGTACACCGCGATCGCTGTGGTCCAAAAATCACTCTGTACGCTAAACATTGTCCTTTGAAAACGTAATTAATTACATCCTCTTTATACAAGCACATGAATATAATAGTGTTCAATGTTTTATTGATTAATACTCTGAATCTACAAATTTATGAAAGTTGAGCCGATAATCAGAGAACAGTTTTGGGATATTACGTTCGTAATATAAATCTTATAATAATATTACTTTCTTGAGAAGTTCAGATTCAAAGTATTAAATAGAAACAAAAATTCAATAACATAGTTTATCAATGCTGCATTAAAAGTATATCGATTACACAGGGTCTATTCTTATACGTGGAACCCATTTTGCAGATAAGTGAAGTACATATAAGCATTAAAAAAAATCAATGAAGATACGCAATGTATACCACTGCATTTTCGAGTCGAAATTACTTTTGGGTTCCGATATCCCTTGAGCTACTGTAACTTTACAAAGAATGCTTATCTCGTGCACCACCTTCTCGTACGATATATAATATAAAGCTAACGAATATAAATTCCTCGAACACGGAACTAACAACGCTTGGAAACGAAGCGAGACGAGTTATATTTACGACTGTAGTCTCTTTTTCTCTACGCTGAATTTATCCTTTAAGTGGGCCCTACTTACAAGGATATACCCTGTATGTAGTTGTATAAATTCATTTAACACGGATTAAATATATTCCAATAAAGTAAAAAAATAACTGATAAACATTTTACTTAGAAACTTACACAACTACTGGACTAATCTGGCGGTATGCAAAACCAGCACATGCTCCGCAATAGCTGTAACCTGCATGTCTGTGAAATTTTGTTTGTATTTCAATAAAGATTTGTTAACTAACTCGAAAATTATTTAATGTACTATAATTACTGACGGGGCAATAATTGCCCTAGCAGGTCCGTGTGATAAGTCTGCCGCACCCAACCAACCATCTAATTGCTTATTCAACTCTGAACCTGTGTAAAACATTCATTTTAATATGCGTTATGTAATTATTCCAGTAGTTCAAGCATGTATCATTGATAAATAATGCAACTGAAGCTATTCGAATCGCCTAATCCTAGAATACAACAGCAACGACTCGCAGCCACGATTGCCTACATGGTGACTGCGGAATGATAGCATATGTACGTAGAGCACATACGCGTTAGTTTATTAATAAACTTGGAAGCATTGAGGATAAATAAAACTATCTTATAAGATATAATATTATTTTATAGGTTTTTTATTTCTTCTACATGTTGTTTGGAATCGAGATATTAATTCATTATCGAGGTGGATTGCGTGAATGACGTTAGAAACAACATACTTCTTCTGTAATTAGAAATAAACTAGCTCCTATAGTCTTCATACAGATGTTGTCATTCCTAAATTACCATGAAACAATTTTTTGTATATATCTGAAATATTCAACAGAAGTAAATGTTGCTTTAAAAGATAACCAAGATGCAACATAACAATAGAAATGTATTAATAGTCTCCGTTAGAGGTCGGTAATATTAAACATTAATACGGATGAATAAGAGCCGCTATGTAGTACGAATAAAAAGAATAAGTATTGAGTAATATGTGTGCGATTTATTGCATTGACAGATGTTTGTTTTCGAACATATGTGAATATTAGTCAGCTGATACTTGCAAGCCTATGTAGCGATAAGAGAGAAATGACAAGTATTTATGATTAAATTATAAACGAGCAACGTCCAAAGGCTAAATAAATTAAGAATATATTTTGAATACCACTTACCAGAGCCTGCGTACCAACTACCAGCATGAGTTGCTCTTCTAACTAATGCCATTTTTCACTTTATTATACTGAGTCTTATTCCTTCTACTCACTTTCTGTAGCAGACGAGTATTTGGCTTATCGATAATCTTATATGCGATTTATATAGAACGCTGACATTTAATCCTATATAAATACAAAATGTTTATAAAACCGTATCACAAAACTTTTATTTAACCATGAACCATGCACTCCCAATAACGTCTAGTTGTATGATTGCAAATGCATCCGAGTTTCGAGTGTGTATCTTTTACGTGATAAAATAAAAATGGGAAAGTGAAACTTCAGACATTTATGGATATTTTAAATCACAAATATTGCGACATGTTTTCTGTGTAGCTTGATAATTAATTCAGCTGAAGAAAATTAGTATAAAATTTTTTTAACTTTTGATGCGATAAGTATAAATTATTAGAATGATCCTTACCGTCGATTGTAATATTTGAAATATTGCGAAACATTTCGAATATTTATTGCGTCATATTGGCGAATTCCACTTACGCTTAAATCGTTCGTGATTTTTATTAAGCTAGGTTTCTCTGTACGCGACTGGACGCATCGTCAAGAAATTCAAAGTCGATTTTCTCGAAAACGAAGCGCAATAACAAAAAATTGTATTCCTTTTCCTCGACTTATTTGTTTGCTATAAATCGAAAAGAAAGAGTAACTTTTTTTCATATCGCGTTTCATTTTCGAGAAAATCGACTTTGAAATTATTGACGTTGCTTTTAGTCGCGTACAGGAAAACCTAGCTTAATGAAAATCACGGGCGTAATTGGAATTCGCCCATAATTTGTGATACTGTAGACAGATAATCCCTATAGGATTCAGCATTGGATTGGACCTAACTTTCAATTTCTAGATTCACCCCATAAACTACTTTACGCGTTAAATAATAATTAACGCTTCCAAACTAAAGTGTTTTAAATATAATATTAAATAATCGGCTTCTCATTATGACGTTTTATAAGTTGAAATACATTCCTAGTTGTTCTAGAGCGTAAACTTCTAGGGACAACGATCAACAATTCAATAGTCATATTCAGGATTAAAATACATTTATTTACTGAAACACGTCCAAGGGTATCACAGTTATTTACGCAGCACTATTAACGAGATAATATTTCCAAGAATTATCACTTCTAAATTTCACTTGCGAACCACTCGATGCTACTGGCTGAGTGTATTTTGGTAGTCAACTTGAACACGATTGTAGAAATGGTTAATATGGCAGAAATTCGTGTCTCTAGTGTTGTTTAAGTTTGTGTGAAACTGAATGACAAAACAGAAGTCTATTTGTTGAGAGTATCGGGATGTGCATGAAAGTTTGATCTTTCGGGACATTTCGCGCAAAAATCTTCTCCGCACGGGACACTAATTATCACAGATAACTCTCTTCCTTATCGTGTTTCATTCCAAGTCAACATCGACGTTTTTGTGTTTTTTTTTATGCTCATTTACTTTGTTTATTATGAATTTAATGGATTCATTCGTGCAGTAACTTAACGACGGATTCAATAACATAGGTAATCAAATTTGGTCCATTTCTCCCTCAATATTTTGATTACATAGGTGTTATAACCTTTGCTTTCTTTGTGCTTGTTACTGATTTCTATCATTACAATGTCAAAATCACTGGCTCCTGCCACCGAGCTTCTCGGCAATTGTAAGCCGCCTCTGTTGCGTGATAATGATCGGGATTCTGAAACATTCATGGGAGCATCAAAGGAGCTGCTTTTAATTAACTGTTTTCGTAATATTATTATATTGCCACTAGTGGCAATTGATTATAGGAGCAAGCTGTTACTGCTAAAAGTAGTCTGATACCGTATTGATTTTCATGATTGTAGATCTATGTAAAAGTATGAAAATTTTCCAGAATAATATTCAGGTTAGTTTATAAGTAATTTATAACGTAACGTATATTTATTAACTACAAGCTCTAGAACACCGGGGTGTACCTTACAATATCATACAAGCATTCGCGTTGTTCGAGAACAATATAAACATTTTAGTACGCAATAACTATAAGAAACACGACAAGTTCCGTATAAAAATATTTCTCGTCAACTACGCGATTTATTTATGAACTACAGAATAGCTATTTTAACATAAACATAAGAATCAAAGCTGTTATTATTTCTTTTTGTATCACGATATAATACGACAATATATGTATTATTTTAAAGTAACGCACACATCTACGTGAGAATAAATTGTTTTTAATTGTCGATAGGTCCATTCTCATTTCCTGCTTTCGATTTTGATATGACTATTGCCGTGGTGCTGTAATACAGAGGTAAAGATCGAATAGATACAACGAACTTAATTTTAATTAACAACGTGCGTTACAATGTTCGCTTTTGCATTGTCTGGTTACAGGTTGCTACTAGGAGTTATTATCATGGATTTTCCTCGCCTCCATGAAATTAAACAACTTACAAGTGATGCGATAGAAAACAAGTGACTGTGGTTAATTGACGATAAAAGTGTATCGGCGTGCCGTAGCAGGTACTTTGTAGTGGAGCCACCAGGCTATGGCCAACCTGAACTTTGAGCAGCTACCACGCAGTATTGCGAACGCAAGCCTTACGTCTCGTGCGGGCGGTGGGGGGGGCTTAAATTCGTCGACCCTGACGGGTCATGTCACACCTACCTCGGGCATGTTCTCTGGCTCATCTGCAAGCACTTCGAGCTCGGCTAATTCGGCGGTAGTAGTTACTAACGTTTACCCTGGAGCATCTGGAGCGGGAGGTGGACAGAACAGTCATCAGCCTCAGCAACAACAGCTCTCTCCTATGGGAAGCAGAGGACTGTTTGGACAGAGAGCTTTTACGGATAGACGTACAATGCCTGCGCTCGGGTAAGCTATATTACTCTCACAATGATTATTCTCAGGTTTAATAAATGAAGATATTAATTGAAATTTACAGAACCTCGAATCCAATGGGTAGCATGGGCACTTTTGGAATACCTCAAAGTCGTAATTACGGATCTCAAGGACAAATCAATAATTTTCACTCTGTTTTCGGCAGTGGAGGTGGCGGAGACACAAGTACTCCTCCGTTATTGGATCTGTCCGAGTTCCCTTCGTTAACGAACAGAGGACAGGGAGATTCTATGCCACAACCTAGTCCTATGCCAGGAAAACAACCTTATGGTTTGTATTAACGAATAGCTTAAACGTCAAAGTGAATATAAGATTAATCTTTTGCACAATGTTGAGTGTGACTTAATAAGGCTGGTTCCTATGGCAGCCCGATGTTAAGAAGCTTACTATAAATTTACTTTGTACTTTCCGTCTTGTTCGATATTTACACGGTCACCATTTTTTACATCAGTCCTAAACGTACACTAGAGTCTAGTGTCAAATGCACTAGATAAGTCCACAGAAAATATTGCTCATAGTGGACTGACGAAAATGGACAACTGAGATACGAATGCAAAAGGTTAAAGTCTTTCTATTAATATGCCATAAGTACATTTTACTTCCTTACACTTTGCGTTTAATTTCGAATAATATGCATAATCATGTATTTCTTAAGTTATAGAATACACACAAGTTTTACAATAATGTAGAATCATACAGGCGGTAGTCATATTATATTGTATTATATGTGGATTATAGTTGGAATGGTAAAGCAACCGACATCTGAATCAAGCGAGTTTACTATGAGTTCCGAAGATTTCCCAGCATTACCGGGAACGCAAAATAGAGAAGGGCCGTCACCGGGCGGGAGTGTATCCGGCGATAAGAGTATACCTGTTGGACTTGGTCCTGAACTTGGGCAGGACGTGCTGCAAGCGAACAGGGCAGCCGGATCTGAGAAATCTCAATCATCTAAAAGAGGCATACAAACATCTCCTGATGGTACTGTTACTATTACGACAATCAATCAGAATAAATCGTTGTTTCTTATTGCTCGATATCACTGTTTCATTCGTAACAAATTCTACGCGACCGTTCGCGCGGCATTCGTATTTCTTACGTGATCGTTGAAATTTGTAGGCAAAGTTACCAATATACCAGCAAGTATGGTGAAAGATCAGTTTGGAATGGTTGGGCTTTTAACATTTATTAGGGCGGCAGAGACAGATCCGAATCTAGTATCTTTGGCACTAGGCCAGGATTTAACTGCGTTAGGATTAAACCTCAATTCGCCCGAGAATCTTTACCAAAATTTTGGTGGGCCCTGGGCAGAAACACCGTGTCGACCTCAGGATATTGATTTTCACGTGCCACCAGAATATCTTATTAATGCCGCAATCAGGTAGCTTATCTCTTTAAATTACAACACGAGTGTTTTCTGCGATGCCGAGCATCCCTAGTAATTTGAAACTAATTTATTTTAGAGATAAACTAGCACCAGTTAAACTAAATCGGTACAAGGATGATCTTCTATTTTATATGTTTTATACACATGTTGGGGATGTGCTGCAATTAGCAGCGGCAGCGGAGTTGTAAGTGTATATTAAATTTATATGTTACGACGGCAAAACTTCCCGTGGTATTAATCGTGCATGCATTTGCGTAATTATAAAGGTACAGTAGAGAGTGGCGGTATCATATGGAAGAGAAGGTATGGATAACACAAGCACCAGGATTGGGACTTGTAGAAAAAACTTCAACATATGAACGTGGTACTTATTATTATTTTGATGCGCAAAGTTGGAGAAAAGTAGCAAAAGAATTTCATTTGGATTATACAAAACTAGAAAGTAGACCTCATCTTCCCACAAACTTTCACCAAACCCAGCCTTGACTACAGGTACCTAGAAAGATGCAGTTCCTTTATTAAATACAGACCTTCCGCAGAAATGTACGTAAATATCTTTATGACGGTAATACCAATTATGTATTTATTTCAGATCTGCTTGCAGACCATTGTGCTGTCTTTAAGCTGGACAGGAAACAGCTATTGTATAAATGAACAAATTTAATAATCTTTAATAAAAACATAAAATTTGAAGAGTAATAAAAATGAAGTTCTTTAATTGATTGCTCATAGCTAGAAATGGGAATGAGCTAGAATGTACACGATATATGATACGATTTATGTAAATGATTTTGATACATGATAGCGTAGGTTTGAAATGTCTAGATGCTTATATATAGAATGAGATACTTTCTGATGATATTACCATTTATGGAAGTGTTCGAAATCTTTGTAATGTACATAATAAAAATAGTAGAAGTTGTAAGACTAAATGAAATTTTAAAATTAAACAACACAAAATTTAGTATTTCTATAAACTGCACCTATACGATCATTTCTTCTTTAGCGATTTTTATAACAGTTCCAGATTTTTCTTTAACAAGTATATTTTTTTCTAAAATATCAACAATCTTGATTTGTTTTTTTTTACAAATTATGCATTCTTGCTTCTACCCTATCAAATTTTCATTCTTTAATCACGTCTGTTCAAGTAATTAATCGGGAGTATTTAATGCATACGGCTGATTGAAAATTGAAAATACTGCAGAGTTCAGTCCCATTTCAAATCAAAGCAACAGAATTATTTAAAACAATTTCTCCTGTATTATACAACAATCTTACCATATATGTATATACTCCTCACAGAAAAATCATTTCTCTTCTCGTATTTCTAAAATTTATTGCATAAGTTGCCTTGCCGTGTAACGAGATCAATTACACTTTCCGAAGCATTTATGAAATAATTCTGAATGTAATTTTGGTTGTTTTTCTCTGTGTCATTTAGGTAGTATCTATCAAGGAAAAGAATTTCTTGTTTAGATATAAAATCCATAAAGTACGTTAAATTAACGTTATGCTTAAAAAAATTAACTATTATATTACCTATAATTGACCATGATACCACAACTGTTTGCGACACCACGCGGAGAAGGATCAGCCAACCAATTTATCCTCCACATAACAGCTCCATTGCGAAGATGAAAATTTGCTACAGTATAAAAGAACATTAATTCAACGGTGTATACATTAGAATTAACTTTATCCAATCAACTTACCAACGTTATTTAAAGCATAGTTCCGCCTTTTCTCTTTGTACAAATACCACGCGCAAGCACGAAGCAATGGCTCCTTTAAAACGTTACACAAGTTTTCATCGCTGGTCCACAATGAGTTATCAAATATCTTTTTTAAACTAGCCACAATATTATCTTCTTTCAAAACGTTCTGCACCAATTTGCATTCGTCATTTGTGAATACACAATTTACGTCTGGAAGAAAGCAGTTAATATAGAAATATAATACATTTATTTCCTCACTTTGCAAGGAATAGCTGTTAAAATTACCTTGCTTCATTCTTTCAAGCAGCCAAATTCTAAAATTAGGTATAGGCGATAGAGTGGATAATTCATGTATCAAAGGAAATTCAGATATCACTTCGCTTGCTACCTCTTTAATTAGATAATTACCGAGTTCAATACCCTACGGAAGGAAAAGGATATTTCTTTTTTCATAATAGACATTTTGCACAGATATTCGTATTTAAATTTATGAACAGTATATTCATAACATTCATAATGCTTATTTACTTGAAGTCCTCTTTGCGTAGAGCTGATCGAATAAAATATCGCAGCTTTTATTTTAGACTTGTCTTCCTCCAAAAATGTTACTTCTTTTTTTGTATCGCCAAGGATTCTAGCTTTCGCTTTGTCAATGCCTTTTACGCTATCTACAAATTGATAATATATCCATGTAATATATATCATAAATGGAATATTACTAATTGATATTACCACGTGCCTGGTATTATATCGCATAATGCTGTGTGCAACACAACGAGAGGCTCCCTCGGCATAGATGGATGAGTGAATATATAACATCTCCTGTAAGGTCCGACTCTGTGTTTTAAATCTAACCAATTCTTCATAGGATGTATTGCTTCGTAATCTGAAACCTTAATATTTTCAGGTGGTTATTAACATTGCCATTCTTCGATTAATTATCACCTCGAAATTAATTATAACAAATCTACCTTCTGCAACATGTCGCACGCACTTTGCCAAGTTATTCTTTCTATGTGCAGAAATCCTACGGAAAACCAGAGTAATAGTAAATCACGTAATGTAACATTTATCTGTTGTATCATAATATTTGCATCTGCTTCTTTGGTTTCCACCATTAACTCCTGGTAAAAACATTCACAGAAAAGATAATTAATTTTTGCGCGTTACCAAAGTACACGCGCTCGATACATTTTTTATAATTTATATAAAGTCAGGAGTTAATTAATTCGTATTATTTCAAAGCTATGCATAAATAGTTTCTTTTCTTGCTCATTCTCTTGCGTACAATATTCATAAAATACAATCTCCAATAGTTAAACCTACAAGAAATAATTCTGAGTAAATTTCTATTTCTACTTTTGATTATATCGAACTCTACAAGGCATTATTAAACTGTATTTAATTAGTGAATGAAATTTACATTATCCCAAGTTTCTTACCATAATATCAGTTCTTAAATCGACAAGAAACTTCACACCATTCTCGAGTCTTCCGATCATGATAAACAGCCATTGATAATCAGGTACGAGAACATTTTTTAAATTCCTTTCATAGGAAATCCTTCGCCTTTCATTATCAGGCTAGAATAAGAATGGAATCATAATTTTCATATTTAATTTCAAACTAAATTGAAAGCTTTGTTAATCGTATCGTCTAAGAATAAAGTACAGAAATAAAAAACATATAAACCTCTAGACTAACTAATTTTTTTGCTACATCGCAAACAGTGTCGTGTTGAACAGCATAGTTGCATGATAATATGCGTAAAATTTGTTGCTTCTCATGTTTTTCGCTTGCAGAATATTCTACGCATAGCGTACGAGCTTTATTCTGAAATAAAATTTAATATTATTGTATACGTGCCACATACAAAAATACAATTACCCTTAAATGCAAAGTAAACTGATTGAAATTAAATAAAATTAATGTTCGACTGATTAAGTTGCTTTAAAAATATGTTTGTTAAAATAGAATATTAAGTACAGATTGACTAATTCGCGCGTAATGTTAATAACATTAATAAAACTCACTTCAATAATCCAGTTACTGACATTGGTATTTTTAAATTTGAAAACTTCTTTCAACTGTTCCTCGAAAAAAGTAACATTTTTACAAGTGGCCAACTGGCGAGCATTTTGGCTACACAGAAATTTTGAAATTTTCATATTGCGTGCCGAAATCAATTTATTACTGCGGGTAACAGTTAGAATTTTTAAATTAATTCTCGTGGACAGCATGTTTAATATTAAATATATAACAAATTCGTTGATCAATACTCGAGATCGATTTGAAATAATAGAGGAAGTCAATTTTGGAATGTATCTTTTTGGAATTGTTATTACTTTTCCAATCGAATGATTATCGCACTTGAATTGAAGTACACCTTTCTCGTGACAAAAACGATAAAATACAGACCAACGGAAGGTAATGATAAGATTACACTGAAATAATTGTAAAGTGTTTATTCATACATTGAAGCATTCCGCCAATTGGAAAGGTAGTAACTTGCGTTCAGCTGTAATTAACCAATGAAAAGATCAAGCAGCATTTTAAAATTCCCCGATGTGATTTGTATACAAGTGTCTTCCTTTTTTCTATCCATTTCTATCGCAGATGAATTGCAGTTGCGGGTGAAGGTGCACTCGATTGCTATTAGTTGCTGGGTGTTTCTGAGGGAATTTTCAGATTCTAACGCGGGTTGGTGCCCGTGTAGCGTTGAGAAACTCTGCTCGCGAAATGCGCGGGAGTTTGAAATAAAATAGAATTGAATGCTGATAAAACTTCAATATATTTCTCGATAGTTTTTAAAATATATGCACGCAAACGTCCCAGATAGCACACGTCCTCCATGAGCCGTCTTTAAGACGTCTTTCAGACTTTCAAGACGTCTTTCAGACTTTCAAGACGTCTTAAGGGGTTAGGTTACTCTAGCGATGCGGAAAACTAGGCAATTTGTAAGTGGCAGTAAAAAAAAAGTAACCAACGGATTAATACGAAACTTTGTACTTTATTTAGGTATAACAAGTATTAAAAAAAACTGCTGCAATATTTAAAAAATGTTTATACCTAAGTCCATACGACGCCATTTTCCGGAACACCTTTTTCTTTAATGCCCAACTGGTGTGCAGGATTGCTCAAGTTTTATTTGATCAATCGCTTTGAAAATTTACAGTTATCCTTTGCTATTACATTTATTAAGCATTGACGATCAAACATTTCAATGTTTGTAAAAATTAACAAAATGGCGGGTATTTCAAATTTAGGGTTCGAATTTCGACGAAAAGTGAGTGAATTTATTGCTTATGTTTCGCAAAACAATTAGAAAATTGAAAAAACGGATCGTCAATGCTTAATAAATGTAATAGCAAGGATAACTGTAAATTTTCAAAGCGATTGATCAAATAGAACTCAAGCAATCCTGCACACCAGTTAAAAAAAAGGTGTTCCGGAAAATTAATTTACATATCGATTGTATACATTTCCCGCATTTCCGCAGCTACATTCGCGTGATCATGCTGCGTGATTCACGCAACAAGACACCCACACCAGCAATCATGCTTGCTCAACCTGTCCACTATAAATGATAGTACTTATCAATTATCAAACTTGAATTATTTACATTAATTACAGGAATATCGAAAGACAATAGAACTGTGAAATAAATTTTATTATTCATATCTTACGTTCTCGTAGTTTCCGCAAATCACGCAGTAAGTTCGGAAGTGTATGTAAAGCCGTACAGTTGGCAATCGTTAACCCTAAAATGCTTATACAGTCAGAAACAAGAAACGTCATGATACGTATGTAATTGCAGATCGATTGAAAACAAATTCGCAGAGTGTAATTTTCAAGATAAATGTGATCTTTTATTAGTATACAAAATGCAGATAGTGCATTTTTCTTGGGGTCTCATTTGCTGTCTACTGTCTACTTCTCGAGGTATTTTCATTAACTGTCATTTCACGAGATGTTCTCGTAATTTTATAATTACGCGTTTCCTTATAAATGTAATTTCTACTATCCTTTTCATCGTTTTATCAATTTCCTTATATTACAGTTAACTCCACCGAGTATAATATTACATTGTCCGATGATGGCCCTGTAGTCTTAGGTGGAGTTATTACGTTTAAAGCTGACTTTTACAAAGAAAATGGTGAAAGACCGTCGGGAACATTCAAATATTCATGGAGAGATAATGCGATACCTCCCCATGAATATGAGGTTAGTTTCTTATTCTACGTTTCGTTAAAGCTGAACTGCATGCTTAACCTCTTAGATTGGCATATAAATTGAAAAGCGTACAACGATTTATCTCTACCGCTTCGTGTAGATCTGTTTAACACTAATACGTCTGCTTTAAGCACTGTGTATTAAGAATTCACGGGATAATTATATTCATCGTAAGTATTTACGGCAGCGCTGTCTAAGGCAGGACCCGTAAGGTCTGTGGGCTTCTCTCGTACTCGGATACGTTGTCAGGGATACTGTGCGATGCTAAAGAGGCGACCAATATTGTTTAGCGTCCCTGTCGTCACCAAAGCTTGGACGCTGCACATGGCGTATTTTATTAATATACTCCAAGTCATTTTAGAAGGAACTTATTCGCGCATGTAGAATGAGCTCATTGGCTCCGAGGAAGCGTTTGTTTGGGGTATAGCCAATAGTAACTTGTTTCGGTACCAATGAGCGCCAACGTGCGCAGAACTGGTTTAAACTCGTCGGTTGGCAAGTTCCTTCTAAAATGACTTGGAGTATACATGCGTCTAGTTTTCGCAAAACTTGTGTGGGAAAGAAACAGTTGAAAGAGGAAGCAGGCATGCGAGCTCTGGCTTGCTGGTGCCCTATGCTGGACAGCGCTGATTTAAGAAGTTAAACAACACCCTAATGTGTATGACGATACAGAGGAAAGCACTGAGATTCTATGGCAAACTCTGACGCTCAAATTTGTGCACGGCGAATTATGGCCTGCTTTGTATATCATTGTTGATATGTTAATACCTTGGTTTTCATATGTAAAATTATATTATCAAATGAGTTTTTTGTATGATTGAAAGAGGAGACTTCATAGTCATTGTATAATCGTTTTTAAAATCATAAAGTAAATGGACTGCGTGGTTTCATTTTGATAAAAATGGATACGATCAATGATATATTAGAAGTACATATTATTCAGTTTCTTCTAAACATACTGTTCCTAGAACACTATGTAATATTTAAAGTTGTAATATGTACAGAAATGTTTTTGAAGTTTATTAAATTTGAATGCTTATCCATGTTTAATATTACGTTTCTTACTCTTTTACAGACAGACGGAACAACAAATACAACAACATATTGGAGTGTAACGTATCCACATGACGTTTATGCCGTTGGGATATACGAGGTTGAGGTAATTGTTAGCGAGTACTATCCATTAATTTGGTGGAGACTTACCAGTGTCCGTTCTCGGTTCTACGTTACTCGTAAGTTCAGAGATTTTTATATTATTCCATGTGTATTAATCTTTCATTTATTGTATGGTACTTTGATACAATGTGTTCTTTTAGTATCCCTTAATGGCGACATTGAAATTATACAGTCTAACAAGACCTTAGAAGATACGTACGTTTCTTCTGTATCTGAGGCAAACGTGACGTTACGTATGCGTAAAGGAGACATGGATTATTTAATGAACGCAACAACAGTGTCTACTTATTGGTTTATAGACTGCAAATATTTCGGTCAAACAAATGGTTTTAACTTCGCCTATAATTTCACAAACCCTAATACATCACACGTTCTGGAGGCTCTAGTAATTGCGTCGCACGAGTCTCCAACAACTGTCCCTCCTCTCATAACAACCACTGTTCCGTCTGTTACAACTGCATCGAACACTACAATATCAAATATTACTACGGAAGAGGTGGTATTAACTACAGTGCCTAACGTTAACGTAACTGCACCACCAACATTAATAACCACGGAAACATCTGCGCCTCTTAATACTGCGCTCAGCACCAGCGACACAAATGTAAATATTTCTTTACCTTATATTTGTTCAAACTCCTCGATAATTCCTCCAGATCCCAACAAAACTTATGGGCACTTTACCAAGAAAGTCAATATTCGTGGTGAGTACAATGTACTATATAAATTAACAATGCACATTCCACGTGAGTTATAATATCTTATGCTTTAAAAAATTATAGCACCTATATTGAATATAACAGTAGAGGGCACAAATTGGATTCAACTGTGGGATAAACTATCCCTGAACGTAACATGTAACGGTACAGGACCTTTCTATAAGTGCCTTCATTTCCATCGAGGGAAATACAATGTTACTGGAAACGAAACCTGCGACAGCGGAGTCAGTCTTCATTCTTGTAACTTTTCAATTACTCATTATTTCTTGGAGCCCAGTGTATACACTATATTAGTCATATTGAGTAATGACGTCAGCAAGCAAGTCTATCCTCTGACAATAAACATTTATAAAGGTACCTTTTATCGAGAAATCAAAATGACTTAACTCGGTAAACCGAGCTAAGCTAGTTTTGACGCTCAAAACGAACGTCGAACGTTAGCATGAAATCGTAGTTTTATTGTAATTGTTATAATATTAGAATATATTTTACTTTACAGTGACAACAAAACCGCAATTGTCTGTGATTGTTGTACCCGTCTCTTGTTCGCTCGCTGCTGTCGTGCTGATTGTTTTTGGCATTGCGTATTACATACAAAGCAGAGCAAGATTTACTGTGGAGGTAGCAGATTTTGATTTCGGCCAAAATAACCCAGAACTGGAGTATAAAACATTTACGGACCGATTAAGGGACTCGTTCAATAACACCATAAGACCAGGAAGCAAACGGATAAGTGTACGCCTGCCTTATTATGGCAGCATGAATCACTAACAAGTACAGATTGTGCAACATTCGTAGTCTTTGATTGGCATTTACAAATTTTAATCGCACGCTGCAAGAAAATCACATTACGCATTACTCCTCTGTTTTTAAGCATATGTCCATTCGTCAATTTTATTTCTGCGCACGGATTCGACAATTGCTTTTATGACTTCATAACAGGTGTTTCTCCTTTTCTTGTATTTATGCACTATTTTTTTTGGTTTGCATCCTATTCACATATACACGTATAGATATAAATAGTAATATGCTTACGGTTTCACGCGTGAACACGTTACTACTTTAAGAATCTCATAATTTTATAACTGCAATTAATCGAGGTTTTATAAATTTCTTTTCAGGGTTATAAACCTCTTAGTAATCCTGAAACTCTTCAATAATTTTCAAAGTGGCAAAGGAAATAAAGTTATTTAATAAACATTTTAAGAATTATAGCGAATACGAGAAACTAAAACAGGAACTATATAAAATGGATCGCAAGAAGGGTTCATTGAATAATATCGTGCAGTATTTTTAGGTAACAAATAATTTATTCTGGAAATCAATATGATCATATGAATCATTGTGTGGTCATTCCAAACAATTCATGAATGAAGTCAAGATTGTACATAGGGCAAGTCAAGATTGTATATATAGGCTGTGAACATAGTATGCAATGGAATATTTAATGTCGCTTTTGACATTTTGTAAAAGTGAAATTTTGTTCTCATATCTTTTTTTTATTGTTTAGGATTCTAATCTATAAAATCTTCGGAGATTTCCACCTCATGTTTTTAATGTGTCTAATGATTTGTACATCGTTTAACTCTTACATTAGGAAATAAGCATTGATGCACATTTATAGCAGTATCTAGTTAATTAATTAAAAATAAAATTTGATAAAAAAGAATACATAAACGTTTATAAGCAACAAATCGTATAACGCTAGGTAAGTACCGCGGAGCGCGCCGACTCGCGGTCAGTTTTTTGAATAGTGGGATGATTAATCATCATAAAGAATATTAATCGCCCATGTCGTATATGTTGCGTGGTTATATATATTTACATTATTTCCTGTGCTAATCGCTCCGGGTGTTTCTCTGAAAACATGAGCAGTTATTTGACGATTATTATTTCCATCGATTTCTTCATGTACTTTCGAGAAACATTTTGGTCTAAATCCACCGGTATTTACTTCTTGAAATCCAGCTTTTATTATTACGACCATTTTTTTATACCCACAAACCCCCACACTCGTTAAACAATCAATTACAAAATGCATACTTCATATTTGAGTCTCAAACAGTTGCTGCCCGTATAATCCCAATATTTAAAAAAAATCCGAGAGACTGCGCGAGCACTCCGCGCCAAAGACGCTTACCTAGCGCAATTTTCATGTACGCATCTGCGCTCGCACGTGCACGTAAGCGTGAAAATTGTACGTGTGCCACACACAAACACATAGTATTAAATCTGACCAGGTGATTTTTTAAAAGCGTTTAATATAAGTTATTTAGGTGAAGCATACCATGAAGAACGAAAAAATAGATTGTGTGATTTCAAGGACTCGATTGAAAACTAATTTGTTAAATAGTATTTAGTGAATAAAAGCGTTCTTGTAAAAAAAGTGTTCCTCTTATTCCCTGTTACACAGCTCGCGTCTCTAAAACAGAAGTGGGCATTAGTTAAATAGAAAATTATTTAAATAACGGATCAAATAAAAGTTACTCTAACTTTAGATTATTTGACGAATAAAGTTAACTTTTTTATTCGTCGAGTGTTTCAACTTAGCGTCGAATAAATTTTCAACTTTAACTTTACTCAACGTCGAATAATTTTCTGCCGCGCGTTCGAGCCGCCGAGAATCGTCTGGGCGATACTTAATACTTTAAAATTATTCGATGTCGAATAAAGTAAAAGTTCAAGTTAAAGTTTAACTTTATTCGACACATGACGAATAATTTTTTTAACTTTCATTCATTATTCGAATTTTTATTTAAATACAATTTTCACCCATCTCTGCTCTAAACCCGCTCGAGTGAGAGCGAAAGATTCAAAATTAACGCGCCCAACAAGTGGCGCCATCTGGACATCATTATTACGACCAAATGGCCCGTCTACGCGTTCGCGAGAGTTTATTGGTAACGTTGTCAGAGATGTAAGATGGCGGCCGATGAAGTAAACTTACGAAATTGTGCCCCGTTAAAATACGTTTGTGCATTTCTCATTAATTGAATATTGTCAGTTGATAGCTTGGCTTCCTGTTTAAGTAATATCAAACTGGGATCGTTCGCGATTGGGGCGTGTCCCTCGTAAAATCGCAGCAGACACTTTCCCCGAGTCACGAGCTTACAATGTCAGTAATTGCATCAAAGCCATGCCACGAGGAAGAGAATTCAAGACTGACGGAAGAGGACGATTGGAAAATGCAGCTCGCGTTCTGCAAGTCACGGCACACGACAACGATCGAGGGCGTGAATTGTATTACGCAGACATGGAGAATGAAAGAACGGGTCCGTCTTTTCCCCTCCCGTTCCAACCTCGTTTGTCGCGTTCTCGATAAATTACGTATTAGACTTGACACAATGGTTTCCTAAATTTATATATGCATATCTCTTTTTTTTTCCAGATGAAAACCGTGAGCGTGGCTCTGGTTTTGTGTTTGAATGTTGGCGTCGACCCACCGGACATCGTCAAGACGCAACCGTGCGCACGTCTCGAGTGTTGGATCGGTATTTATTCTGGTTTATTTACATCCCCGCAATTCCCGCTGCCATAGCCATTATGTAATTGCAATTTTGAGGTTATGCATGTGCATGACAGCAGCTCCCAAATGAATGTCACTGCGGCAAATAACTGCCAGGTGGCGCTATTGCCATTAATTTTAAGCGTTTTGTAATTTACTTTCAAGTCTCTTGCGGCTTACTTTTACTTATTTTTTTATTCTCCATTATTTCATACGATGTATTCTTCTCTTTTTCTCAATTTTTTTTAACATTTCATTCTTGGCGATCAGCCCATGATCTTGCAATACTTATCATTACTTATACGTTACTGGCAAATAAAGAAAATTATGTTTTCAATTTCACAGATCCTTTATCAGTGAGCCCGCAGAAAGCGCTGGAAACCATAGGTTCTAATTTACAGAAACAGTACGAACGATGGCAACCAAGGGCGCGTTATAAACAAAGCTTAGATCCCACCGTCGAGGAAGTCAAGAAGCTGTGTACTTCTTTAAGGCGAAATGCGAAGGAGGAGAGAGTTTTGTTTCATTATAACGGTCACGGTGTTCCTAAGCCCACTAGTAACGGTGAAATATGGGTATTTAATAGGGTCAGTTAAACCACCAAATTCCTGAATGCGATTGTTCGATAAGGATAGTGTTTAACGGTCGATTATTCTTGCAGACATATACGCAATACATTCCTTTGTCTGTGTACGATTTGCAGACATGGATGGGTGCGCCTAGCATCTATGTATATGACTGTTCTAACGCAGGTATCATTGTAGAATCGTTTCAACAATTTGCCGAGCAGCATGAGAAGGAGTACGAGGTACAGAAATTGCACAGATGTTTCGATTGGTGGTAGATCTTACGCACGTGTATATTGGAAATGTCGCTTCACAGATGGAAAAGCAGGCGGCGCAACAGAACCGTGCGGCTGGAGTCGCAGGTACTACAGTACCGTCTTATAAGAATTGTATTCAGCTGGCGGCGTGCGCAGCTAATCAGATTTTACCTATGAATCCAGATTTACCTGCAGACATATTCACATCATGCCTTACGACACCGATAAAAATAGCTTTGCGATGGTGAGATAGAAGAGTCGGAGACATCGAAAGTAAATCTTCTATAATGATTTAATAATTTCTTTACCTTTCTACAGGTTTGTGATGCAAAATACATCTAAGTTGGTACCAAAAATATCATTAGATTTAATTGACAAGTAAGAATGTTTTACGCATTTGTAGTACAATTGTCGCGTTTGACGTGTATTGTCTTTAATGAACAGAAATTTTCAGAATTCCAGGACAGCTAACTGATAGAAGAACAATGTTAGGGGAGCTTAATTGGATATTTACAGCAATCACAGACACAATAGCATGGAATACTTTACCAAGGGGTAAGCTAGCGTCGTAGAATTACTTTTACCATTTAATAAGAGAGGATGTACAGTAAATGTATTTGGTTTTGTAGATTTATTCCAGAGATTATTCAGACAAGATTTATTAGTTGCTAGTTTGTTTAGAAATTTTTTACTTGCCGAAAGAATACTTCGGTCGTACGATTGTACTCCAGTTTCTTGTCCAAAACTGCCCCCTACTTATCAGGTAAATATTGCTTGATGATATTTCGTAGCAAGGAATGCTGCGAGTAAAAATTATGAATTGTGTACTTGCAGTTGCGCACTCAGGGTTTAATCTTAGGGGGAGCCGAGTTGAAGGGCTAAAAATATTTTCAATGTAAAATCAATGAAGTTCATTAGGTGATTATAAAAATTTCTTTAAAGAAATGAAATCCAGTTTTCTTTTCTGTTTAGAAAGTTCTCGAATTACTGCAGTCGTGGTTACATCAATCTCATTTTTTCTTTGGGGGTTGCTCTCCTCCCCTCTGGGTGCGCTGCTGAGTACTCTGTATTTGTTGATATTACTACGTAATTAATATGTTTGTTGTTTTCTATGAATTTAGCATCCTATGTGGCAAGCATGGGATTTGGCACTTGACCTTTGTTTAGCACAATTACCATCTATTCTTGAAAACGAAGATCAATTCGTACACTCCCCTTTCTTTGAAGAGCAACTCACAGCCTTCCAAGTGTGGCTCACGTTAGGCTCTAAAAATCGCAACCCTCCGGAACAACTGCCGATAGTGCTGCAAGTGTTGTTAAGTCAAGTCCACAGACTAAGAGCGTTGGAATTATTAGGACGTTTTCTGGACCTCGGTCCATGGGCAGTAAATTTGGCTCTTAGCGTAGGAATTTTCCCATATGTTTTAAAATTACTTCAAAGCAATGCAAGGGAATTACGTCCACTACTTGTTTTTATTTGGGCGAAGATTCTCGCAGTCGACAGTGTAAGCTTCAATACTACGAATCTAATAGAATTCAGAATCTCGTTTCGCAACATTTTCGATTTACTTTTACATTTGAATTACAGACTTGTCAAGCAGATCTTGTACGCGACGGAGGGCACAAGTACTTTTTATCTGTCCTTCAGGATACTTCTATACCGGTACTGATTTATCTAACTCTACTAAAAGAAATGAATTATTGGAAATTCGACTGTTCGCGTGACTCTGTTTCGCTTTCACTTTTAGAGCGAACATAGGACATTGGCAGCGTTTGTGTTGGCTAGTATTGTGAACGACTATCGGCCAGGTCAAGTAGCTGCGAATCATGGTAGCCTTGTTTCGATATGTCTGGAGCAGCTTGGAGATTCAAACCCTTTACTACGTCAATGGTTGTGTTTATGTCTTGCAAGACTTTGGCATAATTACGATAAAGCTAGGTGGTGTGGCGTTAGAGATATCGCTCACGAGAAACTATTTACATTATTACAGGATCCAGTTCCTGAGGTATGAAGTACGCCCAATGTTATTTATTTAATTCATTGGTACCTGCAGCATATGATAATAATATACTATAAAATTGTATAGGTTCGAGCAGCTAGTGTTTATGCTTTGGGCACATTTATAAATAGTGTAACGACACGAAGCGAGCATGCGAATAATATTGATCAAATTATAGCTATAACACTCATTAATACTATCTCTCACGACATGTGCCCTTTAGTTAGAAAAGTATGTAAGTTTATTATCAGACGATACACGATACTATAGATTTAATCATTCTTATACAATGAAAATGTGCTTTTTTCTTGCAGGAATTAGTAGTAGCGCTTCAGTGGATGGTTTTACATTTTGAAAACTCTTTTGTAACTTTAGCTTTGGCTGAAGAGAACAGTCGGAAAGACCTCGTTGTGGAGACATTGTCGCCGTCTAGTGGAATGAGGCGCATTAGTTCTAGGGATAGATTAAAAATGCTTTCTCCTAACAATACGTACAGTGTAGACAGCACAGATGGATTTAATCAGGATCGCATTAAGAGAGTGTCATCGTCATCGTCTATTAGTAGCTTAGGTAAGTAATAAAAACATGTTCGTAGCTGAAGCTACTAGCTTCACCCTCGGATCTTGGATAACAATTCCTTGTATTGTTTCATTCGTGTGCCAGGAAATAATTGGGAGTTCGTGAGGAAACCTTGCGAGTCACTTGGTAATAATGATTGGAAATTCCATTGCATGTTCGTACATAGTTCATCCTTCATTTCTCGATTCTGTAATTCTTTATGTATAGCTAATGTTAATTTCATTATTTTATTATTTAGAAGCGCCTTATCGCGAGAGCCAAACTATTTTCACTCTTAATAGGATATACAGTAAACTGTGATTTATTTATCGTAGGACACAGCTCCCTTGGAAACTTGCCGAGTCTTTCCTATGGTAGTGTATATATGAAACTGTGGCATGGACTGTGCAACCTCGATAATGATCCTCATCCTGCGGTGGCTACGATGTCCCAAAAAGTCACCAATCATATTCGGAATCAGGTAAATATGATGCTTTGGCAATATCTACTTTTGTATTCGAAGGGCAAATAAAGAATGATACGATACTTTTTCATTGTAGGTTAAAGAATCTTCTGCGCCTAAAGAAGTGATCGAAACAAAGATATCATCGTCGCTGTCTCTCCCGCCGTCTCCATCGAATCGCACAACTTACTTAAGGTCAGTCGATCTTTAGTTACTTCCGCGTATGCTTCACAAGACTTTGAATCGTTTTATTTGTGTCTAATGAAGCAACAGCAAAGGAGAATCACCGCCTACGGTTAATTCTGGAACAGATCTCTTACGCTCTTCAAGGATACCATCGCATAGTAATCGCTCAAGAAAACCAATTCCTAATACAGTAAGAATGATCGTTTCGTCATTTAGAAGTAATATAATATTTTTGGTAGTTCGTAGTCACCAGTGCTTTAATGTCATTCCATTACAGATCTCGGAGGAAGAAGACGAAGTTGCTGGGATTAAAACACCACTAACAACTTCACAGTTTGTCGAATGGAGTTGCGCTCAATTTGCTCAACCCGTTAGTTTAGAAAATGAAACTGAATCGATGAATGACATGGAAAGTACAGCTCACTATGAGAGGGAATGGCGGTACGAATCAGTAATTTAACAAGTCTTTGTGTAAGAACTTTGTATTACTGCTTGACGAAAGGTGTTTCAATTTTAAACGTTCAGGTACCTGAGAAATAAGAGACAACGACTCGAGGCAAGGGAAGAGCAATTCAGAGCAGTACAAAGTAGAGTAGAATCACAAGTATTTCATGCGAGATGCCCTCATACTCCGGATGTTTTAACATTTCACCCTTTTGAACCTCACTTGGCTGTGGCGATAAAAGACTTCTTTGGGTATTTGAGTTTTTACGTTATGAAATACTATCACACTCATCTAAAACTAAGCATTGTTTTACTATCATTTTACAGAGTATGGGACTGTCAAACCGGTGCAAAATTAACGTACTGTACGAGTCGTGTAAATAAAATGTCACGCATCACAGCACTCGAGTTTATCAATGCTCATGACGTGACATTGTTAATGACTGGCTCCGATGATGGTTCAGTGAGGCTGTGGAAAAATTACAGCAGCGCGTTAAACTGCGATCCAGTTTTACTTACTGCTTGGCAAGCACTGGCTGATATACAGCCGACAACAAAAACAGCCACCGGTGCGTATACATTTTTCCGAAGAAGAAACCTGCATTCCAAATTGAATGCTTTAATCAAAATTGTTCGTAGCAACAGCTGGATTAGTCACAAAATGGGAGCAGAGATCCCTTACTCTAGCCGTCACAGGTGATGTTCGAGTTGTCAGGCTTTGGGACGCAGAAACCGAATTAAAGAAACAAGATATACCAACAGGCGCTGATTGTTGCGCTACGTGCATTGATGTTGATGGCGTAGGTCAGTTGTTTGTATACTTATTACTTCAATTTTTACGCTCACTAAATTTAATATCGCAGTGTATAACAAAATTGTCGCGTCAACTTTATTAATACAAAATTGAGTATAATAAAGTTCGACGCAAAGCGTATATACATTTTAATAAAACTTAGAAGAATAAAGCGACCGAAATTAATGCTTCGTTTCAAAATATATATAGGTGCAATGATGGCAGTGGGTTGCGGAGATGGTTCTGTTCGCTTGTTTGACAGAAGATTGCCTCCGGCAGAATCAAGAGTTATGATTTGGAGGGAACATACGGCATGGGTGTTAAGCACTTCTTTAAGAAAATTTGAGAGACCTGTACCACAGTTGTTCACTGGATCGTCTTCAGGGGATATTAGAATATTTGATCTTAGGAAGAATTCGTCTGTAAGCACTGTACAGATAACGCAAGGTATTACAGCATTGGCAGCGCATGAAATGGCTGATATCTTTGCTTGGTAAGTTTCATTTCATTATCATTTCCTAGTTTCTTGAATTCTACAGACTGTTTCGAAGACTTTTTATATAAAACAAAATGATACATTGGCTATCCAGCTTTCAAATAATTGGGTAGGCACTTTTGTATTTTAATTTTTATTCTACGTTTCTTTGTATATCGAAGTTAAAGAATGTATTATAAAATAGTATGTATTTTTAATGTAATTAAATGTATTTGTTCATGTTCCAGTGGGTCGACAAATCACTGTATAAGCGTGTACAACACAATGGGTCAGCATTTAAACACAATAAAATTTCATGAAGGATTTATGGCTACTCGTATTAGTTCTGTAAGTTGTTTAAGTTTTCATCCTTATCGTGTAACGCTAGCAACTGGGTGCGTGGACAATACTATTACAGCATATGCGTCTGAGCCACGCAGATGACTAATAGAGATGGAGTTGTTGTAAAATTATTTTCGTAAATACTTGTAAATCCGCGGTACTCGGTATCCTTAACATTAATAGCCAAGGCCGAGATACAGGAGTTTTCTAACACCGGAAAGTGAATCTTCATTTTCCAATTATTTGCGTCTCTCCTACTGCGTTTTGCTTCCTTACATAAAAGCTATTTTCTGACAATCAGTTTCGTTTAAAGGAACTGATTGAAGGTTTCGTGATCGGGACACCAGTGAGTAGGCTAACCAAAATCTCTTGAGTTGACCAAAGAAAAGCTCGCTAATATACCTGCGTTTACACGGGCAATGTAATTTCTTTTTTAAAACGCAGTCGAGGTTTAGTGTTGTTGAAAATAATGATGCATAATATATGCAGGTATGATGCAACGAAAACGATACGAATGCATGTATAAATGTGTTCAGTATTTAATAAAGCTTTTAACATACACAAGGAAGCGACCTTGATTATTGTGCCATGAAAGATTTTGTATTCTGCCTGGATTCGAGAGCGTTTTCATATAAATCTTTCTCGTGCTAATCAATCTTTTCGTCGATTTTCTCTGTTTCTCGATATTATCATAAATGCTTATGCGAGAGGATTCTTAGTTAACAATAAGCGTGATATAATAAAATTGGGGAAATAAGATGTAAGGACAATAGTCTTTAAATAATTCAGCCGTATCATTTTAGTTTATGACTTAGTGCAATAAATCGGGTTGGATAGATTAATAATAACGAAAAATCTTAAACGAATGACTCTCAAGAAGGTAGCTACATTATAATATAAAGGCATTAATTCTCTATTAACGGGCGATCCTTTGGTAATAGATCTTATAACTCACGCTTTTATTTGTAATCTCATCGTCATTGAACTTTTCGTTGGAATTTCAGATGAGATAATTTCTGTAAATACAAAATATATTTATCGGTAGCGATATTTTTCATTAAATGGTATTAACGTTACTCTTAAGTGGCAATACTTCGCAAGGTCTTTCTCGCGAGTCGTGACGATACCTCCTCTCTTGTTAAAACACAAACGTTTGTAAGAAAATGCCTTCTCTGTTGACGAATAATTCAAAGGATTGTACATAACTCGTATTCAGCTATTAAGTCGCTATACCGTTCAGAAAGCGTTTGATGAACTAACATTTGTACGTCGTATGTGTGTAATACTGCTACTTGTAATCGTCCCAAGAGGGAAGCATAAAGCAATCAGACTTCTTCTACGCACCGGTTTAACGTAGAAATAAACTAGCTACGCATAATTAAGTAATTCATAAAGAAAAAAAAAACATGTAAATACGTATGTTCGCGGAATATCGAATATAACGTTAGAGAAGCCGCTATGCGCAGATAAATTTATCTCCGCGTATTATACAATAGTTTTGTTATTGACGCTGAACCGTTCTGGGACACGATAAAAGGCGTATAGATTTCTAAGCTCAGAATGGGTGAAGCAACGGTGCCTCGATGCAGATGCGCATATAAGATGTTCCAAAAGTCGAGTGCAACAGTACTAACTTATAAGTATGATAACCAGTGGCTTCGCGATTGTCAGTGCTACAAAAGACAAGCGAAAGATTCTAGTGTGAAGTAGAAGTATAATTGTATGTACAATGTTTGCAGCGAAGGGAACACGTTTCACTTATGTATATAGAAGTTAAAAGGCAACTGCAGAATATTGCGTTTGGGTAAGGACTATTTATTTCTATGGATAGCGTAGGGTACTCTGAAAGTTAAGATCGCATAGTATTATACTATTCCCTTACTAACGTATGGTTTTATTAGTAACGTCGGGTATCATTCTGGTGAACTTTCGGGACACCTTATATATACGGTTTGATGCTACTTCGACAGAAGCGTCAAATGTACTTAAGCGTCAGACTCAGCATTAATTGTTAAAGCTAAATAAATGCGTAGGAATATTCCTGTATATATTATACACAGTACACCAGCATTGCTCTTGTTAACGATAATTATCGGAAACGCCGAATGTTAGAAAGTAATTTGAGAAGGGCGAATCTGATGTATCATTTTGCACTGTACCCGTCATTGTATATGATCACCTGATAATAAATATGACATAGCCATGTTATTTGATTGGACGATTGATTCGTAAAAGTTCATCATTATTTGAAATCGATTTATGGAATACCTAGGCACATGAATAGAAGGCCCCTGCAGGGCCCCATGACTAAAAAAAAATTATGATTTTGTATAGGTATCCAAACACTACAGTTTTTTCGTACTACTATACTTGGCTCGTTTTTGGTAAACTACTTCTTTATTTTCCCGAAAAATGGGCCCTTACCAAGAAGACTCCACTAGGGCCCTATATTATAAAAATATGATTTTAACCAAACACTACCTATATATTTGTTTTCTGTACTACTACACTTAGCCGGTTTTTAATAAACTTCCTCTTCATTCCCCCCCCCAAAAATGAGCTCCTTAGAACGTTTTCCACCGGGGCCTTTTTTCTTAAAAAACTTTCACTGTTACCAGATCCAGATTTTAATCTTTAGGGGTTGAGTAGGTCCAAATTTAGGACTTGGTTTATAGGCATTTGTGATGTTAGGCTAAATCCAAGTGTCGACATCGAATTGGGCCAAAGAGATGTTCAGGAATCCGTGAAAACACATTTTACCCCTTTGCACCCCAGTAGGGGTTGATTAGGGTAATATCCTGAAATTTGATTTAGGCACTAGTGTGGGTAACCATTGTAATTAAAAACTGTTGTGGCGAAAACTAGCACGTTATACTGTTTCGCCACGAAAAAGAGCACATTTGGAAATTTGCGGCGAAAACTAACACGTTATCTGGTTTGGCCACGAAGGCAAACCGCCCAAACGTGCTAGTTTTCGTAAGAAAATTGAAACGTGCTACTTTTCGTAACGCACGTCGATTATAGGTATTTAAAAAACAACTACATTAATAGAAAGTATGTTTATTGGTCTTCAATACAAATATATTGCAAACCCATTAATAATAATAGAAACTAACAAAATCTTCAATTTTCAAATAAGACGAAAATGTCCCTTTCACGACTAGGTGGTCTTAAATGGGCCATTAGACGTCATAAAAGGGACACGTTAATGAAAATAAAGAAAATGAGAACAAAAATGAGATCCATTGTTAAAGTATCATTAATAGCACATAGAACAAAAAAAATGAAAACACTCTTTATTCCGCATGACTCGTTGGTCCATTTTTCGCAAATTTTACATTGGAACCAATCTTCTTTACTGGTAGCAAACTTTTCCTTAGAAACGCAGCAGTTATTATTTTTAAAATTATTTGTTAATAGTCTCGCTCGTTTTCGTAAGCTTATGCTCGAGTCAGAACAGTCATTCTATTGTTAATATGAATGACAAGCGATCATCCCGATCGCCTTCTTCTCGCTGTCTCTTGTCTTGGTCGCGAGCGGGCCATGAGTTCTTTACATAGGGTGCTCGCAACAATATATAACTTTATCTCACAAACCGCTCCAGAACACTAAAGAAAATTTTACTTTTATATCAGAAAAAAGTCAACCGCGGATCTGTTGCGAGTGAAACTGCGGCGAAATTTACGTCAAATGACTAAGTAGGTACTAGTGTTGCCTTAAACAGGAAAATAACATATCTGTAAATGCGTTTAGAATTTTGACAATATGATTTGTCCCATTTAAACCCCGTCCCTTTTATAGCACCTCTCCCCTAGATATACATAAGATAGATAGCTAGATAATAGAACGTTGATCAGTCGTTTGGATCGCGCACATGCCCTTCCTGCTTACAGACAGACCCTGATGTGGATGACAGTGGTGGGTTGAGGAGGATTACCTGGGGCAGGATTAGGCACCTCTCAAAATACTATGCAAAGCGTTCAGAAGAGGATACTTTTCCCCACAAGAGCCACGGAAGTCGTCTGTGTCGATACTCCACATCATAGCGCCACCAAGACGCATTCTTTTAATATACCTAGCCTTCTTCCGAACGCACCTGGAGATTAATATAAACACGTGACTGGCTACGTTTAACTCCTAGACTCCTATTAAATTGTACTTATAAGCTCCACGTACAAGACGTTCCACATCGAATCCTCCACCAATTTCCATACGATTCGACGTGAAATACACTCGCGCGTGGTCGCAATAGGCAAAGAGCAAAGTCTAACAAGCTTTATCTTACGAGGCATCGTCGTATGCGATCCATTGGTTGCCCTTGAAGGCGTAAGGCACGTGTTGCTCTGGATCGCCGATAACGGTCCAACCACCCTGCCAGAGGTTCGCGCACATCTCGTTGAAACCAAGCAAACCAGCTTCCTTCGTGTAGGGTCCGGGGGTTCCTCGACCTGTGGTTGGCGCGCCAAGCCCGTGGTTACCAGGATCTGCCAGGGTGAAGGATTTACCATAGGCGGGAACACCTAGGATGACCTTTTCGCCTGGTGCACCGTGCTGGAGCCAGTATATAACCGCTGAGTTCTGGAACACGAATGATTCCCGGTTGAAATCGTTGGACCAGGTGTCGTCACTTGTCCTGACTACTCCAGACAAGTCATACGTACCATGTTGAGCTTAGTCTCGTCACCGGATTCGCGGGAGGAAGCGTACATCGGAGCGTTGAAGCCTGTGTGCGTGTTCCAGGAGCCGTGGAAATCGTACGTCATGAGATTTATGAAGTCAACTTGTTGGGACACTTCCCAGACGTTGTAGGACTTGGACGCTGATGTTTCCTCAGCGCCTACGGCTACGCTGAGGATGAAGCCGTGCGGGTTGAACGCCTGCCTCAGCTTTCTTAGTAAGGCTACGAAGTTCTCCTTGTCGGATGGATGCCCGCCGCGCTGATTCGGGTACTCCCAGTCCAAGTCCAAGCCGTCGAAATTGTGCTGTTTCAAGAAGTCGACCGCGCTCTGGGCGAACCGTGCACGGGTCCCGGGGTTGCTGGCGACCTGGGAGAACGTGGCGGATGGTTCGTCCCAGCCACCGATGGAGATCATGGCTTTGGTACCAGGGCTCTGGTCTCGCAGGCGGGTGAACTTCCTGTAACCGTCCAGACCACTGGGCAGGTCGGCCCAGTTGTCCATCACACGGATGCTGCCGTCGCTGTTTATGCCGGCGAAGCTGTATATCATGTGGGTGCACAGGCGCGGGTCGAGGTCGGATATGTCGCACTTGCCCTGGCCACTGCGGTAAACGGCCCAGCTACTGTAGTAGCAGACTATCTTCTCTGGAGAATATTGACTTTATTAAGTTGTGTGTAGTACAGTGGCAGGTGGGTGAGGATTTAAGGAAATGACTCTCTGGTTAAGGGAAACACCACTGTGATGACCGGAAAAGTAAGCCGTTTTTAAGAATTTTTTTTCAGGAATAATTTACAGTTTTTATAGAAAATTTGTATTACCTACCTTTAGTACGCTGTTTTAAAAGACTATACAAAAACAAATAAATAGAAAAATATCCGTAAATTTTTACGGATATCTTTAATATATTTATCTTCTAGGGGTGAGCTGGCTGAAATCAATTTTTTTTTTTTTATAAATTATATAGCAGTATTTCATTTTTTTTATAAACTATATAACTGTAGTTTCCGTTGCACGTGCGGATTCTTTGATTGAAAACAAATTTATTGGTACACGCTCGAAAAATTGTCCATCTTATTCGCAAATTTTTAAAACTTTTCTTCTAAAGCGCACCATTTTTACAAAAATAATTTGTTTAAGAAATCGGTATGACTTGTTTAAGATGTGATTTGTTTAAGAGATCGCAAACTCTTAAGGGGTTAGACCAACTTGGCCAGGTGAAGAAATACCACTGCTTCTGGGTATTTATTTTTAAGTGACGAAAATACTTTTTTCGACTAAAAATTTTCAATGAAGTAGAGACCTCTTTGAATAATAGGTATATACAATTTTTTCCAAGTTTTCTTTAAAAACAAATAAAACTAAGTTGTCTATCGGCCGACGTCCAATTTTTTCGATCGTTTGAAAAATAACAAAATAGCTACACTTTGAAACAGAAAGCTCAATGTTTTGTTTCGTTACTATTTTTTTCTGAATATGTAATTTCTTTATAAAACAAAAGGCTTTTGTTGTTCAACAAATACTTAACTACAAAAAATTTCACTCACTGTCAAAAATTATATTTTACAATAATTATTTATAATTATATATAAAGGGCGGCAAAAATCATTTTTGCCCGGAGCAGCGGAAGAACTAGATCAGGCCCTGCAAACTGGTTCATCAGAAATAACGTACCCGTCCAACCGCACACGCAATGGCATACTCTGGACCGTCATATTTATTATTAACGAAAACTTTAAAAAAAATTGTATATACTATTCAAAGATGTCTCTATTTTTATCGAACAATTTTAATAGAAAAGTGTTTTCACCACTTAGAAATAAATTCCTCAAGCTGCGGTATTTCTTGACCTGCTCAAGGTGGTTAACCCCTTAAGCTGAAGTAGCTTAAAGAATAAGAAGGGATTGGGAAGAGAGAAACAGAATAAAGGAACTTTTGAAGATGTAGAAGGATTTCAAAAGGGTAGTCAGTGGTAGATTAAAAAGTCGTCACAGGTGAACTGTATTAATTCAAACAAAAGAAAGAGACGCCTTCTACTTACTGTCCGCGGCTATGCCTGTGGCGGCAAACCCCATGAAAGCAACCAAGAACGCTGCTTTGAACATCTCAAAGTAAATGCTTTTATCACTGGAGGGTGGTATGATGATCGCGTCACAGATTTAACTGAATTGTAGCTTATTGTAGACGGATAAAGAGAGCCTCGGACGATGGGGCTCAAACTGAAGATCGGCGGGCCCTGACGGGTTCTCTGTGTACCGGGGTCAACCACCTAACCAGCGTTACCAGGTTCGAAGGAAAAAGGAGGGAAAAAGGGAAAAGGAGGATAGTAAGTGGGGGACGTAGCTCAAGTCACGTGATGCAATTGAGGTAGGTGATAGGGGTAAAGTGGTGGTGGAGTTAATGTGACGTCATAGTATTTCCCTTAGAGGGAATTTCCTCCGGGCTACGCTGCGTCTAACAAACTCCATCAAGCTACGAAACTAGGTTGTATAGGGTCCGGGGTAAATATTCTGTTTGGCGCCACACAGTGGGGCATTTCGGGTCGAAACGCGGCACGAAACATTTTCTCACTGAAATCATATATTTATCGCATATTTTTTCATTTCATTCAGTTAGGACGTATATTTGTGGTCTTCTTGATACAGAATAATTAATGAAACTTGTTTATTTAACTGTATTAGTAAATAAATTTTCGTGGAACATTTGAAATTATATAAAATTTAATAATTACAAAATCTTTATTTATGTTACTTCAAAACTATTTTACGAACTTTTTAGGGCACGGTAATTGGAACAAAAACATGTATTTTTATTTAAATTAAAAAATATGAAAAATTGCCATTTTTAACCCGAAAAAATGCCTTAATACTGGGAAAGGTTAAAAAACAATATAAATTTTCACCAAGCAAAATTAAATTAACAGAAGTCAGTAATTAAGTCCTTCGTGAGCATGTCGGCGTCGAAGCACCGTAATCGGGACACGTACCCTATGAATATTTCTCGTTTAGCGCTCCCCGCAAATTGGCGCCCGGGACAGATGCACCCCCTGCACCCCTTCCCCATTAGTTTCCTCCCTGCGTCCAGGTACCTGTGCTTCGCTTCCCGACCAGGCAAAAGGGAAGGTGATGCTACGCGCGCCATTTGAACAATATTTACCCTTGGTACCATATTTTTCTCTAATCTTATCTTATTTCACTTTACAGAATGCCCCGACCATTTCCACGACCTGTTACGCGTATTAGCAACCAGTCTTGCTAGATAAAAATAGCTTGGGGTAATGACCTCATTTCAAGACGTTCGGGATTCAGTGTCACGTGGGAATAAGGTGATTCCCAGAGTAGTATCATTGCATTGTCAACTTCTTAAATCCCCGCTGTTCAATTCACGTGTCGAAGCTTTATGCCAGGGGATTACGCTCAACGTTGTTGCGGGATTGTGATTAAAATTGAAGATAAAAGTGAAATCGTAGAATGTTTTTTTAACGGAGTTCAAAAAGGAGGTTATAGATTTGACCCGTATGTATTTTTTTTTATTTTTTTTTGTTTGTCCCTGCATTAATCCTCAGCATATGGACCGATTTTGATGATCTTTTTTTTATTTGAAAGAAGGCGATGCCCCGGTGGTCCCATCCTAGACTGCATCAATCATTGACCCAATATTTTGCCAGTTCTGGTTTTATTTTATGTACGTACGCGCATATCTCTTCAGCATGTTGTGTCAATATATATAAAACTAAAAAGTTAAAAATAAAAAATTTAAAACAAAATTAAAATCGACTTCAAAATAATAAAAATGCACTAAAACGTAAAAAATACTTTTTTTCCCTTATTTAATCTACGACTCACATATTTTTTAAATCGGCACTCATCATGAGGTGCCTCATCATGAGCAGAGGTAATTATACAGAACAGATTTTTGATGATATTTTTCCTGTAAAACAATCGAAATTAATCTGAAAGGGTGTTATTTATCCATAAAAGAAACTATAATATAAGATAGAGCCACATAGGAGGCAGGCACCTATAATTAACTGGCAATAACTTAAGACTGTTAAGTTATTCCAAGTGTATTATCAATTATAATTGTTAATAAATGTTGTTAAAAAAAAAAAGTTCTTCGTAATTGGAAAGTCTGGGTTCGATTCTCGTCACCGCCAATTTATTTTCCTAATCCAGGTCTGATAAAGACGTCTTTAAGACGTCTGAGAACTATATCTTTGAGATGTCTGAGAAATTATATCTTTGAAATATCTGAGAAAAGATATCTTACAGATATCTATAAGATATAGATCTTTAAGATATCTTGAACATGTGGTTCAGATATCTTTAAGAAATCTCTAAGGCGTCTATATGCTCTATGTGTGATAAAGTTACTAAACATCAATTTTTTAATAAATCTGAGCTAAACGCATGATTTCATTTATTTCTCATCAACCTTATACTCTAGTTATGTTTGAGACTCAATTAAGTTTTCGACAGTTCCGCAACTTGACCACTGAAACGCCGATACTTGCTACCATCTGCGACCACTAATAGGTACATATACAGATCTGTAATAAAACCATTCCATTTCATAAGCCACGTGTTCCGAGTGTCCGCCGATTGGTCGTCGCAACAGCCGACGTGTAATTGAAAATGTGAAATTCATTCATGTTTCACAGCGGAGGTTTACGTTTCATGTTTATTTCATATTACAATGAGCATCCATTACTACAGTTACGAGCCGCAAGCACGGGCACGTGCGTACTGTGCTGGCCCGTAGGTGGGGGAAATGGTTGCGCGGACCAAGGAGAGAGGAGGTATCGAGACACAGCGCAGCCGCAGTCTCCGTTCGAGCCTCGATCGAGTAGGTTGCGTGCTCCGTCTGTGGAGGTAGATTCGCGAGTAGTGTGCAAGCACCAAGCAGCGTCGCTCGCTTAGTCCATTCGGAGCTGTGCGCCGGGATGGTCTTTTTTCTGAGTTTTCTACTAGACAACGCGTGAGCATTCCCAGCGTGTCTGCTTGCCCATCTTTGGATCGTGTCGTGACCGATCGACGATCGTCACCCCGTTCGACATAGACTGCGGCAATTCGAATCGTCATGGATCGATCGTCGAAGATGGCTCTGCGGAAGATCATCATAGATTTCGCGTGCCTGTTCCTCGGTAAGTGAATTCGTCTTCGATACCTACTTACTTACGCGTGCACGCGCACAGGCGCGCGAGCGAATTGGCCGATATATCCGCGGACTCGATGACCAGCGGGAAACGAGTTCGTTCCGATCCAGAGATTCCTTTGTATCCGCGGTAGAAGGGTACGATGAACGGTGATTACGTTATATCGGGCGGCTGTCAGATTGACAGTCGAGGCGCCGCACGCGGCTCCGTTTGATCTTCAAGTGAACTAACCTTTAAATTGGCAGGTGCTCGCCGCGTCGTGAATAACTCTGGGCTTTCGACTCTGCGCTGTCATTACCCTTGTAAAGACTCACATCTTTCTTGATTAGTTCGATCAGACGCTTTTACTATTTACTGGTGGCTTCGGCCAATTTTACCACGAAATAGTTGCGATCAAGTGAGTTCGTTGGAGTTAAGGGATAATGCTTGTAAACGAATTCTAAATGGATTTTCATTTGAGATTGCAGAGTTAATATTCTTTGGCATGCTTATATATAGTATCGGACACAAATGACCTTTTGTTTTATGTAGTTACGCGTTTCTAGTGTGTTTAAAGTAGGGGTTAATATCCACGTTATATTATTATGCTTTTCGAACTACATACGTGATCGGTTAGTAAATATTCTTTGGAAATTAGTGTATTGTGGCCTTCAATATTCGTTGGTCTGGCATTAACGAGCAGTTTGTTTTGAAATTTCGCGGTAAACACATACAGGTAGCAACACTGTTTAGCTCGATCGATTTAATCTGAGGAGCGGTGACACGGTTTCGTTTAACGGACTAACGCTGCAGTTATTCGATGTTCTTTATACTTTGTGGGAGTTTAACGTTGAATGAAATACGAGGGGAATAGGGCTCTATTTATTTAATATTATACGTAGATATCACTACTGATTTTCTTAAGGAAGTACATCTAAAGACTGACTTTTTTGGTGGAATTTAAAGAAATGACAAACTTTCTTCAATAATGTTTGTGCACACTTTGCAACTGTGCGCATGCGTAAACAGTACCGTTCATAATTCATCGAACAGTAATGTGCACTGATCACCTCAATCGTACAATTATTTCTTAAATCGATAACTTTGCTACTATTTCCACAGATGAATGTGTTTCCTAGTGCCCTCATTTCTTGGAAATGCAAAGCAGGGCAGAACCTATTTAATGTTCATTCCAGGATTTTTATCGCGGTGAAGACTTCTTATCGCTGTGAATTTTAAACGTGTTTAATGTTTATTCAAAATTATGTTACTGCTTTCGCAGCTGTTAGAAACATTGCAAGCAGGCTTTTTCATGACTTAACATGTTTCGCGCCACATCTGCTACCTCCAAATCTTGTTTTCAAAATTGAAAATTGCTCTTGAAGGGTAAGGGGAAAAATAGGGAATGTCCATTTTTCGTAATTTTGCGATTTATAGCATATTTCGTTGGTGGCAACTGGGACTACAGAACTTTTGAATTATAATTAAATTTCTTCGAACTTTCTTACTTCGTTTCAGTATGCTGCTCTGTTCAAACCTGCAAAAATATTAAAATAATGTAAAACAATTATTATTTTATTGCTTACTTTTTCTGATGCCTAATTATGATATAAGCTTCATGCTATAAAGAATGCAGATAAATTCATTAACACGTTGATTGCTATGGGAGTCACCGGTTACCGGCACTCAATTTGGCGATAGCGCCGTGAGGGCCACCGGTAAACCGGTGACGCCAAGATTTGTAAAAAACACATTATTGGAATAAATGTCAGTACTTATTAATTTTAATACTATCACCATTACGGGAGTCACCGGTGAACCCCAGTAATATAAATTCATTAAACATAATTGTACACCTCAACTTATCTGTTGTTTACAGAATAAGAAATTCACGTTGGTTCACGTAAAATTAGCGTGGCATTCAACGTGTTAAATGTTGTGTCTTTACTGGTGGACTAGACTTAATTTTCTCGATAAAGTTGTTTTGCGACATTCCCTGTTTACCCGTTACCTGCACTTTGAAAAATTACTATAATTAAAAATGTATCGATATGTTTTAGTATGGAATTTTAATTGAAACCTCTGATTACATTATCTTCACTAACAAAGCTACCGAAGAAAAACGCATTTTTACGTAACTAGCGCAAAGTATAATAACCGAAATTATTATTAATAGCACAATTATTCCTTGCCCCTTAGACGATAATTCTTTTAACAAGGAATAATACAAATTAACAAATATATTTCACAATCCTTGCACTATTTAATTAAAATATCCTATAAATAATCATTCAAATAATGTATCATCATATTTGGCCAGAAATTATTTTCAAACACTCAAATAAAATACTCCGAGAATCTGAAAATAATTTCTGGTCAAATAAGACAACATATTACTCGAATAATCATTTCTAAAGCAATTGAGCGTCTTTATAACACAGGAGATAGATAAAGAACGGGACAAGGGCAAAGAAAGTAGCGCAAAGGCGCGGTTCAGTCGTAGGATTGTTTTGCAACCTCGCCTTAAATTGCAAGCTGACCTTAATGCCCAAGTCAGGTAAATAATATATTTGGTCATGTGTGCCATTCCCTGTGGGCAGAATCCTACAGTTGGCCTGTAGTAATTTTTTAAATCTAAAATTGTAAATACTTTGCGGACGCTCGTGGTAGAGAAATGACCCAGTTAACAGGTTCAGGAAGAAATGATGTCGAGACTATTCGGTCGGCGTAAGGTCGACGAGAATATAATACTCCGGTGGGTAAAGGTAGAAGGACGAAAGGGGCACGGAGGTATCTCTCGCAGGAAGAGAAACGCGCTCGTGTTGAACCCAGGGACCGTGAACGTAGATGAAAACTCGATAACGCGAAAATGAGCATTATTCGCGGAGGGAAATGGGTCGAGGGCGTTTCTGCGTCGAAAGTAACTCGTTTGCGCAGGTGTCTCCTTATTGTCCATTCTCTGTTTGTTTTCAAGTTCAGCACCGCGCAAACAAGATCACACCTGGGGCCTCTTGTTCTTATCGGGGAAGGTATAGTTGTCATGGACACGCGTGCATCGCAATCTCAATACTGTTAATCAATTTTCCTCTTTTTCTTTCCTTAATAAGAAATTAATGGCGTGTTAGATATTTATCGCGGTTGCGTCTCCTCATCGCAAATACGAGATAGCAGACGTTAGATATTTTTCTTCTTTAAATAACCGCGACGGAAATACCGATTTCATATCTGATGACTAATTAATGATGTATTGCGTAAAACTCGATCGCTAGGCGATTGAATGGATAATAATGAGGAGTGGTGATTAATTTTGTTCATTGAAGGTCCTCGTCATGAAGCTAATGAGATTCTGATATTAGCGCTTTTTGGCGATAATTATTTTTTTTACCTTGGAAAATATAGGGGAGCGTTGCTCGGTGTAATGTTTAAATAAATAATCTGTGAGCTTTAAATCTGTTTTGATTAGTAGAAACTGAGGAATATGTAGCTAGTTCATTGGTACCATTTTACTTTCAAGTTTCTGCAAATTTCTCTGAAAAATTTCTCCTCGACTTTCCAAACTTTCTCTTTTACCTGGTTTCTGTTCCAATTAATTCGAAATCGACCGTTAATTTGCAAAATCTTGGATGCAGGTTTCACTAGCATTTGCCTCAAATTTATAAAATAAACTTTCTTGCTTTCGGTGACGCATTCGATGTAACGAGATATTCCTGTGAAGAGATTTTAAATTGAGCATTTTAACGCTGTTATTAAACATTCTTTAACTAAATATTTTCGCTCAAGTTGCTCATTATAATTTAGCGTAGGAAGTAATTTATTGCACATGATATAGCACTTTTATTTTTCAAGCTACTATTATAACGAGGTGGTGTGCCTTCATGTTGAAATAATTTCTCACAGAATATTTGTTCCTCTTTTAAATTTACACACTGCAAACAGTACTGTTTGATGGTCTAGAGAAAAATTACTTATTATTTGTTCCTAGACTTCGTACAAATATTGCAATTAAATTATTATCAATGAGTGTTTATAAAACAACTAATTGTAGCCAATCGTAAAGAGCCATTTGCAATTTATGATATTACAAAGCCACTTTGACGATCGAGATCTCAGGAAAGTTAGAACAAATATGCTAAAAAGTTCTCAAGGCTACTTCTCGCGAGCTAATTATCTTCTACTTAAACTAGTTAATCAGGAAAGCATGCAAAATGCATTCGAGCTGTTTATGGTCCAAAGAACAGTGTTTTCAATTCAGGATTAGAAATCTTACGATTCACGACTAGAAATTCAGAGTATCTAATGAAACTTTATCTACAGTAAAATGTGTTTGAATGATTGAATATAGTTTTTAGCTTTATTAAAATTAAAAATTCGTGGCGCAGGTGATTTCCCGGCTGAGGCTTATTTGAAACTAAAAATTCGAAAAGATTCTTAATCTGTGTGAGTGTCGCTCTCAATCGTGCCTCAATTAACAATTTTTGTCAAAAAATAACCAAGATTTTCTCGGGGAACCCCCGAGAAAACACCCTTTTGGGTGTTTTGTCATACTTTTTTCCAAACCGATGCCGTATCGTTCACATCAACAAAAATTGTTAAATGAGCTACGGACGATAGCGACACTCATACAGATTAAGAATATTTTCGAATTGTTATTACAAATAAGTCTCAGTCAGTGGGAAATCACTGGCGCCATTGGCGTACCTCTTTTTTGTGGTGTCATATTAACCTTGTAAAAAAGCATTTAAAACCAATTAAAAAATTCTTTTTAAATTATTTTTCTATAATATAAGAGTAGCTTAATAAATTAAACAAAAGATGTCATTATATGTTGTATTTACTGAGAAAAAAATCTTCAAAAATACCTTAATTTTTCAACCCATCAAAGTTGAATGACCCCTTAAAGAATGACGCAATTTCACAAAAAGTGGACACAGAATATTTGTGCAATACTAATCTTCAATTATTCCCACTATTACTCCTTTAAATCGCAAAATGCGAAACAGTGGAAACAATTATCCCACAAACTTTTAAGTACTCGCTACACGTTAACCACATTATTGACTTGAACCTTGTGCAATCGCCTCGCCAATGAATCGAAACACATTCTTAAACTACTTAGGAAATTCCCACGAGCCAATCTATAGTACCTACACCACGTATATGAATGCGGAAAATATTGTTACGATGCAATGATTACCTGAGCTCATTAATAGAATAAACTCATAAATAGCATAATGAGCATTGAACGTAAGATCTGGACGTAAACAGCCGTGAAATAATTGCCGTGGGCGTGACGTAACGGTCGTAAGGTTGGGAGTCACGCATACGCGACGGCGGCCGTTAAAGCGTTAAAAGGGATGGATAGCTCTCCCCCTTTGCAGTGGCACGCACGGCGCCCTTTGACTGATTGCTCTCCTTGCGGCCGGTCATTATTCCGCCATTCCGAAGGCAACTGGCGTCGCTGGCAGAGCGTGTCCTTTCACGATTCTGTCTAATAACTGGTCCCTTTCAAGCTTCGTTAAGGGGCACAAACAGGCCCGACTCGTCCGGGCGAATTAGAGCTAATTTTCGTCGGAACCTGCAACACTGGACTCGCTGCCCGCGGTAAACGGCGTATCGAAGCCATTCAGGAGGTGGCGAGCGGAGATTAGCGAGAAGGAGGATTGACGCGACAAGTGCTGGTAATCTTGATCAGTTTTATCGTTGCATCTGCCGCCCCCCATTACGCGAGAGGTGACGTTTTCGACCTGTCATCAATTGCGAACGATTCTCGCCGAGGAAATTGTACCGCGGATAGATCTCTGTTCTATTCGCCGGGTGCAGCTGAGGACTACAGACATCTGTTTCTACTAGGGGAAGTTAACAAGTGGGATTCAGGGTTATTTATCTTTCGTTGTAATCGAGTCTAATCGAATCGTTTACTCAATGAAAACAGGTAATCTAGTCTGTTCTATAACAGACTTGGCAGCTCTATTGAGGCACTCGTCTATGTTGTACAACCTTTTTCATGACTTCCCTTCAGGTATTGATACTTCACGTGATTACAGTCTAATTTTGGAACAATGAATATAGTCGGTACATGTAACACTTTTATTCGTAATAATATTTAACATGCATTAGTGAAAGTAGGTCTTAATCAGAGTTTCAGGAAAAGGTACCTATGTCGAATGCACTTTAAATTTAATATTATTATGAATAAAAGTGTTATATTATGGTACTCGTTGAATTCGGCTTAATGGCCCCTATAATATTATGAAAGAAAAATTATATGGTTGCATTACAAAAATATAAGGTAACCTTTTCTTTGCAATTGGAAAAAAGAAGTATTTCAGAAATATTTATTGTCGTTCCACGTTGTCAATTCAACACAGATAAATTTCAGTTAATACCTTTTATCGTCACATCATTTTAAACGGCCAAATAAAAAATATTCGCGAAATAATAATCATGCGGACCGTTAGAGTGAAGACTCTATAAGACGTGGCGCACGTTTCAGCGATTGCCTGGCTATTCTACCGGAAGTAGACCGCGTAACAACCCTAATCTGTGGCGGTGCATTGAAAATGGCAACTGTACAATCGTACAATTGCCCCTTTCCTTTTCATTTCTTTCAAAACGTAGACCTCCCTCGGGCAACGAGCCATTACATTAACGATGGTTAAAACAAAGACGTTCCTTGGACGGGGCCACGACACAACCGACCGACCTTTCGGAGCGAGGCATTCTTAGGCGCGTCGTAACGGTTCCGAGGCAATGAGATTTGAATGGGTATATGCATCTGCGTTGCGTACGATGTCCTTTTCGCCTCAATATATCATTTCGTTCGTAGACAAGCCATTCCCAACGCTTCCTACTCGCTTGCACGCGGGAACACTCATCTTTCTGTCACGAGCCGACATTTATGCACGACCGGAGGGGGGAGAGGGACCCACGTGGAAATAAGGCGTAAGAAAGATTCCCCATAAACACCAATTGGGAAAATGAAAGTGGTTGTCAGAGCGATAATAAACGCCTCCGGGCCGAGAATATGTATAAGGGAAAGAGTTGTCAACGGCGCGCAAGTGATTTCGAGATGAATTATAGGACGAGCCTCGCTGAATGCGAACGTTTAGTCGCGCGACTTTTTACCCACCTCTTAACAAATGTTAGCCGACGCAGACGTTGCGGGGGATTAGCGGTTTACGATAATTCACGGTGGAAGTGTTTAGTTTGCTTATGTTTTTTGGGGTGTTGGGGTAGGCTGCGTTGTGTCACGTTCTTATTTTGTGGGAAATTGAATTTCTATAGGACAAGTACCTGTGTATTTTATGTACACTGACGTTCGTGAGTATTAGGACTGTAGCTGTGAATATTCGAATAGTCGAAATATATTGAATAATTCTAGATATTCGAATAATTCTGAATATTGGAATAATTTTGAATACCTATATTCGAATAATTCTGAATATTCGAATAATTCTGAATAGTCGAATAATTCTGAATATTCGAATAATTCTGAATATTCGAATAATTCTGAATAGTCGAATAATTCTGAATATTCGAATAATCCTGAATAGTCGAATAATTCTGAATATTTGAATAATTCTGAATAGTCGAATAATTCTGGATATTCGAATAATTCTGAATATTTGAATAATTCTAAATATACAAAGTGTTTGAATTTCGGATTGTGCCGAATACGAATCTAACCATTAAAAAAAAAATTATTAAGGCCAATATGAAAAGAATTTCACGGTAAAGTGTGAAGCAGTATTTCATGTTCAGATTCCTAATCGGTATATTCCGAAATTCGATCAATCCGAATATTCGAATATTCCTAATTATTCGAATAATGTTTGAATATTCCTAATTATTCGAATAATGTTTGAATATTCCTAATTATTCGAATAATGTTCGAATATTCGAATACTCCTCCTTACTCGAATCTTAAATTCGAATTCTATTGGTATTCGAATAATCGTAACATCTCTAATTAGGACGCCTGTTGTATCTACAGGAAATGTGACATGTGGTAGAGATTGAATACTTTTACTGCTTTTAATTTAATATGCCCAATAAAGTGAAATTTGCCAGAGTTCTTTGATAAATTTGCAACGTTCCTCACGATTATTCCACACAGAGTACGTGCCGTAATATTATGAACGGGACTGTATTCTAATTTCGTCGTATAGTCATGGAACTGAGCGAACTGAAAAGGGAGTGGTCTGGGTTGGTCCTTCGTACAAAAATGAATCGATAATTTAGAATAATAGTTCTCCATACGATGCTCCACTTTCAAGAAAATCGATTTTGAAAGATGGCACGCGTGTAGTTGATAATAAAAATTAGTGGAATCAAGTAGCAATTATGGTATATGTGCAGATATTTGCAGATGAAATGATTCCGGTTGAAAGGATAACTTTCTTGCAAACTTCGTTTCTGAGAAAATCGAAAACAAACATGAAATCGTGAAGGTGGAAACAATCCTTAAGCAAATACTTACTCGCGTTTCACTTTTCTCGAGATAGAAAACGAAAGTTCGTATAAGAAAATGTTATTCCACATAGCATTGAGAGTTAGGAAACAATACCTATAAAGAAACTATTTGTCTCGACTGACTGCGTTCTTGGTATGCATCACATTTTTCTAAATTATTATCAGTGGAAAGCGATACATGATGTTGCGTTAAAATTAGCATGTTTCTCATTGGTGTTTTTATTTCAATCCTGGTTGCCTCATAACCAGGCCCGACTCGGGCCTTTTTTGCGCTCTAAGCGAATTTGCCATCTGGCGCCTTTTATTTATAATAGACTAGCAAAATACCCGTGCTTCGCTACGGTATAAATTAGACTTTCCATTCTCATTTCATTTTAAAACTAAGTGTAGCACACTGTGCATGCTGCTTTTTATTCTATAGCCTCTAACAGTCCCATTTAAAGAAAAAAGTTTTTCTGGTACATGGTCCATCGAAATCCGTTCAGTAGTTTTTGAATTTTGCGTTTTCAAAAATACATATATACATGGCACGAACATTTTTATATGATGGTATAGATTTATTTATTTATGCTTTTTGATGACCTCACTCTGAATTTTTATTCGTAGCGTAAAACATTTATAGTATAACTTGTAATATTTCATTTACAACTTTATTTTAAAAAATGCCAACAATGAAAATACTATTTTGCGCCCCTTGTCAACTTTACACCCTACCTAGGGCAGCTGCCTAATTTTGCCTATAGGAATGAGCCAGGCCTGTTCACAACCATCGCACATTTACGTTTCGTTTCTTTGAAACCGATTTTACTGTACAAGGATATGCAAAGAAACAATAAAATTTTCCAGACGGTATAAATAGTTTGCTATATTTTACGGCGAGATAGGTAAAATGGAAATAGTTTACAAAGAAGTGTCTTGAGTAGTTGTGAATTAGGTTCGATTCCCGTCAAGGTTAAATTTTTTTCCACTTGTACAATTTATAATTTAAAGATTATTTAATAATTTCGTGTTACTCATGCGACAAGTGAAACGAATACATATCTTATAAACATAGAAATGAGAGATACGATTAGAAGAAGGCAAGGTAATTTCTATATATATTCTTTAAGTCACGTATGAGGTGATGAATCTATTATTGCTACTTTACACATAGAAAAAAAAATAAGTGTCATTCGTGCACATAGAACCGACAAAGCACCTTGCGAAGCGTGTTACCTCATCTTCTTTATTATTTCAAATTCTAAACATTACGTGGCAGCCTTGAACATCGTATGAATATGAATTGAGGTCATAGCCCAAATGAAGGCCAGTCGAGGTGTGACCTCACTACACGATACGCATTTCTGACAGTGTTGTTTACCTTTGAAGGTGAATGGACGTCCATACTTCCTTCGTCTGCTTCGTTTTTGATGGTTGAGTAAGTGTTTTTATATTCGTGGATAGACGGAGTCACTTTTATTCCGGCACCGTGGGGCTTTTATAGTTATTGCTTTATACAAGTTGGTAACAAATAAATTTTAATTTCTGGACCTTACTCAGTTGTGTATTACTTATGAACATGCATATAAGAGCAATCAAATACAGCATAATAATAATACTGTAGAATAAAATACAGCAAGTGTTGTACATATGTACCTATTCCATGGTATGTAGGTATTAGGTATAAGCTTGTCTTTAAAAAGAAAGAACTTTTTGAGAAAAGAAAGAACAACTTTTGTACATATTTAACACTTCGAGTGCGAAGGTTGCTTACCGAAACCCATGTGCGGAAATCTTTTAGTCACCTTTATCGACAATACTCACTGAACGCCTGGTGCGCGTTTCCCGCACGGACTGCGTACACTGACTTAACTCGTATATGATCATCGTACTCGAAAAGTTAATAGCGAACTTCTTTCTCTTTTCCATTGATGGTAGAAACCGAAAAACGTTTTTGAGGATTCGAGTACAGTTTTGCTAAGATTTGCAAAATTAGAGGGATAGGTATTTGACTAAACATTTCATTGAAAACGAATATTGTTGCTTCCATCCCGTGGAATTGAAACGTGCACCCGATGTATGGAAGTTCTAATAAAATGATGTGTAATCTGCGTGCTCGGAAGCTAGGGAAAACAGTCTAGAAAACGGAGCAGCGCGATAAGCCAAGAGTATATAGATTTTCTCCACTCCTTCACGTCGTTGATAACAAATACCTTAATAACCAGCTCGTAAATCAATCGGTTTTATTTCCGCTACCTCTATTGGAGTAGGTTCATGCATATGTAAAAATGCCTGGTATGCAAATGGAATGCGTGCCCCTTCAATTTTCGATGCACGTAGGCGGTTTTAGACGCGTAAATAACACATAAGCGAGAAAAAAGAATTCATACGCCCCTTGATTTGAAGCAAATATTAACTTTTCAAAGAACGAGTATAATTTCAGGGAATATGTATTTTATTGAAGGCTAACGACTTATTAGACAACATAAAGGAGATATAGTGGAATGCAAATATTAATATTAACAAGTAGTCACAGATTAATGATATCTATAAAATAGTTAGAAGAAATCCCTGCTTATAGGTTGCTCGTCACTTCTGACCATATTTAATTTACTGACGTCATTTAATATCGAAGCATAGCATATTCGAAATAATAATTCATAATAAAAGAACAATAATACAAAATACATTTCTATTCCATCATAATATTATATTTCCTGAAAGTCAAACTATTCTTAAAATTTGAATCCAATATAACAGTTAATTCAATAAAAAATAACTCCATTTTCACTGAAAATTCATTTAAAAAATAAAATTTATTAGCGAACATTTTTCTAAAAGTTTCAATGAAAATATTTTCGCTTTTTACCTAATTTATTTATTTTATTCTGTTGAGCTCCCGCGTCATTTCTCGAGTCGTAAGCCAGTCCAATGTATGTACATACAAGCAAGAATACAAATTGACGCAAAAGCCTAGTGTTGATCGAAGTGAAGGTGTTGAAACGTGCCGGCATCATTCTCTGTCATTCTCGTATTATGCTTATTGTCAGCGGTGACGCGCGACTAGTGTCTAGGAGTATATCAGCACGTTGCTAACAAGTCGCTTGTGAGTTGTTTCATTGCTTAGTCATCAGGCCGGTGGAAATTCGTGTCGGTGACGGGAGCGATACACCTATGCTTTTAAATGGATGTCAAGGCGGATCTAAATCCGTTTTGCTCTGACTGTACGGCGATCTATCGTCCCGTTCGTAATCACGAGGAACATACGCGCGTATTGTGTTCATTATCAGTCCTTGCATAACACGCGCCTTGCTCGGCGCATTCGAACGCGATGATTGCACCAGGAAGACCAACGATGTGGGTACTGTTACAGTAAATTGTTTTCTTACGCTTATCAATTACATTTATTCACGGCGAGTAACCCGAGGAACGCCGCGAAACGCACGGGCGCTTATAATTCCCCTCGCATACACAAGAATCTTTATCGAAGTAACGGGGAGCCGAAAAATAAAAAAAAAGTAATCTTCGTTTATGGCTCCATTCTTCCTTTATGCCCCTCGATGCACGTCATTGTATCGTTTAAACTGTATGAAAGTTGAAAAGATTCCTTTATGGTTTTTTTTTAACACGTTCGATGACAGTACGGGATGTATAGGGTGTCCCGAGTTTTAGAGGATACATTTGGAGAGCGGGAAGGGGTTGTTATAGTAAGAAAAGAAATTTTCATATTTTGGTAAAAGGAAGTTTTGAAATATAGAGATGTAATGTAATTTGTGATCGTTAGTTTTCGTTGATTGAAGTATGATTAAGGAAACTACTTCCGGTATTCTATTTTCTCTTTTACACTTCCGCAGATGTTGTTAATTTTCTTAAAAAATTTCTCACCATTCTCTGAGGGATTACTTGACGGTCAATTTTGTCACAACTATGACAACTAGGACTACCATTTCTTGGAAAGAATGAGTCAAAGATGTATATTTAATGATTTTTTTTTATTCTGAGTGACTCTAAATGCTCCCGAATTTTGTTCTTTAAAACCTGGAACACCCAAAATATACTCCGTACCATAATGTTTATTCTAACTAATAATTTACATATTTCTAAGAGTGATTGTTGCATACTCGTCTATTTTCACAAAATTGTATGGAAATTAAAATTGAAATATAACAGTAATTTAGTAGGCTTGCAAATTTTTGGATATCTAATATCTAGATTGCTCTAAAGCTCTAAATCTAAACCATGCTGCTCTTTAAAGTTCCGTGGTTTTTAAAAACTGTCTTCTGGGGTAAATTTTTAAAATTCGAAAACCGGATTTTAGATACTAGAATTAATATGTACAAATTAATTACTTATTTAATTAACAACGTTAACTACATTTGACTTAAAATCGCCACAAGCACAAGCACATTGTTGTAAAAGTTTACTGTAAAACTAATCTTCGTGAGTGCATATTTGCTGAAGAAAAATACTAAATGAAATAAAGATTTATAATTTATATTTTCTTCGGATTTTAGTTATTTTAGTTTTGATTTATTTGATTTTGTATAGATAAAACATATTTTATTTTGTTATATTGTTGTAATTCCAAAAATTAAAAAAAACATTTTCTTTTTCCTATTTTAATTACATATAATTTTTTTTGTAAAAATTCCAAAATTAAATTGGTTAAACCATTTTTTTGTGGAAATACTGGAATTTGAAAACCGATTTTTGTATGATCCCTACTGCTCTTCAATCCGTCACCGATAGATCGACTACCCTGTAAGAAGTAAAATGTTACCTCGTTGTAAAACGAGAACTCCACGAGACACGAATTAAACCTCCCTGCTCCATCGAATTCCTCATGAATAATATATAACGAGCTCGCAGCAGCACAGAGAACAGGGAACAAGTTCGCACGGGGTTTTTTGCTTGTCAGATTTACCATAATACTGGTTAAAATACATTTGATACTATCTGGAACGGATGTTACGACATTAACACGCCGACCATATAAACGCGCGGTCCGATTACGCGGATGACAGGGAAACACGCGATAACACGCAGCAATTATCGCTGATAACCCGTCGCATCGATGTATCCTTACCATGGTGTAGATTAATCACTGATGTAATTGCCCGTCTTAGGGGCAGTCGCAATTGAAACCACCCCGGCCGCGGAATATTTAATACCTTTTAAAAGCTGCCTCGTAAAATCTTATCCCCCATCGTTTCAGCGAACCGATGCAGCGCTTGTCTTCTCGGAAACAGTTAAAGCGGGTGCCAATAGCCTCGAAAGCGGCGTATGCATTTCCATGCGCGCGTTTCTAAATATCAGCCGAGCCCCTGCAGCCCTCTCCCCGGCGCCATAAATCCGCGGCAGCGATTACCTCTGAATGATCGTCGAACTTCAACCAGTCCGTGAAATATATGCGGGGCGAGGCCCGGCCAGTCGCGCGAATAATAATGACCACGTTCGCGGCCTCGCAAATCGCCGCAACCTGCCTCCGCCGCGCGTTGGGCTCGTTCCGCGTAAAGGCGAAGTCACAATTATCTTAATAGCTGACTCGCTCGAGCGACTCGCAGGTAGCGGAACGCGAGGATCGCGTGGACGTTCATCGGCGAGCGTGGTCCCGCGCTGGCTCGCGATACTCGCGAGGCGTGCGTCACGATCTGCCCTCGTCATTACCGAGCTTCTTCCCTTGCGGCGTTCGCGGCAGATGTCCACGTTAGATAAAACGAGGATCGACGGTGGCGGTCGCTGGTTATCGGGAATTATGGAAACTCGTTACGATAAAGATTGGTTGCGCTGATAATAGAGTGGTTGGCCAATTTTCAAATTATCGGGGGCCCTGCGGAACTTGCGGCGGAATCACTGCGAGGTAGAAGTAAATGTAACCAGCGATTACGTGCTGGAGGGTCCAAGTGTTGCGGAATAGAAAATCGTCGGTGATTTGGACATTTTTGCGATAACGCTTGCTGGGATTTGTAATGGATAGATACGTGGATAGTGGAACTGGTTTTCCAGCGCAATTTAGTTGAATTGTTTTTGTTTCTTTTGGGGGAAGTTTGGTAAGACCAAAATTCCGGTTCTTTTGAAATTTTGCGAAAAAATGTAACTTCAAAACTGTTTTTGTAGGTAGATATATAATAAATCACTGATAAATTCAGATGGTTTTTCAAAGTAGAAATCAGGGTTCGAATGAAACGGTTAACTTTTATACATTAAAAAATTATTTATCAGACAATGGTAGAAATTTGTCAATTTTGAACCTGACTGGCTACGAAGGTTTTTACAGGATATGTTTCTACAGGTCTTAAGGGATTCGAAATGCATAATTATTTACCCTCGAGGCGACGGGAAAGTTATAAATAATGAGCGAAAATTAAAAAACCGTATTTTTTCAAAAATTCTTTCTGACACACATATATGTATAGTCCTTTAGAACCAGGAAAGATAATAGTCATAAAATTACAGGTATTTCATAAATAATTGAAAATCGCACAGTAGGGCGAAGTGCACGTGATCAGCAATTGTTTGAAATTCGATTTTGTCGAAAATGAAAGGGATCACGTGAAGAAATTTCATTCTACATTTTCGACTTAATTTTGCTCGAGGAATCTATAAATCATTGTCATATCTTACTATACATGTGTGCGAACTTAATTAGCCAGCACGCGTTGATTAATATTGGATCTTATATCATTCCAGTGGGCATATCCGTGTTGATGTTCTTCCTCTTCGGCAAGCCGTACAAACGTGGATTCTTCTGCAACGACGAGTCATTATATCATCCGTTTCACTCGTCGACGGTGACCAGCGCCATGCTGTACGTCATTGGTCTATTCCTTCCCATATGCACGGTGAGTCACCTGTTGCGATTCATGATCTCCTTGTAGGAAATGGGAAATCGTAATTTAGAAACAGTGGGTGGTCCATTCCTCCCACATTTCTTCAGCTGCTTTGCTTCGCATCTAGCTGTTCATTTTCTTTTGTTTGGTAAGCTTGAATTTCAGCTATGTCAAACCTTAATATCTGCTGATAAGGTAATGGTAGTTAAGTAGGTACGGTTTCTTTCAAAGTTTCATTTCAGTTAGAAGTAGTTACTTTTCAATTCGTTGTATTCTTTAGTATTTATATTTTTAAGAGTGTGCTCAGTGCGTTTATAAATTACATAACGAGTAGAATTGAATGTTTGGTACGGTGGGGGAAAGGGTGTATCGTGTAAAGAGAAGGTTAAAATGTAGATTAAAAGTTTTTCGTATGAAGCTTTGTCTTCGAGGTTTTTGCGAGAAAACTTTGTTTTACAGTTTCGATTTAAATTTCTGCATTAAACCACCCTTTCCCTAGACCACTTATTGAATAGTTTTCCCCATAATGGTAACAAATTTGAAGAGTAGAATGAATTATTTTCAATCTACAATAAAAGTATCCTAATTAATAGAAAATCCAAGTACGGATTAAAAAATCACTCCTTGTTGGAGTTGCGTTGAAAATTATACCGCCTCTGCATAGTTCTTCTTGCGATAGTACGTAACAAATTTGAAAAATAGAATGTGCTACTTTCAATTTACACCAAAACTATTTCAATTAATGAAAACCTCAAGTATTCCAAAATAACCTCTTTTTCGAGGTGTGTAAATAATTAAACCGCCTTTGTACACTTTTTCTTGCGATAGTAAGAAGTTTAAAAAATGAAATGTATTATTTTCAAACCACAACAAAAGTATCCGAGTTAACAGAAAACACTAACCCACCCCCTGCACAGCTTCCCTCGCGACAATAACAACTCTAAGCCATGTAATGTACTATTCTCTATCTACAACAGAAGCATCTCACTTAATGGAAAGCCGAAACAAAGGCACAAGCGACTACACAAGTTCTGTTGCTCAACACCCAGCTCCCCGTCGTCAGATTTGTTACGGGCGTCAGTCCGGGCGCGTCTACAAACTCGAGTGTGTACTGTGTAGTCGCAGGAAGAAACAAAAAACTTCCTATCTTTTTATCTAATTTCCTCACGACACCGCGCAGCAGCTGGCCTTTTATCTGGTTTTTGCTTGTCTAAGCAGATAAAATCCCAGCGCATCCAATATATTACTAGATGCTCTTGACTGTCCGCTCCTGTCGGGAGGACGTCAAGGAAGGTAATCCAACTGAACGTATAGGAGGATGTACGCACATGTGTGGCGGCGAGGAACGAAAGAAGAGCATTCGTTAAGTTTCGGTGGTCGTGGGAATCGATATACGGTATCTGGAAGTGGTGCACGTGCACGGCGCGAGTATTTTTGCCGAGCACGAGGGCAGAAGAGACTGCATCCTCTATTTGCATCCTTGGAAACTGCACTCCGACTGGGTCGGACCGAAAGGTCGTTAGCCACTAAAGGAAACTGAACACACGTACGCATCCACGTGCGTGTGCTTACACAGGGCGGGCGAGGTGGGATAAACCCTTACACAGGTTGATTCCTTGTTCAAAAGTACAGTGAAAATGTAGAATGAACTTCTTTCTTACGACCCTTCTTTTCGAGAATATTGAATTTGAAAATTTTGCTTGTCATTTTTTACCTGATCGTATTCTTACTTTAAGGGGAATTCTATTCTTTGGGCTAGTTCATAGCGAAATTTTAGATTTTGTTTTAAGAAACTAGCGATTCGAATAATCTGAAATTTGGACCATGTTTTTATGCATCTTTGAAGATGGTGTAGTTTTTTTATTATTAATTTTTAATCGTAAATATAGGAGTTATGCATCATCGACCATCGAGATCGAGTTTGGTTGAGTCGAAGGATGCTTACGCGTGCTTGACGAATTTTCAAAGTATCTTTTCTCGAAAACGAAGGGTTATATCGATAAATTTGATTCCACATGTTTTATTTTTGTATAGGGAATCACCCTATGCCACGCGTGTTGTACCTGTTTCATAGTTTCCTCCACGGTTTGTGGTAGTGTTTTCATATTTCCTCCCAGCGTATTTCCTCTTATGCCTCAGGGAAAATCGTTCGAATTCCGTAGATGGCTTCCAGTTATTTATAGGTCTTGCGCGATATGTCTTACGACATTTTTGGTCGGCCATCGTAGGGTGGAATAAGGAAATCTGTGGAGTTGGGGATTACTGGTATTTGAGGAATGTTTCGAAATTTTTGAGAAGGTAAGGTGGAACCTAATTCGAACGATAAGTGAGTGGTTACTCATGGCATTATGGGCTTTGAAATTAAGAGTTTTATGGCTGTGTGCTACTGTAGTTGGGGATATTAATACACGTGTAGGGACTTTCTGTTTGGCAGATGTGTTGATTGTTAAATTAAAGTCTCGTGGTGAAATCGTATTTAGAAACTATCATGGGAAGATAGATGTGCTTCATATGCTCCTCTTTTATGGGATTTATAATTACCATGCAATTCCTTTTAGCTGACTTGATTTATCGGTAGAGTAAAAGATTATAGCACAGATATTTTTAGGTTTATGGAAATTAACTCTTCCATTCACAGACTCTCTGCAACTCAATTAATCAATGCACCGAATGGATAAAATTATTACGAACGTTCCATTTCTTTAACTTTCAATTTGTCACTTATGAATAAACTGCGGAAGTTTATACAAATATTTTTGTAGGGAAGGACCAAACAAGTAGGACTTTGATAGAAATATGTTTCGTCATTAGAGGGTTTTAAAAAGAAATTTCTTATTTTGCATCTGTCGTATATTTCTAGAATATAAAAATCTTGCTTACAAATTGGCTCGAGTATAGTAGCGGCTATGATATACCGACGCCATAATTATCGTAATAAATATACTTACATAAACCGCAGTCTACTTATGGATATCTAAAGCTTGTGTGTTCACTCCTCAGCTTCTCAAATATTATTTCTCTGGTAGGCGGAAAAACGAGTATGAGTCAAATTTAACCTCAAGCTTAACCAGTTTTTTGTTCTCTTTGGTGAATCAAACTTAAAAATAAAAAAATTCTTTCAACCTTTCGTGGTCACACGTTCTTTTAACATAGAGTTTACTACACTTTAACGTCATTTTTCAGTTACCACTTTCATATTTTTTAATCTTTTAACATTTCAGTAATAATTGTATATTCGTAATACTCACACAATCATATTACAATCATATCACAAAAATATTCTCAAATATCATTTACTTTTGCGTCTGTTAGACAAGAATCCCCCTTAACACAGCTTTATAGATAATTCCATATTCCTCCACCGCACTTCTGCCTCCAACCAACTCACTTCTAAGTAAATACATCCACCCATAGCCGAAACCTCGTGGCCCATCCTCAAAGAGCCTCTCCAACGTGATCCAATCACAGCCCTTTTTTTCATCTTTCGAAAGGTCAGTGGAACAGCATTCACTGCTTGGCTGTCAGGGTGAAAGAGCTTCGCGAGCCTCGCATTATCCCCACGGTGAACGCGCGCGTTTGAGCGAATTTCCGTTTTGAAACCGGACCCTGTAGCCAGCTCTTCAAACGTCAGACCCTATTTTGCTTTTGCCCGCACTCACCCCCTGGCAGCACGATGTTCGAATTAACGCTGTCACCGCAGGCAAAACGAGGCTCAGGACGGAGGTGTACGCCGAATTCCTCGCGAAACGGAATCGCGTGGCCGCGCGCGTTACGCCACGCTGCGATAGGAGTCAGGCGGCTACTTCGAAAGATAATCACGGCACAAAGGGATTCTATTATAACGTAATGAGAAAGATTAAAGGGTGTCGTGTTTCAGCCTGTTCGAGCAGCTCCTTAGTGCAAAGCGAACACTACGACTTGTAATGGAAGGATGTATGGTCCACGCTATATTTTTGGGCGGGTAGTTTGTAGCTGGCGCTCGGATTGCACACTCTCAAGGTGGTTAATTGGATAATTAACTTCTGCACCTTGAGATTCGCGGTGGGAGAATTGGGTAATAAATTCTCTCCGCGTAATTGGATTCCCTGTTTAGCAAAGCGCTCGGCGGAAATGCACTTTTCAGTCGAATCAAAGGGGCTTCATTAAGTTTTGCGACGGTGAAGATGGCGGCTTAGTAATTGCGTAAGTGTAAGCTGATAGCATCGGTTACCTGTAGTGCAGTCTACTTTGCCTGCGGTTTTAGTTTTTAATTAATAATGCTGCTCGAGTGCTTTCCTTCGGTTCGTTGGGTGAATCAAGATGGATATAAGGAGTGATTGAGGATTGTTAATTTCTTCGGGGGTATTGATTGAATGCGTATGGATAATTTGTAAGTCGTTTTGGAGATCTTGGAAATTTTAAAATAGCTTTTGCTTATTTCAATTTTAAATAATTTGAGATTTATATAATACTATAATATAATATTGATGCTCGCGAAGTGGGGCTAATAATAATAATTGACGCCATACCTACTTTGACTTTACTTGGAAAATAATTCAAATACAGAAATTTAGAAGGTAAATGTATTAAATTCATTTCGATTATTTACTTTACCTGTCCGAGAAGAAAATACTTCGAATTCATGAAAAGAGTTATTTAACTCGTGAACAAGAAGAATGTCCATTTTTTGTAATGATAGTAATTATCGTGATTACCTTAACGAGATTATGGTAAGAGGCTGTGGTTCTTTGTCTGTCGATGAAAATTGAATGTCACTCGATCTGTTCGCGAAAGTGTGTAGTGGCACTTGAAATAATAAGCGGGCCCTTGTTAGCAGCGATCCCTCTTCAGGGCCCCGTTCGTTCAGGGGAATCTCGTCTGAAGTCGTCGTCGTGTTTGCCCTCTTCATCGGCGTCAAACCGTTCCATTCGTGCACGAATATCCTACCTGTAGCTTCTCAGGAATCTGAGAAGGGTTCACGGCACCCCCGAGGCTCGTAATTTCTTCAGAACCGAGCTCCAGCTCGCCCTTTCATCGGGCTCGGGAAAACCGAGATGGCTACGAGTCGTCCATTTTTTATATGAAATTGATATTTTAATTATACTCGTTTCTTTGGTAGAGGTTTATGGAACAAGAATCGAAATTATTGGGGTAGTTTGATTCATTGAAATACAGTTTAGTCTAGATGGTCGTAATGTATTCTTGTGTAGGTATGTGTAAATGGTGAAGCAGGGAAGAAGATTTAGATGTCCATTTCTTGTGCTTTGGATTATTCGAAATCGTGTATTTCGGTTTGTAAGACTGTAGCCGCTCTTTTGATTGTAGTATCTTATTTAAAATCAGTTTTCAACAACACTAAATTATTACACGAAAGTGAATAAGATGTTTTATAAAAAAATAATTGTGTTTGTGATTTTTCCACAACGCGTTTTATTTTCTTTGCAAGGTGTGTTAAAGCACTCTGTCCCAATTGGAATAAATAATATAACATAGTTTGAAAGAATCCTAATACTAATACAGCAAATTACTCTTCAAATCGTTGCAACATAATAGTGTATCTACACCAAAAACTGTGTATAAAATGTTGACATCGACCTCAATAATTCCTTTAGAGAAATGAACCTGATTTCTGATCAAATTAATTAGGTATGTAAATAGTAAGTAGATTATCTTTTTTGACTAACAGCTGACTTTTTCTCTAAATTATTTCGTAATTTGTTTACTAATCAAATGATCGTTCACTTTACTTTATATTTGAATAAGTGGTTCTCGAAATAATATCTCAAATAATTTCTGAAAGATCATTTGAAACAATTATCTAAAATAAAAAAATCATTTTGAAACGATCTATTTAATTTCCACACTAAATAAGCTTACTTTTTCTAAATTATTTTTACAATAGATATAATAAAATAACTCAACTGTTTTGCCCAAATCTGGCTAATACACACAGCAATAAAACAGTATGTAATTATCAGTCTTTTATCCAAAAATAATTAACGAAGTACTTAATTAAATAAGAAATATTCAAACTTGGAATAATCCCATTGAACCCATATTTGAAATATCCTTAAATCTTTTTATCCCAACCACGAAATCATCCTTGAAACCATGGGGATGATAAAACCGTGTTGTGTGACGGTCATAAAACTTTTCTACCTACCGCACGATAACCGAACGTGGCGGTGCCCATAAATAAATGAATTGTTCAAAGATACACGAGACTTGTCTCCCTATAAGCGGCCGTTTCCCTTGGCGGAGAAGAAAGGGACGTTCGAAACAGGTAAAAACGGGCCGAACCTGCCGTTGTATTTCATTCACCCGTACCTCTCGGTCGTATCACCTGGCGACCTTTATCTGGAATCTGGCCGGTTAACCCACTTTTGTTGAGGCCGTGACAGATCGGTGGAGCCTGCAGAAGAGATTACTGGCTTCTGAGCCTCTTGAGAATTTCGGAGTCGTCGCTTCTTCTCGTGGCTTTAACCGTGGATTACAGAGAAGGTGTTCTTTTCGACACGTTGCCTTCGATTAATCCGTGAAAAGGAAGCACCTCGCGGGGATTTGCGATACCTCGAGTTGGATATATGTTAGTAATTGACTGGTTACAGCATCTCGAGATCCTGGGAGTTTCTTTTTGCTGGGGTGGAGTATTTCATTTCTTTTTCCTTCATTGCTCAATATTGGTATGTCGTTGGGTTGGAGTTGATTTGATTCGAACGAAAGAAATATAGAAATGCATGAGACGTTGGTGAAACTATGTACATATGTCTATGTGTTTATGGGGATTGAATTTTAGGGGAGGGGAGATTTTATTTTTCAGTGTTTGTTTTTTTATTGATGAAGAGGCTGTTCCGGTTTAGAGCCCATAAAAATAGGTGATCTTTAGGAATTAATTAAAGGAAGACTATTAAATATAATTTAATGGGACTTCTTGCATTTTATTAAGGATGTCTTAAACTATACAAATAAGTTTTTTGTTTTTTAATTAATTATTGCAGACGCGACTGGGGAGTCGTTAAAGTCGAGGCGTCAAAAAATTCATCCAAATCGGTGGAATTTGTAGCACCTAAACCATTGGTCTGAAATAAAAGACAATACCTACCAGATTATTAAAAGGCATAAAACTCGCTCGTGGACTGACCAGTGAAAATGACAAAAAATTACATTTTTTGAGAAAATAACGACATTTGAAGTTTGAAATCATTTTTTCCCTATATTTTTCGCCCTTTCAACGCCTTTAAAAATCACAAATTTTTAATTATTTTAAAATTTTACAGGTCTGTCCACGAGCCAGAAGTATATTCTTCAAAATAAAAAAAATTTCAGTCAATTCGAATAATAACTTTTCGAGATACACGTTCCACCAATTTTAAGAACACTATTTTGAGAAAAACGCATTTAAAGTTTTACGTGAGCGCCGAGTGGCCGGGTGTTACCCATGCATTTGCCGCTACTAAAATACAAATAACTTCGGGAATTTTTCGAATTTCAAAAAATTTTTTAAACACGTATTCTTAAAAGATTGAACATTCGAAGAGTGAAATAAAAAAAATCGATATTTAGACCGGAACCTCCCCTTAACACAGATGTTCTGTTTATCGAGTTAATATGATTCGAAATGTCAAAGAAATATAGAAATATAAAAGATGTCGATGATAATTTGGAAAACGGGATTTTTAAAGGTGTCTATATATTTACAGATGAAGATACAACGAAATAATCAAGTCAGCAAATGACAGAATATTTTTATGGGAATTTTGTGTGCATAGCTGAACGAAGATTAGGTTGGGTTCAGTATAATCAAACGGAATAGCATTAACGTTCAAAGGCAGAAAGAATTCGCTGATATGTGGAAGAGACTTTTTCATAACAGAATTGCTTATCTTATATTCGTATCCGATAATAGAATGAATGATTCATGAGATAAGAATATTACGAATCATACATGATTTTCGGTAGTTGTTTACCTACATGTATCTAATCGTTTGATTCTTTAGAATTTGGATTTGGGGAATTAAAGAACATTTACTTGTCTGTCTGAAGATTTCATTCATGTCTGTCGCACATTTGGCTCGGCATTCACTAAATTAATTACACAATCCTATTAACTTGATTTGAGTGTCATAAATAGAAAAACATAGTCAAATAAAAATAAGAGTCACAAAATAAGTTATTTTATTTCATACAGATGAGGGGGGGGGGGGAATAAAAACTTCCTTCCAAATCTATATAGAACCCTACTTAAATTAAAATATAAATTTATGCAAGAGGGTAAGAATTAAAAAAAAAGATATAAAACAGAAATCATAATAAAAGACAATTAATTTATACATCACACTTTAGTGAATCGTGTCTATGAAACTCATGATAAAGTTTATCAGACACGCAGATGCATGCTTAAAAGTTACACAATCATTTTCACGTGTTAACCACGCGTTGATATTAAAGAGATTCGTCATTTCATGATTTTTCATTCCAATTAGTGAAACTGTTAAATAATGAAGAATCGAAGGAACATGTTCCAACTTAAAACTAACTTAATCGTAAAATTTCTGTTGCAGATAATTGCTGGCGAATATTTTCACTCGAGGTACTGCAAGTCGGAATCGACGAAGATATTATTCGGTTACAATATACCCCCGTGGCTATGGAACGCGTACTGCAAGGTGGGTTTCGAAGAAATGTTTCTAGTTTATGAGAAAACAGATTAAGCCTTTGCACTCTCCCTGTTTCTTTTGGCTTTGGTTTCAAAAGAACGATGATCCTAAAAAAGCATCACGGAAGTAGAAAAAACTTGTGACTACAGTGAACAGAACATTTCACCACCTGCTCTTAACACTTTCCTTTGCTTTATATGAGTTGAGTAGCAGATATACGAAGCACGCGCTTCCTGTCAATATTTAAAGATTTTAAAGCACACTTTTTGTTTACTTTATATAAATACGTTAGACGTGTCAACCAATTGGATGAAGACTTGATCTGATTTTTATTGAACTTGGGATAAAATTGATTCGAATACGATAATGATATGTAATCTTGATTCAAAGGTAAAATTTTTATTAATTTATAGGAATGTTTTTATTTGATGAAAATAAGTACAGTTAATTAAAAAGTGTCCATCCCATAGAGTATAGGTAACATTTTTAATCAATTTTCAACGTTGATTAATACAGTCTAGATTAATAAGATAAACCAGATATTCAATATTTATATAACATATAATAAAATTAACATTATATAGTAGATAATACAAATTATATAATATACTTATAATTATATAATATAATAATATAATATATATATAATTCAGATATTCAATATCAAATTTAATATTTATTATACGTTTTAACTTTTTGAAATTCTACTACCCAGGTTAAGCATCTTTTTGATAGATGATGCTCACTAATATACTGTATTAATCAAGGTTATATTAACAGGAATTAGAATTGATCACTCTGACTTCAGCATTGATCAAATATATAAAATATATTGTACGTATGTGGTGGATAATTTTGAGAACAACTGTACATCCTATTTTTCATTGTAATTAATAACACCGTTACAAGTACGGCACACCACGAAAATAAATTGAAAATTGTTATATAGTCAACATTTTATTACATACAATTAGTTCGAACAATAAGTCTTCATAGTTCGTGGTGTGAGTAGCAACTCCCTTCTGTCGAACTATTTATCGTTGTTCGATTGGATCATCGACATCTGACAATTTAAATTTATGACTCTGTATAGGGTGATCCAGGGGGAAGTGTAGATACTTTGTCAGTGCATTCTAAAGCTAATTTGCAGAGCAGAATACTGTCGACAGACTAACGAACAACAGCTTCCACGTAGCTATTTATTAATATTAAAATCATTCATGGTGCAATTTGGAAACGGTGATTCTCTGAAAAAGATACGTCGAACATATAAAAGGAAATTCTTTTGTAGGAGCCTCGATTTTCGAGAAAACTGACTTGACTGTAGAATAAATTGCCAACTCATATCATTTTATAGATTTCTATATTGAGTTCGCAACGGAAATGTTCAAAATTAATTTGAAGGATACAGTACAGTTGATTATGAATTATTTCTGTACACTATGTGTTAACATGTTTCACATTTACAACTAGATTCTTTAAATGGCAGTTTAATACAAAGAATTTGTATACCCTCCCATACAGCACACTCTCGTTGCAGCATAGTTGCAGTATAGTTGCGGTGCAAGATTGCAACGATTCACGCAACGTTGCCGCAACTATGCAGCAATAATTCTATGTCCTCCTGCTGCAAAGTTGCACAGCAACTTTGAGGCAACTTTGCACGGCAACTTTGAGGCAACGAAAAACTGTTAAAAAAAAATAAAAAAGTTATCGGTTACGACAGATTTGAACTCCGGACCGTCCGCATGACAATCTGACGCGCTACTGTTGTGGCCATGGAACCTTCTTGGATGTATAGTACTGTAAATGATATATATATTGATTACTCCGTACGTTAAAAACTTTTATACTACATGAGTACTACGACCCCCATATATTGTCGTTCCAAAAGCACTGTGTTCACGGAAACATCAGCTTGGCACGTGCCACCAGTAAAGTAGATTCTGACTTATGCTTGGAACTGATTAAATGGTTGCCTTCTCCGACATATATTTTATATTTTAGTTCATTATACAGAATGTCCGCGGGAACAGTAAACACCTGGATATTGCCTAACGTATTGGAGATATAAAAGAAATTGTTTACATGAAATTGCATGGTTGGAGGGGGCAAATTTACTACGGAACTTTTTTTTTAACAGATCACTTGATAGTGCGTTTCAAGACGAATTCAATAAAGTATAATGTATACACTTTATTTCAACCGGTTTTGGAGATATTATGTTTTAAAATTTGCTAACGCCGCAAAGTTCTGGCAAAGTTGCGACAAAGTTGCGGCATAATTGAGGCAAAGTTGCTGCATAATTGCAGGATAGTTGCGGCATAGTTGCGGAAAAATTGCGGCATAGTTGCGGCAAAGTAGTTGCGGCGCAACTATGCAGCAACTATGCAGCAACAATTCTATGTCCGCCCCGTGCAATGTTGCACGGCAACGTCGCAGCAACCATACATCGACATTGCGCTGCAACCATGCAACATCGCAAGGTTACTGCAACCATCCTGCAACTTTGCCGCAACGAAGTGTGCTGTATGGGCTATTGCATATATTTTGAAAGCTGAATCTCGGGAAACTGGAGGTTTTTATGTAACTTCCTATTTTAAATTATTTATTTACCCTTTCCAAAATAATATTTAATTTTCGTAGAATAGTCATTTAATTCACATGTGAAAAATAATAGAATGACATCCTTACGGGCAAACAGGAAGGATAAATGTGAATCCACAAGTTGTAAGAGATCATTGGCACATTAAGTTGAGAGATCAATGAAAGGGGTCAGACTATAAACTTAATTAGTATTAATTGTTGTAGTACAGAGGGTTAGACTAACCTTTCTTCGCAATATGTTTAGCTGCCAACTCAGTTATTCATAAATCTGTTGAATCCAAAAGAACTGATAAACTATTTACAGAGAGAGGCTTGAGTAACAATTATTTGAAAAACAAAATAAAAAATTGAATATTTGAATTACTTTATTATTTCTGTTGTAAACATAACTTAGAAAATGCACCTTGTTTTGCGTCAATACCAAATGAATCATTGCAAAATCATCGCTTACTTCAGTTAACTATTTCCAATAAAATAGCATAGTATTCAAATAATGACCAAGCCTGAAAAGAATTAATGCAAAAGGAATACGAAAGGATCCAAGCATGTAACTCATGTGTTCATAGATTAAGATTTTTAGGGTACACATAAAAATTTTGTAATTATTTTCTTGGTGCTTCAGGTGGGAATCTTTGGTTTCGGAGCTGCCACCACCGTTTTAATCACGGATATCGCAAAGTACACGATTGGGCGTTTGAGACCCCATTTCATGACTCTCTGCAGGCCTAACGTTAATTGTAGCCTAATCGAGAATCATCACAGATATATCGAGGATTATGTCTGCACTGAGAACACCTCAGCGGCGTTCCTGAAAGAAATCAGGTAAATACTCTATCGAACTACCTACTTGTTTAATAGATACAGCGCTGGAAATATTGATTGCATCACTCTGAAGTTTACGTAGCGCGCAGAATTTTCATAGCAATACGCGAAAATGATTCATATCCAACTTTTGTTGACCGAGATAGTGAGCTGCATATATTTGCAATAAATATTTTACGAGGTAGTAAGTGATAACGTGTTTAATATTCGAGTGACACAATAAATATTTCCAGTGTTAAATAACCCTTAAAAGTTGCAAAAATATAGGTAAATAAATTCTTTTGTCCGAATCAAAATAAGTGATACTATTAAATATATCATAAATGTTATATTAACTTTGTTCTCGTAAGACACTTGATTTTAGTTTTCCATATTTAAAAATGTAGCGTCATTTTGGGCAAAATATAGTTTTGTATAAAGTATGAGTGAAAATGGAAGTTCTCATACTGGTTGAACTTATCTCGATAAACTCCAAGTAACTTCGATTTATTTTTAATGGAAAAAGTATATTTTCAATTTTCATTTTCTTATATTATGATAAATAATTGAAAAATGGTGCACTTTACTACAATGTGCGATCTGTGCAGTTAGAATCGTCTGGGCATGTGATTCTTGAAGATCTCGTTGAAGGTCTTGGACCAAGAATTTTAAGGACAATAACCCCGTATCATATCTAGTATCTGAGATCGCAAAACGTTGAATCGCGTGACTGTAACAATCGCAGACGCGGTCGTGGAACGGGGAATGTGAAATTATAGTTGATGGAAGGAGATGATTGCCTTCGGTGTTTTTTGCTCGTTAATAGCTGGAACAGACAAAAGAACAATGATAGCTGGTTATCCAAATCCACGTCCCTCTCATTTCCATTTCATTGTTCGTGAAAAAACAAATTTCAAAAATATCTTTCCGAAACACAAAAAATAAAAGTGTCCTAACTTAATATACGCTAAATCATCGTAAACACAAGTATAATATGTCCCAATTCAATTTTTTAAAATCCACCAAATTGAACCGTTCTCAAGTTATAAAATGAAAATGCCCCCCATTCTTCATCAAACTATTACCCTATATGTACGACCCCACTTCGTTTAAACTGTCAATTATAATCTCACAGATGCCAAATAAAATCTTCTACCTATACCAAGAATACTGACAATGAGATTTAGCACAGATATAGATTGAAACTTGCATGCTTCGTTTACCAAGAAATTTACGACTGGACCTAAACAACTAAATTTACGAAAAATGTAGCTCTTTCAAGTAGAAATTTTAACGTAATCAAATAAAATAGAGGTTAATTTCAAGTAAATTTACAAAAAATGTAGTTCCTCCGACTAGAAATTTTAACGTAAGCAATTAAAATAGAAATTAATTTCAACTAAATTTACAAAAAATTTAGCTCCTCCAACTAGAAATTTTAACGTAATTTTCTTTCGTCATGCGCACGGGAAACGTCACTACTGCTCAGTACACCACTATAACTTCAAAACCAAACAGACTTGAAGATCCTAACAATTTCCCCTTCTTTTCCAAACCATTAATTTTACTCGCGAGAATAATGCAACCTCAACAAGCCATCAAAAACGCCAACTACTAACAACGAATACAAATCAACAACTCATTATTTAGAAAATAATAACACACGAATACAAATCAACAACTCATTATTTATAAAATAATTACACACTCCCCTGCAAATTTGCAAACGCCTGCAGAATCACCACGAAATTTTGAACACCCTGTACAACGCCACTCCCCTGCAAATCATCGTCCTATTCCATCTTGCTGAGAGGAATGCCCTCCGTGCCCCGATGATCCTCGGGCTCACGATCGACCTAGACGTTATTTGCCCCGCACCCGTGCTTTATTCGCAACGGAATTTCGTTGCGTTTTTGCCGGGGCAGCGGCTCGGGGCCGGTTCCAACGGATACGAGCAAAAAGGGCAGCAAATGACAATGAGGAAAGGCCGTGCGCAGTGGCGATTCGCATGGACGGGATTCGATCCGAATCGTGCGGCTCCCCTGGCAACAGGAAATACTATTACACGGACGAATTACCGTGAACACACCCTGGTCATTGTCACAGTGTAGCCCACGGTGCCCCACACCAGCGGAGCCATTCGCGTTTTTCAACCCCTAACGTCGTTCAGCGCCGCCCAGCGCAGTACACCCCATTGGCGATGTGCGGCACCCGAAAACGGTCTCCTTCTTAATGTTTAGTGGAAATCCTAGTCGATAATAGAAGCAGGGGGTGCATGGGTCCTTTATTGAATTGAAACCAATGGGGGTAAAGCATTGCATTTGTCAAAACACGTCGAGCTTGGAGTCGGGGTGATTTATTCGTCGAGGTAGGTGAATTTTGGGCGATGGGGAAGTTGGGGAGAAAGTGGTCGAGATTTCAGAGTAGGAGTTAGTAGGGTTTGTGGATTTAGGGGGATAATTATTAGAATCGTTTTTGGATCATGGAAATGGGCGTAAATATTTGCTTTGGCGAAATACGTTCTTTGAGCTTGGAGTTTGGGTGATTTATTTGTGAAGGTAGGTGAATTTTGGGGGATGGTGAATTTTTGGTGGCAGTGAATAGGGTTTTCGGATTTTAAATACCATGTTTAAAAGCCGGATTTTAAATTAAAAAGAAAAACAGTTTTAAATACTAGAATTAATATGTCAAAATGTTGTGTTTAATACGAAATTGAATATGAAATTGAACGGTACTGTCATTGGAACTGTTAAATGAGGAAATACATTCAGTTGGCAAGTGCAAGAAATATGAATACCCATAAAAAATGAAATTATTGAAGTAATCATGCAACTTGTATCTATGTAATTTAAAACACCTTGGAGTGTTATCAAGCATTGTAAACGATACAAAGAACGCAACACAAATAGAAGTAACTAATTTCCATTTCAATTTTCCGGGAAACAGCACTATTTCCAAGCCACGAGCGAGCACAAAATCTATGCATAAAATATGAATGACAAATACATCCCAACATCACTTCCCTAAAGAAGAAAAGCTGTCACAAGCTGTCCACACAAGACAATTTATTCTAACAAGCCAATTCACTGTAATCACATGCAACGCTAGATTTATTATCCACACTCATTTGTCGACGAATTAAAACTAATGGGATCGTGGAACACGATAAAGTCCTCGAAACGACGCAATTTCTGCTTCCGGTCAGCCTCAATTATGGGAATCGACCAGGAGAGGATTATTCGCGGTAGGGCACATAGATTATTATTTTCTTCGTGGTCCGCCGCCAAGGAGGAAGTTGTAGTGTGTTATCGCGCGTTGGTAGCAAAAAGAAGGGACTCTTCGCCGGTAGCTCATTTGATGTGCACGCAGTCGGGCGTATCGCGGGTCATCCGCCCTTCGCTTGATGCAGGGACAGTTTCATGTATAGAAAGATTTGAGGAATTGGACGATAAAAGCTGACAGAGAATTCATTCATACGTCCCACCCTCTGCTTCTCTGGCTCGTCAAAGAGGGGACTCGTAGAGCAGCCTTTCCCAATCTTCGGGACTCCGTGCATTTCAACGGTAACCCTTTCAATTACAACTTCTGCGAATCATTCTATTTGGTATTGGTCGAGGTTACGGTTTTCAAAAGCCACGTATCTGTACTTTGTTTAATGCCCTTCTGAGGGTGATATTATAAGTCGATGAAGATAATTATCTTGTTAATTAACACTGTCGAATACATCGATTCATTTCATTATATCCATGCACGAAAGCAGAAGTAGGTATCATTGTTCATTACCTTCCTCGAAACCCAATTTTGCATTAAGCAAAATATTGTCCACGAAAGTAGGTGCACTCGAAATCAAATTCAAATTAAGAAGGTGGGATGGATCCCTTGTTATTTTACTGGCTTATTTCCATATAATGATTCTTTGAATACTTTGAGTGGCAAAATTGTAATAGGATTTGGACATTTTTTTGTTGTTGAGGGAATTAAAATTGTGTCTAAGGTTTATTCTTAACTGAAGTGGATTTGTTGATTATAATAGAGATAATAATTTATCCATATAAAAAATAGATTATAAAATTTGATGATAATTTTAGGTTCTTTTGAAAGTAAAATTTTCTCGATTATAATCTTGGATTTTCAGATCTCTTGTTTAATTTCTGACGATTATACCAAAGAATCTTTTGAAATTCTATCCATGGTCATCAGAAGGGCCATCAATTGTGGCCGAAACGTTAATAGAATCTTTATCATAACATTTTTTGATAATTATTCAGATGCTTAACGCTTACAAGTATAAAGAAGCGATTTCTCATTCGATCCACCTCATTATCTATCCATCAACACTAAAAAAGGGGTGCCTGAAATTTCAAAATCACCCTCAATTACATCCACATTTTCAATACCCAAAATTTTGCAAAACCACACAGTGCCCACAACTACGTAAAAATTCCCCTCCACTCAACAAATCAACCCCAAATTTCACAAAAAAGACATTTCCCATCACCAAATACTATAAAAAAACTACACCTCCCCAAAATACCTCCCTCGAAACCACAACCGATTAAGAAGTAACATTCCTGGTGGAACAGCCACCTTCCCCAGGATAATTAACCAGTGTAAACAAAATTACGAACGCGTGGTGAGGCCATTAAATATTATAACTGAGCGAACGCTGCCGCGAAGGGTGAGTCAGACAAAAAAGAAGAGCGAAAGATAAATACAAGGAGAGGGCAGATAATGTTCGATTAAAGGTGCAGTTTTTTTGATGGCCAATTACTCTTTCAGATAGAAGTCCTTAGTCTACTCCGCCTTCTTACCCCCCCTTTCCACCCCCGGTTTCGGTTCTCCTTTTTTTTCCACGGTGCGCCCAGTGGAGGATCCTCCGTCGAATCTTTACGATCCACGCTTCGGGCCACGCATCCGCCGATTGTAATCGCCACGGAACACGGGCTGGAATTAATCGCGATAAAATTAATAGGGTCCCATTATGGGGCGCGTGTATATTGATGACGATAGCGAGTTACGCCGTTGGAAAAAGGAGGAACTTTCGTAGGGACGATCGGCGGATGAGATTTATTTGACACGGTGCAATTTATAACGTTGATCGTTTCAGATTATCCTTCCCCTCCGGGCACTCGTCCTTCTCTGCCTACACCATGGTGTACCTGGCGGTAAGTTCCTCTTCTCTTTGCGCAAATTTATCGCTGCTTACTTAGTTTCGTAATCGGCTTACCCTTTTCTCTTCTGTCTGTGGCGAAAGTGAAGGGAATGGTGGGTGGAATCGCAGAGGGCTGCGATACTCGCCTGTATGAAGTAAAAATGTTATTCGTTTTTTAACGACATGAGTAAAAATACCTAGTCCCGTTTCCCATTTCCAATTAATTCCGATGAAAGAGAGAGAGAGAGTGATTTTAATGCGTATAGATTGCATTATTATTCTTTGTTTTTTCGTGTGAGCTTGGTGGTATGAAGTTTTTGTTAATCTCTAGATTAATTTTATTATTTCTTATCATAGTTATCTGTTTTAATGTACTTCTTTATTAACACTTTGATAGTCTCTGGCACGATTCTGACGTATGTGTATTATTTTCTATGGGAATCAGAATTCAATTTCGCGTTGTTTTAATGGTTTTTAAAAACCAATGAATAGTTGGGATGTTTGGAAAAGATGGCTGTGTTTGCTTCAAAAGGTGCGGTCGTTAAAGTGTTAAGGTGGGTATTCTTAATCGCCAGGTCAAAAACATCTATTTACAATAGTTTTAAGTAGGTATTAGGAACATATTCCTAAAAGGATATTTTGAAATTCGGATATAAATTCGATTTTCTCGAAGTAACATTTTCCAAGTTGCTAAAAGCCTCATCTCCCAAATAAATTGAGATATTAACATGAAATTTTAACTGCACACGACACATATATTTCTCCAGGCATGGTACTAGAATCAACTGAAACTATGAAATATTACACTTCTTTGTTCAATTAACAAAAATCTATATACCAAAAATATCAGTTTTTTGTGTTTTAAAGGACACCGTTTTGAAAGCGCCACTAAACAATAATTTCCTCGAAATTGTCGTTTCCTATAAAGTAGAAGTGAGATTTTAAACAACGATTGTTTGACACAGACAGCACCCATATTTTAAAAAAAGCAAATAATATCAAAGTACAGTAGCTATATTTTACAATCTCGTGTTCAAATCTCAATTTATTCGCATTAATACCTTTCCCGCAAAAAATCCATGAAATATGCGTTCCTCTTCCGCTTGCAAGTGAGAATACTCCCTGAACTATTGTATTAGGTCATGCTATGCTATTTATTGGCTACCATGCTTTCAACTGTATGTAATTGGTCGCGTTCCTTCAGCTGTACTTGCAGCTAAGACTGACATGGAAGGGTAGCAAGTTGCTGAAACACTTCCTGCAGCTGGTGTGCCTCCTTATGGCCTGGTTCACCGCTCTATCACGCGTGTCCGACTATAAGCATCATTGGAGCGATGTACTGGCCGGCTCGACCCTTGGTACCATCGTGGCACTAGTCGTGGTGAGCATTATTCTCCTTAACTATCCTATTGTGCGATCATAAATATGAAATGTGCTATGCACCCAGTTCTCTGCGCCCCCCTTTCGCCGTGCGTGACGATAGAAATCGATGAAAATAGTGTCACTGACACAGAGATTCGTGACACGAAATGCCCTCTCGGATATTCATCTTCTTACGTCTAAGAAATCTATGATAGCCGTCGCGCATTTTGGTGAAGTGCGGCAAACCGAATCGAGGAAATGAATAATAATTAATTAATTGTGGCTGCGCTTCGGTAATCAATTGTTTATAAAATTTTTGCCTCCGTGCTTCGCCAAAATATGCGACAGCTTTAAGAAGTACATCCATTAATCTTCAGCAAGAGTAAACGTACAGAAAGGGTTCAAAAACAGTGGAAGAATATTTTGCTCGCAACGTATTACTAACTTTTGTAATATCACTGCGCTGGTGGGTACGAAATGATGCTTAGAGAACAAGAGGATTTAAGTTAAATAGAGATTCTTTCCTTGCAAAAGTTACCTAAGTTAATGAAAAAAAACGCACCTCATAAAAAATAATGGTTTCTTCTGTAAAACTCCTCTGAATCCATTGAATCAGGATTAATAAGACGACTCGTAGGAATATCTATATAACTCCAACAACCTCCATGAATCTAATATATTTCCTCGATTAACAATATTTAGCATCTTTGACTACAAATATCGCGTTGACCCTAGCAAAGCGGACGCCGGATCCCTTCTGACCCACCCACTTACACCACTTATCGTTTATTAATATCACTTCTATAAGAAGCTAAGAATTTCACGAATTTATAACACTGATGCACAAGAGCTCTACCAGAAAATCTTGTTCCGCGATTTGTGCAAGCGAAATTATATACCGTGGGTCAAAATGGACCCCGCGTCCGTCATCCAATAGCCAGATAATAAAACATATGATATAATACAGCCTGGCTTTTAAATTTCCATCTGGATCCAATGCCAATGTCAATAATCAATTGCCTTAGAGCTGCGCAGGGTGGGGGAATCAAATGATTTGAAAACTTTTCGCAGGTGAACTGCGTGGCGGACCTGTTCAAAGAGCGGCGTCACTGCTCGGCGGAGGAGAAGCACCGCGCCGTCGACTACGAAACAGGGGGCGGCACACAGGTGAATAATGGCACTACTAATCGCAACTGTTGACCTAACGAGCTCGCTCTTCGCTTGCTGACCACGACAAGGCCGTGACTGTCTTCTAGCTGCCTCCGGGAAGCTAGCCCGATCACGGGGAGCAAAACGCTGGGCGGCTGGGTACGCGGGCAGCTCTGCCCTAGCTCCTTCCCGAACTTTTCTAATCTGACAGCGAACTGCCTTATGCTGGGACCGTTCATCGCGTGGCACCATCCCGACGGCGCCGTTAGACGCTGCCGATTCCACGCCTTTTATCGTCATCGCCATCGCCCAGAGATCCCATGCATCAGACTCTGTGGAAAACAGCCCGGCGAGCCTGTCCCTTTAGAAACCTCGCGGTTGCTCGCAGGCAGGCTTCCTTAAATAATAACACTTCGAGTGGCGTCGGCGTGAAAGCACGCCGAGGAGCTTGCAAGCTGGGTTGCCGGAAGAAGGGGAAAGTGACCGAGGAAGGGGTTGGTGACGTAGTAGAGGGGGAGCGGGTACAGCTATTGGAAGTTGGAGCTCAGTGACGTAGTAGGGAGAACAGGAGTTAGGGAAATGGATTACAGTAAACTCTCGTTATGGGCTCGCGCTCAGGGCTGGCGGTGAACTCTTAATGAGTAGCGTCGACGATTCCGAGCTGTTGATGCCGCGAGAGAGAAAGACGAAGCAAGACAAGAACTCTCACTCTCGACCGAATGATTCCAAGAAGTGATGGGAATAGCGACGAGCGCTTAACGCATAGTTGAGATGAGCTCATAGCGAGAGTTTACTGTATCTCATACCATTAATCTTGCATACTGAGCACAAGTCCTCCGGGTGTGTATTCTTCCGACAACCCTGCTTGCAAGCCGCAACTTGCAACCCTCTTCGCGTGCTTTCGCGCTCGTGTTTCCTAGAAAACAGCGAAGCTAACGCATAGGTATCCGGGAATGCTTCGTTGACAGAGAAATAGGGAAGAGTTTCCAGTTTCCTAAAATCTTGCGCCACTCGATGTGTTTAATCTTTTGTTCGGTGAAGAGGCTTCTGTGGTTGGTCCGAACGTTTTGTCACCTCTGGTGGTAGGAGTTCACGCAGCAGGGAGCGACGATTTGTTTGTGCTGTCGTTGCTTCAGCTTTGACGTTGTTTGGGCAATCACGCGTCTACATGGCCCTTTTTTAATTTCGTCCAAATCTTGGTTCGCCTCTCTCGTGTCTGACTGTATTTTATAAAATACATCGCCGGAGGAGGGAGCTCTTATCGAATAGCATGCGAAGGGATTGAAGCTTGCGATTACTTTTCAGAGAAGCATCCTTGCAAGCGATATTGTCTAGGCAAAGGCGTGTTTGTTGTTTCGGTGAAGATGTATTTATTTCTTGTTGAGCATTATTTATTTATACGCCAGGCCGTAAACAACGAACGATCGTCTCGTTGCCACACAGTGGAGGGGTTCTGCTCGTTGTCTGCGATTCTATATATTTCGATTAAAATGAGGGAAGCTGGCGCGGTATATTCGATTTATTCTTGTACTATATTTTATTAGAGATACACTTGTTGCTCTTTGGTGCTCTTCGTCCTGTTACTCGCGCCGAAATTGTTTAACTGGAGGCGTACACGTGTACGTTGAATGAGAAATAGCATACCCATATTTCTCACTATGTCGATATCGTGTTGGACTCTTGTTTCACGAAGATTTTGCAGTATCGAACGGAGCACGCGCGACGCAAATATTCGTTGCTTGCTGGACAAACGTGACACGTGTATTCGTAGGTTTACAGGTTCGTCATAAATCGTTGGGTGGGGTAGTTTGCTCATTGCAGCTTGCGGGTATATTTGCACAATGCTATCGCGAGGACATAATGCAGAGGGATGTCGGTAGAGAGAGATCTCCTATGATACCGAGATTTATCCTTCTCTCAATCTCGCCTCGAGCGGTATGCCCGTTAATAAGAAACTTCCTAATGCAATAAGAAGCCGACGGCTCGGGAGAACGTATAATACAAAGTATTACGTCGTTATTTAAGCAATTAGTAAGCTGTACGAAAATATGTAATCTTATTGGATTTGTAACTAGATTATAATACCATTTCGAAAACTGTATATATATATATATTTCTAGGCTCCGAAAGTATAGATTCTCACGTTTCGATTGATTTTCTATTAAACTTTTTACATAACTGATACGGCAGGCGTACTAGGTACGCGCGCTGTAATTCTAAAATCTATTTGATAGTATAGATGATACCTATATATGATATACATAAAATATATATATACATACACGTGTATATATGGTGCTTGAAATGTTTGAAAAACATACGGCAGTGCTGTATTGTCAACTGGAAGTATTGTGTACCTGTACACTGTTGATAGATAAAAATGTGTACGTCTATATGTTAAGATAGAGATCTTTATTTATTTTATAAAGGATATATCGTGTATTCGATTCGTTCACGAGGGGTGCCTAAGAGAGATCAGTAAGTGGTTTCTCACTTACCTTGGATCTGTTGGAATGCTCGGGAAAGAATCTTTCAAAGTAAAATTCACGTATATACACGTCGAAGTAAAAAGTCTTGTGCCCTGTGAAAGGGGGTAATAAATAATATACTACAAATTATATACCTGTCGATGGTTTACTGCAAAAATATTCTATGTCCACTTTTAGCGTTTTAGAGAAAACCAGTTTCAAAAATGCAAGGGTAGGTATTTTATAATTAAATAAATACACAATTTCAGACAAAGTGGATGTACAGTAGTAGATTTTTTTCTTGTATAACGAAGCTGATCGATAACAGTTACTTTCCTGCACACAGCATCATGATCGTCATCATTGTAATTACTCACTGTTAATGGCTAATTGAGCGAACTGTGAACGTTAACTACTTCCTTCGCAATTACTCTAAGTAACCTGTGAATAATTATTTGACTTACATAAGGATGTTTATGTAACAGTGTTTTGGTTCAAATTTCATTGAGTAAGTGATTTAGGAATCCTCAAAATATTGGTCTCCGATGATGTTTTTGCGGACACTGTTTGTTTTCCTACCTTCCTTTCAACGGAGCAATAATCGTGAAATAAATATACGCCCACAAGATTTTTTACTTATAGTTACATTCCCGAATTAATGGAAGAATTATGAATTACAATTTTCAGGCTCCTTTTGGACGCGTATCGGTATGTTTATTACCGAATCGAAACGATATGTACTATTTTTCGTACGGAGCTGAGCTCGAAAAACATTTTGGGATGGAATGCCTTGTGAATTTTTTTTAATCGACACGTTTACAATTTGTTATTCTGTAGTGTAGAGTATACTTAATAAAACAATTTCTTTGTTATCTGCATGGAGGGGTAGTTTTATGGCTGCGTTTTATGTAAAGCAAAGGTATTAACTTACACGTGAGTATCTTATTGACCATTATTTCTGTGCTTGTGGTTGCATGTTTTAATTTACATTTTCATATTCCATGTGTCACAAGTGTGGGCTTATACTAATTTTATAATAACTTAATTTCATTTTGGTTTCAATTGGGTGTTTATATTTTCCTCATTTGTTTAACTCCTTTGTATAAATCTGAAATCGCACAGCATTTAAATATTTGTCCTTTGGAAGCGTAGAAAAACTTTAAAAACTTATTTCCCTAAGTAGTTGTTCGTAGATAGCGTGATCAAGTTCAAATACAATTTCTAGAAAATTATAAAAATTAAATCATAAAATGAAGCGGGTTTAATTTTTCGCTCATATTTTGGTTAACATTCCCTATCACAGTTCATCCTCTTTCGCATTTATGTATATAAATATTTTTTTAAATTCATTTTCGTAACAATTCCATTCGACTTTCGATCTCTTAATCAGTATCAATAAACAAATTACTACCCCCTTTAAGCGATTAAAAATACATCTGATTCTGCATACTGAAATACAGTTTAAAAAATAAATATAATTCATACATTTTATAAACATTCCTATTGTCCTATTTACAGTTTATGACTGGTAACTTTTAGTAAACCACTTGAAAGAAAATTTCTTGAATTTTATCAAGAAATTTCATGGTAACGTAATCATGTATTCGATCAAGTTCTTCGAATACTTGAGTGTACAATAATGGTCAACAAGATATTACCTTTCAATTACGCGATTAATAGAATTTAACTAATTTTGTAGTTAGATACTTTTTTTAAATCCTGAAGATAGAGAGGGCTAAGGCTTTATTTTGTACGTCTATCACATTTTATAGCCATCGACGAGGAGAGAAGGTAGCGACTTATCACGATTAAGTGATCGAACCTTCAGTTATAGTGAATCATATTGTATTTAGCAAATTCATCAGTTTCACTGGTACAATCATATTAAAGAGGTGAAAGGGTTAATAATCGGTGTTAAAGGATTTCGTTTTTCTTCTAGGACAAGTCTTTTGGTATTTCTTCAAACAGAGGCGTTAACAGGGGGGTCACAATAACCAACGCGGTAACGTTAATTAAAAAACAATTGTGACGTATGTATTTTGTAATTACTGATATTCTGGCTAAGTAAATGAATGTAAAGAACCATTTGTTAATAACAACTGTTTGCCGTGGGATGCCAGGAACGAGTACTTGTGATCGAAATATAAGAAATCAACGAATGATTATCAGCTTCAGATATACTGGAATGCTTTTCCTTTATTCTAGGTATTCGCCGACGATACGATCGAATGTAATTTAAGAAGAAGCCAAGATAACGAGTGGCTAAGAATTTGGTAAAAAATTGTCAATTACACGGAACCCCGCTTATGATTTATACAAGACGTGAAAAACATTGTTGCGAGGAATGAAGGCTAGTAGAAGTTTGATTTATACGTAGTGAATGGGTATTTTTCAAATTTGTTAATCATCTATTCAGGAACTCAGAACACTAACAATTTTAAGTTCCTCTCACAGAAAAATAATATTCAACAAAAGCAGCAGCATTGAAGCCAAGTACTTAACTTCTAAACAAGGATAATAATAATTAATTTACGTTCCCGAAAAGGTCGTTACACGAATTTGAAAAGCACCTTCATCAACGATTGGCATAGAAAAATTGCAGAATGCGAAAATCGAGCTCAAATGATATTTAAACGAATAGAAACGTATTTTAACTCTCAGAATGGCGATGTTTCTGGTGGCAGGCCGTGACTGGGTCAGTTTAGACCCGTACGCAGCTTTCTTTTGTTCTTCCATTACTTAGGAACGTGATTCTCGATTTTCTCGAGTGATATTTGTGGCTCTTAGACGCCAAGCCGATCAACTCCACTTCCTGGAAATCTCGAAGCTTTAGTACTTTAGTATGATTAGTGCTTAACTTATCAATTTCCTATCATTTTTATTTCATGCAGTTGATCAGTTTGGCTTCTGAAGAACGCATTTCGCACTCTGCACATCGTTTTGAAAATCTAAATCTATATTTCCGACACAAACGCGCCCTTTCTTCGTGATGCGTTGATTTGAGGGGTATTTGCAGGTTTGACGCCTAAAAATATGATACAGTGTTTAGGATTTTTTTCAAATAACTATACAAGATTTTTTTATTACAATTTCCCATTTTTATATTGTCATAAAAAAAGTTATGCAATGTGACACCTGGTTCAATCGTCGGAAATTCAAAAATCAAATGGTTTTTTTAAAGTTTAAACCTAAAACTGGGAGACCTCTCTAAAATTATTTAAAAAAAAAATAAAAAACCCAAATTAATGCGTATTTGAATAAGTTTCAATTTTCACCTATTTTCTTCGATTAAAAACAAAAGAATCAATTAGTATTAAGAATTTGTGGGGGTCGACTAGATTGAAGTCATACAAAGATAAAGCAAAAAATTTTAGACAAACTGACGTCTAGTTTTCTTTTAATCGTGCGCGTCAGTTTGAAAAACGGTGTTTGATTAAAAACGCTTATTTCCCCTGAATACCGGGCGTAAATCACATAGCCTGCTTTGCTTCTCAACGATACAACTTCTACCATATTTCAAATTTCTTTATAAAATTTTAACTCAACATTCTTAAACTGTTACACTGTCAATTATAAAAAATGATTTTTTGAAACCTCGAACCCGCAAATACCACTTAAGTCAGTCAACATGAGTTAAGAAGTTCGACGAAGCTATTACCAGCGTGGGTCAAGATAGACCCAGCCACGGTCGTCCATAGATCGAACAATTTTATGCGAGTTTTATTCATCGGAATTCGATCAAACGACAGGAATCAACGTTCCACGAATATCCAATGCTGCGGAGTAGCAATAAACTAGTACGATTTTTTTAAATGTATCGTGCATAATAAATACATAATGTACATAATACGATAAAGTTCCGTAGCAACAAGCTTCTCGTTGCAAATGATTGAACTTAACGAGAGACCGTCTAAAATCGTTTCTTTGAACCTAATACGTAGCAATATAAACGACGGTGGCCACTCTGAACGTGGACTTGGCCATTTATCATTCGTTCTTGCATATAACGAATGAATGCGAATATTTTGTAAGTTCGACCACTGCGCCCTGCGTAACTGAGGCAGGGATGCACCTGATCTTCCTTCGTTGGAACCTCCCTATGTATGCGGGAGGACACTTTAGATACCGATCTATTCCTGCTGCCATTAATAACATTGATAAATCTCCGGTTATAAATGGAGACCTGTTATCTTACGCGAGTAGGAATGCCAATGACAACGTCGAAAGTAATATACTGCGGCCACTGCACGATGCAAAGATTAGCCTTGTACGTGGAACTGTCTTGTATACGAAAGTCTTGAAATAAAACTTCTGTATATGTACGCTAAGGGTGACAATGGCATTAATCATTGTGTAATCATGTGTTGTCGACAGAGTCTACAAGTGTGTGGTGTACGGTACACGGCTAACAAGGGAAAATCGGTAACTCGAAACTTCAAAAAAATCTAAAACTTTGCAGAAATGTAGCTTATGTGAAAATTTTCGAAGTTGATTTTCTCGGAAATGAAGCGCAATATCAAAAAATTGTATTCCTTTTTCTTGATTTATTTAATTGTTATAAGTTGAAGAGAAATAGTATCTTTCCTCTAGGAAACATTTTTGGGGGTTGGAACTTATATTTATGGAAAGTGTACTTGTTGTATAGAGTTTAACGATACCAATTTTGGGTTCAGAAATATTTTCGTTGAGGAGTTGTGAGGCGAGAAAGGAAAAATTAATAAAAGTATTTTGAAAAAATGCCTTTTTTTAGATTTTGGAAAATATTGTCTTTTTATAGGTTAGACGAGGTTAGGACTGGGTTACACATTTTTGCGGCCGTCTTGCGTTCCGGATCTCAGACATCGAATTAAAATTTTTTTAAATACCTATCTCTCACATTGAGTTCAAGCATTGCTATTTTACTTTTTAGAAGAATTATCGCGTTACGGTAATATATGTATGATATTTAGTTGGGTTAGAAAATACTTCTAAATTTCGGAGTCTTTTTTGCTTGATAACTTTTCGACACATAGGTATATAAATCCCTAAACTCAAAATTGATATTTTTGCATGTTATTTGATACGTGCTTTCGACCAATATAAATTTACGGTGAAAAAAGGTTTCCCAGCGGAAACGTTTACCTTAACTATTTTTTGATTCGGTAAAAAAACGGTCCTGGAGGTGAAGGCACTCTTTGAAAGAAATTGTGAATTTTCATATTATCGCGAATATTTGCGAAACCGTGAAAAATATAAAAAAAAAGTTCATTTCGAAGTTTTATGGCTTTCGATATCTTACAATATGGTGATAAAGATTTTTCGAAAAAAAACGTGTTGAGTATAAATTTTGAAAAAAAAAATGTTTTTCGTAAATTCTTTATCGTCGCTTTGCAGGACGTAAGAAAACCATAGAACTTTGAATTTAACTTTTTTTATATCTTTTATACTTTACAGTATCGTAGATATTCACGATAATCTGAAAACTTACCATTTTTTTCGAGGGGGTGTTTTCACCCTTAGGACCGTTTTATTGTCGAATTAAAAAATTGTTACGTTATTAGCATCACATTTCTGCAATGTCTCAGATTTTTTTGAATTTTCGAGTTGCCGAACTTCCCTTGTAAGTATGTACATAAGGAGCTGTTAATGTTTAATTGGTTCATCCTGCCTTAAATCTTCTGCGTAATACGATACCTTGCTAATTCCTATTGCTGCTACCGTTGCTACGTATACGATTTGCAATTTATAGGCTTGCTCGCTATTGTTGCTGAGAGAGAACGCCGTATATGTGTTCTAGATAAGTATCACCTACTTTACACTTCAAATTATACGTATTAAATTTTATTGCTTAAAGCCACATAACGATAAGGTTTAGTGATAAAATTCAAATAGAATAACATGATATTTAAGATCGTATATGAGTCTTCCATGAGTGAAAGGAATTTATTAAATATGAATCTGAAGTGTAGAATGTTAAACAGTTTGCATTTTTAAAGCAGCTTTGAAATTGACACAGAAACTATTTAAATTTCAGAACGAATTATCGTCACTCCGTGGGAAAGTGGTGGTATCTTACGATGGAGTTGAAAGAAATGCGGAGAACGCCCAATAAATGCTTTTAATTGCCATTAAAGAAGGATAGAACGCAAATACACGAAATTAATTTATTATATATATATATATATATATACATACGACTTAATTTTAATCTGTAACTTATTTAATATACTATTTAATATATTCATAAGTCTAGTTATGGGTTCACACGGAAAAATAATTTGCAAAAGAAATGCGTACTAAGGCGCCCAGTATTTAAAAAGCGCGCCATTGAAACCAGGTTTCTAATTTCCAATTATTTATGTACGTACATCTCGAAAACGAAGGCTTACATTGCATCATGATAAGGAACTTCCTAATCTCATTTTGCATAAAAATTCTACTCATATTTATTCATACATCCTTTATTTTATTAAAATACGATTCCCGCGTTTTTAAGATACGATCTGCAGGAAATGTTAGATAATCCAACCGCGTATCTCTTTCTTCTTCCTCTTGTTATCAATTTTCTTTCCTACGTAATTTATCCTCCTAGCCACTAAGCCATACACACCAACACCTCGCACTCTTAGTCACCACAAAACTGCGAACAGTCATTAACTTTCGCTATTTCTCCTTTTCTGTTTCAAATATTCAACTGTTCCCGCCACGATTACTAACCTAGTGGCGGCATCTGTTGGAGATTGCGGATACTTCTCCTGCCTTGGCCGACCCAGCTGACATTTTAAACTAATGTTACTGTGTTACGTACAATGTGCAATATATAATTTAATAAGAGTAGCTTTGCAGATGCATGATTCGCGAATGTAATACGACACTTAGTTCCTACTTTTTATACAGACACGTTTAGAGGACAAATATTTTTGAGATACACTTTACGCAACAGTTTCCCGGTCACTTGATATTCCTAAATTGTAAACATAACCTCAACGTGAGTGATGCTCGTTTTGCGTGGCTTTCAGAATACAAATCTGCTTGTATTACTCGGTGGTCTTTTACTGTGCCTTGTCTTTATGATACAAGTTAAACAGATTTACAATAACAATCAGAAGTACAGCAGATATTTGGGATACAAAGAATATGTAAGGTTTGACGGTAACGTAGATGTACGAACAGGTGTTTGTCCATTAATTGTAATTGATACGCTTGTACGTTAGATGAATGAAATCACGACAGAGTTGAAGGCAGTAGAAAAGTCTGCGAACAAGTCCTCCACTTACGTTCGCCAGTTGAACGAGATGCTTTTGAAACATCGCGAAAGGGATGCCAAAAATATGTCTGTACCACGTGGAGCTTTCCCTTTATAAACTATTATGGCAAGTATAATTGGAATAAAATCATCGCCATGTTTATGTAAAATAAATTCTTTATGCATATTCGTATGTAATAATTGTCTTTACAATATTCAAAAGACAAAGTTATTGGAATAATAAACGAACTGGGCCAGTGGAACCCATTATGCAAGTTATATACCACATAAGGGCGCCAACCGAAGGGGATGCTAAAAAACTATATCGCATGCTTAATAAATAATAACATAATTGAATCCTGTTCTAGCTTATTAACTAGGCAGGAGACGCTACTGTGTAAAATTTACAACAGAGGCGCTAGTTGCGAAAATATCTTTTTTCCCGCGTTTTAAAGACAATTTTTTAAAGAACTTTAATAAAGATTTTAAGATATCTCATAAATTTTGTTTGATTCTTAAAACACTGTACTTTAACATAAAAATTGCAGAGTTATAAAATATATTCTGAAACCGTGGTTTTTTACGTTTCAATTGTGGGTATTTTTGACCCGGTAGCGACAACCTGTGTTACAATATGGGGTGCGTCTCCCACCAGGTTAAAAAAGAATGGCAGAGGAGAGATTATATCGACGCGCATTACGAAAAGTAGCACGTTTAATTTTTTCTACATGCAGTTGTCCGTAAAAAAAAATGAAACATGCTACTCTTCGTAATCCGCGTCGATATTTACTATGAAAAATCTCAAGTATCTTATATTTCTTTATAAATACAACTTTATGTTAGAGTAAAAGCTTTGAACTGGCAGAGTGTTACATCATAATATAAAAGATATAGCAAATTATGTTAGCGATTCATTTTATTTAAATGATTATAATACCACGCCCTCAGATTCTTTCTACATCATTACACGTGTAAAAAATGATTCGAAATATAATGAACTAAATAGCTGCAGATATATACTTTTTATACGCTTAACGAGTTATATATAATTATTGCGCACGTAGGTGTAACGCTGAGTATTGTATGCTCCTCAGTATACTATATTCTATCAACTCTTAAATAAAATTATCGAGCGGCATACATTGGGGAGTTGTAGCTCCAATACTATCAAGAATACCACTTGGCGCACAAAGCCAAGGATCATTTGTTTCTTGCTGCCACGTAAATAATCTGTTTCTCAAATCAGTAAACAGTTCCTGAAAAAGAATCCAGTTACAATTTGACTTTACTTTAACCAACTACATAAAAGCCTCTTGCATTTTCTTTATCTACCTTTGTAGACGGTTTAAAAGCAATATTATTTCTTTCTTCCGGATCATACTTTAAATCGTACAATTCCCATTCAGGTCTGTCGTAATAACTTCTTAATGTTTTGTACCATGGGAGTCGTTGATTGTTTCTTGTCCTATTTAAGAGATCCTACAAAACGTTACGATAACTTAATAACTGCTAATGCAACGTAAATCCTATTTTATAAATATGAGTAACAAACGGGGCCAACATATGATGTTTATTTTATGTGTTCGCAGATTACCTGGAAGGTTGGAGACACGTAAAAGTCCTGATCAATGGGAAATGGCATTTTGTAATTAATATTATGTATGAGCTTGTATCGTTTAGTTCTAATGGCGCGCATGGGGTAATACATAGTAACTTCATGATGCGTCTGACTGGCGAAAACAGCTGTGTTGTTTTCAATGGGCTCTACATACAGAAACGCACAAGAAAATAATGTCGCAGAGTTGTCTTTCCAGCGAAGATAGATAATTTATATCGATTTACCTTGAACTAGAAGCGGAAGAAGCGACTTTCCTGTTAAAGTTGGAGAAGACACTTTGTTTGTATCGATCGGAGATTGATCCACATAGGGTATGTTAAACCAGTCTAGTAATGTTGGTACAATATCCAATAAAGATGTTAAACTATACGTCACGCTATTCTTTCTGTGGCTAGGGATCGGTGATCTGATCATCATAGGTTCTGCCAAACCTAATATTATAAAAAAATCACTCCCTCTTGTAGCTATTTCGAATACTAATTCAGAAATTTTCTTATCCCAGCGTCTGTACGTTATTTAAAATAGTTTTAGTAATACCTGGTTCGTACAAATTTGTTCGACCATTTGGAAATGGTATGCCGTTATCAGACGTGTAGATGACCAGTGTGTTATCTTTAAAACCAGCATTTTCCAGTTCTTTTAGAACTAGACCGACACCTTTGAAATTTTAATATCTTGCCATTAACTCTTCAAGCAACGCTTTCATTTAATTAGTACCTACCGCAGAAGTTACAATATTTTCCTGCGCATAAGAGTGTATGGAATGTTAGTCTATATACCTTGATCCAAGCGAGAAATAGTCGTATATTGGGCAGAAATATCTCGCCTGGCTGCTTCTGTATTTTGTACAAAGTAAGGAACCTTCACTTGATCCCACTGATAGTATATCGGATGCCAATCGGGGATGCTACCCATACCAACATCGCCATTTCCAAATTTCTCACAAAAGTTCCCATATTCTGGATTAGAATGACCACATCGATGGGGATCGTGAAATGCGACGTACAAAAAGAAGGGCCTAGAAACGTAGAAGTCCTTTCAGTCTTTTCTTACTCGTAACAATATGCATGCACGTTTTATTATAATTTGGCGAAAGTTGCGTGTAAACAGAAGAATATTTTAGAACAAAACAGATTCATACTGTGTTTGATTTTGAGAGAGGAACTCTCTGACTAAAAGTTTGATTTTAGTGATGTTACGACCAACTTGAAGTATAGAATTATTTTCTTCGGTTTGCGAATAATCAAATGGGTACACATTGTTCGGTCCCACATGTTTTTTACCGATGATACCTGAAAGATGTTTTAAATGAGATTAATAAGTAGTTACGATTACTATTACGTTTCGATATACCTGTTCGTATGTTGTGTTTCTTTAATATCTTTGGCAAGCTTTGAACGCTATCGAATGAATTAAAGTGATGGATCCCATGATGAAGACCATACATTCCATTTTCATGACTCGGTAACCCAGTAAGTAAAGCGGAGCGACTAAAATTTTCAAACAATCATGAGAGCGATTAGAAACAATTGATCGACAAACTCAATCGAAAGTTGTACCTAGGCGAACAACTGCTGACCGAAGAGTACGCGTTATTAAATAACAAACTCTCTTTTGCCAAGTTATCTAAAAAAGGTGTTTGGCAGATCTTGTTTAAGTAGGATCGCATTTCAAATCCTCCATCGTCGGCTACATGAAAAATCAGATTAATTATAAACATACAAAAGTAAAATGTTATTTTTTGTGAATGAATATCACAATAGCTTCGAAGCTTTGAAATTTGCAATAAATAAACAGCGACGAGTGTCGTTCATTTAATTATCACGAAATCGAAATTTTTGAATTTGTGTGATAAAGAAACGAAACTTATTTTTTACCTAACAGTACGACGACACTTTTACGCGAATTAATGTTTGCATTGAAATTACGCAACTCTAATAAGATAAGGAAGATAAGGCAATATAATTGATTCAAACAGATTTTTTTCGACATTGCAATTTGCAACCGAGAGGAACAGAACGCACAGAGCCCGCCAAACTTGCCACGTATTAACTACAGCACCGTCTGTACATTCTTTTTTTATTTCTTTCACTCATAACGCTCCATTCGTTTCGAGATCGCGACGAACGTAACGAAAACGAAACTTTCGTTTGAATAGAATTAGAATGAAACGCCCAGTGTAACATTAAATGCTGTTTTTTTCTACTCGATATCGGTTGATTATTTTTTGCATAGGTTATATTCAATGTCAGGGTTTGAATAGTGTTTAATTGAATTGTTAAATCCTGTTGCATCGTAAAATTACGAGTTGCAGTGCAATGCGTTCTTCGATTCGTCGATCTGGAAATAATAATTTCATAAGAAGCGGGAGTTTTTTCGAGACATTCACGATTTGTCGGAAAGAATGGGGACGTTTTAGATGGAGGGGGATTGTTAATATAATGTAATGATGGGATGTGCCTTGCACGTGACTTATTCCCATATATCTTGCTCACTTGCCGCTTACTGTGGTTTTTTTATCGATAAAAATAGTAATAAAGGTTTTTTGTATAAATTTTTTTGTACGCACTTTTTAATGCTTTGTAGTAACTGTATACGTATTACTGTATTATTTTATAGATTTGCTTTTTATTGAGAGTTTAATATGAAAACTTATGTTTCAGATTAAATCAGCAAACAAAACCAGTTTAATATGTCTAAGAAGATAATATGCTTGTTTGATGTTGACGGCACACTCACTGATCCTAGACAGGTAAATTTTGTGAAATATTAAGTCTCAAAAAGATAGCAGATTTGAAAATTTCTGTAATTTTACTGTTGGATACAAGAACGATCTCAGAAAACCCAAGTTCTTTTTGCATAATTAGGTTTCTCATTCTTTTCTACATATCCCTTCTCAATTTCATTGATGTATCTTTAAAATTGACAGAGCTATGGTAAATTTGGCGATCACATTTAATGGCTGACCTTAATTCATATCTAACAAGGAAACATATCGAACCAGAAAATTCTGATTTTAATGAAACTCCGTACGATTGTAGAGCATGTCGGAGTATGTAAGAAACGATTTTTTTTTTCTGCGGAAAAACACTCTGAGGGGGTGAAATCAACCCCCAAATTTTCAGCGATTTTTCGTTTTTCGAGTATAACTTTTGAGGTACAAAAATTTCTTTTGCAGTGCGTTATACAGCATCAAACACTGAACATTTTGTCCATTTACGGTTTTCTTCTACCTCGCACCGTTACAAAGTTATACTCGAAAATCGAAAAATCACTGAAAATTTGGGGGCTGATTTCACCCCCTCAGAGTGTTTTTCCGCAGAAAAAAAAATCGTTTCTTACATACTCCGACATGCTCTACAATCGTATGGAGTTTCATTAAAATCAGAATTTTTGGGTTCGATATGTTTCCTTGTAAGCCAAACATACTTCAACTTGAATACGTCACAATCTATAACTACATTTTTTCAATATTCTATATTTTTTCAAATATTCTGCAAATATTAAATGAATAATATAAAATATTGTTAAAACACAACATTGTTTTCTATATTTCTCTATTCTTGGCAGGGGTGGATTTGGCGCCTCTAAGTTAACGAGCGTCTGCTGCCCCTTCCGTCAAATATTTTAATTTAAAAGAGTTGAGACAATTTTAAAATTAATTTAATATCATAACTCATGTATGAGTTAGTGCTAATTTGCTAGATGAAGAACAAGTGACAAAATTGAAAAAGTGTGTTCAACCTTTTTCAATTTCTTTCGCTCAAAATTTGCCCTGATTTTATGAAGAGTGATTATTACACAATTCCGATTGTAGTAATGCAACTACAAAGGAGATACATCAAATTTTTAAATATTATAGACAGTTTTACAACAACTTTGCTCTGTATAAGAAATATCTATCTTCGTAATGTTTAGAGATACTTTCCTCGAAACTTACTTTTGGCATTACAGCCCTTTCTGCATTCAACAATTATTCAAAGTGTTATTGAATTTCTCCTTAGCCGATTAAGCAACATGTTGAGAAGTTTGTGTTGGAGACTGTTCGAAAGGAGTTTGATATAGCTGTAATTGGAGGATCAGATTTGGAAAAGCTGAGAGAACAATTGGGCAGTGGAAGCATATTTGAGAAATATAAATATGTGTTTGCGGAAAATGGAATTGTTGGCTTTAAAGATGGTAAAAAGTTGCTCGCAGAAGTGAGTAATATAATTAGACGATATTTCGTAATGTGTAGGAAAGTGTAAATTTATCATTTATTTTAAAATTATATTTTCCTTGTAGACAATCCAAAGTGTTATTGGTGAAGAGGCGCTGCAAGATTTGATAAACTTTTGTTTGAAATATATATCTGATTTACATTTACCATTTAAAAGAGGGACTTTTATTGAATTTAGAACAGGTATGATTAACGTATCACCAGTTGGTCGTAATTGTACTCAGGAAGAGCGCATTCAGTTTTATGAATACGATATTGAGAATCAGATTCGTCAGAAATTTATTCAAGCTCTTAAGAAAGAATTCCCAGATCTTGCTTTAATGTATAGCATTGGTAAGTAACATTCCTTTTCGCATCTACATTTCAGTATATTTATTTCATTCGATGTCTACTGATGGGAATTAGATATTTATATCAACTGTATTCTAGCATTTTGTTTATATCCATTGACTCAGAAAATTTATTGCACTAACAGAAAGATGAAGGGGTCTTTCCAACGTGACGCCCTAAAAAATTATCGTTGTTTGATATTTTTTTAATGCTATTTGATATTTTCTTTCGCTAAAATACGTCGGTGTAATATGCGCTGTAAAAAAGGTGCCTCGATTGCGCGGTCGATTTTGGAGGAACCATGTATCTGATTGTGAAACAAAAAAACCAAGAAGATTTGTAATCAGCATGTCTATCGCTATATCCCGAACTAGATTTGATTTGTTTGATGATGAATTAACAGAATGACGAACGTCCAAAGATGACATATCGAAATTACCTAAATTTTTTAATCATTTTGTGACGCAAAGATGAGAAAAAAACAACGAAAATGTGATTCTAGTTCGGGCCATAGCGACAGTCATACTAATCACAAACCTCCTTGATTTCCCCGCCCCAGATACATGGTTTCTCCAAAATCGACCACGCAATCGAGGCGTCTTATTTTACAGCGCATTCTCCACCCACCTATTTTACGAAAAAAATCTGTATTCTCAAAACACGTATCAATAAATAGAAAAAACGTGAACCTAGTAAACGCATTCTTTTTATGACAAAAAAGTTCCAAACAACGGTAATTTTTTAGGGCGCTACAGTGAAAAAAGCCCTTAAATTAAATAAATTAACGGAAAAAAATAGTAATTCCGTACTAATTACTAATTATTTCGATTTGTGTAAAGGAAACAGCATTACATAATTTTAATTTCAAACAACCTTCTTAATATTAACACATTCACTACCGAGGGACTGTGAACGCGGCGAATGTTATTCTTTAGATTACATTTTAACTGCGCAAATTTGCATTACTTTGCATGTAAAGGGGGACAAATATCTTTCGACATCTTTCCCGTTGGCTGGGACAAAACATACTGTTTAAGGTATATCCAAGGATATGACGAAATACATTTCTTTGGCGATAAGACAACGGAGGGTGGTAACGATTATGAAATTTATGAAAGCGATATGACTATTGGCCACCGTGTCACTTGTCCAGAAGATACAATCAATCAGCTGAATGTGCTTATGGCGCTTGTTAAAGAAGACAATGAGAAAGAACAATTTACTGTTCCTATGCAATGCACATAATGCATGAAATATTTAAGAGCGGAAATATTTAAATATTTTACTTAAGAGAAGTACTTTTAGATGTTATATTGAATCCATATTGTCTGTTGTAATGTCGAACATTCCATTTTTGATGTTTCAAATTATCATTGTCAAATAAAGAGATTCTAACTGTTTGTAGATTCTTTAGCGTAATAAAGAGTGTGCTGAGTATAATTTTTTATTTGTATAAAAGTAGGGGCGTATTTTAAATTATTGGAATGGCGATTCGATGAAAAATCATTTTGTCCTTCCAATGTAGTTTCATAGAAAGATTACTATCTATCATTCCGGTATTATATCGAAACTGATAAAATAGTACGTATAATCTAGATAGATAGTGATCTATCGATTTCTGTGATAAAGTTTATGATAACGAAATATATGTGTCGGTGATTATGAAAGTGACGTTAGTCATGTATTTCTTGTTTCGAGATATTTAGACTATTGACGTATTAAAAAATATTTTCCCATTACTGAACAACATGTTTCACAACATATATGCTCTTCTAATGTCAAATTTATCTACCACTGTGAAATTGTACGAGTAACTTGTAGGAAAATGCATTTTTTAATCCTTCGAATGTCTCCCAAATTCCAAAAGTGCTTAAACGTAGTTTTTTGACCTTCACAACTTAATGAATTCAAGTACTTTGCCACTAACAACTTTACCATTTTTGGTAATGTATTTTTTACCACTATAATTAAGTATATTTCGCGTTTTCTTTCTTTTCTTGTCTCGCATCTAAAGTTAATGCATAATACAAAAATGTGTAATTATAATACATGTAAATATATAGGGAGGCCGTAAATAAAACACTCGAGCAGCGACGGTCTTCTTTCAGGCCCCGACACTCAGGATCGTGCGCTATTGTAGGAATGTCAATAGAAATTAAGCCTCAAGCTACATGTCCCGAGCCCTGAGTGAGGCCCGAGCCCCTTATCTGCCCACAGATCTGTCAATTCGTTCGTTCCGACTCTCGAAACATGTAAACGGGTCACCACTTTTACGACTTCCCTATATTTTTGCGGGTACATAATATATTTCCTTTCTCACAAATTACTTACAGGAAATTACAGGAAACAATTGATTTACATCACTATCGAAATGAACGTAAAACTGTCGCGGTTCATTATGAATCATTGCTAACTTGATAGCTATTTTACAAGTTCTTCCATAACATAGAAATATAAACCAATATAACACGAAATACAAGAAATCTCAATTTCACGGTTTTTGGACTTACACTACATTTCTAATCACTGGCACATATATTGCTCCCAATTCCTCCAATTATTTATTTACGAACCAGGCAATAAATGTAACAGGTGCCATAAAAATCCAAATTACAAATATAGTAATTTTATTTTCTCATATTTATATTATACATATAATGTATATAACAGTAACAAAATAGAATTTTGTTATTTATAAATTTAATATATATATATTAACAATAACAACATGAATATAAAACATCTATAGCTTCATGGAAGACAAGTGTGATGTACATAGTTTCTTTTTTTTTTGCTTTTTTAAATTGAATACTTGTATTCTTATTTAAATGCAAGTTTGGCTCAATTACCAAAAACAATTAAATTAAAGTTAGACGGCAATATAAGAATATAAAGTTAGTCGTATTACTTAAACATAATAGAAAACTGGTATGTTCTGTCTTTGTCAGTGTAAAAATGCGCGTTCCTGGTGTGTCAATTAACCGTAATAAAATAAATCGTGCGTCGATCTTGCATGTTACACGCCTTGATAAACAGGAACGCGTTTCGTTACAAATGCCGTGAGCCCTTCAATCCTGTCTTTCGTGTCCACAATTTTGCTGTAACATTGGTTTTCGATTTCAAGGCCATCTGTGATAGGTACATCAAGACCTTTTGATATTGCTACCTTCGCCACTCTAAGACATAGTAAAAACAAAATATTAACATCATTTCTTGCATCATGTATTATTCAACAAATGAATTATGCATCTCTAATACGATACTTTCAAATACACCAATCGTCAGTGACAAGCATTTTCATTTAATATAATCTACAGAGTCAAACGATGACTCCGATCGTTTAAAGTTTTAAAGTATCACTGTTTCGTATACCAAAGAACATTAGGTATTATTCAATACATACTTCACTCCGATCGGTCCATTAGGTAGAATTTCTCTGGCGATGGATAAAGCAGACTGGTAAGCAGCATCGCCATCTTTATTTTGTGGAACAGCTTGATTCACGAGACCAATCTTCATAGCATCTTCGCCATTGAATATACGTCCTGTATAAATTAGTTCCTTCGCTTTAGCAGGTCCGACTAGTCTCGGAAGTCGTTGCGTTCCACCGGCCCCTGGTATAATAGCCAATTTCGTTTCGACGAGTCCCATTTTGGCTTCCGACACAGCTACTCTGATATCCGTGGCTAATGCTAGCTCTAATCCTCCACCTAGGGCTACGCCGTCTATCGCGGATATTACTGGAGTCGGAAGCGACTCTATGTTAGACATGATACTCCTCAGAGTGCAAACGAATTTCGGAACTTCTGAATTATCCATCTTCAATCTCTCTCGTAAATCAGCTCCGGCGCAGAATACTTTGGGAACCAAGCTACGGATGATTAACACTCGTAGCTTAGTATCTGCCCTAACGGAAGAAATAGCATTGCTCAACTGATCGACTAAAGTTCTTCCGAGTGCGTTACAGGCAGATGGACGGTTTAATCCTATCACAGCAATGCCGTTGTCTTTTCCATCGAGATACTTAATCGTTACTTCCTTCGCATCGTATTTTGGATTCAGCATTGCGTTGGTAGACATTGCTCTGATCGCAGTGGTACAGAGCGAATGAAAAGTAGTGGTGAACTTGACGCTGCTTATTAGAGGGCTCATTGTGTAAAGTTAATATACTGGCAGTTTTGCTAAAAACCGGTTGTCCTGTAAAACAGCAACCGGTGACAATTGTCATTATTAAAAAGTAATATAAAAGCATATAAATATATAAAAGTTCGTATAATTTCCTCCGTGATGTACTTATATATATAGTGTTTACTTTCAAATTATTTTTAACATTTCGAAATATTGAATAATGTGTATAAGTAAAAGTATTAACAAATGAATTATTAGAAATAGTGTCGGTAATGTTTATGGATGACTTGCGCTCCCTTTTTGAATATCTCGGTGAATATCAAATAAAATTGTGTAACGAAAACGGAGTTTGATAGAGAATTCGACACTTTGAGGATCCAGTCGAATCTACTAGTCGCGAAATTATCAACTACTTACAGAAAAATATACACTAATAATGATACCGTACTTTTTCCAAATTGTGGAGAGTGTCGACGCACGTCAGAGGCGGTTCCTTGGACTTTACGCACTGTCGCGTTTCGCCAATAACATCACAACATTATTTTTGGTGGGGGAAGAACCGACGGGGAAAGTTCAAATATAACGACGTAACCTCAACCCAACCTTCAGTACCTCTGCGGCTACTTCGCAAGCAGAACTGGTTGCTTTAACGCTTCGCGGGCGAAATGCCTTTTATGTAGAATGCATTGGAATTGCTATGTATTCGTACGTCGTGTACCGTCCACTTGAAGATAAATTACAAACACTAATTTAGCGATTAGTCATAGTACGATTATGTTATCTTATAGCGATTAAGTTTATAAATCACAACAATGTAAACTGGGGAAGTTATTAGAAAGTTGTCTATATTTATCAGTATAATTATGTTATTATGAACATGTAGCGATGAATATGTATTTGTTGTTTGAATAATTACATAGACGAGGTATAGGATGGAGTTTACATTTTGTGCTTTTGTGGGAGTTCGGGAAATACGAACTGAAATGCCGACTTCATGAAAACTCGGTGGTTTTGAGGCGCACTCTACATTTAGGAACGGTGACTGGCAGCTAATTCAAATCGGTCACCGAAGTCGGTAAAGTTAGTAATGGAAAATATAATGGAAAGTAGAGGAATGCGGATATATATAGTCGAACGCTCGTCCTTCAAGAGTTCGGCGGGAAGGCCAGAAATGTTATTCTTGAAGGGCAATAAAGAATTGGAAAAAAGAATAACGATATGCATTCACAATGTAAATTTGCTTGGTTTCTGCGAACATTTGTCATTTTTACAACCTGGTCCCCACTGCGGATCCAGATCGATTTATATTTGTGTTGTTTTATAGCAATTTTCACCATGTTTAGTTTTAATTCCAACCGCTAGGAGGATTGCAATCGAATTCAACTCTGAATCGATAACGTTGCATGCGACACGAAAGTGGTAAGGGGACTTCTCTAGAGCCTCCGATCTGTGTGACAAAATTTGACATATTCTAGTCTATTTAAATTCATGTTGTATAAACATGAACAAGGTAATATTAGGAGCGGTATTCATAGTCCAGTCTTATACTTATGATCGTCTTAAGTACGTTCTTAAGATGCCCTCTAGATTCATAGATTGTGACTTAAGATAATCTTAATGTCGTGTCTTAAGCTTTTGTTTGATGAAGATCTTGTTCAAATAAGAAATCTTGTATGACGTCAAAACGTGCAAATAAGACGGCGCCTCCATCTAAGACCAGTCGAATGAAGTCGAAAATCTTATTCGGAAGTCACTATAGTGATATAACCGAGCCGAGCCGAGTACATAATCGTATAAACCGAGGGGCTCGAAAGAACCGAGCAACTGAACAAAAAAAACCGTGTAGCTCAAAAAGGATCGAGTAGTTCGAATTGTTTCGAGCGTCTCGAAAAGAACCACCGACTAGCTCGAATATACTTTGAGCAGATCGACTGTGTCGAGTAGCTTGAAAAAATTTTTTTTCGAGTCGCCAAAAATCCTTCTCGCAAACGTTAGTTTTATGCATAATGAAACTATTGTCAAAATTCCAACTCAATCGGATTAGACCGGTTTTCGGAAGTTTCGCCAAATTAAATTAGAAAAATGAATCTGTTCGAAAATTTCGATCTGCTTGAAGTACATTCAAGGCTTGAATATAGAAAGTGAAATTAGAGAATAATTAAAGAAAAAAGGTAGGATATCCGCACCGGGATTTGAACTCTGGACTTTTTGTTTAAGACCCAAGCACTTGGATGTCGGTAAAATGAATTCAGCGGGTACGGCACATTGACAGAGGGACGTGTATGCTTGTGTGGTGCGGTACAAGCGCTAAGAGGGGGTACGCTTGGTCGTGGAGTGGGGGTAGCGCCTGTGATTTTCCGCCACGATTCTGGCATCACTGCCCGCCTGGTCCCGCCTGGTTCGCATTTGAAGCTACCCGAATACAGCAAATCCTCGTTATGAGCCCGAGGAACGGGGCTGGCGGCGGGCTCGTAGCGCGTTGTGGACACTATTCCGCGCGGCGAATGGCGCGAGTGAGAAAACACAAGAGCGAGCGAGAGGAAACGAAAGAGCCTCTCGCTCGTTCCTGGATTCCCCTACTCTCGTCCGAAGGATTCCAAGAAATGGTGGGGATAACCACACTACGCGCGTTAGACAACACGTCACGCCGTGCAACTGGAACGCGTGAAGTGCGGACGTCTCTATATTTAAACGCTATTAACTAAAAAATGGATGGAAGCACGAAAAAATTATATATACAATAATTGTAGAAAATTGAATGCCCTTTGGATATTATTTGAAGAAAATTTTGATAGGGCTTACCATTTTTGAGAAATTCTTTAAATCCAAACTATTGGTGAATTCTAAACTTTAAGGCCTGGTCGGCACCCTTTCCTGTAGTCTAGTTACAATAAACTTTTTCAGGGACTATTTTTTTTATCAAATGGCACCATTCTAGGGGGTGAGAGCAAAGAAATACAAAAAAATTTCGACACGTATAAATAAGGGCCTTACTGTAACATACGAGTACGCTTTAATTTTAAGATCGTTGAATCCTGCGTGTCCTATTTTATGATGTTGGCGTCACTAGGGAATGATTCCCGTGTTCGATGTCTTTATTCCGCAAAGGATACGAAGGAGTAGGTATAGCAATTGACAGATAGTAGTAGATGGTACTGGAAATGTGTGGAAACGGCTAATGACGAACACACGAGTGAAACCATAATTCCATATTAACTTCTACATGTTTACTCAATATTTTCGAAGGTATGTCTACACTGTTTGCGACAATGTTCGGTTAAATACCAAAGGCAGGAAAGATTGATTTCCCAAAAGAATACTACAACTCTCACACACAACAATACTTATAATTTCAACACAAAGAAAGACAGCTACTGTGTTTGATTATTCTCCATTTTCTCTCCGTCTTCACTCCTCACGGTCTCTTCCCTGTACTGGCAACTACTTTGAACTTTCCGTGGATCCACCCGGTAACTTCACTCAAAAGCGTTGGAAGATTTCTCAGGCTATAGATACGGTTAATCGTATCAGCTTCAACTTTGACGGGTAAACTATATAACGAAGTTAAGAGCACTATTGCGGGAGGAGACAGGATATCGATCTATCACCTGTGACAACCCTTCATTTCTACACCGTATATTTCGGTTGCAAGTTTCCCACGTTCATATTACTCCATCAAAAATTGAAGCACAATCGTCCCGCTGACGGAACACCTTTTGCCCTGTTATCTGTATAAAACTAGGTATATACTTGCAACAGGACAGTTTTGCTAAAACCTTTCACGTTGGTCTCGGTGTAGGTGTTGCCAGCAAAAGATCCCGAAATATGAATAGTAAGATGAAAACATGCCACGTATTCTACAATCATATTTGTTTCACAGCTAGAATCTCATCGTAAACTTATTGTAACTGGGAAGAAATTCATTTTTGAAATAATATTAATGCGCTGATATACCTAACAATGATGACACATAATTGTTACGTTATTTCTTAGTCGTTATTTCATCAGAGACTCACGTATCTTCATTTATTATAGTAACGCTGCAATAATTTATCCTAATGTTCAAATGTAATCGAAAGCCTGATCGAATTCAGGGCAATCAGTGCTTCAGAGAAGAGGAAGGCGAGGAGGCGGCGCGTTTGACGTCACTCATTACAAACCACTGAAAAAGTACCTAGTAGTTCTTGGGCAATATCCGTCTCAAACAGACTTCAAGAACAAATCCATCGTAATTGTGATGGTGGGCAGTATGGTAACCCTGGTGATACCGTCGGTGAGTGGAACATTTCTATTTTGCTACTGTATGTTGCCGATGGAATATGAATATCCAAAAACGAAACGTGCAAGTACCGTAAACTGGGGGAGCATTGGCATGTTTTTGGAACATTTTGCTATATAATATAAAAATGAACTTTTTTACGTTTGCTTTAAGTATCCTATCCTAACATTGCATGTTTTGTGAGTGCACTACAAGTACCAAAACGCTTAAAATTTTTGCCCCTTTCCTTCTTTAATACATGTTAAATACCTGTCAATGTTCATATATAAATAACACTAAAAAGTTGAAGTTTTACCACATTTGAACTTACATTAACACTTAAATTTGTTTCTTTTTATGTTCAATGCACTCTATTTTATATTTTTTTATTTTTTTAACCCTTTCGATACAGTGTATATTTCCGCGAAGGTGCTTTTTTCTAATTTTTTTTTAAACTACCGGAGATGCTGACTAAAGTCGGCGCTCGTAACGAAAGGGTTAATTAACATTTTTAAATTTGTTTTGGGTATCCTATTATAACAGTGCATCGTTTGTGATTGTACTACAAGATTGTTTTTGTACTAATAGATGTTAAGTAGATGCCAATGTTACCTCGTACTGTCAATGTTCCCCCAGGGCCGCCTTAACAAATTTGAGCGCCCTGGACCAAAAAAATTTGGCGCCCTAGCCCCCAAGGGTGCAATTTCTTCGCAATCGATGCAAGGCAGTACATCACAACCCCGGGTCTCCGCCAACACGATCAAAATGTAAAATATATAAATTAGCTCCAGATAGAAATTTTTGTCTTCAAAGTTGAAGAGAAAAAAGCATTTCAACAAATTTGATTCTTAAGCGCCCTTGGATCACGGGCACCCCTGGGCTATAGCCCATTTAGCTCATTGGTGAGGTGGCCCTGTGTATCCCCAGTTTACGGTAAATAGTAATCACACTAATGTTGTCGCACGATCGTGGTCTGTGATTCGGTAGGTATTGCAATTCTATGTATCAATATCCGACAAGAATTTGGACGGAGCCATCGAGACTCTACCACCTTTGGTTACCCTCTTTATCGCTCTCTTCAAATTATTAAGCCTGCAGTTTAACCGAGAAAATGTACGTATAACTTGCTTACTGTACTAACAGACAATCGTTAAACGCGCGGTGCCATAGAAATTTCAAATATTGCAGTTTAGAAAAGTGTGTCTCACCGTGGAAAGTGATTGGGAAAATCCAGTGTTCACCAAGGACATGGATGTATTAGAGGAAATTACCAGGAAAGGAGTCAAACTCGCGAACGTGTACAGACGTAGGTACATTTTTCTGGTGGTTTTCACCGTAAATGTTTGGGAGAAATATTTCGGGAACAGTTACTACGTGTTACTTTTCAGGTGCTCTTTTATCATTTTTTGGATCATTCGTGACACTCCCGCTGGTCAATCCAATGCTGGATATCATTATGCCGCTGAACGAAACTCGGGGACGGAAAGAATTATTTAGTCTTTATTATTTTGTGAACAACGATGACTATTTTTACACGATATACGTGCATTCAGTCTGGTGTGGCCTTGTTACTATGATATCTATAGTGACCGTGGATTCCTTAAACATGATTATCACTCATCATGCATCTGCGCTCTTCGCCATATGCGGGTAAATATATATAACATTGGAATTTAAAATACCACACTGTGTCAATGTATCATGCATTTTATACCCATATAGATGAACAGGATGACTAGGGATTGTCAATTTTATCAACTTTTTCAGTTACCGGTAATTCGGTAAAATATTCAATCAAAACCGGTTTACCGGTAATTCAGCGATATTTCTTTGAAGTATTGAAAATATAAGAGTAGATACATATTACAAAGAAAATCATTTTTTTTTAAATCTAATCGAGTATTATAAAAAAATATATACAAATAATACTATTCTGAACATAAAATAATATAATATAATGTAACACAAAATACATAATATTATCAAACTTGTTAAATATGGATCTTCACCACGAAAACAATGAAAAGAATCTTAACTTACTTACATAATTAAATACTTTCTATTGATCAACTATTTTTAAAATATAAGCACGCAAAAAACATTATTTGTTTGAACTTTGGTCTCATAATTTTTTAACAAAATAATCCAGCCGCGGAAATTATCGGCTAGTCGTTTGAAAATCCTATGCAATTTGTATATATTTCCCCCTCTCCTTCTTCTTGTAAATACGTCAATTCTTGTTTGATGACTTGATTCAGATTTTTAATTTTCTTTTGGATCAGGGTTGGTTCTTCATGAGATACTTGGGCTTTCGTCGTTATTAATAATCCAAGTTTTTTTTCATTGATAACATAGTAAATGTCGAAGGAATTATTAAACCCATATAGATAAACGCTATATTGTTACATATAATTGATCGAATTACCAGTAAAAAGGTATTACAATCCCTAGAGAACACCGAGGCGCTTGAAACTACCCCAGTATTCTTTCAACGCATTTACAATTTAGTATCGACGTTTCACTCATCGCACATCGTTAACTTCATTGCAATTGTTCCTTCAAAACGAAATCGATCGACCGTCATATTCACCACTTTCACAAAAAAAATACAAAAAACCTTTGTTCATTCGAGTAATTGTGATAAACGCAGATGTATGATTGAAAAAGCAACAGAATGTAACGATGTTGCTACAAAGGGACGCGCCTCAACGGACGATGGACTCCAAAAAATTAGGGAATGCGTGGTCGCCCACAATAAAGCCATCCAGTTTGTACTGCTTGAATAATACTAAACTGAACTGACCGAAAGGCAACGATCAATGCCACAGAATTCAATTAATCCGTTCGTGCCTTTCTGTTTCGAGATTCTTCGATTTCCTGGATGAAACGAACCGATTGACCTTCCTGCTTCAAGTCGGATGCAACATGATCGGAACAAGCGTCACAGCTTTTCAAGTAAGAGACGATTCACTGGGTTGATACCGACGCGGGGAACCGATGAACTCACTGACATTCTTTCTCACAGACGGTTATGCACCTGGATGACACGAAAGAAGCCGTCAGATATGCAATTTTCTTCGGCGGACAGAAATTTCATCTGTACTTCCTCACTTTGCCCGGGCAAATACTCTCGGAATACAGCACAGGAGTACTCTATCATATGTACGTGTTCAGTTGCCTAACAGAGGAGAAGGGTGTAGTATTTAATAACTACGGAAATAATTATAATCGAACCAAGTGTAATTCGTGGAGGACCTTGTAATAGCTACGGCTCCAAATGGTACCGCACATCAGCGAAAATGCAAAGAATGATGAACATAATGCAACTGAGGGCTAGCAAACGCTGCCAGCTGACTGCAGGAGGATTGTACGAGATGAACATAGAGAATTTTGGAGCGGTATAAAATAATATAGAAATGATACGGCTGTTTACATATTTACAAGCCTGTGCGTCGCGCCGTGATGTAAGTGGCAACTAATGGTAAATATACTTCAATTTTAAGGCTTTTAAAACATGCATGTCGTATCTTACGATGTTACTCTCCATGAAGGAGTGATTCTTCGTTATTACTCTATACACTGATTTCGGCGAAGGAGTGTGTATGTACTATGCCTAGTAACTGCAAGTACTTCACATGGTATGTTCACTTCGGAAAGTGTTAATATTATAGTAGACATGTATATACGTATTTGCTATGTATACGAATAAAGTTATACTAAGTAGCCCCGCAGTGGGGTAAATTGATACATTTTGCCTTTGTCCAAATAACATTTTTTTGTTCATTTTGTATGTATTTTCTCAAGTTTTTGCTTACTATATATTAAAGAGGAAGGACCAAAGTATATTTTGGGGTATTTGTTATTAAGTAATTAATTCAAATGAAAATGAAAAAAATTGAAAACTGAATAATATATCAAGTAGCCCTGGTCTCCCCTATCTATTTCATGAAAACATTTTTTCACGTTTTTGAAAAAAACGTTCCTTTTAGACTCTTTCTTCTTTCAGTGACTAGAACATGTTGATGTAAAAAAAGTAACATTAATTTTCAATGTTGTAAAAAATTTTGCGGCAAGTTTGATTTTATAAATGACCACTGATCCAGAGAATTGGATTCATCCCTGAAAGCATGACCATTACATCACTTTTTTAACACGTTTAACACATAACGAATCGTAGTACTAGCTATATGTATACAACTTGTGCACTCACTATCTGAGGGTTGTACAGGGAGCCTTTTTCAGCGCCTAGCGGCGAGCAACCAGCCGTACGTCGAGCTGTCTCGTTACTAAGGGTAGAATCAGTGACTTACTTATACTTGCGGTACGCGTCTCAGAGCCCGCACCTACACTACTGCATTTCTCCTCACTGATTCTACCCTTAGCAACGGAACAACTCGACGCACGGCTGGTTGCTCGCCGCTAGGCGCTGAAAAAGGCTCCCTGTGCAGCCCTGCACTATCTTATAAGCCGTCCCTGTTATCCCTACTTCTGGTATTGTGTCTCTCCCGAACCACGCGTCGGTTGATTGGCCCGCCTCACGCGCCTTTTTTATAAAATCAGACAATAATTTAATTTAAATAATTATAAATTTAAATCATACTTGACACAAAGTAGATTAATTACCATTGAACTTGGTGTACAGAAATCGATAGGTTCCTCAAAGAAAATTATTTCAGCCAAGTAACGACCTGATACTCCTACTATTAGGGTAGTTACGGGGTGAAACATAATTTACAGTCTAAGCTCCATTACTTTCGTTCTATAGAAACTTGTAAAAAAATCAGAGACATTCTACCCATTGGTGGTCTACATGTCTGTGGATTTTTTCAGAATTTTCAGTTGCAAGCCCGAATTTTCAAAAGTTCTAAAAGATTAAAAAAACCAATTCCATATTCAACATACCAAGGCACTACATTTATAAAAAATAAAAAAATAAAATATTCAAGAATCTACCAAGAAAAGTATCAGTTATACACGCAATTACTTAGTTAAAAATTCACAACTTAACAACAGGAAAATGTTTTCAGATTAATTGCATTGATTCATTTAACACATGTGAAAATATTTACAATTGCATGTAACACCCATTTAATGAACAAAATACATATATTCGTCACACGAGTACTTGTCACTCATTTGTGTATCGGAAGATAGGTACTATAATTTTTTAATTTTTGTAACTACGTTCCACCCTTTCAAAAAATCTGAAAAAATTACACATTAATAACCATACAAAGACGCTAAAACTGTACAAATATAAATGTGGTGCCTCGATAATTTGAATACGAAATCAGCATTTTTAATCTTTTTGAATTTTTGAAAAGTTTTGCAGCTTTTCAGAAAATTCTGAAAAATTCACAGACATATACACCGGTGGGTAGAATGTCTCTGATTTCTTGTATAAGTTTCTATTCACTAGAACAAAAGTAATGGAGCTTAAACTGCAAATTACGTTTCACCTCGTAACTACCCTAGTAAAGTATCGGGTTGTTACTTGGCAGAAATAGTTGTCTTTGAGGAACCTATCAGTGGCTGTACACCAAGTTTAATTTGGTTTGGAGGCCCTTTAAATGCTAATTCTAAATGTCCTGCATGACGACTTCAAAAATATTTAGTACACAACAAATATAATTCACGATAAAATAAAAACAAATAACAACGTGCAGATTTAATTACGAAGATGTAGCCCAAAATGTTATATCATTTTAAAATTATAGTATAATTTATTGTTACACTTTGCAAAAAATTGTTTAATAGCCTTGTAACCGGTTGTTTAACTACTATTAATAATAACTACTCTTAATAATGATCCATATTACGTATATCGTGCATGGCATTACAATAATAGACCATACTTACCTTGATTTCCTTATTTTCGACACTACGTATATTGTAATATACCGCAATTAATATCAGACTTCGTCTGCAAACAAATTTGAGAATGCGTAATACACATATATCTAGATATATATAAGAGCTGCAGGAAGCTCTCCTAAACATGGCGAAACCGATCAGCGTCGAGGAATAAATTTACCACACTGTCCAGACCCACTGTACAATCCCAGGTGTTGCAACGTCAACCGATGTAATGACTACCTTGACGAGTACACCGTATAATCAAATTAATAAAAGCACTAGTATGTGACGAGACAAGATATCGATCTATCACGTGCGACAACCCGTACTTTATACACCATAGACTTCCAAGCTTTCATAAAAAATTGAAGCACAATCATTCGGTCCACTGTGCGCCTTTTTCCCACTCAGCCGTATAGAATTATTTCCGTAGTTTGAACAGGGGAGTTTTGCTAAAACCTTGATCTCGGTGTAGGCAGTGCCAGCAAAAGATCCCGAAATATGAATAGTAAGAAGAAAGCATGTCACGTGTACCTATAACTATAATCAAATTTTTTACAGCTAGACTCTCGTAGTAAACTTACTCTAATTGGGAAGAAAGTGCGGTTTTTTGATTTTTTAAATTGATGTGCTGTTACAAACGAATGCGGCGATGAAACATAATTATCACGTTATTTCTCAGTCGTTATTTCATCAGATTCTCGCGTATCTTCATTTATTATATTAAGGCTGCAATAATTTATCCCAATTAATTGAAAGCATAATCGAATTCAGGCCGTTCAGTGGTTCAGGGAAGAGGATGTCAGGGAAGCGGCGTGTTCGGCATTTCTCATTACAAACCACTGAAAAAGTACCTAGTATGTATAGGGCAATATCCGGGTCAAACGGACTTGAGCCACAAATGTATTGCAACTACAATGGTGTGCACTTCCATAAGTCTCGTAATACCAACGGTAAGTGAAACATTTTCAAATTCGCTACTTAATGCTGCCGATGGATTATCAAAAATCGAAACTAACGAGCTCTGAATATGAAAGCGAATAATAATAATCGGATAATATTGTCGCACGACCGTGGCCTGTCATTCGGTAGGTATTGCAATTCTATGTATCAATATCCGACAAGAATTTGGACGGAGCCATCGAGACTCTACCACATTTGGTTACGCTCTGCATCGTTCTCATCAAATTATTAAGCCTGCATTTTAACCGAGAAAACGTACGTACAATTTACTTTCTGGTACTACTTAAGATCGTTAAACGCGCGGAACCATAATAGTTTAAAATATTGCAGTTTAGAAAAGTATTTCTCACTGTGGAAAAAGATTGGGGAAATCTCGAATACAGCAGGGACATGAATATATTAGTGGAAATTACCGGGAAAGGAGTAAAAATCGCATACGTGTACAGATGTAGGTACTTTATTCTGGTGGCTTTCACACTAAATGTTTGTGAGAAATATTTCGGAATCAGTTACTACCTACGTGTTACTTTTCAGGTACCATGTTATCATGTTTAGTATCATTCCTGGCACTCCCGCTGATCAATCCAATGCTGGATATCATTATACCACTGAACGAAACACGAGAACGACAAGAATTGTTTAGTCTTTACTACTTTGTGAACAACAAAGAGCACTTTTATCCGATATATGTACATTCGCTCTGGTGTTCCACTGTCGTCATATGGATTGCAGTGACTGTGGATTCCTTAAACATGATCATCACTTATCACGCATCTGCGCTGTTCGCCATATGCGGGTAAATATAAAATTACAATTTAAAATTCCACACTGTGGCAATATTAGGATCATAGAAGACCGAGGGGAAACCGAAATATAATGTCTCATGATCTTGAAGCATTTTCAAGTGTTCTTTCAATGCATTTAAAAATTTACTAATCGACGTTTCATTCCTCGAACCTCGTTAACTTCATTGGAATTGTCCCTTTAAAATTAAATCGATCCACCATCATATTCATTACTTTCGAAAAAAATACTGAAAGCGTTTGTTCATTTGAGTAATTGTGATTAACGCAGATCTAAGATTATCAAAGCAACAGAATGTAACGGCGTAGCTACAATGGGACGCGCCGGGACGAACGATGGACTCCAACAAATTAGGGAATGCGTGGTCGCCCACAATAAAGCCATCCAGTTTGTACTGATTGAATAATACCTACTAAACTGAAACCACGAAAGACAGCGATCGATGCCACAGATTTCAATTAATCCGCTCGTTCCTTTCTGTTTCGAGATTCTTCGATTTCATGGATTCAACGAACCGACTGACCTACCTGCTTCAAGTCGGATGTACCATCATCGGCATTAGTGTCACAGCTTTTCAAGTATAGTACCCGCAAAGATATAGCGAGATCGCAGGCCCGGATTAAGATTTTTGGGGCCCGAGGCTATCAAACCTTCGAGGCCCCCTCGTGGTTGATTTTTGGGGCCCGGGGCTACATATCAAACTTTCGAGGCCCCTCCGTGGTTGAATAGCGGGGGGGGGTAGTGAGCTAATCGCTTAGAACGGGGCCCCCTCGGAAAGTGGGGCCCGGGGCTATAGCCCCCCCTAGCCCTCCTTTAATCCGGGCCTGCGAGATCGTAAAAGTAGTAGCGTGTGTCCATTTACGTGTTTCAAGAGCTCGGGCCCTGAGCTATATTATAGCGATACTAGCTTTACTACTCGGCTTCGCCCGAAATTAAGATTCTGATTTTATAAAAAATTTTTTTTTTTTTAAATAGTTACATTCATGTGGATTAGTTAGATATAATGAGCTGGGACACATTTCGTGAGCCTAGAGTTTACCGATCGAAAGTTTTTAGGCGACAGACAAATACACACTTTCTACTTTATATATTAAGATTACGCACAACCGACACAGTGCTCACTAGGATGGTCCTTAGCTGTAGGAGTCAAAACTTTTTCGAGTTTTTTTGTCTTCGACTACTTTGGAAGAGCTTACACGCTGCGTTATATTCTATAATTGTAAGAGATAAAAATCAAATATTTCGTCTATATTTTTGGAAGTAAGAACATAAATATTATTATTATATATCTACGAATTTGCAGTTTTATTAAAAAATATTCACTGATACTTCCAAAATAGTCGAACTCAATTATGTTCGAAATTGAAAAGAAATCGCTATTATTTCAAAACTTCAACTTAAATGAGACACGTGTTCCAATCACTTTGAAACTTTGCACATATCATTTTCTCACCAAGCCTCATATTTTGGGGTGGTAAGACAAAAAAAATCGAAAGTTAAAAATAAGGTCCACCCTAGTGTACATATACCGCGTACGGCCCTGGGTGCTGGCCCGGTACACTGAATCACTGGGGCCGGCCCGGTACACTGAATCACTGGTGCCGGCCCGGTACACTGAATCACTGGGGCCGGCCCGGTACACTGAATCACTGGTGCCGGCCCGGTACACTGAATCACTGGAGCCGGGGCCTCAAAGAACGCCGCTGCTCGAGTGCCGGGGCCGCTGCTCATTTACGACCTCGCTATATCTTTGCGGGTACTATAAGAGACGATTCACTGGGGCAATGCCGACCAGAGAACCAATGAACACGCTAACATTCTCTTTCACAGACCATTATGCACCTGGATAACACGAAAGAAGCCATCAGATACGCCCTTTTCTTGGGTGGACAGTACTTTCATTTGTTCTCCATCAGTTTGCCCGGGCAAGTACTCTCGGAATACAGTGCAAAAGTACTTGACCACATGTACGTTCTCAATTACCTAACAGAGGAGAAAGGCTCAATATTTAATAATTACTTTAATAACTTGTAACAGCTACAACTCCAAATGGTACTGCATGTCAGCGAAAATGCAAAGAATGATGCATATAATGCAGCTAAGGGCTAGCAAACCGTGTCAGCTGACTGCAGGAGGATTATATCAGATGAACATAGAGAATTTTGGAGCGGTATAAAATAATATAGAAATAATACGGCTGTCTACAAGCCTGTGCCTTGTGTCATGACGTAAGTGGCAACTAATGGTAAATATGCTTCAATTTTAAGGTTATTAAAACATGCATGTCGTATTCCACGATGTTACTCTCCATGAAGGAGTGATTCTTCGTTATTACCTCTATACAATAATTTCGGCGAAGGAGTGTGTGCTATGCCTACTATCTGCAATTACGTCACATGGTATTCAATTCAGAAAATGTTAATATCGTAGTAAACGTGTATGTACAGCTTTGTTATGCACACGAGTAAAGTTATAATGTTGTATGATTCTTGAACAATTATTTAATAGCGTTCCGCGTACGTATTTTAAGAATTTCATAATTACACTGTTTTATGCGATTTGAATAGAATTGATTGACTTTCTAATGCGGCTGTAAAAAGAAGCACATTAGGAAACTTAATCAATAAAAAAAATTGGAAATTGAATAAGAATGATTTTCTGAAAGATGGGAAACATAATTCAGAACTTTTGCTTTTAGTAATGTTGATAAAAAACAATCGATATGACATCTAAAGAAGAATGTAGGGAATAGACGATTACAGGGAGAAATATACTGTATTCACATCGAGAATAGCAACATGCAATCATCTCCGCTCTCGCACTTCCTACCTTGTCATTACACAGCCAAGTGTGTTTTAACGTACAACGGACACCATACACGGAATCACCCTATGTCCGACATTTTGCTCTTAATAATTGATCATTCTTCTAGGCAATGTACACGAATAATTTAATATGTTTAGCGTCAGCATATTTAAGTATACAGGATGATTCTTTCGAAAAAAAAAACCAGAATTGTCTACCGTAAGACCTAAGTAGTTGAAGGAACATAGAAGCTTATACAGGATGTTCCTCTACTTATAGTTAATACTCTAGCCTCTAGAGGGTGATTATATTATGCTGGCAAAAATAAAATGAAAATCAAGAGTGACGAAGTAAATTTTTAAAGTCAATTTTCTCGAAAACGAAGCTTTTACCGCAATTTCGTCACTCTTGATCTTCGTCTTATTTTTGTCTGTATAATCACGCTCTAAAGTACAGGGTCATCAGTTTATCTTGCAACCCGCGCGTGCGCGAGCAGGTAACTACGTCCACTACGAGCTGATGATGAAAGTGTCCGGTCTTTTAGATGCCAGTAGAGAGCGCAGGGTGTTTTTGGCTTTCGCCAGAGGATATTAAATTTTTTGTCGCAGCAGATGAGGAAGAAAACGGTAGTCATTTTAAGAGTGCGATCGCACCGATCCCGTTCCGCGTGGAAATCTCTAAATAACTATGCCACGATCCAGCTGGGGTGTTAGACCACGCTGACGCGTTAGTGGCCCGGCTTGAAGAATTTGGGGCCTTTTACGTATAACTATAAAAGATATCGGAAAGCAATTTACGCCGAAAAATGGGGAAAAATTGATATAAAAATACATACCTTCGAACATGTTTCATAATCAAAGTACAGTATTTCCTCCCTGGGGGCTCGCTGGTCGTGACCGGCGTTGAGCCCTCATCGTGAAGGGAGCACTAGTTCCGAGCGATCGTTTCTCGCTTCTTTCTTGCCGAACGGGTGGGGGCGAGATGGAACGTTTCGCGTGCGCAACTGGCGTGCGCGATGGCGTGCGTCACGCACGCGAGCCTTCAGACGAAAACGGTTCCGCATCGCACTAAGGCGTTCGAGCCACTCGATGAAAATTGAGTTCTTCGGTTTTATCCAGCCGCTCGGTTCTTTCGAGCTACTCGGTTTTTACGAGTACTCGGCTCGGCTCGGTCCGAACTTCAAGCTACTCGAATATTCGAGTACTTGAACCTTAGAGTATATAGACATGGATGTCTCATTAAGAGCTCGAAACTGTCGCCAACATAGTGCGAGAGAGAGAAGTATAGATTCACAATCGACCGTAATGCGCATGCGCTGATATCGTGCGAGAAAGAAAGACGGGCGATTGAGAATCTATACTTCCCTCTCTCGCACCAGTTCGCACATGTCTTTCTCTCTCGCGTGATATTGACGACAGTTTCGAGGACAGAAAACAAAAGTCCTCGCTCGCTTTCAGTGCCTCCCATTCGCTCTCGTTCCATCTCGCTCTCGCCTTTGCCGGACAAGACTGAGACAGAAGTGGTGGGGATAACGAAAAGCCCTCATCGTGTAGGTGAAACCGAGCTCTCAGCGAAGAAATACTGTAATAGGATGGCCAATGTTGAATATCTCAGGAACAATGAATTTTAGAATTAATGTACTTTAGTATTTTTATTCTCAGAATTCGCTATTGTATCGATTTTGACGATAATGAATTTGACAATCCATTTGAAAAAATAAAATTGTCTTCCACATCCCATCTACGCCACCACCTGTAAAGAAATTATATAGTTCCACCGTGTTATGTGTTTCTTACAACCAGACAATTTTTGTAAGTAACATTTTCGCTTATTACTTGATATAACAGGTATTTGAAGCGGACAGAGTTAGTAGGACACTCTATATATACACATCGTTTATACTTTTCTCGGTGCTAAGCAGAGTTCGGAGGGATTCGGCTGCACTGATAGAGGGGGAAACACCTACAGGAGCGATGGTAATGTTGTTTGACTGACGCAGGCGCAGTTCATGTACACATTACCACCGCTCCTGTAGGTATTTCCCCCTCCATCAGTGCAGCCGAATCCCTCCGAACTCTAGTACTAAGGTAACTTTACCAATTCCAGTGGTAGATAAACATAGAGGGCGCTCGAAATGCAATGGTCTTAATGGATCGGTATTTCAGGATGTGACAACGTGGTAGTCCATAAAGTGAAAGATTTATTTTATACCTGATCTGTGACTCTACACATAAAATCTAAAAGGGTTAAATTGGGGTTTAAATACAATAGTCTGCTTGTTGGTAAAGAAGATTCATAAGAGTTAAATTAATTTGGCTTCTGCTGTATAGATGTTGCTACATGTGCATTTAAGATGCAAAGAATCCTTTCACGATCAAACTTTTTTGAAAATTAAATTGTTCAAACAAGTTTTCTGTTCACTCTAAAATTAATAATAGAAGAAGATGATTGATAAGTAATTATTAGAGACCAATTTTTTGTTGCGAAGTATAAGGAAATATAATACATACTATAAATTTTGGATTAAAAAAGTAATCTCCAAGTTCCTTACAATTAATATTTTAGAGGAATTTATAAATTATCTCTTAATTCATTTATATTGTTTACATACATAAGTGTATTTAAATTTACATAGTCTTTACTACAATATAAATATATAATAGATACGCACATATAATGTAAATGTGGAGGATATAAATAAGGATATAGCAAATAATTTGTTTTCAACATTATATTTTCAATGACATAAATGATACAGATTTTTTACATTACAAAACGAAATTAAATGGCTTAATATAATATTGGTATATAAATGATGATAGTGTAGTGATAAAATAGTAACACGATAGATAGGTATTCTGTTCTGCCTTCTAAATGTAAGCTCAATTGTCCCGTATTACATAACTGATACAGTTTACATGCAGTTTACATTGATACAATATCACGACATATGAACAGATATCAGACTTTGCAGAGGATGTACAAAAACTATTATAAATAAATAAATAAATAAATAGATTCAACCTGTGCTGAATATTCTGGTTGGTCTAGAATGAAAACGCGCATTTTTAAAGTAGCTCGTCCTTCCTTTTTTCACAAAATATAGTAGTACCAAGGAAATTCTAATTAAAATCCACTAAATGACACTTTCCCAAATCCCAGTTTACGCCTATATTTTTGACTCGTCGAAAATGAAAAGCACGCGCCATAAAATGGAACCATTTTCGGTGACATTACTAATCGAGTTCAATTTTATGGTGCAGGCTGTGTGGCGGTTTCATTGGAGACCAACTTCGATGACGGTGGGTATTTTATGCGGCGATTGCAACAGGCGGAGGTCGCAGCATCGACCTCGTGGCGGATGACAATTTTTCGGAGACTAAATGAGCGATATGCGACGACCTCTTCCACACGAACTCGCGCGTTCTGTCGTGATCGTCAGCACTCTCCACTCGAACCTGATAAAAATTTGGGACCAACAATGATAAAATTAGAGCAAGTTTTTTTTTGTACGGTGTTGCATATGAAAAAGTAGATTTTGATGTATGCAGTGTCTCGTAATAGATGGAATATCGAAACGGTAGTATGTAATTTTAAGTAAAAAGATAGGTGGGAAATGTAGTATAAAGTTTTTTCAAAGGAAGCCTTCTTTTTGGGACAATCGATTTTAAGAAGTCCCCTGATACGTTTGTAATTAAATAAAAATTAGTAGAACTTGGCAGTAGATGCAGGGAAATACATAGAATGGAAGAAATTGTAGAATCACTTTTTTTAAGAAGAAATAAGTTTTGAAAATCTGACATGGGAAGTTTGGCAACTCGAAAATTCAAATAAATTTGATACTTTGTAAAAGTGTAGTTGAGGTAGACCTAATGGTATACTTATTCTTTGTTCGAGTAATAAAATTTCTTTACGCCTCCGCAAAGAAATTATGAAGTTTCATAATTTACAATAATAATTCACAATAATTTGTGCATATCTGCGGAGCCGCAAAAGATATGGAATAAAAGTCAAATACAAAGTGTTATGCTTCTCAATGACCTACAACATACCTGTTTGGGTTGCAGAACTCGAATGGAGTTCAAGGTAGCTGCACCACCATGAAGAACCCTGAGACTCAACTTCCCAGACATTTCAGCAGTGGTTGCAGTAGCGCTTCTCAATTCCTTCTTGCTAGACCTGCCGAACTCTTTCTCCACTTTCAGAACGAGGGGTCCCAAGGTGAACCTCGTTTTGATCATGGTGTGATCGCTCATCATGTTCACTGATACGTCTCCTGATCTCTGAAGACTTGCTAGGCCGTAGAGGGTGGCTCGAGCTTTCGGCTTGTTCTTCTTTGCCTGCGAATTGAACAATATTTAAGGTAACATGATGCTTAATACAAGGTAAGAAAATTATTTCCCCTTCAAGATTTGGGAAGTCATTTCTCCCGCAAGTTTTGGGAAAAGTTATTTCGCTGCCAAGTATGGGAAAAGTTATTTTCCATTCAAGTTTTGGGAAAAGTTATTTCGCTGTCAAGTATGGGAAAAGTTATTTTCCATTCAAGTTTTGGGAAAAGTTATTTCGCTGTCAAGTATGGGAAAAGTTATTTTCCATTCAAGTTTTGGGAAAAGTTATTTTCCATTCAAGTTTTGGGAAAAGTTATTTTCCATTCAAGTTTTGAGAAAAGTTATTTTCCATTCAAGTTTTGGGAAAAGTTATTTTCCATTCAAGTTTTGGAAAAAGTTATTTTCCATTCAAGTTTTGGGAAAAGTTATTTCTCCTTCAAGATTTGACAAAAGTTATTTCCCTTTCATGTTTTGGGAAAATACATTTCCCTTTCAAGTTTTGAAAAATGTTATTTCCCCTTCTCCAGGAAATGATTGAAAATATTTTACAGAGATCATTTTGAAATGTTTTGAGATTAGAGTTTTTTGTCCATTCTTTTTTTGCAACGTTTATGTAAATAAAGCATAGTTACCTTGTTTTTATTAGTACTAGTCTGATTCTTCGTTTTGTTTTTCGTTCCAACACGGGTTTTATTAGTTTTCTTATTGTTCGAGCTAGTTGGTTTTCGGTTCGTAGATTTCGCAACAGCATTTATGTTAGATCTGCTTGCAACCTCAGACACAGATGTTGTGATTGCTCCCTTTTCCTCAGAAGTTGAAGACATTGTTATGTTTTCCCTGAGTTCCACGGTTTTCTACGAATTAATTCGATAGATCGATACAAAATAGAATTCAAAATCTTACCACCAATTTTACCTCTCTAATTCAAATAAATTATTTTAAAATCATTAATGTTCGTCAATTATTTAAATCGTCAGATTCTATCTAAAAATCCTCCATCAACGTTATGTACCTGTGCGTTTTCGGAGATTTCTGGAATCTCGTTCGATTTCTCTGTCGTCATTACGATTGCAACTGAAGCACTCTTTTTGGGTCCATTCTTGTTGCTCTTCTTCTTCGGTTTGCTCTTGGTCTTCTGTTTATTCAACTTCGTTTTGGAAGTCGGGTTGGTCAGTTTCACTGTCACTGGATCGTAGTTGCTGCGCAAGATTTTGTTGATCCTTCCAAGAATATTGTCCACGAAACGATTATATTTCGCCACATAAATCGCTGATACGTCGTTGCTCGGTTCAGACTGCATACCACCTGAAATTTTCATATTCGCACGTGTGTTGTGTCGTTTTCAATTTTCTTCTCACATTTCTTGGAGTCTTCAACGGCAATGATACTAAATAGCTACATGCAGTCTGTGACGAGTGTATGAGTTTATAAATCCATGGTAGAAACTGTACGATAAAATAATACATAGTTTTCGATATACCAAATTGCAAAAGAATCTCAAATTTGTGAGAGGGGGGAGGAATTTCCTATACACTTGAAAATGTGATGTGTGTATTGATTCTAAAGAATGGTAAAGTGTAATGCACAGTTTGGGAATTTTCAGTATTAGAAAATGATGTTTTCCTAATTGGAAATTCAATGTGAATCTTCATAAGCAGATATCAATTAGAGATAAACTCGGTATTTATTGCTACTAGAAATTATTGCACATCTAAGGATTTAGAAATGTTTAAGAAAAATTCATACATTCTTGAGAATAGCATTTTTGCTTACAGTCAGAGTTTATGAAACACGAATAACAAAGCGAAAATAGTATCCCAAACTTAATACTGAATATGAATAAAAGTGGTACTTCAAGTAATCGATATCTTATTCTCTGCAATATTATAAAAGAAATCAAAGTAACTTTGATCCTTTAATATAGAAGGAGTGCCACTGTAATCTTCCTTACATTCATGAAAACGAAGTCTTGTTTGCAATTGCAAGGATTATAAAAATAAAATCGACTAATTTTTTAAACATGCAGTCTCTAAAAGTAGCACAAATCGTGAGAAGCAGGCGTTTGCCCTAGAAAAGGTCACAGTAGTGTCCTTGACCGCATTTCCCAGGACGCTATTTTTCAATGGCACATCTAACGGGGTATCGACCACTAAGAGATACTGTCAATGACGTGTTGTCTGAGATGAAGTTTATGAAGGGAAACGTTCGAGTGTACTTTCCACTCTTTAAGAAGTCGCTGACCTGGTATTTGGAGAATTCGTTCACTGTCCTAAATAGCAGTAAAACTTGAGCCTCAGATTCAATTATTTTTTAACTACTCGATTCATGTGCATTCGACAGAAATTGTTGATCACACCACAATGCAAAGATATAAAATTAGAAATTTACATTTTTCTTTTCAAGAACAAGGATAATATTTAATAATATTAATACATTGCAATATCAAGACAATAATATTTCAATTCTATATCCATCGTTTGTCTACTGAATTGTATTTTTTTAAATATAAAAGAAATACAGTTAAATACAACACAGTTAAAGTGTTAATGTACAAAGTTAACTTGAAACAGTAAAAAAAGATTTGAAAGATAAAAGTTGGATAAATAACTTTTATTTATAAAAATTAACAGTTTCATTCAACTCCTGGTAGAAAGTCAAAGTATTCGACACTTTCAAAAGTATAATACTTTAAAGGTCTGTACCTTGAAAAGAACATCCAAAAGTCAACACTCATTTAATCTAAATCCCATTCCTCAACAAATCCCTCAGTAATTTTCTTTCTATGAGAAAAACTTTAAAATTATAGTATCTCAAAATTATATAGTCTTCAATAACGCGATGCTTCATTCTGTTCTATCCTTTTTACGAGTAAATACACGATTTATTCTCGATCAGAGTGAAAGCCCCGATGCTCGTTACCGCAAGTAAATAAATCGTTGGGCATCGTTAAGCTCACGTCTAGCGTTAAGTTATGCGACGAATCGACGTGAAAAAGTTCCGTGAGGCGACCTCGATGAATTAAGTTCGTAAGAAAGAGCGACAATGTTAACGGTATGTCGGAATCCTTCGGTGGAGCCAAACTGGTCTTCGATCTGGGTCACGACCTGCTTCCTACTCACCTACAGACCTATCTATCTACCTGTGGCACACACAGTATATGTACAACCTTCCTCGTGGCCACCTAAAAACTCTCCCCGGTCGTTGATCCGATTTAAGCCACTTTCGCCGGGCTTTTCGGGATTGATGCGCCTAAAGTGGACCTTTCAAATGTTTCTAGCGAAATCCAACGCCCCAAGGTCACAATGGCGTCATCTAAATCACTGTTCTTAGTTTTGCATGATTCATATTTCGTGAAATATTGGTGAAGGTTGTTAACTTCTCTGTTAATTTTATATTCAATGTTGGACTATAAAAATGCAGGTTTACAGGTGATGTTACGTTGTATAAATGGTAAGAACAATATACGCTTGGCGTTGTAGTAAAAAAATGTAGGTGGACACTTGGTATTATATTAGAAAAATGGAAATTCATAATTTTGGATCAATCTGAAGTGTAAATTTACAATTTTGTAATAAGTACAACACGTAATGCAAAGTTTCATTTCGTGCTGGACTATAAACTACTTTTGAGAGTAACTATGCTTCAGAAACTACTAATTTACAATCCATGCTTACCAAGTCTCCAGTAACATTAAAAATCAGCGAAAATCTTTGAAAATTGGTGGAATGAATCTTTACGTAATAGTAAAACACTCTGCAAAATTTTAGAAAAATTGATTCGGTAATACCAACTTCTGTACGAGAATTTTTTCTGATTGAGAAATTCTGGCTCATGAAAATTATGTATCTATGTATAAGTGTTTTATTAATATAACTAAGATATGTATGATCAACCAAATGCAACACATTGGTACACTTTTCACTACTTTTCACGTAAGTAAAAAGGAAACTTATAGTTTCATTATTTCATTTCTAGCAGTTGCATTTCGGGTATATTCCAACAAACAAGTTTATGATAAAAGACCAAGTATTCAATAAATTGACAAAATAAAATAAAAAGTAAGAGCGAATTCAACCGAATTTGCTATAAAAATACATCATAGCCATGTCTGACTGGTTTTCATCACAGGAAAAAGACTTATTAATATCTTGAAAATTGATAAACTTTTGGCTAAGATTGTCACTGAGATTAATCCTTAAACACTTTTCCTCCAACGAACTCTGTATAACACCCATGTTGGAAATACTGAGAAGGTCGACGAACGTAAAAAGTAACTGTATTTCCAGTAACGTACCTTAAAAAACGGTAACCCAAAATACCCAAAAGCTATGAATACTTAAAACACGATACCATTCGCGTCCTCCCAATTCAGTTCCAAACATTTTTGTGCATAAATCAAAGTAAAATTCCCCGACTTATTTCGCAAAAAGTGGACATACAATATTCGTGCACTAAGCCATCGAACTAAAAATTCCCTCGTTCACTTTAATTTCGAGCTAAAAATTCGGGAGCTGCTGGACGAGCGTGGCTGACATGGATCGGTCCGCTACTACTTCCCCGGGAAAAGCTGAATCGCGTTGGCTGAGTTGGCTCCGTGATCGAGGACGATCTAGCCGTGACTTTGGGTGTGTGGGTCAGGGTCGTGGACGAGAAGAAGTACTCTTTCGTATTACCGACGCGCGCGTTCGTACTTTATACTCCGGGTCAGTGGCCTCATTCTGTTTTGGACCGACCGCTCGGTGAAAGCCGAGAAAAAATTTCAACCCGGTCACACCTTTATCGTATCAAGCCTCGAAGTCATGTAGAAAGTTAATTGGCCGACGCGGCGACTAATTAAAATTTTTCCGACGCGTTTGTGCCACTGGCTCTCTGCACGCGCACCTCCCGGCAACTGATGACCACTTCAATTAGCGTCCGACGGACGGGAATTAATCAGACGCTCCGTCTGGCGCGTAATAATGCGCCGAGTGGTAATCACTGTGTTTTATTGGCGAGGAGAGACACTGATCGATTAGAAATGATTTTGAAAGAGTCTTGGATAGGTTTCAAGTAAACCTGCTGTCTTACTGTGGGATTCGAAAGTGATGCAAACATTTTCACGCGACACAAAATCATGCAGATTGCAGTTTAGAATTAAATTGAAGATGCTACTGACTCCATTGTGTCTAGAAGCTTTTTAGCATACTAAGTGCTATGGTGCGCGTTTCTAAAAGCACTGCTTAAAGGCGACTACTCTATAGTAATATACATATTTTACTTGTTTCTACTAGTACTACTGCAGAGTGTTAAAAAAACAGGATTTTACGCGTCAAAATAATAAAAAAATTACCATAAAAAAATACGTCAGGTAACATAATATTACAGTCAATAATATGACTTTAAATATTATTAATTTTAATATTAAAATAACTGGTGCAGAGTATAAGAGTATAACTAACAAATGTACCAATATCGATACATATGTAAACATGTGTGTATCAACTTTTTTCTCCATTACTTTGATCTATTGGAGATTAATAAATTTCTTTTTAACACTCTGCATACTTTATCTTGCTTCTACAAATGCAATCTACTGTGTGTGCTTCTACAAGCCACAGGAGGCGAGGGATCTGAAGGAGGTGAAAAGGCAAAAGGAGTTTCGTGCTACTGTCCAGTTACACGTCACTGTCGACTGTCGTAAAACCGTCCACCAAACACGTGCGTCTACGTACCAAAGAAAAGGCAAAGAAATTGCAAGCAAGGGCTACACTACTAAGTTCTACGAACGAGTGACAAGACATGCGAGGTTCCCGAAATAAAACAGAAAAGGCTAACGATCGTCAACCCTTTGCAGCAACTTTATAGACAGTTGTTTCAATTTTCACTCAACTATGCTTATTCTTAATACACTTCAAATTTTATCAAATCTGCTTTGCTTTCAAATAAAAAACAGATTTTGGTTAATTTATTGTAAGGCTTAAGAACCTACAATTATATTCAAATTTTTAACACTCAGAATTGCGATTAATGCTTCTGTTTTTAAACACTAATAAGGAACTACTGAGAAAGGTGGTTGCTGCAAAGGATTGGGATAGCTGAGTGACACAACACATCACGCATTAGGGGTAGAAAGTGCTTCTAAATTTCGATGAGGAACAATTGAATGTCACTTCTCCATCTAATTTCCTCTCGAGGGAAAAGAGAACTTATCCTCTGGATCACCCGTCGCGCCGAGTACCTGGACGTACACACGGAACCCGTTCAACACAGACAGTGGTGACAGAAATAAAAGGCAAGACACAATTTTTTTTTCTTTTGTAAAAACAATAAGTTATCTGTATTTTGCAATCCAGAACGGACAATGTCTCTGTACAAGCTTCTTTTCAGACAGAAATATTCAAATCTTGCACGACGAGCGATACCGCTGTTGGCCATTTTTGTTAACAGGGAATTTGAGCGTCAAGAATTTAGAATCTTAGATTACGAAGTATTCGAATTGAGACTTCATAAGTATAAATAATAAATAATGGAAGGGAAGCTTGCAGGGTTCGCGATCGTAAATTTTCATTTAAATAAATTCTACGATGTGTAAATATTAAATAGTTAAAAAAAGAAGGGTAGAAGGGAGTCTAAATTGAAAGGATGACTTTGGAAAGAATTTTTATCGGCCAGGTCACGGTATCGCCCACCTCGCAAATTAATGACATTTTTCGAGTATATGGCTCTCTTTCTCTCATTCTTACGTACAAACACGCGGGATCTCTCTCTACTCCTCGTTCATTCGATGATCAGTCGATAAATGGATCGAGAAGGAAAAGAAAATACGTGACGTGAGGTCACCAAGCCATGGCATGCTGGATGCCTTCTACTTCACATTACCCAAAGTACCTTTCCTTAATTTCACCATTAACCCTCTCCTGGCAGGTGCAGGGTCCACTTTGACCCGCCCTAATTCTATAACCACATTCCATCTCCCAGAAGATAAAGATTTTAAATCATAACAACATCAAATTCTAATTTAAAAACCAATTCTAAGGTACCCATAAATGAAATAATGAATCAAGATTCACCCTCCATGCAATGTGTGGCCAATCTATCCGCCGTCCAAGGGTTAATAAATGTACCAACTAGTATCCAAAATCTTTTAAAAATTGAATAGAATCCCCCAACTTCGAGGGACGTTTTAAACTTCATGCAGGTCCAAGTGGAACTTGCTTAAATAAATACGAAGAACGAAATGAAACGAAGACTTTGGGCTACATGAAATTTCGAACGTCCCATGCAATGGAGGCAACAATTCCGCGCAAGGAGACTTTTCCTTCTTCAAGCTTTTCATGTATAAATGACTGGTGAAGATTTAGTTGCCAGGCTGAAAGGTACTTTGAGTAGTTCGTTCCGTTGCTTTCCTCCTACCGCTTTGCGTATTGAACAGCACTTACACGAGCTTCAAATACTTTAGCTATATACAGTCTCCCTCTTGTGATTCACCGTGTTGCTCGTGTGAACAGTTACAGAGCCGTAATTGGAAGTCGCGCGAGCCCCATCGGAGCGACGAGGAACGCACGGTGGAAGCCACTAGGATTACATTAACGTGTCATGCTGTTCGACGTGCGAATGACTCGAAGTAGAGGTGTCGACTTTAATAAATAGAATAAATACTAATGCTACCGCTACTACCGCTACTATTATTTCTAGGCGTCTCAAAAGGGCACTTTTCAAATTACAAGCGCGAAGGGATGGTTTGCCGATCAATGCTTCCTTCAGCGTGCCGACGCTCTTACCGATTCGTTGCTACTAGAGCCAGAGCAACGAAAAGAGGCGCGAGAATAATAAGTTTGTTGGCGGAAGAGTGGAATGTGTCGAACAGCACCAGTCAACAAGAGCTTCTCGAATCGCGATCGAACTCGTACCGGAGCTTCGTGGCTTTAAAAAAAAAACGAGTGCGCAAGTTCTAGTCGCCTGAGCTGTTAGCCTCTGCGTCAGCGCTCTTTGGTACTTCTACGGGATAATTGGTATTGAATGTAAATTGGTCGGTAAGAACTGGCGCGTGAAGTCTGCATAAACGAACATAAAGTTCAGATTATATTCGCCGTTTAATTACCTCTTTCTATTTTGAAACACGTAAGATCATTTTCCCGACAGACGAATCTTCTCTATTCCATTATAGCAACTTTTTACGTGACTCGAATTAAAAAAAATATATTTCTGAAACAATATCTACCCAATTTTCTTTTGGTAACAGTTATGCGTTATTCCCGAAAACGACCCACATTTCATAATTCCGTACCAGAAACTGTTTCCGCAGGGCTAAAGCTACCGACGAGCTAACCCAAACCGATTCTCTGGAGGACGCGCAGAAAGTATGAAGGCCCCGCGGTGACGAGCGGACGTCGATGGAATTTTGTCGCGCAGGGTATCAGGGATTCGCGGCTTGCCACTCGTTTCCGTTCACCCCGGTTAAACGGCCTTGGGGTGCGGGGGTGTGGCGCGCGCGTGCGACTTGCGCGCGTGTTTGCGCCCCGTACTGTGCTTCTTGCTCTTTCCCTTGAACTCACGTGCTTGTCTGGCGCCAGCGATGTCGGCGATGCTAGCAACATCGTCGTCATCGTCGTCATCCTCGTCATCGTCGTCGTCGTCGTCATCATCGTCGTCGTCGTCCTCGGTGTAGACTAGGTCCACTTCCTCGTCGTCGTCGTCGTCGTCATCCTCATCGTCGGCGTCCGCCTCGTTGGTGGACACGGCTGGCACGTGGACCGGGCTCGCGACGGACTCCGAGGCCTCGAGTGGCGTCTCGTGTATACCAGAGACGGCCTGGCCATCCCCTACAGCGTTACCTTCGTCGTCGTCGTCGGCGCCGGTCACGTCGTCTTCGACGGCCGTCGACTCGTTGGCTGGTTCTGGGGCCGCGTGTTCAGCTTCCTGCGCAGCGGCGTTCAAGTCCGCCTCCACGGCGGCTGGTATCGCCGGGGCTAGAGGCTGGGCAGCTGCCACTGCGGGTGCCGCGGCTGGAGCCTGCTCGTCGTCATCGTCGTCGTCGTCTTCTCCTGAAACCGGTGGTTGGTTATTCGTTGCGGAATGACTTGTGCGGGAGATGTAGGTGTCGAAGTGGTTTAAGAGTTTTTTGGGGGGGATTTGGTATGAGGGGATGGAAATTAGGAGGGTCGGAAAGATGAATTTATTATTATTATTATTATTATTATTATTAACGAGGAACTCTTTAGGATATAGAGAAATGTGAAAAATAGTAAAGGCAGAGGGATACCACTGTTTCACAACATTTTTTGAGTCGCGACCAATTTTTGTAATATTCAAATAACCCCGGATAAGAATAAGGTGAATTTAATAAGGGAAAGAAAACACATTAAAACTAGGTGTTTCAGAGTATAATTTTAACTTAATAGTATTAAAGAAAACACCTAATAACCGTGATGAACCCTCAGAACAAAATAATCCGCGACCCACAGGTTGGGAATTAGTGCTCTGAATGCACAGCAATTCGACTGTGCAATAAATTTCGGAAGGTATTCAGAGAGACTGCGAACACGAGAATTTGATTGAGAATTAGGATATTAAGAGGCCAAATAGTTTATGTTGCGTATGTGCTTGTCTACAAAGTTTGCAGCATGAATTCTACATTCCGAGGGAGCTACCATTCAAAATTTGAATGGAATTTAGAATGCTGAAAATTTAGAGACCATCCTGCACGGTGTTCTTGTTAAGTGCTATAATCGAATATTTGGCGAATTATCGTTTTTATCGATCAACTGTTTCTAGTTTCTTATTAAAATTGATGAACAATTAATTATATAGATCAAGATGATTTAAAAGTAGGAAATGTTAAAAGTTTTTTAAAATTGTGAGATTCAATGTTTCATTTTGTATTTAACATCAGAAATATAATAATTTGGGGAATGACTTTATCGAACTAAGAGGAATGATATGATTAGGAAATTAATTAATGGGTAAATTGGGTGAATTAATAAAAAGATGGGATGTACTTTCCAGTACAATTTTCTTAGAATAATTAATATTATACTTAAAAACTAACTTAATTTGAAACTTCCCCGATAATTCCCACTTTCTATCAATTCTAAATGACATTCTCAGACATGCACTAACGAAGTCATTTGTCTTATCAAATATTGCTAAAATTGGAAAGAATAAATTCTCAAGAAAGTGTCACTTTACATCGAAAATACAATATCTAAAAAGGACCGTAAAAGGGACACTAATAACACATACTTAAAAAATTATATCGATCTTCAATCAATTATAAATTTTGAAACAAAATCGTGAGAACCTTCCACGAGCATCCGTATTTAAAAAAAAAAGAATCCAAATAATTTCCAACCCATTAATCGTAAATATTGAAACGATCCTATCGTTTTATCTCTAATGAACGCGATAATGATGGAACGCGCAGAGTTGTAGTTAATCCTCCAGAAATCTGGGTCAATGTAAAAGAAGTAGCGCGTAGAAATTCTTTCCGAACTGGGACCGCCGTCGATTTATGTTAATTCGGGCGGGTTTGAAGCACCTTGTACCGTTACAACTACGTGAACGTACCGGAGTTACCGTCGAACCTGTCGCTAACTCGAGCCTGGATGTTTGCATAACGGCAAGCACCAGATTGCAATCGTCGCCATTGTTTAACTCACTGGAACGTTCAATACTACCAGGAAGAAAGCAAAAGGCGTCGAGCGTGCAAATTTGATGCAACAAGCGTAACACGTTCTACCTTAGCCTACCCAACGTCGTAAAAAAAAATGGTACACGCATATTTCCTAAAAAAAGGACACCGAAGAAACAAGTACCATTTTTCTTTCCCTTAAAAATTCTCGAGAATTCAGAAGGAAAAATTGTTACACATTATGAGAGTATGTGTTGAAAACCAAATAGCGGGTGTAACTAGGCTGTCTTATTCTACTAACTCCGCCACTTTTCTTGCGCCTCGCGCGTAAGCTACTTTTCTACTTTTGAGGAACAGATACGTTACCTAGTATATCCTCGATGAAACGTTCCAGATAGTCTGAGTCGTCGTCATCGTCGTCGTCATCATCGTCGTCATCGTCGTCATCGTCGTCGTCCCCCGTGATGTCGAAGTCAACGTCGTCATCATCGTCGTCGTCGTCATCGTCGTCCTCCTCGATCACTGCGGGTGGCTGAACTGCTACCTGTCTTCCCGTTGCAACGACGTTCTGGCTCGTTGATTTCTCCTCGGAGATCTTTGGCACTGGCGATGCCAATGTCCCGATCGCCAGGCAGCACAATACTGCCAACACTATCGCTAACTTCATGGCTCTGTCGAAGAAACCACACGTTTAGCGTTTAGTAAATCAAGCGAAATCGTTAAGTGCTGTGTTTTAACGCGTTCCGGTTATTCGAAGATGGGGGCCATTCCTTCAGTCAGCGAAGCAATTATTTATCCAGGATGTATATTCTATTTTGTGAACTGTTTTCACGTTTTTGGGGCATTATTTAGAGTTTAGAGCTTTGGAGCTCGGGTGGGAAGAAATTGTTTATTTCTTTGATATACCATGAGAAGAAAATCGCTGTGTTGAATGGTAGAGAAATATTGTTATCTTGTGAACGTTGTTTGAACCTTTTAGTATTTGGAAATTGAGATAGAATGTTCAATTGATGGGAATAATTTTTGTCAAATCACTGTTCTTTTGGAATGGTGCATTTTAGATGATAATTAGATATTGGTTTCTCATTCTATTAGTGAGTAGTATTGTGCATTATTGAGAATGATGCTAGAACTAGATTAACTCGGAATATGAGTGATTAGCTGTAATATTCTGCAGACTGCGAGGGAAGAGTTATTAATAGAAGTATAATAATGAGAATAACGCGGCACTGAAGAACAAGCGACCTGGAGTACAACTTTCTCAGGACCACGAAAGAATTCCGTTTGACACGCGGTATCATGACCTTCGACGCGGGACATCAAGATTCCCATGGTGTTACATTCTCACACACGCGTGCATTTTAGCATCCTGTACAGCTAACGGTAGGCAAATGAACGTTACTTGGCCATTTTCCAAGCAAATCCCGTCTCTTCAACCTTACAAGCCTTATCAAGCAAGAAGATCCTTATAGAAATTTTCTGCACCATTCTACTACTACATGGAAACTTACAATTTACATCGAAATACCACTAAGTAAACCCAAATCAAGGAAGAAAACAATTTTCATTCTAGGTACATCCCAGCGTCTGATCGAATTAAAAATCTGAACTACATTCCGAGGCTTATCATTAATTAGTAAAAAAATTTCCCCTAATCTACTTTAACTCCACATCCTTTAACGCCTGGAAATACCTTCTCCGAGGTCTGCCGAGCAACAAGGTACATACACACGATTCAATTCCAAACGAGTTACATACTTCTAGGTCACAACGAAATCGCCAAACTACCTAGGCACTACATCAATCGATCTCTACAAGGTACGTACGATTAAATTTCCAAAATTCGAAAATTCCAAACCTGAACGAGTTACATACTCCTAGCTCACAAAATGGCCAAAGTACCAAGACACGCGGCAATCAATCGATCTCTACCCCACTGTCGTCGCACACAGCATCACTGAACGCCTGTGGATCCACCGGCGCGATCACTCCTCAGGGTTACCTCTCCTCGCCGCCCACTAATCCGATCAGAATATCCACGAATATCCACGGAGGGGGTAGGGGGTTGAATAACCGGGTGTCTGTACACGAGTCAACGGTTCCCTTCGACTCACCTCTCTCCTTGCTAATTGTCAACGTCCTCTTTAAGTACAAGCACGAGCGACCCGTGTCTAAAGGTGATCGGGGCGATCGACGTACGCGTCTGATCCACCGAGCGACCCGGTGAGAGTGTTAAAACAGACGAGGCGCCTTGCTACGACCCTTTTATACCGAGCTACCTCCACCTCCTTCGTTCTCGTTCGCCGTCCTCTTTCTCCACGGCGTGCTACACCTTCTTCGCGGTCTCCACGTGGCCCCGTCGCGTTTTCTCCCTTTCTTGAGAATACGCATTGTCCCCGCGGTGATTAAGGACCGGGGGGAGCGGCGCAGGTGAGTTTAAAGATACGCCGGGTCATCCGGGGACGCTCGCCCGCTGGAACGGGTCTGTCGAAGGTACCGGAAGTGGTGGCTTTTATGAAAAATTTATATAACGTTGCTCCAGTTCCGCTGGCTCCTTTCTGCTCGATCAGTCGCTACGCCGCGACAATCATTGACACACATTCCTCGCTTAAACAAATAGCTTTCCTTTGATTGTGCTGCTCGAGGAATAGGATCGGTTTCGTTTGTTTCGGTGGATGCTAGTGGAGGGTTTAAGGGGAGTGGATGAAACGGTGATTTGGGTATTGTTGGGTCGTTTTTGTGGCATTTTAACACGTTTGCGGACAGTAAAAGTTTCAGCGAGGTGCAAAAATTGACAGTCATTTTATTTGTAAATTGCTTGTGATATCCGAAATTTGATTAAACACATTTTATAAGGGTAGTCAGATTATTATATTTTAATCGATTTGAATGCTATAGCATTCACGTCCGCGAACGTGTTAAATTACATTTTTAAGCTTGCGAAGAAGTTTGTAGGTGTAGGGGGGTTGTTTATGGTTGGAGGGCAGTTTTATTTTGATGGTACAGAGTTTGAGGGGAAGATTGTAATTGTAGTGTTGTAAGTAGTGACACTTGTTATTTTGAATGACGTAGGAATTGGAATATAAGTGAAATTAATTCAGTGGCTCGGATGGGAAACTTCTTTTTGGTCTTCTTTTGGGTGTGTTTCACTTCTAAACTTGTTCTTGTCAATTAATTTGACTGGTCTAGTGATTAGTCACTTCGATCAGGCATTTGCATCGCGTGATTCAATTTTCGTTCTGCCGTTGGACAATTTAATTATCGAGTCGATCAAGAAGATTTCCGGGAAATTAACAAAAGAACGCGACGCGCTTCGACAGAAATTGCACGTTAAATAGGGAACAAGCTTTGAATTATTCTTGTTTTCGAAAGTCATCACGTTCCACGTGTAAAACGCCACCGATCGGTGCTATTTAAAGCTGTTAATATCAATTTCTGCCATGTCGAAGTATTTAACGGTAACTAGGCTTCGCAATATTTACAGGCAATATGCCGTACTTTATTCGAAAAATGACTAATTCAAAGTGAACTTATCCTTTAACGCAAAACACACTCATACCAAAAAGAACATTTCTTAACACCTGATTGGTAACAATATATAATTCAAATTCTACAGTTTCTATTCGGTGATTTCTTTCACAAACATTTGAAACTTTAATCAGAATCAGAATTTCTACCAAACAAAATATCATTTTCTAAACAGTGAAAGTACTCCCCCGTCTCTTATCTCCAGCTTTTCAGTCATCTTTCATGGAGCGAAGCTCGAACGGTTAACAGTTCGCGTTTGCTACGCACGCTTGCTTTCGAAGGGGCAAAAAATTGATAGAGCCTGATGGTTTAAATCGAAAGTACGCGAAGGCATGCAACGCGAAGGATGCTTTAAGCCGAACGAAAATCCGGAATTCTGTTTGAAGGCGAGGAGCGAAAGCAACGCCTGATTGCTGGAACGATCGCCTAACTGTAAATACAAGACAGCTTCCTCTTCGGTCTAGCTGCTGATAGATCATACTCCTTGCATCCGTCGAGCCGATCGGTGTTTTTGCCGCGGCATATTCTAGTTCGATAATCCACTCCATTCCGCGATTTCACGTTTCGAAGCTGCTCTTTAACGATTCTCAACGTAATCTCCCTTATCCGTTTCCGACACGTATTTTCCCGATGCAGGCTAATTGTGCCTGCATCATTACCCTCGTACATGGTGTACAAATTTGTTTTTTTGTTAATTAAAGAAACAGTAATCGCGGTTGTAATGGAAGAGAAAATTATTCTTGGGAAACAAGTGGAATATTTCTGTCCTCTTTAATGGGGAGGATTCATTTGGGGAGATAATGTAATATTTTGGTTTTGGAAAATGATCAAGCAAGATCATAATATGTTCATATTATGGAAACAAATTATTCATAGCACTCCATTTAATTTTTTGTTCTTCTTGTCTTTTATTTTCATTCTTCCCGGATACATTATAATTATACCACTTTTTGTTTTTTTTTCTAGCGTCTTTCTTGACTCTCCTTTATGTTTTTTATTGGACGTGTTTGTATCCGCAAATATTTTTTTTAGCGTTTTATGTTAAATAAATAAATTAAATAGAGTCTCAGCAGCTCAAATTACTTAAAGTAGGTACTTCAGCTTAAAATTTCTCGCTCCGTCAACTTCAGACCTTTAGGTGGATGTAACCCCTTGACTATTCATCCCCGGCTTCGACATATTATTCGCACCATCGATCGGGCCAGCATTTTATGCGATACGCGAGTTCGTAAGAATCAGCGTGTCCGTCTCGAATCTCCATTCGGTCGGAATATGGGATTTGGTGTCACAACGCGCCAAGGAAGTAGTCCGCGGCTGGGTGAATTAGTAATCAGGATGTGTGTCTTGCGACTGGGGAACACATTTTCGTTGTACGCTCAGCCGCACAGGTGGTAGGAGCGCGGGAGAAAGAGAGAGAAAGAGGGAGAGACGCTGAGGAGGGCATGGGGGTGGGAGGAAACGATGAAGGGAAAAGGAGAACGGGGCGAGCGAAAAAGAGAAGCTGAGAGGGGAAAGATCGATGGATGGAGAGACGATGACGAGATGAAAAATTGAAAGAGAAAGTAAAAACGAGAAACAGAGAAGAACGAAGGGGAGAAAACGACCAGTGAAATGAGTGGAGAGAAAAAGGTACCTGGAGAAGGTAAAAGAGTAGCTGAAATGAAGGGCGAGGGGGCGAGAGAGTGTAGTCGATAAACACACTGGAACGGTAAAGAATTCTAAGAAGATCACTTGATAAAGAAGAGGAAGAGAGAAGAAGGCTTCCTTGTTTATTTGACTGCTCTTTGCATCTTATTTGATCTGTCCATCCTGTGGGGACGTTCAGTGCTGCATTTAGCCCTTAGGCTAACAAGGCTGAAGCCTAGGGCCCCGTTTAGTTGGGGGCCCCTCATTCTAAATATTTTCTTCGAAAAATTAGCATTTTTTATATTATCTTTATTAACTTGTATCTTTAATGTTTATTTATATTAATGTTATGTTTAGTTGTGATATTCAATGTTAATTTTGAAATTAAATTCTTATTTAGATTATACGAGTATTATGATATACAAAATCAAATCAGCGTCATTTTATTTTTTACATTTAACCGAGGGCCCACCAAATATTCAGCCTGTGGCCCCCTGAAACGTAAATTCGGCTGTGGGGACGTTTAGGACCACGAGGGAATACACGAGGGGCCATTTTTATATTAATTATGCGGCATCATGCAAGTGGTTTTTAATGGGAAGGGAATAGTATTTGTTGTATAGGATATTATTAGTGGACAATTGTTGTGATTGGTAAGGCGTAAAGGAGAAAAGAAAGCGTGATCTAAAAATAAGATGTAAATGACGTTTAGAGAGGAGCGAGGAATTAACTGGAAAACGTGTTTGGTGATTGTATGGACGAGGATAGCGAAGAAAGTTAGAAAAAAAACGGGGAAGTGTGAAAGAGGGAAAGGGGGAGGGTGTCGGTGGAAAGCCAATATGCGTGAATCGTTCGACGATATAAAGTTCACAGTGGCATTCTTCGCTGTGTCGTTCGCCTCGGGAATGTCATTCATTATTCATCGATTGAGCGAGAATGTGCTTGTTCCCGAATCCCCCTGTTGAAAATTCAGATTCGTCGTCTTTGGATGTTTCTATAACTCGGATCATACGGTTTTGTGTGAATCCTTGGTGCATCTTTTTTCTGGTTGCAGTTAGAAAAATAATGGTCGAAAAGGAAGATACATTTTTATATCATAAAGTGCAACAGTTCATCTGCAATATGCAGTTGCTTCTCTTTTTAAAATGGGATCATATATTTTTTGTATAACAAAAATACCTATATGATTTTTTGTATAACAATAATATATGATTCAATTTAAAAGTACAACTTGCAAGGACATAGAATTTGAGAAATATGAAAATAGTAAAATTCCTACACAATTTGACGATGATAATTATATAACTGAAGTAATATAGGGAATGATAGAATCATATTCAAATTTCGCGGTTCAAGAGGAAAATTATGCATATATAAGTTAAATATAATGGAACTCATTTTTATGTTACACACTTTTATTCGTATATTTTATAAACATTTTTGCATTTCATTATTAAATCAATTATACCCATAAGCTGTAATTTGTATGCAGACTCGCAGGTTGCGTGTGCAAAGTGCGCGACGCACACACACGTCGCAAAAAATAGCGCCAAAAAGTCCTAAAAAAATATGAGAAAAATTTTTAAGCAACCCAAGTTTGTATAACATCAGAACAAGAGCATACTCATTTGATTTTCTCTTCTTTTTATTCGCAATTAATCCGAATTTTTTTTTAAAAAAGCACCAAACTTTTACCGCACACATAAGAAAAAACACCACAAGCCTGGCCAGTTTGAATGTTTCCCCAATTTATAATTTATAAAAGAAACTTTCATTAAATCTTATTTTATATTCCTTGAACACTATTGTCCAAAATAATTGCCACATTAATGTAAAACAAAAGCAAAAAGGACATTCTTTTATATATACAATCGTAAACATTTTGTATGTTTCAGGTCAAAATCGTTCGGTGACATAGTAGCTGAGCATCAGTCATACCGCTGTGTACCGTTCGCTTCCAAGCGTTAACGCATTCATGTAGATAATTGATAAGTCATACTTTAAAAATAGTATACAGAATAATTATCAGAAATTGACACGTATAGAGGTGAAACAACATACGTTTCTTACTAGTTTATTTAAAGTTACATTGGATCGCGCGCTTTACTTCTGTCACTTGGCGGCTATTTTATTTTTGACAGGTAGTGTGGGTCTTTTCTTATTTGTAGCACTAACTCGAACTTAACCTCTTCCTCAATACTGTCACTCAATAGTTTTATATAAAATATATTACGAAATGTATAGCTCAGTAATTAATTCCGTTAGGTGTATGTATTGTTCCTGCCATTACACATAAGTTTAACGTAACAAAATTTAAAAGATTTAAGTAACGTATAATAAAATGCCAAGAGCGCACGAAATATTTCACCTTTTCCACTAAATAAATATTATCGATACTTTATGGCTATAATGGTGTTCAAATTATTCATAGGTGATAATTTTGTTATACACTATTGAATATTCGTATTACAATGTCAATACTTAATTTTATTACATGTCGCGAAGTATTAACAGATATAATTTTGTTTTCTAGGTTTAATTATAATTTGCTTTGCCACAATGGCACAGTCGACTAGTACACCTTCGAACAGCAGAAAAGATGTGCACAAAAATTTGTCTGCCTCGTGTAATGAATTTACAAAAAACTTTAACAAGGTAAATGAAGAATATAAGTTATCTTTCATTGGGCGTTATAAATTTCAAATTTAATTGGATTAATATTATTGACATTAAGCTATACTCTGTTCCACGAGGAAACAGAATCACCTGCCGACTAGTTTTCATAAGCTTTGCGTAGTTGACACCTGCTTCCATTATTCTTTTTATATTTTTCTCATGTAGTTTGACAATTTGACTCATACTACGCCTCGCCTCAGTGCGATTGCAATCAGCAGATTTTTCCTCGAGAAAAAGTGAGAAAAGAAGGAAAGACGAGGCGTAGCAAGAGCCTGTCTTTAGTCATTGGGTCTGTCTCCACTAGCAAACTTGGCACTTGACGTATCGCAGTTGGGACAGTAGCGTCAAGCTGCGCAAAGAGGTCCATTCCCTTGTGGAACAGAGTATAGTTGGATTAATAAAAATGAATAGTAGTGGTAATCTGTATTTCAACATTGCTACCAAGAAAGGGACTTGGTTTTACATATGTATCTAATAACTAAACATTCATGCTTCTTCAGGCTATATCTCTCAGACTTCCCTCGCACACCTTCCATTCGACTGCCTGGCTATGTCCACTTTCATTTATACATCTTACTCTTTGCTTTCCCCATTCAATTGCCATCTCACTTTTAATCTTCTCCTCCACGCACCTCCTCAGTAACGGCTTCCTTGTAGTCCCCTCTACCTTTTCCTCAAATCGAGCTGCCCTATTCACTGATCTCTCCTCGAATTTATTTCTGAGTGTTCCCTTCCTTACTATGTAATCCGGTGGCTATCTGTCCAATCCGAAGCACCATTTTGCATACCTTCGTTGCACCTATTCCAGCCCCTTCCATTTTTTCCATCCCTATATCTCGTTTCCATAACTCATCACGCTCTCTACTAGTTTCTCATACAGCCACATCCTTATCTTAAAATTATCCCTAAATAATCTTTACCTGCCCTGCTGCTATCTTGGCACTTTTGGCTAAACTGTTTACCTGGTCCTTGCTACTTCCGCTTTTATTGAACATAAAAGCCAAATGTGTAAAACTTTTGACCTCCTTTATTTTTCCTTCATCCTCTACATTCCCTGAAAACCATTACCTTCAACTTCTCGCTACTTACGATTAGTTGTTTCTCCTTAACGTACTTCTAATAAAAATGAATATATCACTATATTTATATTATTACAATGACCTACCTAATCTGTTTTAGGAACTGGCTCTAGCCAGTAAGGGAAATATTGTTAGCTCACCCTTAAGTGTACATATGATATTGTCTTTACTTTCTCACGGGGCAAACTCTGAAACATTAGACGAATTGACCACTGGTTTGTGTCATCTCGACAAGAACTCCATAGAAGAAGGATATACATCTTTAATAGCTGTATTAAATGTAAGAGCGACAGGATTTAGTTAAAGCAGAATTGTAAGATAATCCAGGACTCGTACATTTATTAGGAACTAAAAGATGTTAAACTCTACATTGCAAATGCACTGTATGTTCAAGACGGGCTGGAATTGCTGACAGAATTTTTGACAATAGGAACAGATGTTTATCAATCTCTGATCTCGAAATTAGATTTCAAGCGCAATGTAGATGCATCTGCGAAAATCAACAACTGGGTGAAAGAAACAACTAATAATAAAATATCCAATCTCGTAAACTCAGGTAAATTATTATGTACGATGTGAGAAAAGATACGTTGGAGATAATAGCAATAATAATGCTTTACATAATTATTACAGATGACTTCAACGAATATACAAGGTTGGTGCTGATAAATGCTATTTATTTCAATGGTACCTGGTTACATAAATTTGATACAAAAAATACAGAGAAGAGAGCATTCCATGTAACAGAAAGTGAAAAGAAATTTGTTCCAACAATGTTCAACAAGTCTACATACATTCATGGTGAAATACCCCTGTTGAAAGCAAAATTCATTGAAATTCCATACATGGTACGTTCATGCGTATAAATCTTTTGTATTAAGAACTCAAAGAATATTTTACAGAACAAAGATATTGTAATGACAATAATCTTACCAAATGAAGTGAACGGACTCTCAATTGTGCAAAATAATTTCTCATGGGAAATCCTTGCGAAGGCATCCCGATTAGCTAATGACATTGAATTGTATCTTCCAAAATTTAAAATAGAATTTACGGTGGACTTGAAAACCATTTTACACCAGGTATTAGTTTTATATATCACGCCTTCGTGACAATTGTGTCTTAATTATGTGACTTATTTCAGCTTGGCTTAAGCAAAATGTTTGAGGATAATGCAGACTTTAATCGCATGGCAAAGGTACCTCTGAAGGTCAGCAAGGTTTTGCATAAAGCGGTGATAGAAGTTAACGAAGAGGGTACTGAAGCTGCAGCTGCGACAGGTGCTTTAAATTTTGATGAAAGTGAAATATCTTCGACACACGTGTTTATGAAATTAATATTTTATTTTAGCTGTGCATATGAGGCTTCGACGGATGATTGATATGCCAGTACAGTTTTTGGTGGACCGACCATTTATGTTTGTAATTGAATATAAACCAAATAATATACCACTTTTCGTTGGAAGCGTAAAAGATATAAATGTTACTCCAACAAAGGATGAATTATAAATTTTTGTCTACAAATGACGGTAAGGCATTATTGCTTGTATGATGTATACATTTCTATCTTTATAAGTAAAATGAAAGTTATACTATATATATTTTATTAAATAACGCCTTTATTTTATGCAAATATATAAGTACAAAATATCATCACAAATATTTAAATAGTATAAATAGAAACAGTAAACATGAGTTTATGAACAAATTATTCATCTTTAGGAAATCCAACGATCCTTTATGTACAGCATTCTACGATCCTATCGAGTAATTCGTTTTTCTTACCAGTTGTTTTTAAACCCAAGGTTTTTAACATTTCTTTCAACTGTTGTACGGTACAACTTGCCAGCTGTTGGAAAGAAACATAAGTGAATTTATGGATTTTGTTTAGCTATTTCTATTTCAAATAATACTTGTTTATTGATATACCTTTCCCTGTGCTACAATTTTTTGAATTTTTTCTTCATCGTCAAAGGCCACGGATTCTGTGGTTTCTTGATTAACTTTCTTAACTCTTTTTTTTGGCGGCGCATCATTTGCACACTCCATTTCTTCGTGAAATATTTCACCATACTTCTTTAATAAATCTGCTACTCTCTCACGCATTTGATCGGTCAATGGTACTTGGAACAAAATTTATCATCACGTTATGGATATATTTCATACAAATTTGTATAGTTCATCATTTTCAAATTGCACTTACTAGTATAATCGGGTGGAGGTTTACCCTGCTCCAAATCTAAAGCCAAGGTTTCTACAGTTTGAAGTTGAACTTGAAGTTTAGGATTTGTGAAATGTTCTGGATCATACTGAATTTGTAATTTCTTTGTCATCTTCTCTAGTAGCTTAATTCCATTTGGATCACTCGGAGGTTTATTCTCATTATCATCGTATATGTGTTCTGAATGATATACACTCAGATTTCGAACGTTTTCTGCAAAACGATGTATATTAGGATATTACTTGCAGTAATTAAAAATTGAGGTAAGATTAAATATTAAATTTAGCTTAATAATAGCTGCATTGCTAGTAACAGAGTTGGGCGTTATTCGAATAAAATACCAATGAATTTTTTTTAATAAATTCTGCTGCGAATAATATTCTAATAAAAGTTACGAATAAAATGGAGTTATTCAAGAATAACAAATAAAAATTTACGCTACACAGGCAATCTGCTAATATATTAATTAAAAAACTATTGAAATTGTCGTCCTGGTTTGTCGGACCCAACCGAAAATAACGATTTGTGTCGGGTACCTTTATTCGTAACAACTAGAATATATTTTTATCGAGCTTTTACGAATCGCTTTCTGTTGACTGACTAAACGGTGCCACCGTCTGACAAACATATAATATGAAAAATCGTTCTGTGTCGGAACAGTGCCAATACAAAACCGTTCCATACGGATAATATAAATCCAGGATAAATTCGTTATTCACATCTTGAGAATTCATTCGAAATAAAATTTGCCCAACTCCGGCCCAGTAATAACATTTAAGTGTAAAAGATTTTCTATGCAATCATACCTGCCATGCAGGTACATTCTATGCAAACATACCTGCGAATGGCATTTTATATAAATAAAAACCTCCATGTTTTGCATTTGGTATCATAGTATACAAATTTGGCGCAGAACGTTTCCTTACCGTTACTGCGCATATTATCATTAAATTTCTTGAGTCACATTTGTTAAGTAATCCACCGAACACTAACTTGTTATCTGAAAGAAAAAGTTGTCATAAACATTCCAGCATAATTTTATACACCATTTTCCTACAGATATCTGTGACTTATTAATGTTGCAATTAACGTTACCTGTACGAGTACTTTTACTGGGTATAATAAAGTACGGTGCTCCAAAATGATACAAAGGCTGATAAAAAATAGGTTTTATGCAAATTAAATCAATGCCGGGCGTTCGTGTTGCTCCCAAAGATCTCACTTCTGCTGGTTGAAAACATATTTTCCTACCACCAAATTCTTGGTATTTTTGAATTTCAATTTGTAAAACAGGTGTTGGCAATTGATCGCTTTCTTCATCCTCTTCATTGTTCTAAAATATAGAAAGAGAAATATCAAACATGACTAAGGTACATACGAAGAAAACAGTATATATGAAATTCTATACAAATTAGGAAAGTTCATACGCTGTTATTATCATCATTATCAGCCAGCTGCAAGTATGTATACGAAGTCAAAGGAACATTGGTTTCTCTGCTTATGTATTCCTTCTTCAAATATTGTGTTTTACTGTAAACGAAATTATTTCTAAAACTTGTTCTAATATTAACAGAAGTCTAAATATAATTAAACTCAAATGCTTTGAAGAATTTAAATAATTCTGTTCCTTACACAGAAAGATTGCGAATAGACACATCTACAATCACGTTTCCTCCGATTCTCCAAGGGAGCTTCGCCATGTTTCTAGATGGTAATTTGACTTGTTTCACTGAATCTTGTAAAGATGTCCTTTCATAATCATCAGTATCAATTTTGCCCGATAATACCTCTAAATCCTTGTAGAACAAGTCATGATTCCAATTTTCTCCCATTCCAACAACGCATAATTGAAGTCCTATGTCGGAGTAACTTGTCGCTTTTACTCGTATACGATGCTTTTCATTATTTGTCAATGGTGGGTTATCTCGACACGTAAAGAGAATCACTCTTCGCATCGGCATAGTTAGTTTAATGGCAGAAAATGCTTGAACCGCGTGCCACAACGCGTCGTGCAGTGGGTAAGCCGTAGAAGAAGCAATGCCTCTGTAGTATTCCCACTTTGATCCTTCATCTGTGCACAAGATATAACAAAAGGTATTGAAGCGATCAAGAAATCTTAACATTAATATGCTAAAAGCAATATTCTCCTATAGTATTTATTAAATTTTTGCTGCAAAATTTTGGTGCATTTCTTATCTAACATGCTTAAAGATCGCTGTCCTCTGCAATTACTTAACATAGAATTCTTAGCTGTGAAAAAATAATCACTTTAAAATTACTTTTCCTTTTTATTATTAGCAATAATAAGGATGGCATTGGTAAATTACCTATTTTCATTATTTCTTTCAAATAATCCACAGAAATAAGGTTTAATTTTTGAAGAGTCAATACATTTTCTGTCTCTGAATCCGTGTCACATTTATCGGTACCGAACAGTGTTAAACCCATCCAATCGGCTCTATCCCACCCCAACTTCTGCTTAAGAATCTCTTTGTAGTGCTAAGGTGAAAATAAACGTGGTTTTATTTTATTTGGTGATGCAAGGTAGTTTGCTCCAAAATGTGTGAAATTTCTAACAGGATGTTGAAAGCAGCGAAATGGAATAAGTTAAACTATAGTACCCTTATGCATTGTAAGAAATATGGAACCCCCTCATTTGGGTCGGTTTCAAACATTGGAGGTGTTGCGTCAATCACAAAAAGTATACCATCTCGATTACCATAAAGCTCATTTGGATCTTCTTCAAAATCATCGTCACTGTCAAATTCCTCGTCAAAAGATGCCATTTTCTAACTTAACCAGCCTAATTAATTCCTGTGTTCAGTGATGTCACGGTTTACTCAATATTTGTAAATCAATACGAATAAGAATTATTACTCCAAACAGTGTGTAATTCAATAATCAATCAATTCGATATAATTATGAAAATTAACCTTCCTTAGAAGCCTTTTACTAATTTACTTCATATCTCAACATTAATATATATGCTTTGTTATCTTTTCACTTATTCGCTTTATTACTTCCTTGAATGTATATTTTTATTTTCTTCTCGATTTGTGTTACATGTTCCTCATAAAACACGAATACGTTACGTATTGTATCATATTGTTTTCTTAGACAATTGTTTTCCTTTTAAACCCTGAAACCGCCAAACTGACAGTTGTAATTTTCATTAAGGTAGGTTTTCCTAAACGCGACTGGACGCAATGTCAACTGTCAAGAATTTCAAATATTATATATATAATATTTGAATATATAAATAGCGAATTCGGGAGACCCGCACTGAGTGCGAGTTTTCTCGCTTTCAATTGGCTAAAAGTCGCACTCAGTGCGGCCAGCAGGCCCGAATTAAAGGGGGGCTAGGGTGGGCTGCAGCCCCGGGCCCCACTTTCCGAGGGGGCCCCGTTCTAAACGATTAGCTCACTAAAACCTCCTCCCCCCGCTGTTCAACGACGGAGGGGCCACGAAAATTTGATATGTAGCCCCGGGCCCCAAAAATCAACCACGGGGGGGCCTCAAAGGTTTGATAGCCCCGGGCCCCAAAAATTTGGGTCTCCCGAATTCGCTAAAAGTCTTACGCACGATTTCTTCATCTCTGGACAAAGTCCCGGTTAGCTAGCGGCCTAGCTTGATCTTGGCATTTAAATTGGTTGTCTATTCGAGCGGGATATTCAAATCGACAAAATGTACCTTAACGCAATTGGCTGATTATTGCCGAATGGGGCGCCGAATGGGCATTTAAATTGGTTGTCTAGTGATTTCCCTAGGTTATTTCTGTCCTTGTCGAGTGACGCCTCTTATTATATCTCCTCTTTGGTTATCAAGTAGTATTTTATTCAGCAGTTTAGTTAACAATAAGCCCAAATTATACAAATTTCAAACACGATATTTACAAATTCGAAGACATGTTTGCATGCGTCGCTAGAGAATAAAATTTATTTCCAACCAGCGCGCCCCATACATTTCGAACTTACAATACTTGGAAGAATCTGTTTTCGACACGGTGATTCGTAACTAGAGAGTACAGATTCAAAGGAATATAATGACAGCTGTCGAAGGACGTTAATTTTTATTGTTATCATTTTGACTGATGATACACGCGCACTGTCGGGATTTACATATTATTCGTAGTGTTACTTAAACGTAGCGTCGAAAATGGCTGATGTGCACCGAGAAGCTATCCAAAAGCAAATTCAACAAGATTGGGCAAACAGAGAATATATCGAAGTCATAACTGGTAGCATTAAAAAGATAACCGATTTCCTTAATTCCTTTGGTAATTCCTTTTAAATTATCAAGCAAAGCATTCGGAGACAAAATCTGCTATCTTTGAAATAGAATCTTACAAAAATATGAATCCCTTCTTAATTTGAAGGCCTCAGAATTCTTTCTTAAATTATATCATTTGATAGAAGACTGATATAAAGTTTCTCTAACGAAGTAAGTACGAAAAACGAAAATAGAAGTAACCTTTCAATCTTCTAAGTGTGCTTCTCGACCAATCTTTTACTATTTTAGATTTTAATAAAACACATACTTTATCTACATAAAGTTTTGCAGAACCTTGTCCTAAATTAGAAATAAATTTTCGTCCTCGTTTCAAAAATAAAAATAGCAGAATTTGACTTTGGATGCTGCTAATACATGCAATTGTTTAAAAACACCCGATACATATTCTATTTTCTTAGATATGTCCTGCAGATCAAGGATAGCTGTTCTTAATGAAAAACTCACAACACTTGAAAGAAGAATCGAGTATCTCGAAGCCTGTGTAAGTTATTTATAATTTAAGTACATCGAGTTAAGTACATTATAATGTTTAAGTAGACAGTCTTACCAAACATATGTCCTTACAATTATTACTTTACAGGTTACAAAAGGAGAGACATTAACATAAGTATTTGCGAAACGACTACCTTTAATACTGTAAGATTTTTGTATTTAATGGAATCACATATGAATAAATACACAGTGAAAATAATAATAATAATCCTGTATTTTAATCACCAATTCTACAGTACAGATGATGTTTATCAACAATATAAATAAATGTTGGTATTAGTCTATCAATTTCCCTGAAACTTAACTGTACTGGGGATTAGCAAGTGGCCTTGTATTAACATTATACAGGTCTCCCATACCTTCTCTCAGACCTTTGTTCATAATTGCAACTGCGGTTGTAATTGTTCCTATAGTCACAAGAATAGGGAAAGGTAATCTCAACCATGCCCTGAATATCGGTAAGGTACCGATTGCTGAAAGAAATAACATCTTTCTGAAAGATTTTATATTATTTTTAGTGTAATTGACAATTCTTATATTTTCCTAGTACTCAGCATTTTTCTTGCAAGCAGCAGGCAAATATACGAAGAAGATGGAATAGAAGAAAGTTTTATATCTAACATAGAATACAGTTTTTAAAATATATAGAGATATAGTTGAATTCTTTTTCTACCACTAACATATGTTAAAATAATTTTCAAAGCTGTATAAATACAGAAATAGAGTTTGAAGGTTTGCGCGAATATCTGTTTTCATTATTTGTACGAAACAACTTTGGATGATGGACGTTTTTAGTGAAAGTCAGACACAAACACTGAGTACTAATATTGTGAACGTTGCGTGTAATAAGACAACTACGTACCACCTATACCATGGTTAAGGGCATCATCTTTTCCCCTGAGAGATGCTGATATAAACATGATAGAAGGATACGTTATAGCAATAGCATTTAGTGGCACCATCCAAAATACTGCACGCTGGAAGGCATGTGTAAATGTTTTGCATTGAGTGTGTGCCATTATATCAGTTATAGTAACAGGTACACTTGCGTATATACCAATTTTTAAGCAACTTAAAACTTTTGCCAGAGGATCTTGTCCATCTGGTTTCTCGAAAAGTTTATATTTAGTCAGTATCATGGTTAATGAATCTGAAACATATAGATATATTTCATTGATAATAATGAAACTGGTTCAATTAATTGTATAACTAGTACTTCATGTAAATTCCTTTGACAATTGGATCAAATACACATTGTAATGACAGACTACAATATAAATAATCAAACTTGAAGTTTGTGGATAATAAAAGAAATATATACCTTATATCTAATTCACAAAATTTTAATATAGTCTTAGTTATTATTTATTGTATAATGTGTATAGTTCTGTGAACACTTTGCAATTACATAACTTGAACCAATAACTTCATAGATTCGCAACCATCCGCGACCAAGTTGTCCGATTAATCGTGTTCGATCTTTTAGATAAATTTTCCCATACGTTCACAAAGTAATGTTCATATTTTGGGAAATCAACGATACAGAAGTTTTCTCTTCGTTGAATGTTTCTTTAAAATAATTATAAATATTATCCCTAGAAAAATATATACTAGCAAACAGAAGACAAGCATCAGTGGATGTGTTCAACAAACTCAACTGTTGAATGATCTCACTAGATTTTACTCAGCAACAGTGGTGGCCCGGTGGGTAATGTAGTGGTAATGTAGTGGTAATGTAGTGGGTAATGTAGTGGGTAATGTAGTTTAAGAGAAAGGCTTATTAAATAATAGTGTTCTTTTATCACTTAACTGCATTTTATTGAAAAAAGTGATATACAATACAATGAAATCTTATAAATTCGTTTGTAATATAGAAGATGAATAGATGTGAAGATAAATTCATAATTCAGATAAAGCCATGTCTTGCGCAATTTTCAAATCCGTGACTACACTCCAAAATGCAGTCAATGGTCGCATGTAACCAGTGCTGTCTTTAGGCATGTACACGTTGGGCAGTCGCCAGGGGACCCATGGCAGTAGGGGCCCACAATTCTGAATTTAAGTCCTATTCCCGTGGGTGGACAACGGCCCCCGAGGGCCCCAGTGCATTGCTTAGCCCAGGGCCTACAATACTGTTAAGACGGCTCTGTATGTAACGCCTTTTAAAGTGCCTTACCTGTGAAGCAGAAATACACACGATTAATAATCACGTAATAAGTTAGAAAATTATTTGAAGTGGTGTTCACATTCCCCATCCTATGCATTTGCTTAGGAATAAGTAGCGACTATGAATACCAGCATTGACGTAGTATAGGATAGACCTATCACGCAATGTAATTTTGTGTCACACGCTCGGGGGGCTCGCAAGCCGCCTTATCATTTTCGAGTCACACCCAACGTTATGGACTCAATCTAAAATACGTTTACAATGCTACGAGTGGTAGGAATTAAAATTAAAATTTATAGTGTTATGACTAATTTCATGAAATATGTTGTACAATTCCCTTCACTAATAGATTTTCGTACATGAAATAAATATATTGTAACATTTGTCCTATTTACTATAATAGACAAGTTAGGCTACTAAAAATATTTTTCTTATTACAGGTGAAATTTGGGAATATTTCGACGTGGAAAGCTACTTTATGGGGGCCAAATGATGGAAACCTCAATAATGAACACAAGAAAATAGTGATTTTATATAATTTATACTTTATTGAAACGCTGTAAAGGCCTCTTAGGCAAATAAATTGAGAGAAACTTGAAACAAACTGGATTACAATTCAGTAATACCTTTTACATATTCCTACCCAAATTCCAAACTTGCAATTTCAAATATCTGTGGTATTACCTTAAAAATACCATAGTATGCAGCATGCGTGCATTTTTGAAAGCAACTCTTATATCTGATTAGAATATTTGACAAGCACAGCTATCGGCTCGGTTTGCACCGATTACCAGGTCTCACCACGAGGAGGTTGCTGCGTTTCGAGACCCGTAGAGAGATAGATGGAATCAAAGTTCCGTCGATCTCCCTATACATGAAAACCTTAGCTCACTAAACCAAAAAGATGGATGGAAGCAAAGTTCCATCGATCTCTTCGCTTTCGAAATACAGAAATGCCAAGCAATCACTCGATTTAAAGAAATTCAGCAAGGAAGGAAAGACTACTGGTGAGCATGAAAGGAGTATTGGATGGCGCAGTTCCTACCACCCTAATGTCCGAGTCGAAAAAGAAAAGCGCTCGGCGTCTCCCAGAGGCGATTCCTGTTGCTCCGACTCATGCAACCCGCCAGGAGCACACTAGGTGTGACCTGACTTAAGCCGGCTTACGCGGAGATTGGGAAATCGGACCAGGAGACATACGCAGGCAGTGTACCAAGCGGTACACCCCCTACGCCCGAAACTTTTCCCTTTCGACAAGAACACCAGGGGATGAAACTGATCCACCCATACCAATTCCATGCCCAGTCGCTTGCTTCCGGAAACGGAGGCAGCGGCGACCTCCTCATCCGAGTTGAGGAGCCAACGCAAAAGCAACAAAGTTAATAAAATTCTGTGACTACTTGGCCCGGTACATGAAAATCTTAGCCTACTAAACCAAAGAGATAGGTGGGAACATAGCTCCATCGATCCCTTAGGTTTAGATATCGAATCTGGGGATCTGCCAAGCAATCACTCGATTGAAATGAATTTAGCAAAGAGGGAAAGACTACAGGTGAGCATAAAAGGAGTATTGGATGGCGCAGTTCCTACCACCCTAATGTCCGAGTCGAAAGGGAAAAGCGCTCGGCGTCTCCCAGAGGCGATTCCTGTTGCTCCGACTCATGCAACCCGCCAGGAGCACACTAGGTGTGACCTGACTTAAGCCGGCTTACGCGGAGATTGGGAAATCGGACCAGGAGACTTACGCAGGCAGTGTACCAAGCGGTACACCCCCTACGCCCGAAACTTTTCCCTTTCGACAAGAACACCAGGGGATGAAACTGATCCACCCATACCAATTCCATGCCCAGTCGCTTGCTTCCGGAAACGGAGGCAGCGGCGACCTCCTCATCCGAGTTGAGGAGCCAACGCAAAAGCAACAAAGTTAATAAAATTCTGTGACTACTTGGCCCGGTACATGAAAATCTTAGCCTACTGAACCAAAGAGATAGGTGGGAACATAGCTCCATCGATCCCTTAGGTTTAGATATCGAATCTGGGGATCTGCCAAGCAATCACTCGATTGAAATGAATTTAGCAAAGAGGGAAAGACTACAGGTGAGCATAAAAGGAGTATTGGATGGCGCAGTTCCTACCACCCTAATGTCCGAGTCGAAAGGGAAAAGCGCTCGGCGTCTCCCAGAGGCGATTCCTGTTGCTCCGACTCAAGCAACCCGCCAGGAGCACACTAGGTGTGACCTGACTTAAGCCGTCTTACGCGGAGATTGGGTAATCGGACCGGGAGACTTACGCAGGCAGTGTACCAAGCGGTACACCCCCTACGCCCGAAACTTTTCCCTTTCGACAAGAACACCAGGGGATGAAACTGATCCACGCATACCAATTCTATGCTCAGTCGCTTGCTTCCGGAAACGGAAGCAGCGGTGACCTCCTCATCGGAGTTGAGGAGCCTACGAAAGAGCAGCACAGTTAATAAAATTCTGTGACTACTTGGCCCTGTACATGAAAACCTTAGCCTACTAAACCAAAGAGATAGTTGGAAACATAGTTCCATCGATCCCTTTAGTTTAGATATCGAATCTAGGGATCTGCCAAGCAATCACTCGATTGAAATAAATTTAGCAAAGAGGGAAAGACTACAGGTGAGCATGAAAGAAGTATTGGATGGCGCAGTTCCTACCACCCTAATGTCCGAGTCGAAAGGGAAAAGCGCTCGGCGTCTCCCAGAGGCGATTCCTTTTGCTCCGACTCATGCAACCCGCCAGGAGCACACTAGGTGTGACCTGACTTAAGCCGGCTTACGCGGAGATTGGGTAATCGGACCGGGAGACTTACGCAGGCAGTGTACCAAGCGGTACACCCCCTACGCCCGAAACTTTTCCCTTTCGACAAGAACACCAGGGGATGAAACTGATCCACGCATACCAATTCCATGCTCAGTCGCTTGTTTCCGGAAACGGAAGCAGCGGCGACCTCCTCATCGGAGTTGAGGAGCCTACGAAAGAGCAACATAGTTAATAAAATTCTGTGACTACTTGGCTCTGTACATGAAAACCTTAGCCTACTAAACCCAAGAGATAGGTGGAAATAAAGTCACATCGATCCCTTAGGTTTAGATATCGAATCTGGGGATCTGCCAAGCAATCACTCGATTGAAATAAATTTAGCAAAGAGGGAAAGACTACAGGTGAGCATGAAAGAAGTATTGGATGGCGCAGTTCCTACCACCCTAATGTCCGAGTCGAAAGGGAAAAGCGCTCGGCGTCTCCCAGAGGCGATTCCTTTTGCTCCGACTCATGCAACCCGCCAGGAGCACACTAGGTGTGACCTGACTTAAGCCGACTTACGCGGAGGTTGGGTAATCGGACCAGGAGACTTACGCAGGCAGTGTACCAAGCGGTACACCCCCTACGCCCGAAACTTTTCCCTTTCGACAAGAACACCAGGGGATGAAACTGATCCACGCATACCAATTCCATGCTCAGTCGCTTGTTTCCGGAAACGGGAGCAGCGGCGACCTCCTCATCGAATATGAGCAGCCAGTAAACGAGCAACAAAGCTAATGATTCAGTGACTACTTGGCAATTTTACATGGGGCCTTAGCCTAGGCTTCCTTAGATGTCTTGTGTCACTCCCTTCCCCGCAGAAGGGTGAACCTGAAAAGTTGAAACAATCGAACACGTTATATTAGCAATGGTGTAATATGCTTGGGGGGGGGGGGGACTAAGAAAATACATATTAGGCTCGTACCGATCGAGACCAGAGTAACCAGAGTGACCAGGGTGACCAGGGTGACCAGGGTGACCAGAGTGACCAGAGTGACCAGGGTGTCCAGGGTGTCCAGGGTGTCCAGGGTGTCCAGGGTGTCCAGGGTGTCCAGGGTGTCCAGGGTGTCCAGGGTGTCCAGGGTGTCCAGGGTGTCCAGGGTGTCCAGGGTGTCCAGGGTGTCCAGGGTGTCCAGGGTGTCCAGGGTGTCCAGAATGTTCAGGAGCTCCCGCGTACCCAGAGGTCTTGCCGGCTCGGAGGACCGACGACGACTGAGGATTTGGAGGTACGTGTGGTACTAATAACCACTTTGGGCAACAACAGCCGCAATCACAACAAGGTCGACGGTTAATTTCATTTGCGAAAGCCAGTTAATTATTCGATAAAAATTGATATTTCCACTGAAATATTCATTCCAGCGTCTATTACTATGAAAAATCGTGTTAACAACATTTACCCTGACCACCCAGTATAAATAATTATTAACTATAATCGATACAACTCGAGATATCAAGCAATTAGTAACATTTGGCCTTGGATTTGCAAATGATTTTCTACGCTGAAGGAATTCTCTTTTATTCTCAATGTTTAATCGTTCGATAAATGAATGTTAATACTTCTACATATTACATAGTATTATTTATAATGTATAAATACATTTTAGTTGAACTGGGTGTAAATGAATAGCGCTTCGAATCTACGTATATTGCGAAAACTTCGAAGCACTTCGAACAAGTTTCAAAGCTTAAAACTCTTGAAAGTCTTAATAAGTCTTGAGTTTTTATAGGTCTTGGAAGTCTTGGATGTCTTGAAAGTCTTGAAAATGATCATCTGGTTGCTAAAAATTAGCCACGTTGATCGGCCGGAGGGTTTCGCCAGGGTTGCAGTTTACGACTGTATTGTCCCGCGAGTTGTCGGTGAACGTAGATACGGGTCCAAAACCTACCAGGCTTTTGAAGCAAGAGTTTCAAGACTTTCAAAACCTTCAAGATCTATAAAGACTCTAGACTTTTCAAGAATTTCAAGAGTTTTAAGCTTCGAATCCTGTTAAAAGTGCTTAAAAGTACTCGCCTGATATTCAAGACAGATTCGAAGCTGTTCAAAGCACTTCGAATCCAATCACTACCTGCAGGAGTGTTAGTAACAACGTGAATTTTTAATACTTTTCGGCGTACGATACGTGAAAGGGTTCTACGACACGCAAAGTACTAATAAACAATGTCATCTTGCAATTTATAGCTTACACGGGCTTTGAAGAAATAGCATTTTTGAGCGCCATAGTGTCTTGATCCCCAAAATGTATTTTCGGCGAGAAATCCGCGTGAGTCGTTGACAAGCCGAGTCAAAGCATAGCGTAGCAAAAGCCTGCCTTCAAACAAGTCACACGTATACAAGCACGCACACACCTTTCAGGATTTCAACCCATTTCAAAGTAGTTGCTGAGTTGAACGCTGTTCATGAGCAGAGGTCGTTAAATTCAGTCCTCAAATTATGAGTCGGTAACACAGTTACGGTGGTGACACGAAGTCCCATAAGGTGATAGGTCTATTCTATACCTCGTCTGTGGTTTTGCTATGATTCCACGTTGGCAGTCCTCCCGAGTAGGCGCCATCTCGTATCCACTAGCTCAACTAAATTTTTCACGTGACTTGCTCTGTATTATCGCCAATATGGCGGAACTCGTATTTTGGGAATGCAATCACGCGCTGACGTTTTTTGTCCTTATATGAGCAGATTTTGGACTGGGTGAGGTCTTATTCGAAAGAGGAAGGTTCAACGCAGCCCGCTCTGGTCATCGTTTGAGTCACAAAACTCTTTTAGTGACCTACAATTACTTGGAATCTGCGAGTGTATTTTCTCCATTTTTTTCTCTACTTTGGACACTCGTATTATCACATATCAACACAATCTCTTTGAACCATGACCAGAGCGGGCTGTATTGAACCTTCATCTTTCGAATGAGACCTCGCCCAGCCCAAAATTTGCTCATATAAGGACAAAAAACGTCAGCGCGCAAACCCATGTTTCGAGCCTGATTGTGTCGGTATACAGCGCGCTGCATTACCCGTGTCTACCCCCTTAAGACCAAGACGTATCGAAGAAATTTTGTTAGATCAGAAGTGAGAAAATCAAACGCGTCAATTAACAGAACCATAAGTCCTGATACAGGGTTGCCAGGCAACATTTTCCTGGGCAAACTTATTGGAGAGGGAGAACACCTACAGGAATGGTGGTAAAGTGTGTGAGACGCCACGAGCGAGATGAACGGACGCCACGGCCAACCAGCGTCGACAACATATTTCTCGACGACGCTGGTTGGCAGTGGCGTCGATTCATCTAGTACTATTTGAGTTTTTTGCAGTGCGATAAAAACAAAGTGAGGGTTGACAGTAGGTCATAGGTGGGGGTAAGTACTTGTTCCACGTGGTCCTATGATTCCACTCAATTCCACCACACAATTGCACACGATTCTGGCGCCACTGTTCGGCTGTGTGCGTGTTACATAAATATCAGGATTTGCGTCTGATTAAAAATACAGTTGAATTACTGATATCGTCATAACAAAATGTTACGTGTAATATCAAATGAAATTTTGACACAAGTACGTATAAAAATTATTCAAGATCTATCTGTCACCAAAGAAATATCTTGGTTAAGTTCGTTTTATCCTTAATAACTTGCTACCATTCGAAATATTTTGATAAAGATGAAACAAATGATTTCAGAAAGGAAGCTTAGCAATGACACAATTTCTGTGTACAAAAGCAAAGTCAACAAAAAAAAGCAAACAATCCGTTCATCAGTCTACGAACACAGATGTTAAAGGACTCACTGATAAATGCGTTAAAGTTCCAAGCGGGCGTAAGTCGTGAAAATGTTCAGCGTTTTATAATTGTGTATTTGCTTTATTTTGTGATCTGTCTGCAATGTATTAAAAGTTTATTTACACACATTAGTGATGTGTTCATTTGGTTTTGAACATGTTCTGTTCAGTACAGTGTTTTGTACTGCAGTCAATTAGCAATACGTTTGATAATATTCTTGATATTTCCCTGATGCGTCATTGATGCTCCATTTGGACTGTTTATAATTTTTTTTTTATAGTTAAATGACTGATGAACAACTCAAAGAATTAGTCCGATGACATTTAATTCTCCAGTTGTGATATGAACAGTAGATTATACAAAGTCAAGTGTTTTCTGTCAGTTAACAAGAGCTTGGAAATAGAAATATATGATTAGAAGTAAAAAATATTAATTTTGTACTTTTGAAAACTGCTTTTTCACCTTTTTCATTGAAGGATATGTTAGTGTTGTCAAAATAAATAAGATTACTTTCTATATAAATGTATAAGTGTAGTTAATTGAAAATAACATATTACAATCTTATATTAGACAATTAGGCAATTATCCTTTATTACTTTAGACACGATTGACGATAGTGACAATTTTATTAAATTTTATTTTTTAGCTGTAGGAGGTCCTGGTGCCGCCAAAGATAAAGAATATAAAAATCCAGAATATTTCTGCTATCACATAGATTCTTTCGGAGAAGCAGAAGTGGAGTTAGAAAAATATAGATTACCAGCTCCTTCTAATAAAGTTCCTTTCAATCGATAAATACTTCTTATCTTCATTTGTTTGTGAAGAATTATGTAATAGGCAATACAATATAGTTGATATAATAAATTATGTTAAAAAATAAAGAATGTACCAATTTTTAACTGTCTAAGAATAACGAGCAAGGCAACGGAGTAATAATAATAAATTAACTAATTAAAATAGTATTCTGTATGAAAACTGTTTAATAGTTCATGTATATTATTTTAACATATTACATTCATAATATAAAATAGAATATAATACTTAGAAACGATACTAAAATTTCATGTAGATTGATACCAAAATAAATTTATGTATCCAATTGAAGGTGTAAGTGGCATTTTTTTAATAAATAATGATATTACAACTTTTGTTATCAATATTTATTAATTTTTATGTTCACTTTTTGAAAAAAGTATCAGGTAATATTTCAGATACAAAAATATCGATAGTAAAAAATTCATTTGTTATCTGAGGCAATAAGAGCAAAAAGAAATCCGTAAAATAAATTTTAATTTGCTGTCAGTCAAACCAGCTTCAACAAATTTTTGAGCAGTGCAATGAAACGAATAGTGCCGTATCAAGTATTGATTATTCCATATTACACACAAATACGAACTTAACAGTGAAGAAAATAGTACTAATTCGTAAATAGTTGTTTGTTCATTTCATAGTTCGGAACATTTCATAGTTATGTTGATCTAAATCTGGCGCGCGGGATTTATAAATATCGCCATATCGTCTACAATTATTTATTAATCAGTGTGAAAAATTGTGAAAATTTTATTGCTGCAAGTTAAATGTATCTCAAAATTGCCTCGATACTTTTTATCGGCGAATGTTGAAAAGCATGGGTTGTCACCGTCGCTTTTATTTTTTACGAGCGTCGGCCACGTGACTGATCTCTGACGTTCAAAAGCCAAAAAGTGCGTCGACGCTAAAAGTCACGTCGTCCAATCACGTGACTGGTTTTGACGCTCCAAATGAGCGTCCGCGTCACATGAAACTGCACCTTACTACTCCGCGTTTGCGCGCGTTTTCTGCTTCTCTGCTTGGAATACAAACCTCGCGTTTATTCTCGCGTAAGATTTCTCATGAACATTCTTATCACACACAACGTCCGTGGTATAGCGTACGAGCGGATACGCACAGATAAATATTCGTTGTTCTACGAAGAGGTTAAAGACAAAACGTTCTGTTAGACAGTATATCTGTAAAAATGTCGGCTTTACAAAAACACGTCCTGTCGTTGTTCCAACGAAATGTGCTACGAAATCTTATCAGTTCGGCGCATATTAAAAACAATACTCAGAGGCAATTTCACGAAGTGTCCAAGGCACAAAGATCCAGAGCCAATACACTCTTCTTGGAATATTTTAGGTAAGTGAAATTATTAACAAAAGGCGGGTTGAGTATAGTTGCGAAAATGTCGAGTAACGTAACGAAATAATAAACATCGTTTAAATATTTTGAGAAAGTTTAATAAATGAATGCTACTTAAGTCACATGAGTGTGGTAGACTCTTGACATCTAAATAAATTGATGCCCAATGATGTATCAGTTTTTTTCGGTGCATTTCTGTAACAAAATGCCTTGTCACAAAAAAACAGAAACGTGGTCATGAGATCTTGAATCATTCTAAAGACAGAATGAATTTAGCATGATATCAAACCTACAGCAGTAAAATGTACACATGATTAAAAATCTATTCTTATATCATATTGGCAATAATTTGACAATATTTGAGTCGATAAAGTATAATTGGTATCAAATGAATGTGTGCTTCGAGAGCGAATCCATTAGATAGGACCAACAGTCATGTAAATCTCTGTACAATGCGAATGAAATTAATATAATTGTGGAGAACCATGAAACAAATTATGTATAAGTGTGAAACTTATGTCTGTTTTGTTGTTAACAAGTATAGAGAATAAATGACGTATGAAAGAATATTCAGCAATGAGAACATGTATTTTAAGTTCCTAATTGAATAAGGGGGCAAGCTTGTAATCTGGTTGAAAAATTGGGCAATCTTTATGAATTTTTTATGTGACGGATAACAAATATAGAGTATAGCAAACAATTTCTTTGATAAGTTTTTAATTGTTTTGTTTTTTATACAAAAATTGTGCCTTGAAGAAAATACACTTCGGTGGCTGGTTTGGTTTCGGCTCATAGACTTATCTAAAACAGTATTCTAAAGCGATTCTTAATCTGCATAAGTAGCGTTATCACAGGGAACACAATTAGTTGCTTATCTCAGAATTCTACAAACTGGTGGAAGCGCAAAGCTTGATAATGAGAAATGAACATGTTTTTGCAACTTTAACCCTTTCGCTGCACATTTCAATTTTTGGAGGATTCTTGAAAAGTGTCAATTAATAACAGTAAATGTAAAAAAGTTTTTAATCTTCAACTTTTTTTGCATTTTATATGTTTATCACAGTATAAGAGTATACATTTTTTTAACGCGTGGACTATAGTCGAAATCCGCATCGAACGGGAATGTAGCGGCGTTCGATTATAGTCGAGAAACACAGCGAAAGGGTTAAGATGCAAAAAAGCATGAATTTTTCGTTAAACTAAATCGATTAAGAAAATCGATCCGCTCTCCGCGATAGCCAATGGTTTGTAGAATAACCTAAAAAAGTTAGAACCGATTGGTCGGATAAGGTACGGCGGAAACACATTGGAGAATTTTTCAGTTATATAAGTCGATTTATAAATGATTTGACGTTTCTAGTATTTTGTAAGATTTTTTATTTTATAAAATAGTTGATCAATGTTGTGTTAAAATGTTAATTTTAATTTTCACATCAGTTTTATTTAAATTTTTTTTGTTCAAATAAAGTTCATTTGTTGTATCTAAAAGAAATAAAGAAAACAGTTTTAGAAAATATTAGGAAAATATTTAAACATCTTTTTCATTTAAGATATTTGAATTTTGGCGCTTTTGGGCTACTTTTTCTACGCGACCTGGCGGCTTGACATTAAAACCATTTGGCAACCCTGAATTATACTACATTCCGAGTAGACTCGTCCCGCACAGAGATATTCTGTTGATTGATAGAAAACCGGTAGGGAAAGCGCTGCGACCAATGGCGTGTGTCAGATCCGTGGTAGCTGCGCAGATCGGTCACAAATCGGTAGGAGCGTAGGTCTACTCTTAGGTGGAATGCTGTATAGTATGTCCCTGTGTCCCGATTTTACTGTCCCATTACATGGACATATCGACGTGCGTTACGAAAAGTAGCTGGTTTCAATTTTCTTACGAAAAGTAGCACGTTTGCCTTCGTTCTCACGAAAACTATCACGTTTCCGCTTTCACTGCGAAAACTGGCACGTTTGAGCGGTTTGCCACGAAAAATAGCATGTTTCGTCTTTCGCTGCGAAAACTAGCACGTTTGAGCGGTTTGCCACGCAAACTATCACGTTTCGGTTTTCGCTGCGAAAACTAGCATGTTGAGCGGTTTGCCACGTGATTAAAATTTTCATATGTGTTGTCTTTTGGAGATTAGATGGAATTATTATTTATTAAACAATATTTTCAACAGTTAAATTCTTTTAAACTGATCACGGGCTGAAACGCGATAGTTTCTGCAGACTGCAGTATAATCCAAAACGTGTTATTCTTCGTGGCGAAACAATCAAATGTGTTAGTCTTCGCGGCGGAAGACCAAACGTGTTAATATTCGTCAGAAACGATGGAACGTGCTTCTTTTCGTGGCAAACCGAAACGTGCTACCTTTCGTAAGAAAATTGAAACGTGCTACTTTTCGTAACGCACGACGATATGATGAAACATCAGCAATTTTGATGTTTTCTAGGTAAATTAAATAAAAAAAGCAACGCATTAGTTTTATCTTTTAGGCATATTTCTTCGGTATAAGTAATTTCTTCAAGTCAGTAAACAATTTTGAGTAAAAGGAATCCATTATTGAAAGACTAATTTTAAGGTTATGTATATTCATGTATGACACGAATTTTACACATGAATGAAATATTATCATTAAAATAAGATAACAAGGTATTATGTAATTATTTCATTATTATGTCAAGAATAACGCGTACTTACTTTACAGTTTGCACACGTGGTAAAGTTTAGGGCCGTTCCGGGATTTCCCTATACCAGTATATAGACGCGCGAATAAAAAACTAATACTAAAGTGACCAGATATTTTGTGGGCGAATGCGGGACAAACATGAAAAAAAAGGTTAACAGATCCGCGAGGAGATCATTTCCGTACTTTATTATAGCATTTACAATATGTTTAAAGATACATACTTGTGAAACGAAATTAAAAGTATTTTTTTCCCCGGAACAAAAAATGAACTTAATTGAACTTGGTAAGGAAAATATTTATATGAATATATTTTATTAAATATTTGAATAATTGAATAAAGTAGTTATTTTATGGATAAAGCGGATATTAGTGTCCAAGTACTGGGACGTGTCCACGTCTTGGGACATTTACCTTAGTTTTTTTTTTATTTCAGACCCGCCAATCGAAAAATATTCTGAGAAAAACGCGTTTAAATTTTTCAGCGTTTACGCAGCGCGCTGCGACGAGCTCGCTTCACGGGTCTATAAAAGTCGAAATACTCCGAATATTGCTCTAAACTTTTAACAGTATATTTTAACAATTAAATACGAGGGTTTCGGACCCGTATTATCAGAATACTCCCACAAAACAGTAACAATTTCAACGTGCAATAAATTATTAATAGATTTACCAAGGCAAGTGTATAGAAAAATTAAATTTTCAGTATAAATGTGGAAAGAAATTGCATAGAGTGTAGAAGAGTCTTTTTTGACACATTACATTTTTTGACATTAGACTTAATTTTGTAAAGTATAGACTTTAATAAAGGAAATATAGTGAGTACACATAATATATAATAAAATGTACGATATATAATAAAAAATATATAATAAAAAATATATTAGAATTATTATTATCAATAAAGTTTTTGATAAAAAGTTCATATATACATATATAAATAAATGAAATTGCAGTGACATATACGTGGAAGGTGTACGCTGTTTTCGTTATGCTAAAACTCCTAAGTAGCAATGATAATACAGGCGGCAGTCGGTTTGATCAATAACGTTTATCAGTTGTTGATAATTGCATCAATGCAAAATAGCTGGTAGGAGTTTCAGCACACACAGTATCAGCGAATACGTTTACGAATACACGTTTTTAATTATACGAATGTCGTTACAAGAAGTCATTACTATGTACATATGTATTTCATGGACAAGAACTAAGTATATTTCCAAGTTTGAATTTTTCTCTTTTGTCTCTGCACGTTAGTATGTAAAAACGATTATGTAATAATAATGTTATCATATAGATGTCTTATTCAAGAAATATTTACTACAATTTAAAACAAACTGTTTTGAATGATGCGGTGGTGAATCTTCGGTATAGATATTACGCATCACCGTTAGTTTCGGTAAAACAAGTTTCGATTAACCTACTTTTGTAGCATATGGTTTTTAAACCACACCCGCAGTTGAAGGGTTAAAAGCAAATATTTTCATTGCGTTAAATAGCTCGCATACATTTATATTAATTGGGAAACAACTTTATCTCCGTTACCTTAGATTTTAGATGCAATAAAACACGCGACAGGTACTCTAAATATACATGCAGCAAACAAACATGGATCTCGCGTAGCGCGCGGTTTGTGCAACATTATTTGTTCATATCTTTGTGTTAATAATCCGGTCGATGAAATTCTCTTTGGTCTCGTCTGGGTCGCATCGTATTGTCGTTTGCGTTCCGCGGTGTGTTATCGCTTTTAGAATCACTGTAATGGATTTACTTATTTCTGAGCCCAATTCTTCTTCGTCATGCTATGAGTTTAAGCAGGATCTTAGGTAGGAAACTAGACAGACGTCGGGTTAACGATTACAGCCCGTACCAGTTTTATCAGTTTTTTAACAGAGTCAATTAATGTACATATTTAAACACGTGACGTACTTGCGAAATATCACTTGGCTCTGCTTCGAATACGGTCCCTTCTTCGACCGATGACATGTTGTAAATTGAATTGTGTTATCGTATCAGAAGAAATTAGTCATTTAAGGCTATGGTTACAGTGGGCGCGTTTTTGCCTCAACTGAACATCGTGCGAATCAGGCGATTCGTGCGTACATTTGTTTTTCAGAAATACGTGGCTGTAATACCTAGATATTTTTACTCATATATGACGATATCCGAAATAGATTCATCGATGTGTAGAGGTGTGAACTTTTCCATTATTTGGACGCCATTGTCACCCCTAAATTAATGGGTGGAGAGTTGCAAAAATTGAAAGTAAATGAAAAAAGTGATTTATTCATTTTTCGGTTGGTTTAGGTTTAGAATCTATTCCTTGTTCTTTCCTTCACTTTTCGACTGCGATTGTCAGAGTCTGGTAGGTGTGGAGGGGGCCCCGGTGGCTCGCGAGCCACCAGTTAGTCAACCCTGGTTTAGATTAACGATGTTTCTTGAACAAACCAAGCAATTTATCTGAATATTTTAGAATGTCCCCAGATACCTTTTATTATATTTCAAGCGGTATAGAAACATAGACATATTTGCAAAGTGCAATTTTTGTGACTGCATTTCGCCAGAAGAATGCTTTGCCATTACATTTTTAGCTCAGTACACACTTTATTTTTCTGTTAATTTATGTTTGTATTTTAAAAATACGAGTTATTTTATTTTGTACTTTAAGAAGTATAAAATAAGTATTGCCGAAATACATTAAAGAATTAAATAAAAAATTAAATAAGAATAAAATAATAAAATAATACTATTATTTATTATTTTTCTGTTTCCTTAAATAGGCTGAAATTAGAGCAGTCTAACTTGGAATTCAAACCGAACGAAGCTTTTTTTCTATCGATTCATTTTATTCTTATAAGACCCTTGAATAATTGAATAGTTTGATTACTATTATTTCATTACTGCAAAAAATTCAGCTGTACACGTAAATCTCAACCACGAGTCATGTATGTGTTTTATGAGCACATAAAGCATGCGTAATCCAACGTTGGACTATGTAGTTGAATTTAAATCATTGCTTTGAGTAATAAACGTTTTTACCATCTAAAATGACAGATGACCTTTTGCACGATTATGGAATGTTGCTTTTCATCTTCGAAATTAATTCATAGTTTCTCATAAATCTTGTTTATCAAGATGAAGGGTAGGGTTCACAAGTATCAAGCTTAAGTAATGGCCAGAAATATAGAGCTAAGAGTTGAAATTCAAGCGGTAATAGCTATTTCGTGGAGAGTAGGAATGTCAGTTGAAGCAATGTCAAAACAATTTTCAATTATCTTGAAAAAAGGTGGAAAATATTTTGTAAAGGCACAGTTTGCAAAAATTCGAGCAGAGTTGAATAAAACAAGGGAGAATTCTGCTGTCACAAGTACAGCAAAACGTAAATACATAATATAGTACTGCTTGCACACCGGGTCGGCGTAGCAAATTTTTCCCGAGTGTGGATTTGGTGGCGTGGGGAGTACAAAATTAAAAGATAAAATTTTAGCAGTGGTACGTAAACAAAAAATAAAGAATGGTAAAATGTCTTCCACGTTCCCGAATGTGGAATTGGACACACAGCAAAATTTCGAGCGTGGAATATTCCACACATTCAACGCAACTCACGCCGGCCCTGCCTGCACAAGTGATACGTTTCGTGATTCCACGAATGATAAGTAATCTACTATCCCCACAAAGTGCCGGGCCAGTTTTAATCGCGGTGTTACTACTGTATAATATCTTTATGATCTTTGCTGCAGTATGTGCAGTGTGTATACCAAACATGTTGAATCAAAATGTAGATTTAAGTAGGTACGTTGTATACATGCAGAAAATTTCATAAAAATCAATTAACGTTGCTCTGACCAGTATCACAGCAAAATCAATTAGTAACAGTTTTTCGGAAAGAATTTTGAAAACATTCTTCTTAACGAAAAAGATTTCCGACACTTATTTTTAATGCAATTTATTGCCTCCTTCGAAGTATCTTTTTATCAATTTATAATGAAAACACTGTATACTGTTTTCGTATGTTTTCTTCACACGTGCATGATTCCAAAATTGTACGTTTGTACAATAAATAGACGTGTCCAAATGGGGTTAAGAGATCTGAATTTAAGAATACGTTGGCCATGCATGTATCTCCAATCCATACATATGCAGATTAAGTTTAGGGTCGTAGTTATAACTGATATGTAAAACAGGTTTTTATGATAAATATAAGTTGCAAATAGAATATGCAAATTAATGTATTCTTCGTAAGAAGATGTAAGAAGTATACCAATATCTGTAGGCATATTTTAGCCGCGGGTACATTGAAAACGCGACTTATGATATATGTACGCTTGACTGTATTGTAAAAAGGTAATTTCGAGTATGTATCCATTTGAGGATATACTGCTCCACACTATTTTTTGCCGAGTATATAATTATGTACACATGTGTAAGAAATATCTTTCTTACGATAGGTAACAAATACGCGCTGGGTATACTATCGATATCTCATTATATTATAATGCCCAGGAGTCAGGTGAATTGTACAAAAGAACGCGGAGGACTTCTAAAGTAGCGACCAGTGTGTCCCGAAAACCGTACAAGAGTGGCAGCGTCCTGGCGGCCCGGGCATAGCGTCCTTCCCGTGACGCTTCCTTTGGGTCTGGATTTTCCTAATGTTCTCCCGCGCAAACGGTCCCAGCCAGAAGCTCCGCGCTTCCGGAGCGCCATAGGATTTTCTTACACATGTCACAGAAGAATCTTCTGTGCGGCAGCCGCACTTTCTTCCTGCCGGGTCTCGTGCAACGCCTGGAGAAACATAAGTGGGGGATCCCAGTGATCAGGGATGCTAAGAAGTTCTTCGGCTGCATTTGTTTTTGGTGAGGGGAACACCTACAGGTGTGGTGGTACACCAGCGCCAAGACAGCCAAGTGGCCTCAACGCGAAGCCAACTACGGCCAACCAGTGTCGACAATCTAGTTCCCGGCGACGCTGGTTGGCCGTGGTTGCCTTCGCGTTTGCGCCACTTGACCAAAGAGGAGATATAATAAGAGGCGTCACTCGGTAAAGAGAGAAATAACCTAGGGAAATCACTAGATAACCAATTTAAATGCCCATTCGGCAATGATCGGTAAACTTGGGCAATAATCAGCCAATTGCGTTAAGGTACATTTTGTCGATTTGAATATCCCGTTCGAATAGACAACTAATTTAAATGCCAAGGTCAAGTAAGGACTTCAAAGGTTCCGCCCGGAGTGACGTCTCTTATTATATCTCCTCTTTGACTTGGCTGGCTTGGCGCTGGTGTCAGTTCACACACACATTACCACCACTCCGGTAGGTGTTTCCCCCACCAAAACAAATGCAGCCGAAGACTTCCTTAGCATCCCTGCCAGTGATGCCAGAATCGTGGGACGTGGGGCAAATGCTTACCCCCACTATGATCTACAGTTGTCCCCCACTTTCTTCCCATTGCACTACACACAAGCATATCCCTACTCCTGTCCGTGTGAACTGCCTGTTCGACAGTTTTCATGGGGGTGCTGGTGAACATTTTTTCTTTGTCCATAACCTTTTTTTGAAGGGTGGACAAACGAAAGTATTTGTTGGATAAACCTTAGAGAATGAATGAACTTTAAATGAATGATACTAAATTTATGAAACGAAGTTTCTTAACTCCTTCCGTATGTCCCGGTCATCGTTCGATGACCATAGAATAGGATGTTTCTGAATTTCAGATATTAAAATTTCAATATCCATTATATTAGCAATAGAATTCACTGAAAACGAGCCTCAACTTGACGCTCGCGTCACCGGTTTCGTAGGAATACATAAGTACAATGGCAATACCGTCCTTGTCGAGTGGTCGACGGACTTCGCGTTTGCTTTGTATCGTGTCGCCGTTCCACGAAAGTTAAATTTGACGCGCGGCGCTCGTGTGACTGATCTTATCATAGACTCTTATGTATTGCAATGTTACGCTACGATATCTGTCAATTATGGCGGACGTACGTATACACTGCACATCAGCGTAAGTATAATATACCTACTGCAATATATTGTGACATCTCGCGCGAGCGCCGTCAGTCTTAAGTGGATAATCCTGTACAAAAGCAATTGGATCACCACTGTCAGCATGGGATTCTCGTTATCACTTTGGATTCTTAAATGTGTAAACGAAAATGAAATTGTGCAAGTACGAAGTCAAAGGTCTTCTACTCAACGATATCTTAACGATATTATCGATGAATCGAATTATCAGGGAGGGGAATAAGTGTTAATTAGTATCGTGATAGATCAATATCTCTATAGATACTGAATTCCATCTAAGAGTAGACCGGTAGTGAAACCGCTGTGACCAATCGCGCCTGTCAGATGCGTGGGAGCTGCGCAGATCGGTCGCAAATCGGTAGGGGCATAGGTCTACTTTTAGGTGGAATTTTATATAGTCATCAAAAATATGAAATATACAGAGTAGTACGAAACTGGTAGTACATCCTCCAAAAGGGGTGATTCTTGGGGTGAAAATTAATCTCAAATGTGAAATAAATTTTTTTCCACAAAATTGATTTTGAAGAGATAATCGATTGTTATTGTTAGTCAGATCGAAACCAATCTTTTTCGAAAAGGAAAGTTGATCCTTCATGAGAGTTATGCCATCTCCAGTTCTACCCGAGTAATCCCCCCCAAAACCAAAATTTGATATCTCACTCAGTTCTCGAGATACTACGGCATGACGAATTTAGTTACACCTTATACATATGTAAATACACGGTATATATAGGTTGTCATGTCACTCGAATTGCACATTCTACATCAGACTAGATATACGGCGGTTCAGCGAAACTTCTTGCTAGTAAAATGAATTCGGAGTACGTATCGCGCCTTTCTACATCACATTTATTCGAAAGCAGTTGTAAACATTTGTAACAAATAATACGCGTATAAACATAATTTGTTAATATTTTGAAATCGAGAAGAATAAGTGAAAGCGCTAATGGAAAAGCTATTAGCATAAAATTTTATAAAACTTACCAACAACTGATAAAGAAAATTTAAACTGAAGATTAACAATCGGGATTAACGTTTAAGTTAAGTGGCTTGTGAACTGTATATGATTAAATTATTTCAAAACCAATCTAATATGTTGTGACAATCGAGAAAGTCTTGAAAGTGAGCCCATGGCTTAAATTTTGATCATATCAATTAGTTTATTGGTAGGCTTAAGGAAAGAAGGATGCGATCGAAGATAATGAATGTCGCAAAAATTGTTTATTCTTTAGATCGACGAGTTCGGGTGCACGAACCTTATATTCCGCCAGTCAGCCCCAGATCGTAACGACCAAAGATGAAACTCGTGAATTGATGGCTGTGTGGCCCGATATTGTTCGGGATCTCACTGATGCTGGTCGCCATCTTGACATTCCAGATGTTACTAAATGGATGGCAAAGGTAAAATTTTATTGTAAATTGAAAATTTTGAAATAACACGTTCAGTAAACACACACAGTCTGCGCGGAAAAAGCCAATATGGCTGAGGGGTTTCATTTAGCGTACGTGGTGTACGCTAAACGTTTGATTTTGCGGATTTAAAGGGTAGAGTACTTTTCGACCAGACTCGATTACTTCTACGAAATTATATTTTTTTTTACGATTTTAGTGTGCAATAATTATAGTTTTGCGCAATGCACGGAAGTCAGTTTAATGGTCGTAGTTGGAGAACATTGTGCAACCACGTGTAATGTTACTGATCCATGCTATTTGTTTATTATTATTTGAAAAGATATTCAACTACTTACCTAGTCGGGACACGTGCACTTGACGAATTTTCAAAACAGATTTTTTACTTTTTTGCACTACATAAATATGGATTTGTGAGTTTATTATTTATTTTGTAATTTCGACGGAACGCACGTGCCGCTGAACAAATAAATAAATAATGGAATTATTTATAACAGAATGACAAATAACAAATGTACGTTGTTCTCCATCCTCAGGTACTGCAATATAATGTTCCTGGAGGGAAAAAGAGTAGAGCGTTGGCAGTTGTTCACGCATTCAAGACATTGGCTCCGCGTGAACAAATAACGGAAGAGAATCTTCGGTTGGCGCGAATTCTAGGCTGGTGTACAGAATTGGTATGCAACTATTTTATTATGCTTTATGCTACTAATGATATTAATAAATGTTCGATTCGTGGAGTTCAACTAAGTTGATACATCATACATTATACTAAATACAGTAAATCCTCGTTATCAGACCGTTTCTAGCCCGGTAAACTATCCCCACCATTTCTTGGAATCCTTCGGACGAGAGTGGGGGATCCCAGGAACGAGCGAAAGGCTCTTTCGTTTCCTCTCGCTCGCTCTGGGGTTTTCTTACTCGCCCCATTGGCCGCGCGGAATATTGTCCACAATGCGCTATGAGCCCGTCCCCAGCCCCGTTCGACAGGGTGGTAACGAGGACTTAATGTATATGTAGAATTCTATAGAAACTATTATACAAATTTTATTATCGTAAACTTGTGAATATACTGCCCCACACGCTTTATTCATTATTATTGTACAGTAATATACTTCCACTTAAGTATGATAGGGTTTATGGTAATTGTGCATGAAAAGGTACACCTCACCGATTTTGATGAAATATTTCGTAAAAGTCAATAGTCTGAACAATTTTTCCTTATACATACAACTATCGCTCGGCTTTAGTTTCCGAGATATTCGCGATAAACTGTTACTACTATTACCAGCGGCGGATTTAAGGAAAAAAAAGGGCCAGGTGGCAAACGTTTTGAGGGGACCATATTTTCGGGTAAATAAAGAGGCAGTTCACTAAAAATGGGCTAAGTGTAGTAGTACAGAAATAAATATAGTGTTTGTATAAAATCGTAATTTCTTTTAAATATGGGGCCTTGAATCCGCCACTATTACAATGAATTCTGCGTATAGGTATCTAAGTACCTACGCGTCCGTGGTAACATGGGACTACCGCTTATCTACTGTTTCTATAAATACAACGCGACAGTTGAAAACAAAACAAATGATTAAAGTGATGAAGTTTCCGAGATATTCCTAAAAAACTTTAATAAGTAGTTGGTTGGGGATAGATTGGTTTAGTGGACCCTCTAAGGGGGAATATTGAAGGTTAGAGAGTGGACGCAGAGAGATTTGGTAGAAAAATAATGGATTAATTAGGATAATAGAAATACACAGTTTGATGATATTGATGGAATGATTTTTAAATGGTTGAATAATACCAGTTTGGTTGACTTTCGATTTTACTTCTGTACTTTGACTGCATGCCGTCTTCGTGAAGCCTAGGAAGTTCTAATCAGTTCTAATGTACCGGAAGAATTCAACGTTACGGCGGAAGCGCGAGGGCTGTGCCTCTCGCGTACCCGGGATTAGTCTCGTTTGAAATTACTTTCAACAGGGAATATACTATATATATACTGAACTACTGAATATACTGAACTGAATTTATTATAAAAAAGAATTTTGAAACTATGGAATATTTCGTAATATCTTTCTCTATCGATCTGACTCTACCAGTTCTGTTACATACTTCATTAATCCAAAAAGTGAAAAATCAACTTTGTACATTTTTACGTTTACATGTGTACATATTTACAGCTGCAAGCATTCTTCCTGGTAATCGACGATATCGAAGATGGGTCGCTAACACGGCGCAATCAACAATGCTGGTATTTACATAACGATATTGGATTGGCAGCAATTAATGACGGTATAATTTTGGAAATGGCTATATACCAACTCCTTAGGACACATTTTAAATCGAAAGATTGTTATATAGGTCTTACGGAATTATTTTTAAACGTAAGTAACACTTATGCTACATCTAAGTAGAATATAGACTGGAAATTATTGAGTGACTAACATAAGTCGAAATTCTTGAATAATTATTTAACGGATCATTTGGTGTTAAAAAAAATACCATTTATGAAATATCGTGCTGCGAATTCTTAACTCTATCGTGTAAAATAAAAGAAATTTCAATCGAAATTCCAGCGCAATTTGTTTATACAGGAAATAGTTTGCGTTCGTGGTATATATATATGGTAAACTTGATCGTAATGATTTAATAATAATTGCAGACTACATTAAAAACAACCATGGGTCAATGTCTAGATTTGTTATCAACAAATCATGGGAAAAAGCCAAATTTAGATCTTTTTACAATGGATCGATATAATTCTATCGTAAAATACAAAACCGCATATTATACTTTTGTACAGCCAATCAGCGCAGCCATGCATTTGGTAAGTCGAATATCCGCGATGATATCGCAATTCGATTTACTTCAATTAAGATTTGTAAAGAAGATATATATTTCTTCGATTTCGCTAGCGTAATATTAATCTTTTATCGGTCGGCCTTCTCACAGGCTGGTATAAAAGATCCCGAAATATATAGACAGGCGAAAACTATTCTACTAGAAATGGGTCACTTTTTCCAAGTACAAGATGACTATTTAGATTGTTATGGCGATCCAGAAACTATTGGAAAGATTGGCACAGACATAGAGGCAGGGAAATGTTCGTGGCTCGTTGTTGTTGCTTTGCAACGCGTTACGCCACAGCAAAGGAAAATTTTGGAGGTAAATAAACCTTCAATAAAATCACGTATTTGCCTATTAAATAATAAGGTACGCGGGTCCAATAATTTTTAATAACACACAGGAATGTTACGGAGAGCCAGAACCGGAGAAGGTAAGGCGCGTGAAGCAGCTTTACAATGAACTGGGTTTACCAAATACTTATTCCGTTTACGAAGAAGAAACGTACAATTTGTTAAACACGCACATACAACAAATATCGCGTGGGCTTCCACACGAAATCTTCTTAAAATTACTTGCAAAAACGTATCGCAGGGTGGCTTAAAAATTTTAGCTACAGGTTACACACAGTAGACTAATTTACTACTAATCTAGGAAAGGATATACATAAAATGTGCTTCTTCCATTCTGCGACAGTAGTTGAAACGAAAGGAAGAATCAGTAGCGATTACATTTTATTTTTATCAAACATAAACTTGTCGCAAACATTGTTAAATTTGAAAAACAAGAAAGACAATAATGGGTTATAAGCGGGAATGGAAGCTCTGGCAGAAATAATTGTCTCGAATTGTTATATACTAGGGTTTTGGGAAAGCAGGTGCGATAAACTAAAGTGATTTCACAATCGTAACTATTAAGAACGGAAATTGTTCTGGAATATATTGGTTCTGGTTTTAATTTTATATCAATTCTTCAATCTGTTTCATCGGTTTAGTATGAAAAGAAACTGTTGAATGTGTGTAGCATGTTGTACGTTACGTGGAGTACAGTATACAAGTGGTAATTTATATGAAACTGTTGCCTATAGTTGTTTCCTCCGATAGTAGTTGAAACACCTTGTTGATTCCACTGAAGTATTTCACAGTTTGCTTCTGTATGGAAATGATGGTAGGCCAGATACAAGAACCAATATCAGAGCTTTAGTCCAAACAGATATATTTATTAATCTCGATTCTGTCTGACAGCTATTCCCTGTAACGATTTTTTTAAGCTGTTTCAAGAATCGAAGTAGATTCATTTTAAAATCCTGGTCTCGAGTCATAACGGTAGTTAAATAATTCATGCACAACGGCAGAGGTAACGTTAGTCAATAAAGTGATAAATGATATTCCATATTCAGCGAGTAAGATATTTTATATTTAATATAGCAGACATATATTGTATACATTTTCATACGAAATTTAATATCTACTATACAAAAACATGTGTATGAATTCAATGTACATGTTTATATTTTTGAAAGATTAATGAGAACAGTTGAATAAATCTTTTAAGAAAATCTCTTCATTTTCTTCTTCCTGCTCCATGGTTCATTATTTTTCACGTTTCTACGAATTTTCAAACGAACAATTTCCTTTAATTCCCGCCTGAGATTTTTAAACTCGTCATTTGGCACGGACTCCTTGGAAAAAAATTTCACTGCCTCTGGAATTGATGAAATAACGAAATATTTTAACAACACCACGTTGAGTTATTGTTATTTATAATTTCTTATAATTATATACCATTAAAGCGTGTATCGTTAGAATCGAAGAAGAAATTATTCGTCTCTTTAGATACATCGCTTTTAGTTTCCTCATTCTTCGTGGTGCTTCTTCCTTTATCGTTGTCATTCTCGTCATCAGACGAGTCATATTTAAATGAATTTTTTCCACCAAAATTAAATTCAATTTTTTTCTGTTTCGCGGATTCTATGGCAGTTGCATTGTAATCATCTCCTGAAAGTATATAAAAATATATGAATAACAGTCGTAGTAAAATGTTTTCAGATGTAATGCGTATAGAGACAAACCCTTTTCAATATTCTCCTCTTTTCCATATGTTTTTAGCAGACTAAATTGCCCCCCTTCTTTCAAGCTCTTTGATAGCGAATCCGATACCGAAAAGTAAACATCTTTCGACACTTCGACCTGTTTATTTTCAACATCTTCAACAATGTCTTTTGCTTTCTTCTTTGTTTTAACTTTCTTGGCAATCGCCTCGGACTTCTCTGGGACAATTTCATATTCTTTATGATTGCTTTCTGTAGGATCGTACCTAATCATCCCTTGCCTAAAAGATTAAAATGCATGTAACGTAAAGATACATAGAGGAAAGTTTTATATAACTTTCCTTCGTGCATACTTTGCAAATTTTGAATCCTTGTTGATCTCCTTGCTTTTTGAAATAATTGGCACTCCCAAAATATTTTCAAGAATGTCTAATTGCCATTCCTTTTCTTTATGCAAATCCAATGCGTCATTGTGTTCCACCGGAATGTTTTCATCTGATATAGGGTCATTTTCCATGAAGCGTTCGTCAATTTTAAAACGTTCATCGTTTCCTAAAGTGCGACTGTGTTCGCAATGCTAAAATTATTAATTAATGGGTACTGGCTATTTGTATTGAAACTAAAGTATACTTGTGATGAGATACCTACACTTCTACATTCTTTTTCATTCCAAACTTATTAACATCCAACAGCGATTCGTCATTATCGTCATTATAATTGTCATCATCGTCATCGAACAAATCATGCTTTCTTTTCTCTGTTTTTTTCTTAACTTTTGGTTGTTCTGCTTTGTAAACATCGTCATCAAATATTATTTTATTTGTACTTGTTTTGCTATCCTGTAGAATTAGATACAGAATTATGTTACACGAAGCAAGAAAAAGATTTAAGGCATGATGAATTGGAGCGTAACGTATACCAAATTCTTCAATGCATTTTTCACTGCCAATTCTTTAGCTCTAAACGCTTCCTTCTGCCGTTTCAATGACTCTAGTCGCTTTTTCTCAGATTCACTGATTTCTTGCATTGTGCCTTTGTTATGCTCACGTTTCTGACTATTACTCGCTACCCAGTTTCGTCGTTTCCTTGAATTTTTTAGGTTATGTTTACTGGTAATTTAATGGTGCTTAATCTGTAGGGTTTTGTGTTACTGTATTGTCTGCCTGAATTATTGGTTTGCGCGCGGTTTTACAAGTTTAAAAATCTTCCCCTTTTAACCTTGCTGTTCCGTTCGAGTTTATTTAACGCAATAACAAAAACGCTCGCAAAAACGGTACTTGTGGAAGGAGTGCTTTATAATTAATATATTTACATCATTGTAACTTGGAATAGCTCACTCTTGTATTGAGACAACTTTAAAACCAATTCACTTCTTTTTGTAGCAAGTTAGCAACAACTCCTATGTGAGTTGTCATATTGAATTAATTTCAATATTGTTTCAACTCTTTTAAATTAGTTATTTTTTTAAATGTTTCACGGTAGACTAATGTAAACATTTGTAAATCGCGGGTTCTGAATGGCCTATTTTTTTCCATGGTGAATTCTAATTCCTAGCACGCGTGGCGTTACCATCTGTTTCGAGACTTTGCCGGTAACGTCGCATGTGACCATAAAATGGTAAGAGGGAGTCCTGGGACTCCCCGAACCCTGGATAGAAACATCCAGTGCATGTTCTGTCTATTCTATACCTCCCCTGTGATATACCCGATAATGGTTAAAAACATAATTGATATGCTGTTGATGTTTTTGTTGTAGTAATAGTGTATCGTCTGTAGATGATGACACCGTACACTTCGTGTCGATAACTCATTGGTGCAATCATTAATTATTATTGTAACGATATTTCGGTACAATTAATGAATGTTGTTAATATTACATAATGTAAAGGAATGTTCGTGAGAATTACCGTTTACCTTTATGGGATGACAGGCAGATACCTTAGAAAATCAGTATCAATATACATATCCGTATATGATTTAAAATTTAAACATATGGATATGGAACTATGGAACTTAATAATCTATATGAATATTCCTCTCTTTGCTCCTGTTCTCTTCTGTTTTCACTGAAAAGTGAGATGGAACGGCGTTTAACATATCAATTAGAATCTCAACCCTCAATGAACCCTGCCTCTTCATTGACCCGCGCCCCTTCTTCAAGTTCGGGGCAGTCCCGGCGACGAGATGCACTTCGCACGGCATTATGCAAAAACATGTACGCCCGTTATGTGAATAAATATGTATTTCATAACGGCCACCCCTTTGTCCCTTGCCCTTCCCCCATCGTTCGTCACCCTCCGCCATCGGCCTTCATAAATTATTTATTCCCGAGGGAAACCTGTGCGCTCCCATCGCTAAGACGATTACTTTAATTAATGTCGATCGTTATCGGCGACGTTGAAAGCCAGAAGGGCAGGAGTCACGTCAACGAGACGCTTTTAAATTCTAATACGTCGACGCGACGATCGCACCCCCATGTGCCCCCTACCGATGGCAACCGTGCGGGGAAGCACTGCTTCTCGTCCGTTTCTCTAAAGTAAATTCATAATCCGGGCCAATCGTTTAGCTGGTTTCCGATGTGATTTAAGGAGATGCGCAATATATGTGCCTATCTTAAAATGGAAGTAGGCAAGGGCTTCGCATGGGAAAAAGGTTTCGGGGCTGGATATCGAGCGCGATTCGCGGGTCGCAAGTTAACCGAGCACCGCCTTTAATTTAATGGAGGCCAAGGGATACGTGTATGGGTGTATACTACGATTTCACGTTGAGCTTTCTGCGGCAGGAGGCTGGTCCTTCTGGAAATCTGCACTTACAGTCGACCACATTTGCGGTATTACGGCTTACTGCAAACGGAAAGCCGTGAATGCCATTTGGAAATCATTGCCGATCGAAGAGCTGCAAGCGGTTGTAATGCTCTTAGAAGTACGATACAAAGTGAAAGGATCCTCGTTCGGAATGTCCGTGTCCCTATACTTTCCTCCTTTTCTTCATCTGGTCTAAAATATTCCGGACAATGTATCGAATCTCTGTTATGGAAACCGTGTACAGAGGTACAGCCGGAGATCACAGCATTCGCTCATGGCTAGTATTATTAGTAAACGTGTTTTTTAATTGAAAAGTAATTGAAAAGTAATCCTCATTGTACCGGACTCACAAAGGAATGCAACTTTGTGGGTTTATAGAGTGACTCAAGACAAGAACAACGGTATGTTTCATTCCTGCCCCAGCGCGCTTTAAGGTTATGGAAACTAACCTCAAAATCAAGTAGGCACCCCCACTGTTTCCGTATAACTTCTAAAATAGAAGAGATAGGAAAAAATGTTTCAAACAAAAGTTTAATGATGCAACAAGCACTGCAAACGTGCGTTAACAAAATTTTGAAAATTGCTTAAAAAGAAAATATTTGACGAAAAAAAACATTTTTTCAAAATTTTGTTGACGCAAGTTTTGAGCGCTTGCTGCGTCATTAAACTTTTATTTGAAACATGTTTTTCTGTCTCTTGTACTTTAGGAGTTATACGCGAGAAAGTGGAAGTGCCTATTTGACTTTGTGGTTAGTTTACACAACCTTAAAGCGCGATTGGGCAGGAATGAAACATACCATTGTTCTTGTCTTGAGTTACTCTATAAACCCACAATGTTGCGTTCCAATCGGTGAGTGCGGGTTCGCGGTGTTCCGTTTCCCGGATGCAGAAATATTGAAAGTGTCGCAGAAGATGGCAGAACTTGGTTCAGCTCTCAAGCAGCATCCTCAAATCTATTCGAGCCGAGGGAAACGTTTATGATTAAGCCCGGAGTGCTTATTAACATTGTACTTGCGAGCCGCTTTTGCGGGTCTTCTATGACACCAGTTCTGGCGATCATCCGCTGCAACTTAAGTATTATTCAGCGGTAAAAAGATGATGGGCGGAGTAGCGAGGAGGCTAGCTCGAGGAGGTAAAAGCGTTTCCATTTAATTACAATCGATCGAAGCGGCGGAATCGCCTTCGGTGGTATCGGCGCGGCCGAGGGCTGGCGGTTTTATAGCAGGTCAGCCGCGGTGGTTCATAGAGCGGCGTTAAAACCACCACTCAAATTTGCAGAACTTTTTTATTCCCAACCACTCGAAGCCTCCCTCCAGCCCGCTATCTCTGTTCCTTGTTCCTTGGTTTTAAAATTGCACGGCTTTACTCTCCTCCTCTTTTTTTTCACATCATTTGGTTAAAAGATTTCTTCCTTCTTCCGCCGACCTACCCTCCCCATTTTATCTTCCGCCGGAAACCAACACAAATGTTTGATCTACTTGATGCACCTACCTTTAACCACCTCCGCTTCATCGTCCCTGGCTTCGAATGCCTCTTCATCTACTTCTGCCCGCATCAGCCTGAAATCCCGCGTCCCTTTGTGTCTCATCCTCTATTCCTTTATGAGACAGCGCCCGCTGAGACGCGCATAGAGCGATATTCCTGAAAATGTCCGCCATCATCGTCGAGGCTGGCAATCCTTTTAGAACGATCTCGCCAAAGTATCCGGGCTTGTGATGTTTGTGAACGGAATTATCGAGTTTGCAGGGACGAGTTGAACGGATTCGACATCGAGCGTTCTGTTGCCGGTAAATTATAACTCACTGCTGGGAATTTAAATTTAATTCGGGGAGGGGCAAGCGTCAGTTCCCTTCGATTTTACTTTCCATCCGTTAGGGAACTTGAACAACTTGTAGATAAATATCGGTTCAGGGATTTGTTCTCGCGGCAGTTCAACCTTCTACCAATCTACAAACGTGGCGCGCAATATCGTTAGAATTCGCGTTACTGAGATTTGTTATTTCCTACTAGCAACTGGGGATCTCGACACAGGCTACTTGTCCCTCATATTTCGTGCCTGGCCCGCGATGGCTATTTGTCACTTCTCGAGCAAAGTTCATTGCTTTTCGGGCCATTGGACGTGCGCTATAAAAAATGTAAAAAAAGAGGGTAGAAAGCGGAGAGGAGTCGAGGGTGGAGCTGGGGTTGGCGGGCGAGCGTGGGTGAAGGAGAAACACTTCGAGGCAGAGCGAAAGTTTCGAGTTGGCGTTATTGATGTCTTCGGTGGATGTGTGCTGGCGGCGAGGTGGGCGAAAGGGGGTGTGGGGTGGGGTTGGAGGTGGTGGTCGGAGGGGGTAATCCTGAGAGCAGCCTCAAAGGCCAAATGAGAAATACTTTCCGATCGGGGGCAGCAACCCCGAAGACTCGGCTGCGAGGCTTAAAGGACTTCATATAACGCTTCTGAGCCGTGAGATCTTAGACTCGCGTCGAGATTTCGACGCTTTTATTATGTAACTATGTGTGCAGGGCTCGTTCGTGTTGGTACCGCGATTTTTCCACCCCGCCCCTACCCCCATCCCCTTCGTCTCGCAGCCGGCAAACTTTCGTAATTACGAGTTGCTGCCTTTAAAATGACGACTTGAAATTAATCCCCGAGGAGCGATATCTCCGTATAGCGTCTGCCACTTCTCGTTTCAATTCTTTCCCTCGTCGCTGGGGATGATTCGAAATTCCCAGCGTGGTGAGAAGAATTACTACCTCGTCCAAAATGAGCGGAGGATCCAGAATGCACTAACCGCGGGGATTCCCTTCAGAAACTATAATTCCTTGCCAGGGAAATCCCTGTAATCCTGCCTGAAGGCAGAAAAACTATGGTTGCTGCTTCGATGAGCATCTCTACCCATCCAAGGGGTGTAAAATTGCAGGCTGAATAGTCGAGAATAATTACGTTTCTCGACGAATGAGCAGCATCTCGTTACCTGCTTATACCGCCGAGGAGTCTGGCCGATCCTTATGTTCCCCGCACGATAAACGCAAGGAGACGAGGAACAAGGTGCCCGGGGGTGGAAAAAAAAGACGAGGAATTAATTGAAAACACGGGCAACGAGGTGCAGCGTCGTTTAACTGGATGCCCGGCGTCCCGAACGCCGGGGGAAACGAAAATCTCGTAGGCGGTAATAATAAAGTAGGCGATAAATAACCGCGTTTAAGTGGTAACGTAATTTCAGTTTGCGCCCTTACCAGGGACCATTAAGGCCATTATTGCGAATCTCTTAATTTGGGAAAAACAGTGTTTCCTCAAGGGGCCGTAGCAGAACGCCGCTTACAGAGGGGCGCTAAGTGGCGACCAGGGTGGGCGAGATTGTGTTCCTGCACCTGTTGGGGTATTATTCATTTCAACTGGAAGGTCGTTGACACCGTTTTTCAAGGCACTTTCCGTACTCTATATCGCCGTTCCCGCTTTCAGACCGCAAACAAGCTGTTTTAGGTACATCAACCGCAGGCTGATTTCTCTCCGAGACGCCTATGAAGGAAACGATGCAATATCTCCTCGAGCAAGGGCCATCGTCTGGGAATGTATTTTTAATGAAGATCGTAGTAGGTATCTTTAAATTATCGAATCGTTGAATTCCTTGCGAATCGAGTAATATATAATCAAATTTGAAAGCAGTGTGATCGTCGACTTAGAATTAAGGGATTACAGGACCGTGAAAAGATCTTTCTACGATTTTTTTTACTTGCAAATAATTTTGATAATCAAAAATTGTAATATGTACTTAAAAGCTTATAATTTAAAGAATATCCCCGCCTCCAAAAATGACAATAATTCGTCTTGTGCGCCGTCTAGCTGCTGTTGAACAGAGCAGTGTTGTCACGCAAGGAGTTTGCGGTGCGAAAAATATCTCCCCTGGGTGTCATACAAAAGAAAAAAAGAAAAATATCCCATAAAGTATGTAAAAGAAACTAGTCTTCAACATACGCTATTTTTAAAATCTTCATTGTTAAAAAAATATGAGTCTTTGAACTTTAATTCAACCCCGTAATGCAATTGCTCAGGGAAATTTCAGCATTTTTTTAATGCTTAAAACCAAACTGTGATTATTTCAACAAATTCTTTATGATAGATACAAGATATTAATGTGAGAACTAATAGTGCCAAGTTTTATTCAAATCGGTTCAGTAGCTTTTGAAACATCATTGACACCGATTTAAAAACATAGTTTCGAGAAAACAGCGTCTAAAGTTTATAGTGAGATAATTTTTTTCTACTTTACCTTTGATGTAGCTTTTGCGAATTCTTTATATAAAAAGAAACGATTGTTTCGACCATTCCAGGTGTATATAACCCCTTAATCCACCCCTCTGACACAGATATTATTATTACCATTGCGTCTTTATTACAATTCGCATTGTGTACACGGTGCAAAGAATAAAAGAAAGAGAAACGTAAATATAAAACAGCGAAAATATCGATAGGAGCTTGCTCGCGGGAATGATCCGGCAGAAACAGCGGCAAGTTATTACATTCATCTTCCCTGGCCGTTCATTTTTGTATACGTAACAACTTGTTAACTCTCCTCGGTTCAACGTGAATTTTTCACCGCGCTTTTTCACAACTCGCGACTCCACCCCATCCCTTCAACCCCCTCCCGTGCCACCCTGTAAATGATTCCGTGGTACAAAACGCCGTCCACTCCCACCCCCTTTACGCTCGTTCCCGTCTCTATCTTTTCCCAGCCACCTAGTAACCCCCGGCCTGTTAATTATGATTAATCATGTCTCGGAAATTAAAGCGATTAATCTTCCCGTTGTGACGACCGGCGAGCGTGTTCCCCGGCCCTATACAAGCGCGGCGCCGCGCGAAAATGTCCGTGTATCCGTGTGCTCGATGCCTCTGTTCCCCGCGGGCTGGCGGTTTTCTCAATTAGTTCGGCCGCTAATCGTTTTTCCTGACTTATGCGCGTTTTCGGGCGACGGGGCGGGTGCACGTTCAAGCGACAATTAGGAGATTTGCGAATTTTATGGCCGCTACGAGGCGTTCTACGGTAAACCGGCGAGTTTAATGGGATCGCTATTAAAGGATAAAATGATCGAATTGGAAATCGGATATTGGGGCGAATAGATACCGTGTTCGTCTATCTTTCTCGTTAATTACACGAGCGCAATTATTATCTTACAAGGGAAGATTCTCAACCCGCAAGTTCAAGAAATTATGAACCCTTGGGGATTTGTGGAGGATATTACAAAATTTTTGTTGCTGGACAAATTCACTCCAAGGGGGTGAAATTGATCCCTGAAAAACCGGCTATTTTCCGATTTTGTGTTGTAGGGGAAAATTTGTAAATATGGACAAGGGTTGTAATTAGGGAAGACAATTTAGAGAAAGACTGTTTTTTGGATTCCAAAAATCCAGGGATTTAATATAACTAATCCCGAGAATTTCGGGATTTTTTAAAAATTTGAATTACTTTATGAACACCCCAAAAATATAAAAATAAACAGAATAAATAAATATAGTCATTTTTACAATGATATTCCCACTTTCTGCGATTTCCAAATCGCTTGAGTTGCAAATCGCAAATTATTATAATTATTATTCCCTCGTTATAAGAGAGCAGATACACCCTTCGCGGAAATTTAGTCGTACAATCAGCTTTCCTTTCGCGATTATGAAGCTTTAGAAGTTTGATCATTCGTCCTGTAAGCATGACTCCATTTTTTTAGCCCTCAGTTATCACGTTTGTCATTTAGCGCTTCTAATGAGACAGCTCGTGTCCAATCTCTCGAGACTCCAATCAGGTCCAGTATTTTTTGTTTCGGTATGGGTGTAGAGAAGCATCAGGGGTCGTGTTCCTTATCGCCAGATGCGAGCGGGGTGCCCGTTGTGGGGTCGGGGGTGCGAAGAAAGGCCGTGGATATAGCGTCGTAAACCGTAGAAAGTAGGAACTATCGCGAATAAATAACCGATTGAGAGTGGCTGGGTGAGGTCTGGCGCGAAAGGGTGAGCGGGCGTTGAAGAGGGGCGAAATGAATGCGTGCCACGTAGAGGAACCGGGCTGGCCGACGTTGAATGGAAGTGTCAGAACGGAAGGAGAGGCGGAGAGGCGGGAAGGAAGGGGGAGAGCCGGGCGAGGGTGGCGGTTTGGTTCGAGGGCGTGAAAATGCGGGGGTTGCACCTCTTGTAAAAGAGAAATATATAAACTCGAAAGGCCGATAAAGTCAGTACCCGCTGTTACGACAAACTCGCTTCCTTTTACCCCGGATTCACCTCTCCTCTTTGTTTCTCTTGTTCCTCCATCCCCTAGGGGTGCAAGACTCGAGCGGGGAGGAGAATAATGCTCGTGCCGTGACCTCTGTCACGCGCAAGACTCCGTTACTGGGTCGTTCTTGGATGCACGATCAACCCCTCTTTCCTTCCACCCCCTACCCCATCACCCCGTAGATCGCGCGCCGTGCCCCGGTGAAATCGAGCACCGTTAATTTCTACAGGGATCTTACCTAGCGTAAACATGCACCTTCCATTCCCGTTTTCACCGAAGCCACAGGACCTCCTATAATTCGCGAGTCTCAAGCAGGTGTCGCGGCGCAAAGCGGCAGCTTTCCCGCCGGCAGGTTGCTAAAGTACGCACGCAGAAACGCAGGGCTCGGCGAGTTCTTTCCTGGAGGAGTCGTAAACTTATCGCGAAATATGTTTCTTCATCGTCGAGCGTCCCCCTCGTCGGAACGACGCCGCGCGTCGTACGTTCGTTTCGGAAAAGTCTGGAGACGTAGAACCGGGGGTAGGTGGGAAGAAGGCAAAGGGGGGAAAAAGGCACAAAAGGAAAGTGGCGAAAAGGGGAGCGCGAGTGAAAGGCGTAAAAATCGCAGGAACCGCGCACGCTTGGAGGTACATAAACTCGAGAGCCCGATAAACTTCGCAGCTACCAGCTGCAACCTACCCTTTGCGTCCCACCCCCTCTCTTCCCTTTCCTACGATTTTTCTTCAACCCCCCACGCCAGCCCCCTTGTCGGCTCCCTATTTCTTCTTTCCTCTTCGCCTGGCAAAATTGGCCAGCGCTCGTTCGCGACGCGGGTCACGTGCAAATCGCTAAGTAGTAAAGTCAGACGATGGCCAGACTGGGCGGTGGAATTCAAAACGACGCGTGCACAGCGTTCCTTCGGAACCGTTTCGTTTGTTGGACGATGAACGCGAAAAGGGGTACGAACAGGGGTTTCCTGGTTTACGCGAGAAGTGGCCACGATCCGGCGCTCCTGGCATTCTCGCGGTGGAGTAGAAATCGACCACCTTCTTTGTTCTCTCTCTTCAGTTAGGCGCTAAGGCTAGACACCTACAGGAGAGGTGAAGCTACCCGGAAATTCAGAAAATTACGTATGCAACTGTGTGTGCAAGTAGAGTAGAAGCAAATCTATTTTTTGTTGGTGCCATAGTTCGGTTTTTAGGGGTGAAATCACCCTTTGAAGATGTGCGGAATTTTCTTTCTCGTGGAATATTTCGAGAACGGTGAGGGATATCGAAAATTATATATCTGGGATATCTGTGTAAAAATAATTATCGAAAATCTATACTTTTCAAATTAACCCCGTCACCAATTCTTAATTCGATAATTATTTTTACACAGTTTTGTAGATTTAAAAATAGATGCAACTTTTGGTTAAACTTCTTTTCGATATCCGTCTCCGTTCTCGAAATATTCCACCCCCAATGATTTCATCCCCCAAAACAGGACTATGACATCAACAAAAAATAGGTTTGTCTTACACATGAACTATTCTATTTGCTTACAATGTTGCATCATTTTCTGAATTTCCGGGTGGCCTATCATCCCTTGCTAGTGACGCGTGTAGACTGCGAAGGGGATCCGAAGGGAGGATTACAAATGATGGCCCGAATTCTTCGTAAGAAGTAGCGTACTCATCGTTATCCAACCTTACGCTCCCACAAATACTTGTATTCTATCCTCGTTTCAAGATTGAGGTAACTACAAGGGTCTGTTGGCTTTTGTAGATAAATATATTGTACTAGTAAAAGACACCCGTGCTTCGCTTCGGCCCTAAGAGATATGTATTAAAGATTCCATGAAAACACATTTCATCCCATTTCACCAGTCCTTTAGGGGTTGTTTAGAGCAAAATCCTAAAATTGGTTTTTAGACATTTCTGTGGGTAACCTTGCGAAATAAAAACCGAGTTTATATCTAATCGGACCTAAGAGATTTTGAGGAATCCGTGAAATTACATTTCATCCCTTTTCACCCGCTTAGGGGTTGGTTAGGGAAAAATCCTGAAATTGGTATTTAGGCATTTCTGTGGGTAACCTTTCGAAGTAAAGACCAAGTTGATATCTAATCGGGTCTAAGAGATTTCGAGCAATCGGTGAAAATACATTTATTATCCTTTTTCGCCCTCTCGGGGATGGAATTTCCAAAAATCCTTCCTGATGAGTGGTTGCCTACGTCAAGAATACAATGTACCTACTTACCTTCCAAATTTCACGTTCCTAGGTTAAACGGTTTGAGCTAGCCGTTGATGAGTCAGTCAGTCACTCAAGACTTATTCTTTTATTAATATAAATAGATTAGAAAGCTTCCTTTTCTTTTTCTTAAGTGTGTGTCAGTTTGCAATTTCTGCAAACACCTCGCGATTAATTTAAATTCGGTAAGAATGACGTAATGTAAATGCAGAAGGAAATGGAAATAGAGATGGGATTCAGTTTGAAACCGTATTTTTCAGTTCCGTCAGTGTTCTCGAACGTGAATAATAGGAGCACCCTGTACATCGGTCGGCCATGCGCGTGAAATATACGTAAGTAGCGGGCGCACGGTGTGGAATTTGATCGAGGCCATAACTCACACTATCAAATATTCATTCTGTATTGACTAATAGATGCAGTATCTGTCGGGCCGGTAGTGGCCCAACACGTGCAGAAAATATATACACGGACACGTACCACGATCGCTTCGGATGGACCGCTATCGGTTTAAAATGTCGGTTCGGTCGGGGAGAGATGGAATAATCATTGACGTTCGCTAACTGTTTCTTCATTCGGTACATCGATAAGAAACAATTGGTATTAAACAACGATGAAGCCTTCGTGTTAATTTAAAAAAAAGGCGCTGCTATATGTCGCGGTAAAGTACACAATAGGGTAAATCCGGGGCTGTCGGTACACTTAACATAAAATGGCTATTAAAACTGGCACTGATATTATTTATTTTATCAGAACAAACCTAATATGTTCAGAATTTTATACTGGTTGATATACTGAGAGATGGTTCACCATTTTGTTGAAAAAATAACAAAGAAGAAACCAAAATTATTTACAACTACAGATTTATTGACATTTTATTTGTCCACGCTAAACAAGTAAAGAACACAGCAAATAAAAAGTGAACAACGTACTGGCGATTAACAAAGTAGATGAATACTAAAGTGAACAAATAAAATAAATAATCAAATATAAGAAAAAATAATCCCCCGGAATACATATATTCTAAATTTAACTGACAACATAAAAGTTTAGAAAGTCATTTATCCCTCACACAGAATTTGAAAGTGAACCATTTATTCCAATAATAACTGAACCACCTCTCCTTTCTGCAGAGAGGGGTGGTCCTCGCGTTAGCTTTGAAAGGAACAATTCATATTGTCCCTCAATACCTCTACTCTCTTATTATCCAAAACATGAAACGAGAATTAACCAAGAAACATATTTTAAATACGATAAAACACGTTAAATGTAACATCAATTTACCTTTCACAGCCTATAAATCCCGAAAGCACAGAAGGAAGCGAAATGACGTTATTCATTCAACTCTTTGGCTTTCAGAGAAGCAATTGGTTTGCACTTTAACGCGTTTTTTCGTACAGATTCTGAAATATAGTAACTGCACCAACTCCCCTGCCGTACCGACAGCTCCGGAATTTACCCCACGTATTTGTTTACATTTTCGCGAATGTCATAAGCGTCGCACTCCCATTAAACTGTAACATACTATTGCAACCGTGGAGTACACGTCGCGCTAACCGAAATGTGACCTTTACATTTGTCATGCAAATGCGGTGGGGTTGGAATCGAATCGACAACCAACCCTCGTCAAATTCTCCGCCAGAGATATTACATCAGGGCGGGCATCGAATAGCGAAAAACAAGGACGGGGGTGGAAAAGTGGGCTTATCCCGTTATTTCTTTATCGGCGCCCAGGGAATACGACGCGCACTCGAGCCGTTAATACCGAGTGTCCGAGAGTAATTATTCAAATTGATTATCCGGGATGGCATTTGCACGTTCAATTGGGACGATACGATCCCTTTTTTTGCGGCCCGTCTCTTTTTTCCTCGCGCTGCAGAACGATTTTTCCACGTATGACGCATTCGATCGATCTACCAAACAGCGTGATACTTTCCTATAAATCCGCGCACCGAATTTTAATACCCACGACTCAACTGGAAATTGCAGGGCGGAAAAGATTTGCTTGTTCCCCTGCTCTCTTTTAAGCTTCGGTTCTCGGTGAATTATTCAGAGACGCGGAGAGGTTATTGATCCTGACGGTTTTCATTCATTATTCCCAAGAGGATATCCGAAGGATTCCCCAAGGAGCCAGCCGGTTGTGTTTCTTTTTTATCAATCATGAATCCTCTCGATAATCGTTTCGTTATCGGGTTCCCCTGACGTTACTGGCTCCCAAGTAGCCCCTATACCCGGCAGTTATGCTTCCCTTTTCGGGAACCTTTTTTTTTTATCTTCTAAATATTCGTCCGAGCCTCAGGGTAGTCATTTCCGCGGTAATCGATAACACGAAACTTTCTTCCTTGTATCTACCACCAGTTAGCCTCGTCAAACATCAATTCGCTTGAGAAGAAGCATAAGTAGGAGTAATAAAAGCGGGGAAGAAAGGACCGTCGGAAACGGGCTTCACGGTTGCGTCGAGTAGACAGAAATCGCGAAGGGTGTACCCGTAAAAAGGGATTGGAGGGTTTATTTCGCGTGTGCTAACGCTGAACAACTTCACCCGTTGAATTCCTATGAACCGTCAACAATTTATTGAACGTTGCACGAGCGTATCAGTGACGTTTATTCGAGCCGGAACCGTTTTCGTCCCCGCAGCTGGCCGGCTCGTTCTTTTTCGTCAGTCGTCGATGTAACCCTTCCCTCTTTTTCTCGCGTGTCACTCTTTTTCCCTCTGCCGCTCTCTCATCCCTCCCCCCTCTCTCTCTCTTCTTCCTGCTCTTTTCTTTTTTCTCCTTTTTTTTTTAATTTTCGGTAACCAGCACGTTCGGTGCGGTCTGTCGGCGGCGAAATTGTCGAAATCGATCGACCGTTCTCGACGTACCAGTCCCACGAGTGTGTCCGCGCGAAATCCACTTAAATACACTGGCCCATTTTTACTCACGCCGTAGCACGCGAATTGAAACACGATTCTTTCGGGCCACGATGGGCGGGAAAAAAAGTCGACAGCGACGAATGAAAACCGCTCGCTGGCGTCCTGAAATATTAATAAAGTCACGCGAGTTTCCGAGTGGCAACTAATGCCTATCGAGCTTCTTTGCCAGCTGTATTCTTCTCCAACTTTTCTGAGCGATATTGTAGTTTTTTAGCGTTAATATTCGCGAGACTGATCAAGGGACGCGAAATTCTTTATCATTTTTTTTTAAATGATTGTGCGATCGAATTATTTTTGTGTGTAGATGAAGTAAAGAAAATTTTACTACCACTAAAGATGATTGGTTCCATTGGGAAAATGGGCCAATGAGTCATGCGGAATAAAGGGTGTATTCAGTTTTTTGTTCTATGTACCATTAATGATATTTTAACAATTGATCTCATTTTTGTTCTCATTTTGTTTATTTTTGTGAATGTTTCCCTTTCGTGACGTTTAATTTAAGGGGACGGACCGTTTATTTGTTATCTAAGTCATACACTACGGAACGAACACTATTAAATTAACAAAAACTAAATATTATCCCCATAAAGTCAACAATTCTTCTCTTACCCCATTTTGCATATTCCCCCAATTACCTTATAAATATTTGTACATATGTGGTTCGTCAGTGAATTCGTCGAAGGAGTCCTGCCTGCGTCTGACTATATACCGAGCGCTACTACTTGTTTAGCTTTCCTAGTAAGGAAACAGTTCGCGAGTGAAGCAGAGAAACAGGCTTTTTCCTAGTTTTTAGTTTTTACTCACTTTCTTTCACGAAGAGATCGTAGTACAGGAAATTTTCTCTTCATTGAAGAAGGAATCATGTGGCACCTCTTCGTTTATACAGTTTCCTCTACGAATCCCTCGGTTGTGTTTCTGATCCAGTCAAAGATAACTGAACGAAACGGATTGATATTACAAGCGAAATATCGGGGCTGAAAGGGACGAGTCGCAGAGAGAATGGAAAGCAGCGTCGCGTGGCAGGAACGAAATAAACACGATCGTCATGCGTAATTATGGTGAACGCCGTCAGTCGATGGAATCGCCTCTCTTTCTATTCCTCCCGTGTCGTCCCTCCCCTATAATGGAATTGTCTGGTCCCTTCGGCCGGCAGTAACATTTTATTCCAACAAATAACGCCGGCGTTTATCCGTGGAAACAATACGACACCAAATATGTACACATCGTTGCGATTAAAAGATATATCGCGCCAAGTGCGGAATGAAAAGCCCGGGCGTAACAGAATTATCACCGGCGAGAAAGTGTTCGTTCCGGTTCACCGAAAGGTTCATTAATTTTTATTATCTGCATTTCGATTTGATCGATCCAGCTTGTTAGTTCGCTCGTTTTTATCAGGGCGTCTCGCGTGCCGCGGGATTTTGTTCGAATATTTAAATTCCTCTGGCGGTGGTGAAAAATTTGGCGAATTCCATCGAAACGTTAATCGACGGGCTAGCGATAATTCTCGGAAGATTTAACCGAATTTTAAATCGAAATAGAATGTACCTTCCGACTGGCCGGTTATGAAAAATTAATATCGCGTTCGTCGGTGTAAAATGCGCGCCAGAATTCGCGCGGGGTGGAGCGTAGCTTCGTTCATGACAGCCACCATTATGAAAATTTGACGTGCCGGTACGTGACATACATGTATTTTAGCTTGCTTCGTTGGTCACATATTTTGATCCCTCCACCTGCCCTTCACTCGATGATGGTCACTATTTAAACGTCGCGCCACGACGTTACTATACGCTGATTTATCGATGGTACTTAAAGGGTCTCCCTTGATGGACGAAAAATGATGCGAACTTTGGGAATTTTTTTAAACAAAACCATTAAATATATTTACTTCCAGCTTTGTGGCTTCATTTGTCAATCTTTAGAGAATATGAAAAAAAAATGAATACAAAAATAGTGGTTATATCCGGAGATATAGTGCTTCAAATAGAGCGCCTTACAAAAATCATATGCGCATTGTTAGCAGAAAATCGGCCGTTGTAGTTGTCTGAAATAGAACACTTAAAAATTTGTATGAGTGTGACTATCGCCTCAACTAGATTAAATGAGAAATACTGAAAAAAATGTCAGCGTGTAAAGCAGACATCGATTTCTGTAAAAAATTCTCTGGTTTTTTAAGTCGCAAAAGTGTATGTTTGCAAAAACCGAGAACTACTGAAAATATATGCCAAGTTTGAAGTAAATCGGGTGATTGGTTTTTGAGATATCATGCTAACCAATTCGAAAAACATGGTTTTGAGAAAAACGTGTTTACAGTTTTAGGTACTGTTTTTTTAACTGAGTTTTTTTTTAATGTGGTCTAAATATGTACAAATATAAGCATAAAGTTTTTAATTAATATAATTTGAGGGTTTTCCTTAAAAAAAATCGCAAGTATCGCATTCTTTTCAGGCCGTTAAGGTAGAGATACCCCTTAAATCTGACTGGCTATGGGGGGGAATCGATTGTGCGAAGACGTTGATATAAACTCCACGAGGTGGATATATAACCACCTTAGAACACTATTTAAATAACCACCTACCCCAAACCTGACCTTCCAACCCCCTTCCCTTTCAATTCGCTTCGCGGCGAGGAGGATCCTTCAGGCATCGCGAAGTCAGTGGAAAAAAGCTACCCTCCCGAGAGAAGCCATCTGCGCCACATAATACCGTCATAAAATAGAAGTCATTCGCGATCCTTAGAAACGGAGGACGCCTTGCGAGTAACGGTCCAAGGGAACAATAAGGGCAGCTCGTGAAAGGAAGTGCCTTCCGCGCGCATAGCTATAGCGTGCAGAAACTCGCCCCGCGCGAAACTGAATTCGAAAAAGCCGTATATAGGTAGCTGACCAGTCAAAGGACTCGACCAAACCAAAAGAGGATAAGGCGGACCCAGCTGAGACTGGATAACTCCGAACCTGGTAAATCTCATCGCCCAACGACCTCCAGGGTGAATAAATAGTCGGCTACCCCATCTTCCCAGCCCGTCTTCGGCGCGAACCACGGATTATCCGGTCGGTGGAGAGACGCCGCGAGATTGAATATTGTATTCTTTCCAGTGTGAAAGGGTGAGTGGCGCTAGGGGTGGGTGGGTTGGCTGGAGGCAGAACCGACAACAGTACGTAACAGCTGACGCCATCAACTCCGGGCGCAGCTACCCCCTCTCGTATTTTCTCCCCTGGAACGAGCACCATCGTCCTTCGCGGTGCTTGGATAGTACTTGAATACAGAGCTTTCGCACTTCAATCCATCTGTCTACTCCTGTTAAGAGTCCAACGTCCTATTGGTCGGCGTCCCGAACACACGCGAGGACGCGATGGCGAGGGGTGGTGGCAGGGAGGGGTCGCAGATTAAAACCGATGGAAAATGAAGTCTTCGGATCGGCTGGATAGAAGACGCCCCCGGAGTTGGGGTGGTAGAATTTAACGGAGGAGGGAATTCCGGATGCTTGCGGAAAGCTGCGGATTGGGTTTTTTTTTATCATTTTTCGTTGCTTTTCTTGGGAAGGGGGCGCGGGATGAGATCGGTCTGAAGTGTTTCACAGGGAGTTGTTGATGCAGGCGCAATGATGGGAATGCACTTCACGGAACCGTCGAGGGTCGCGGCTGTTGGGAGGATTTCTATTTTGTCGCAGATGGCGAGTTCGTTTAGCTGATGGATCGAGGAGGCGGGGAAAGTTTCCTGTTAAGTCTCGATTATGAATTCGTTGAATGGTTCGTCAAGTAATTATGAAATAAGTGGAAAGGTTCGTGTTTGTGAGAGCATCTAATAAAAGTATTTAGGTACCACATTAGGGTGGCTCTTATTTATACGTGCTGAATTTTTTTTTCGTATTTCTTTGTTCTCACCCCTTAGTATGGGTATTAAAGTTTAGATTTCATCGATGGTTTGAATTTGAAGAATTTCTTAAAAATGGTAAGCTCTATCGAAATTTTGTTCAAATAATCCTGAAAGAGCATTCAATTTTCTACAATTACTGTATATATATTTTTTTTCGCGCTTCCAACCATTTTTTATATAATAGCGTTTGAATATAGAGAAATCGGCGGTTTGCGCGTACCACCAGTACAGCGTGACGCACTGTTTGTATATTCAAACGTTATTATCTAAAAAATGGTTGGAAGCACGAAAAAATTTTATATACAATAATTGTAGAGAATTGAATGCTCTTTTAGTATTATTTGAACAAAATTTCGATAGGACTTACCATTTTTGAGAAATTATTCAAATTGAAACCATTGATGAATTCTAAACTTCAAGTCCTGGTCGGCACCCTTTCCTGTTGTCCGATTGCAATAATATTTTTCAGGGACAATTTTTTTATGAAACGGAAGCATATTAGGGAGTGAGAGCAAAATAAATTAAAGGTTGAAAATTAGGGACACCCTAGTACCACATAGTACCTAATCCGTTTCACTCTGTGTTGTCTTTCCTTCGAAGAGACCGCGACCAACGGGATATACCTCTGTATCGTTTCCCTTTTTCTCTCCACTCCTCTCCGTGAAACAACGGCCACAGCAAAAAACCATAACTAATTGCCGATGCAAACAGTTCCTTCTTGTTGTTGTTGTCGGGGATTTCGCGACCGGCGAATAACTGTGTTTCGCGTGTTTGCGTAACGGAGAATATTGCCGGGTGGTCCGCGCTGATCCGTTCGCGATACGTATCTGTATGTATTGTAAAACCGCGGCCTTTTTAACGGTGAACATTCAATTTCTGTTTTCTGCCTGCACGGCCCTCGACCGTCGGTCGGCCGCGATCACGCAGGCTCCAGCGTGAATTATTAAATATCGATTATGGGAAATTGCGGTCTGTTAATGGAAAAATGCAATATTCAACCGCGACAAAGCGACGTCGCCGTCCACGAGTGAATAAATTAATTACGAATCGCGGATGACTTGACGCTGCAACGGGCAATCCGCAGCGAAGCGGAAAGATACATCCACTTCTCCACTATTCCTTCCTTTTCTATAATTGTATCTACAACCATCGAAATTCTAAACACGTGATCCTCGATTCAAGATGAAAGATGATCGCAGCGAGGATGATCTGCAATTATTTATTAAATTATTTATCGAGTGACGAACTTGGGACAGAGTCGCATAGAAATGCGAGCTTGAAGAACTATTAACTGGAATAATCAGGGGGCTAGTAGATTTCTGGCAGAGTATTTTAAACTTGCAACAGGAAATTAACAAATTCCTGGATATCTCGCGTTCATGCAGCAGCGTGTAATTTATGTTTCGCTGTTGTTGGGCGTGTGAATAATTAATTATTAAATCGAGGGGTTGCTGCGTCGATTCCCATCGACTCGTGTATCGCGCGTTAAACATTGTTCCGTCAATATGGAAATACGGTCCGCCGCGGTTGTTGAAGATGTTATAACGTTGATGAAGTATACGTCACTCTTTCAATCATGCCGGGGAATTTATTTACTTCGATCATGGTAATCCGAGGGTTTCGATTGAAGGGGGGTATATTTAATTTATGGGCCGCGTCGCACCCTCTTTATTTCGAGTGTTTTCGACGGCGCAGATTCTACGGACGTTCATATTTAATCGATTAGGAAGATTAAGTAGAAGGGCCGAAGATAAAGGGGGTAATATAGGGAGCAACCCTTCCTCGATCGTTTGACCCTCGTTGAACAACGAGTTCGTTGGCAAGTTTGATTTAGATGCTAGGGGATGGAATGTGTAGCGTGATATTCTATCGTTCAGTGGTTTCGTCATTCTCCTCTTCGTACATTAGTTAGACGAAGGTATAACGAACAGGTGCTGACAGAGAATTCAGGAGTGGACAAAGATTTGATTAAACCGACGAAGGAAATTACTTAAATTCAACGTCTTCAAATAGCGGCGGCAAATATCCTTAATTGAAAGTATTAAGATTCAAAGTGTTGGTAGAGGTAAGTTTTGGAACTGCTGGAGGATTTGCTTGAAATTCATAAAGCAGAGCAGTCGCGAGCAAAGTAAAGATAAACCAGACGCAGCAGGCACAAAAAGGTTGGTACAAAACTGTGTAGTAATTAAGAGGATAATGATGGAGTCGATGGTACCTTCAGTCTCCTTTATGAAAGTGCTGGGTTTTCGACTTTCTTTGTTAAGCGCAGCACAAAGTGAGGCGCATTAAATAAAGGAGATGGACCACTTCAACTCGATTAAATTCAGGTCAGTAAGCTGTACTTCGCCTTGTATATAGTTCACCATTCCAGCAGCGAATAATTACAGGTAACTGGAAGACGTTCATTTGTTCGTCGCAGAAGAGACTGCAGGTTGGTCCACGGCCTCATGGGAAATTTTTCTTTGCATTCGTTGTTGACCTCTACAGGCTTGTTTTTGTTCCTTAAGGGGGTACATGGGTATTAGACAGATAAAATCAACGGTTTCTTTTGGGATAGATTGTGGAACTTGTAATAACTCAACCTATTTGCTCCTTTAACAATTCTGTTTCAAATTAAAAATGTTTACAAAATATTAAAAATTAATTAATATACAAGACATCAGAGTGAGTGCTTGTGTAATGCGGACCTCCATGTGGTGAACACGATTCCAATTAACCGACTCATCTAAAAGCAAAATCGCTGTATATGAATATCCTTTATCTCAAAATTTACAAGGTGGAACTCGGTCGAACAATTTTAATAAAAAATTCATGGAGTTATACAAAAATATCAACAATGCTTCCACAAATAATTCTGTGGTAAATGTTATCGTAAATGTTGTGAAAGTTATGCGATCTTAGCGAGCAAGTTCCACCTCACGAAGAAAAGTGTTTTGTAGGTTCAGTTAAAATTTCAACAAAAAATATCGATCCATTCTCGAGTTACGATGTTCACCGTCTTGAGAAACATAGTTTTGAGAAAAACTATGGCCCGTGCCTTACTTTTTACGCCGTAACTCTCGCAATTGTTCAAATTTTTCAATGAGATCTTTTTTAAAATATTCCTAAGACTTGTGGCTATCATAAACAATCGTTTTTTTACCCCCTTACGGGGGTATTCTGCTCTAACGCACGAGTTTCATAACCATTTTCCAGAATATTTTATGGGCAACCAAAGTAAGTGTAGTACACACACTTTCTCCTAAAATCTTATTCGTCCCTTTAACTACATTTACAATTTTTTTATCAGGAAAAAATTAGTATGCCATGTCTGAACGAAGAAATGAAGATTGTGCATTTTGCCGTGATAGCAACTGGGATAACCTTTCATCTCAAAATGAATCGACTGCGGGTGATTCTTTCACCCCCTCGCAATAAGCACTACCACAAACAATAATTCCACGTACCCTATCTCAACAAGCTGCCATTATTTCCACCATCAGCTCATCCAGGAATAAACATCGATGCGTCCGAAACGCGTTCCCCAAAATCAATATTCTCGTGAAATAAAAACTTGACGCCTGCAAAGCTGCCAACGGATCCACCAGCGAGCTACTGTCCCCCGACGATCTTTCCACGTGTTAGGCTCGTTCTCCACGGTGCCCAAGGGCCGAGGAATAGTTTTCTGGCGCGGCCTAGACTGAGGGGCTGAGAGGGCCAGCGTGATAAATAAATAGGGGTCGATGGTGTTGTAAACGTCCGGCGTAAAGTGATTTAGCCACTTCATTGGCTCATAGAGAGTTAAGTGCAGACGCGGGCTACATAAACGCCAGCCGAGAGATTCACCGTGCCCCATCCTGTTCGTTTCTTTGGCCTCGTCTTTGCGCCACCCCTTAGCCACCGTCCACCCCGACCCCCAACGCCGTCACGTCCATCCTCGGACGCGTAAATCCCGGGGTCTACACAGCTCCCAAGCATCGCCAGCGTTCCACGGTTTACTCCCCTACGAGCGTAAAATGTGCCTTTATTTTTACGTCGGATTTAACCGCGGACTTCTAGAACGATCCCCCTCGCGGGCCACCCTCTCGCCTCCCCCCGCACCCTGTGTCAATAACTGGGATCCACTCGGGCGGCTTTACGGATCCGCTGCTTATTTTCACGGTGGGTTACGCGGCGGGATTGTTAATTTCACTGGGCGAACCACAGAGGACGGTTTACTTTTCGAGGGGAGATTTTAGAACGTTTGCCAGGACGGTTTGAACCTGCCGCGTCATTACGCGGTCAATTTTTCTCTCTGGTTTCTCGTCGTTATTCCACGTGCGAGTAAGCAAGCTGTTAATAAACAATCAAGAAGGTTTAGGTACTCGATTATTAGCCGTGGATAGGGTTTTTTGGTGAAGGTTTTCCTTTGGGTTCTCGTGTGACGAAGTAATTCGCAGATGTTACATTTACATATTTCCTTGGGTTTAAATTGGTGATCAGTGGACGTTGAAGCTTTAACAGTTGTTCTTCGTACGATATTCCATCCCCTCGTTTCCATGGAATTTCCGGAAGTATCGCGGAGTCGAAGGTTCGTCCGTTGCCATTTGTTTCGATCTAACGAAACGGCCGCGAGTTTATCGTAACGACAGACGATAGAATTAGAGTATTAGGGGATTCCCGTGACGCGACACCGAGATTACTGGCTCCACGGGATCGAGGAGCGTACCTTTTAATCCCCCTCGGCCCCCCGGGGCCACTTCCGGCCGATTTCAGAGCACAGTGGCGAGAAAAAAAATCGCCGGATAAGCGGTCAGATTACTGAGAAAACGGGGGCGTTATCATCGGATCGGGGTAGATGGAACAACTTGAACTGGGGTGGCCCACTCTCTCTATCTCTCTCTGTCCCTCCGGGTCCCATGGTACGGGGCGAAGCGATGCCTGACTCTGATTGAGCCTGTTTTACTCGAAATGGACTCGGGCAAAAACCATCCCTGATTATGCTCCTATCGGGATCATCTAATTGGCACTAACTTTCCCCGGTGCAATGAGTAAAGACCGACGAACAATCCCTCTCGGCCTGGATTAACGGAGTCGCATCGGTCGGATCCTTATCGCGCCCGTTTTGGTACGCCCGTTCTGTGTATGGTGTTCGACTTCTGTTCATTGGAACGATGAAGTGTTCAATCTCGGGCGTGCATCTTTTAGATTGTTCTTCTCTTCTCCTTTGCCGAGTGAATACTTGTTCTTTGTGTTCGATGTTTGACTTTAACTAAGGTAAATGGGAGTAATAAGCTCTAGCAGGTATTACCTAAGGCCCTGCCTTCATTTTTTTCCAGGTGGGTCATTCTACAATACTGGTAGCGCTATAAAATAACAAAATGGTTTGGAAAAAGTTTGACGAAACACCCTTTTTCTCGGTTATTTTTCGAGAAAAGTTGTTAATTGAGATTAAGAATCTTTTCGAATTTATTGTTTCAGGTACGCCTGAGTGGGGAAATCACCTACGCCACGAATATAGCTATCTGTTTTTTGACATGCCATTTTGACGATATATAAAAACATTTAGTTAAAATTTAAAAATTTTTCAATTTTTGTATATCTTTATTAAAAAATTAATTTAAGTATGATAAGTTCCAGGAAAAGCATTTCATTATGTGTTGTATTTAGTGAGAAAAATATCTGTGAAAATAGCTTCATCTCTTTTGGCTGATCAAAGTAGAATAGCCCCTTTGACCCTCCGGTCAAAGCCCATAAAAAGTAGGTAATCTTTATGAATTTTTTACAAGAAGAAGTTATAACATATCCTAAAAAATATTTTTGGCATTTATTGACACACTCGTTAGGGTGCAAAAAATTTTTTTTATTAAAATTTATTTCAATGGTTATCGCGGCACCCCTTGTTGGGGCAAAAGTAGAATCTATACCGTTACGAATTTTGGTAATGAAACTTTCACAGAACATTTCCGGGATATTATACAACAAATATATATATAAACAATTTTCTGAAAAATTTTAACCGGTGGGTCCCGTCAAACTCCTACACCCCTGTCGCTGCCAACAATACTTTTCCAGATTTCTCTCTTAACACAAACCCGTCGTTCCAATCGTTTCTCCAAATTCTAACATACATCTCCTAAGCGTTTGAAATCAGAATGAACAAACCCTTCGACGATCCAACCCCCAACAGGAATACAGATTCGACCAACCCCCCTATAAATATAAAGCCGGGTAAGATTAATACAGAGCCAAGGATCGCTCGTGTATGAAAATACTCGCGACACGGTTTCCTCCCCATTGTGGCAGCAACAGAAATCGTCGGGTTTACGCGAGTAGGGGTTGAAGGAGGGTTTGTGAGACGTCAGTACAGAGGCTGATCCATCGGGGGAGACGTTCTTAACGGTAAGAGGGCATGGAAATCGTACAAAGACGATGAAGACGTCAGGCCGTCTCTCCAGGAAGTACCCGATGCTTAATCGAGTAGATAAATCGGGCTAAGGTACACGCCGCGAAACGATGCTCAATAAGAGTCCTCTTCTATCGAGCCCGGCGGAGCGTAGCGCGGCGAAGAGGCTGGCAGGGGGTAGGTAAGTGGAGAGGAAAAGCTTATGCCGCCGCAAAAATATTTGTTTGCTTGGGAGTTGCGCGGAACAACAGGAGAATTTCGTTTCGCGGGGGATCGCGCGGATACTGAACGCCCGCTATCGTAAAAGTAAGGACGATGTTCGTTCCTTTGATATCGATACTTACGCCGCGAGTATTCTTATACCCCAGCTCCAGCTTTTGTCAACCGTAGCCGGAATATCTTTCGTGGCGAATGTAAATAGGATGCAGATCCCCTGCCTTCTTCCCCGTTTTTCGCTGTTCCCGTAATGTTTACGCGGGACAAAAGGGAAAAGATATTCAGGAAGGATTCGCGTGAACGACGATCGAAAGCACTGCGGAGATTTAACGATCACGATCGATGAGCGATGGCGTTGGGAACAGCGTGTAGTCGTCAAACATGGAATGGATGTACATATGTATACTTCGACGACTTTGTTAAGGTGCAAATCCGCGAGACAAAAATATCGTGTCTCACGTTAGACTTGAGACAGTTATTCATTTCATTAATTTTTAATTATTTTGTTTCAGGGAATTCAACTCTCACGAGACAAGTTTCGTGATATATTTTCAAAAATCTCATCCTTTGCGACAATTTCTATTATATTTGCATTTAGTTATTGTTGAGATTTTTGTATCACGATAGAAAAGTCTCATTTAAAATCGCATCGTGGATTCGCACCTTTACGAATGTTCTATGAACTCGCGTGAGATATTCATTTGTGGTGTCCCAGGTCGCGGGTTTACTCGACTTAATTTTAATTCCGCCGCAAACACCGCCATGGAAGATTTATGTAGAAATATTCATTATCGGTGTACGGGGCTCGTCCCGGGCCCTCTTCGAGAGGAAGTTCGAAGTATAGTTGCGCGACGATGTAATTGGAGTTCGAAAGTTTGGATTCATTAGTGCCGAAGCGGCCTTATCTTGAGATCTAATTCGTGATACTTGGAGGATAGGCCGAGAGGCCGCCTGTTACTTTCAAGGACTTCCAAAGTATCCTTCGTTTGCCTTCGGTTCACGTACGTGGCCCCAATCCCTCGAACGGTTTCTAACGAGCGACTGCAATGCCAGCAGCGACTAAAAATTCCTCTATCAATCACCATTCTCGCCCACTGCTTTCTTCATCGATTATTGATCAAGCTTACTTCATCAAACATAAAGGTACCAGTCTTCAGAGAACCACAAAGTGCTTTCAAAATATTTCTCGCGTTACAGCTTTCGTTTATACTACGTAGCATTTCACTCCCCAGTTTCCCATCGACATAGAGAGCCATTTCCTCCTACGTGCCCAGTTCCAAAATGGTTCAGCGTGATGGATCGAACGGTGAAAAGAGTCGCTCGCCGTTTTCGCGTCGACTCCCCGCCAATTACAACTCGAACAAAGGACGTTTACGCGAATAATCGCGTTGCCGTTTAACGGACCGGACTAATTACCAGTTCCTCCCGAGCAAGGAACGCATAATTCTCCGGCGGAAACGACAGCCAGCAGATTGGAAACTCCTTGAATCCAGCTCAGCAATGATTCGCTTGGCACGCGCCTCGCTTACACGGCCAGGTGAAATGGATTAGTTTCGCAAATACACAAATACCTTGGAGGAAGCGTGTTTCGTGGCCGTTACGCCTAATTTAACCAGTGTTTCTGCACTGCCGGAAGCGGATGGCGCCTTCCGAGTCAGACGGATCGCGTCGATTCTCATCGATCCCTCGATCACTTCGCGGAGGCTGCAAACTTGGCGATTGTTTCGATTATTCTGAAATGATATTTGCTTCTTGTAGCTCTTTGGTATCTGGGACAATGTTTGAGAGGAAATATAGGAATCTTGTTAGGTGAAAGTCTCTCGAAGATAGTTTATGAATATGGCACGATAGTAGTTTGTTTTCCTATTATTTCATTTACTACTTATTCATTTGCACTCACAAGTCGTGGAATACATGGGGCCAAAGTGCTACGACGCGTTATTAGGATTAGCAGTCGCGACGTCTGTTTCAAGCTTAAAGAGTACATACTTTATTAAAGTAATAATAGTATTAGCTTAAAGAGTATTTTTTATTAAAGTAATAATAATGAAGCTTTCTATATACATGTGTAATTTTATAAATTCAATACCTTCATGCCGCAATTTTGTTGAAATTGAAAGAGTTTTTGATGCAGATAATGTAATTATACTAGAAATAAGATAATCCTTGGTTTTTTATTTCAGGGAAGAATTGGGGCCATCATTATAATCGCAATTTTGCAACTTCCGTGCGCGAGTCCCAACGAACGTGTTCATATATCTCCATTTCTACTGAACACTTTATAACGAAAAAATTAATTTTTGTTGTTTGAATGTGAACTAAAATACCCTGAAAGTTTGGAAAAGATCCCTTTAACAGTTTTTTTAGAAAAAAATTCCCAAGAATCACCTTATTCCTAGCGTCCTAAATAGGGTTCTCCCCTTAATCTCAGAATAGAATAATAATATTTCAGAAATAAATAATAATTATAAAATAGAAGCTATCTTAGGAAAAAATGTGGCATACAGAATTTTTACAGTCACTGAAAATAGATACTAAATAACTTAATCATAATAGAAAAATTTATACACAAAAAAGATGAAATGTAAATTTTAAATTAATTATTTACACACTTTCTATATGCAACCGTAGCCAGCAACCTACTCTTTCAGGTTCTGATTTTCGTCCCCTAGTAGCGTATCACAGTTTCGTCAATCCCAATATCGGGGCCCCATTATAATTCATATCCAATCACTTTGAGTGGATTATCGATGGCAGGAAGTGGTCCGCGCCTTCTTTCCTGACATCCTTTTGCCCCCGAGCTTGCCATCAATCTCTGATAAGTAAATGCTAGTCCACGCGTCTGTTATTCCTAAGTGAAAAAAATGATTCTCCGTACAGGACCGTAGCTTCACACGTTTTATCTTTTATTATTATGTAGAGGAAAACGGGGTGCAATGTATTCGAAACTTTAATAAATCCCCTTAGGAATGCTCTCTTGCAAATTATCTACGGGACGAGGAAGAAGCAAAGTTAAGTGAATAATCATTAATGACAAGTCGAAGTGCCGATGGGAAGCTAGTGGAAAAACGACGCCCGAACGGACAGTGTCGAATCGAGCCTTGAACGACGTTGATTTTCCGGGAAACTTCTTGGGGAAGAGGTTCGGAAATGTCGGTGGATTCTCAAGTACTTGGCCAGAAATCGGATGGAAGGCTCTTTTTGCGGAGGATAGAACGCGATCACAGCGGCCAGAGGCTGGTTCCACTCTCGGCTGACCCTAATCGGACCAACCCACTGCTAAGTCTGACTAGAACTGGGCGTAACCACTGCGAGGAATCCAGTTATCCGCAACGTTCCTCGATATCCTCTTTTTATTGCTCGCGCTTTGGATGTGTCGCGACAAGAGTTTCGGTTCCTCGAGGTACTTGACGGGCATTCGGCTCGATCCCTTGGCGAAAGACTCTCGAAGACGTCGAAGATTAAAACACCCTCGCGCGATGGAAACTGTAGCACTTCTTACTCGCGGAAGAGCGTGAAATTAAAGAATTACCTTTCACCAATCGAAACGCCTTGAAATAAATAGAGGAGACTGTTAAAAGACACTACTCTACGTTAAGAGGAGGTTTTGATCTTTAGGAATTAATTCAAGCAAAATTACTACAGATTATTTAATGGCATTTCTTGCATTGTATTAAGAATGTCTTAAACTATAGAAATATATTTGTTTTCTGTAATTAATCATTGTAAATGGCATTGGGGGATTCGTTGAAGTGGATGCGTCAAAAAATTCATCCAAGACGGTGGGACTTGTAGTAGCTAAGCCAGTGAAATAACATCGAAGTGAACAAATTTGATAATACTCAGTATTTAGTCTTATATTATTTGTGGTGTTTTATTTTATTTGTGAGTTTTATTCCCAAATATGTCGTCATTCTAACTCACCTCAATATTTTTTCTCTTCCTTGTTTTGTTATTGTATGTCCTTTCACGTTTACGTTTTTCTATCTCAATGCGCCGTAAATTTTTTCTCTTAATTTTTCTCTTTTTCTTTTCATTCCTAGTTTTAATTTGAGCTTTAGTTATTTAGTTACGGTTACGTTTCTAACAGTATTGTACTGCATCCTCGCCTTTTACTTCGCTTTGATTTACATAATACTGTTCGTTATGAATTTACCAAATAATAAAGACAAATAATAATAATTTCCTAATCACTAACTTGACCGGTTACGCTAGGAATAGTTACACCTATATAAAGTGCCGATACATTTAGTGTTAATAATTGCGTAAAATCGCAAAAGCACATGAGAATTTCCATTACACTTCCGTTCGACTTTAAACGCTTATTTCGCCAGACGATAATAAAAGGAACTACCCAAAAAGTTTCCGTAAATCATTATAAAAATAAGGGAGAGGGAATTGAATGAAAAAAAAGAAGCAAACACCGCAAATACCGTTTAATCCCCAGCAGCGGGGGAGACTCGCGACAGGGGTGGTACTAGGGGAACCGGCTCGCCAACCGCCGGAAATTACGAGGAGCAGAATTATTTTTCCATATTGGCGTCGTTCGAATCCGATGCACGCGGCGCACGTTATATCGCGATGGCAGGGGCGATGGTTATTTTCCATCTGGAAAGAAAACATTTGCCAACAGCGTCTCGCTTCCACCCCGTTCCGCGGGATGGATCGTTTTACAGCGGGAAATTCGAACTGCGCCCTCCTATATCGGATTGACTTCTGAGGTGGGACTAGCTAGCGGGGATGGGGACGGCGGGTTTCCGGTTACACATCAGACAAGTGATGGATCGCGAATAAATGGGGAATATCGGCTGGAAATATTAGAGATATTAAAAAGGAGACGCCCCCTTTGCTCGTCATCCGCATCCTTTTAGAAAAGCCCCGCGCGCCGCTCCTTGCTCGCCATATCCGTCATCTCGACAGATTGAAATCCGACGCTACCAAATTATTCTTATCGAACGACCGGCCCTCGACGGTAAGCTTTGTCGAAGCTTCGGGGTTCCCTCTTTTCTCCCTCCGCTCAGCCGAAATATCTCGGCGGCACCATCGCTGAAAAGGGCACTGAAATCAACATTGCCTTTTAATACGAGGCCTCCGAGATCAGCAGACACTTCAGCGACCACCAGCAAAGTGTTAATAAATGGCCACGCTGGTCATCAAGCACGCCCATTTCGTCCACCCTCAGAGTAAGTACATGGAGTGGAATTTTATCACGCAAAAGCGGCGATCAAAGGGCCCGTAAAGGTCCAAGAAAACTAGTTAATTAATGGCGGGCGACCGAACAGATGCTCCAACGGCGACAGGGCCGTAAGTTTCGGCTTAATTTCGGGCGGATTTCTAAGACCCTCGGTCTTCTTCTTTTATAGCATCCACCGGAGCCTCGTTTCGCACAACGGAAACGTCGAAGGGATAAGGAGGGTGAAAGGGAAGGTGAGGGAGGAGAAGGAAGAAGAAGGAGAGGAAAAAAAAAGGGAAACGGGAAAACAGCCAAGCCGAGCGAGATTGCCTGTTTTCTAATTTACAACTAGGCAGGGCCTGGCCTTAACAATTTACGCTGCTTCTTACAAGGCCGCCATCCAAGGCTCTCCGCGTGCATCCTCCCGACCCTCTCTCGGTCCAGATTCCGAACGTGGGTGGAGGGAGAAAGAGGCGTCGCGACGCCGTATTGCACCGAGGAGAACACTTTCGCCCAAGCTTCCCACTTCCAGCGTCGTCGTTCGAGAGGAAGAATTACTACCTCGTTAACGGGGCGATTGATTCCGATTATAGCTGGCGTCCTCGATCCTCCAACGGCTGGCACCCGCGTTATTGCCTCCTGGGGAGAAATGATGTAATCTTCTTTCTGCTTGCAGTCCATTGACGGCCGTCGAAAATCCTTCGATGAGAACTTCTCGGCGTCCAGCTGGCGGTTAAACGTTATTTCGCATTTGGAAGGATTATTGGGGGATGAAGCGGGGGAAAAGTGGATGGTTTCTGAGGACGTTCGACTTTAATACCTTTCTTTCATTTCTCTTTTGCTTTTGGGGCTAGAGGGAAGCGTGATGTTTTTCAATTAGACAACGTATGACCACCGTGGAATATTGGCGGATATTTAGGGAAAAGGTTTTAGCGGAGTGCTGAGAACTCGCTGTCCTTTTAGCCCGCCTAACGCACCCCGACTCTTTGACCATCTCAATGAACGCAATTTTAAAATTCTGCCACGGTAGCAGCAAGTAATTTTTTAACTCTAAAGCACTGGCTTGCGCTTTGCCACAGCCAGCGAGGCTTCCCTTTGTAAGGGGAAAACGCATGTTCGTTGCACGGAGTGCAATATACATTTATGTTTCGCGAAGGGCAGTTGTTGAACTTTCATCATCGTCCAGAAAAATATGCGCCTTTTTTAAACAAAAAAGTAAGCCCGACCCTCTTTCGCGAGCCAAAATTATTTTTACCAAAGTGGAAGAGCTTATGTTAGCGAAAGGCAGCAATTAAATTGCTTCGTTTTCAGAAGAATTTTATGTTTGTCAGGACAGCTTAAAACCGGAAAATGGACAGTAAATTCTACTAAAATTCGACGCGGCTTATTCCTCATCCCGGATCGTTAGAAAACAGGAACGGCTGCCTCTCAGACCGGCGAATTTGCATTAAACGAAACGGCGCATTGTGATGAATTCGATTAAAACTTTGTTAATAGAGACCTTTGCACACTTACTGGTGGAAGTTTGAACAGTCGCTGTGCGTAAACAGCAACAGAAAGTTAGATATGAAAACCGCAAACTTGCTTAGAGTCTAATCTAGTCAGTCGAGTTTCATAAATTTTAAAAGTCAAACACGTTTCCGGATTATCTAACGCTGTAACGGGGGAAAACTTCCACCCGGTTTCACCCTCGAAACTTGCCACCCCCTCTCCCTGGAATAAGCAGTCGGGGCGGTGGATTAATTTTAACGAAACGAACGAACAATATCCCCGCGCGGCTCGAATTAAGTGCATTTCTCGGAAACCGGAGAAGAAAGTCTCATCGATTCCTCGATCATGTAATTTGCATGTTGCGAATCAATTAATTTCTCGTCAGGATCATTTGATAATTCTGCTTCGCTGGAGTAATCTCTTTCTGAGCGTGAAATACCGTTTGCTACAGAAGATGATGTAACGGGCACACAGATAACGAGCTTCGGATTTCCATTAAGCAACTTACAAAGAAAGCAACTTGGTAGTTCGTAATAATCGAAGCCGTATTTTATGGCTGAAAGTTGCACAATGCGTAGACGCGAGGAGTTCTGAAACCGCGAAAAACTCATAAAATATCAACGGATGATCCACCAACCGGTTCCCCCACAATGCACTTTGTTTAAAACCAGAAGCTTAAAGTATTCGCTCCTCGATGGAGTCTTCCGAGCGTGATCAATTTTTTAAGAGCTTCTTGCACCCTGCTTGGGAAATATTCCGCGAGTCTTTAAAGGGGTGCCATAGTGTAGATGGTAGAAAAAACGTTTTTTTTGCATTATCTCGTAGTTTGTGGTGCGACTAATATTTTTGCACGGCGACTTTTTGAAATTCGAAATATTAGCACAGATGTAAAGGCTCGGGTGAGTTTTTATCTTGTAAAAGATTAATATTACAGGAGAAAAACAGCAAAATTTTTCGTGAAAATCGAACAGTTTTACTAAAAATGCTGCCATTCTGCAAATTGTTATTTTTGGAAGACCTCCGTGGTTTCGATCATAGAGACAACTATAATAAATAAAATAAACCTCAGTTTTTCCATTTCAGATGTCCAGAACAGTTTCCGCACTGACGGCCATTGGAGAAGAATTTTTTTGCACAAGCTGGCGCCACCAACTATATCTATGTATATTTGCGATGAAAAACTCAAATAAATTCTGTGTGTTATATCAAACATACAAATCAACAGTTTCTGTTGGGTTGGATTGCTTAGATACCCAATAATCACTGTACCGGTTCATTTCACAGTTTTTTATTCACGCTTTTACGAGTAATTTAAAAAATTAAAATTGTCAGAATGTTGAAAATTATTGAAGTTATTTTAGTGCTAAAAATGGTCCTGTAGTCCATGTACATAGTCTCGGGTGAACCAATCATCTAAAAGCAAAATGCTTTGGGGTGATTAGTTTCTACTCTAAAAACTACGGTTTGGAACTTTGCTGGTGAGTGAAAACAGAGATTGTAAAAGTTACAAACAAATCACTTTTTCCCCATGTTTTTACGAAAAAAATCATCTTTAATCCGTTATAAAAGCTTTTAAAGACATCGGATGTAGGTGTGAAATTTTCACACTGTAGAGGGAGGAATTCTACACCTCCAGTTAAAATTTCATGTGAAAATATTCATTCGTTGAAAAGTTACGATGTACACGCTGTTCAAAAATGTAGTTTCCAGATAAACGGCTTCAAAGTTAAGGGTGACGTACAATATTTTCATTTCGTCATTTTTGAGGTAGCAAAGGCAGCAGAGTCAGCAGAAGGTCTACCATATGGGCTTGGAATAGATGATTGCATTTGAAACTTTAAATGCGTTTTCATCAAAACGGATTTATCGATTCCGGTGACCACGATTTTTCGAAAATCGCTCCACTAATTCTTTTGCAACTTTGCAGGCTTCTTGTAGGTATACAAATTTAGTGCTTAATCGGAAGATTTATTTTTCCAATGCGTAGGTAGTTTCTATTTTATTGACGACAACTGGCCGACAAATGAGTGTGTTTTCGTACCAAAATTGATCATTTAAATATTCGCCATTTTGTTCCAGATTAAGCTTTCACAAAAAGGAACGATTAACCACTAGATAAAATAATACACTAACTAAATCTTTTTTGATTTTTGATATTAGATAACCCTGTTCCGAGCAGCAATTGCCAGCGTAAAACACCTTTCTTGAAATTTCAGATTTCTGAAAGTCCACATTTCAGACGAATCAAAATGCTAGGTTCTTAAAAGAATTCCTACTGAATTTTTGCTATGTATTTAGCAAAATAAAAGCTATTTTAGCCCATAAAATAGTACTCCCCTTTAAGTCCTCTACGCCAATACCGCTCTGCGAAGCCATTTCTCGACGGTGCACTCAATTACGTTCAGCGTTATAATTAATTCGATTGAATTTCCTTACAAAACTTTGTTGCAAATGTTCACAAAGGACCGTACTTTCAGAATTAATAGTAACAAAAAAAATCGATTTCTCGTGATATCAATAGTCTTGTACCTTCTTAACTCCATCTTTCTGCCGTCCATTAAGTCTGTCTTATAATTATACTAGCTTTACTACTCGACTTCGCCCAAAATTTAGATTCTGATTGCATAAAAAAAAATTTATTTATTTCCTTTTTTTGTGAAAATAGTCACATTCATCCGGATTAGTTAGTCATAATAAGCTGGGACACATTTCGTCTCCCAAAAGTTTACCATTCGCAACTTTTTAGGCGACAGACAAACACACAAACACTTTCTGCTTTATATATTAAGATTCTCCAAATAGCGTATGTAAAATACAATACCAATACAGTTCCATCAACTTCGTTAATACGTTTTAATCTTTGACTCGATAAACTATCGACAGAGAAGCTACCCCTTGCTTCCTTAATCGAATAAATTCTAACTTCAACGAAGCAACGGTAAACTAAAGTTCGTTTCGCGTGACGATTATCAGACACGACGAAGCACGTTAACAGTGTCTTCGTAACACATTTCACATAATTACTCCACGCTCTGGGGCTTCTTTTTCTATTTCACATCTAGTTTGTAAAAGCGAAGCTGCTGATATTCGATATTCCATTCCCTTGCACGATGGTTGCGGGAGGTGAGTTTATAACGACGAAACCTTAGGAATCTTCCTTAAGAGTTTAACGATAACGCGCTGCAATTAATGGCCCGGCGAGATTTTCCGGTCGAAGCTTCCCCTCGAAAATTTCTGAAACAAACGATTCCTCCACGGCGCCGCAGCTGAACTTTCCATCCACGGACGGCGCCGTGAACGTTGCTGCGTAACCCGACGCGTTGTTAAACTTATTTCATTAAATTTGCTAGCCGAGTGTCTCGCAGCCCGCGTGAACGTTGAACTCCGCGTTCCAATCCGCCAGGCACTACTAAGAAAATGAAATTTGCAATTCAGATGGGTAAGAAAAGCTACAGCTTTCGGCCGCGGGATTGACGCTCGCTTTTCCGATGAACAAGTGGAAAATTCGAGCTGCCTACATCGACTAGATAATATCGCATTACGGTGCTCCTTAAAACACGAAGTCATAGTGATCGCTGAGAGGAATAACAACGGAGATTTACCGAGAAATCGTTGTAACGAACAAGAGCGTAATTTCTGATACGGGGGGGCACAAACGTCGCGTCCCTCGCCAGATTCATCTTCCTAATGGAGCGACGCGTGTGATTTCATTTTAGTTTATTAATTTCGTTAATGGCATAATCTTCAGACTGTATCCGATTGCTGTCGGCAAGACTGCAGCGTTCCGAATCAATTTTCCAAGGAAGGGAGAATCTGCGCATCCTCTCCTCCACCCTAGTCTCCCCTTCCTATCCCCACGGCTTCGGGAGTGCCTGTAAAAAATTAATTTTCTTAATGCAACACTATCTGCGAAGTGAGGTGAGCGCCGAGATTGCGAAATAATTAGTGTTTCCCGGGCTTGTCCGGGGAACGCGCTTAAGGAGAATTCTCCACGTCTCGAACATAAGTTTGTAAGTCTCTAGGTTGGACCACATTTCAAACATCCCCCGTACCCCTTCAAGATCCACTCCCTTAAACGAGATGACCGTTTGCCACTGGTAAACAGTGATGGGCAAAAAATTATTTGAAATAAAAATTTCGTACACTAATTTTTATTTAAAATAATTTTTTGCCCATCTCTGCTGATAACATGGGATCCAATGAGCAGTGGTTCTAAATTGAACATCGTCGAATTCTTTAATTGTTGAATTATGCAAAAGATTCTGTAATTAAAGATGTCTTTGCGGAGAAAGGGGGGCGTTAAATATCTTCCATAAAATTTTTGCACAGTATGGGGGATGTTGTACGATGGATGTTCAATCACGTAATGGCTATCGAAGCTGAAAGAAAGGTTGCGCGATTTAATCCCTACAGATGACGCCGACTCACCAGCTTTAAAATACTCTGGCATTGCTTCACCCCTTATTCTCTCCTCCACTTGCTACGAAACCTTTGGATCCCAGCACGAGTCCATACAACTATGTTTTATTTATAACAATCTTGGAGCGCAGCCCGCCTAGTCACAGAGACGCGGGCGGCATGCTCGTTGGCAATAAAAGCAAAATTCGATGAATTTATCTGGTCCGTCTCGGGAATTTCCAAGTCAATCCCTCCCTCTCACTGTCTCTATAACCCTCTCGCTATCCAACGTTTTGAATCCACGAAGGGGACGGAAGTTAATTGACTGCGGAATTCGACAAGCGTCTATTGTTCACGAAACATAGGGTAAAATTAGGGCAATTCAGGTAGAGATGGACCACGTTTCTAAAATCGTCTCAAAGTTAAATATTTTCGAAGTACTGAATGTTAGATTTATCAGTCATCGTGTAGTGAAGTAGCTTTTCTAGGACATGTAATGATCATAATACAATATCTTTATAAATAGCTAGGGAAATAAGTAAATACAGTTTTGGGATGTGCTCCATCTCGCCCTTACTATTACGGGTGAGTTGGGCCATTTCGATAAAAGTTATTCTTCCTTTAAATTGAGTTGTAGAAATTTTTTTTATCGGAAAAATTGTTTCAGTAAACAAAAGAAGATTAATTTTATTCCTAATATTATTGTAATCACTAAACACTTATTTATTTTTTGTTTTTCTCCTACAATAATCACAGATGTTTTTATTCCAGTCTTCCTAATCGTCTTCACTTGAAATATGCATCTCACTTGTTTCTCCTTCATCATTATCTGAAAAAGCTGTAATCTACAATCTTTTTATTATTGTGTTCTCAAAATCGGTGGAACCTATAACTCGAAAAGTTATTATCGGATTCGACTGAATCTTTTTTTTATTTTGAAGAATATACTTCTGGCTCGTGGACAGACCAGTAAAATTAAAAACAAATTAAAAATTTGCAATTTTTAAAGGTGTTGAAGGGACTAAAAATATAGCGAAAAAGTGATTTCAAACTTTAAGTGTCGTTATTTTTTCAAAAATGATATTTTTTGTCATTTTTACTGGTCAGCCCACGAGCGAGTTTCATGTCCTTTAATAATCTGGCATTGTTTAAAGAAAACAATATAGAACAATAGTTCAAGATACAATAAAACAGTCTGCAAAACCTTAAATTAATTCGTCGAACCGTTGTACAAAAAATTCACAAAGAATTACATAATTTTCGGTCCAACAAGACGCAATCCCTCCTCAACTGCTCCATCTCTCCCAGCGGTCCATCTCTACCGGAATTACCCCACACACGTACCGCTGAAACTCTCCCTTATTAAACCACGACGACGCATCAGCGCTTTAAACCGCATAGTTTCCTTATCCAACCCATCTCCAATCATTTCCTTACTTACCAAGATGAAAGCATTAAAAGTCAACTCAGCAACGAGCATCCCCACGACAGCATACAAGCAAACCCCACCCCCGCGATCAAGGCCAGATCGTCGCATTCAACAACGATCAATGGGCCTAACGAAATCGGTATGCAGCCGACGGGGGCGCGGGGGCCAAATAATTTTCTACCCTCCCTGGAAAGACTCTGCCGTTTCGTGACGAGAGGGGGTGTATTGCCAGGGAGCCGTGCGCCCTCGCAAGCTCAACGATTCCGTTCCGCGTTCCGATCGAAATATGTGCGGCACGTTCCCGTAAGGTAAACTCGAAAGGGTACGGGGGTGCCGGCGGTATTTGTCAAGGCTCGAGAGACGTGCCCCGTCGGTATCCCAGCGATATTATTCAAGATAGGGGACGTCGGAGCCAGCCAAGACCGAAAATGGCCACTTGGACAGTTGGACAGTTGGACAGTCGGTGGTCGCGGGCGTAGACGTAACGTCGTCGTCGTGCATCCACCCTCCTCGCGCGCATCGAGCTAGGGACGGGGGTGTGACGAGCGGAAAGAGGCTGGGGCGGGAGGAGAATCGGTGCTGTCACAGGGAGTTCCTTCGGTGTCAGGCGGACGTCTCTATCGAGTTACGGCTTTGTTTTTGGGTCGATCGACTCCATCGGCACTCTCTGGTCCCCGGACTTTCTTTGACCCCCTTTGATGTCGTTTCCCGGCGCGGGGGTGAATGGAGGGCGAAGGGAGCGAACGATAAGCACGATACCCTGCCGCCGCCGCCGAGGAAAATTGATTTCCCAAACATTTTGCGGACTGGACAGTCCACCGGGCCACAGGGACGTCCAAGTTTCCGGCCTGTGTGCAACCGGCCTCGTAATAATACTTTGTCCCGAGTAGAAATCGATTTCCGGAGTTTTACATGCCAAAGGAGCTCGAGCTGGCAAGTTTGTCCGCGGTGATCGCTCTCCATGGGTAAATACGGGGATTTTCTGGCATTCGAGGGTGATACTCTTTATGGTACCAGAAAAATTGTGGGGTCATTATTAACGGAGTTTCTTAATGAGAGGCTGTAAGAAGTTTCGGGATGCGAAAGCTTGTTGCGCCTGTGAAAATTCATGAGGGTGCACGCTGGAGCACACTCGTTCGATTTTTTAATGTTTAAAACGTCTAAGGAGTCGTTAATAACGGGAGAAAGGAAACGTGACCGCCACAGCGATATACAGGTGGTGGGCGAAGGAGCAAAATAGCATTGGCTGAAAATCGTTCGTGATTGGAATCGTGGCCAAATCTATCCAAGTACTCCCGCAACGCTGCGCGAGTCGTGTTTCTACTGAAAACAAGTATCGTTACAAAAACGCCACGCAAGGAATATCGATGGCCCGCAACGATTTTCAGACAAAAAGCACTGTTAAACTAAATTACGGATCATTAGATTATTACTATATCTATCTATGTGATCAGTGGCGGATTTAACTTGCGGCCCATGAGCAGTTGCCGCCTGGGACTCAGTTCAGAAGGCCCACGGGGCCCCATTTAAAAAAGGAAAGAAACAAAAATTATCCAAATACTACTAATTTTTTTTCTGTATTAATTCACTTACAATTAGTTTGTTTTTAGTAAACTACCTTTTCATTTTCCCGAAAAATAGGCCTCTCAGAACATTTGGTACCTGAATCTTTTCCCTTAAATCTGCCACTGTAAGTATATGATATTACCATTCTTGACGTAACGGAAGAAAATTGTAAGATAATAAATAGATTGGACTTGTATTACTTTGAATATGTACATACCTACCTCGATTTAATCCTTTACACCCTTTCAGGCATCAGAAATTCTCGTGGCAAAGGGGAACGACCTTTCTCCACCCCCGAGGGATTCGATTAGGCGCGTTCATTGTATAAAGGTTACAGCAGCGAAACCATCGTCGGCTCGTTTCAGTGCACGGGCGGAATTCCTCTCTCTGGTTTGGGGAACGAGGGCCTCGAACTCTCTGGTAACCAATAACGAGGAAGAAAGCTTTCTTTATCTAGGTTGCAAAATCAAATTGTCGCCCTTTCGCCTCGCGAGCTCTTCCCAGCTCGCAGATTCGCGCGCCTTTCTTCCCGCCCGACGATGGAAGTTCGTGAAAACATTTCGTCGAAAGGCCCGACCGCCTCGTCTGCCATTCAACATCCCCGCAGGAGTTAAGGACTCGTTGATCAAGCGAATCGAATATTCCACCGAGGAAATCGTTCGACGATGCCGGGTTTAAACGTAGATGCACGAAACGAAGAAGGAAAGCTACGGAAATATTAATTTATGCTCATATGTCTTTCTCGATATGCGACGATGCTAAAATAAAACTTGAAAATTTAAAGACGAAGTAATTTGACTTAAATATTGAATTATATTTAACCCTTCGTGGTCACACGGGGTGTATTGTACCCCAAGAGCAATTTTCGATTTGAAATGTCGCACCTTTACGTCTTCCAAAGGGGATTTATCGCAAAAAAATAATAAAAATTTTTTTTTAAAAAATCGGTTTATCCAACAAACCATGGAAAATCGCTCATTTTCAACTACAAATTTTATCATATCAAAATTTATGTTTCTAGAAAAAGACTATTAGACCATGACTGTATAAGTAATACGAATGTACAATTATCATTAAAAAGTTAAAAGATTCAAAAAGACGGAAATGGTAACTCAAAAAATGACGCTGGGGTACAGTGAACCCCGTGTGACCAATGTATGATTATAAGAAGGTGTGACCATGAAGGGTTAATTATATTAATTATATAAAAGGAGTCCTCCGTATAATACAGTAAAATAAAAAAATAAAATATTTTGGTATTCTGTAATTTGATTTTGATTTAGTTTTAGTTTCAATATGATTCTACATAGTTTGTATGTTTTTGAAGTATTTTAAACGAGTAACGTTTCAATTTGTAATTTACTCCGTTCGTCACATGACACTTACAGAGGCGAAGTTACCTATATGAAATTCATTGGATTCAGATGAATTCAATGGAACCCCGTGTTCGCGAAAATGAATTTTACTTTCATGATGCCTCCTCAAACTGTAAGGAAACAGGAGCGAATTGTATGAAATATTTGCGTGGAACGTTCGAAAGTTTACGGAACATTTAAGACACTTTCCATTTTTACGATATTCCTCGAGCTTGTGTCGAGGGGTGAAAGAAAGCAAATCCTTTGGGATCACGAATTCGTTTGAGAGAAGAAATAGAAAATCCGGCCGATGGGTCAATGGCTCAATTTCTGCTTCTAATTTAACTGCTCATTGTTTTCTTTCTGCTTTAACAAACTCTGGGAGGGGTAAACGATAGCCTTCGAGCGAGCCCTCGTCGGTGGCGTGCAGTTAACACAGAGAGAGGTCGAACGAGGGTCGGGCTGACTAGAATGGCGAGGAGAGAAGGGTCGAGGGCAACTTAAACAGCGGGTAACAAGAAGTAGCAAGTAATAATTGAGTCAGGCAAGTATGCCGCGGACCATGCCTCGCAAGCTGGGGAACACCGATGTGGATGTACCTGACCGGAATTCGAAAACAGAAAGGGGTGGAGGGTAATTCTGGTGACTTCCCCGATGGGGGATGTCTTCCTGCGACCTCAACGATCGGATAGAATTTAGACGTTTCTTGGAATATTAACGCGGCCCTGCAATCACGGTCATTGAGATTCGTTCTACAATGAAGAAAGCGCTGACCCCTTTTTCAAGCGTTTGCGTGGAAGATTATTTAAATTGTCATATTTTATATTCGTGCGGTTCTGAATTAATTAAGGGCTAACAACATAGCAAAATTTAGGATTTTTTTTTAAGAAATTAGCATTTCGATTCATCAGAAATTTGGACCTTTTTTTGGACCAAATTTTGCAATGTTATTAGTCTAGGCAGTCGAGAGGTCGATTTTTTTATTGAATTTTCCGAAAGTACTATCTTTTCTGAATGAAATGCCGCTTGGTTTATATTAAAATTCGCAAAATTGTTAATTTGGCATCTAAACACGTCAAACGGTAATTTATAGTATCGTCTTTACCCAGAAACTTTGAACGCGTTTTTTATTCTTTTTTTCTCTTGGTTTTTTCCTAATTCCGAACGAATGGAGGTTCAGATCGACTTAGAAAAATACAGGATGTATAAAAGCATGTGCAATTTCCCGCGTAACCTATTATATGGTTCATAAAAATTCTAGATTTTCATAAAAAAATTCAAAAGTCACCGGTTTTCAGTAGCGCACAAACAAGAACGAATTTTTCTCGGAAAAATCGCCGTTTTTCAATCACCAACCGCATAATTTTGATTTAATTTTTGTTTTTACAGATTCCACTGGAAATTACAAATCCAACAAATAATAATCACACGTTTGCAATCGGATTACGTCCCATTTTAAGACCGATATTAAGGCAAAACCATAGAAAAACGTTAAAATATTTACCAGTCTGCAGCGCCATTTATAAAGCACATACATATTTCATACCAATTATTTTTCAATCTGCATGATAGTCATAAACATTGGGTAAAACGATACATCTGGATTTGCTTTCATCTTTTCACAAATAAATAAAGGACAGAGTCTCTTTCTCACGAAAAACGACTGCCTAGTCCTAGGGTTGCCACCTTTTTTACAGGAAAATAACGTACAAAAAAAGTACGTTTGAAAAAACTAAAATTACATTTTAAACTTTTTAGTTTCTATTTCTTCCATACATATTTCTTATTGCTTTAGCATTACAGAGCAATTTTTTATCATTTTTATAAAGATTTATATAGGTAAATTTACGTGTAATAATGTAAGATACTTTATTTTAAAGTACGGGTGACAACCCTAACTAGTCCCCTTAAGAAAGTGGACGAAAAGACAACAGACATCAGCAACTGTCATCCTCTTTCATCTTGAATTTTCAAGAAACCGTTTAAAATTTTATAGCCCACGATACACCACAAAGCTTTCTTCTTCATTCCATAAAACTTCAAGATTTCAAAACCCCCAGACTGCGAGATAAAAAATTCCCGTTTCAATTCCCACAAAAATAATTAATAATTACAATGAGTGTATCGTCCCCCGTCAGTTTCAATAAATTTGATAAAATATATAAAAATTTCCACGCCCCTGAATCGAAGCCACAAGCTATTCCCCACCGCCCCTTGTTCGCGCCACGAATTCCAAAAATTTCAACAAGCGGAGATAAAAGGTTATAAGGGCTTCCGTCGCGAATGGCACGGACCTGCGTGACGCGTTTCCGAAATCGTCCGTAGGGCGGCGATATTCGTCAAACCGATTTGGGACTGTCCCGAACGATTCCTCGTTAGCGATCGATGCGAATCAGGCTGCGAGACGTCCACGTGGAAAGTGGCTCGGTTCCGGAGGTGGCACGGTCCGCGACAAGAAATGTCCCAGAATAACCTGCTGCAAGGATACAACTGTGAGTACCATCCCGCGGAGCAAGGAAACGGATTACCGATCCGTCCTCTCCCCGATCGTTCCTCCGCTATTCCCGATTCTTTTCGTCGATCCGCCGTGAATTCGGCTCACGTTGTCGCGCCGGATAGTTCCTCGCCGATCTGTCGCGCGTCCCCCGGTCGTGAAAAATGAGCCGTGATAATGGCGGCTTTCGTTTATTTGCCAGCCAAACAGCTGGGAAAAAGGCGAGGAACGAGGATGTCGGAGTTCTGCCGATCGCGAACCGCTACGCGAGCCTCGTTGATCCTCCGCTGCTCTGACAGTCTTTTCTCTCCTCCTTTCCGGTCGCTCGACGTCACCTCGTGAAACGCCAGCGATCTGACGGCAATGGCTACCGGTTCTCTCGTTAATTTTAACCGAAATACAGTGAAATACGGTAGATTCGCGAAACGTGCGCGCTGATCGCGGAGCGCGCGGTCCGAGTGCTCTAGAACTCGGGACGATGATTCATTTTCTATGGGAGAGGATCGGCACGAGCTCGGGCACGATGGTGCATGACTTTTATTCTTAGCGTGGCGTTGTGCGCTCACTGGCGAAGAGGACTCGCGATGGCGTGGTGTAAGTAGATTATTGGCTGCCTAGGGGGGCTCTTTTTAGATTTACAAGATTTTTTGTACATTTTATGCCACTGTTGTGGATTCTTGCGTTTTAGAGGGGAATGATTTTATGGTGAACTGTTTTAATGAACATATTTGTTGAGTCGAGCTTGCGTTATGGATGAGAGTTGCAGTGCTACCAACTCTGCGCGATTGAGGACTGATTAAATTGTCATTTTAATTCAGGATTAAGAAGGGTCGGGTGCGATATGTTCTTCAGTTTTTAACAGAGCTGGATGAAATGTAGTCTAATTATAAATTACGATTAAAATGTAATTGTCTAATTGATTATTCATTATTTTCTGTAATCGTTAATTTAGGTAGTTGACAAAATTGTGGTCAACTACTTAAATTAACAACAAAATTGTGGTCAACTATCTAAATTAATGATTACAAAATTGTGGTCTACTACGTAAATTAACGATTACAGAAAATAATGTGCAATTAATTACACAATTACATTTTAATCGTAATTTGTAATTAGATTACACTTTGCCCAACTCTGTTTTTTAATTAAATGTAGTAATTTCTTACTCCAGTAATTTCTTACATCCCCGTATGAAATTTCATCCATTTATTCGGAAACGTATTTAAGCAGTTTTGTCGCTAGATTTATATAAATTTAAGGCGTTGGTTGCGTCTGGTGATCAGTGTAGACTAAACAATTTGGTTGAACGAAAATTCCAGCGCTTCGGTAAGACATTGTCTCGGTATCGTCGCAGAATGCACGCGACGAGGAGGATACATTGTATGCAAGGGCACCTGTGTCGCCAATTCCATCCATTTAAATCAGTGTCTCTCAGTCGATGGCTCACTTAAAATGTGTAATTTTGAAAATAACTCATTTATAGAGAATTCGGCTACAGTTTTAGATCAATGACATCCCATAATTCATATTTTAAACACTATCACTCCGAAAGGAGTATATAGCATCGAAAGTACTAACAATAAGTAAAACTACCTTTTTCTGACAAATGAATAATTCATACTTGTCCATTACCATTTTACCTAAAGATATAGTCGATATATTCACACGGAGGATAGAAAAGAGGATAAATGTGTCACTTGGAATTTCGGGCTTTTAATCAATATGAAACGACTGATACAATTTATTCATTCCATCACGTTATAAATTCTTTTAGCTGGGCACGATCGAATTTCGCAGAGAGCATACAAAATCCGCCAAAGTAACAGCTCCAGCGGGCAATGGATTATTAAATAGAATAGTAAAAAAGAGGGAAAGGGGATTATTTTGTCACGAGCGGTATTAGAGAACAGGAATTCCTTTTCTAGGAATCTAAAATGCTTTCTATTAAAAACATGCGACTTCTCTTTTCTCTCTGACTTGAAGAGTTCACGAAGAAAGGTGCGCCTTTTGAATATAACGATTTAACAGTATTCCTCGTTAGGAAGTTTTCGCTTTGTACAGATTCATCTTATAACAATGCTGCAGTATTTCGATCGCTTCCTTCGCCGATTCTTTGCGAAGAATCGGGTCTGTAAGAAAATGTATGGCTAGTCTAGATGTTTGAATAAATTTATTATTTTTGAGGCGAGGAATTTTCACGAAAGGCTATTGAATTTTTTAGGGGAGACCCAGTACGAAGATCCGCAGGTGCAGTTCCCTCGCCCCATTCCGGACGAGGTAATCAGGTGAGCTTAAAACATTAACATGCATCAGGGTTACACCGTAACCAGCCCCCATTTCTGACTTTAATCCTCAATTTTTTACCATTTCGTGGAAGATGCTCCAAAAATTTAAAGATAACGGGGTAAAATGCTTTGCGGAACAATATAACGATTTTATGCACACGAATGAGCTGGGTTAGGGTCTTGCGTTTGTGTTTAATTAAACGAGCGCGCATGGAATAATAGAACGATTTTTATTTTATTTTTATCCCAGCCTGGGGCTGTCCAAATTTAATAATAGGTATCTCTCAAGGCAAAACTGACACGATGAATAGCAATATTCAGAATACGAAGTTCGTTTACATGGTTTGGTGTTTCTATCTCGATTTTGGCGAGTATAAAAGTTGGGGCATGAACGAATGCAAAATGTTCGAGTAGTTTTTATCGGCCATTTTTCGAAACATTCGTGTTTCGAAAATAATGAATTACTACATTTTTCTGTAAATTTAATTACGACCGAGTAACTGAGAATCCCCTTTTCTCCATCGATTTACGAATTCAAATAAGAGAAAACAGTTTTCTTCTTGCATCTTTAGTGTATATGAAGTTTACGTGAAGGAAGAGACCACAGGTGCTGAAGGAAGAAACGATGTGACTGTTGTACCCGGACTGACGTCCACCAATGACCATCAGCTAATCCAAGTAATCATTAACACTATAAAACTACAAAATTCATAGTTTCGATCTTTCAATATAAATTCTATATTCTACAGAAGTTGAATTTAATTTTCGTTTCTTAGAATGACTGCATGAACCTAGACGTTGCCATAGATTCCGAAGTGATCAACATCGATGGTAGTATAACGAAATTTCTCGGAAAAGATGCTTTTAAGTACAAGGTACAAAACGAGCTTCTCGCATCATATTCGTTAATTTCAAAATCCCTAATGAATCACTCATTTCCAGATACTGGATCAGAATGTCAGCACACCCGAGGACAACGTTATGGTGTACACACACCCCGTTGTCGAAGGACCCTCCTCGTCCTCCACCCGCCTGATCGACAAGGACGATCCAAGATCGAAACTCCATTTCGTCAAGTACCTGAAACGCGACGGAAAAACGCTCAAAATTTGGGAGTGCGGGATTTGTGAGTAAAAATACAAAATACACCGTGGAAAATAATATTCCTGCCTTGGAAAAACGCGACGTAATTGATGTTCCAGGCTCGAAGGAGTTCAGGCACCAATACACCCTGATGAGACACTTGCCTACTCACACCGACGAAAGGAACTTCAAATGCGAGGCTTGCGGCAAAGCCTTCCGCCAGTTATCGACGTTGAGCCAGCACAAAGCGATACACAGCGACGCGAGGCCGTACGTTTGCGAATTTTGCAAGAAAACTTTCAACAGGTCAGCGTCGCGAATCGATACGCAATTTCATCACACCCCTTCTCGGTTCTGAGTCGATCTCGTGTACCCTTTGATCGCGCATCGCGACGAAAACGGCCCCTCTTCTTCCACGTTCAAGCCTCGTTTGCAGCGTTTCCGCGAATAATGCGCACGAAAAATTTAAATTACGATTTCCCTTGAAAAAGAAAGGGAAAATAATTACTTTAGATACGAGCACGCGCGGGTCGTTAGCGTTTTGAATCGCGGCAACAAGGAAATTTTAACGAGCACGAAATTTCTGTTAATAAAGCCCAGTCTTTATACTCATTTATACTCGTTAGCGCAATGAGTTGATCCGAGTGACACGAGGATCTTTGTATCGGAACAATTAAAGCAATGGCGAATCGGTGTTATTGAAATCTTAGCAGATATTACTTTCTATTTTATTCATTTTGTTTTAAACGAATTTCTGTCATATCGACACGGGTATCTATGAAAATTGGTAAATGAAATGTTAGAAAATTTATTTGTGACACAGGCTGTTTGATATTTGTGCTTGTGCAGGGTGTCGACGTTGATCTCCCACCGGAAGACACACTCGGAGCATAAACCACACAAGTGTCAGGTGTGTGGGAAGGGATTCCATCAGAAAGGTGACTATGGATTCTCAAAATTCCACTGCTAAACTCGAATGCGCCTCGCAGAGGATCTTTTATGACCAAGCGGCCGTTCAATTGGAACAAAGTGCACAGAAACTGGATAAACGCTTAAGGGGTTACCCGCAGTCAAGGGGTAGAAAAATAACGATTCTGTGGGAATTTATTTCAGAAAGTACATGCATATTTTTAGGCAACGGTTTTTGTATTCAGATGAGGGACAAATTAACAGGTTTTTTTGTTAATTTAGTTATTGCAAAATTACAACTGATTTTCCGGAAACTGTTTTTAGAAATACGTTTCGCGGTGACCAATATTATTCGGAACTGGGTTATCTGAAATTAAATAACGAAGAAAATTTAATTAGTACCATAGTTTATTCAGTCTCTAATCGTTCCGTTTTATACAATTTTAATCTGTGACGAAATGCGAAATGTTAATGTGAAATGATCGAGTTTCGTAGAAAAAAACACTCATTTTTCATCCATAAAATAAGAACTTTGCATTGGAAAAACGAATGCTTTGATTAAAAAGTAGATTTGAATGTCTAGAAGAAACCTACGAAGTTTCAAAAACATTGGTGAAAAACTCATTTTGGGAAATCAATTATAATCTTGCAATAAATAAATACATTTACAACAAAACATAATATAATAACCCCTTAAAGTTGCTCTTCATCTGAATACAAAAACCTTTGCATAAAAATATGCATGTACACTTTCCGAAATAAATTCCTAAAGAGTCGTTCTTCTTCTACCTCCAGTCTACGAGTAACCCTTTAGGGGGGAAATTGTATTTTTTGAGCTTAAAATATAGCAAAATGGAGGAATTTTTTTTAAAGACATCAGCGATTCGATCTATCTGAAATTTGGATCACCTTTTTATGTATCTTGGTAGAAGTTCCAGTATTTTTTTTATTCGTTTTTAATAATAAATATAGAAGTTATGCGTGATCCACCAACCGCCTCGCAAAGTTTGTCGTCCACTGGTGTCCATAATATTTATTTTCCAGGTAATCCGAAGCACAAAAATGAAACTGTGTTTTACTTTACACATATGTAGCTTCAGTTTGGTGAACCAAAATAAAACAAAAAAAATTATTGAGAAGAGTGGTGAGTTCTGGAACTGAAAGGTCTGAACCTATAATTTTCGCTATACCGTTTTGCGCCAATTCTCTTATGTAACAAATGAAGTATATAACTTATCTGTATTCTGGTTCATCAAACTGAAGCCACATATATACAAAGTAAAATGCCGTTTCATTTTTCTGTTTCAGATTACCGGGAAGATAAATATCACGCACACCAGCGGACGACAAATTTCGCGCGGCGTGGTGGTCGATCGTGCACAACTCCCATATTTATTATTAAAAATTAACGCACAAAGATGCATAAAAACATATTCCAAATTTCAGATGAATCGAATCTCCATTTTCATCAAAAGAAATTCTCAAATTTTGCTACGATCTTAGCCCAAAAAATAGGGCTCCCCTCGTGAATGTATATATTTTGAAAAATCTCTCGACATTCTCGTCGGAGGTGATTTATATTCCGTTTAAAGCTATCAGAGTCACCCTGCGAGCCGCGTGCAACGGTCACAAGCGCTAATGGTTCCGTACCTGTTCCCTTGTCAGGCAATTTGAGAAACCACGTGTTTACTCATACGAACGAGAGGCCGTACAAATGCGAGCTGTGCGGCAAAGGCTTCAATCAGATGTCGAATTTGGTCTGCCACAAGGTCAAAGCGCATGCACACGCTGAGAAAATGCAGTACGTGTGCGGAATCTGTGGCAAAGAGTTTCCGCGTCGATTCTCTTTGAGATCGCACGAGGAGTACAAGCACGGCATAAAGTATCGACATCCCACCGCCGCCTCACAGCCAGGAATGAACGATCCGACCGTCATAAGGAAGTAGGTAGACGTCACGGAACGAATGACGGTTAATTCGCCCCCGGACAGACAGCCTTCTCCAACGTGAACGCGGCCTGAATGTTCATCCCTCAGTCAGCGCGGCGAACAGGCGTTTCACAGCTTTCCTTCGCCCTTTCTGCCTGTAAACTCGTTACAGCCAGCATCTGTAATTTACCCTACGTCAACGATTCAAGTAGCAATGACTCCAGTCATCCCTGTTCCTCGCGCTGACGCCATCATACGCGATTAGCCTATTCCAGCCGCGATCGCTCTGGAATGATTACAGACAAGCTCGTTCGCCTCGATGACAAAGAGGAAGCTTTATTAATCGTTCGATATCGGCTTACAGTAAGAACGTCAGGATCGTCCAACTGCCCAGCGGTGACCGTAATCAGACTATCGAAGTGAGGGACAAGGAGCCACTGATTGCAGTTAGCAACCCGCCCAAGGTGATGCCACGTTTCATTACACTTTTCATATCTTTAATTCCGCTACGCTTAACATTCGTTTGATCTCCATTCGAGTGAGAGATAGTAAAAGGATGATAACTGTTGCAAGATGTTCCGGAAACAAATATAATAATAAAGCTTCTAAACTGTATTTCTTGAAAGCCGGACGTGATGGAGTCCGTGGTGATAGATAAGATCGATACGAAGGCGATGGAGATGGCACTGCTCGAAGGGCAAACCCCATTCGCCCTGTTCAAGTCTGCCAAGGGGATCCCCGTTCTCGTGAAAGTTTCACCGACTGGAACTCACAAAAATGTAAAACAATTTTTGTACAGCTTACGTTGTAGGATGTGACCCAGCAAGCAAGGGCCTTCACACATATAATTATCAGTTTCTGTCCACGAATACCATCGATTATTCAGATTCTTACCCCTGCGACGGCTGAGGACCTGCGAATGGCTGGAAAGATGTCGCTAAGTCCAACGATCCCGGCGGATCTAGACAGGATTAAAGCCGTTCAGATCAAGGTGCCAGTGGTGGCCACTGTCATCCAGAACGTGGATCCTGATGGGAAGATCAATTTCATCGTGGAGCCGCCTGGGCCTGAAAACGAGCACGGTGAGTGGCTATGTTGCCGTCTCAATAAACGCTCAAAAGTTTCATCTTGCATCCTCAGTCGTATCGACAACCTCGGTGATATAATCATTTTACGATACGCTGTTAGCTCGATAGTTCGCGTGGCAACGTTCGAACGTCGTTGCACGCCTATAATTGGCTCGTTAACGCTGCGCAGTTTTTCACACTGTCGCGGCAATGTGGTGTTTATATGGTGCATTGTCGACAGAGAGCTTGGTCACGGCATTGGATTCCCAGTTCACGTACAACATGCCTGCCAGGAACGAGCCAGATCGCCAGAATGGCCCTGTTGTATCCTCAGCGATGGAGGATTGCAACGAGTTGCTGGAACTGGCTGCTCAGGGTGGCATACAGTTCGTGCGAGCCACCGAGGATGGCCGTTACGAGGTGACGAATTTGATTCCATGATTCCTAGACTTAGTTCCTAGCGGAGTTAGCAATCGTTTATTTTGTAGCGTTGAAGATCCTAGGAAATGATAAAGATAGGCGTGTTTATTAGTTCTTCATTGCTGATTTCGTTCGACGCAGGTGATGACGAACAGCGAAGCCCGTGATCTGATGGCCCAGAACTCGCACGACGTGACGATCCTCGACGGTGAGGAAGCGGACGCAATCAACGTGGTGAACATGCGTGGCAACGGGGATGTCATCATCGGGGATTCCGATAATCAGATCATGGTGCTTGACTCTGCGTCCGCGCAGAAATCCATGCCGATGGACAGCATTGAGATTTTGGAGGACAAAGACATCAGGATTCTAGAGGGCAAGAGCCTGGACGATCGTTTCGTAGACAGTATTAGCTTCCTCTCGCAACCGAAAATTGACGACCTGATCCTGGGCCCTAAACCTTTGACCATGGACGGTGGAGTTGCTGTGAGCGAGCACGATGACGAAGGTAGAGTTTTAATCTGCGCTTAACTCTTTGAACCACGATTCTCATTGAATTTTACCATAGGCTTGGGACTACCATCCAGTCAACAAGAGTTGACGAACATTCTTAGCCATCGAAGCGATATATCGACACTCTCGACCACGACTCAGCCTTCGATATCCCTGCTGCTGAAGAATCATCCGTCTCTGTCGATTCTACACGAATCGCTTCCGTATCTGAAGAGCAATAACAGCTTGGTAGAGGATCTTAATATTCTCAACTCGACCATGGAGGATCATCATTCGGTGTATGAGTCCAAGATGAGATTACCTTCAGTTTTTGACGACACCGAGTCCGACGCCGGCTTAATAGCCATCAGCCAAGCGGACATGAAGATCCTTGGATCGAGTCATCCGAACACCAAGGTAGTACTTAAGAGCTTTCATTACCTTTTGATCAAAGAGAGCACGAAACAATTGTGCTCGTGGGTAATAATTGTTTAACTCGCACATTGAAATTCCACGTGAAGATTCTAGGCAGCAAAGCGAACTGTCCACCGCCGTCAAAGCTCTTTTCTGGCATGGGCGAAGTGAAGATCCTTGGCCCGAAGAATCATGGCCAAGAGATCATGACGTCCCAGTATCAAGACATGAAGTTGCTCAGTCCGTACGAGCAGTTCCTGAAGAGCACAGCTGCGAACACGAACGGCTGTGACACCAGTATGGTGAGCACTACCAGCGGGTGCAGGAAGGAAGTGAAGATCCTGGGGAAGAAATTAGGAACGGGCATCATCACAAGCACACAGGATGGAAACGTCGTGGAGGTCGTCGAAGAGAAGACCAAACTGGTGAGAAATTCTGTGTTCGATGAATCAACTTCTTTGCCTACCAATTGCATTCTTCTTTCCTATGCATTTATGCGTATCGAATTCTTTCCTGAAGATGATGGACGGCGATGGGGGATTCTGCAACAGCGCGGACAGCGCTGTGATCTCGTCACCCCGCTTGGAAAGACAGATCACGGAGAATGGTGGACCGGACAGCTTCTTGCTTCAAGTAAAGACACATCAGAATAACCATTGCTCGCAGACCACTGAAACAGAGAATCTTTTCCCGATCTATGCAGGCCTGTAGCCCGTGCGGCTCGGACTTTTTGAATTTCGATAACCGCTTGAAAGACACCTCGCCCGGTAGCCACTTCGAGCGAGTCCAAAAGGACTCCAGAGACAGCTTTAGCTCCGCCAGTGGACTCCCCGATCTCGATTGATGAAGACTCCAATTCCCGCCCCCTTTAGTCCTGCTTTCCTCCTCCACGAAAGAGTTCCGAGCGACGGGGGGAAACTTCGTCGTGGTCGTAGAAATCTTTCCACGGCTGTGAGGGATTCAATTAGAGCACTTCGTACGTGCGAACCACTCGCACGCGGAACGACACTCCCGGCTCAAGCCAGGTCGCTCCCTTCGGTTGGGTGATTCGGGGGGACACGTGCGATTAGAAAAAAAGATGTTGTTTATAGTCTAGGACTCGAGTGCTACTTGGAATTCTTGTGCTTCTTGTACTGAACATCGTTGAAGATATCCATTCGTTCGCTTCTCTGAACTTCGTTTTAGAATTTTTGGATGACAATAAATATAAATTTTCTCGATAGAGTATCGAGATGAAGGGGAGCATAGTAATTTTCGGGCTTTCGAATCGAATTTTAATATAAATTCTGAATAGATAGGATAGAGTTAGAACAATTTTCTCTTTTTAGCTCGCAATTTTGAATATCGAATGGTATTTCATTCGAGATGAAGAAGGAAAGGTTGATAGGGATCGTCGAGGAATATGTATTATACCATGCATCGAGAATTCAAATGTGGTTAGTAATTCGAGCGTATACTAATGATTTTATTCATCGGTGGAAAAAGTGTTTTTGCATGGCCACCGGCGATGGCTTGTAAATTTCAATTATTGCGCGCAGGTGCTCGCTTCCCTGTGTTCAACTATGCATTGTTTATTTTCCGGGTTTTTATTTTAACATGGCCGATTACATTGTATAAATTCGAATAGTACAATATTTTATATATTTGAATTCTGAGGTTGGAGAATAAATTGTATGCACAAAATTGTTTGTCTCTGGATTTTATATTCATTTTGGTTACGTGGACGTTATATTTTAATGTTCGTTTAATCTTCCATTCGTAGTCGATTTATTTTGTAACCGTTCTAACAAATTAAGAACACAAGTGGTGGAGATTTCAATGCGTATCCAGCCTATAACAAATATTACAACTTCAAATGTAAATTGTTGATCTAGATATTTCAATATTCATTGAATAACAGCTACTGGGCACGATATTGGTAATATTATACATATAAAGTTTTCAAAGGATAAAATCCCTCGATAACATCGTTCCCTTTGTCGAACAGTTCTTTCATTTCTCAATAAAAAGCATCAAGTAAATAATCTATCTTGACGTTAAAAATCGATGTTAGAAACGTTTTATGCATAATATCAATGATAATTTAATTTAACGAATAGATTCAGCCTTTAATCACCCACAAGTGTATAGATAGAAATCCATTTATCCCACTTCTTAACGTTAATACGAGAATTCACTTAAGAAAGTGATTAATCTGAACGTGGAATAATCGATAGGAACCACAACTAGATCGATGAAAGGGGCAAAATAGACAGGACATAATTTTCAATAGAATCAGTTTGTAAAAATTCATAACATACTTGGAAATCGATATAATTTGAAAGCTAAGAAAGTCAATGTTCCTTTCTGTCTAAATAATACACATTTCTGTTTAATAATCACTGTCCAATAAGTCCACTAATTGGGTTATTTACTTTATACACTTTTAAATTAGCGCGCGCTTTCCTATTGCTTAGTTTGAAACTTTCGCGGCTGCGCGCGCATACGTTTCAGGCGGAAGACTGTTTTCTCGGCGCGTCCCTCCGACACGGTAACCGTGCGTGTCGAAATCGGAGTGTATTTGAATGTTTTTACCGCGATTCTGTCGATTGATCCATGAAAATAGAGTCGAACTGTTGCATAAATAAGTGAGTGATAGTTTGTGAATAAGATCCTGATCGACATAACCCTAGTCTTGGATATATCAGCGAGCAAAACTTTTGTAGCTATTGGTGAGATAATAACGCATTTTCTGTACGCTTTCTTACATCATGTGTCTTAACCTGTTAACTGGGAGATGGGAGTTCTCCTACCCTCTTAAAAGTCTCATTGTATTGAATTGAAGAAGTCACTAGAGTCACAGTGTAATACACCGTGTAATACACCGTGACTAGAGTTTAACAATTTCGCTCGCATAAGCCAAACAAATTTACCTCCACTCATGTCTACGCACACAGATGGCGCTCCTAGTCATCAAGAGACGCAGTTAGGAGGTTAAATTTTAAACGCTCCAGAAACTTATCAGACGAAGCTATGTTTTGTTTGATATTACTGATATTTCAAGTTTAATAATTTCAAAGATTAATAGATTCGTTTCTGTTATATAATTTTATGGATAATATATAATAGTACAATAATATAACAGTACAATAATATACAGTACAAGCTGTAATGCCAATTTAAATATGATTTTAAATCCGATATTTAGAAATACTCACTTTATTAGTATAAACTTAAAAAGGTCAGTTTTTGAAAATAAGCGATTTTTCTCTAAAGCCAGACGCCCATATCATTAGTGGCGGATTTAACGGACAGCTAATAAGCAGTTGCCGCCTGGTCCCCATCCTAAAAAAAAACAAATTGTGATTTTAGCCAAACTATATTTTTTTCTGTACTACTACACTTAGCCCGTTTTTAGTAAACTACCTCTTTATTTTCTCGAAAAAATGGGCCCCTCAGAATGTTTGCCACCTGGGTCCTTTTCCTTAAATCCGCCACTGGGTAACACGATATAGTATAAACATATAAATATAATAATTCAATAGCACGCTAATACAGTAGTTTTATAATAAATCATACCGCGATACTATGATAGTAGCGTAGAATGAAAAAATGCTAGTAATTGCAGCAAATATTCGTTAAAAAATTCGTAACAATAAATCTTCATCTTCTGAAGATTTTTCTGCCACAATTTTTTGCAACATTTACAGTTAGATCCAAACTTTGACTCGATGGTTGGTCCTCGATTTCAAATAATACACGTGGTGGTCACACGTAGAACATCGTGATACACAGCCCAGTTTTTCTGTCCCCGTTTCTCAAAGCTAAGGGATCACCGAATTCGATAGAATTTGCTCAACAGGAGGTAACGGTCTTGTGTTTGCCACATGAACTTCCTTCTACCTTCATTTCCTGCTGTGCCCCATTCTTTCTCCCCCGTTCTCTTGTACACGATCTACCAAGCGAGCTTGAATCAAGTCGGGTCATGCCAGGTTCATGCTTCACGCCTCTCGAGACAAAAGGAAGCGTCGCGAGCAAATTTCTCTCACCCAGGCTTTCTTCTTTATATCGTTGCTCTCGTCGCCGCTGCCCCAATAAATAATCTCCAAGCATAGAGAATCCCATTTCGGTAGTCACGGTAAATCACCATTTTATTCTAAGAATGCTATGATTATCGTATAGAATTCTCCGATAGACTTTCCCATTCAGATTGACGCGTTCTCCACGAACTGGAGTGGGGGTCTAACCCAGCTCGAGGGACTTCATTCGAAAAACTTTTATCCACCGAAATTGCGTCAACGATTTGACGTAATGCCATTGACTTCTTCGTTTCGCCTTACTTCCCGTCGGCGAGGTACGCGGAGACGCTCGCATCCCAGGGTGCACGGACGGAGATCGAATTTGCGAAATGGCTGTGTACGAGGGTTGAATTTCTGACGAGGTAATTCGCGGGGCTGGGGGGCAGAGGCCTCAGACTGACGTCCCGCGCAGGGTAAAAGGGAAAAAGTTGTAAAGGGCGAAATTCAAAGTGAATTTCCCTAAAATAGGCACCCCACCGTTTCACCGCGTTATGGGTGACAACTTACCAGGCCTTTTTTCCACGAACCGTCATTTTTCATGGAATGGCTTTTCGCTATTCCTTGGTAGAGTTACATGAGATATAGGGGAGAATGGGGATAGTAGAACCACGAGGGATATTTCGGTTTCTTCTAGTAATTTTAGGCTCCCATGTTAAATATAGTTAGGTCTGTGCATAACCTAACTTCACATGCGTTTGTAGAGGCGCTGAGGGTTTGTAACTTGTTATACTTGCGCTAAACACTTTTGCGTTACCTAAAGCGTTGTTTTTTCTGACCTTTGTATTTGTCGAAAAAGGTTTATTGTCATTGGTAAGTGGTTTTAAATTACATCAAAATTATTTTTGCCGCAAGTATATTCATTTTGTGGTATTTTCATATTAACGTTTTCGATTCAAAATATGTTTTATTATTTTGAGAACATTCGTAATTTGTTCGTGATCTGTGGGGCTGAATGAACCCCTGAAAAAAACAAGAAAAAGTGTTTGAAATAACCTGCTGCAAATTTGTTTGGAATGAAAAATGAAACAAAAACAATGAAAAAGTAAAAAAAATATCATATTGGTTTTCATTGTGATTACACGGCACTATTTGTTCAGGGTAATATAGTTATATTTTTTAATTCGATAATGATTATTTATGATATACAATTGTAGACATTTTTGCCGCCACATATATATAAAAATGTATTGTTTTAGTTAAATAGTAATCACAATATTTCAAGCAGAATTTTTGTAATCCAATCAAAGCGATTTTGCAAATGATAAAGGAATGTTTGATTTTTCATATTATTAAAAAAAACACAACTAATAAAAAAATTTCATAGAGAAATAACGACAAACAAAAAAAGTGGTTCAACTATCCCCACTCTCCCCTACAAGCTGTTCTATTTTACTGCGCAATTTGGTGCAATTGAACATTGGTACTAATTGTAAATACGACATCAACGGTAATTGGTGTTACTGTCACGATCCTTTAATGATTGACGGGCCACTGGAAAAACGAAGGCTATGCTGCCGATAGGAGCGATGTTAATATCTCGCGTACCTGGAATTTTACCCGATACGAATTAAATAGAGCTGCAACAGGAACGCAATTACCGAAATTTAATTATGAAACCCAGCCCCCGATGCAAATTGCTTTTGCACGACATTTGCGGCCGTTACGCTCGCTTTTCGAAGTCTGAACTCGTCACGGAGCTGAAATGACGTGCATTTAACATCGCAGAATGTAATGCTAAACCCAACCGTATTTAAAAACTAAATTTCGACCCTCCACTCGCCCCGCGACTACCATCCCCCGAAAATAATGATGGAAGCCGATCTTCCCCTGTTTGTATTTCAGGCTCACGCCTGGTATTTGATCCGAGTCCGCGATGCGTGTCACTTTAATCAGGTTACATGCATTAAGTCGCCCTCAATTATTTAAAATTCATTGGCTGATCGATTGACCTTGTTTCTGGCTGCCTGTAGTGTCACTCTCTAGTCTCATTAACACGCTTTGCCAGCAATATTCATAAATAGCTCGATATCCTACTTCGCCTGAATGAAGTCAATCAAGTGGACTTTGTTTAACGCTTGACCTATTACCACCATCTTCGATCCAAAACCACCCTCAAAATATTTATGACTATGCTGTAGATAAAGGGTGGGAAACGATTAGATATGGAAATAGGGGTGGGAGGAAGGGACAGGAGCATCGTGGTTTTCTTTCGTGGAAAAAAAAGAGGGGGTGGAGCAGCGGGTAAGAAACTCGGGCGCTAATTAAGGCTGTTTCATCAGAGATTCCCTTTTTCGAGGGGCCGGGGCTCCGGCTTTTAAATAAATTATACCGCGTTAAAAGCCTCTTCGCACTTCCTCGGATAATCCGTGGGTCCGTTTCGCCTCTGGAAGTTACACTCGGGGGAGAATTCCCGCGGATGGAGAACGTCGTAAGCCTTCTGGTTATAGGTACACCGTAACGCACCTTACGATGTCTCGGTGAATTACTTTCTGCGCTTCAATTAAGTGGCGAGGCTGGAATAGTCGTTCGTAGGGAAAGATTTCGCGGAAGGCATTCTTTTCCCCAAGTTTCTGATTAAGCGATGAGCTAAACAGGGACAGAAGGTTTCAGGGCAATATTAATTCATCAGAGATTCGTTTGAATTATAAATGATTGCAGTCTCGTCTATTTAAAAACCGTTGCAATTAAAAATCAATATTCTCGGGGCTTGCTTAGTTGGTTAAGATCCTTCGAGAAAGCTTGTTAAGTAAATGTTTTTTAGCACGTCGGGGGATTTTTAAATAATTTGATGGAAAGTGGAGGAGGAAAGGCGCGAATTACACGAATTCGCAGCGAGGGGAGGGATTAAAAACTAAGGTTCGAAAGAGTTCTGGAACTTTTCAATAGGTTCTATTTGAAAAATGCATCGCGAAACTTTTTTAAAAATGTTCTCATATTATAAGTTTCAATGAGAACTGATAAAATAAATGTTCTTGAAAATAAAAGTTCTAGTTAGAATGGAACTTATAAAATATAAGAATAAAAATTTCTCTAAAGTAGAAACAGATACTTTATTCATCAATATTAAAAAAGTTCTCAATCATTTTAACAAATACTGAATATTATTCAATGAATAATACTACAACAATAATAAATAATGATTACACATAAATTGATATTCTAAATGTGTTATTTATTTGTAACATTTACCTAGGTAGATAATTTCTACACAGATATTATAGAATTTTTGTGTATTTTGGTGCATGTCAGTTATAAAAAAAGTTGTTTAGGTATTATTCTTGACAAGTTCTCTTTTCTGTTCAATACTGCTTATGAAACTATTAATTACTTATGTTATGATTTTCATACCTTTTATTAAATAAACACGAAGACTATGATATTATATTGTTAAATAAAACTAGTATCTAATAGTTTAGTACTTTTCTTTATCTTATGGAACCTTTTTTAATAAATGTTCTAATATAAGTATCTGTTTTCATGGAACTTTTATTATATAGAGAACACTTTCTAAAAATGTTCCTAAGGGTAGGTAACATTTCATTCAATAACAATTCTACAGGAACAGATATTTTCTTAAACGAAACATATAAGTTCTAACAGAATTTCTTTAAAAATAAGAATTCCAGATCTTTTGCGGTCCCTGCTAGAAACGTCGTTTCCGCGAGTCTTTCTTGAAAGCCCAGACGAGGAGATTATACACTTAATCGAAATGAAATATTCAAATGCTTCCAACTCTGTTGTCTTTCATAATACATTTACCGAGTGCTGCCCATCACATCTCTGTCATCGATCATTATACATATATACGATGACAATCGTTTGGTTAAAAAGGACGCAAGTTGAAAGCTCTCGTTTCTGCCTGAATTAGAATTCATTCATTTGTGTGAATACATTTCGAGTGAGAGATAGTAGAAAACACCTCGCAAGCTAGCGTGTAGATGAGAAAAACAAAGAGCATACAGAATGATACTGCTGCAGAATGTGTCTCGGAATTGTAGATTTCTTTGACGATTCACGAGCCGCTGCTGGTTACAGGTACAGAAGCAGTCAGGGTTACTGCCGACCGTTCTCTTCCTACATAAATATAAAGCAAGTCCTTCGTACCGGAGTCGACTATCAAGTAGTAAAGATGGATCTCCATTCGATCGACGAAATATTGCTCCGCATACCAGAACCCGTGTTGCGAATAAATTTAAGCGCCTTGCATTCTATTATTCCAACCTCGCGATAAATACGTCTCCCCCTCTCCTTCTTTCTAAAATCTAATTCCAACAGATATTTACGCATATGAAAATTCCCATACCAAAGAAAGCAACTTCCAAACGACCAAATAGAAACAGATTCCATTGGCAAGCAATCTAAACGAAAACTAACACAACTTGATCACCCATGCTCAAGTGAAATATCAATCTAAAAAATTCCACCCAGAGTTATCGAGCTTCGTAAACAGACCAGCCTAACAAAAATATAGAAAAATCGTTAGTTACCGAGCTAGCAACTACGCGCTATTTCACGCAATCCTTGTCAGTTGCAGTGCCCCCTTCGTTACGTTTCATTTTCCCATGGAATCGCTTGCTATCAATTTCGTTCCACTCTACCAATCGACAGGCTTCCGCGTTAATTCGGTGGTTCTTGATCGGAGTAACAAAATAAAAGACACCATTTCGCGGGGCCGCGAGCGGCGCGCAAGTAGTAAAAGTCAACGTGTGCAACGATCGCGAGCCCCCCTATTTTTCTAATAAATATGAAGATACTGTGGAGCCGCAAGGCCTCTGTGGGAAGGTTATTTAGATTTATTCGTGAATCCTCGACCCAGCGATATTTTCTCCGAGTGCATGTGCCAATACCAATAGGCGGAGTGGTTAATACCGTCTGCCCTGGCATCCATCCTCGCTACTTGATAGTCAGCTTCCATTCGAAAGCTTCGTCTTATGCCGCCGCCTATACAGTAATCCTAACTCTCATCCAATTTTTTCCCCTCGATCCTTCTATCGCGCTTCGGATTCGTCTACCACCCTGGCGAAGGGTGACAAATGTTAGTGAAATTCGAGGAATTCCCTGGGAAATTCCTTCCAACCGGCAACTCGATCTTAGTTCGCAACGCGAGCTTCCAAAGCGCGGGGCTTTCGCAAGTACGCAATTGTAAACGGGCTAGCGTGGGAAAGATAATTTGTTGGAAGAATATTCAGGTCGAGAACGTCTTTCAGAGAGATTTTTAGAGAAGAGAAGACGATCATTCGCTGAGCGCTGGGGGTTCGTTGGAAGCGAGGGCGACTGATATACAGGGCCGACAGTTTCTTTGGCGCGCTTAGCGTTTAATATTCATATCCCAACCACGATGGAACTTCCATTCCGCGCAAAGTTTCTTGGCTGATCCCAGTTCGGCTGACCACAGGAATTTCTTGTTGCGCCGGCGAATTCGCGGCGAGCTCCCACCGACGACAGCCAGCTCGATTTTGCGGGATATTCGGATATTCGGGGGTTTTATTGACGCACCCCCTTCGCGATTGCAGAAGTTAGACAATTTTCCACCAGGCTAAAGGCAATAACAGGAATTCGAGTTTGGGGTAACGTTCGCGTGGACGATAGGTTATCGCAAGGAATTTGAATTTTCGTCTCCCCCAGCCACCGCTTCTTACAGGATTCCATTAAATTATTATTCGTTGAAGGATCTTGATTACTCGGTTGGCGAGTTGCTCTTGAATATTTGGGCAGCCAGGGAGCTTGATATGCTTTGCACCTTTCGGCATCCTTTTGTCCGAGACACCAGATATATCAGGATGATGCTCCGCGAGCACGGTTTTACGAGCGGTGCAAAAAATTTATAACCCCAAGATGGAATTGAATTTCCGCTCGGTGCTGGCCGAATACTGATTACGCCGCACTTTATACACCTTGATTCCCCTCTTTCTGCTGTCCTCTCTACTACCCTAATCGCGTAGTACGATGTTCTGATTACGACTCTTGGCTAAGTTGGTTCGAAGACTTCTGGCCTCTCCTGTTTGCTCTTTCTGTTATCGAGGAGGACCTTGGCGACAATAGTTCTGCAGATATAACACCCTACTCGGTCCTTTTCCCTTGTACTTTGTATAGGGAAGAGTGGGGACAAGCGTAAAGGTGTCATGAAAGTAACACGCCTTCTTCCTATTCTACAAACATTTGCAAAATGTTTGTTTTACACAGTTAAATGTGTAGTGTCTCTTTTGCTGTAATGTGTGACGCTGAGCAGTAATGTGAATCGTATACCTATGTGAGCAAGCTGAATTAGTTATTTAGAATATTCAGGGAAGTTTTTCCTATTTTGGTTGTTTTTGTTAATATTCATAATTAAAGTATAGATATCATACCAATTATTTGCTAGAGTGTTCTTATATAGTGTCTTTATCAGTTCCTGTATTTGATTTCAACAAGTCTTGTATTGTTTGTTAGTTATAACAGTTCTATTCTGAAAAATATGGCTAGGGACAAATGTAACACGTCACTATGGGGACGAAATTAACGTGTTACTTGGACGAGAAAAAAGTATACAGGATAGGAATTCTTCAGATGATAATGAGTATTTAGGTTTGGTTTGTTTGGACCCTTTCAGTGAAAGTTGTTCGAGAGAGAAATTGATTTAATGTCTAGATTTCAAAGGATGGTCCCACGAAGACTGCACCATGGGTGATCTTCACTACTTAGGTATTTCATAATTGTAATTAGGAGTAGGTAAAATTTAATACCTATCATTGAACAAAATACACAAGACCAAAGAAATGTTCGAAGCTGGTTATGCTTCCTACATTTCGTTATTTAAAATTTATTTGTTTTTATCGTTACATAAAACATGTTAATTTAAATGTTTCGTTTTTTATACTGAAAAATCCTATTTTGCGTTGGAAGAAGTGTTTTTACTCAATTATCCCCAAAATAATTAGTGTTATTTTCCTCCCAACGGTGTGTTACTTTTGCCCTGCAGGGGTAGGTAATGACATTCACTGCAGAAAACTGCCACAACTCTTTGACTACTTATCACGCAAGGCTGAATCTCGGATCAAATGATAGACGAATAAACATACTGTCTTAAGGCATAATTATCATTTTTATATCTATAAAAGGTAATTACAAGCTAGGCCAAATGAATTTTTTTTACTTTTGTCTCCGCTCTTCCCTACTTCTTTCTAATATCCCCTTAGCCAGCACACCGAAGTGGCAGCAAAGCTCCGTCACGCGAATCGCTTCTATCGCGAAAACTCCTCCTTTTACCTTATTAAAAACCTGTCCGTGGCTTGCAATAATTTCCTCCCCCTCGACGGAGCGATCAACGTCGAGATAAGGGGCTGATGGACTGGTATAAAAGTGGATGTTCATTATTAAGTATCGGGCTTAACTCGAGGAATTATTCTCTAATGGGTCGCTAATGAAAAATTCCAAATTATTCCTGGACGATTATCCCCGTGCCATAATGTTCCGCCTGTATCTCTCGATATTATCGCAATTGCCAAGAGGCTGCCTGAGCGTTACGTCGAGCCAGCTGTAAAATCAACGGGCTCGCATTAACGTCAAAAGCGGGGTTGCCCCTCTTGGCCCAATTACCAATTAGTTAATGAACAAAGTATTGCATTAATTAATACATAGCCACGGAGGCGCGAGCTGCTTAACAAGCAGGTGGCGCCCCCGGGACATATCGTTTTGCTGGAATTCAAAGATCGATGATATTGTGGCCGGTGCCAATAATCGAGATCCTTGCTCGGCTATTACACGGCGAAATTGACCGATATCGGTAGTCGCACCGTCGATCCGTGGACTCGTTGGTATTTTATCGCGGATCGGAGCCATGATGAAAATTGCGTCGCCCGCTAATGATGAATTATGGAGGCCCTCGGACCTGCTGCAAGGGTCTTTAAAGGGGCGGCTATTAATTGCGCGCGTGGGAAATGGTCACGTTGAAAAAGCCATGCGATATTGGCCCGCAGTGGACAGATGTGGGAAACATTGATGACAAGCGAGTACCTAATTATAGGAGTTTCTTTGGTGATATGGTCTCTGATGTTTCAAGGTGTTTAACGGTGATCCGGGTACGTTTTATTCGACACGGTAACGAGCAGGGGTGGATTAAGGGCATCCGCCAGTCAAAAAATCGAAAAAATTTCGTTTGCATATTTTCATTCAATAAAATTTCAAAACTGTTCAGTTAAAATTTTGGATCGAAATTCTTAACGGTACAGATGGATTGTGAAGCAGGTATAATAGACAGAAATGTGATTTTTCTTTTAATTAATTATATATTTATTGATTTAAAAAGAGAATCAATTTTTTTTAATCGAATAAACGCATGGAAAATAGAGCAAGGGCAAGTACCCGTTACTATAGGGCGTCAAACTTTAAGTAAGTACGTTTTTCTCGAAACAATTTTTCACTCACTGTCGCCACGATAAAAAATGAAATTCTGGACCGAATCTAAAAATTCAAAAGGGGTTCTACTCGTAATTATACTAGCTTTCGCGCTACCCTCTATTCCGAATTTTCATACACTCAATTTTGTTTTACGAAACATTTTTGTGCGAAAAAAACGTGTTTCGGAGACCCTCTCGTTTAAACATTTGGAAATCATTACCCACTTGTTTCTTAACACTGCCTGCGTGTAGCGCGATAACGACACATGTGTAATTAAAGAATATCTTTGGTTTTTTATTTTGGATGATCCTGTTTAAAGTTATCGTGGCGCCAGTGCAGGCCAGTTTTTTTTACAACGATGCGGCACGCAATGCATATCAGAGGCAGGGGTGAGCAAAAGTGAAATAAAAAAATTGTTTTATACTCTACATTTGTAGCAGAATAAAGTGCAAAAAGTTTTAGACTCATACATTGTATACTTTTTTCTAGAAAAAAATCATAAAAGTCACCTATATTTTCACGCGATTTGACCGGCGGATGCCCTTAACTATTACAGGGCGGGGATTTTTTTTATTGAAATTGTAAATTTTATTTACTTAAAATTTATGCATATATACCACTAAAATTGCCGGCAAAGTATCCAAATTTTTACTATAGTAGCCCTCTAAATGTTGAGTGACATTTTGATCGAATTCGCTTTAAAATAGAGGTGTTAAAAAGGTCCAAAGTTAATGAAAGAAGCATCCAGGCGTCCAGAAAGGATTGCGCATACAGGAAGGGGATGTGCCAAACGATTTCGCAGCTGTTCCGACACCGACTCGTAGAAAATTGCTGATATAATATTCAAAATCCTCGGGCATCGCGCGAGCGGCACGACTGGCCCTCTTAATCCAATTTAATTTGACTTATTAAACTCACCATCTGGCGGTCTACACGCGCACCCCAGATTATCGCCATTAATTATTTCCCCGAGTTTGTTTAAACGTGACATATATATACATTGGAGAGGGGCTTGAGCGGACTAATATTTTCTTTAGACGAGGGAAACTTCTAACTTGCTGTACCTCAGAGATATCGGCATTAATTACGAAGCACATAGTTATGTCACAGCGAACGTACTTAATCCTACGATTTTACAAAGTCCCAGGACACATATGGAATTCAAATGGTCCTTCATTACATTCACTCATGACATTCTAAATACGTATCTACTCACAGCGAAGGTTCCAATTAGGTTGCAGTTAGTTCTAAGTTCAGTTAAATCCATGTTGTCCTTAGGTGACTGGCAAAAGTTACTCCAGGTCTGCGTCAGGTCCCCAGAACCATCTGTTAGTCGCCAATCCAATAGCCCTTTCCTCCCTCTTCCCTTCGCCATCGCATTTCTGTCTTCGGCTCGCTCTGATTCCGACTTGTTCAATTTCATAGCGCTTCTGTATGTTCCCACTGCTCCCCTACTTACAGTTTTAAATTCTTCGCCCATTGTGCCGGTGCCCGTCATCTGCTCCCCGATCTTCCACCCCCGTGCACTAGCAACGCGACCATCTTCTCACCGTCGAGGATCTCTAATGCTCCCTCGAACTTCTTCATCCAGTCGCATCGCGTCCTCATCGATACCCTCTGCTCCTTCGGCTTCCCGCCTTCATCGACTTGGACATATTTCCCCCTGCGCCCAACTCCTCGTCCTCCGGCTTCTCCTGGGTTACTTTGTTTCTAAAGCGTATCAAACTTTTGCACGGCGCTCACATCCTCGTCGCGTTAACTTCCGCCGTTCTTGTTTCCCTGTCCACCTCTCGCCCTTACATCTTCGACACAGCGACTCTCACCGTTTCTATCCTCTTTCAATTCTAACAAACGGGTACCTACTTTCAATTCGGTATTGTCAATCTAGCATAGGGTTGGGATTGTCAGTGAAAAATTTCACTGATGGGGCAGTAAAGTCTGTACGAAACGGAGGGTCATTTTTTTTCTTGTTGAAGCTGCGTCGAAATGTAGTACACAGCTGGAATGGCGAGAATAACTTGCCAGTTTATCGTTCTATCGGAGGATGGATCGCTCATCGGCCACGTATTGAGTAGCTGAGCGAAAGAGTTATGGATCTGATCAGATTCCGCTCCATTTCGCTGGCTTCCGTGCAGTATTCTGTCTCCCCGATGCCAGCGTATGGTAATGTTATTCGTAATGCGGGCTCGGTCAGGCGAATCCTGTTATGGGCCGCATTTCAGCGCTGAGTCCGGGACAGAAAGATTTGTAGAAGTCGTAGTATTCGATTTGATTTTTGTCAGGCTATTCGTCCATCCCCACATTGCTCGTTCAACGTACGAACATTTAATCTCCCCTTCTTGCAATCTCGAGTCATGGTCAATGAAAGCTTCATAGAATATTCTTATACTCGTTCGCATCGCTGCCCTTTTGGTTCGGTAGTGTGGTAATAAGGAAATTCAATCTTCTCATCGCTAAAATCTCGTCACCGAAGCTGACGGAACTTCGACGAGTAATCTCGCGAGAATCTCGTCATTCCTAATTCATTGCACGCGATTTTCTTTTCATCCGCCATTAGCGCCCCTCCGACACCCATTCGCCGTCGAAAGCGGAACTTGCGAATCGCGAAAGCTGCGGGAGAGGGGAAGTGGTCCCTGAATTCTTCAGGACCCGTAGCAAGTTATAACAACACGGGGGAATAAAATATTTCTATCGCTGTCGCCTCTCGCGATCGAGAAATTATTGAGGAGTCGAACGCCGCCGGGGTAAAAAGTGAGAAGTAGGAACGACGGGGGAAAAGTAAAAATAAGAAGGACGAAGTAAAAAGGTGGATAAAGCACGATGTAGGGGGAGAGACGGGCGGGTGGCAGAAGCTAGGGAGGGTTGGTACGAGGGAACAAGGTCTGCTTGGTACACCACGCGCATCGGATAAATTTTCAATCGGACAAATTCTGAAGGAGAGGTCTACCTTTCCTCTTCCTACACGCGAGCGAACAAATTTAAAAATCGATGCTGTCTCGACGAACCTTCCTCCTTCCTTCCACTCTCCCTACACCCTCGTTTCTCTGGACACGAGGGGGTGGCGAGCGTGCATATTCGCAGATAACATGTGACGGAATCATCAACGATTCCAAAACAGCGCCCAGGAGTCTCTAGTTCATTCAATATTTCCCTCTCGTCTTAAATCCCTCGTCCACCCTTCGAATTACCCATTTCACAAGGGGTGGGGATACTGTCCATGATCGGCTGCGATGGAAAAGGTAAGAAAGGAAACGTTGGGAGTAGAGAGCTGGCCCGAGTAGCGTGAATGCTGGAGAACTCGCGTGGTGGATGTGCGCGGAGGGGGTTGCGAAGGGGAGAACACCGAGGGGGGTTCCTGATGCGAATTGAATCATGGGGGCGTTTTAGCGTGTACGTGGGTCGAATTCGAAATTTTCAGGCGGCGAACCGTTCGGGATCGCCTCGCTCCACAGAAATAAGATTTACGCGGGAAAAAAACCCGAGGCAGCTTTTAATTTAATGCTGTTACTCTGAACGACAGTAGTTGCCGGGCTTACCTCACCCCTCTCAATTGTTCCGACATACAGGCACCGCTGAGAATCGTCCTTCCGAGCCATGAGCTTTCGAAGGAATCACCGAGTGCTGTTTCGAAATTTCCTCACGCTGTCGATACATTTCGATGCGCAACGTTTAAGGAGCAATGTTGCGAAAAATATCATTCGTCCCCGAGTTGTTCGTCATTCTCCTATATATTTGCGGTATATATATATATCCTATATAGGGTAGAGGCACCATTTGTGGCCATCTTAAGGTATTGTACCAGTTTTGGCCACTTCTTAAAAAATATAATATTTTTCCGTGTAAACAATAAATGTAACCTTATATTTTAGGCGGTATACTAAACAAAATATTTATGATGTGAATTTCTCCACAGAATAATGATTTGCAAGCAATTTAACCCTTCGTGGTCACACCTTCTTATAATCACACATTGGTCACACGGGGTTCACTGTACCCCAGCGTCATTTTTTGAGTTACCATTTTCGTATTTTTAATCTTTTAACTTTTTAGTGATAATTGTGCATTCGTAATACTTATACAGTCTAATAGTCTTATGGTCTAATAGTACTTATGGTCTAATAGTCTTTTTCTAGAAACATAAATTTTGATATGATAAAATTTGTAGTTGAAAATGAGCGATTTTCCATGGTTGGGGGAAAACTCGATTTTTAAAAATTTTTTTTTTATTATTTTTTGCGATAAATCCCCTTTGGAAGACGTAAAGGTGCGACATTTCAAATTGAAAATTGCTCTTGGGGTACAATACACCCCGTGTGACCGCGAAGGGTTAAAAATAAGATAATTATGCACATGGCCAAAAAGAGTGCAATGGCCACAAACGGTACATCTACCCTATAGCTTGCACACCGTTGCGTCCCGCCTTGGTATTCGAAATATTTCGCTAAATATTTTATTAAACTTGCGCCGGGTCCAAGACAGATCCTGCTCGTCGTAACTTCCATGTGGAAGCAATCTTTAACTGGAACTAGTTGCCCGGCAACTTTATTAACGTCAACGAAATTTACTCGCGACTCTGTCAGCAGAAAATAAATTCGATCCCGCGTTTCAACGGAAGGCCTCGAAAGTTTACCTTTTCACCTATCGTGCATGGTCTCGATATTCCACCGCGAGCGGACACCATCCAAGAACTGTGCCCGGGATAGTTAGCTTTACGGCGCCTCTTCTTTTGAAGGCCGCCAAACAGATAGAGACCCGCTCTGCTTTCACGCCGAAGCACACACACGGAACTCTACCTTTCAGCGGCAATCGAATTCTGAAAGCTGTTTTTCCATCCGCCTCTGTCGGCGCTCGAGATGGATTCAGAAACACGAGATACATTCAGAAATAAGCGCGTCAACGCTGTTTAATTCTTCTAAGTCGCGACGCGAAAGGGGATACGCGGCTACGGTTGGCCTTTTCAAGTATCCCGAAACTGCGATTCACGGGGGAAAAAGGCCTCGGAACGTTGACGGAAAAGGGGTTCGCGGAGCGGGCGGGGTAGAAAGGGTGAAAGGGGAGAAGGAATCACAGCCCGAGCATGGGCTGAAAAGTTTGCGTTTCATCCTTTTCACGAGATCCGCGGGCTTTTCACTCGCTCCGGGAATCAATTCGAATCAGCCCTCGTTGGTTCTCACCCTTTCGTCCTCGGCTAAAGCACGAAACGCCCTGGATACTCAGCCGCAAAGCAGCAGCAGCCTCTGTTTCTAACTGGCTCTCTTTATCGCCCTGATATTAATAACTTCATCCGCTTGTGGCCCTCTGATACGCTCTTGTGCCACGAACCCCGCGATTTTCCTTGGAATAAAGGTCGTTGGAAGTATCGAACTGGTTTTCCCAGAACTCGATCGTTCGAGAAAGGCTTGTTACTGTGGAAAATGGAAATAAGGGGGAAATAGATACTTTCCTACTTGAGCACGATTTAAACGTAACTTGGCGGACGGAATAAGTATCGGGCAGCAAATGAAACGAACCTTAAGTTGGAATTAATTTGAGTGGAGCTACTTTAGTTTGTAGCGTGTTGGCGATTTCTCTCGACTCTGTTTCAAACATTTCTCGTCGGTGGTGATCGTAGAGAGTCGTTCTAAAAATCTACCTAACTTATTCCAAAATATAACACAGAATAGTGGAATAAATCACTCTAATTTCCACTCACTAGCTTACTCAGAGATATTCAGCTACTCGGGAGTAGTCGAAAGACACGGGCGAAGCAACCGTCTTGTCGCCTAAAGCCCGCCAAATAATTGATCGACGTTTACACGGTCGTACGATTTCCTGGGAAAACACGAACGTTTGCATGTCGCGCTCGCACGAAACAACGCCGGCAGCTGCTCATCAGCGTAGTTGATTCGGCTTTGCATAGCACAAGTGATTCGGCCCCCGTTGTCTTGGAATTTCGGTTTCAAGCCTGTGATCATTAAGGCGACGTGCAGAGACACGCTGTGTCTTTGACGCTGGCATCGCGAGGCGACTGTAAGTCGGCACAAACGATCGTCCTAATCTTACAAGGAACTTTGGAATTCTAGGATGCACAAAGATAACGCGGTGGCACGCCAACATCTCTGTTCTGATCGAAGTTTCAGGCTTCCTACGCGCGGGGATCCTCGCTCGTTTGCCGAGCAGTAACTTTCTTTTGGGACTAGACAGCAATTATTGATAGAGCGAAAGACTGAATGATAACGTTAGAATAATGGGTGCGTGATTGAAGTAAAGGTCCGGTCAATCTTCAAGACAGTACCGGTCGATTGGAACTTGAGATTTTAATGGATACGTGGCCAGGTTAAATTGGATGGTCATATTTGCAAACATCGTGACATCGATCGGCCGATACGCATTGCTTGGCACGGCACGAAGGGACGAGATGTTACCGCGAAACAGAATGGAACACGAGCGAGCAAGTTGCACGGCGCCGTGTGATGGGTCACGATTTCGGAACAGCATTACCAGCGGAGTATATTGTAACCCGCTGTAACTAGTAATTCGAGCCGGGCTACAGTCAATCATGATCCCGTTGCGTACAGGTCACGGTAAATTGAAGCGATTCTACGGGATACTCCGGTCGTCGTGGTTCCATTTCTTCCTCGATGCTAGGACATTGGAGATCCAATCGTTTGATAGTCGCTGGGGACATAAGACACGCGAGGTTGCACTGAAATTACCGACAAACCTATCGCGGACTTTGCTAATTAAATGGAGAATGAATATAGTTGGCTAAGAATAGGAGCCGAGACAAGGGGACCTTAATCGTTTTGAGGTTTGATGTATTTTTTTTTTTTTTTGGTAAAGAATACTTGAACGTTAGCTACTAATGGCAATTCAATTTGGAAATTCTTTAGCTTCAAATTCATGTCTTTTTAGCTGTGCCTTGCCTTTTAATTAGAGGATTCATTATCGTCCACTTGGCCTATCACGTGCGTGAACAATTCACGAACAGTTGCCAGCAACACAGTGCCGCGGTAGAATGGCGGGGCGTATTTTAAACGCAACGATAACTCACGGAATGTCCCCGACATCCCTGATTTCGCGGGAACGGTGAAAGGGTAACGAGCAATGGCGGCACCGAACGAGGTTAATCGTGGTAAGTTTCCGTTAGCAACTTTATGCCAGGCTCTGCTAGTCGCATAGTAGACTGTTCTCCTCTGCACTATATCGCCGCAAATAGGCTGATTTATTGGCAATTATGGATCGACGACAAATGCCAGCCGTTTGCGGCGCGGCTGCGGTAACCCTGCTACAAAGTAATAATTACTCGGAAGATCTACGAGCGCGAGCCATTCTCCTTCTTCGCGGAACGCTTCAACCTTGCTCCAGAAACTTCCCGGCGCGGTGTTCTCGTTAAGATGTTAATTCGAGGGGGCGTAAAGTGGCATCGTGACGTCTGTGTCATCCGTGTCGCCTGTGGCGGGTTGTTTGCAAGCGTCTCCCACTTAAACCATCAGCGTAGCGTTTAAAATTACAGAATCAAGCCTCCTTTTTCAAGATTCTTTGAATATCTATTTACCGAATCCTTGCGAATCTCTGTAACTCACTTCTCAAAGTACCTGTCGTTCCATTGCTCTCGACGAGAGTGCTCCAAACAGTGAGTAGCAGTCTTTCAGGTTCTTTGGTCACAAATCGTTACGTGTAGCTGGCATCGTCCTTTTCAATACCACCGAGTGGACCAATGGGTCGACCCAGACAGGTACGTGTGCGTCGCCGCGCACGTGCAGCGCCTGCGAACGTGGGGACGAGGCTTAATAACGGTCGGAGCTCGCGGCCTAACATTCCAACGTGACCGCCGGCATACGCGGTTAGCACACCTGAGGGATTTTGAGTTATGGCCGGAAGCGGCAGTAGGAGGTTGAGCCGGTGGCGGCGGTGAAATGGAAGGAGGCTGGTCCGGTGGGTTCGCGGCGAGGGTGCAAGGGTGCGAGGGAGAAAGGCAGAGAGGGGTAGCGTGGAGGTCGGGTCAGCTAATGTGGTAACGCGTAACGTTCGTCTCGTTCCCAAAGCCGCATTAATTATTTCATATCCAAAACTCAATTTTCCACGTACAGCACCGGCTAAGCCAGCTGCCCCCTCAGCTCCTCCACCCTCTTTCGCCATCCTTTCCTCGCAATTACCAGGCTATTCAGCTGGTTTTCAGCGTGTATTACGAGTCAGGCCTCTGCGCGTCAATCGGAGTGGCGCGCGAGTATTAGGCCTCTTTCACGTTGTCGGTATCTCTCTCTCTCGTTGGGTAGAGAGTTGGGAAACTCGGGGTGGAATCGCTGGAGAACGATGATGGGATATTTGGCTAAATGGGAAATCGTTCGTTGTAAATAGTTTGCTCGTTTGTGCGTGGGATAGGTGTTGGCTGAGGCGGGTTTCTGGATTTCAGTGTTAGGGGGCTTTGAGGTGATTCGGTGACTTTTTTGATTCTTGGAGCAGTGGATTTGTTGGATAACAGAAACAAGGAGAACGGAAGAATAATCTTGAGGAACTGGACATATTGATTTATAGTTTGGGAGATTAATTAATTGATTGATTAGGTACATCGGTGGTTGATCAATTGAAGAGTGAGGGGAAAACGAGGAATGTCCATTTCTCGTGATTTTGTGATTTATAGCATATTTTTTTGATGGAGTCTGGGATTACAGAACTGTAGAATCACAAAGGGTTATAAAGTTCAAATGTCCCCGTAAGATAACGTTGAAGTTTTGGTATACCTACTGGTTAAAAACAGGTAATGTTCACTCTGCGCTGGAGCAAAACACTTAACTTTCTCGATAATGCTGTTTTGTGACATTCCCTGTTTTCCCCCTTGCCGTTCAATTGACTTGATAAAGCAGAATTGAAAATGCTGATGAATATTTTTCTAAGTCCTCTTCTCTGTTTAGCATCGAACAAAGAGATCGATAACCAGTTAGCCACACGGTAGTACCATCGGTTTTTTCAATAAATGCAGTGTTTGACTTGGAGAAGCTTATCTATGACGTAGGTATATGTTGGTAAATCAACGCGCATAAAACGCAGGGAATACATAATTATGCAAGTAAGGCCCTACTTCATTCACCCTACAGTCACTACTTTGGCGTGCGCGCTCATAATTAAAACATTTACTTTGCCAACAATAATAAGCGTGAACGTAGACGGCGAGGCAGAAAGCGTGCACGCGCGAAGTACCTACCTGCGTTTAATAAATCAACATTAGCTCTAAGCAGCCACCGGATAAATAAAGAATGAATGCAAATAGATGTAAGTTGTGCAGACCTACGCACTGCAATTATTAGAAAGCATCGTTATCACTGGCTTTGCAGCATATAGTTTTTAGAACAGGAGTCTCTAAGGAGGGCTACTGTTCTGAAAATTAGGACTTCTTTCTTTTGTAGGTATCCACTCAGGATTCCATTCACTATTGTAGGGGAAAGGTGCTATAAAAGAGACAATTATATTTAGCGTCCATATCTCATAATATTATGGTACGTATTTAAAGCACAAGTCCATAATAGGAAGTATGTTTATTGACCTTCAATAAAAACATTGCAAATATTATATCTGAACAATAACTCTGTAGATTTTTAGCTTTCAATATTGAAATTTGTAAAAGTTACAATTTTTGGAAGATTTTTTTTCTGTTTTTTCGACATATGGTAATCTTGGTTTTTTTACAAAAACTGTGATAAAATTTCAATAAAAAAACTATTGGAATGCCTTTTAGCGACATTGAACTTGCCCGTTAATTTTTTTCATAACGATTGGTTTTTTTTAGATAAGAATGGCAGTTGTTCAAAGATTGTTCTGGGTGTGAGCCACCCAGGTATGTCAAAGTTGATCGCAAAAAGAGGTGAGTCAACGAAGTGTTCAATTTAAGAGAGCCTTAAATATCCTTCATACACAAACCCACAGTCAAAACTCCAAATTCCCATCAAACGTAATTTACAACACCATCTTCGACATCTTCTATCCCATACAGTGGCTGACCAAGCACGGACTCGTTTCACTAGCACACGATTTCGTCCATGCAAAGCAGTATCGACGACCGCGAGGAATCACGAAAGTGATGCGGGCAGAACTGTATCGGTGTAATTCGCCAACTTGCCGACGTTTCATTAAGAGTAATTGATAAATCTTGCGTGAAGGAGTCGCGAAAGTTTCGTAAGCAAAAAGCAGGATGTCTCTGTGTTAGCGCGGAGAGGGACACACAGGGACGGCGAAAGCTCTGCGAAGCTTTTTTGCGAGTGGAGCCAATTTGTCGGACCCGATTCCGACAAGTCGCCGCAAGAAAACATTTGACAAACGTCTGGATATTCCTGCGAAAGGACCGCTGGGTCAGCTTGGTTTTCCGAGGGAACCCTCAGCCTTGTGTCCTGCTCCGCTAAAGGGATCTTTGCGGAACTTTCGGGGCATCTCTAATAACCTACGTGTTATTTGCGATCGACGTCGGTTCATAACTGCTGATATATGGGAAGTTTCGCGACGAGTGTTAGAGGAATGGGCAGTGAACTTCAGAAGGAGTATTCTTCGTCGTTTCTTAGTTGGAATTCATAGGTTGCTGAAGAAGAGATTGCTGTCTGGTTTTGGGCATGGAAGAATGGTAGGGAATAAATTCACTGAGCTCGTGCATAGTGATTTTTAATTTACTTGTTTGTGCAGAGAAACTTTGCAGAGACTCTGAGCGAGTGCTTTTTAAGGTAGTTTTATGTGTAGGGGAGACCGGGGCTACTTGACTAATGTTCTCGCGGGTTCTATCAGTGAGAAAAAAGTCTAAAAAGATTTTTGTTTTGACTATTTATGAATTTTTGTCCACTAAGAACATACTGATTGATATTTTTTCATGAACATTTTTTTGAAAATGTGACACATTGCGGGGAGGTATTGTATCTACGTACTGCCCTTAACATGTTAACAATGTCGGACGGGGTTATTTGACTAAATAAGCATAGGAACACTACTAAAAATTACACTTCCAATTTTCAAGCTGCAGTCGAGGCAAGGAGCTTACCTGTTCAAGTTCACTTCTCTCACCAAAAAATCTTTCCAAATTCATTTACCCCTACCACTTTTACACCCTATCCTCTCTTCAAACTCCCAGGCCTTCCAAATAGACTATAACAAATCAGTACAGAATAATTGCAGTATCTAATACCATGATAATTAATGAAAAAGATAAGTGTGATGGAGTGAAATAAAATAAAAAAATTATTGGTTGTATATCTAAGTAATACTACCTACATTGATGGAACTGACAGAGTATATCTATATAGGTATACACACGCCTTTCACAGTCAAAGGTGTAAAACTGAAAAGTAAATGTTAAGTCAACTAACCCCATCATATATGTCAACTAACCCCACAGCCGGGGTTTGTTGACTTATTTCTCCCACTAATCTAAATACCTATAACAAAAACTACAACCTGGAATCAATTAAAAGGATTTTCAAAATTAATCCTGTATACCAACTTAGTTAAATTTCTAATCTTTTAGTATGCAACAAATCAACAGAATACCAATGGTCCATTTACAAAAGTTGAATATGTTAAAAATTAGTTAACTAGCCCGGGTCTCTTCTACTAATCCTGATTCCTAAATGACGTTTCTTTTTAACACTCTTTCGGAAATCGCCCAGTTATGCAAAAACGAAATACACAGGCTAGTATATGGTATTTAATGTCGTTTGCAAAAATGGTAGCCACCATCGTCGTTGAATAAATTTACTACGAGAGGCTGAAAAAAAAGTGTAAACGTCGGGTGACCACTCTCGTTTTTTCTAGTTTTCCCAAAATTTGCTGTTAAATTTTGAGGAAGCACCAATCGTGTAAACGCTCGCTGGTTTAATCGGTGGTTACATTTTACGGGACCAGGAATAAATCAAATTTAACGATGCAGTAACAGGATTAGTCCGCGTGTAACGGCGCTTGTTCAATATTTAATCGATGTCTGATGTAATGCTTCCGGCTCTCACTAATATTTGACGACGTGGACGGTCTTTCCATATGTAATTCTATATCGTTGCGGTCCAATGACGCAATTACCATTGCATTAGTGCCATTCCCACGCGCCACTCGATATTAAATATAATAATACCACCAGCCATTCGAAGTTGCTAGCTAAAGTTCCCATCAGTGGGTACAAAAACCCAATCCCATATCTGTCTTTCCCAATTCATAAGTCTCAATTGCGAAACGACAGCAAACATTTCCCAGATAACCCTCTGCGTCTGTATCTACCACTTCTGAAATCCAAAATACTCCAATTACTTGGATTAATCTGTCCTAATGGAAGTTTACATCCCTACGGGAACAAAAGTTCAGTCGCCAGGCTAGGTACTACATTTTTATTAGCTTCCTCTCCACCTCTTCCCTTTGAATTCCGGGAATAGTTTATTTCCTTCGCGCGCTGCTTGCCGTTTCGCACAAAAGTTGAACGATAAGAAGGAAATGGCGTCGAACGAGGAGCGCCGGATGAATTTCCAGCGACCGCTGGCGAGGAAGCTTGTCGACCGGTGAAACGATTCTGTTAATTGATCGATCCCTCGATTAACACGGCGACACGTTATTCCGCGGAACGGCAGGAAGTGCCGTGTACCGGTAATTCACCGTGCCTCCCGACGAAATTGAAATCTAGAAGCACCGTCGATCTAATTACATCTGGTGTCGATATATCGGGCGCCGACGAATATTGTCGGCTAAAGCCATGGCCACAACAATTACAGGACCGAGCGAGGGAGTACCTTCGACTTCCAGGGTAATTGAATTGCCCTCGAAACATCGGCGGTGACTGGTAATTAAGAAAAAAGACAACGAAGTTCGTCGCCAGCCTCTATGAATCTACACCTCTTCCTTCTCTTTGACTTTCATTCTTCTTGGACCTCCCACAGACAGTGGTAGATCTGAGAAGAATAATCGAACTAGGAAAAGTCTCATTGCGAATTTATCTGCATGGACGAAATTTTAGTAGAAATTACAAAAATGGTCCTTCCTCCAGTTGTAGCTAAAGTTGCAAGTAGAGGATAGTCTCAAAGGACGAAAGTGTTTGAAAATTAGGGAGAATTGCGCGCGACATCTTTTCCTCACTGAATTTCATCGATGTTGAGTTCGTTGGCTTCCGCAGACGAAGCGCAGGATGTTAGCCCAGCGCGTTTATCCGACACTTGGACGTTTCGGTGGAACTACGGCCACCTTGGACCGAGAAATCGGACGATTCCGCGGAGAAGTCTAACGTTTCGATCCACCTAGAACACCGTACGACCAATCAGCCAATCTAACGCCTCCATCAGCCAATACAGCGGTTCGATTCGACCAACCTCTGCGGCGTCTCGTCTACGACCCGTCTCTCCGACGCCGTCGACGTCGTATTTCGACTCGGAACGACGTCGCGGCGCCATTTTCGATTGTTCGCCGGCCAACTTAATGCTGTCTCAACTTGGCTAATCAGAGGGACGTGGATGTTACGGTCGAACGACCAACTTCCCGCGAGATATATTGGCTGCAGGTTGTACGTCTTCAATAAATAGCTGTATCGAACGATCAAAGTGCATCGGTAGGTTCGATGTAACTCACTCTACATGGGTTCATTCGCGGGAAGATTGGATGTAGGTTGAACACTTAGAAATTGGACCAAGTTCTCGTGGGGATTAACCCTCGAGTGCATAGATTTTTAATTCAGTTGGAAAAATTAGACTACTCTAATTTGGAGATGAAAAGACAAAATCCGATGTCTGTTTTCAATTTCGAGGAAATAATAATAATAATAAATTTCGCAGCGTGCATAGCTCAAAAATGCACTTCAAACTAGATTTCTGTCAAATTGAAAACTCAGATTGACATGTTTCTTAGACCAATATGTGCGCTGTGACACTACTTTGGGGCTGGAAAATGAGAATTCCCAATTTCTGGATTAGGGTAATTGTGGGAGAGTTGCCGCACGTTACGCAAAATTGTCACCGTGTCTAAATTTTGCAATGAAAATGTTTTCCAAGGATATATCTTATTAGTTCAACATCTTGTGATTCTACTAGCATTAATGAAAATCAAAATTTTAATATTTGTCACCCTTAAAAAAATTGAAACTAAAAACATCCTTTGGTAGGAGGGACGCCGCACATGCGGGAGTGGTGCCGCATTTCGAAACACGTTTAATTTTCGATTTAAACTTGTTACTTCTAACTTTTTATATAAAAAAAATAATAAAAACAAAGTAAAATGAAACATTTTTACTTTATACAATTATAAAATTGGAAAATTAAATGGGTACAGTAGGAACAGATATTATATCTGCTTTTCGAAATTTTTTTTATATTCAGTTGGCATCTTGAGATTAAAATAAAAAAAAATGTAAAAAAAGAGTACATAGTCCACAAATATATATCGATTATAAGATTATTCATTTAAAAATAAATAATTTGCCTTGAGATACCACGTTAGCTATTTGAAAAAACTTTTTCGGTATTTTAAACATTAAAAACATCATTTAAATCGACTTAGTTTCCGAAACAGTAGTGTCAAAGTGCGGCATCTATCCCAAATAAAAGTGCGGCATCTATCCGAAATGCCTGGGAGAGGCGCCGCACTTTCGTATTTCCACATGCTAAGTCGAAAGTAACCCATTCTGCCAAGGAAATATTCTACATGGTCCCCTTAACGTATTACAAATGTTGTATCAAGAAAAACTATGAATTTTTAGCTACTATATTAGTAAAAATAAACGCGACGTATAACTATTCAGGCAAAGTACGCTAGGCTTACCTCGAAAAACAGCAAAATCTTTAACAATAATACAGGAAACACGCTCTGGCTTGACAAACTAAGCCAAATGAACAGCCTTAAACAAATAAAATCGGCAATGATGTGTTTTATTACCGATATCCTTGAAATACCGATAGTGCGGCGTCTCTCCGAGTGCGGCATCTCTCCCACAATTACCCTAAACAGGTGCCCGCCTTAAGGCAGGAGTATGCACTAGAGGGTTAACCCAAAGCCATAGGTCCTCTTTACTTACTGAATCAAAGGCTGTGAATTTCTTACCTATTCCTTGAAGAACTTTTAAAAATCAGATAGTCCTGCACGCAATCCTAGGTTTCATCTCGATAAAGAAAACAGGACTGACTCTCACACGATCGTCTCATCCCCCGTTCTATTTCCACGAGGCGAGAGTATCCACCCCCAACCGTTCGTCGATTCGCCGGCGTGAAATATGGGGAATGCACAGGAACAAAACGCTCGGAATAATCCCGAGGCGTCGGCGTAAACGTTTCGACGCGTCTCCGGCCAAAGGATTCATTAACGAGTGGCCACTTTTCGACGCCGGCCGCAACGGCGATCGATCTATCCGCGATCGTTGAGCACACTCATCCCCGTGGCCGCTCGAATCGCCCATTCGTCGCTCACATTTACCACCGATGGTTTTGCACGCAATTTGGAGTCACGCCAGGACGTGGTTTCCCACGACCATCGTGGGTGGGCAGCGGCGTGGGGCGGGGTGGAGATTGTGAGATGGAACAGAAGATAGGCAGGCCGGATCGGCTCCTGAACGAGGATGCGGCGTATTCAAGCGGATTGCCAAGTGGCCGGTGCCACATACACCCGGGGAGTCCAGCGGTTTGCCATTAAATTGGAACCGAACTCTCCCAAGTTCATGCTTTATTTAGGGTCCGCCGTTGGACTTCCCGATTCGACGCCAGGAGGAATGCTAACCGATGCTCGTTTCTTTTGCACCGGCTCTTCGGCGCGCGTGGATTTAGTGGGGGACTCTATTTGCCATGAACCTGCCCGGGGCTAGGCACCAACGGAACTTGGACTCTTTTCTAAATACTCGGACTGCAGGGTGTTAGAGTCGCTCCGCAGTACGCTTACTTCCGCGTGAATTATCAAACGGATTAATTTTACCAACACCCCCGCTGCGACCACCTGATTAGTTGCCTATAGATTCCCTTCGTTGTGGAGGGATAAAAGATTGCGGTACCCAGTCACACTGTGAATCTTCAGAAGCGTCTCCGTAGAAGGGGATTATTTCCTTTCAGTTTAGCTGGCACAGGCGCGGAAAAGGGAACTTATGGTATTCATTTTCGAGAGTGAATGAGATAAAGAGTCAGAGGCTTCGAACGCGATGAATAAACCTTCAGCCAGTGGCAGGGACGAGGGATAAATCGCGGAGGCTGCAGCAGCGGGTCCAGCGCTCGCCTGGTCGTTGAAATAAATAAGTCGAGGGGGGGACAATATTAACGGCCCTGTGCGTTCTGTTTCAAACCCCGGCCAGTTTATCAGGCCGAAAAGGAGGGTAAGGCTGATCGGCGCCATGATTGAATCCGTCGGTAACGCGAGCCTGTGCCACGGTCACGTTTCACGGCTGCAAACGTGCTTCCTCGTGGCCGCGAGCTCGGCGCCGCTAGCTTCGTAACGCTGCAATTCCACGGGCGAAAATTTATTGAATACCATTCGCGCGACCCCCCGCCAAATGTATCGCGCGTTGCACGCGAAAAATGATAGCCGGGAATCTCGAAAACGAGGGATTTTTTCCCTACTCTGCGCGGCGGGGGTCGCACGTCGCGGATATCAAAAGAGTGCCACGCGTTCACCGTGATTTCTCTTTCATTCGATCGAATCGACGTTCCCAAAATCGGGGAAAAGCTCTGGAAAGCCTACCACGGCTGGGCCGCGCGCATTTTGCGCTGCTGATCCGTGATCGGGGTGGTTTATAATTGACGGCTACGCGTTTGAGAGGTGAATCTAGTGGGCGGAAGGGTTGGAAGGGTGTAATGGGTGTTTTGCTCGTTAGGGATGAAAAGTGGAACATGATTTTTGGTAAAACTCTTTTGGTACTGTCAGGGTGAAGTAGTTTGGTAGTGGACGTCTTAATAGCCTGGTAAAAGGTGCAAACGGGAATTGTTTGACAAAATTGGAACCGACGATTTCACGGGGCACATTTCACGCGACAGTGATTCAATTTAAAACTGACGCGTAGATAGCACGCGTGTGTGTATAGGAATTCGCGATGTCGTGCTACCCGTTTCCACGGGCATTATATTATTTTCTATTGGCTCTCGTCACCCTCCGCGGGTCGAAGGAAGGGGGACGGAACGAGAGAGAGGTAGAAAAAAAACCGGCAAGCTTGCACCACCGCGAATCCACGCTCATAAAAGCTCCATTTTACACGTTTCGATGGCGCTCGGGGAATAGCACGCGTCGCCCGCAATATTTCCTTTTTTCCTCTGCTGTTCACGCGCTCGCAACTGCGACCCCCGACACGCGAAACACGAAATTAAGGGAAACAGAGGGAAAACACGGGGGAAGGGGAATCACGGATTCGATGACTGCAATGGGAGCAGTTGATGCATGTCGAGTCTTTCAAATGTATGGAAACGATCGGGGCACCGAGTGAATTGTACTCCATTCCGAGGTATTAAACCTTATGCCATGACATTCGAGACGAGAGTGGAATATGGAGATAACTCTATGTGCCGACTTTCTTTACCTGTCGTTCTCGGGGTGCTTAACTGTGCGTGATGGTGTAAAACTTCCGGACTTGCTTGATCTTGTTCTCTCACCTCCGCGTAACCGTAATCCCTAAGGCAGGTTACGCTTTTTGAGGTACTGTGCGAGACAGGTGGATTGGTGGTTACGGATCGGGAAGAAAAAAAGAGGTGCGTTTCGTCTTGGGAATGGCAGACAGACTCATCATTAGGGCTACAGCTGACGGATTCTGCCTTTTTTTCTTAAAAAAAAAAATGTTTATTGGTTAGGGATTGGTAGAGGAAGTGCAGCATATTTGGAATACTGTCGATTTTGTGTTATAACTCGTGAACTGGAATATAATATTTTTACCAAATTATAGATCTAATTAAAAGAAGCAACTTTTGTGTCGAAACTTTTTTTCTATTTTTTACAGTTCGCGAGTTATAACACAAAATCGGAAAATAGCTGAATTTGTGGGGGTTAATTTCACCCCCTTTGAGTGAATTTGGGCAGCAAATAAAAATTGTGTTGTAGTCAGGAGGAAATCCCCTACATATTCACAAAGTTTCAAAATTTTTTGAATTTTTGGGTTCGGAATCATCCCTTGCGAGAGAAATAACTTGGAACTTGTATATATACGAACGAGACTGGAATTAAGGGATTTACGGGAAAGAATTAGGACGATTAGATCTCTACTGGCGTCACAGGCTGTAGTTGTCACAATTTAGAAACTCGAAATGGTTGGGACGGATCAACTATCAGTTTCGATCAACAATCGACTACTCCGAAATAACCCTCAAGCATTCGATCCAACACAAAGTATTCTATCGTGTTGACTTGCAATGAAAGTGGCCATTAGAAGTTTTTGCGGGCTACATTCCATCTCAGGGAAATTCATAACTGAATTGTAATTGAATTGATAGGATTCAAAATGATTTTCCAAATATTCCAACGTGCGCCGTTACACCTCGTGCCTATGTTAACTCAAATATTTAAGCTGCACTATGCAGTAACAGTTGCAGCGGATGCTTGTTTTACAGTTCACGGCTCGTGCTTCAAGTTGACGTATAGTAAACAATAATTACCGCTACTTGAAATGAACATGCTAAATATTTAATAAAGTCTGACACGTTAATTGCAATTTGCACCTGCTTAAATAAAGCGAAAGCGCTTTTTCATAATTGTCCATCCGTTATAACTGAAAATACTCGACCTATTGTAGCAGAAATCATTGCTCGCGCGGCTTATTAAAAACTACCATTATTCCCGCATAGAATTTTCATGGACGTGAAATTTTGAAAACTTAAAACTCGCGTGTGGTGACAATACGTTAAATCTCGCGCTTGCTATATCCAAATTAAATAATTTACGCTTCGTTACTTTCGTATACTTAAATACAATGAACTTAACACCGTATCAAACGAAAGACGCGTACAAGTAGCAAGTGGCTGAACTCCTGGGAACGTTTTACCGAGAGGGTGCAGGGGTTGGAATCCCCGGGGGGTCTCATCCCCGTGCATGAATATAAAAAAGAGGGAAAGGATTTTTCTTCGCGGCACGCAAAGCGTGCAAATTAGAGGGTCAAAAGGAGGCGAGAAGGGGCGAGTAGGGGAGGTTCCCTCGCGGGGTGAGCTTCTCTCGAAAATTTTCGAGGCTCGCCCGCGCTTCTGAAATATTAAATTATCGCGTGGCGTACTTTCAATTTAATTAATGCCGATAGAGGTCCGGTGACCCAAAACTTTAGCAGTTCACCGCCGTGGCTACGAAATTGTTCACCTTTCTTTTTTCTTCCCCTCCCCCTGCCTCCTCCCTCCCTCTAGGTTTCATCCCCCGACGCCATTCAGACGCGAGTTTTTTTCACAGGTGTAAATAGAAACCGAGACGGAGAGAGATAGCTCGGGAGGAGCGGCGACGAGTGCTTGACGATATTCCTCTGAAAGGATTAACGATTTCTGACACGGCCGCGGTGATAATTAAATGCCGCGATATACAAAACCGTGGAATGAATGTGCGAGTGACGGTTTTATGTCGCGATGAGAATGGAAGAGTAACGTGTTCGGCTGCGGACGCATAAATATTCATCCAGGAAATGGATGTCGAGTAATTTCATTGGTTTTAGAAACGGGAGATCGCGTCGGTAACACTGCCTATGGGGGACGTCGACGTTTCGAGAAAGCTGTGGACGAGAGAGAGAGGAAATGATGACAAAATTGGGTTTGATGGACTGTGTTAATTTTATCCTTGCTTGTCGCGCGAAAATTGAGCGACGTATAAGGCTTGTCAAGGAAATCGGTATTACCTTACCCGGAAGAAACGATAGCTGTCCTTAATAATTGCTTTAGGAGTGGATTTAATTGAATTTTTGAAGAGGGAATATACCGGGAGAATTATACAATAACGATACACTCGTGTGGAGCAAATATTTGTCGAATTCATAAATATCGCGCAGTTATAATTATTATCGCTGTTAGCAGTGTAATTGAATTTTGTATCTAATTAACGGCGCTCTGATTATTTACGAATATTTTATAATAATACAGGGTTATTTGCATACATTTCGCAGACCTACAAACGCTTCAATTATAACACTCATTAACGATACCGCGTAACGCGTTACACCACCGTGCAACGAACGCTCGCAACAAAAGTGATGAGAATCAAAATACACTTTGACCATGAGATTGTAGAACGATACAAAGTATTCAGCTTCGTGGAGAATCAGTAACCATAATTGGCATATATTTCCCAAGCTCGTATTCGGCAGATGCCCGATTTTTACCGATTATTCCACCCGTTCTACTGTGGAATTTACATTTCAAAATTTCTTTCGTTGCTCGACGGATGCATATACCGTCAAGCGTCGGTGACCTCTCCGCCGCGAAATTTCATCGGAACACGCATAAATTTAAATACGAATCACTCGGCAGGACTGGCGAATATCCGAATTATTCATTTGAATTGTCTCTTTTATAGCGGTATCAATAAACGAAAGGCAAAAACGTAACGTCTGCGACACTTGGCCCCAAAATACAAGTCTCATTTTCCAACTTTTCTTCTCGCTACATTCCTTCGCGATAACTATTAATATCAGTAACTGCGAACGAGGGTAAAATAACCCCCAAAACGATGTTCCTTATGTTGCGGGAATATCCCATGGCGATATACACAACCAACAGAGGATGCTCGTTTCAATCGACGACCCCCCATAAGCAGCCTCATAACCGATGCCCGAATCGAGTTACCGCGGCGAGTCCAGGTGCTAAGGGTGCAACCCCATGACCAGTCCACGCAACGACGACCAAGGTAAAGGACAACGATAAAGTTAAACGATGGTTTTGGTCGCATCTCTCAGCGTGTTTCACCCCTCTCTTTTTTTTTCTTTTTTTTTTTGCCACCTCTTGGTCGACCCGTGCACCGTCGCCACGGGTCGTTCGATTCTCGACCGAAATGGAATATCGATACCGGAACGTTCCAGGGAGGGTTGAAGTGTAGCGAATATTGAAAAGTTCTCGGCTGAAAGATGAAAAAAATGGCTGAGGGGCGGCGGGGAACGATGGCTGTCCAGGAAGAGAATGGGGGGAGGGGCAGGGTAGGGGGTGTGGTGTTTGCATTTTTCGAGGGGGTATAATCGGCTCGAATCGATCGACCGAGGGGGAGGGAGAGGGGGGCACAATCGTTCGTGAAACGTTTACTTTGCGCGAATTTCGCGGCGTAACGGGCGCAGAAGAATCGGCCGATCGGCGGATTCGCGCCCCTCTCGAATTTATTCTCGCAACAGTCCGCTTGTTATCGCCGCCGGCCGCTGATAGGCAATCAACTTTTTTGGAGGGCACCGGGGGAGGTAGGTTCGCGTGATTTTTCGTGGACGATGATCGCCGTGTGACGAGCGATTCCGAGTCTGCCGTGAACAGATTTCCCGTGGAAATCGAACCACGGTTTCGATGGTAATTGATACTCGTCGCTTCGTCCGAAACGCAGGATGAATGAATATAAGGAATTAGGTGGCCCGCTGGGATCGTAATAAATTCGTCGTTTAAATATCTCGGAAAATCCGGATGCTCTTATTATTGAGATCATAATGTTTCAGCTTTACCTTGCAAGTAGTTTACAGGCTGTTTAAATTCTGCCTAACTCGTTCAACTACCTCGCTGGATTATTCCCATCTGTATTGCCCTGCTCCGCACGTATGGAGGGTTGAAATTTTGCGGCGCGGGGGTTTCAGATTTTGTTGCATTTACACGCACGTTGCACAGTGGTTTAAAATCTTAATAACCTGCAAAAGCCAGTACCTAACAGTTGTCCTTAAATTCTTTTTCTTAATGCTTCGCATTATTTTTATTATATATATATATATATGTACATTTTATGCATTTATTGATTTTTGTTGCAACATTTATCCTTTTCGTGGAAAATTCTCCATTAAGGGGTTATTATTCCTAGTCAGGCGGTTTGTGATTTTTTTTTAAAAAGCGTAACCATATATTTTTACAGAACTTTTTGCACTTAAAAGCGTAACATTTAAAGAACGTTTAGTAATTTTTTTGTAGAAAAATATTTACGTTTATAATAAATTTACAACCGATATCTAAGAAATCTTTTTAAAAAGTTGTTTTTGCGGTGAGCACAACTACCATTCGAAACAGGATTATCTAAAATCAAAAAACAAAAAGATTTCGTTAGTATATTAAGGTATCCTCTAATTGACGAAGGGAATTTCCTAAATATTAATTTAAAACAAAATGGCAGCTATTTAAAGTTGAAGTACTGATTTTTAATTGTGATAAATCTTGCGAACTTTTATCGAGAACACCTGTAGTTTTACTTACACAGAAAACCAGGAAAAAATAATCATAAACAAGTAGAAAAAGCATTAAAAATAATAAATGTGTAAATACTATTAAACTATATAAACGCACAGGAAAAAATAATGACAAAAATAATTTTGCTCATTGTCAGCTAGAATCACATTAAAATGCCACCATTTTGCGTTATTTGGCTACGCGGAGGCGTTAGATGAAAAGGGATAAATGAATGATTTCGGCGAGTCTACCCTTAATTATCGACAGCGTTGGAACAAAAGCTTTCGCTTGGCGTCAGTATCCATTCCGCATAATTGAAATTAAAATCGAAACTATTCAATTATCCTCGCGTGGCCAATAAAGTTACCCACTATTTGCGCGGAGCTTTTATATCTCGTCCGGATGCAAATAAATGTTGGGAGGCCGCGTGTCTAATTAACATGGTAACGTTTAAAAACGAACGTCAGTCAGACGTTATCATCAACCAATCCGAAACATTTCCGAGTGAACAAGGTATCAGTCAAAAACGGCCCGCTGAACCGTCCAATCGCGTCACTGCGTCATGCTTTCGAAATTTGTATCCGAAAGAAGTAATTGGAGCCGGAAATATCGGATTGACTAAATTACCACGAGTAAAGCCTATTTATCGAAACGAAATAATTATTTACGCAAACTTTCGTTCGCATTTGCTTTCAAGTCAATACACTTTTCAAAAGCTCGTGGGATTCGCTGCGATAATCATTCTGCTATTAAAGTCGTAGTCATCGACTTCCCTCATCCATCACTTCTTCTAATACCACCCTCGCCCTTCTGTTACGCGAAATCGTACCCAGAAAATCAATCTTCAGAATCTAAATATCCCATTTGATACATTTACTTCGACACTCGGAATGAATGAATATTTCAACCGCCCCAGTACAAATCCGCGACTCAGCGTGAGTCCACGCGAAACTGCCCGATCGTTCGCTTTCATCCCCCTTTCTTTTCCCCCGATTTTCTCTGTTCTGCTTCTCGGCGAGTGGAGGCGCACGCCAGCCAAGAGGGCGAGAGGGGCACGGAGCCAGCGTGGTTCATCCGAAATTTCGATTAAATGGGATTTCGATATGCGCGAAACATGTCCCGAAGGGAAATTTACCGAGCGTTGTAGAGCGAGGGCCCCTGGAACGGAATGGGGGTGGAGGGAAACGAGGTAGTTTTCGCCGATAGAGTCATTGGCCGTTCGGCCGGATAATGCGAAATGAAATTGTCACAATAATCGTTGGCGAACGGTATACGTCGCGGCTGGATAAACTTGGACAGTTATACGGGGTGGTCAGTTTATCCAGAGAGCATTACCGTGGTAATTCGTGCGCACCAGGGGCGAAGCAGGAATTCCACCTGAAGGGGAATCATTTTCGTGAAACTTTGTTCGTGCACATCTTGGGTAATCGTTGAATAACGAATTATTAAAAGATACAACAGTTGTTAAAAGGTAACGCCAGGATGCTAGACCAAAAAAGGGAGAATAATTTTAAAGGTGTAAACCTGAAAAATATATTCTTTTGGTCTTCTTTATATATGTTATAAGACTCTTAGTTACATTTGTAATAAAAATTGTAAATTTCCTGAAAATCACCTGCGAAGTTACCACTTAAATATAAGTAGATGAATTGATTTATATGAATTGAAATGTAATTAATAAAATCAATAGAATCTGAGTTTTACTATTTTTAAGATCTAGACATTAGATCGATTCTAGTAGTATGAATATTGTATATCACGTTTCTCTACGTTCTCTTTTTAAAGCGTTGAATTTTTGCAAACTGACGTATCTTTACGCCGCTTAGCCAGTGTTTTGGTTTCGTAAATATTTAAACTTTCCCTGTGCATCCATTTTGCCTCCGTTTATCCGGCGCGTATACATTTTTTAATTATATGGCCCATCCACAGCGGATGTAGGAGGCGGAAAACGCGTTTGTTTTTCTCCCCTCCGCGCTGTAGTCCGAATTCGGCGGACAGCAATGGTCGGGGGGGCCGTTAAAACATTAATTTTGTTCACGACTCGGAACAGTGTTAACGCGTCGCGTTAATTATTAACGCCCCTGCTTTCAAACAATCCCTTCAGCCTGCGAAATCCACGGCTACAGACCGATTCAATATTTCACCGTGCCCGCGTTTCTTCTTTATTACAACCCGTAAACGGACTGCTTTCTGTTTATTTGCCGAAATATTATGAACACTGCTCCCCACTCGGTCCATTGACGTTGAACAAATCACATCGCGATCTTAGAAAACGTTTCTATTGCCTTATTATGAGAGTTACACCATATAAACGCATTTTCATCCCCTTTCGAATTGGGCACCAGAAATTCGGCTTTCAATGTTTTAAACATTCTGTGCGATGCATTACTCGATATACTTAAAAATGGCTTTATGCGATAAATTCGTCTGTGGAAGTTAGCAAATTGAATAAGACGCGAATAAAGGTGGTAATTAGTGTGACGTTTCGCTGGATAATCGTTTTGAAATTGACTTTCTGGTTCAGCGTGTTACAATATCGAAGGGAAATATTGTTCGGGGCCGATCGAGATGGTTTTATCGAGCAATTTTGTAATTTATTCCGTCAATATACATGCAAATGAATAATATGCGGTAAATGTATGGCTCTTGTGGAATGGCGGGTGTGTGTCCCCTGTCAGCCTGCACAAATATTAGTCAGACAATGGTCCAAGCACACGCTTTATTCGATTTTGCACATTTGTACTAGCAGCGCTCCCTTTGCGCTTGGGTTTGTTCATTGACTCGCCTCTCTGGAATGTATTTAGATTAGACCTTGGTTTAATATGATTGCAATCCGTCATATTTCAAGTCGCCCATTATCTTTGACTTTTTAAGTAGGTATGATTCACAAGGAGAGGTTTCCTTTGGTATTTGAATATGTTTTAGAGGGCTGAAAAATAAGATATACGTGTTTTTTTTAGAGCAGTGTGTTTGCATGTGTGAGGAGTGAAATCACGTAAGAAGTGGATACCTAAAAACCTCTCCTTGTCAGAGAGTAATTCGATTTTTGTCATTGTTGAGTTATTGTGCTTTCATCCTGCAGTGGTAGGGAGTGGAAAACGGAGAGCGCAAGTGATAGAGGAGCGTGTATGGTCAGACGCACCATATCTCATTTGTACTTTGGACTGAAATACGCTTTCCCCAAATTAATAGGATCAAAACATTTACAAAATTTCGTTTACCTAAATGTCCCTATTACATAACTTGTTTCAAGTGTACACGTTGTTTTCATACACGTGTCCAGTAGACCGTATTAAAACTGTCGCATAATCCTTCGTGATCACACTTTTGTAACGTTCCGCAGTGGTCATACTGGGTCCAATGGACCCGGTCGATTTTCAAACAGTTACTGTACGAAGTGTATCAGCCCCATCGAGTCTTAAAAATTATAGTACACACTTTGAACATTTTAGAATATGTTACAGTATCGTTTTAGTAAGAAATGAAATGACAACATGTAAAAAAAAATTGTGAAGTTGTAGAGTCCTGAAAAATGATTTTTTTACTAATATAATCATAACCTTTTCCATTTTCAATTAATTTTCGTTCAGATGGTGGCTGATACAAATAAGATGTAGTCCTTTCAGAAAATATACAGTTTCTTATTAGTGTGAGTTTCAAAAAAGATATTTATTTTGAGATCTGAAGATGGTCAAACACGTTTAATTTAGAGGAATAACTATTTATTATTATTATTGAACGATTATTATTATATTTTTTATTCATAAGAGAGTAATTTAACAATGAAAAAAATTGAATCTTCCGCCGCGCATTCCGGACACATATATATATTCTGTGTTCATATTTATTATGCACACATATAACTTGGGGGAAAAAATATTGTCACAGCCATACACATTACATTTTATTGAATCAAATTCCTCGAATCAGAGTAGAATAAAATATTTTCATTTTTTTGATAAAATTTAGGCGTTGGTCACACATGGGTCCGAACAACCCACACTCAAAAACAATGTTTATTTTCTGATTCAAAAATTGACGGTCTCTACTGAAACAAGAAACCTCAAATTTCCGTAAAATGTCAGGCCAATGCCATTTCAACACCAAAAACTTACCGGTACCAAGATTCAAACTTAAAAAGCGGGTCTATTGAACCCAGTATGACCATGAAGGCTTAAATCATTGAGGTCGACTTCCTGATTTCGCAGATTACACCCTGTGACACATATTCCTGTCTCTAGCCCTCCGAAAAACCTTTCCATATTTCCGAGTATTGCACAAGTATCTCGCTTCGAGTGCCAAAAAAATCGCGGCAAACGATCCGGATCGCGCCACCCTCTCCCATCGATCGAATCTGCACAATAAAATCCATCTCACGGCGCAGAAAGAAATTTCACACCCCCTTAGGCATGTAAGTCGTACCATCGCGGTACCAGCAGCGGTTAATGAGGGGCGGTTGCTTTTTATATTTTCCATCCCCGGCGCACGTTCTCTCGCGAGGCCGAAAATTGGTCGAGGGCGAAGGCGCGAATAAAGGGAAGAGGGCAAGGGGCGGGTGGGTGGAAAGCAGAGGAATATCGATATGCGGGCGAAGTAAAACAGAATCGAAATGAGGCAGGTGGCGCTTTGAAGGGGCGCCGTTCAAAGCACACGTAAACTTTTTTTTTTCACAGCGAATTCGTCTCCGCCTTGTTCCTCTCGGTTATTGCTCGAACTTGCTAAACCGTCGCGCGGAAAACTGCTCGATCCTTTAAGGGATGGCTACAGAATCCTCGCGTTGAGCCCACTTAAGACGAATCCCCGATTTTCCATTTGTACTTTGAGTGTACTTAGTCTTTTCGTATTTTGAATATCCCCTCTTCGATTTATTGTTGCATTTAAAAATTGTAGGATTTTAGGACACTCGGGGGGTAGATTCTAGGTGCTACTTCGTTGTTTATAAATCGTGACGCGCTGAAAGTGAATCTCACGGATTCCTCTCGAATCTAGCTCCTCTATGCGAAACCCGTTGAACCCTAATCAACCGCGTTCCTTTGTCAAATGAGCTATGACTAAGACGCGTTGTTGATTATTGGTCGCACTGACACGAATATCCGATAATTATTTAGCTCTCCCGAGGTAGTAGGCTTCGCCGCATTGCTTTGATACAGAGAAATTAATTATTAATTACGTTGCACGTACGTGACACGCAGCTCGTTAGTGTTCGGGTAGCTTGCGTTGATACGTGATCGCTTTATAAAGATTAATTAACAATGACTACGAGTACCCGCAGAAGTTTTTTTTTACGCTAACGAAAACCACCGAGGTGTCGAGTATCATCGCGTTCGACGTATCATATAGAGATCACTCGATACCATGATATTAACGTTCGAATGGGTCCTGTTACCTCCCTCCTGTACTTTCGTAATTTGATGAGCAATGTGACAATGTAGAAACGATAACGCGTCGTTACTAATACTAAAATTGTATCAACTCTAACACGAGTACTAATGTAAACCCGAAGCAGAGAGCGTCTACTGAATAATTACTCAATTAAATTAACTTTAGCATTCTTCACTGGCGTATCAAAAGTGTTTATCCAGGTTAGATATTCCTCGCAAACGTTTCAATCCCCCGTCACTTAAAATACGTAGCAATACCAAAAAATTGAACATCCAGCGCACAGAGCACCCGCGGAACATCACACACGTCTGTAAGCTTCATTTCAACCCCCGAAGCCATCAAAAGCACCAGCATTCAGATCTTCATACCCAAACGTCGAGCAACAGCGTCGCCAAGTTCCCACCCGTTCGCTACATTCGAAAATGATCCGAGCAGGAGCCATGGAAAAGTAGCCAGGCCCAGGGAACAGGGAACTAAAGGCGGGGGGTGAGATCGAGGGAGAGGAGTGGCCGTTATACTAATTCGGCGAACGCTCGTTAACGACCCCTTTGAGGTCATAACTTTTGCCGCAAGTCCGGCGTGTGTTGGTGTGTGGCTGGTGGCTGCGCTTTACGTGCTCTCTCTCTCTCTGTCTCTCTTATCCTTACCCTATTCCACCCCACCATCGGCCGCCTTGACCGTTGCTCAGTCAGTTCGCTCCTCGAAAAGCGTCGCGACGCTTCCATCGGCGAGACGCGTTTTACTCGCCGGGATCCAGGGCGCATGTCCAGCCGATCAGCGCGCGGACCTGTCGTGTGGCGGCTACCCCCGTGCTGGTGGGGGTGAGAAACGTGCTCGTCACCCTCGAGGAGCGCCTCGAGAGACTCAGTGAGCGCCGCGAGTTCGCCGTGGCCGGAAGCGTCTCGTGGCGTGGCCGTTAGACGTGTTCGGGCGTCGCGAATCCTTCAGCGCGCCACTTTTCGACTCTACCACCCTGCACCCTGGGTGTTTCACGGGATCGTTCGTCAGGATCACCTGGAATAATCATTAGACAAGTAGTTGACGACCACCTGCAAGCTGCTCTCCATTGACTGAGGATCGATCGAACTCTTCAGATTCAGAAGACTTATTCGTCCATCGGCGGTGACGGATAAAGGGACCCTCACCCAGTGTCCCGTGATGCGTGGACCGAGGACCAGACCTCTGGAGCCAGTCCGCTCCCCGGGACTCTTCGCCTTCCACTGGCTCCTTTGATCGTTAAAATTCGACGAACATCAGACAGCCTGACGGAGAAAGTAATCACATTAAAAGGTCCCCAGGGGTTTCCAAGGAATCCTCGGCTGGTAGGGATAGAAAGGGGATAGAAAGCGATAGAAAGGGGGGATCCGGTCTGATCCCGGTTCTTAGGGGGAAGCAAAGGGCCGCGGGGCAGCTTCTGGCTAGCTGACGTCATCAAGAACAAACAAGCAGATCGAGGATCCGCAGGAGTGGAGATATTATATCCCAGGGCTGGAAGACGACGGACAAAGAGGCACGGTGGGTCGTTCCTCACCGAGAGAAGAGCGGAAGGGCCAGTTCACAGAGGCGGAACCCAAGGAGTAGCCGACAGACAGATCTTGGAAGAAAAGAATCCCTATTTCAATCGAGCCTCTCTCCGATCAGTGTCTCAATCAACCTAAGTCGCACTAATTAGCTGTCATCCGTCACTGTGTCTCTGGTGACAGGCCAGGGCCTCTTCGGTCCTGTTCCGAGACCTACAGGATCGAGGAAAACCGCTGGGGATCCCGGTGTTCCTCCAGGATGATAACAAGTGTCACCGTCGGGGTCCACGTTCCTGAGTCGTTGGTAGACTGATCGCTAGAGATACCTCGACAGAGAAGCCTTCCCCCAGCGAGATACAAAAAAACGATGTCCGACAGGGACAAGTGAGCATCCCCTCTCGCGCGTGCTCCCTTTTTTTCTGTGCTCTCTCTCTCTCTCTTCCTCCCTCTCTATCTGCACGATCCTGGAGAAGATGTGCCTGTCGCGACGCTTGCTGCTCTGCCTGCTGGGCGTCATCGTTGCTGTGAACGGTGAGTTTTTGCGTTTCTTCTTCGAGATCCTGATCCCTGGCTTACGCTAGTTCTAGACCTGAGGCTAGTTCTTTTCTCTCGCGACAGATCGACTCTCGATTCAGTAGGGATGAAGTCTCTTTAATACTTCGTATGTTCGACTGGCGAAAGGTGTTGTTAGCTTTTGGTTGGGATCTGTAGGCACGTCTTATTCAGCTTGCTTTGTAAGAGCTGGCCTATTCGCGGGCTGGTTTTGTTCGACGTGATTTACCGTGGAACTTTCGCGCGGATATTTTGCGACTGTTGCACGGTTTAGGGGAATTGCGTCGCAACTACGCTGCTCGAGCGAGCTGTTTGGGCAGAGTAATTGCGGGGGTGGTGCTTGTTTTATTGGCTCTTAAAAAATGAAAGTCATAGTTTCCGCTTGTTTGTTCGCGACGCGCTCTGATCTTCGAGAGAATTGCTCGCATTGTGCGCGGTGAACTTGCCGGGGAACCCGCGAAATGGGGTTAATTTTTTTCGTCGGAGGAACGCGAGCTGGGAAACTGCCATAACGGGCTGGGAAAGTTCGGGCCAGCTTGCGAGTGAAACTTCTTAGGGGGTAGTCTTTTTTCTCGCGCTTGGTTCTAAATTACTTGATAAAGTTACAGAAAAAAGAAACTTTGGTTAATCTATTTCGACGGAGCGGGGGTGCCCTTGATCCTTCAACTGGCGACACTCGAGATTTATAAAACTCAAGTATCCGTGGCTAGGAACTCGCTATTGATAAACTTAGCTATAAAGTTAGAAGGGGGAAAAGACAGTTTCTGGAGCAAGCAGAATTAACTTCTGTTCTCAAACTATCAATAATCAATTATAGGCATCAGGTGTTTAGAACATCGACAGTGCAAATTGAGAATTGACGAACATAGAGATACCTTTAATCCCCAAATAACCCTTCAGCTCGTAACTCAGATTAAAACACGTTAATCCCTAACGCAAAAGGAACCCAAGCACCCAGCGACATCCTAAGAACGTTAAAAGTATAGCACAGACGTTAGGTCTTCAAATGGACGGTAAGATGCTCGTCCCGAGAAGACTTTTCCGCGGCGCGTCGGTTTACAGCAAACAGTTACAAGGAAAATAAAAGCAAGAACAGCTTGGGTGGGGGTGGCTAACGGGGGTCGTTTTTACACGCGTCGGCAGATTTTACGGCGAACCAACCCTCTCCTCGTAATCTACGCGAAAGCGTGCACCAGTGGTGAAGGAGAAAGGGGAGAGGTGAAGAAAAGGGGGATTGTAAAAAAACGAGCAACGAAGAGGGAGAGAAGAAAAAAGCCAACGCGGATCGCGGGGCGTTAACGCGCGCATTAACGGCCCTCTCGTGCTGGGCAAATAAAAAACGATATGCATGGATGGACGGTGGATTTCCCCGTCGACCCTAAAAAAATCTGCGACCTGAAAAAGCACCCGCGAACCCGTGAAAGTGAATCAAAACGCGTTATTGTTCCCTTTTCCCTCTTTTTTGTTTCCTCTCCCTTCTCTCTCTCTCTCTCTCTCTCTCTCTCTCTCTCTCTCTTTTCTCCCCCCGACAACAGACTCCCTTTGTCGAGAGAGCCGCTGTCGATTCGCTTTTGGTAGCGAATGAATGAAAACGCGTGGCGTTTTCAAGAGTCCGTTTTCCAGCTGCTTTTCCGCCGTCTGTGCCGCGTTTCCCGGTTCCCTTTCTTCCTTTCTCGTTTCGTTGGCCCCGCTTTTTTTTCGGTCCCGTTCCTCCGAGAGATTCGTTTAGCCCGGCACTTGCACGGGGAATCGATCGTTATCCTAGGGAAATCGGGCGGACAAACGCAACTGGGGAAATTGCACTGTTTACATTCAATTACTTAAGAGTGCAGCTTGCAATAAACAAGATTACTGTGCGTCTGATGAAATATGCACTGGCGCCTGCCCGCTTAATTTCATTTCCCCGAGCGTTCTCCTCGCCGCGATTCGCCGGCCAGTCGTTCATTTTCTGGCACCGTTTCGTTGCTCCCGTTCTTCTATCGCTGGGCATAAATTTTCCCTTGTTTACGGGCCGGCCGGAAAGATAACAAACTTGGCTGCAAACTGTTGGAGAAATCTCGACGTCGCTCTTGTTAATGCGAGCTATGCGAAACGATCGAATATCGTTCGGGAACGAAAAGTGTTTTGTATTCGATTATCGAATGTTTCGCCGTGAACGTGTTAACGATATCGGCATAACTTCAGTTGTCGAAATTCGTAGATCGAGGAAAAGGAAGTAAATTCACGAGTGTGTCTCAGATTTTTATGAGCTCGGACAATTCCTATTTGCGATAAGTTTTAAAAGTAGTCCACTTGCGAATCGAATTTATCGACATTGCATTTTCAGTTTTATCGAAGTCGTTGACATTCATTCCTTACCGGGCGCTGTCAATTCCTCCCTATTTTTCGGGCAAATTTTGTCCACGGTGCGGAACGAACGTCGCGGTGACTAAAAGCGTCCATTTGTTTTTGGTGAAAAAAAAGAGGAGGGAAAAAAACTGATTCGTTATTGACTGAAACTGCGAAATGGCAAACAAATAACCGCGACGGAAATCAATCTAGATAGAGCGAGATGTCGGCACAGTAATCTCAGATTTATTTTTATTAATCCCGGCTGATCGACCTAGTTGCCCACCGTGCCGCGAATACTACCCCGTGAAATTTACCGTAATATTGCGATCGTTACGGTGTTTTCGAATATTTCCCGGCGTGCAAATATTTATAGGGGCTCTAAAGCTGCATCCTGTACTCGGTTGGAATGAAGGAAGTAAATTTTTCTCCGTTTCCTGGCATCGACTTCCCCGCTCGTCTTTCCCGTTTATATCTCTTTGAAGTGCCCATGCAACTTTACGATTCGACGAGCTTGTCGATCGAGTGTATAATATTCGTGAAAAAAATTTCTATGAAAATAAGGGCGGGCCTGCTGTCCCTCCTTGCATGGGAGAAAAATTTCGCGACTACTAGAATAAGTACCAGGGCACTTACTAAAGTACACGCAAATTTTCCGTGACGACTGTATCTTCGCCTCGAAGACATTACGTTAAAGCAGGTTAATATTTAGGATGTGATATTTGCGTTTAAAAAACTCTAGCCCGCGAACGTTCTACCCCAAGTAGGTACTTAAGAAGCATTATCTGTAATCTCTTACCACTTTTCATGCCGCATAAACCGACGCTAACTTGCTCGCTAATGTGATTACAGTCTTGTATTTCACTCGCTTCGTACTTGTCTCCCTAATAAATTGCTTGGCTTCAGATTTTTAATGTTCTCAAATTTAACCGCGGACGATCTGGTCGTGTATTTCTCCGAGGATCCAAAGGATATCTTAACAAACCGCCGATAGATCTTGGCTTTGTCAACAACGGAATTTTTATCGCGGAACCGAAAAAGTACACGCTGTTCGGAAAAATCTAGCTCTCAAGGAAGTTTTCCCGTATTTCTGTTCCGTTCGTCGCGCGGCCGGAGCGTGAAAATCGAGATTCGCGAAGGAAATTTGTTTCACCTCGCGAGGGGAAAGTTCGAACGAGTTTCGCGTGGAACGTCTTCGTTCGTCGTGGAAATTTTCGGCGAACGTCGACGGGAAGATCGATTCGCCATCCGTTGGACCAGCCAAAGGCCGCGCTAGGAATTTCATTCTTCGACTACGATTACACGAACCAAGTATTCGGTGTAATTAAAGATTCGTAATGAAATATCTTGTGCCTCGATCCAGCTGTATGGCGCCTGATTGATACGAATCAGCGTGCAAAGAGGTAGAATAGGGAAAGAAGAGAAGGCAGTACGAGAACTTCGCGGTGGAAAGATACCAAGCTGACGCTCGCGTTTAACTTGGGATAAAAGGCGGATACGCGTGTCTCGCGCTACTTAAAACTTGAAACCGAACTACAGTAGCAGCAGGTATGCTTTTCCTTAGGCGGAAGGGAACGCGCCGTCGGCTTTATACATTGAAACGCAATCAAACAAACAACTGAATGCTGCAGCACAGTCTTCCGCAACGCAAAATACCTTTGTCTCGCGCGACTTTGCCGCCGTAATCCGCGCGTTGCACGAATAAGGAGAACATCCGAGAATTTGTCCGCGTTTCACTCGTTACCACGCGAGGGACAAAGAGAGTGAGAGAGAGAGAGAGAGAGGAACGCGTGTAATTCATCCGTCTAATAAATTCCAGAGAGATAAGTTTCTTGACGCTGGGGCCTTTCAGGCGCTTCTGAAAAGCGATTCTGTTAATTGCAACAGCTGAGGGACGGGAATAGTTGTCGCGTGGGTGCAATTTGTTAAAAAAGAGGGGAATGGAAATTGAAACTGGCTGATCGAAATGGTTGGAGGATTATCTATTGAAATAGTTGTGTAGCTTGCTAAGGCTTGGGAATTGACTGTGTCGTTTCGTGTAATAGCTCGCTAGTAGCGGAATACTTGCATATAGCGTACAAGTTATATAGGTAGTCCAGTTAAATTAGATAGAAATGTGATCAATCTGCGGAATAGGTAATTCTCATTAGGCTAAATTTTTGTATGAAAATTTTTGTATAAATAGCAACAGTTTTTTGCGATTATCTCTTTAGATATCAGTTTTATGACAAAAATAGTTGTTATGAAATTTGTAGCTTAGGAAATTCTGTACAAAAAATGTTGTATGAGTTTTTTTCGTAGGTGTAACCATTTTCATGTATGAAGACTTGCAAAGTTTCAACCCTTATACTTTTGACAAGGGAAGATCCCGAATTCGAAAATTAAATAATTAATGGAACTGTGAATATATAGGCTATGTCCTCCTAAGTACAACTCAATTGTGTTTGATGTCCAAATTCACTCTATGAGGGTAAAATTGACCTCAGGAAATTTTCGGATTTTGTGTTATTATTCGCGAACTGTAAAAGATGGATAAAGTTTTCAGGAAAAGTTTCTTCCCTTAATTAGGACTATCATTTGGTAACTTACAGTTCTTACAGTTCGCGAGTAATAATACAAAATCCGAAAATTTCCAGGTGTCAATTTCACCCCCTCATAATTTTTTGAATTTCCGGGTTCAAAATCTTCCCTTATCAAAAGTATGAGGGTTGAAACTTCTCAAGTTTTCATACATGAAAATGGTTACTTCTACGAAAAAATTCATACAACCTTTCTTCTATAGAATTTCCAAAGCTACAAAGTTCATAAAAACTATTTTTTCGATAAACTAATATCTAAAGACATATTCGCGAAAAATTGTTTTTTTTTACATTTAACCCTCTGTAAAATTTTTAGTAGCGGTCACATCGATGGAAACTTTTGACATATTATTTAAAACATACATATACATATTATTACATACATATTATTTAAAGGCACATACAAAAATTTAGTATCCTGAGAATTAATTCGGCGGACAGATCCTAATTGAACTGGACTAATAGGTCCACACACTTCGTGGATTGCTACCTTACATTCAGATGTCCCGTAGGGTTTCGAGAATTCATAAAGAACATTAACCGTAATCTTTAATTTGCTCTCTAAAATTACATAACATTCCCGGTTGGTAATTTTCAAGATCATCCTAATCTGTGGATTTCAAAGAGACATTGAACACCGTCGAACGACAAACACGATATACCGTACCACGATACGAGTTATATCAGCTTGCAGCAGGTCGAAATGAGCGAGGGAGGATCGTTAGAGGGTAAAAGAGGACAAAGGCGAGCAGCCGTGCCGGTGTTTGTCCCGATTCATTATCAGCCGTGTCGGACGAATACGGCTGTCAGTCATTTCGAGCAAATTGTTATTCGCTGGTGGCTCGAACCGTCAATCAGGGTGATCGACGGCGCGTCGCGACGCTCGCGCTCGCGCGTGTCGCCAAAGGCGTCCAACGGGCCACTTGCCATCCCGCCCTTTTCTGCACGTCCCTGCGCACCCTTTATGAATTATTCAGCCAGCCAGCGTTTGCCAGCGTGTTGCAAAACAAATACATGTATATACGTACTTCTTTATCTACGTGAATTGCTTGGACGATAGTAATTGTTCCGCTGACGATGACCGAGAATTCTGTCGCCAAAGTTCGACCGGGCGTGTTTCACCAATAGAAATACACAGAAATAATCGTGACTTTAGTCTCTGTCCCGCAGATTCTTATCCCCGCTTGAGTGCAGACAAACGTAGACCCGCGATATTCAACCCGGTCCCTGGAGGCTGTAGAACGCCAGGTCGCTTCAGTCTGCGCCTAATCGCCCGCATTATCGCGTAAACGTGTGCACCTTCGATCGAACCTCGTCGACTGTTATCGTCGTTATTGACGGGAACCGCCTCGTAATTACGCGAGAACGTCGCTAAAACGGCCCTCCCCCGAGCGAGGTGCGAAGTGCCTCCACTAAATACTTCGAGCACACCCGCTGTACGAGGATTGTCGCCGTGGTTGCTACTGCTAGGGGAGAGGTTTGCAGGTTGCCACCCCTTAGCTTTTTTTATCATAACTCGTCATAAAATTAACGTATCGTTGATTTATGGTATAAGTTGGAAAGAGGAAGTGTAGAGCTACAATCCTGAGCTAGAAATCATGTAATCTCTCGAAAAAGAAAAATTATACTGCAAATTCTCGAAAGTATCTAAAATTGACTCCTTGAAATTTTGGCTTGCAGGTTGCCACCCCTAGAAAAATTGTTGAAAGTGTAAAAAAACTCAAGTCAAAACATGATTCAGAAAACTTTTCAACATTTATTAAATTTTATTTGCAGTCAGTGGCTGTAAACATGAAAATATGAGTGGAATTGCCATGAAAAATCAGATTTGCAAAATGGTATGGAATCATTCAAAATCATCATCGGAATCACAATTCGGGCAAGTGTAAACACTGTCGCGCATATCGGCACATTTCACGTGAACGGCTGTTTTGCATTCGTGACACTTGATAGAGTTGTTTCTATTGAAAGGAAGCAAGGTGGCAACTTGCATTCCGATGCATCTTTGGAAAATATGAGAAAAAATTGTCAATTCATAATATATTTAGAAATGTGTTTGGCATATGTAAATTAGATAAAAAAACAACACAGTACGAATAGTTACCTTGAATTGTCGATGAAAATGTTCAATTTACGAGCACAGGGAAAACACACAATTTCAATAATTCCATTTCTTGATAAACACTATATCACACTTCGCTCAGCAAACACAGTGTTATTGCGTCTGTCCGCTTCAGAGGTTAATAAATAGTGACAACTACTATTTTAACGTCGATGTGAGCCAGAGTTGAGCTTATTATTATTATTATTATTATTATTATATTTAAACGGGAGAACCCTTTAGAATACAGAATTTGTACATAAAGTGCATGAAGAATAAAATATAAAGAAAAAAATAAAATATAGATATAGTTAAACAGTAGATATAACGAAAACATACATAACAGTCAAAACAAGCAACAAGACTAAGGCAATGGCCGAACATTAAGGCGATGGCAGACTCCTCAGGAGTAGAGCCCTAAACGTAGTTAGGGAGTCTATGAACAAATCAATATTGGCAGGGCACTGATTCAACTCGCTCATAGCGCGATTAATGGAGTCAGCCGAGAAATAGCGATATTCGGGGACCCGAGTAGCAAAGAGGGGTCTAAGACGCAGCGCACGTTGTGGAGCAATGAAGCAAATCCGTGAGACAAGCTCCTGGCAGTTAATCTGACCATGGAAAGTTTTGTAAAGAATGACACTGTTAGAAAGTCGAAATACAGCAGGGGTGGCAACCTGCAAGCAGTGGCAACCTGCAAGCCTCTCCCCTACTGGCTTCCCGCCGTCGATCGTTGGGGAACAGCATACAGCTGTACGCTCATTGCTCGGACGAAGCTAATATCACGCTATTCGAATGGACATTCGATGCTGAGATAGTAAAAAATAGGGGTTTAGTCGGTCTACCGCGAAAGGGTGTTCGGATTATGGTCACGAGTCCTCTCGTCGACTCCCAACCAACTCGAAACTGCCTCACGCAGGCCCGAACCGCTCGCCAATTTGAAATGATAATGCCCGAGGGTGGTTGGAGATAAATAGCGGTTGCATCAGCGTTCTTCGTCCCCCTTTGAAGCCCTCACGAGAGCCACTCGAGCCCCACTAGAGGCATCGCGTTGCCAGTCTCAGGCCTTCGCGATGCGCGGAACCTGGCGTGGATTTCTGGCTGGGATCACTGATTACGCTGATACCACCGGGCAAAGTCGTGGTTAATGGGAGGCCCTCGAGATCGATGGGAAAGTTGTGCGTCGAACGCAATAAAGTAGAGCTCCAGATAGGAAAAAGATAAAGGGGGCATCCCTTTGTGCAAGTTGTAGAGACGATTCCAGCAGTTTGAAATGGAGTGGAGTGAGCCGTTGTATGGGCTGGCCTGAAGGCAATAGGTTTCGTGAACAATCACGAGTCACTGGATTCCACGAGTTACGCTGATTATTTCTTGACAGTGCGATTAGTAGTTGGCCGGGGTTACTTGAAGCGTAAGGTGATCTATAGATGGGTAGTACATTCCTCGAATGCATTTTGTAATCTATTACTTCTTGAAGGATACTCGTTCTCTATTCCGTAGAGCTAATCGATCACTTTATATGCTGTTAGTAAGATTCCACGTACAAACGAGGCGCTTTTATTTTAGTCACTTTATTTCTATCACTTCTGAGGGATGGATAGATTAAAGTCAGAGAACAAGTGTAGCTCCTTATTCCTGGAATGCGTTGCTACGCTTGAATCAGTGGAATTAAAATTACTACTTCGTAAAGGTCGCAAGCGTGAGGAACGGAGAGGTTCGAGATTAAATTCATTCCTTAGGAGATAAAATAGTTGCAGTTAAGGGGTTACATATTACGGTCTTGGCGCCTAATAATTGATCACTTTTGGGATTTTTTTAGCGAGAGATGTGATAGAAATTGAAAATGTTATAATTTTGTCTTGTTCTTGGGCCCTTTATTCATATAAAAAAATTGAGTGGATACATTTTTGTCACATATTACTGTTCTTTTTCTGCGGTTGTTGCAACAATCAGCATAACTTCGAGAATTTACAATCTTTTTTCATGAACTTTGCTTTAATCTATGTAGAATGACATGCTCAAAGAGCCATCGCTCCATTTTTTACATTTTAAATTTTTTGTTAAGATATTTCTTTTTATGCCATTTAAAGATCGAAATTCTAGACGAAAAATCGACTGCTTTCTTCAAAATGGCAAGATTTCCATATTTTTTAAAAATTCAAGAATGTGCCCCGATGGCCCTTAGAGAATGCCATTCTGCATAAATGAACGCAAAGTTCATTAAAAAAGGTTGTAAATTCTCGAAGTTATCACGCTAATAAAGAGGCCCTAGATTGGTGCAGAGGTTGTTGCAACCGCAGAAAACGAACGGCAATATATGAGAAAAGTGTGTCAAATAATTTTTTTTATATGAATAAAGGTCCCAAGAATAAGATACAATTATAAAATTTTCGATTTATTTCACACCTCTCAAGGAAAAAAAATCCCCAAAGTCACCAAATATTAGGCGCCGAGAACATATGAAACCGCTTAAATAACTGTTACTTTTCAATTTATTCGACAATACTCGCAGCTCAGAATTTTGAAATCGAGGCTCGAAGCAGTACGATTCCTTTCTGTCTCTCAGAACTTCGATAGTTCATCTCTACATTAATTAAACCATCCAACGAACAACTGTTTCTCCTCAATGAAGTGTATGATAAATTACTACATCAAATAGCAACTTGCTAGAATTCGTAAAATATCACGCATTCCAATTCCTTTGTTCGATACACCAACGCAGGAGGTCTGCATCGCGTAAACATTCAGCAGCACCTACCAACGTAGATATGGGTCTGCTCTTTGTCGACTTACACCGTGCAGCAGTTTCTCGACATCCGTGTGCAATACTCATAGCAATGTTCGTATGATTCCCGCGAATGTCTCCCGTGGAAGCGTGAGCTTCCGCGCGGATGGACGCGCTTATAGTCCTCGGGGCGGAAGGACGCCTCCGTCGCGACGCTGCATCGACCTGCAGACGTTTCCATGACAGACAGCCGGCTTCCTGTGATTAGACAGATCGATACGTCTGCCACCGTTTCCGAATCTTTTCCTAGACTGCTTAAGTATTCCAAAGAAAATCGAAGGGAAGAGATCCAAGGCACCATTTTAGATCCCGATCTTTATTAAGATCTATCAAGACCACTGCAGCCACCAAGGACATTCTTTATGCAATAACAGAGACCTCCATCTGCTAAAGAAAGAGCTCGTTACGACTTGAAAAGCTCGGGGATCACTCTGACGCGATCTTGCGTCGCTCAGAATGTAAAATGGCCATTGCTCGCCGCACGGAAGTGTTCGCGTGTAACGCGTGCGAAACAAGGATCCAGAACGGCTCGCGCGGCGACTTTAATTCCACGGTTGAATTACGAAAGCAAGAAGGAGAACGGAAATGAGAGGAAATCTCGGTACGACGGCGGATTTCATAAGCAACCAGGGATCAGAACGAATTCTTTGCAACGCGGCGAGACGTCTTCGCTGTAATGTGCAGCATGTAATATGCAGTGCGCAATATGCAAGCTCGGTAACCGAATAGAGTCGGAAGGACCCCCTAGCATTCGTAATTCAACGCGGCGCGATTCAAAACGGCGGCACCAGGGACAAGAGTCTACAGGGCGTAAGAAGAAATAACGCTGCCCATTTTCGAATGAAAATCTACGCCCCTGGACCTATGGATAATTGCTGAAACATTGAATATCGAGCTTGAAAAACGATACAGAAGGAGAAATGTATCGATATCGCTACCAACAGCTCCGCGATGTTTCTCTGTTTCACATAAATCGCTGGGAGATCAGAGTGGGGCATTATTCGGCTAAATTTTCATTCGAATATGTATTCGAATACATTTGTGCGAATAAGTTTTTATTCGAATAATCTTCGAATAAAAAATTCGAAAAAAATGAAATTATTCGACAATAACGAATAAGTTTTTATTTGACTGAAAATTTATTCGAATAATTTCTTATTCGAATAAAAATTTAGTCGACTCAACGGACGAATAAAATGATCACGTGGTTTCAGCGATGTATCATGACATCACTGACTGACACTCGTGAGACCTAATGTTTTAAGTTAGGTAACTCTTGTCATAGCTCACACTTTGCAGGAAGCTGTATGACCGCGGTATTACATAGAGTAGCGTTTTGATTTATTTTAAATAAAATTTGCTCATGTCAATTCATTTAAACTAATGAAAAAATCAATCTCTTCAAATTATAAGCGTTCATTGAACGTTTTTAAATACATACAAATACGCACACTTCCAGACCCACACGTCTAAACGTATGTTGAACACAGTACGGACTTCCATCGATAGATACCCGACAGGGTATCACATTTATTCGTCGTTTATTCAGGTCGAATAACGAATAAATTCTTATTCGAACGAATCTGGCTAGAATAACGGTACAGATTTATTCGCGAATAACGAATAATTTTTCGACGAATAAAATCGTCATTTGTTATTCGCGAATAAATCTTGGGGATTTATACGAATCCGTATCCGAATGAAAATTTAGCCGAATAATGCCCAACTCTGTGGGAGATTCGCTAGTGGTTCTGGTAACCTCTCGAAAAATGCAGCGAAGCACCCAGCGATTTCTCGTATTTTTCAATTTTCCGCGCGCTTCCAAACGGTGGCTTAGCGCCTTGCTTTTTTCCCACCCTTTTTGCGCGAAACGTCCCTTTCGTTTTCATGCGCGCTCGCGCGCGTTAACGAGGAAAAACGAGACAGTCACGCGTGTTATCGATCCCGTTCAAACGTTTCGCTCGCCTAACATGCCCGACTGCCTGGCCAAATAACGCGATTCGCGACGCCATTCGAAAAAGCTGGCCTCGCCTCGCTCGTTATCACGGAACGTTTCGCGCGGCGAGCTATCGAAAAAACTTTCTTCTACCTCGCGGGGAAAACGCGTCGCAATGATTTCACATCTCCGCGATAATTTCGCTCCCTCAAACACCTCGGCCGCAGCTCGATGGTTTTTAGACGCGAAACCGCGGGATTAAGTAACTGTATCGCAATCTCTAATTTATTATCGGCGCCGTTCGTTAACCGAACGATAATTCATAACTTCAGGGGTTGCTTGGAGAGCGTGATTTCTAATTTATCGTGGATGGTGGTAATTGAAGCTCAGATAACATTTCCGATACGTGGTTTCGGGCTGCGCGTGGATAATGCTGATGCGATATTTTCCGTCGCCACTGCGGCGTGCTTTTAAGTTGTAGGGGAGAGGTGGGATGAAAGGGACACGTATTGAAGGGGACATGGTCATTATCTCAAAGATAAAGGATCTGCCCAGGTCAAATCGTTTTTATTTTGTAGCTACATTCATTCATGTGTAATCAAGCCAAATTTCAAGCCGCTATCGTATCTGCAACGACAGAAATACACGAGTGAATTTTTTTGAGGTTCAAAGTCAAATTTTTCGTATTTCCTTGAACTGTTTTGTGAAGTACTGTTATCAGCGACTGATTTCTCTATAACTGTATCTAAACAGGTATTTATTTAGGAACGATATTGTATAATGTCCGATCCTTTTTGTTTCATATTGTAATTGTAGGAATTAAATTTTCAATTTTGGTGCCTTATTTATTAAAGGAACACAACAAAAATGTATGAAGGGGACGTTTCTTTTATACCTGTCCCCTTCAAAACCTTACTACTCTTCACTTGTTTCAGTGAAAATATGCCACCTAAAAAATGGGTTAGGATGCCATTATACAATTCATTATTTATAGCTATTAAGATCATTTAGTTACATAAGCTTAACTGTTGAGTTTTTAGTACCTATTACGAATTAAAATAGCTACTGTGATTTCGGTATCTGCATAAATAATAATTTAAAAAATGATACTAATATTACTTGGTTTTATTACACTGTCCCAGTCATAAACACCCATGTCCCTTTCAATACCGCGAATTTATGAAAGGGACAAAACACACTTTTTTAGGAAACGAAAAATATGACATGTAAATATAGAGAGAAGCTTAATAGCACCTTGTATTGTTATATCCAGATAACTGGCCTTTCTAATGTTACCAATTACAACTCGAATGATTATTTAATTTTTTTACTATCTGGCCCTAAACAATAATGTCCCTTTCATCCCACCTCTCCCCAACGCCTGTTTAACTCCAGGTTGTTGCAGAATATGTAGATCGAAGATAGTCTTACGAACGTAGGAATTCAATCGATAGTTTTCGGAGAGTAAAGGGCGGGGAATACAGGCAAAAATGCATTCTTTCCTGGCGTTCGTAATTTTCAGCTCGATTCTCTCACGCGTCGTTTGATCGTCACGAGGCACGGTGTATCGCGTGTTTCAGCTTGGAAAAATTCGTCGAGATGCTCCGTGCCGCGTGCACGCTCCTATTTACACGTTCCCACTGTAGTTTTACGGTACGTTTCGTTGCCAATATTCGTACGACGCCCCTAAATGTGTCTCGCCCAGGGTTTTCACCTGAACGCCGCCTCGTAATCCACCGTGCGGAAAAAGACCTCGTGTTACCGCGTAAAATTCGACCAAAGAGGTGTTCTCGCGATATCGAAACGGGAGGCGCAGCCGAGCGGCCACCAAAACCCCTCCTCGCTTTCGTCGCGCTTTTTCCCGGGTTCTTTCCATTTTTCTAGATACCAGATACTCCAAATGATTCAAACGCGAGGTTCATAAAAATCATTCATTCTATTTCTACAAACTAACCACTGATTAATCTTCGCAATTTACGACTTGGGCACCACAGTGTCAGACACCCGTATAATCGCGAGGAAGACGAGGAAGTGTGTTACTTTAAATTATAATGCAAATAACATCGTGTCTGGTACAGCATTAATTTCCCGTCACACCGAAACGACCATTATGGTCGCAATTTGTGGTTAAAATTCGCACGCACCCTCGGCGTTCATCTTCGTTTTACCATTGCCGCGGCTCGGTTTCGCGTTTTGCGTGTTGTTAGTAATAGCGGCGAGCACGGCTAAACCGCAACACGTTCGAGTGCCGTCGCTTCGAATAAACAATAGCAGAGCTCACACAAAAATCGTCAAACGAGCAACACAGATTGTTACGAATTATTACTCGCTATTCTACGAACTCTCATCAGAAACATTCTAACATTTCACTTGCGCAGCCGTGTGAGAGACCCCTGCAAGAGCTTGAAGTACATCGAAATTATCCATGGGAAGTGAATACTTTCCTCCGAGCCGCCGTAAAAATCTTTCGAAACTCGCGAAAGAATAAAGCCCCGAATCTCTTACGCGGGCGATTTCACACTCGGCCCCGAGTCCCTTCCCAAGGAGCCCGGGTAAACTAAAAATTTTCCGGTGGAAATTCGACGTTCGACTTCCATCCAGCCGGGCCGTAAAAATCTCTCGATCTAAATTCCGCGCGGGGAAGTTGTCTAAGTCCGCAGCTCTCCCCGTGAAATTCATTAAATTACAGGGAACTCGTAGCGGGGGAAGGAAACCCGCTGACTCCCGCAGATTTTATATATCGCCCTGGCTCTTTCTCTTTCTCCGCTCAGCCCCTTCCCTTCGAGTACATATCGTTTCCACCGAGATTCCTAGCGTTGGAAACGATTAACTGGATTCCTTGGGATCGCCGCGCACGTAGCGCGGAAGTTGCAAGGACCTCCAGTATCTTTCTTTCCCTTCCACGTTCGTTGAAAGCGACGCCCTCGGTCCCGTTCACGCGGCCATCATCATCCTGCGGGCTAATTAATTTTCGCCGGGATGGGCATCCTCGACGACGTCCGGGACACCGTCGTTTATGTACGCCCGGGCGCCGTCAAAGATGATGAAAACGTAAAGGCGTTATTAGGGCGATTTCATGGGACGGCCGGGGTTATCCGGCGAGCACGGGGATTATGGTCACGGATATAGGATAATAAGGATCCGAGGAGGTAAAGACGAGAACTTGGACGCACGTGACCGGAATCGCGGTCCGAAGAAAGCTCGAATTACTTTGACAAACTCTCGCTGGGCAATAGCTACGTGCCCTAGCGCGTCCTACTCTTCACTCTCTGTCGTCTTCTTCATCCGCCGCGCTGGTGCGTCCGGCTCGTTGGAAATCAACGACTCCCTACGTGTCCTCGAGATGGTATTAATTTCTGTCGTTAGAGGAGTATTTTCTGCCGTCGTCGCTTCAACCAGCTGCGAGGGATTCTCTGCTCCGACGAGTCTCTAGAGGCATTCATCTGGGGCTTATTGGGGTTGCAGGACGAAATACGTGGCACGTTTAGTGGGGAGTCGTGAGTGTTGTGAGAAGTATCTTATGAACAGATTGTGGATCGAATATTGGATGCACGGGGTTGATGTAGAGGGTATTTAAAAATGTATCTTATTGAAATAATTGTAGGTAAAGTCGGTATCATATATATTGGCCGGTGAGTTTCGTGAGGGGTATTCTCCCAGCATACAATTTGCCTACCTCGGTGCTCCTTTTCTTAACGTTTTCTGACTCGCTCTCATTCCATCTCGCTCTCACCTTCGCAGAACAAGAGTGAGCCAGAAGTGGTGGGGATAGTGCCAAGCTTTTGGGGTGTAGGCCAAACCGAGCTGTCAGCGTAGAAATGCACACATCAGAATAGGTGTGCGTGAGCTCCGAAAAAATTCAGGAACTTTATTGGTCAGAATATTGATTCTTTCTCGGTAGCTTCATCTCGTATTGGTCTACGCATAGCCTCGTAACGCACACAACTATTACACTAAGAAATAATGTATTTAAGATATCGACCGTAATTGTAGAAATAACACAAAGTGATAACGGCGCATTAATTCGGTCAGTTAAACAAGTTTTTTTTTTAAAAAAAGCTAATTTGCAATTATTAGGATATAAATTCCTCCGACGTTTCGGTCTGTGTTTAGACCTTTTTCAAGGAAGATACAATAAATACTGCTTTCGCTTATTAAGGGGACTAGGCAGTCGAAAAATCGATTTTTTTGTATTGCATTTTCCAAAAGTACTATCCTTTCTGAATAAAATGCCGCTTGGTTTATAGTAAAATTCGCAAAATTATAGATTTGACAGCTAAAAACGTCAAGCTGCAACCTATAGCGTCGCCTTTGCCCAGAAACTTTAAACGCGTTTTTCTCGAATATTTTCTTCTCTTCGTTTTTACCTTATTGTGAACGAATGGAGGTTCAGATCGACTTGAAAAAATTACAGGATGTGTAAAACATGTGCCATTTCCGACCAAACCTCTGATATAGTCCGTAAAAATTCGAGATTTTCATAAAAAAATTAAAAAGTCACCGGATTTTAGTAGCGCACAAGCAAGAACGAATTTTTCTCGGAAAAATCGCCGTTTTCGGCCACCAATCGTATAATTTTGATTTAATTTCTGTTTTTATAGGTTTGGTCGGAAACTATGAATCCAACAAACAAGAATCACACCTTTAAAATCGAATTACGTCACATTTTAAGACCGATATTAGGGCAAAACGACGGAAAACCGTTAAAATGTTTACCCGTCTGCAGCGCCATTTTTAAAGCACATATATATTTCTTACCATTTATTTCTCAATCTGTATGGTAGTAATAAACATTGGGTAAAAGGATACACCTGGATGTGCTTTCATTTCTTTACAAATAAATAAAGGACAGAGTCTCTTTCTCACGAAAAACGACTGCCTAGTCCCCTTAATAAGTCACACGTTTGCTAAGTACGTGCAACCCGCGAGTCGGTTGGAACGTGACGTATTTATTGTATCTTCCTTGAAAAAGGTCTAAACACAGACCGAAACGTCGGAGGAATTTATATCCTAATAATTGAGGCATTTGATGGAAAAAGGGCATACGCCAAAATGCCATTTCGAGTAAATCGGTTTCAAAGCTTTCATTATAGTATAACTTAATGAAAAGTAATGCAATCAAATCCAATTTTTTTTAAGGATGTAGTATCATATCCTTCAAACGTTTCGTAAACAGAAGTCATGATTTGAAAATGATATGTGTCTTTATTTAATAGTTTTATGCAAGTGGTTTATGTGCCCTTTTTCCGTAAATAGGGTAAATTCGTAACAAAATTGCTTCTTTGTTTAGTTATTTACATATAATTTTGTTTACATACTTCGTTGCCAATTTTTTATACATTTCTTAAATAAAAAATACAAAATGAAGGGCAAAACTAAACAAAAAATGTTATGTTTTAAGTAAGTATTAATTTCTTCGATTTTTTGCAGCAAGCTGTCTTACAAATCAATTTCATCTTTCCTAAATTCGCTTCTTTCCTTGCGGATTCGATACACGCCTCACTTTCCATAGTTCCTCGCTTACATTAAATCAAACGTATTGCACGACCAGACAATAGACAGCACGGCAGCGCGACCGCTCAGCGGCTATGTAGCTGCATGTCGCTCACGCTATGTAACAAAACAACATTTAGCTAATTTAAACGTGGGAGAAGAAATGTCCTTGATATATTATATATATATATAACATATTCCTGAGTCGATTTAACCGATTTACGGAAAAAGGGCACATAAGCCTATGTGCCCTTTTTCCATCAAATGCCTCAATTGCAAATTAGCTTTTTTTTAAAAAAAAAACTTGTTTAACTGACCGAATTAATGCGCCGTTATCACTTTGTGTTATTACACTAACAATAAGAATAAATAACAGCCAAACGGCTAGGTTCAGGCGGAGCCGAGCAGCCTTCACGTTACCCCACCATACTCTGCGAGGATCACGCAACTCCAACTGACAAATCCACGATCGTCAGATGGTGGTGGCTGATTTCCTCGCGATCGCTGTTCCCGAAAACGAATTCACCGGCCAATATATTTGATACCAACTTTAGGTACTTTTGTGATCCATGGCCACTCTGCATCCAATCAGTCGAATTGTTATCGAGGTCCAAGGAAGACGCAGCCTCCACCGTCCCAGTTTCGTGGAGGGTGAGACCCTCCTTCTTCCTAACAATAAGTTGTAAGTCGCCAGACGAAACGCGGAAAGGTTAGAAGACTTACGAGGAATAGTAGTCGGCGCACGAATAAAAGTAACTGGATTGAGAAAGAGGAACACTTCGAACCTTCGAACTATCGCGCGGATGTAAACTTGCTATCGGCGGCAGACAGCCCAGCCAGGCGACGGGGCGTGCTTCCCTTTGCTCTCTCTTTCTTTCTTGAAGAAAGCGTGCTGGGTAAGGGTGACAGAAGGCGCCGTAGTTTCTTCATTGTTTCGAGCAACTTTTCCCGCCGAAAAGTTGCTCGACGATGCAGCAACGAAGACGTTTCTTAAACGTTACATTGGTATGTACATATCCTGGAGGATTCAGGGCGCGCCGTTCCCACGAGGCAGCTTTTAGCGCTACCACTGAGGGAATTATCGTCGAACGTATCGCCACGGACGTGGACGATTCCCTCAGTCACGTATTTTCGACGAGGATCAGATTCTCTGTCGGCGGTGCTGGTCTTCTTTGCCACGAATAGACCTGATAAGATATTCCAGGCTCTCCCCGACTTTGCCTTCTTAGAGTGAATGCTGTCTGAGGCTTGTAGGTGTCTACTGTACCCGTTTGGAAAGGCTTTTGTGGTGATTCGATGGTTTTACTGGCGCTGAAGCTTTTCTCCTGTTTCATCAGGGGTTTGATGATAGGTAGGTTGATATTGGCGAGTGTTTTCTGCTTGTTGTGTGGATTTGGGAAGCAGTGAAGTTCTTCAGTGAACTGTGTTCTTAGATATTTTTGCTACAGAATCTCTCAGATCATTCTTCGACTGTGTTGAATTAAAAGTAACCGCGCAAAAAATCGTTGAGAGTCACCGATTCCAGGGCAGATTATTTCTAATAATTATTCATGATGTGTTCCGTGGTTTTTCCTCTGTTTCTTCTCGAGTCGAGAGAAATGGAATTCGATAATGTTCGAGGAGAGATCGATAGGCATTAAATCACTGACCTGCGAGATTACTGGCGGAACATTGTTCCACTTTCATTCTCGCTCGTATCTTTTTCTTAACGTAGACACGCTTATGATTTACATTCTACCCGCTCGATCTCTCCCCTTCTGTTTTATGAGAAAGCAGGAGGATACTTCTTGTTCCTGGAACAGGGGTTCAACTTTCATCCCAGGATTTTTCACGTGGCGGTGAGATGATAATTGAACCTCGGAAAAATAGGTTATTGAGGGGTTGGACTACTGTAACAAGGTCGAAAAATCGTAACCTTTTTTCACTTTAATATTAGTTTGAAATCTTTAGATTGCCATGCAAAAGGTTTGAAATATAAATACAGCTTGGCACTCGAATGTTTGCGCGTCGAACAATACTTTTAAAAACGGTGTACATGATTTCTCAATATGTATTGATGCAATTGTGACTCAATTTTGCAGACATCTCTGTTGCTATATTCTCTAAGCATCAGCACGCTGTTATTCAGCAAATTTTTAAAATTAATAGGCATAACATTATACTTAATAGACAACTTTTGCTTTTTTTGTTTTTGACAATCGAAATTTGAGTTAGGAGGTTTAAGAAAGACCATCAGTTCGCAGCCATCTCGTGACATATATCTATATTATTTTCTTAATTTTTATAATGGTTTCTAATGCTTTATAATATGTCAAAATCAAGTGCTGAACTGCAATTTAATCAGCTGATTAGTTTCTCTACAATTTTTATCAGAAGATTACCTATCTTTTCGGGCTCTCACAGTAGTCTACACCCTTAAAACACTTCACCTGTTTCTCAGTCCATCGACATGCTAAATGTGTCGAGCTAAAATCAAATATTGCCTATCAATAATTAAAATGACACAATCTTCTCTTTTATTCAGATGTTAATAATGAAATAGGTACCTATGCTATTTTTATCACCACTCGAATCTCAAATCTGTCTGACTTTTAGCTACTATTATTATAATACAATATGATATGTAGTTCCATGGAAATGAAAACTGTGTAAAATTGAGGAATATCGGTGAAAAATTGACACGATAGAATTCGTCTCGATTTACGTAGGTACATAGTATATATATATACAAGCGTTATTACGATAAATCTCATGAGCTCCGTGAAGGTCTATAATTTCACTCCCGACCTTTTGTTGCAACTTGCACCACCCCCAGGCCACTGTTACCACCCCCTTCGTTTCCCCATTCTCCGTTAGTCGACTTACGACTTATCCCCAAATCCCATTTCTCCCTATTCAGCAGGAAACAGGAAAAGCTACAGTTTCGCAGACATTCACAGCCGGATGTTCCATCACAGGAAATAGACGAATAAAGTTTCAAAGCAAGATTCTGCTGACCCAACACTGAAGCGCCTTTTGCTGTCCAACTTGGACTAATTGTGATTCTTCAGCTGACTGACAGAGATGCTAGAAAGTTGTCTCCTAAAAGTAATTCCGTCAGTTTCATAAGTTTAAATCAATGCTCACTTCAGCTGAAAAATCATTTGACAAAATTATCATCGAGGTTCTCAAACGTAGCTCTTACATGTCTTTCCAAATTCAATCATGATGATTTCAATTTACTTGCTCCTAGTACCTCCTAAAATGAGATGTCAAGATAAAATAAAGGCTCAGTAAGCGATGATAAGTCTAAGGAATGGTTAAAAAAGAAGTTCGCTATCGACAGTGTGTCAGCGCGTGATTGCCAGCGGTGGCCGTTAATGGCACCAAGGAAACGAAGGTGGAATTAACCAAAGAACTTTTAGAATCGATGGACCTTTAAAACGAAGTTTGCGGTTATAACCCAAGTTCGGCAATAGAATTCCTGAGTTATGGCTTGTTCGCACACGCTAGAGCCTGCCTAGCTGTGAGAAGTAGGAGGAAAATGGGCCGATGATCGGGGCTTTTCATCGTTTCGATTTCTCCTCCACTATTTACACTTCACTCGCCCCCTGTCTTCAACGAATTTCTACAAAAACTTGCCCCAGTCGCTGGCAAAGCAATTACCCCTTTCCTCATCGAAGTTATCAAAGAATTTCTCAGAAACATCCTAAATACCATCGAAAACGCGTGGCAGGTTCCGGATACGTTGATGCGAAGGACGAGCAGAAAATGGCACCTCTATCAAGCGGCGTAAATTGAAACGAATGGGAACTTATATGCATCACGGCGGATTCCAGGCTGTTTTACTGCCAGCTCATTTCATTCCCGGCTGTCGGCAGTACGGTTTTATTGGTGTTACGGCGTTATGGTTTTCCGCCGTTATTGTCACTCGTTCTCTTAACCCGTAGCTTCACGGCGAACGAGGGAAGCACGACGGGACAACCGTTGTCCGTCGAGCGGCGAGCTCCCCCACCCCCGGACCCACCCCCGTTTGCTTTTCACCCGAGCGGCGGCTGTGACTCTTTCCAGCAGTCCCTTGAAATTAAACCGAACTCCTTTCAGACTCCCGATGAGTTTTTTTTACGCGCCGCCAAGGTACACTTCGCGCGTACTCCGCGTTATCCGGGATCCTTCGAAGACCGACTCCCTTTACCTCGTTCCTTTTTCTGCGGTGGGAGGCGTTCTATTTTTAGGGGAGTCATATCTTTTCATCCTTCTCCAGCTCTGTTCCTGCGCGGTGGATGGGGCCGATCGCAGGAAGCTTGAGGGAATGTCGGAAATTTGCGAAGTAATGGAATATACTTCGCTGAAGAGGATGTGTGCTTAAGGGAGGAGTAGCTCAGGGGCGGTTTTCTTAAAATTCTGTTCAACCTGGAATTATGCGATATTGGTTCATTTATGTCAGAAGAATTCCTGCTGCACGGTGCAATTATTGGGGGACCTTAAATGGTACTTTTAGCAGAAATTTTGGGTACGAGTTTTTACAGTATTTTAGTAGAAATAAAATAATGAAGGTTTTTATTTGGCAATTACAATCGATTTTAAATTCGTTGATGGTGTTACATGGCTTTGTAGAAAGTATTTGGAATTCGATCTGGATCTTACAATATCCAGAATAGGATCCCATACGAGGGGTTGTAGACACCTTAAGGAGACGCGCTCGAAAGTGCCGTTTGAATTTAACTAGCAATATCGGGCGTATATTGGTGTCGTACGGGCCCGTATCAAATACACGATAAATTTTTAGTACCCGATTATTCCGGGGTCGATTTGAGGGGGGCTATCCAATAAGTTTGCATTATTTATTTATTGCCCGAGTCCCGTGAAAAGCGATTTGTCGAGTACCTCGTAGACATAGTTCGTGGAAGGGAAGGTATCTCAAGCAGCCCTGTTGCCACTTTTAATATGAAATTTCGAGGATATAATTATTTAATAACTTTTTAACGTTTCACGTGAAATGTTTACACTAGGGTGGCTTTTATTTTTGACTTTTGAATTTTCTTCGCGGCACTCCAGAATAGTTCCAAATAATAATAGAAAAGTCTGTGAAAAGTTTGAGCCCGATCGGATAAGGGGAAAATGTGCCCCTGGGTCCTTGAACATTGAAATAATTATTTAACAACTCACAAAATCGATTTTATATAATATCCTTCAAGATATTGATAATTTAAAAAAATATGTCGAACAAAGGTTGTAGATCCGGACGAGGAGAATCTTTTATCTTCTATTACTTTTTCTCGTGCGACAAACGGTTTTCGAAAAAATATTTTAAAATGAAAATATAAAAATAAAAATATATCCTTTTTAGTTTTTCGGACTTTCTTCGAAAACTGTTTGGCGCACGAGAAAAAGTAATAAATCATAAAAAATGCTCCTTGTCTGGATCTACAACTTTTGTTTGACATATTTTTTTATGTAATCAGTAACTTGCAGGATATTATATAAAATCAACTCTGTGAGCTGTTAAATAATTATTTAGGCAAATGATCAAGGACCCAGGAGCACATTTTCCCGTTATCCGATCGGGCTCAAACTTTACACAGATTTTTCTTTTATTATTTTAAACTATTCTGGGGCGGGGGGCGATCCGCCCGAGCGATCCACCGAGAGTAAATAAGAACCACCCTAAGTAGTTTACACGTAACTTTCGTTTTTATAATAAATCGAGTACAAGTAAATAAGATGAATCGTAATAGCCACGCTATTAAATGGTGCCACAAAATAAATTCTTCTCCAAGCGACAACAGCAAAGACTTGGACAGGTTTCGCTGGGTGTATAGCGATCCTCGGCGAGAGACGAGTAACAAGAAAGCTTTGATTCTGCCAGTATTGTTCGTTTCGCGACCGAGGATAGGTTTCCGATTCACAGAATTATTTTCCAATTATTTTTCCTCGCTCAATCGGTCCGTGGTGCATCGCCTCGCGAACAGCGCCAGTGTGAATTCATTTTTGTCCCATAAAAGAAACGACCCCTTTGTATCCGCCTTTCTCCGTGAAAATATTTTCCTCCAAATACGGCCCAGACGAATCGCCTCTTTTCAATGCTTCAACGATCCTTCTATGAGTCCTCCTGATCATTTCATACCTCTTACTTCAATAATCAATGCAAAAAGTACATATTCTCCAATCTTAAAACCTATTTCTCACTCAGCTATTACAGAGAAAAAATTCCAAAAGAGAAATCATACCATTACTATCGCACTAATCGTCCCGAACTTCTTCTGTTACGAAGATCGGTGCACAATGAAAACTGGCAGGAAAATTTGTGATGCATGTCGTGTGCTTCGGCGTTCCATCGCGGAGGACGTGTCCTCCGGTTATCGAGCTTGATGATATTAACGTGGCCTTCGCGATAGGGTCGACAGAAAACTGCAAAATTGGCAACTCGATGCAACCTGATGACATCAGCAGCGGTTCGTTGGTTCGTTCGGATATCGGAGTTAATGGGACAAAATATCATCCCTCTTCCCACACCCAGAACAGATAAAACGATACAGGGGAGGTTCGAGGGAAGCGTACGGATGCGTCGAATCGGCAACTCTCACGAACGCGGAAGTACTTGATATTCGTGGCCGGTTCAATCACCGGCGGCTGATTGGATCGTACTTATTAAATCGCGCTCGCCTGGCGATCGATAAGGTATCGTCGGTTATTTATTTGTTTGCCCCTTTCCAATTAAAGTTTCCGCATGCTCGCTGGAGCCTGTCGTCCGGGCACCCTCGCAGAAAGCACTTTGAGCACCGATAATCGCAATATTCCGAGTCCCATTGGAACAGTCGGCTGGAGATTTCAGGCATCGCGACTTGTCAGTCGTAACTTTCCGCTTTCGTCGCTTCCGTTTGCACCAATTCGCGTGTAACCGCAACCTTTTCCTTCGATCGTACTCGGCTGGTTGTATTGCTGCTTAAATCTACCGGGTGATTCGCAGTTGCCTGTGTAAATTTCGGCGGGTGAATTTAAAACATTCGAGGGAAGAAGGTATTTATTATATAAATAAATTTAGTAAATAAAAAAAATGATGGGACTTTGGGAAGGATGAGATTGAAAAAGGACGAAGATATAGTAAATTGGTTATTTCTTACCATTTTTTGCCAATTCAATTATGATTTGGAAAATAACTCACATCGATTTTATTACGTATCGCGTTCACTATTTAGATAGAAATTTCTATAGGTAATTTTTAGAAGGTTTCGTCGGTTTCACGAAACTTCAGTGAATTTTTTCCCTCGAACTCTAGAGTGTGGGAGATATTTCGCGGTAACGGAGAGCACCCTATATTCGAGGGAGCGTGTATCGAAGGCGAACGATCTCTCGAGTGGCCGCGGTCGAGTTTCGCAAAGCGGTGCTCTTCGGGGTTGATCACTGATATCAGTTGACTGATTGACCGAGTCTGAACCAGGTGGCCAGCCAAAGTGGAAATCGGGAAATGAAGAAAACGCGCGGTTCTGCGGCCAATTTCAACAGCTACAGCGACTGCTAATTTAGTTACGGAGATACTAGAGGAGCGCGGAACGATTTCCTTCGGTTCTGTTCTGTTTCTCGCTCGTCCCACCGAAAAACCACCCTTCCACGGATAAGTCAGAGTTGCCGCAGCAACCCAGCACGTTCCCCAGTCCTCCTTTTTTCTATTACGCGACATTTACTCCGGGAAAATAATGCCCCTGCACATTTCACTCGCGTTATCTGCTCGCCGGCTCGCTTTCCATGCTCGTCCGCTAGCTCGTCGCTGGCTTGCGAGCTAAAACCCCACCAACCAACCCCTCTGCCGTCGTCATTATCTGACGTACTCCTTGCAAATCAGGATTCTTGATGAGCTCTCCTGGGAAACTTGTCGCGGTACATTTAGTGAGGATTAAAAATTCGTAGCGAGTGACAATGAATAATGTCAAGGGATTAGACCACCTTGGCCGGGTCAAGAAATACCGCATATTTGGGAATTTATTTCTAAGTGACAAAAATATTTTTTTCGATTAAATTTTTTTAAAAAAGATAGAGATGTGTTTGAATAATATACACCATTTTTTTCAAGCTTTATTTAAAAATAAATATGGCAATTGAGAGTATACGGTGTATCTATGTTATTTCTAATGAAGAAGTTTTTGAAAGAAAATTTGAATAATAGAATATTAAGTAAAAGTAAATTTTCAATCGACTGACATTCAATTTTTTCGATTGGTTGAAAAGTAACAAAATAGCTACACTTTGAATCAAAATCCTGAGTTTCGTGTGGTAAGAAAATGGACAAAATGGTCAAAATTAAAATATCGCAAAGTAAGTATACAATAATTATTATTGTAAGACCAAAAATTCGAAATTCAAAATTCAAAATATCCATATTTACTCTTTTGAACCACAGTTTACATATACAAATTTGCGTGAAAATTGGTTAACATTTTGCCAGAAAAACTGACAAAAAAGTGTTAATTTTTAATATATTCGTTAAAGGGATTTTTTAAAAACCTGTTACGGGGGCTGGATTCGTCTTTAAAACACACACACATTAAAAAAATTTAGTTCTACGCCTAATAGTTCTCGAGATATTGCAGAAAATATGTTTTCGACTCCAAACTTTAGGGGCTGTTTGCACCCCTTCAACATTAACGATTGACGATAACAAAAAATACGTGCGAAATATTTTTCTGATAACTACTACTTACAAAATCCCAATAAAATCGGCGTTTGCGCGCTCACAATCATTACGAACACGTAGAAACTGAGCGTATGGTGATTAATTGTCCGAAAGTCATCCAACGACGAGCGGTTAAAGATCTTATTAAGACAATCGTTCGACTTAAACGCAGACAGACGACGATCCATTTAAGCGGCACAAAGAAAGATTCGTACAAAACGAAACAATGAAGTAAAGACACCAGGTCGAAAATCCCACGAACGGTAAGACGTATAAACGTATGGAAGCCAGAGGCCACGACCAATGGAAAGAGAAAGAGTAAAGAAACACTTTAATTGCGGCTTACTCCGTCTTTTGTCCCGCAAGTAACAATTAACGGTTTCTTCGGTCGAGTTTATACCTTTGGCAGTTGTGCAAATCCACGGCCCTCGAAAAAGATTGTTCTCGCCAGGCGGCTAAAATCCCGTCTATATGTTTCCCGCCCCTTTAGCTCCTGGAATATCTGCCAACTGTCATTTGTCTCTGGCGCGAATGACACGCGGCACATGTGTGTTTCCTAATCTGTCTTTGTGACGTAATGAACGCGTGCATCCCCTAACGATTCGCGCGCGACGACAGCCCCGGGGGGTAAGCTTCGAATATGAAGCTCTTCGATGACACAACTCGTGACGCTTGAGCTTGCAATTAGAATCTGTTTGCTCGTTTCGCAGATGTTAATTTATTTCGCTGGCGCCACTGAGGATCGAGGAGTTGTTTCATTCGCACAATCAGTGTATTTGTTTCTATCTCTATTAAAATTATTAACCGTCCATTGTCACATCTTATAATCACAAATTGGTCATACTCCAGCGTTATTTTTGAGTTACCATTTTCGTATTTTTGAATTTTTTAACTTTTGACCGGTAATTGTATATTCGTAATACTCTTATAATTATGTTCTGGGTAATAGTCTTTTTCTAGAAATGTAAATTTTGATATGATGAGATTTGTAGTTGAAAAGGAACGATTTTCCACGGTTGTGGAGAAAACGATTTTTTTTTTACAATAAATCCCCTTTGGAAGTCGTAAAGGCGTGACATTTGAGCTCGAAAATTATTCTTGGGGTGCGATACACCCCAGTGACCACAAAGGGTTAAGTATCCAGTTTGCTGTGAACATTAGTGAATGATATGATGGATTTCTATGATTCCAAATTTCCTCATTCTTGTATTTTTCTGTTCATTGTCACATCCTTCTATTCACGCGGAATAGTCTTCGAATGCAGTGAAAAATTAGAGAAAAATCTTGTTCGCACGCGCCACTACCACTGGCAATATCATTTCCCGAATTTTCACGAAAAACGGCGGATTGAAGCGCGCTAATTAAAAGCCCCTCGCAATCGACGGGTCCACCCTAATTAAAAATGCATCAGGACACGACTCCTTATGATTTACACGCCGGCGAAATTAGATTCCATTATCGAGACGCGGTTCAGGCTTCGCCCCTGCTCCCGAGCTTCCCTGGGATCGCTTCCGCGCCCCCCGATTATTTATATCGAAAATTGCCCATCGCGCGGAATTAACGCGGCGAGTTCGATTTTAATTCGCGACCCGCGAAACTCGCGTGCCCCGATTAATTAATATTTTTAATTAACGCAACCTGCGACGAGCACACGGGTCGGGGGAAGGAAACCACGTTTCAACGATTAGCGAATTATACGCCTGTATAGGGTGGTGTGCTTGTTAATTCGTGTGTGACGATTGGCCAGGGTTCTTTGAATTCACAGTTCAATTCACCCCATCACATTGGCGACTGGAATTCTTCTGAATCGTTACTGTTGACGCGAACGAAACGTGTCCATTACATTCACTCGCGTTTGCAAAAAGGTTATCGCGACCGCAATTCACGGCTGGATTACGTTGTGAATTACGTCGTATTAATCGAACGAGCCGGGGAGAATAGCGCTTTTTTTTCTCTCCCAAATTCTCGTGCAATTATCGGTGTTGTTGGGGTAACGAACTTGTTGGTAATTCTGTGTTTTCGTGTGCCAATTTTGATTTCACTGATACGCGAAGATGTCGTATGGGTGGATCGATCTCAGGATAATTATTAATCACCGCTGGCTGTACTGCCCCCGAGTACAGCTGTCTCTGGCTTCGCGTACGTGAAATCTCACGACCGACTAAACCACCCTGTGTTTGTTACGTTAAAGAGAGATTAGGAAAGCCACGTACACGCGAATGCATTGTACTCTAGTGACAGGATGAACGTGAAGCGACAGATATTCCGAGTGTTTGCGAGGCTGTCTGGACGAATGAAACCTCTGAGGAATTACGGCGAAAAGGGACAAGTTGGGGTGCCTCTCTTTTGCGAGTCTCTTGATTGCTTTGTGAATTGTGGAATTTTCTTAATCTGCAAACTTCATCTGCTGACTACCTATCCTTGGAGACAGAAAGAATAGATCGGAGATGGGTAAAATTTTTATTTAAATAAAATTTCGAGTAAAGAATAAAATTTAAAATAATTATTCGTCACTATTTCGCGAATAAAGTTTACCTGAGTTAACTTGAGCGTCGAATAGAATTTTCAACTTTAAGTGTAACTTTAACTTTAACTTTGTTGAGTAAAAAAAATTAACTTTATTCGTGGAATAAATTCTTGTCAAATAAAAAAATTAACAATATTCGTCGAATAATCTGAAGTTAAAGTAACTTTTATTTGATCCGTTATTTAAATAATTTTTATTTAGTTGAGGCCCAACTGTGGTATAGATACTTCTGGACGAAATCTCTTTTCCTTATATTTCTCTTCCAAAAATTTTGTACATTCACGCTGCAATTGTATCGCATCGAAAAAATGCCCAACCAATTTTTTTGTTTCGTTCGCTCTTTGAAAAAGCAACCTGTTTAAAATCGACTCGCGGGAGGGGCAGGGGAGGAGAAATGTTTCACCGATGGAAATGTTTTGAAATTCAATAACCCGTACCGGTTCGAATAAATGGCGGGTCGTAGTCGGCCGGGGTTGCGATACGATTTATCACAATAATATCTCGCATTTCGGTCGATCACGGTAAATGTTCAATTGTTAGCTGTCAAGCGGCGACGCTTGTTTAGTGCACCACTGTTTCCAGCGCAAATAGAGGCGATCTCCAATTATTGTTCTCGTTTCTTCTTTTTTTATTTTGACTCGTGTACACGCAACGACAGCTCTTGGCCAGAAAACTGGGAGAAAGGTGAATTACGATGGTCTTCTGTTATAAATCTAACCACCATGTAGAACTGTTCTCGTATATCCAATTCTATTCTGTATTCAGTGTTTCCCAACATTTTTTGAGTCGCGATCCCTTTTTATAATATTCAAATAACTTGCGACCAAATAATCCAACCTTCGTATAGAGTGAGGTAAATTTAATAAGCTGAAGAAAGCAAATTAAAAATAGATACTTCAGAATATAATTCTAACTTAATAACATTTAATCATCTTAATACCCACATTAAATAGGTATATTTAGTGATATTTAATATATTTAATTATCTTATTTAGTGTGATGGTTGTGCTTCCATCTAGGTAATCAGCATCTTCTTAAATTTCATAAATGAAAAATCAGTGTTTCACCATTAATAAAATATGGCAATGTGACCATATTAAAATAAAAAAGTGCTAAGAATCGTCAACTAAAAATAACCGTGGTGATCCACCTGAAAACATTTCTCGACCTCCACTGTTTGGGAACCACTGCCTTAGAAACGCGAATCAGAGAATTAATAAAATTAAATTCACCTAGAACCGTTTCACCAACTACTCTGACACGGTTGCTCTACATGGACTGATAAAATCCGTTCCGGGGAAAGAAACAATCGTCCCAGTTAAGCGAAGACGAAATCGCTAATGTCAGCAGATAGCAGATAAATTGGGAACAGAGTTGAGCGTGCCCCTTTGTCACGCTGTGCGTAATCGTGTGTGTTGAAAATAAAATAAAAGTTTGTATAGGGAAGTTGGTTCTGCCGGGACAGATTGCCTGGCATACGTGACTACGGATAGGCTGTTTTAAAAAGGTCCCTTTTCAGTCGACGTAGCCACTGATCGATTATGTTTTCATGCAAATTCTACTGGTAGCACGTTCCTTGTCATTGGAGCACCCTCCACCTCGCTGTTAATGGACTCCCGATGCCTTCCAAGAACGCGTTGCATTTTTCTTGCTCTCTCGAGGCGATTGCCTTTAAATAATGGTTCAGAGGTTTTACCGGGGATTTCAAATCGACCAGAACACCTATACTTGAATAGAGGAATTCTGAAGCTTGGGACATCCACTACTTAAGAAGATCGATCTTCTGAATGTAAAAAATGAGAATTCACCCTTGATTCCCCGATTGACAATTATTGTAGGCTATCTTCTTCTGATGCACCTTCCCCCACTTTCATCTAGCACCCTCATCTTCGAATTCTCCCGCCCAATGACTGCGCGTGCGCACCGAGTGCGAATGGTGGCGGTAAGAGAGACAAATATGAAACAGAGAGAGGAACGAGCGCAAAGCGAACGCGGGGGTTGAGAAAAAGAATGGTGAAGGTGTCGAGGGAGCGATGCAGGAGGAATTTCTGAAATATTTTTGCGGGGAGAATTTGGAGAATTCGGCGGGGAGCGGCGCGCCGCGAATTCTTGGCGGAAATTTATGGATCCTCGACGAAGTCTCGGTCGCGCTTCGTTGCGAGGCGGGAGATATAATTACGACGCGGAGCGTTGCAGCAGAGGCGACGGGGGCGGTACACAGGGGAGGAGTGTTTTATTATCGCATTCGGTAATAGCGAGTCGGGGTTGCGTTGGGAGTGGTTAAATTAACGAGTGTAAATCGATACAATAAACTCGGACGGAGGTGGGCGCCGTTTAACTTTTCAGCGATTGCTTAGCCGCAATTACTTCGATAATCGCGCGCTAATGGTGGCTGAGGACGACTCGTTATTCGCGTGTAATTCCCCGCTAACGCGGGGGAATATTTACATAAAGATCCCGGGAGATATCGTCCCGATTAACGACTGGCTCCTCCAGCGAAATTATGTGCGGCTCTTGGCTTGAAATTGATTAGACCAGGAGGAAAGTTTGCTTCTGAGGGAAACAGTTTCCTACTTACTGGCATCTTCACGATTCAGCAATTTTATCAGGGATACTTTCTATTAGGTACTGCGAGCTGACGGAGTGGAGGATGCAGACGACGAGCTTCTTCAATTTTACAGCTGATTTTCGTACCGCTTTATTGCATTTCCCATTGCAATGCATTCTTCAATAGAGGATCAACTTTCAGGTTGATCTAAACGTGAATTCGTTCGCTGGCAATTGTGGGGAGATTAGCGAGCTACGTGGAATATACGAATAGATCGGAAAGGTCGAGAATGACGCTTGATATTCGCCCATTTTATTAAAGCGTGACAAAGTATTTTTAGAATGCCTAAAAACATCGCGGTCGGGGAGACAGATGTAGTTAGGACCTTTTTACTTATTTGTTTCATTGATTATTTAGGTACATGATATTTAGGACTTCTCCTAAATATCGAACTCAGACTCGTTGTTAATGCAAAAGAGTTGATTTTCCGCTGTAGTTGTCGATGGAAGGCTTGATGAACACTTCTTTATATTAAATTTTATAGTCGCTTATTACGACGTAAACGTGCTGGTATTGTAATTGCATTATGCAGTAACGAGTGACATGTGTAAATTTTTTAATGATTCCTAAGTGCTCAACAGAAAATAGAACAGTTTTGTTTGTATGTGACGTTTTACACTTGGTTTATTTACGCTTGACCTATCGAATATAAGAATATTAAAATCTATGATGATTCACAGTAGTAGGGCGGAGCATTGTCGACCGAAGTAGTATAGGAACGTACAGATTCAGACGCGCCAGTGCATCAAGATAAGTGCGGGAAGATTAACGTTTGGAAATGAATTCATGTCAAGTCGTTACGAAAGCCACTGACAATGTTCAAGTTTATTCGATCCACAGTAATTGATATGAATTTTAACTCAATAATCCAAAATAAGGAACACAACGTTTGTTGTGAGCTGAGCGTCGCCTTTTTCTGGAGGACGTAAATCTCTGACGGTGCAACGTCACTTTCTCTACGGTTGATTACATCCACCTAGAGGTCCGGAAAAAGCATAGGAATTTTTTTTGGGAAAGTATAATTGAAAATCATACACAATGTTTTTCTACTCAAAGATACATCTTCTAACTATATTATTCTAAATTTTTATGAGATATTATTATTAATTAAAGGAGATATCGGTTTGAATGTGAGTCGTGTTATTTTTTAAACATTAGCTGGTGGACATTCCCTAGGCTAAACGATGCAACTGAAAGCAAACATTCAAATGGCAAAGGAGTTGGTGAGTCGGTGGTCACGAAGACGTCTGCTTATTATGACGGCTTATTATCACGCAATTTATGAGTTTACAATAGCCTACCAAGCGCGCACTGACAAACCAAGTGTCTGCCAGCTGAAATTTCAAAATAAAAGGCACTCTTGTGCATCCTTGGTGGTCCGGCGACGAACTAACGTTCAACAACGTTCCACACCCCTCTTGAATTTTTTCACAAATTTCTCCGCACTTTGAAGTTCAGAGACTCCTTCCAATTAGGGTGGTTCAGTGTTTGCAAGGTTTAAAAGAATATTCCTATAATATCTAATTCAGTGTACCGTGCACTGTCATAGACGGAAATTGGAGAGACACGCAATGCTTCGATGCTAACTGGTTGTTATGCTGGTATCTCGGCGCTGTTCGATCACTTTTATTTCTGTCTGCCCGCGGGCCGTTATTTCGGAACTTGTTTCACTGATATCGCGTATGGACATGCTCCTATACTGAATATATTCTCCCGGGATAGAGGTATTGCCGGAATCTCGTTCATTCAGCGTCACGGCGGAGTATAAATTCTCCCGACGTTAAAAGATTCATCGACAAGAACGTCAATACTTGTACGTTAGTGTCAATGTAAACCCGTTTAAAAATAAAACTTACTAGGAAGCTTGCTGTTCTATCCATTGACACGACAAATGATTTTCCTTCGGTTGCCCTCGATCAACAAAGTGTCACACTTTAATTGTTGCAATGCATGACAGCTTAAGGGGTCTTCCTAGTGTGACGGCTGAAAAGAACTCAATTTTCCAGGAATTAAGAAAAAGAAACAAATATTATACGTTATAATAATATTACATATTATAATTTTTTGGCAATCAGCTCTAGCATCTATCAGAATTTTTTTACATACAATTTTCTTTATAATCTTAAAAGGTGATAGAATAAACCTACGAACACACAAAATGATACGTGCAATACACGTTTCTTTTTTAATTTCCGGAAGATTAAATTTTTCCCAGTTGTCACACTAGGAACACCCCTTAAGTTACCCTATTACGAACCTTTACAACTCTAAATCTCATACGAAACATCTATTTTATTGCCCACTAATTAAGAGGAATCTAGTCTAGGATTAATGCTCCAAGAATCAGAATCCATTCTCAAGAATAATAGTGATAGGATCGTAGCCGAGAATCTTTCCCGGCAGTATCTCCAACTGCCGTTTAATTTCACGAACAACGTGCACCACTGTCAGAGAAGGATGGAGGGTAGACGAGCTGAGTGGAGAGGGTTAGAAGAGCTGAGATGACGGAATCCAGGGGGCAAGTTTGAACGCGGGGGCAAACTGCGGGCATCGTTCACCGGGACACGCACGATAGAAAGCAAAGGGACGGTGCAAAAGGGTAGGAATGTCGAGGGGGGTTAGAGAAATGGCCAGGTGACGGTACGCGAGGGTGTAGGTTTACACTTGGCCCGTTAAAAGGTTCGTGTTCCTCCTCTTTTACGAGAGGTGAAACGAGACGAGATGGAATTGTACGTTCCCTTTCACGGTATCCCAGGGGTTGGCTTGCCAAACAAGAGGATAGAGCGGGGCCGATGGCCGGCTGAACTGCGCCAAGATTTCTTTGATCGGCTTCCCGCGCTGTAATCGATTCGCCGAGGCGTGGAGCGGGTGCGAATGATCGCCGAACTTCAAGACGCTCTGGCCTGCTTCCCATGGAACGGCTCCTCTCCTCGTTTCGCGTGCCAGCAGAGCACGGCGTGTGTCTGGGAACAAAAGTGTGATCGAAGACGCGCGTTTAATACCCAGCCGCGTCTACGGTCCAGCGGCCGAGAATTCCGTGTCGACGAATATTCTTGGCAGGATCTTGGAGACTCAGCAGAATATTCCGACAGCGATAGGCAATAGTTTATTTCTAGAACCTCCATCAGTTTCACTTAGAGCACCGAGTTAGTTAAGGGTTCGTAGCAAAGGGAAGAACCAGCAGAATTCGTTGTGCATTCGCTAGGGGCGCATCCCGCTAATAGTTTTCACCGTTCGCGTCGAAATTTCCGCTCGCCAAAGGCAAGAACCTTGAACGCGTTAATGATCAAAGAAGGGTGAGCGTCATCTGCATGCACGCGCAGGGATTTTCTAATCAGCACCCCTCGCCTTCGCGCGTTCAGCTGCGGCGCAAAGGTTGGCTGGTAAAAATAGATGTTACCTAATTTGGTTTGCTGTCACGGTTTCGCCTCGCTGCTCGCGTAATTGCGAATGGGGAAGTGTCTTTACGTAGCGATAGAGCTGCTTAAGTGGTATGAGATTGTTTATGGTCAGACGCGGTGTTAGGGGATGCTGCGTGGTTACAGTAGTGTAGGTCAGTGTTTGGGTGGCCGCGTTGTTTGGTGGTGGGTACATTGAACGTGAGATAATTCGTTATTAATTATATTGAATAAGGATTTGTTTATAGAGTATCATAGAGTATTAATATTAATATAAGGCACGTTGTATAAGGTAAATGGCCCAATGCTTAAACAGTTAAGGCAAAGGTTGCGGTTACTAAGACTTTTTATAATTAAAAATAATATAATTTGATCTAAATGTGTATCCAATCGTTAGACCGAGTCTTCTTCTTTCAAAAGATGTATTATAGAGTATCATTTATATAAAGAAAAATATTAAAATTTATAATTTATAAAAGCGTCCAATTGACCCAGTGATTAAACAGAATTTACGGCATGTCCCAGTGATTAAACTTAGCTGTCCCAGTGTTCGAACATAAAATAAAATTGAATAAAAATCGTTGATAAAACAATAATTAACATTTCTTTATATTGCAGAACTTTAAGAAGTTCGAAAACAAATACGAAAACAATAAAAAGTAAAAATAAAAGCTTATAAAATAAAAGCTATGACTTTATAACCTAAAATAAGGTAAATGGCCCAGTGAATAAGTACCGTCGTCTAACCACCATGCCACCATTAAACATGCGTTTAATAACTGGTCCGTGCCATGTTATCGTGTACTAGTGAATAAACGCAACAATTTAAATATTAAAAACCAAAAATTAATAAGAGATCCAATTAATTTTCAAATCTTCAATATTTAATAAATCCAAAACAACTGTACTATTTAAAAAACGATAAAATATTAATTAATTACAACCTTAACAAAAATATTCTGTTGCTTGCTTGAGCCCATTAGGTAAGAAGCGAGATTGAAACTGTTGAAGCTTTACTGTACAATAATATTTTTTCTTGACATAACTATTCAGTGATGTAAGCATATAATTGTATCTATATAAAGCTAATACATTTTGCAATTATATTTCGATCAGATTAAACGTTGCAAATTAGTAAAACTGTTATTATTAGCAAATTTTCTTCTCAATTTTTAATTATTGGGGCTTGTTTAAGCACTGGACCATTTACCTTAAAGCCTTCATTCGAATTACTTTTTAGATCAAATTTTAATTCATTGGTCTTTTGCAATTGATGATTGGTAAAGAATTTGAAAGGGAGATGCAGCGTGCTTGGTACAGCTAGGAATTCTGTAAATGAAATTCATAGAACTACAGGATATCGCGGCGGGAACGAGGAAATGGGACAAGGTGGCTCGAATCGTGTCTGTGAATGAGAGAATCGATGAAACTCGAGGAGACACAGGAGGACGGGTGTTAAAACGGTACGAGAGGAAAATCTTGAAAAACGATTGAACGTATGCATCGATTGGGCCAGGTGCTGGGTAATTAATGCTCCGCTTTAACTACCGCTGAAGATGTGTTCGCGTTCGAGTGAGGTGTCGTGAATTCGTGAGAGAATATTGAATATCGATTGCGGGAATAGAAAAACGCTTTCACGTTTCATGTAACTTCCGTCGTCCCTTCTCTTTCGTTTTGGTAACGTTAAGGGAATCACGTTCTTTCCTCGAGCATTACATCGCATACGTTATTACGTATTTACTTCCAATTTCGAATGACTTGCAATGATTCACGCGAGCCATTCGAAGTGGTAGCAGCGAAGGTAAAAATCCTCGACGAAGATAAGCTCGACAAATCTTTTACGGTACAATAGGCAAGTTTTTACTGCAATGGCCCAGGCGGGGAATAACACGGAGGAGCACGGTTAGTTTTAATGCGATGCTAATCTGGAAGTTTAGTGGCGTATTGTTAGCATCTGGTTCGAAGTGCGAGTCAAGTCCTATCTGTGTGAAACGAAACTTCCCGTATTTCCTTTTTACGCCAGTGTGGTGGGGGCTCGGAAACCGCCGTGAAAGTAATACAAGGAAACGCTCGTGTTTAACGCGAGGCGAGCAGACAGTAAGATTGTCGAAGTTCTCGTTCAATGATATCAGAAATTAGTGATCTCCGCGAATACTCCATTACCTCTAAATTCATACGCCTCCCCTAGATCACTCTGTTATTACCCAGCGCGTGGAAATTGACAAAGAGGCAAGCGCAACGTTCCATTTCAAGCGAAACTTTTGCACACCCCTACCAGAACCGCACGCGAGTAAATCATCGAAATGATCGGAGCAGGAAGCTCCCCCTCCCCTCCGCGGACCCCTGTTAACCGAGCATTTTTCGTTTTTATAAACCCTCTGCGCCCATAAATTCCCCATCCTCCTTCAAAAAAAAAGGCGGGAAAAAAACATTGCACACGTGCAGGTGTTGGAGACCGACCAGCGCGATAAGTCTAACATCGCGAAAATTATCATAGCGACGATTCTTCCTTCTTCCCTTATTTCCCTCGTTAAAACCAGTCACCGAGCGCGCGAATCTTTCGCTATTAAATCTATCAGAACGTGTTCGACGACGATGCCTCATGTCAAAGCGCTGCAACTAGGCGACGGGGGAAAATAGAGGAAGGAATGATAAATAAAAGTTGCATACGTACGACCGACGCGAAACCGCGCAGGAATATACGATCGCAAAAACGTTGAATTATTACGTTCGCAGTTTATCTCGAGCTGGTGCGGCTCGGTCTCAAGCGGCGGCGCCGAGCGAGCCAGCGAAAGCTTCGCTGCCGCGGCTGCTGATTCACGAAAAAGAGCCGACCAATGAACGTCATCCCTGCTTATCAGCGAGAGTTCATTAGCCGCGAGAACAGCGTGTCATGGAGAACGTCGACGGTGCTCTCAGGGAAAACAGGAGCACCGGAAGAGGAGCCTGCCTAGCTGAGCCTCTAGGGAAAGCGTGGGGCGCATAATGCTAGCGGCTGCCTCGCGAAAACAAGGAAGAAAAACACGCTAACGGGACATCGGACCGGATGGCGGGTCGAGCAGTCCAGCCGCGCAACGTTGCAAGGGGTTGCTGGAGCGTATCGCCGCTAATGCATGTACAACGGTGCCAGCAGGAAGAATTGGTAACGCTGGGCCATCGGTGGATACCAGAAAAGTAATTTAAAATCCGCTACCTCGTCCCTCGTCGAAATGGCTGGGATACGAAAAAAATGCGCCTCCTGCCAGTTTCCCACGGGGGAATTGGGGTGGTGGAGTTGGGGGTCGTGGAATTGGAGGTGGTTGAGGGATACTGGTTTGAAGAGGAAAATAAGTGGAGATTGTGTGTATTGGTTACTAGAGGGGAATGATTAATAATCGTAATGAGTCTTGGGAAAGATTGATCACTGAGGGGGTGTGGAATGGTGGTTATTTTCTGCTTTTCAGGGCTGTGAATTACGACGTCGCGTTTGCATTGGAAGAATTCTGGTGGACTCTGTGTTTAGGTGAAGGGAAGCTAATTTAGGTCAGCAGTCCGTTGGAAAAAATTCTGTTGTGAGTAGAGGTTTTGAGGAGGAAATTTCTGCAATACAAAGTCATTCTCGGTATGGGGTTTTAAGATCATAAGAGTTCAATGGGGGATGATGAGATATGGAGGTTGTTTTAATAATTGACTCATCGCACTTGTAACAATAACAATGTTTACTGTATTTGATATGAGTAATCACTATGTTGTAAAAGGGGAGATTGCTGATTTCTCTACGTGTGTACTTGTGAATTCTTTTTAGAAGTGGGCGATTCTACCCGATTTTTTTTTCTGAAGAATCGATTATTTTATCGATTATTCTAAGAATTGACTCGATAACTCGATTATTATCTTAACCAAGAGTCGAGGAAAAATCGACGTTTCGTATTTTTAAGAATTTTCTAATTATAATCTTTTATTTGTCACTCTCTACAAATGAAAATGGATTTCGCATGTCCTAAATTAAATAAACTCGGTTATTCTTAGAACCGATTATCGATGACTCGATTATTATCTAACCATGAGTCGAGGAAAAATCGACGTTTTGCATTTGTAAGAATTTTCTATTCCTGAATTGATTCTATTCCTGTTCATTTTCTGGGTCACATTTTTTATCATTCTGTTCACCGATTCAACGATTCTTTTTTAAAATAATAAATTTCCGTGTATCGATGTTTCCTTAGAATCGATTCTTAAGTATCCATTTTTTGTAACGGAATCGCCCATCGCTAAGTATTTCTGTTGACTACTGATCTAAGGAGAAGACTAACATCGTGCAAGAAACCTATGGAGCCTCTTTCAAGGGTGTGACTTGTAAAATAAAATCGTTTAAAGAGGGTAACTCGAAACTATTTTCTATTGGTCGAAACGAGATGTGGAAATGGATCATGAAAACAGTACAGGAAAGGGAAATCTTGAGAATCCGTGACGGCGTAAACACGACCGGCGAAGCCATCCCAGTCATCCTGGGGAACTGTTTCCTGACTCGGGCTAATAGCCGTGATTCCCGTGCCGTAAAAGTGAATTTACAACAGTTCCAGATCTATGAACTGCGGACTGACAGACAAACTGTCTGCCACTCGAAGCAGACGAAACACAAGACTACAAGTCCTCAACTTCTAGAAACATTCTCTCCTCAACAAATTCTCTAATTCAGAATCATTGCTGGTTAATGTACTTATTCGTGGAAAAACTCATGCAAGATTTGAGGACGATTCTGGCAAAAGTTCGTATTTATGCATCGTTAATGTTAGCAGTATCCTCAGCGCGGGAATTAATGAAAAAACTTAATGCGTTCCCGTTCAGGATTAACGTACGCGTCCCGAGAGATTCAAGCGCTTGCAGCAGGTCCATAAGTCTACAAGAATGTGTCAACCCCGTCTGCTTAATTAATCCTCCACTTTTCTGTCCCGCTGCTTCTAAGGTCTCCCGCCCGTCCCTTTTTACCCTTTACAAACTCCCTTTTGATGCTCGAGCTTGCCTCTAACTTCCTCCGCTAGCAGTCCGAGATGAATAAGATGCTTCTCTGCATCGGGACACGGGGCACACTATTTAATTCTGCAATCTGTCGCTCTCTCAATTTATTAGAGGCCTTTTAATTATCGCCGTGGATAAAACACAAGCGAGCTGCGGGAAGAGTCAACAATATACCTACGCCGAGCATTCTTTTCACTTGTCCCGAGCAGATAGCCTTTGTTCTGTAGCTACTTACGATTCACTAGACTGGAAGCTTCCCGCAGCAGATTGAATAAAAATAGAACTAGTATCCCGCCACTTTATCAACGAAATTTTAATTATCATTTCAACTGCGAGACGTGGGCAATCCCGGAACAGAAGCTTGTTAGAAAAAGAGAACTCGCGGAAGGACTTGTTGAAATAAGTAGACGCGTGGTACCCTAACGAGCCCCCAGGCAGAAGGAACTTACAGTTTGGCAGAGCTTTACGGTGGAATATCTCGTGTCAATGGAAATCTAAATCGATTCGATCTCTCGGAAGAGTTCAAATGTCGATCCGTAAATACAAGCCGCGTGCTCGCCTCGCGAAAGAGGGGAACGCGGAAATTGAAACTGCGAGGGGGTCGGGGGGTGCCGGATCGATTGCTTTTAAAATGGTTGACGGGGCGCGGGCAGTTAAAAATTGAAGCGTAGCCGGTTTTTCCGCCAAAGGAAGTCCGGAATGCGGGCCCCGGTGGAAATGGACTCCTACAAGGAAATCAGGGAATAATGAAACGGCCCCCGTGACAGGGGAGGAACGTACGTTAGCCGGATGTGTTTCCAGGTGTGCACAGAGGGTTCATCGGCGTGCGCACGCATCGTGGCTGTACGCCTCGGGGAACCTGTTTGAGTCGACTAGCAAATTGAAACCGTGCTGGTGTGTCTGGCACTGCGCCTGCAAGCTCCCGTCGAACGTATTAATTCGACTGAAACAAATCAAAAGGGGAAAGATGAGGGCATCGGTGCGTGGGGCTGATTCCGTGGATCGCGATTCGGAATCCTGACGGGTACACTGTGGAATTTGATCCGCGAGATAGGCTTGACATCTGACAAGCTTCGATGCTGTCTACCACTGGTGATTGGAAGTGTAGTATTTTTAAATCGGAGACTGTTTCTGTATCGATATTAATCTCACCCAGCGCATACAAGTATCTGTGAATCTTTTTGATTGTTATCGATGTGTAACGGTCCACGTGGCGGGTGGTGTTAAGCTTTAAACTCGACGTGGGCGACTTGTAGGTGAGACCGGGACTAGTTGACTAATTTTTATGAATGCTACAGAACAGACCATTGGTATTTTGTTGATTTGTTGCAGACCAAAGGTTTACAAATTTGATTAGGTATACAGGAGGCTTAATTTTGAAAATTGGTTTAATTTAGTGTAGGTTGTAGTTTTTATTATTATATATTTAGATTAGTGAGAGGAATAAGTCAACATACCGCGACTGTGGGGTTAGTTGACAAATATGATGGGGTTAGTTGACTTGACATTTACTTTTCAATTTTAACTCTTTACCTGTGAAAGGCGTATATATACGCTGCTGATTCCATCAATATAATATACGAAAGGCGTACATATATATACGACCAATACTTTTTTTCCCACTCCATTACTCTGTTATTTTTTTTATTAATTATTATGGTGTTAAATACTGTAATGTTTTGTATTTGTTTGGTATGGTCTATTTGGAAGGCCTGAGAGTTTGAAGGGAGGATAAGATGTAAAATTGGTAGGGGTAAGTTTGGAGAGATTTTTTGTGGGGGAAGTGTACTTCAGCAGGTAAACTCTTTGCCTCGATTGCAGCTTGAGGAAAAAAGTGCTATTTTTAGCGGTGTTCCTATGCTTACAAGGGAAGATCCCGAACCCGAAAACTCAAAAAATTCTGAAACTTCGTGGATATGTAGGGGATTTTCTCCTCATTACACCGCAATTTTTGTTTGTAGTCCAAATTCACTCGAAGGGGTTGAAATTAACCCCTGAAAATTCGGCAATTTTCTGTTTTTGTGTTGTAACTCGCAAACTGTAAGAGATAAACAAAATGTTTCAAGACAAAAGTTACTTCATTTAATTAGATCTATGATTTGGTAAAAAGATTTTCAGGGGTCAATTACACCCCCTTAGAGTGAATTTAGGCAGCAAACAAAAATAGCGTTGTAATGAGGAAGAAATTCCCCACATATTCACAAAGTTCCAAAATTTTTTGAATTTCCAGGTTCGGGATGTTCCCTTGTTAGTTAAGTAACCCCATCCGACATTGTTAACATGTTAAGGGCCGTACGTACAAAACCACCACGCACCGGATAAAACAAAATACCGTAACTTATAATCAATCTATCACGTTTCCACAAAATATTCATGAAAAAGCATCAAGCAGTATTTAGTACCCAAAAATTCATAAATAATCAACACAAAAAATTTACTTCCCGCCGACCTTTTTAGATTTTTCATTCTCACTAATAGAACACGCAAATTTTTATCACGGCGAGACATTAAATGGCAAGCTAGTCATTCATATGCTTCAATATCTAGAATCACAGCATAATTTACTCCATAACACAACAATTACATGGAATTAGCCAACTAGCCCCGGTCGCCCCTACGTAAAAAATCCTTAGTCCCAATCGATTGTCTTTGGAAACTCAGCCGAAGTGGCCCAGAAATAACTCTCATCAGAGAATCCGTCTTCTTAGAGACCCCGTGTGAAACCGAGCCAGAGATGCATAATTCCAGGTCCAGGAACTTCTTCCTACCAGCTTCTCCCAATCCTCTTACTCGCCTCGAAAACGTCACGATAGACACCCTGCATGAAGCGCGAGCGAAGATTGGTACGAAGCTGAGGGTGTTTGATCGCGCGAGCTTCGAAAACGCTGGCGTATCGCGCGATGAGATAAAACGGCGGCAGGGGGTTGTATGTCCATCAGCGGCAGCCAACCGGCAAGCGGTATCGCGAGCTGGTATCGTCTATCGGGGCCGTATTATCTCGGGCAGCGTTCGCGCAAATGGCGCGAACATCCGCGAGACGCCTTCCTAACTTATCGTCATAGGAAGTGGCCCACCCGTCCTCCTTGTCGGCTAGTCTCCCTTCCCCCGCCCTCTTCCCACCCCCACCCTATCCAGGGGAGCGTTTTTCCGCTTTATCCGGCGTTGGCGCGAGGTAAAAGACCCTCCAGAGGCGCTAGAACCACCCTTTGTGAAACGCATCCAGCCTGAGTCCCTTACCCCCTCTCCAAGAAAGGGAAACCCTATTTTTCTGGCGCTCGCGCGTCCAAGACACGGAACGCGGGCGTTGCAGGGTGAGGGGAGTTAATATTTTCTTACTCGAATCTGCTCTTCTCTGCATTACCGCGTGCTACTGTCATTGTCACCCCCGCGGACGGATTTCGACGGGGGGTTGTATCCTTGTTGGTTGGCGAGATACGGGGCTGATTCCAGCTGAGGGAGGAAGTGGTTTTTCAGGGAAGAGTGGCGGTTCGTTGTTGATCCTTGGCGGTTCGTAAAAGTGAGGTGGAGGAAGATGGTGGAGGTAAATGTGGGAGGAATAGTGCGAAGGAAATTGACTGGTTGATGGGGAATGTTGTAGGGGCGTGATACAGGGGATGGTCGCAACCTTTTACGGGCGAATCTGTGTACCTATATTCCGCATGATTTCTTTTTATTTCTATGTTCTCTATTCCACGGAGGGATCGAAAGTTTGACAGGAACAAGGTACGCAAATTCTTCTGAAAAACTTGATATAGGGGAGACAGGGGCAAAGTGACACGAAAAAAGTTTGAAGTCGAATAAAATTTTTCCCTTTCAATAAAAATGTGTGGAAATAGATTTATAATATAATTTGAACATTACTATTGATAAATTACGAATAGCAATACTTAAAATAAACTTAAAGTATATTAAAATTCAATTTGAAAAGAAAATGCCAAAACTGACCACTTTACACCATGTATGGGGTAAAGTAAGCTACTATCCGGGGTAAAGTGAGGTGCAACAAAATAGGAACTTTAATTAAGGATATAGGTAAATATTAACCCCTTGTACTGGAAGGACGTGTGTAGCACGGCAGCTTCTGGCTTTTTTGCACCATAGTTGTCAAAAACTGTGGCACATTTTTCATTTTTTTTTAGGTTAGATTCTGTTACATCACGCCGCGTGGTTTTCTAGCCAGCTGACAGGTTAGGATATTGCGCACATCACTTGCGCATTGGTGTTTAGCAGCCAGTTGCAGCTCAGTTTACCCCGGTCACTTTACCCCGAATGTGCACTCAGTGGAAAATGAATTATTTAATAATGTTAGGATTAATGTTTTCTCAAACGCTTGTGTATGTATGTTTATAAGTTTGTTATAAACACGCAGAAAAAAATTGGAGTTAAAATAACACATTTAAGACTCATTTATCCAAAAAGCTAAATTGAAAAGAAAACCAATTGGAAGTCTCTAAAACTTCATTTTGATTTTTTTAAATGAATTTCCACTTTTTGATATCTGAATGTGCATAATTATCATTGTAGTATTACACACATTTATTACATCACCAAAATTTGTAAATATATTCTATTGTTAAAGAATAAATTAAGGAAGCTTATTTTACCCCGAGGTTCATTTTGCCCCGGTCTCCCCTATTAATTCCACGTTGCAGTTGGATATTTAAAATTTGATCACGTTTCGCGGAAAAGGGAGGGTTCCTCAGTTGTGATTGCTGATCCAGTCACATATGTATTATAAAAATGCGCTCGCAGCAGCGTGTATTACAAGCCAGCGCGGAACGTTATCGGAATTCACGTTTTCAAGAGTAACGTACTTAATACCGGTATTATGTTTTATGGGGATCGTGAGGGTATATAGGGGGTGTAAGTCTCGCGGTAGCTGCACGCGCGCGCGCCTTCCCACTCCCTCCGTTAGCTACTCGTATTTCTCTAACTTCGTTACCACAAAGAAGCGCGCAGCTTCTTTCACCCTCGTACAATATTTTCCAGATGCTTCCCAGCGCTCGAGGAAATCTCGGTGCCGTGGTGCATTTTCACACGGCAGCCCCGCTGTACCGTCTGATAAGTCAAGAACAGAGTTTGATCAGATTAAGCGAAATTAATCATGGACCCTTTCTTTCTCCCTGCGAATTCTTGTCTCCTCCCTTTCCATGGACTAAGTAATTTTCTAATTCCTTAATTTTCTGGCTGTCAAGAACTCTCCCCTTAGAAGATAACAGCTTCTCCTTGTTAATTTCACAAGACCCATCTGGAAGTATTTCTAACACTCGTACATCCAAATATGTCCCTTTCGAGAGGGCAAGAATAAAATATAAATTCAGTACTTGAAACTATAGATATATATCGAGACAGTGCATTTGATCTGTGATCCCAATTGAATAGCTAATTCGAGGCCAAGGAAGGAAAGCTTCGAATAGACGGCTGGCACGTATTTCGAAGAATAAATTGGTCAGAGGGTCGGTTTAAGTAGTACATTAGCTTCCGGTGAAAACTTAATTCACCGTCGCTGAAGAGATCCACTTATCCTGTCTAGCATCCGAATATATAATCTCTCTGCTCCTCTTCTCCACGCTTCGCGATATCCTCCCTGGTCCACCCCCACCCCACTTCGTCCTTTGCATTCCTGGCCCCTTATCCGCTTTAGCGAACAGAGAGCCTCGGGAAAGTCTTCGGGGGATTTCAAGTCCCTGTGCCTCGTTTCCTCGCCGTCCTCCTTTCTCCTTTTTCTCGTCGGCCCGCGTGTAATTATGAGCAACATTAATTACGGTCAATTTCGGTCCCGTGGCCATAGCAGACGTGTTTCAGGAACGCGGCTTTATATACCCGTGGATTAAGGTAGAACTTTTCTTTGCCCCTTGACTTTTCCTAGTCGTTACCCATTTTCTCCTATACTTTCCTTCGTTTGTTCCACATTCTTTTTCTCGTTCTCTGGTTCAGGATCCTGTCCGGTACTTGGACGCCTCCTGGCGAGCGCACTTCTCGGATTATCCGGCTTAACTGGAACCGGCCAAGTCGCCGAAATCTTTCAAGCCATTTCCGTTTCGATTGTGACTGCACTTTTTTTTTATGTTTTCTGGCGTAGCACAGTGCGTTGAATCAATGGGAAGTTGGGACAAAAATCATAACTTCCGAACTAATTAGTTTTCGACCTATATACCCCAATACTTTTTTAACCAGAATATATAGATGCATCGATTGGTGTATAAAAAAATATATAGTTGCATTCAAAAAAATTGAGGTGATCTCGATTTTTTATTGAATAAAAAGTTTTTTATGAATATTTACTTTTGCAATATGTTGTCAACTGAATACTGACTAACTTTTGTTCCAAACATTTTTTTATCAAATTATTTTTATCACGTGCATTTGAAGTTAGAATGTTTTCATTGAAATATATTTTACATATATAAGCTTATTTAGACTAAAAAAGACACTCTTTTATATTCAAAAGAACCAAAATGTGGTCATAAATTCCATCTATTTTTTTTCTGGTCTAAAGAAAACCACTTTTCAAAGACATCAGAATTGCTGATGCGCACACGTCTTCCTAAAAAAATTTATTTCTCAAATAATTGCACGTAGTAGCAGGAAAACGCGATATTTTCATAAAGTATACAGTTAGGGGAATCAAATATAAAAAAATCACGGATACGTTTTGATACGTATTTTTTAAAAAGTCGGTTGAAATAAAATTTTCATTCTCGGGACTAAGAAGTTTTCTAATGATCAGTAAGGGTATAAGCCTAAACAATAACTTTGAAACACACATACCCATAATACTAGAATCCATTGTGAATAAAATGAGCCAAGAATAATAAATTGTCTTAAGGTCTAAATGAAAAAATAGAAAGTAACTCTACCGCGTATGAATTTCCAGTGACGCTGAAGTCCTGAGATTCCAAGTTAAGATGGTAAATAACATCGTAAACAACTACGGTATCCTAGCAACCATAACCGAACTCGATTCCTGAACATCTTGATGTAAATATTAGATGATAATTATCACCCTGCAAAATATTTGATTTTTTACTTTTTGTCCATGCATCACCGCACTGGGTGTAGTGGTGAATTTCGTAGGAAACACGGTGGTGAGTTCAGTTTGGTTAATATTAGAGGATCGTTTCAATCCTCTTTTAATGAGAAGTTAATAGAGAAGTTGGATAATATATAGGTACCTATATGTAACTATTATAAAGGTCCAAAGTAACCTTTTGTAACACTGCTACATTTAGCTTCGTATTTTATGCATGCTAAGAATATACACGTCCCATTTTCAAAAGTCCTTTATTCTAGATTTATGTATAAGATCGTGGAAATATATATAGAGTTAATTAATCAATTCCATGCATGCACGAGTGCTGTGTTAAATTTATAGGAGACAAATTGGTGATTCGAATGGGATTGATCAATTTCTTGGTCCGCGCTATTTTATCACTGAACGGATTTAATTGTACCATAATTTAATCGATGCCAATTTGACACATGTGTGATGATGTGAATAATTTCGCGGAATCGTGCCTATTAAAACGGATGACAAGGCATGCATAATAGAAAGCGTGGAATAAAATGAATTATTTTTGTAATTATCCCTTGTTAATCAGTATCGTCGGCTCTATTCCAATTCAATTAAACATTCGCGAATATCTTGTTTCATGCTTGATGCAGTCAAATTGTATGCAATCGTACGAAATTTATCGCGCTGGGAATGGCAAGGTAAAATACGCAGGCTACCAGTGCCAAATGGCGAAGGTTCTCTGAACAATATTATCCGAGCATCGGATATTTTTAACTGGAAGGTAACATTCGATTATTTGCGGGGATTTTCCAAACTTTGTAGCCCGAAAGTTTTACTGCCCTCACAGGTCCCCGTGATTCGAAAGTTAGCGAGCATGTACAGAGGCGAAGGAATCCGGAAACTAATTGGCTGGAACGCTAAAACGATGCGCGCCTCGAAAATGTCGAGTTGGTGCTCTACCATCGTATACTTAAGAATCTGTTACATTATCGAGCCGTTTAGTCGGATTTATCAGAAGACACGTCGAACTTCTGACACCATTCCCGGCACGGACCACTCAGATGCCATCGCGGCTCGTTGTCACGCTCCAAAACTTTAAAACTTCGCCTGCCACGAGTATTTTTATATCAAGATATCATTTCCCCTCGGCTAGGGGTGCTCGTCCATTATTCCCGCGGCATTCTTAACAATCTGTCAGCGTGAAAGAGGCGCGAGAGTCGTTACGAGAGAAAAGAAGGCTCGCGGGTTACAGTGGCTGAGGAATCAGAATGTATAGATGCAACGGACGGGAACGATGGATGCTACAGAAGCGCCGAAGAAGAGGTGCAAAGCACATTATGTAACGGGGAAAGAATCTCGTCTCCGAAGGAGCCGTAGAACGTCTGTGTATTTTATTCCCGCGGCATCTTGGCGGAAGAAATTTCGACAGACACAGGACATCTTTTTTCTCCAAGACTTCTTATTCGAATTGTAAAAGATACAGTTACCTCCATTCGGATCGAATGTGGACAAAGAATAAGAGAAAGAAAAGCACCCCAGTTTCCCCAAGGTCAATTCTCAAAAATCCTCCAAGGCGCTCAAGAGTCGATCTTCTCAACTTCGAAAGGGAATTTGCGATACGCAGTATTCTCGAACCGTTTGGTAATCTGATTAAACCGTTTCCAGAACGAATGCCGGCTGCATGTGCCTAGAATTCTCTTTCATCCCTCTCTACATTCTTTTCTCTCCTATGCTGTTCTTTCTTCCCTCCTTTTTTCCACCTTGCATTTTCTTCCATTTCCCTTGTATCAGTATTCTTAGATGGCTTCGCCATGTATTTTATTTTTCCTGTTTCTGCTCATCAGCGTCCGCAGTTTCAGCGCCCACTTCTTTTCTACTTTCTCCTCTCGTTTCATCCCCTGTTGGTTACTGTTTCTTTCGATCATCCCCGTGTAAAGCTTCTCCGTTCGATCCCCGCACAGACCCAGCTTTCGACGCGCCCCAGCGAATAGTCGTCAGGGAGGCGAGGCTCGGGGGTTTAGCATCCAAATGGCGGCAATTTGCAGCAGGTGATAAAGGTGATAAAGGTGACACAGTGGTTGCGAGCCTGCTAGCAGCCACCCTAGCTCCGCCGGCTACAACAGCCACCCCTCCTCGACCGCCTGCCGAGGTGCTAAGCTCCTAAATAGCTACCCCCTTCGGCGGGCGAAGGAGAAAACGGTGGTTGGCTATAGACGGTAGGTGGTTCCCGGTCGTAGCACTCGATGAAGTAATTTCCTTGAAGACACAAAGTCATTGAGCGTTTAGTATGCAGTTGCGTAATAGTATTGAATTCCAAGAGGAATGATAATATAAATTTCAGACTGCTAGAGAGAGAGAGAAAAGAAGTGAAACCCAAGTGAATGCTATACAAAACTATCACAAGCCATCAGACGAAAGGAAGAAAGAAAAGAAGACCACAGAAAAACACGGTATACAAGATAAGGAAACAGAACCGAAAGCAGGGAACAGATAACGTGTAAATGCGAGGACAGGGTAGCCAGTAGAAGGGGGTAGGTCGAAGGAAAGGGGACAGGAAACGACAGGCGCAATATGGTGGCAAACGAAGCGAGGGGGAAGGTGTCCCTGTATCGGAAAGCAATTGAAATGTTCGCTGCCGCTGGTTTGGCGCGTGCGAAATCACAGTTTCTCGCCTTCGTTCCATCTCGTTTCTGCTCGTTCACAGCATCGCACTAGGCCCGTGATGACGTGCAAACCTAATATCCGAGAGGGTCGGCTGGCTAATTATGGGCTAAGCCTAATGACCCCGAACGATGCCCGCGCCCATAATCTTCCCCTTAACTGATAATCAAAGCCAACTACGGAGACGTAGAGGAGCTTGTCTCCTCGATCGTTAATTTGCGCTTTAAACGATGCTTGCACTGGTACGCCGTGTCTTCGTTGCAACTGTCTTGTAGGATCACTGACTTCTCCTTTGTGAGCGGAAGAACCGAGGAGAGGAATGCCAGTGATGGGTTACAACGAGGCGCAGGGGAGCTTTGTACGAGAGACACCTTCGACACGCATCCTCTTTCGTTCAGTACTTCAGTCAGAGGAGAACTTGAGCCTGAGAGTGTCTGTTCGATGGAAGATTGATTCGAGGGAAATCGGAACGTCGATGGTGGAGCAGGATGAATGAAAGTGAGGTGTGGGTTAATTGGAGATCGATATCTAAGGGAGTATGATCTTTCCACGTTATCGTTTAATCCTGCAACCCGCGCGCGCGCGAACAGACGAAAATGGCAACATCGCCTCACGGACGCATTCCACTACAACCATGCACCGGCCCAGCGCAGAGCTACCTGCGACCGTTGGACAAGAGTGATGCCCGAGCTTCGAAAATTTTAGCGTCGCAAAGAGCTAGGTATTGGGAATTTCCAGACCCAGGTAATCGAGCCGCGCGCTCCGCTTTTATGATCGGTCTACCACTCGCACCCCAGATCACTGTAATGAGGTTTGAAAATAATGTCAACAGATCTCGTACCCGTCTCAATTTCAAAAATTTTAGCCACGACATGGTTGACGGTTCCTTGCACGGAGAGATTTTTCGCCACCTGCTTGTAAAAACCACAGTAACGGCACATCGTTCCAAAAAATGACATTAACGGAAGCCGGTATAGGCGTGGCGTTGAGTAGCTAAAACATTCTAACACAAAAATTCTAGAAAAAAAATTCAAACACCGCTACAATCAAAGACACGTCGCATTAGTTACCCCTTACGTCTGATCTAGGTATGCACCGCATTAAGGATAAAATCATAAAAAAGAAAACCAGAACAATAGATTCTGAGGTCTGCAGAACTAACACATAATTGAATGAAAATTTAATTTCTCAATTTATAAATGTAATGATACAGAATCAACTAGCCTATTGTTTATCAACACCACGAATTTTAAAAACAGCGTTAAATACATTATCAAATAAACAGTTTCCAACAGCTTTTTAAACAATTATGGTTAAAAAATTGATAAAAGAAAAATTAAGTAAACGTAAAATATGTTAAATTATCCATCATTAAGAGGGATTAATTTTTCCTCATTTTTTTGGCGCAAATTGCATTCCGATATGTCTTACAGTTCAAAATTTATACGAAAAAGACCCCAAAATTTTCAACCGGGGCCGGGAAATTCTGAATAGTTCTTTGCAACGTTAATTTGACAGGGACCAGCCCAAAATTCTCGAAGCTCGGGCATCACTGCTGTCCAGCGGTCGCTTGCAGCTCTCCGAACGCGGGGACGGTGCATGGTTGTAGTAGAATGCGTCCGTGAGGCGGTGTTGCCATTTTACAAGTTCGCGCGCGCGCGGGTTGCAGGATTAAACGATGACCCTGTATTGTTTAGCTATTAGGTAGAGTGTTGGGGGAACACCACTGCAAACTGAAGCTTTGCTCTCGCGTGGTGTATTATTATTCGTTTCAAGAAAAATGGAGAACAATTTTCGAGACTAGCTTTTACTAGCTGGAGGACCAGTGTGCAGAAATAGTCTGAAAATGGGCTCGATTAACATTTACTATCACTTCTTTGTCACTAAGTATTCCGTCCATTGCCTAGGCCGCATCTAATTACAGGCCAGCGGCTAATGAGACGCTTGTTTCCATAACGTTCTGTTTAAGCGATAACCAGACGCCACGTCCCCAAGTTGCCACGAAATTCAAGGAATTCGCATCGCCGAGATCCTTCTGAGGATGCAATTTGCACCTCGAGTAGTAGTTGCACAGATACATGCTGGCCACGCCGCAGTGCTTCTCTCGCCGACTGACGTTAATAATACTAGGCCCTAATTTAAATTCCTTTGATCCTTAACCAGTTCTGATTAATTACGCTGCACGAAGGAGGACGACGTCCTTTAGACCGCCGCCAAATGAATCGATACTTTGTTCCCCGCTCGCGGAGATTCTACCACCTTGGGAACAGAAGCTTTCATCGTACTCTGGTTCGAACCTTCTTGTTCTCATTCGCGCAACTGGGGGTATTGAACAAAGAGTCCGTATCTGATTTCTTTATGAAAATTGTTATCCGCGCAAAAATTCGAAATGAAAGCCAGGAAAATATCGTCCCAGAGGTGTAGACTAACCCACATTTCTTTGCGAAATTGAGTTAATAGCAATAATGTTTTTCAATAGGATGTAGGGTCAGGTGGGGTTGATTGTAACACGGGACACAGTATAACAGTGAAAGTATTTTTGTTTCTTTGCAATATTTTTATTGCGTTATTCTACGTTTTTGACAAACGCACCTGTCGTCATTTTGATTCAGTTGTCAGTTGTTGGCATCGTAACTTTCCTGTGATAATACCTACCAGCATAGGTTTTTTCGTGTTTAAACGTGACGAATTCAGATGAAAGATTTTTGTTTCTATTAAAAAATACAGTAATTGTGGTAAGTAATAATAATTTGTAAACAGAGTACATATATTTGTTGCTTGATATAACAATAAAGTTTGCCGGTATTCATGCCCTATAAAATTCCAATTGATATTTTGTTGTTTATACGGTAGAGGTACAGTGTAACTTAAATATAATCTCATTCACTTGCGCAAAAATAGAAAGGCAAATCATATATTTTACTTTCCGCTGGAACTGGATTAGAACTGTTGCAATGGATGATATAACAGTTATATTGCCTTTTCCTAAAATGGCCAATAAGACAAAACGTCATGCACATTCTTATTCATTTTCAGATAATTTGAGTTAAAGATTTTTTTTATATTTTATTGGTATTTTTAAGGTTTTGTGCAATTGTCATAGTGTGTCCTATTCTGTTACATTGTACCCCCAAGGTTGTTAAACTGTACCCCAGATCTGGGGCACATTGTAACAATTATGTGATTTCTAAAAAGTGTCAAATTGATTAGTTTTTAAGGATAATTGTTAAAATCTGCTAATTCTGATTTGAAGGACCAAGACTGTTGATTGTTTAAGTCCAAAAGGAAAGTTGATTTATTATACATTCTGTTATCTACAATCACTATTAACTTTTTTATTACACTCTACTCCATCTGACCCTACTAATCATATAAAATAGGAAAAATTAATTTTTTTATCAATGTGAGTCCGTGTTCAATTTCTACAACGTCAACTGTAAAGTCGCTTAAAATCCAGCGTCTAGCATTCACTGCGAAATAGATCCACTACGAAATATAAAGCTAGCAATACAAATATTAATCCCGATTCAATGAAACAAATTTTCTCCCCGTGTTTCGAAGAACCACAGAGGGTATCAGAATTTCGCCACATGATTAAGAGCGTCATCGTTCCGAGTCGCGTGTGTCTCCTCGACAGAGAAACGGGGGTGGAATACGAAACGCTGAGCGTCGCCGAGGGTTGTCGGTGCGCAGAGGGGGTGAGCTTGGAGCTTTTCACACGGATACCCCTGTGGGACGCGAAGTTCGCGAGGCAAGCCCCGTTCCCCACGGGCCTCGGAAGTGCAAAATGTTTTTGAGAGCGGACTAAGGTCGGATGGTGGCGTCGCCGCGCGAAATAAAACCCGTCGAGCACGTAGAGACGCTCCTGCGAAATTTCACCGATCCCCCTCTCTCCCCCCCCTACGGCTGTTTCATCCGCGGTTCTCGCGGCTTTCATATTCCTCGCCGCGATATGTTAATTCAGCGGAAACTGTGGAGCTGTTGCGTCACCAGCCCGAGAGGGAAAGGGGTTGGAATTGCTTGATGAGTTTATTTGGGTTAGAAATGAAAATTCCTGCGGGCTTGACGACCTTGTTAGCCGCGAGATGGTTGCATTTTCAACGCTCGTCCCTGCGAAGAGGAAACGCTTATTTCGCGGCGGAATGATCGTTTTCTTCGAGCTTTTCATGCGAGGATGTTGTGATTAATGACTGTGGAAATATAAGAAGGAAAAGGATGGGAATTGATGTTTTGATTGTTGATGTGCTGCGGGCTTTTCAATTCAAAGGTAGATCCTAATTGTTCTGGTGGATGCAAGAAGGGCCTCAGTCCCAGAAGTCAGTTTCGAGAAAAGTATCTGTAAACACTACGAAGTTAGATATTTTTTACACACAGTAAAGTTGTTGTAAAACTGTCTATAATATTTAAAAATTTGATATATTTCCTTTGTAGTTGCATTATGACAATCGCAATTATATAGTAAATTAATCAGGGAAATTAATTTTAATTATACCTCTCTCAGACCCTTCTTGCATAAAATGGAGAAATATAGAAAACTGTTGTTTTTAACACTATTTTTTATTATACATTTAGAATAGTGAAAATACATAGTCATAAAAATTGTCTGATAAGTGATCAAATCATATCACGAGTTAGGGTTGGTCGGTCAACATCGATTCACAAAATTTGTCATAGTTCTCTCAATTTTAAAGACACAGCAATGAAATTTAGAGTGCATATATAGAAAAGAATGTGGAATTTAATTATGCAATTTATTCAAAACAATCCTGAGTGTCCTAAAGCCGTTGTTGTATCCAATAGTACCTATCTACAATATTGTTTTAGAATTCTAACTGCGACGTTTGTAATCCCAGATAGAAATTATTTATTTCAAGATGCCTTCTCAAGATAAATGTTCAGTCTCTATGGAAACTTCTGATCGCTAGCTATGTTTGTGTTTGTGATACTTAGTTAACCCTTAGACAAGCGTCGTAAGCTTATTATCAGCGGAACGGTACATGCATAATCACGTATAACAACATTGGATTCCTCCGTTAAACAAACCGAGTGCAAGCGAGCAAACATTACGTATTTCTCTGAAACTAGTTGTCGCAGTTCGTACACTTAGAAAAAGGAATTCAGTTACTTCGAATAATAATCAGAATCCATTGCTTTTCATTAAAGTAATAGAGCTGGTTTTAATCGATTGCAATGACCATGCTCCCTAGAGTGCATTAAGCATCGTTAAAATTAAACGACCAATTTGCTAGCATGTAAAATTTACGGTAATTTAAGTGAGAAATAATTCGATCGCACAACTTCTGGGACACTTTAGGGTTCTCTATAATTTTCCATCGATAGGAGGGCTTGAAAAATTCTTCCAACCCCTTCCATTTGCCCTACGATGGATTTCCTTTCTTCCCGATATTTGCTGTACACTTGGATAATTAGAGAGTGAACTCGATCGGCTCGATTACTTGCGATCGGGCTTAAACACGGCCGAGCCGCGATTGAATTGGCACAAAACGCGTAAACCACCCCACGATCGCTTTCATAATTTCGCGGATTTCGTCTGGTCGCGTTAATTAACGCTCTTTGCCTCCGCCGCGGCTCGAATTTTCATTATCCGTCTGTCATGCCCGCGGGAAAAACCGAAACTCATTTAGTCGAGCGTGAATTCACGGATAAATCTCCACTGTTAATTCGTAACTTCATCTCGAAACGAACAACACGATGCAGTCCCGTTTCAATGCTCTTCATTTCCGATTGTCTTCTGTTTTTCCCACGGAAACCTTTTTCATACTTCCACGTTTCTTTCCTACCACCAGAGTTGGGCATTTACGGAATAAAAAAATATTTAAATAACAGATCAAATAAAAGTTAAAAAAATTTTAGATTAGTCGTTGAATAAAGTTAACCCGGGTTAATATTATTCCGCACGTGACGAATAACTTTAACTTTTATTCCTTATTCGAAATTTTATTGATTTTATTTATTTATTTATATATACGGCAAAATCCTTTGGCACGTATAGAATAGAGAAGACCAGTAGAGGACTCCTACATAAAAGTTTAAACACAAAAATGAACAACATAAAACCAAAAAAGAAATAATGCCAAGATAGAGTACAAACAAAAAAGAATAAGATACAATGAAAGTAAATAGGTGTTAACGAGAATTAATAACCGCCTTCTTCACTGACAAGGGAAGATCCAGAACCCGAAAATTCAAGGGAGTGAAATTAACTCCTGGAAATTCGGATAATTTCTGATTTTGTGTTATAACTCGCAAATTGTAAGAGATAGAAAAAAAGTATCAAGACAAAAGTTACTTCTTTTAATTAGATCTATCATTTGGTAAAAAAAGTTATTTTACAGTTCACTAGTTAAAACACAAAATCGGAAAATATCCGGATTTTCAGGGGTCATTTACACCCCCTTAGAGTGAATTTGGGGAGCAAACAAAAATTGCGTTATAATCAGGAGAAAATTCCCTACATATTCACAAAGTTCCAGAATTTTTTGAAATTCCATTTTCGGGATGTTGCCTTGTGAGTGCTTGAAAGAGTATAATGAGTGACAGAAGAAATCCACTAACTTCGCAACAGAATTTGAAGACCTACAGTCTATCAACACAGTTGTTCAAGCCAAAGGTAGTAGAATGTTTACGCAGCATAAATAGTGGAGTATTCCTTAACACTCTAGGCGGTACATTAAATTCAACTAAGCTTAAAAGCTCGGGACACCCGACGTGGTGATTCATAATTTTTAATAAAAATTTTCCCCATCTCTGTCTACCACTACGAACTTTAAAGCTACGTTCTTAAAAGAGTTGTCCTTCCAATCTCTAATTGCTTAACACCTCTGCACTTCCAGATTCTCATTACAAGATCCGCTTTCTATTTTCCCATTTTCTACATCTATATTTATATAAACTGTATCGCAGCCATTCTAATGGAAAATTCAAGTGATTAAGAAGCGTAAGCAACCACCGAAGCCGCAATTCGCCGAATTCCAGCTGCGCGTCCATGCAGGCCGCTTTATATTGTAAATAGGAGCGAGTGGGCGTTATTTGCAGTAGCAAATATTGATCGATCACGATACGAGAGTGATTGACGCGAGGGTGATCGATGGGATATCTGTTTCGAAGTCCCTCGCAGTGAGATTCCGAGTTCCAATAGAGGGACAGTCACGAGCTTCATGGAAAATTTCAAAATTTTCCAACACGATACGATAATCGACCGCGTGCGAAAGTTTTTCGGGGTGGACCGCATCGACTCTCATTCGTCATCGTTTATTAGTAACTCGTGGGACCCCGTGATACCTATACCTCGTTGAATTAATCGCAAACGTTGAACGAAACTTTCACCAGTTGAACTTTTACCATCCAATAATGGATCGCGGATCACGCGACTGATAATGTTGCATATTTTCCTGCAGTCTGAATAACGCTCAGCGAAAAGAACTGCGTTCTTCAACTACCTCCAAGCTCAATTCGAAGCGGTACAGTTGGAAGCGACGAGCGAAAAGGGACGTTGCGGAGTGGGCAAAACGTTAGCGACGCAGGTCGATGACGAACTGAAATAGTAAAACCCCCGTGCGTCCGGAGGAAATGGGCTCGCTTAAAAATGTAGGATCTTCCGGTTTTAAAACTCCGGGTATCGCGAGGAGTGGCAAAACACAGCATGGCACGGGAGAATGCGAAAAACGAGTTTAAGTAAAACTTTTACGAGAGTTTTTCCAGCACTTCGGGGAGAATTCCTTCCTGGTTTTATTCGAATTCCACGACGGTTCTTCGGTTACCCTCGTTGCCTCCTCGTCCCATCGACTGTTTGCCAAAATTTTCTTAACAAGGCGAGTCGAACTCGTCGCAACCACCGTGGGAACTACGTCACGTGAGAAGCAGCTTCGTTATTCAGGGAAATTGAAATGATTTTCGACCAGTTACACGGTTCTGTTACAAGAGTGCTCTGTTCAATTTGCAATATTTCCCGCGCATGATAATCAGGCGTGGTAAACGAGCCGGTTACTTTTCAGTTATGTAAGAGAAATATTGTGTTTCGCGGTGTACAGCGAAAACACCATTATTCGAACACAAAATTGCCCGGTATTGTTGCTTCGCGGATATTTCGGGGGAATTTATATTACACACCCGCGCGCTAATTACGCGATCGTTTATTAAAACGTGCCAGCTACCAGCTTTATCGGGCCCATAAATTTTATCGTCCTCCATCTCGCGCCGTCGAAGTGGCAACCCTCAATTAGTAGCGCAGTCTCGTCGGTATACCGTTCAAAAATTTCGTAACCTAATTGCCTTTGATCATCCCCCTGGGGCTTGATTAAAATTCCTTTCTTCCGTCTGCTTCGTAGGTAACACAAAGCGTTTCTCTCACCTGCGTTCCTCATAGGGATGAAATTGATTCGCGCTATGAATTATTTAGCGAGCACTTAATACATTTTAAAAACATTTACAACGGATAAAAAATTTTCCCCTACCGATTCACAATTAATTCCCCCTGCATCATCCCTAGCGTGGCAAACGTAGACGTTGCAGTTCGTGCTCCGCGAATTCGAAACAGCCAATCATCTCGTGATGAGGCTAAAGCCGCGTCTCAACCCTTTCAGCCTGCCGAACAAAGGATAACATGATGTAATTCTCGCGAAACTACGCAATCAGAACCTAGAAACAGGCCTCCAGAATCAAAGCCTCGACATGGGAATCTCATCTCCGTCGAATTTTCCGATGGGGCATAGCCTTGATATTGTTTGGTTATCATCGTAGGGCGTAAAAGCTGCTGGATATGGGCCTGCTATTTTTTTCCACCTGCTGGTCTTAATGTGTTTGGACGAGCCAGCCAGGGGAGGATGAAAGGGGTGTGTGTACGAGGTGGACGTATAATGGCATCGTCGAATGTTCTTTGTGCCCGGACGCGAAAGGGACGAGCGCGGCAAAGGGCCTGGAAAAGGCTCGCGTCCTTTCTGGCGTATAGCCAGTGCTACGTATTTCAATGCAAATTCAATCGAGCTCCGCTGAATTTTGCAACATGATCTCTCATGGGGGCCAGAGGGTGGCTGGGCGCTGGCAAGTGATTAATTCAGGAAAGATTCGCATGGCAAAGGTGGCGGCGCAGGGGTCTTTAAAGAAAAATTAATCCCGCGGAGGCTGATGCTTCTCATTGGAGGAGGAAAGGTGTCGTGTTCATGGATCTATGGAGGTTGTTGATTAATTTGCATGAAGGTGACGTCGAGGGTCCTCTTGCAAAGGGACAGTCTTCTTAAGCTCATAGTAAATTCGCGATCATCTGGAATGCAACGATTTTTCCAAGTCGAATGGAAACGTTGCAAGTCTCCAGAGTGGGGCATTATTCGGCTAAATTTTCATTCGAATATGTATTCGAATACATTTGTGCGAATAAGTTTTTATTCGAATAATCTTCGAATAAAAAATTCGAATAAAATGAAATTATTCGACAATAACGAATAAGTTTTTATTTGACTGAAAATTTATTCGAATAATTTCTTATTCGAATAAAAATTTAGTCGACTCAACGGACGAATAAAATGATCACGTGGTTTCAGCGATGTATCATGACATCACTGACAGACACTCGTGAGACCTAATGTTTTAAGTTAGGTAACTCTTGTCGCAGCTCGCACTTTGCAGGAAGCTGTATGACCGCGGTATTACATAGAGTAGCGTTTTGATTTATTTTAAATAAAATTTGCTCATGTCAATTCATTTAAACTAATGAAAAAATCAATCTCTTCAAATTAAAAGCGTTCATTGAACGTTTTTAAATACATACAAATACGCACACTTTCAGACCCACGCGTCCAAACGTATGTTGACCACAGTACGGACTTCCATCGATAGATACCCGACAGGGTATCACATTTATTCGTCGTTCATTCTGGTCGAATAACGAATAAATTCTTATTCGAACGAATCTGGCTAGAATAACGGTACAGATTTATTCGCGAATAACGAATAATTTTTGACGAATAAAATCGTCATTTGTTATTCGCGAATAAATCTTGGGGTTTTATACGAATCCGTATCCGAATGAAAATTTAGCCGAATAATGCCCAACTCTGCAAGTCTCCAGGAGGGGACCACATAATTCTGAATCCATTGCTATAACGGTAGCCCACGACCAGAAGGATCCGTCTATGCCCGTAGGCGCGGGCACGCGAGCAGCCTTCTACGCGAATTTGAATATAAATTCGCAGGTTAACGAACCCGGTGTTCTCTCGAGGCTGGCCTAAGAGGTTTCGAGATGCGATCGGGCACGCTGTAATTCACGGCTCTAAACCGTGTAAGACGATAAACCCACCCCCTTCCAATGGCTTTATACTCCCTCGCAAAGAAACCGACGAGAGGAATTCCAGGCCGACGCCAGGGGTTCTCCTCGGTGCAAATAGGAAAATCTGCATGAATGCGTTCCCGTCCAGTTATTTGGGAACGGTAACGCGAGAGCAACGGCGCTCTTGGCCGAATAAATTCCATCGGGACCGTCACACTCGTCCCACTTTGCCGCGCTTTATTTCTCAACCGACGCGTGATTATTGACTGACGATTAGAAAGGAGTTTGCTGTTGCTGTTGGGAAAGTTTAGTAATACGATTGCTTAATGGATAATTAAATTCCTGGTTTGAATTTTCGACTCAATCTCTGGGGAATCCGTTGGGGTGTCGGGGCAAACAGTTTTATCAATTAAGCTAATCGAGGGAACAGGTAGATAGGTACATACATGATTTGGTTGATGAAATTACGCAATTTTTTATATATAATTGAAGACTCTTTATAGAAACCACTGTAAGTGACAAAAATCAAATTTCATACTAGGTTAGATGTACCGTTTGTTGCCATTGCACTGTTTTTAGCCATGTGCATAATTATCTTATTTATAAATTGCTTGCAGATCATTATTATGTGGCGAATTTCATATCATAAATATTTTGTTTAGTACACCGCCAGAAATATAAGGTAATGCCTACACTGAAAAATATTATATTTTTTAAGAAGTGGCCAAAACAGGTACAATACCTTAAAGTGGCCACAAACGGTGCATCTACCATATAGTATTACCATTGGCGCGTAGAACATTTTCCAAAAAAACTTTTTTCTTAATTTTGGCATTTAGGTACAGTGTTTTCTATAATGACTTTTCAATTCTTGGCAAGTTTACTAATTTTTTGGTGGCTTATTAGACATCTTATAATAAGAGTAAATTAAATGAAATATTCTATCTTAGTAAATAAATAATAAGTAATTTTATTTGAAGGTGTTGAGATAGTATAACATTTCGTTTTCCTGTTGCGAGAAATAATTAGAGTAGGTACACGTATGATAAACAGGGTCTTGACCGTGAATATTATTCGCCGCTGTGTTTACAAAATTTCTCGTTCCATGGGCAGGGCAAGCAATTTCGGGATGCGAAGAACGTCCCCACTATCAGTCGTGCTTCGGACGCCGTGTTTACGTATATCAAGCGTCGTGTGTTTGGGTATAGCACGCCGCAGTGCTCGCAGATTTCGGGGCTCGATTTTAACAACAAGGTTGCCTTTTCCTTCACATTCGGTCGTTTAACGTCGTAATGAATTATTCTACACGGTGCGCTGACTTGCATTTTGCATTCTATTCGTGGAGCCGCATAGTGGTTCGAGGAATATAGTGACTTTGTGTTTCGGGTTTTTTGGTTGGATTATTCTGATGTTATGCCGTGATCGCTACATTTGTGAGACGTCATCGGTAGCTGAATTTCCTGAGGTTCCTTGACCGTTACAACAGCTTCTGCTGCAGTAAGTAGGAAATTTAACTTCCAATTTGCAGGCTAATTTGTGTGGACATTCTAACTCTGCTTGTGTGAGAAATTTTAATACTGTGTTTGAGAAGTTAATGAACCCTGAGGACTCGCTAAGATAATTAGGTGCTCTTTTTTCTTGATCTGTAATAACACGTTATTATTATGGCTATTTTGTTGTGGTGATCGTATAATTGGTCTAGGTACCTACATAAATGGGAGCTGCGATGAAATTTTTATTTCTGGCAATAAGTTTAATGAAATATTTCTGACTTGTATGTGTTAATTTTGTACATTTTTAACCGACTTCAACTTAGGCCATGGAGGAAGAATTATCAAAATCGGTTAAGTTGTTTTGAAGGTACACAAAAAATAAGAAATCTGTTGCATTAACCGGTTTCATTATTTAAATAAATGTAGCTATATAGGGTGAAAGCACTAGTTGTCGACCACTTAAAGCTAAACTCGAATGAAAAGTTCTGAAAAAAAATAAACAATCAATGTTATAAAATATATAAAATGTATTGAAGTAATTCAAATGTATTTAATATATCACTAAATATTTTGTGTTAGTAGGAAAGTTCGGGGAAAATAAATAATTAACGTTAAAAATAAAGTGTCCGAATGCTTTAATAATCGACCGGTTAACTCTAAAAGTCGACCGGTCCGATAGCTAGTAGTCGACCACCTTTTTTAATATGAAATTCAAAACCGGTTATGTGCGCATTACAAACTAAAATTTATTTTTAAATATAAGAGCATTCTTTAAAGCCTCATTGCTATATTGTTTAAAACTTCTTTGTTTTATTTTTAAACATTTATTTTTACATTTTTGTTTATTTGCATGACTTCTCGCACCACTGTCTTTTTCATTACTCATTTTTCTAAATTTGTGTTAATAATGCACAGTTATCCCGTTTCTGAGGTTAGATTAAAATAAATTATATATAGTTAATACGTGGTCGACTTTTAGCATTCATTGTGAATGCAGTTAGCTTCAGAAGTCGACCGCTGTGGTCGACTATTGAAAATTGAAAGGGAATGATGATCCAGTTACCGACCTCCCATAAATAAATAAATTATCCCATTTTTTTAAATTCTTGAAGCTCATATAAAATTGTCGATGCTTTTTCAGTGAAATAGCATAATTTTCCAGTAAAAAATGTATAGAACTGAATTACATTTGTCGTTTCTATTCAAAGCACACTTATGCTTCTCGGGTTAGAAAACAGCAATGACACATGTAGAATCAAAATGAGTTTACAAATCACTTTAAAACCATTTATTTTTTTTACCTATGAAGGGCGCTTTTTGTCGTATTGTAAAGTTAGAAATTCAAAGTATAATATAAAATTGTGATTTAATAAATTCTTTATTTCAGTACTTATTTCTTTAAGCTAAACAATAAAAGTGGTCGACTACTAGAGGGTGGTCGACTACTAGTGCTTTCACCCTAACTTAAATAACAAAAAAGTAAAAAACAAAAAATACTCTTAGGCTGCTTCAATGTAAACACTTCCGTCACAAAACTATAGAATGTATTTCTACGCTTCACTCTCACATAAACGTAGTTTATTCGCAATAAACGATGGGAGAACCGTGAGTCTTCTTACGTAAGACACTGACTTCTGGTGCAACGCGTTTTCGCCTAACCACGTGGCTCTCCATCGTTCGGAACGAAATCGCGCGGTTCAATTTCACGGATCAGGGATCGCCACGCGTGTGAAATTTTCCACCGATATATCGACGTGCCCCCGAAAGACGAGGCACATCGTTCGCGGAAAAGTGCACTTCATACAGCTAGGTACACCGATAATAATTAATGATCCCGTCTGAATTTACCGTCGCCTTAGAAAACGAGAATGTGTCACTTTGAATCTTACGTGTAGTATCCGTGGTGGGAGTGACAACAAAGTTCAAAAGAGTAAAAAACTACAGAAGGTAGTCTGACAGACATTCTCACGTCTGAATTCTGTTTTGAATTTGAATAGTCTTCAAAGAACTGTGAGCGTAAATTCTATACAACTCGTAACTTCCAAACAAAGAATCGAAAATGAATTCTCCTCCCAAAAGGAGCCTGAATTTTCGAGGAGAGTTGCCAATATCGTACTATTATCATCAATTGCTCAATAATTAACAAATTTAAATGACACGTAATGATAAACATATCAAGTAAATGCGAAATGAAAAATATAAACATACACTTTTGAGTTTACGCCCTATTTTATTGGTGCTATAAACATTTAAAAAACTCAGGGATGATTGATGTAACTTTTTACCAGTTTATTTCTTTATTTGTTACTAACATTATTTCTATATATTGGGTTGGCGAATAAGTTCGTAGCGTTTTGTAGTAAGTGTTTTATTGAATACAAATACAATAATTATAACAACAACTTAATCAATAATTATCACAGTTTTGTAGAGCAGAAAGAGCTCTTTCGAATGCATATAAATACTTTGCCAACCAGCAAACAAATCGTTCCAGGATAAAAGAAAACATAAACCAAATAAAGAATTTATAATTTCGACCGTATTTTTAGAATATTAAAAACCAACAAGTGATATCAGCGCATAGGTTCGGTCATATAAACATAAAGGTTAGAGACGGTCTCTCTCACAAAGGTACAATTTGAACTAAAATTTTATAAACGATATGTTGATGACATTATTACTTGCATTGATTTGGATAATTTACAAACACTGTTGGATACGTTTAACGGCTTCCATAATAAAAATGTTTATATGACCGAACCTATGCGCTGATATCACTTGTTGGTTTTTAATATTAGAAAACATAAACCGCTACGAACTTATTCGCCAACCCAATAGAAGAGCTACGATTTTGGAAACCGAGAAGTACGATTTAGGAGACCGGTTGCCTAAATCGTACCTTTTACAGTATGTCACAAGAAGATTAATAACAATTAATTAGTCCTGAACGAAAGCTTGAACATCTAATAGCAAGTGGCTAAAAGATCAAGCTACAAGTACCTTAAGTGGTACGATATCGGCAACCCTCCCCTATTCACCAACGCCATCGACACTCAAGACTCTCTCAGACCCGAGTCAGCAATGCTCGATGTTGCGTTTCAAGTAAAAATCGCGTGATCATTCGGCAACTAAATAATCCCCCAATCCCTCTATGTTCCCGTGGATCAAGGAGAATCGTTCTCTTGTGGCCAAAGGACCACAATTTACAACAATCGAGTATTTTGTGAACCGATTGTCACCTCCTCTGACGAATCTGTGAGCACATAGAACATGAATCGACGGAGTCGTAACGAACGAGCTTGCTAGTCAAGTTCCATTCAAAATCCACGATCATGCGACCAGGGAACGCTCTCCTCGACCCTCTGCGACCCTTCACATTTCACCCCCGCCATACCCTTCCCTTCCGTTACCTTTCCTTATTTTCTAATTCACCGTTTCATATAGCTTTCGCGTGCACAGTAGAAATCGATCGAGCTTCCCTTTCCCTCTTTCATTTTTCTCATTCCGTTTGTTTCCCTTTTAGCCGCGGAAGGGCTTAAAGGACTCCCAGACGCAGCTTAAAGCGTTACACGCTCGTATCTGCTCGCTTGCGAGCGAAAGCACTCGCTCCCCACTGTCTTTTTTTTCTTCTCTGTCCGTTGCCACACGGGGTCAATCTTAGCTGGTTATTTATTTTTCATTCTAATCAAACGAAGAGGATGCTGGAGATCGCGTGCCGTGGAGATCGTTCTGTCTGGTCACCGTTCGCCAGCGCGATGATAGCGCGCGGAAAATTAACGATAGAGCTTGGGTGAATTGTAGCTTCGAAAGATCGTACGTAGCCCGCGGTATATATTTCGGATGATTTATATCAGGCGAAAGGGAACTTTCGTGTTTGAGCGAACGGATCGCAGCGTGGGCACCGCGAAAAACTAAATTGAAAATCTGCAGTGCTTTCCTTGTATTGTGTAAAGCGACTGATTTACGGAATTCCTGCTCGTGATCGATGGCCAGGGAATCTGGCAAGATTTTTCATGATGTGTTTGCATAATTCAACGCAATTTAGGATCGATGTAGATTTCTTACGTCCTGCGAACAGGGTGCGTGAAATATTGTAGAAGATATGATCGAGAGGGGCATTGAATTCGACAAGTGTGCAGGTCTCGTTTCTCTCCCTCGTCTGCCTCTCTCACCCTCTATTCTTTAACGTTCGAGTTAATACCACCGCCGCGCAGTTTGGCACGTCATTAGCATAATTAGCCGCCGTGTAATTTCTGCTCAACACTTATTTCCATGAAATTCTACTCTATGTCCCTGCATATCTGACTTTCATTTCGTTGTCAAACACCGGCTGAAAGCTTATTACCCATTTCATCTTCGGATACTGCTCGTTAGTGAATATAATATACATTGTGGTGAATCCGTTATAATTATTTCGATACGAATGCAGGAATGGAATTACAATGATGACTTTTAGCGTTCAACAGTTTATTCGATACGAAATTTCATCTCCAAGTATCAGTTGCTCAATTTTGCTCGCCAAACATTGCTGCAACATTGGAGGAACTTGGTTCAGATTCAATTCAGTGGATTCTCAAACGCCGAGAGAGTTTATCGCCGCGGGATGAGCAGAGCTCGAAGCGACAAGGGTTGTCAAGCTGGATTTTTCAATCGTTGGGTATAGCACAGTTTGGAATCAATCGACTTTGATCGCGATAGAAATTTCGACGGGGGAGGGACGCATTCGCGGATATTCGCGAAGGAGGGAACGATATCCGTGGCGTGTGTATAAAGGCAACTGTGTCGGACAGGGCGGCCCGTTGGATTTATGCTCGTATAGAATTGCAGTTCAGCGTCTGCCGCGACGGTGATTTACTTTGCATCGTGGGGCGAGAATTTACAGCCGCCCGGAATACCTATTTTCCAGATTGACCTTCAAAATCGAGCCCCGACGCGTATTGATTGATAAGCAATAACTCCGTGCCGCCGCTCTGAACCGTCGTCAAATATTTGATCGTCTGTTTGCGCAGCGGGGATTTCGAAAGCGTTCGTACGAAAACAAAGCGTGGAAATCGATACACGTTTCAATGATACGAGACAATTTCGGTGATATCTTCACGAGTTTCTGAACGATTCTCGATCCACTCGACTCATAAATTCTCACACTACCTGTATATATCCCTGTGCAACTAAATTTTCTCTGATCGTACTTCCTCCGAAGTGTCGGTTTTTAAGTGCAATTCAATTGGCGGAAGTTGTATACAGTGCTGATTCGTTAAAGAACAAATTGGCGACAGCATATAAAATAGGAAAAATTGATTTTTTTTCAATGTGAGTCCGTGTTCAATTTCTACAATCGTCAACTCTGAGTCGATCCACTCGACTCATAAATTCTCACAGTACCTGTATATATCCCTGTGCAACTAAATTTTCTCTGATCGTACTTCCCCCGAAGTGTCGGTTTTTAAGTGCAATTCAATTGGCGGAAGTTGTATACAGTTCTGATTGGTTAAAGAATAAATTGGCGACAGTTTTGATGTCAAACAGTTCCTGGTCGATCAAGTTTCCACAGATTTGATTGCGAAATAACTACAAGCTATTTAATAGAGGGGAGGAGAAGCCAGGACGTGCTTGCTATTCATACAGATCCACAAGCAAGATCAAAGAGGGCCTCACCCAAATGGCGAACAGTTTCCATCTCGTTCATGTTTGTTTGAAAAGCCACGCTGATCAAAATGTCCCGGTTTTAAAGTACATTCGTGAATGAAATCTGGCTGGCTGGACCATGGACACAATTGGCACGCCCCGGGGGTAGTTAACGCCATAAAGACTGCTACGAAGTTCCGTGGAACTAAACGTTCTTGTTCAATGAGCTTGGAAACAACTGGCCTGGCTAAACCGTACGCGAAGGAGATACTGGTTTAATTGGAAAAAAGGGGGCGAAGTATAATTTCTCTTTTCGGTTCCACGCCCGGTATTCTCCTTCGCTCTTCTCCGCGTTGCCTCTCGCCTCTGCCTGCTAGCCACGGGTGTCTGTCGAGGAAGTATTTGCAGGCGACTGTACAGAAACCCAATTTAGTCTGCGGTCGACTAATCCTATCCTACTACATACCATCAGTCGATAGCTCCGGGGCTGAAGCTCCTCTCGCCCCCAGCTTCGCCCTTCTTTCCCGTCCCTTCGTCTTCGTCTACTCTGTTTGTTCCGTCTGTTCCCACCATGTTCCCGGGGAACTGTCCGAAACCGGTTCGATTTGCTGCGGGGGCCAGGTTTTTCGCGAAAAGGAAGTCACGGCTCCTTCTGTTCGTACCTCTACTGTGAGGATCTTGAAGGGGCATCGGGAAGTTTTGAGAAATCCGAACGATAAGGGAGGGTGGCGGGGTTATTGGACCGAATAGTTTGCAAGATTTGGGAGATCGAATGTTGCGGAATTAATGGACTCGATCATTCGTGCTCCAGTTGTCTCGAGGAATGGATTATTAGAAATATTCAGACTCGAGGTTGTTAGATATTTTGCATATGGGAAATTTGTTAGTAGATATTGCTACGTCGCACAGTGGTTCGAGTATACTTCATACTAGTTGGACAAAATTATTTTTTCGCGGGTTTGGGTTTATATGGGGTTCAAATTGCTTGAAAACAAACCTGATTCGTATTACAGTTTATTATTTCAATAAAAATATCAATAAAATAAAAATATGACTAATTCAATTAAGGGAAAAGAACAAAACGACAGTATTGTACTTTAAATATAATTAACAGTTATAACATTATGTCTATTCCTGTAATTTCTGAGTTTTTATGTTTAAAACCTGGTTTTTGAAATCAGTCTTCTCTGCATCGCTATTAAAATAGTGTTTTACTATATGTTCCACGTCGATCCACGCGACAAGGGTTGAATGTACGGAAAGTAGAGACTTTCTAGTTTATTTTAATCAATCGATCGATCTGCAAAAATTTGCAAAACTATATTTTTCTAATTGTTTTCGAGCGCGACGCTCGGCATAGTTTTGCAAATTTTTGCAGATCGATCGATTAAAATAAACTAGAAAGTCTCTACTTTCCGTACATTCAACCCTTGTCGCCTGGATCGACGTGGAACATATAGTAAAACACTATTTTAATCCACTGAGTGGTGCTACCGAGCGTCGCGCTCGAAAACAATTAGAAAAATATGGTTTTGCAAATTTTTGCAGATCGATTGTTTGATTAAAATAAACTAGAAAGTCTCTACTTTCCGTAGATTCAACCCTTGTCGCGTGGATCGACGTGGAACATATAGTAAAACACTATTTTAATAGCGATGCAGGGAAAACTTATTTCAAAAAGCAGGTTTTAAACTTAGAAACTCAGAAATTACGGGAATAGACATAATGTTATAACTGTTAATTATATTTAAAGTACAATACTGTTGTTTTGTTATTTTTCCTTTATTGAATTAGTCATATTTTTATTTTATTGATATTTTTATTGAAATAATAAACTGTAATACGAATCAGCTTTGTTTTCTAACAATTTGAACCCCATATAAACCCAAACCCGCGAAAAAATAATTTTGTCCAGCTAGCATGTAGTATACTCGAACCACTGTGTGTCGCTGTAATCGTTGGGATATGTTTAATTTGATTGTTGGGTGAAACTGGGTAATATACCCCAGCTGAGAAAACGCCACATCATTGGGTTATGCACACAAACAAGAATACAGAGATGCTATTGTCAGATTTGAAGTTACCTCAGTGGCCCACAAGTGTTGCAATAATAATATGAGACAATATTATGGCTTTTACATAAATATACCTAAAAGAATTTATATTTTCTGCTTTTGGATATATCGCGGTGAGTACGAGAGAAATTCAATTTTCTAAGTCACTATTGTTTTTGCGATAAATTTATAGATATGTTTCGAAAGTGGACAAAGTAGACTCTTTAAATCGTTATTGTTCTCAAACCTTTTTTCACTACGTTGTTGCTAAATTTCAGTCGGGGCGTTTTGTACTCCAGAATTTACATTATGACCCTGCAAAGAATTTACAATAAACCCTACCTCAAAATCATATTTTTCACGAATAACGCATTTTTTTTATCGTTGATAACAGAAATTTCACGTAAATATGTAAGGACTCCATTACGGGCAGCTAAAAAGTAAAACAACGGGAGTTAATGAAAGTATCAGAATTTATAATATGTATACCTTCAAGGACGCTATGAAGGCACATACAAACAGGAAATTCTAAAAAGAAAAGAAACTTAATGCTTGAGAAAAGAATTTTAAAAATTGTATTCAATGTTGTTCTATTTTCGTTAATAATATCTTTTATAATATATATTCTATAAAATTGTATTATAAATAATAAAAAGTAATTACTTATTTATATCGAGGCATTTCATCACATAGGTGGAGACTTTTATCTGACGACTGTGTTACAAAATGCCCCCACATAAAATTCAGGAAAATGATTATTTGCGGTTATTTCCTGTTACGTTTTCTTCACAATTCCAACATAATTGTGAAGATTAATGAACACTTAATGTGTTTACCCAAAAATTTAAAGAATTATTAACCTTCATCCGTTCCTCATTTCACGAACTGAATCTGTCCCTCGGTGTCAAATTGACACAGTGGTAAACGATCGATGAAATGACAAGGTAAACAGTTATTTGTACGATATTTTTTTATTCAAATTGAGAGTTAACATTTACATCTTAGACTTTTCACAACTTTCGCATGAAATAAAATGATGTGCAGAGCACACTGCTTGATACAAGAATCACAAATAACAGAACAGTATAACTTATTACGGGAAAACTGTGTCAAATTGATACGAGGGACGAATGAGGGTTAAAAAATATTGATTTTATAGATCTTTCTTTAAAAGTGGGCGTATTTTATAGTTTTACCCTATAAAAAAATTCTGTCTCCTGGCAAAGATTCTTCACCCCTTCTTCACCCTCATGGCCGTTCCTGCCACGGGTCGTTTGTTAAGCAGTAAAAAGGCGCGACTTATGCTCTTATGTGAACACGCAACTAAGCGGTTGCAAGTGGCGGAAGGGTGGCAAGCATGTATCGTCATCTCAGGAATAACCCCGATATGTGGCGTTAGTTCACCGCGGTCCCAGCTACCGTGCAGACACGTTGATGCGACATAGTTGGCGCAACGCTCGCGAATAGTTCGGGCAACAATTTTCCAGCAGTATTTTACGGGGCGGTGCAGGGGGAATGGGCTTGTACGTGTTACCGCTAAACCGACGCGGGAACGACGGAGCCGCATTGCGTGCTTCCCTGCTCGCGGCTTTTTCCTTCTCTCCGCGGAGAAAAAGCGGCCGCTTTCGTGCGACCAGCCGCGAGCTTAATGACGCCGAAAAATGGACTCGCGGAAATTATGCGTTCGGGCGTCGAATGAAATTCGCCGGGCACCTCACTGCTCTGGCTAGCGAAGTATGCGAAAACGGGAGTCGGTGTACCTGTGCAAGTTGATTTATGGGAGACTCTCTCTTAAACTTTCGCGAATTTTTCGGGCCAACGCTACTTGGATACGGAAGACGAGCATTCGTCGCTCGTTAGTCGGCGGATTTTTGAAACTCGTGGCTAATATCTTCGGGATAAAATTGGCAGGGGCGGATTTGGGTATAGGGTAAATAGGGTAACTCGGGGTAATATGCCACAATTAATTTTGAAACGCGATATCTCGCAAGTATAAGTAGATACAGGAAAAAAGATAAAACCATACGAAAGTGTAACTAATTCTGTGTATTGACTAATAAGTAGAGATATGTAACTTTTATAGTTGAATGAGAAACGTACAAATACAAAAGTCCTCGAAACTGGCATATTACCCAGGTGGTGGGTGAATATGCCACAAGGTCTGAGGTAATATGACACAAGCTATGAAGTGCGAACTAATCACTCAAATTTTGGAGAATCAACAATATTTTAAACTATTTAAGCTATTAATAAATAAAAACAAATATTTTAACTCAATGAAACGTAAAATTTATTTGAAAAAATAAAAACTAAACAGGCTCCAATCTCTACGCAGTCTTCATGAACCCACTTTTTGCAACAAGTAGTTTTTACCCAGTAGGCATGGTTCTGACACAAAAAAACAACTCGATGGCATTAAATAGAAAGAGTTATAAAGATAAGAGTGTGCCACTTGTAGCATATTATATCGACAAACATGTGACATATTACTCCAAACGGACATAAAACGAAGGATGGAAAATCTCTCCACAAAGTACATAGTTTTAACGGATGTTTGAGAGGTTTTTAAATTCGTTTGTTAGTATACTGTATCATAATCTATTGATTTTATGTAGAACCGTTCACACAAATGTATAATCTGCATTCTAGTTGGAGTGTGAAATTACATCAAGCCGATACTTTTATAACTTACCAGGATTTACTGAAAATAAAAGAAATCAAAAGCCAAAATCTGTTGTCGTCTTAGCAGGAACACTAAATTGAACGGAATAAGCGCAAATAAAACGCCATCTGTTCATTATTTAAAAAATTATTGAGAAGTGGCATATTACCTACGGTGGCATATTACCCCGAGTTACCCTAAGGCCAATTTTGGAGAGCGGTAAATTTTGGGGAGTGACAAATTTGGGGTATTTAGAATTTACGTTCCACTGTGGAATGTGGAATATGTTTTACATCGATGCACGTGTATTCGCGTGGACTATTATAAATCGATTAACTTATCACAGTAGGAGGTCTTGATCCCTTAACCAATCAGCGTCAATTATTCAGCCGGTTTACCGTGACTAACTAACTCCTCAACGGTTGACGTGTTATGCGCGCACGGATCGATCGGATCGTGTAATCGATGAAACCGATTAGTTTGACAGCTAATAGTTAACCGTATAAATCGATCAAGTAATAAGTACTATTGACCGAGTGATTTGACCTCGTGCACCTCTGCGACCTGTCCTATAATTAGTTGATCTAGTTAGCAGGATCGATTGATGTGCTGATCGATCTGTTTAACTAGGTGGACTAATAATCCTTCGATATAATACCTCTATTGCCTGCTACCCTTCTATTTCTCTTCCTCATTCGATCGTTAAATTAATAGAATGTATAATTTAATAAAGGAACACGATTCTCACTGTTGCGCGTTTTCTATTAACGATTAACTATCCCTCCTATTATAGTACACTTTATATAAAAATGGGAAATTAATTCCTAATTTATTTAGTACTTAGCTTGCATGATTTGGGAATGATCCGATGTGATTAAGCGGAGTGAAATAAGTGTCTTTTAATATGTCCAACAATTCAATATAATTTCGCTTAATACTCGCCGGTACAAAATAGACAGCCCAGAAATGTACTGACTTGTGTCTCGTCGCTAACTCCCCCCTATTTTTATATATATAAAAATCGATATTTTTGTACTATAACATCCCGAATATATCCTGTGAACATTTCACATCAATATTCGAAGTGGTGTAAATTCTACAGTCACATAACTAATTCAAACTTCGACCGCAGGTATGAGCCGAGAATACTTTAGACGCGTTTTTTCCAAACACGATATTTTGAAACGGTAACCACGATTTCAGGAGAAATAATGAATGAATTCAAAAAAACCTTGAGGCATTTAATTCGTAATTGGACTCGCTGTCACAGCTCCACTATTACATATTTTTTTGAAACACGTTTTTTTCTTATCTGCATATTTGTGCGGAAAATCCCGCCTTTTTTGCACTACTTGGTTCAAATGTGCACCAACATTGTAATTTTGGTCCTTTTTGCCTAAACAAGGGAACTGCGATAGCCAATGAAATACATTTTAAAAAATTGTTTAAATTTTTGATTTTGGACAATCCTGTGAGTAAATTTCGTGGTTACCGTTTTGCCAACTCTTTTTGGCAGTGCCTGCACTAAGCGCCACCTAGAAAATGCATCAAGTCCGGAAACGTGAAACAAAAATTTCTTTTTGCACCCCAACGAGTGTATCAATAAATGCCAAAAATATTTTTAAGATATGTTATAACCTCTTGTTGTAAAAAAATCATAAAGGTCAGCTATTTTTTTAAGGGGTTTGACCGGAGTGTGCCCTTAATTTTTAATTATTTGGATTTTTTTATTATTATTAATTCTGAAAGTGTAATCCTTTGTGAACATTTACAACAAAGTTTCACGAGGAAATTCGAATAATTCCGTAAATTATTAACGGCGTCCCAGAGCGTATTGGGCAGGGGGCTTAACTTTGATGTCGTTTATCTCGAAACTACATTTTTAACCACCGTGTACATCATAACTCTCGAACGAATGAATGTTTTCACTTGAAATTTAAACTGGGGGTGTAGAATTCCTCTTTCTACCGTATCAAACTTCCGCATCAACATCGGATGTTTGTAAAACATTTATAATTGATTAAACACGATTTTTCCGCAAAAATGTGGGGAGAAAATTGATTCGTGTGTAACTTTCACTTTTGTTAAAATTCCCCAGTAAAACTCCAGGTTGCAATTTTGAGTGTAGAAAATATTCACCCCAAAGCATTTTGCTTTTAAATGATTGGTTCACCTGGGACAATGTACACAAACTGTAGCCTCGCGCTGCACAGTACCAATTTTATCGTAAAATAACTTCAACAATTTCCAACAGTTGGACAATTTTCTTTTAAATTGCTCGTAAAAGCGTGCATATAAAACTGTGAAAAGTATCGGTATGGTTATTATTTGCTATCTAAGCTATCCAACCCAAAAGAAACCCTCGACTTTAGTCGTTTAATAGCCCTGCAGCCTCTTAATACAAAAGAGAAAGTACTGCAAATAGAGAGGTTGAGAAAGTTTCCTGTTCGAACGCCGAAGGAAAACGTCCCCAGCTTCAAAGCAACTGTTTTACTGTTTTATGGCTTTTGCCATGGTCCGTTCCTTCTCTACCTGGGACTTTCTTCATCCATCACAAATCTAAAACACATCGCTGTTACAATAACAAATGTATCGTTTCCCATTTTAACATTCACCTTGCTTAACACCACGTTACATCGTTCCATTCGATTTTCCGGAAGAATGTGTTCCTGAGGAACGAGTGGCAATGGTTATTCAGGACAAAGGTCAGTTTACAGTGAACTACGGTGCCGAGATCCCTAGGAAATTTGTGTATCGCGAGGAGCACAAGTTTCCCGTCGTATTTCCTTACAATTCCCCTTGTATTTCACCTGTACTCGCGTCCCCTGTATCGGGCGCTGGGTTCCCAGAGCTACGTTATCGCGCCAATTGCGCATAACGTACTCCATAACGCGGCACATCCCCCCCCAAACCGAGGCAAAAGTTGCACATGTTTCATCGTTCGTCGCAAATCATTTCGCGGCATTGTAGTCCTGCATTTCCAAGTCAAATGCTCGGTACGTCGCGCGGCTGCTGGGAAACAGAGCCCCGAAGAGAAGAACTCGACTCCGTGAGCCCCCCTTCGCGAGTGCCATCGAACTCGCGAGGCTTCCGTGGCAAAGCTCAGAGGGTCCATTTTTCAGAAACACGGGGACACGGAAAGTCCTCTTCGAAAGCTCAAAACGTTGGTTCTTCTCGCGATGGAAATAACTCGGCCGTGGTTCTTTCTCTGGTCGCTCGTTTTCTTCCGACACCCCTCTCCAGAGAAGCTGCCGCTTCGTCGAGCGACTCCTCCGTTCCCAAGTTTCGACAGAATGCCCTTTGAATTCGAGCGTACGGGGGCGGGGTGTAATCTAAAGTTCGAAGTCTCGATTAACGAGTGACGAGTAAGAAGAAGACGAGGGAGAGTGGGTAAAGATCGAAGGGGGACGGAAGCTGCGAGTGTCGCAGAGGGTCGACGAGACGGAGACGGATAGGAAAGGCGAGGAAAGGTCGCCTGCAACCTGCCGCGAAATAATATTTCCCAGCCCCTGGTCCCAGCGGGCGAAGAATTCGGCGAGGAATAACCGAGTTTCATGTCTTCCTTGTCCCGCGAGGCTCGCGCTTTCGATTGCATTCGCGTAGTCGTTCCTCGCGTCGAAGCAGGGGTGAGACGCCGACGCTTGGGGAGGGTGGTTTTAGCTGGATGGCGCAACCATTATCGTCATTATTATCGTTATTATCCTTACTAAGCAGCCCCATCGCTGAAACCCTCCCTCTCGGATTCTCGGGAATCCACCAGGAATTTATTGGGCACGGAATACCGAACGGGGGATGCGGGGCGGCGTGGAGGGTTGCGCGAGAAAAAGGGACGAAATAACGGTACGCGACCTTATTTCGACGAGGTATTTGCATGGCTCGCAGGTATTTCTGTAGGGGAAACGAAGCTGCGCTCGGAAGCTAGGGGGTTGGAGGGAAGAAATTGCGTTCCACGTACGCGGCAGTGCCTGGTCATCGTGTTGTGTGACCCTCTTCCGGCGAAGGAATTATTATCTTTTAACGTGGACGAACGACCGTCGGTTTTGTGCGTGCGTTGCTTTCTTGGTTTACTCCAAGTCGCTCGTATAAAATTCCAGCACACGGAATTATTCGCATAGGGCGATACTTAAAGGCGTGAATGCACGATGAGATTTTACAGGAGACTGTTCCATCATGAGATAAAAATCTCAGCGATAACAAAATGTAAATAATGGGATTTAGAGAATTACCTAAGTATAATAATGGAAATTAAAATTTCATGTGAGACACGATATTTTTGTTTCGTCGTGGATTTGCACCTTAAGTAATGGTAATAGATTTTTCAAAATATATCATGAAACTTGTCTCATGAGAGTCTACTTTCATGAAATTAATGACAAAATAATTGAAAAATAATTAAATAATTGTCTCATGAGATTAAAGTCTCATGTGAGACACGATACTTTTGTTTCATAGTGGATTTGCACCTTAAGGCTGTACAAGTGTGATTATGGGGAAGCTGACTACAACTTTTTACCACACGTGCTACTTGTCATTGGGGTTTTAAATAAGTAAATAGAATGCCAGAATATGATAAAAAGATTTGCCTGTCCAAATAGTTAAGGATATTTATCATTGTTAAAGTCGGGATATTTAAGTTAGAATTTACTTCTATCTTTATATGCATCTACATGTGGAGTAATCAAGTAGTTAGGTTAGAGAATATGATAATAAGTAATAATAAGTAAGGAAGAATGTGTTTTAATTAAAAAATTGTTATTATTATCGTAAAAGACTAATCTGGAATTGAAACAAACCATATAAAGTTACCACGAAAAAAAATCGAAACTGGTACATCATAATATACGTTTCCGTAATAAATCTGTAAGTTGTACAACAGTTAAATGTTCATAATTGTCATTATAATTTTAAAATGAATAGTCAGCAAATAACGATGAAAATGTAGATAAACACAACTACTAATATTACAATATTTTAATTTGGTACGTCCGCTAGAGGGGCACTCTACGCTGAGTTTTGCGACAGTTTCCCTAATTCGCGTTTCATTAAATCATTAATATCTCCATTAAACTCAGCCGAAACTCGTCAGAATAAGAGCAACACAGAATTGCTAGAAACTTTCAAAGCATAAGCAGGGACTCCAGGTTGAACGCACCCCAGGCACATTTCTTCGCGGTCTTGAAAATATCACCGACGCGAAACGAGAAACAATCGACCCACCCTCCCCACCGTGGCCCTAGCCGGGGGCGCACAGACGGTCGAGAAATTACCGGCAGATTTATTTCGAGTATCGACGCGGAACGATCGCGGAAATCCGTGCGTCTCGTCGGCGATCCATAAAAAGGAGGCGACGGGAACAGGCAAGGAAACATTCCAGGCCCGTCCACTCGTAAATTCCCGGTTTACTCGATGCCGGGCAACAGCCATCGGGGCGATCGTCGTATAATCCACGGGACGACGCCATACCCTCGCGTTTCATTGGCACGATAATAATTATCCGGGCGAATAGCTCGAAAATGTGTAGCCGCCGCGGCGAACAGTAGTTTCGTCCGTTCGAAACTGCGCCCCGTGATACGGAATTGCCTGCATTCTGCCGCGACCGCCGCGTCGGAACAGCCTGTGCGCGCAGCCGAGTTCTGTTTGTATGCGTCCGCCGCGAGACGGGGGAGACAAGGTCCCTGGTAGAAATTATCCGGCATTTCGAAACCCTTGGATTACCCTTATCGCGCGACCCAAATTCAAGCCCTTCCATTCCCGAGCGGATTACCAGTCCTACCCGCGGGTGCACGCTAGCATTCCGGGGGAATCCCAACCCGAAACATCCTGCGACGGTTATGGATACACAGGGGGTGGCGTGCACGCGCCCGATCGTCCGCTAAAGGGAGACACCTCTGTGGTGTACACGCGTCAAACACAACCGAAACTGTGCGTACAGTCGGGCGCAGCAGTTCCCGCATTGTCTCGTGGTGGATTTTAAAGAATGGGGTTGGAGATCCGTGGGGATTAGATGGGGGATGATTTGAAACGGGGTGGTCTAGCGATAATAAAGGCACTAGTCTGATTGCTTTTGAAAATAGTAGGTATGTACACTATAGGGCGTGTTATGATTTACATGAGTAGGTACCAGGGGTGAAATTTTTGTGACAGGGGTGCGTGGTTAATTTTGGTAAAGATTCTTTACGAAGTGAAGGACGATAGGCCGTCTCAGGAGGTTTGAATGTTCGATTCGTGGAAATTTCGACACCCTGTATAGAGGATTGGGAATAGAGAGGCGTAGGTGAGAACGCATACAGGGACAGTGGGGGTTGGAGCGCGCAAACTCGCGGGCAGACGGAACCACTCGTACGCACTCGTAAGCGCCCACATGGAGAGAGAGCATAGGGGAAACGGAAATAGGGGCATATGCAAACGTATGCCGTCAACGAGGGTATTGTCGCCGGCCCCTGTTAGCATTATTGGATTAAATACACTCGAGTATCCGAAACGGCGAGACAAACGGCCAGCCACAACGAAACCGCGCTTGTCAGTCGTAATTGGCCCGATGAGCAATGATGACTTCCGGTTTGCTCGTGGTAATTTAGCTGTGGCTACGAGCCAATGGCGGAGCTCTTCTTTTAGGACCTATGGTCGAATGGACTTTCTCAGTTAGTTAGTGTTAGTCTTCTTTATTCAGTAATTTAGGGTTTAAGTAGTTTAGGTCGGTCAATGGTCGGGCACTGCTAATGGAAAGATTAATAGGTTCAGATTCGAGAAGCAGCATAAAATATTAGGCAAGTAGTTAATTGATAGCATATGTTTTGGATTCATGTTGCTGGCTGACAGGTCAAGTGGATCTACTTAATCTGTCAAAGTCTCACCAGTGCCAACTGCACTGTGTCGCTTTTGGTATGTCATGGTTGATGTGGTAAAGGGCTCAGGGACATAGGACTGAAGCTAACATGGCGGTGGATGATGTAATTAATAATGCAATCCTTCGATAATGATCTGTATGAAACGAGTATGGTCACAAATGGGAATTAAGAATTTCTAATGTAGTCAAATGGAATTCTTAAGGGGACTAGGCAGTTAAATCGCTCGAAAATTAAGTATTTTTATGAATTAATTTCAAGGAGATGAAGTCGCAAACACAGACTTTTTCTTTTACATAATGTTTATTAGTATCACGTAGAGTAAAAAATATTTTTTTTGTCTACATATTTCTTTTACAAATGACGCCACAAGAGGTTCTTTACACAGTGGTTTACAAAAAGCGTCTTTCTTTAGTTTTACCGTGCTTCAAAATAAAGATACAACGATTTCCGTGGAGTATGTTTCTCGTAGGACCTGCAATTTTTTATGTAATCTCTGAAAAAAATTCAACCCAAATGATTAAAAAAGTGACTAGGAGAAGGCTTTTTCTACGATAAATGTCGTTTTTTGGAGTGCACAGATGGTTGTTTTTTTTATTTAAAAAACTAGAGCTTTTAATATATTTTGAACATACTTTAAGAATTTCAAATCTATTCGATTCTTGGTTTTTTCGCAATCAGGTCAAAACCCCAGAAAAAACACCTACACATCAGACGACTGTAGTTCCGTCATATACATGTATATACTATCAAAAAAAAATTTTTGTACAGTTTCTAGTATTATTAAACATAACTCAAAAACACTAGTCGCAATTTGTATTCATCTCCTTGCAATTAATTCACAAAAAACTTCTTAGTTTTCGAGCGATTTGGCTGCCTAGTCCCCTTAAGAAAGCTGAATATTTTACGTCGCGATTTTTATTAATAAATCCTTAATGCATAATGTACTGCTAAAATATAATAACCGACGGGGGTAACTGCGCAAGTTAATCACCAAATATTCACTCAACTCACGCGTATATGACTTTCACCGCTGTGAGCTGTATACATACCTAGGTGATTAAGTAGTATATGGACGCATAAGCCAGACGTACCGGTAACCGCCTTAAGCTTAATTCACACATTACATCCCTCCAGCAGCTGATAGGAAAGTTAACGAGTAGGTACTATTCCTCACCAATTATCAACTCAAGAGTATCTTAACTTCAATATGATTCTTACTCAAAATACAACTTCCCCGAAACTCCACCCCTACCATCTGCAAACTCAGAATCCACATCTTACAATTTCCGCCAAGTTTTTCGACCGAAGCTTCTCCAATTCAGTCAAGAACGAATAGAAACAAGTTAGCGAAATATTTTAAGGGTAATTTTCTCCCCGTTTCGCCACTTTCGTGTCGGCCATAGAGATTTTACTGTGAGGCGACCCTTACGAGAGCACGGTCGTCGATCCTCAAATATACACGCGCTCTTGGGGAGGCAGGTTGCCCGTGTGTACATAAACACGCGTTGAATACGTAAACTCTCATCCCCAAAACAGGTGCGCTCGTCTCAGGCGTGCTGGCAGCTCGTGCGCGCCCGTCGAACGAAAATGGATGCATACGCGTGCGATCGAGTGCACCGTTGGTCCAGTCAGTGTTATCGGATTAAACACATTCTCTAATTCCAAGGGAGGTCTAAATAGAACTGTGATCGTTGCCTGCGGTGATAGCAGCCTCCCTTGACGCGTATTACCGCGACGTGGATCTTCTTTCACTTCATTGTTCAAGGAATCCCCGGGGAAAACACTGTAATGGTTTGAAAAGTAAGGTTATTTTCGAGATTTTTTTCAAACAAACGGTGCAAGTGAATCAAGGTATTGCTTAGTATAGTTAATATGTACATATTGAAGGGTAAGAAATTTTTTTTCCGGCAAATTCGTGAATCCCTTTCCGGTATACTGCTCGTCAAAATGTGCGCTGCGATCCTCTGGCGTTGACAGTGATCTAGCCATATGGTTACTCTGAATTAAAAATGACAAAAATATTTAGAAACTAGAAGTCTATGTCTAGTACAGCACGTAGAGAAAAGTCAATATCGCAAAAGATGACAAATTGGCGGAGCACTGAAAATAATTTTATATCTCATGGAAAGATTGAACTGTTCTGTTGATAAAAAAAAATAGAACGGGACCTTTAATTAAGAAACCCTGGCTCGAGCGTAGACTCAAATGCAGAACATTCTCGTTCGCAACATCCTTTTTTAGAATATTCATCGCAAACAGCGGCAAAAGTTTATTTTATCGTAGGGCATAGAATTGGCAAGTTGAAGGGTTGTCTTTATTCATTTTTAATGTTTATTCGTATAATTTCGTCTATTTTACCATTTCAGCTGAATTACCTCTCGTCATTCTTTTATACGCCTTTCACACTCTTACCTACAAATTTAACCAATATTTCAAATCCATGTTCTCCTTTGTACAAGCAACGTATTTTCCCCAACCATTCTCGTCACAAATTCATCGCGTCGATATTAACCTGCCTACCTCCATTTTTTATCGCACATATCGCTGTTCCCTAAAAATCGCATGGCTAAGGGTGGGAATTTTTCAGAAGGGGGACTGTTTTTTTACAGTCGTCAGGAGTGTATACAAAAAAAAACATAACGCATCGTATGAATAGTCACGATTCGTGAGGGGACTGTTAAACATACGTGGAACGCGACTGGAATAGAAACTATGGCCGCGAAAGGGGGTGGTCGTGCACGTACGCGTCGTCGTCGACGGGGGAATTGTTGGTCCCGTCGGTGTCCCGTTAGTGTTATTGGATTCTGTACAGTCGAATAAGCCATCAACGGGGACAAGCATCCGCCCGAAATCGTGTTCGTTACGCAAATAGTCGCGTCTTTGTTATTACCCGCTACTTCGCCCCGTGACGTATTCACTTTGTGACCGGCGCGTGTTTCGATACAGGGAATCACCTCGAATCGGGGGGCGTTATTTTACTCGATGGACTTGGCCCTGGGTCGAGTTAGCCATTCCCTCACGGAACGAGTCCTTTGACCGTTGCACGACGAGAAATCGTACCCTGTCGACCTTATGTCCACGGAACAGTCCCCTACGTTTGTTGGGAGAATTTGCGACCGATTCGCATCACGCGGGATATTCAACTGTTGCGAAGTCAATTATTGGGTGTTTTTGGTAAACGTGTTCATGGATCACGCAGGCTGGTAGTAGATGCAGTATATGTCTGACTATGCACAGACCTGTGTCACTTGCATTACTTGTATTTTCGTTCTTCTTTCACAGAAGCAGGAAAGTGTAGGGGAAACGTGTCTAAAATGATCCCTCGGGGTAAAATGATTCCTGGCTGTTATGCGACTATTAGTGTTGCTATTTTTTAATATCGATATAGGGTAGATGTCCCAATTACTGCCACATTAAGCTCATCGCGTAACTTTCGTTAATTATTTCAGAAGTTATTTAGCCTCAAAATCATTCCAAGTTGCAGCATACTAATGCTTAAGAACTCTTTTATCTAAGAAATTTTTTTTATAGTATGAACAGTATGTTTTAATTGCTAATTAATTGAAAAAGTATAAAGAAGTCCAATGTCCCTAAAACTGTCATTCACCTTTTAATATTAATTTATAAATATCAGTATGCAATGCTTCTCTATTATTATCTAACACGGAAACCTAATTTAACATTAAAATTTTTTTCCCTTACGATTTTGCACGCATTATTTCACTATTAAGTAAAATAATTAAAGTGACAGTAATAGGGACACTGTCAGTAATTGGGACATCTACCCTACAAAAGTTCAGCCCGTACGTCGTCAAGTATTGCACGATGTGCCATGTAAATATTAACGCTGTGTGTGTTATAAACAAGAAAAAATCAAAATTACTGCCTTTTATATAAGGTAAGGTTTTTTACAATATTGTGTAACTTTGTCACAAACTGCTTAGTGTGACAGCTGTTTTTTCGTGAATTTAATGAGAATTCAACAATGAGTTAATGTATGTTTCGTTAGCGAATGTAATAATTTGATGTTATATGGAACCACTGAATGTGAGTTGCATGTTTGGGGACATATGATCCCTCTCTTTTAGGGTAAAATAATCCCAGGAATTGCAGGGGGTGCGCGAAAAAATTTGCGTCTATGAAACTGATCTCCTTTTTTTTTATGTTTGTTAGTTGATTTTAATTATTTCTATTCATTGATTATGTACCAAAAATTATCCAGGATTTGATTTTTTTAAAAAAATTGTTTTAATTTATTATGTTCGCATACTTTGTAATTGAGTTCAATTTCTGTTTCAATTTAAATAAATCAATGTATTTCAATGTTCGTCTTATTTACTATCAGTAGGTATAAAATAATTCACTTATACATATAGGTGTACAAAATGATCCTTTAGTATCCTTCACAAAAATGCAAATAAAAAATATAATTGATCAGGTAGCTAAATATAATCTAAGCGAATAACAAGGTAGATAAACAAACTTACAAAAACTACTTTACATTTATTTAAATACCGTGTATTTGTATTTTTTATATGAATTACACTTTAAGGGGATCGTTTTAGACACATTTCCCCTATAGTTCTCGATTTGCATGCGATTGAAGATGCTTCAGAGGTTCTCGAAATCGCCGTAAATTCGAGCGCTCTGTTTCCGCGTAAAAGAGCAATGATGGGCACCGTAATTCGGGCAAATGAACCTGATCGTAGAGTTTGAAGGTTTGCGTTACGCTGACCGGCGAAAACAAAAACACCTCTCGTAATTGCGTTATTTGTCGCCGGCCCGTTTCGCCCGGTGTAAATTGTATTAAATATAGGGAACGGGATCCCGAGCAAAGCCCCTTTGTGGCCGTTGAATTTGTTTTCATGCAATTAGAAGTGCGATGTAGCAGCCTGGTTGAAATTTTGAACGGCGCGCGGTACTCGTTACAATGAGCTCACGCAACGAATGTACAAGCGCGCGCGATTTGCAGCTGACGCTTTGTGTGCACGCGCCGACTAGGGTGCATTGGACGCGGCGCGTAATGCCGCCGCGCCGCGGAACGAACGGGTTATTGGATTAAATACACGTAACCGATCGAGTGGGTGTGAAACGCTCGGTGTCGATTATTATCCACAAATAATCGCCGGGATCCTGATTGCCACTGGCTTCACGTCACGAAATTATGCTGTCGATCGCGGCGCCTGTACGACTATTATTTACAATGAATCGCAAATAACGCGAAACCAGGGCTTCTCGGATTAATTGGGAAAATTCAACGTGGGATGATTCGCGGTGAATGAAGATTTCGAGGGATCGTTGACGGGCAGGAAATGGGCAGCTTGGGGATCTGAAGGCGCGGTAGGGTAAACTGTACAATGATTGGCATCCTAAATGGAAATCCCAGTTGGAATGTCTGTTTTTTTTTGGGAAGTTTTTATATGGTCTTAATTTTCAGTTATTATCAATGATTATGGATTTCTTATTCAAATAAAACATCTTGAGCACCTATTAAGTCTTTTATTTTAAAAATATTCAATGAGAAACAAAAATAATTGGTACCCTAAAATTTGAGGTTATATAGAAAAATATGAGTAGTTATAAAACGAAGTTTAAAATGTTTAAACAAACTATTTCATTCATTATTAAATACCTACAACACTTAATAAATCTGTATTTCAATCCATTACTTAGTTATAAAGCAACAAAATATACTTACCTACCCCTTATCAAAATTTTAAAAAACGCCAAAAACTCAGCTCTTTGTCCCACTTTGTTGTGTTGCCAGATGTAAGATATGTAGTTCAACTACTGGGCTTTGCAGTGTTGTAGTGAAAGAAAAAAAAGAAGTACTTTCCAAGCTTGTACTTCTTAATAATGTACTTTTTAATCAGGAGTGACAATGATTAGTGCAATGCCAGCATTAATGCAGTTTACCCTATACAAAGAATATACGACATATTTGTCATAAGTTACGAGAACCATGAGTCGTGAGCATGCAAGGGTCATTAGGGGTAGGAATCACAAAATACGAGGTCAATGTCTAATGTGGGAATTGCGATATCTGAGTGTGATAATGCTTGAGAATCACAAAAATTAAAAATTACAAAGTGATCATAAGTGCCACGACATTTAGATTCAGTGAATTACTTTCCCCGTCTGTTTCGCCACCACGTCCTCGAATTATATCCACACACACACACGCGTGACAGAGACACTGTTGCGTTAAGGTATACGTCAGCTAGAGAATCATCGTTGTTCCCGTCGGGATTATTGGATTTAATGCACTCGAGTAACCGATCCTGTAGACGCCAAACACTAACGCTTCTCGTTGAAACGGGGTTTGTCATTCGCAAATAGTCACGCGACCTCCCTTGTCATTATAACTCAGACGCTGTGACAGCGCTAAGCAGACACGCTTCAGGCACTCCTGGCGAAATATTCAACGTTCACTTGTGCCTTCATTTGAACCTTTGCATTAACGAACGTTAGACCACCAATATTTCAGATGTGAATATTGCTTACAGAGTTTTAAACTTTCACATACTATTATTGAATAAAATGTTTCAAAAATTTGACGAAGGTGGTTGTTCCCAGTAGCGCAGATCAATGTCAAGCAGTCCTCACTCGAGGCGGATTTAATTTCCACTTGCTACTCCCAGTAGTGCAAGTCAACGATAATTGACGCACGCCGGAACAGGCGGCTCGCGGTGCCAACAAATCCTGCTTTAAAGAAAGAAGACCAGCACGTTTCTCGTAACAATCCGGTGGCACAATTACGTAAAATGTCCCAATTAAAATGCGCCCACAAAGCGTCTCAAAGCGATCATATTGCCACATTAATTAGCAACGAGACACCCCTACTAATTAACGAATCAAAGCAATGGAAACCCACTCCGATAATTCGGTCAACACTGTCACTTTATTATGAATAAACGCACGCAGAGTTGCAAACGGCATTGAGACTCTTTCAGGGTAGCCCGCCTCCGTTTCATATTGCACTTGCTCGTCAAACGGAAGTGTGTGTGGATCGAAACCACCGATTGCCACACGCGGTCGCTATCCAATTAGCGGCCTTCTGGTTTCCTGAAAATCGAGCGACCAAAACCTGCCACGTCGTCGAGCCTTGTATTCGGGGGATTATGGCATTCTCGATTACCGTTATTCGTCGACAAACATTGCCCCGCTTTTTCTGCGGCGAGCACGGCACGCGCCCCGAACCCCTTTCGCGTTAATAAACATCGTGGGAGAGGGATCGACGCGTCGCGAATGTTAATTAACCAGAGACGAAATGGCCCCCCGACCCTTTTACGACCAGACACTTTCGTTGGACTCCACGTAAACGTTTTCAGGGAACAGATGGTCCCCGCAGCCCTTTACGTGCCCATTGTTCCCTTATCTTAATTGTTTAAAGTAAATTCGCCGCGGCGGGGGTGAATTTTGTGTTGCCAGACGTTTCGTAATTGCAGTTTTCTGGGATCCCTTCGCTGTGCGCTCCGGATGGGTTTGGTCGAGGGAAGTTGTAAGCTTCTTGCAAAATTAGCGAATCGTTAAAGCGATTGGAACGGGATGCCGTTTCTTGCAGCAAACAGGGTGTATTATTGCATTCTTTAAATTCATTTCAGAACGTCCGTAGTAATTTGTGATACTGGGAACTTTCTGTGTGATAGATTCAAGGGAAGCTTTAGGTACGTCACACATTGGTTCCAAATAGCTACAAAATGGTAAATCCCAAAAAATGTACTTCAATTTAGTCAGAAATCGGTGCTCGGGGGATTTTGGGGTCGCTGATTGCGAATCTGAAATTCTAAATTTGTAAAATGAAATGGTGAATCCAATATGGCGGACATGTATATTTTCAAATTAATTCTTGTTTTCAAGTTAATTTTTGTAAAAATTGAGTTTTTTCCAAAACTTTTAAAAAAAAATTTTGAAAATTTTATTTTTCCTGATTATAGTGAAAACACTCAACATTTCTGCGTTTAGTAGGTCACGTGATTGAAGTATATTGTCAAAAATAATAAAAGAAAACTTGTTTGAAATAACAAATGCTGTTTTATTCACACACATAAGTACATTTGGCATTTTAAATTAAATATCTTAAAAACCGCAAATTTTCTCAATTGGATATCATTCTTGACATGTTACTTTATATAAAAAAAACTTGGTACAGCCTGACACTCGGTGACACTCACCTTTGTTTTCCTTCCGTTTTATTAAAACATGACTTATATTTATGACACATTGAGAAGGGAATTACAAGGATAAATTCAAAGATATTTTACTTTGTTTGTGTGGAAAGTTTATGTTTATTACACCTACTTTAATGGTAAACCGTTTCACATAGCGATCATTTCAAATAAACTTTCTCTGACACATTAAACATGCTCCCATTTTCAAGAAATTAAGGAGCATGAAATTTCGTCAACTTTGACAGCTTATCACAGCTATCTTAATAACTAATCAATATATTTACGAAATTCAAACGGCATTTGATGCACTGATACATATACAACAAATTTGATATAATAGCCTAAAACTACTATATACTTCGAAAATTGAATTTTGGCCAGCTTTTGGTGATTTGGGACCACTGTGCGTCGTTTCTTATTACAAGTACCTCGAAAGGGACGATTTCCTTAAGATCACAGAGTGGTGAAACGATCCCCGATTGTATCAATATCAGCCTCAAACTGCTAACCACAAAATATTGCCCTAAATTTCCTAAAACACCAACAGCTCACTAAAAACTTCGTCTCTCGTCAGCATTGTGTTTCGTCAACCCCTAATCCCCAAGCAGCAGCTGCCCAGTAAACCCTATCCTTCCATTCTGCACACACTTTGATCGTTCATGGAACAAGAAACGCAGCGATTGGACGGGTAAGAGGAACAGTTTTGCGTCAGGTCGTATCCCAGCCGTAAAATTTAAAGCCTCCCCTTTACCAGGAAGGAAGGGTGTCATTTCGCGGAAGGTTTGCTAAAGGTTAACAGCCTAGGTACCGGGACTCGCGGGCCTGGCCGTTGCTCGTGGAAAGGCAAAGCAACGTGGCGTGCAGTTTCTTCGCAGGCGTGTGTCCACGATGCGTGCTGCGACCCGTGGGCAGAGATTGCCAGGGACGACGAGGCTAACTTCGTTCGGGTTAGCGGTGATTCGATTTACCTGGAAGGCTAGCCAGGGCCAAGTGTACAACACGTTGCAAGCCGGGACAGCAATATGTAATCCACTTTAACCACACACGCCACCCTCGTGCCTCCACCACCTCCACCTCCTCCTGTGTTGGTACATCGACCAGATCCTTCTTCGACCAAGGGTATCCTCTTTTCTCGTCGCATCTCGCTCCGGACCCTTGTCGAGCTGCTTCTTCCACCTAACGTGGGTTAAGCATCGTGAGCTGTTCCCCGCGTTACCGAACAGCGGGAAATTGATTTTCATGGGGGATGGCGGAAGTTAAGGGAATTGGGAAGGTGGTGGACGATGTGATCGGTGAAGATTTGAGAGATTCTCCAGTGGTGACGGTGGCGAGAGATCCTGATCTTCTGGGTATACTGTTACATTGGAATTTGCATCTGTTCCTCTTCCTTTTCTGAGGGATACACTTTCTTCCAGTCAAATGTATTTTGTGATCATTCACATTGCAAACTTTATATCGATCAAGTCAATATATATATAACTAGCTTTTCTACTCGGCTTCGTCCGAAATTTAGATTCTGATTTTATAAAAAAAAATTATTTCTTTTTGTGAAAATAGTCACATTCATCTTGATTAGCTAGGCATAATGAGATGAGACACATTTCGTGACCCCAGAGTTTGTACTGTTCGAATGTTTTTAGGCGATAGACAAACACACACTTTCTGTTTTATATATTAAGATTCTGTGAAAGATGTGTTACGGTCAGAGTTGGGCATTATTCGGCTAAATTTTCATTCGGATACGGATTCGTATAAATCCCCAAGATTTATTCGCGAATAACAAATGATGATTTTATTCGTCGAAAAATTATTCGTTATTCGCGAATAAATCTGTATCGTTATTCTAGCCAGATTCGTTCGAATAAGAATTTATTCGTTATTCGACCTGAATGAACGACGAATAAATGTGATACCCTGTCGGATATCTATCGATGGAAGTCTGTACTGTGTTCAACATATGTTTGGACGTGTGAGTCTGGAAGTGTGCGTATTTGTATGTATTTAAAAACATTCAATGAACGCTTATAATTTGAAGGGATTGATTTTTTCATTAGTTTAAATGAATTGACGTGAGCAAATTTTATTTAAAATAAATCAAAACGCCACTCTATGTAATACCGCGATCATACATCTTTCTGTAAAGTGCGAGCTATGACAAGAGTTACTTAACCTAAAACATTAGGTCTCACGGGTGTCAATCAGTGGTGTCACGATACATCGCTGAAACCACGTGATCACTTTATTCGTCCGTTGAGTCGACTAAATTTTTATTCGAATAAGAAATTATTCGAATAAATTTTCAGTCAAATAAAAACTTATTCGTTATTGTCGAATAATTTCATTTTATTCGAATTTTTTATTCGAAGATTATTCGAATAAAAACTTATTCGCACAAATGTATTCGAATACGTATTCGAATAAAAATTTAGCCGAATAATGCCCAACTCTGGTTACGGTTGGAAGCATTTTTCAGTAGAAGAGTTTGAAGTTACATAGCAGTCACATTATGTAATATTGCTTCTGGTAAATTGCATATTCGTTAGATTCTATCGAGCCTTTATATGCTACAGTGTCTACAAGTCTCATTCAGCTTGAATCTCGGCATAGTTCGGATTTCAGACCCTGGCATTACGAGCAATTGGTATTGCCACAGTTGCAGGGGTACGGCTACGTATTCCTGGGAACGCATAAGACCAGCACGTGATTGAAATTTTCATTGCCTCCTTGCATTAGCTGTTTTCGAATGCGCCCAGTGTGCTGTGGCAGGTTTTTTTGCGAGATAAAAACACAGGGGGGGAAACAAAGAGCTGAAAGGGGGGGTGAAACTGGCGTTACTGAAACGAGGTAATGTTGTGGAAAAAAGTAATTATAGCAATGAAACGATTTTGCGAAGCTTCTGCGCGCGTAGTTTAATTTAGAAACCGTTATTTGCAAAATGAGAACGTTGAATTATTCTTCGCGTTCGAAATCCCAAGCTGCATCGGGGTTTCCTAGCTACTTTTGGAAGCTCCTCCACAAATAGTATTCCTTTTATAATACCTATCTAAAGAATCCTTCTCGTGTCTCCTTCTTCTTCTTGATCGTACACGAAGCGAATGAAATTTTCGTGAAACACAGAGCATCCTCCATGGATAAAGTCTCCCTTAATTCTCGAAGACCGCCGGGTCGCAGAGTATAATACCGTTTGTGTTAGGGGTTATTCGATTTATCCGGATGGCCAGCAGCAGCAGCAGGGTCAAGTGTGCGCTGTCCGTTGCAAGCTGGGACAGCAATATGTAATCCATTTTAGTCTGGTCCCCTAGCTAGCTGTAGGCTTGAAAGAACCACCTGCGAGAGGTTTCATTTATAACGCCGGATCAGCGCGTAGAGCTGGTAACCTCGAACAATTCGTCTGGTTCTTAATCCACGGCAATGGATGTAATCGCGGTGGAAAAAATCGCTCCTCCCTTGCGTTGCTCCTGAAAATGCTGGACAAGGAAATTTTGATTTCCTCAAGGATAGTTGCAAAATATTTATCTCCCATCGAAGGTCTTTTAGGCGCTCAATTTCATTTCATTTATAATTTTTTTTGGAAGGAGAAAAGCCAAAGGTTTCTTTTATGAGTAGATATTAGCGTTAACAAAATTTCGAAATATTGGGTTGGTGCATAATTATCAGGCGTTTTTTAAACAGTATATATTATGAAAAAAAGAAACATAAAAATTAAAGAATAACATTTTGAAATGATTATTCCAGAGCGTAGTCACCATCTACTTCAATAACTGTTTCCCATTTGCTTGGAAGACGGGAGAATTTTTAGTAACAAATAATCCGCCAATACAAACGCCTGATAATTTGCCAGAGGAAAAATATTAATTTTCATTAATATGGCAAATTAGATCGCCAGATAATACACAGCTGCGACGAAAGAAGAGATGTGCTTCGGAATACGTGTATTCGAAGGTACACGCTTAAAAGTTGGGACGCACGGAATCGATAGTGGGTGAATCGCATGTAACACGATACTGCACAGTAGTGAACTACGCATTGGTGTCACGGCTCGTATCGGATACCCTTATCACTGGTCTTACAGATAAATCGAATTGTTGGTAACGCGAACGACGTTATCCTCTTTGTTCCCGTCAATCACCCCGCTCGAGCACATTGTATTTTACAGCTGCGATTGGAGGGCAACAGATTTATGCAAATAGCGTGGAGTGATAATACGAAACCGAGGCGTTTCGAGCATGGTATTATTTTGCAGATGGTGTAAATACACTCGCGCGATCCATTCAGTAATTATTTGCTTGTGAGATTGCGAGAGGTGATGTTTGGTAAAAGATTGATAGCGACAGCTACTTAGAAAATACGGTATTGTCGCGCAGACTAGAGCAGCTTCTGGAGTTGAACCGTAAAACTTCTTACGCTTACTATTCATTATACACCGTCTTTCTTTGATTACAATTCAAATGATAATCTACCCGGCGATTCTTAATGAGATGGAAATTCATGAGGTACGGCCGCGTAGTCGCGAAGTAAAGTTCAGAGTAGAAATGAACGAGGGGAACCGGAAGCGAGTCTCTGCTCGCTACCTAACTCGTAAATTCTAAGCAGCTTAAGTCAGGGGGCGCGCGTCTCAATCCTTTGCTACGTTTTAATGCCACTGAACTTAACGATACGATTGGCATTGACGCCATTCCAGCCACACCTTCTCCCCAGTGGTTCCAACGTCGGCTTTATTATTGACATCACTACTGTGATATTAGTACTCGTGGCTTTGAATACTTTTAATGGATGTTAAATGAGGAGTGTCGACTTTTAATACTCCTGTATACCTATGTCAATAATAGTTGGCGCTCAATAATATTCAAAAGGTGATTCACAAAAATCCTGTTATTAAGTTGAACTACAGCTGAAATGGTTAATTTTTATTCACATGATTGTTCGGTGATTTAGAAGGAAATTAGCCCCAATAGATTATTACGATTAAATAGTATTATTTTTAATTTCGACCGTATATTTCACAAACTATGGTATCGACGCCCAGGTTCGGTCATATAAAAATTGTTCAAATTATTTCAACGCTATTTCGCTAATATAAATGTTTGTATCTATATTCCGACGTTTCGGTCAAAATTCCGACCATTCTCAAGGAAAGTGTTAGATAAATAAAAAAATACTGCGTGTGCTATTGAATTTAGTCGCTACCGTTTAAACAAAACGTGCGACACGCGAACCGGGTGACTGGTGACTGAGGTAAACAACAGACAAACCAAGAACATCACAGAAGGTGAACTAAGATGTGGTCAGAAAAGACCGTTAACCCTTCGTGGTCACACGGGGTGTATTGTACCCCAATAGCAATTTTCGATTTGAAATGTCGCACCTTTACGTCTTCCAAAGGGGATTTATCGCAAAAAAATAATAAAAAAATTTTTAAAAAAATCGGTTTTTCCCACAACCATAGAAAATCGCTCATTTTCAACTACAAATTTTATCATTTCAAAATTTATGTTTCTAGAAAAAGACTATTAGACCATGACTGTATAAGTATTACGAATGTACAATTATTACTAAAAAGTTAAAAGATTCAAAAATACGAAAATGGTAACTCAAAAAATGACGCTGGGGTACAGTGAACCCCGTGTGACCAATGTGTGATTATAAGAAAGTGTGACCACGAAGGGTTAAAAACATCGGAATATGGATACAAACATTTATATTAGCGAAATAGCGTTGAAATAATTTGAACAATTTTTATATGACCGAACCTGGGCGCCGATACCATAGTTTGAGATTATTACGATTGTGTAACAGTATCACTGCTCGAAATGAGGCTGCCAATGTCTACGTCTACGGTAGACGTATGGAAACACTGTCGATTACACGCTACACCAACGTTCAACTAGTTATGATAGAGTTCGTCCTCGGTGTCTGTTGGAAGTTTTCAAGTGTTGGCACTTGTCACTCGATGGCTTCTGCCCTGATACCATGTAGTCCGCAAACACAGATTCCTTCGTCGGTCGTTTAGTGGGAGCTTCAAGGACGTTCCGCTGCGGTCTCAACTCCTGCAATCTGAATTCCTTGAGTAGAGATTGCTATAGGATACATCTGCGCCCTTGATTGCAATCGATCTCTGTGTACCCCTGACTGGACTACGGTGTATCGATTCGAGCTCACCTTAACCTTGCTAATAAGCGGTGACTTTTGATCAATTGAGCTTGAATAGATTAGCAAAGTAATTAGATAAATTACACTGTCCAACAAAATTGAACTTTTTTCTGTTCTGTATTATTCACTAGCCGTTTATTATAGATTTTTGTGCACTGAAAACCAGTCCGCAAACCGTCAAAGCGAAAATGTTTATTAAAACGTACGGCGCGATTAGTTCTTACCACTTTAACTTTCGTTAACGTATAACTTTCGTTTGAGTATTGTAAACAGAGGGTGATTTACCACTTCTGTCTGCTGCATCGAGTGCAGTAGTTAGATTTTCTCCTAGACCCTTAGTTTTTTAAATATATAGAAAAATGTCTGCAAATATTGCTGCATTTCCGGTGTCCTTTTGCCTTTAATCGTTGTTTAAACATATTTAGTTGTTTACAATTCAATAATAACTTATATCTTTGTGTTCGCGAGGGTTCATAGAATAATTTCACGGAACAAGCAACCGAATAACTATTATTGTTTGTACACAAAAAAATGTTCAAAGTTGTATTTTTTCCAAAATCGAATTTCTCTAAAACTGATCAGTGGAATTGGCGAGTCAGATTTCCCGATTTAATTTTTCACAGTTGAGAAGGTGTTGTTGAGTGGCCAGTAGTTGACTTTGCTGCAACGATAGTCGCAGAATAGTTGCGTGGCTCAGTTTGCCTTTACAGCACAAAGTCCTCATTGTGTCTGCACTTGTTACAGGAACTTGGAGTGAAACATAACGAAGGGAATCAGCGAGTGATTTCCTTTGTCCAAGCGTCTGTTCTTAATTCAAAGGAGAACCGTCTTTGATTAAGTCACGGTTATACCGTGGACTGCTGTCATCAGCTGCTACAGCACCAAACTTCCATGTACATATTCGGCGCGCTACACTCCCTACAAATCCTATGCAAATGACTGAAACATTGAGTAACACGAAAAATATTTCTCGCAAGTAAACCAAAACCTGATGAATAATTTCACTTGTAAGCCGACGAAACTTCGTGACTAATCCCAATTAATTATTCTCTTCATTTGATTGTCGAATTCCCTGACATACATCCAGCAACGCGAACACTCGCGTGGTTTGTTCACGCATTTCACACGTAGGTACGAACGTGTAATCACTCGTCTTTTCTGCCTCTAAACCGCCCTAATTTCCCCACCAGGGAAATGGGTCGCGCATTCGCGAGACAAATGTCACTCGTAGATCATCCCGAGCAACTTGTATAAAATGCTGTCCCGCTTGAATTGCATTGCACAGGACCGGTGTCAAGTGCTGGACACTCTCGTCGCTTTACTGGATATTTATGAAGGGCAATTGATAATCAGATGCTGCTGAACAAAATTGAATTTTAATTTCGTCTATGCTACGCTTCGATTTACGATTCTATTCATCACTGACTCTTTCACCTGCGCAGATTTGATCCATTCTTTTCAGTGACGCGTGTCTAATAAACGAGTTTAATGTACCTACTGTCTGATAATTAAGAGGCTCAAATTATCGATTTGATTTCATGGTTAATTTCGATACTCCGTGGAAAACTGTGGAAATGGACATTGCGAAATTCGTCCATTCGTCGAAATAAGATCATCGTGTGTGCTCTGGAGCGTAGCTCACGAGTTCATTATACGACTGTAATTAGGACGACGCCCAGAAAGCACTTGTCGGCGAAAGGGTGAGGCGGGACGCGATATTAGTTCATTTTCGCGTCCTAATGTCACCGCACCAGCACGTGTTTACGGGGCTATATTTACGGGTGTACAGTACACACCACTCTGTCTGATCCTCGTTTTCTCCTCGCGCAGACCTAATTCAGTGGCGCAGAGCCTTACTGTTGCTCGAAATTCATCTCGTCTCTAAAGTCGAGGCACGAAGTTCTGGGCGACGAAGAGTGTCAGATAATTGAAGAATATATTATTACGAATATCGATATCGAATATCGAAGCGTTCTAATACAGAAATGCAATCATGTTTTCTACAATTCGGAGAAAAGAGGGTGTTACACCACTGTCTTAGGGGAGAGTTGCCAATATCGTACCACTTAAGACATTTTACGTTATATTTCATATTTGGTACTCATATGAACGCAAATGACTATTGGATATTGTAGCTTGATCTTTTAGGCACCTACTATTATATGCTTAGCCTTTTGTTCAGAACAAATTAATTTGTTATTAATCTTTTTGTCACATACTGTCAAAGGTACCATTCGGACAACCGGTCTCCTAAATCGTACCTCTCGGTTTCCAAAATCGTACCTCCACTAAAAAATATTATAAATAATAGAGAAGAAAATATTCAACATAAAGTAATGATTATTATATAGTTACATATACAAATGTATATGGATCACACACAGGCCGCAATAACCTATGTAAATGATATATGTACATAACCTATAAACATACGAGTTGTCAAATCCTACTAGTAGGATTGTAGTGGTACGATTTAAGGAAACATGATCAATTTATTCATAAATATAAATTTAAACTTTATAATGAATGTAATATGCACTTAAAATGAATGTAAAATATTCTACATTAAACCTGCTTTTAGAAAAATACAAAAATACGGGACAAAATTGTATTGTTTGATTATTATCAGCTACGATAAACTGATAAAAAGTTATATCAATCATACCTGATTTTTTTAAATGTTTATAGCACGCACAAAATAGGGTGTAAGCTCAAAATGTTTTGTTTCTATTTCTTATTTCGCATTTACTTGATATTTTTATTATCAAATGTCGTTTACATTCATTAATTACTTAGAAATTGATGAGGTACGATTTAGGTGACTAGTACGATATTGGCAACTCTCCCCTATTTCTCTCGAACACTGGGAACAAGCTCAAATATATGGGGAAATTATTTTCACCCCTCAAACGTCACGTAGGCCCGGGAAATTATGAATTAAATAATCCACGTGGCGTATAATTTTAATCCTAAGCAATTTAATCATGGAAGCTGCCTCCGTTTATGAATTAAATGAAACCACCGGCAAACTGGCCTGATTCCCGCCGATTCTGGCTCGTTTCCTGGGGTCCCTTCTCGCCAAAAATTTTGCTAATTTAAAAGTTTCCCTGGCACTTTGTTGCTACCACGAATATGGGATCTGTACCTCTCAACGCTTCTACTTCTTTCATGGAATCTTCAGGATTAATATGCACGATGTAGAATGTTTCAAATTAGTTACACACGTCAGATTGGTTCGTAGTAAAGCCGTGCACAGACGCGAGCACAAGTTTGTTAAACACTTTGAGAATCAGTGGACGCGGGTGTAATCGCTGTGAAGTATAAATATTGCACCGTGTTTGCAATAAAGCGAGATTTATTCACAACGTTCGCCGTGTCGAGGGCTTTCACGCGACTTGTTATCGCGGCACACGAGTTTATTGGCGGAAAGCATTTTACCAGTGCCTTCAGATATTCTCCACGTGATTGCTTCGCCGACGAAGAAAGCGCGACGCGATTAAAATTTCACGATCAGATCCTGCGAGCGCGAGAAAGCTGGCGTTTCACGATGGATGTTGGTATCGACAAACACCCATCGCAGACGCAAATTTTATTGCAAGTTTCGTCCCGACTTCGAGTCAAACCGAGACGAATGTACGGTAAATAATGAACCGTTGGATTACACTTTATTAATCATTCTTCCAAGTATAGAAATTGGGGATAGTTGGAACAATGCATAGAATTTTAGCTCTCAACAGAGTAACGTACACTTCTTACTGGTGAATTTCAGGTTTAATCGTGAATGTCACAGATGAACACGATGGGAATGGTACACGGCAGCGACCAGCTTGGTACAAGGCCACTTGCCACTGCGGTTTGGCCTCTCAAACTTCGGGCATTGCGATTCGCAGCGGTCGAATTGGAATCGTGGGCGCAACTATCAGCCTCGATACCCAACACGAACGGAACCGAGGCATAATAAACAACAGATCTGATTCTCTAGTAATAGCATTGCTCCTGGCGAACGAGACAGTTTGCGGAACTATGCTGAAGGAATAGTTTGCCGCGCGGAATGGTGTTTGGCGACGATTACCAGCGATGATTCAAACATCGAGGATGATATCCTCGGCCGTCGTGGTAGGCGTGTTTGCCTGGCCTCCTTCGAGAATGCGTTTTAAACAGCAGTTAGTCTAAGTTAGTCTCTCTTTCAAGCTGAGAAGTATCTTTCGAAACATCGTTGCGATTGAGTGGAGAATGGAAGCTGTGCTTTCTACAGCCGAATAGAATTTAGAACGTTTCACGTCCCTTTTAACTGTAAGCTGGTTGTGCTTGAGGGTATATTTTAAAAGAGCTGGAATAAGTTTGCGTCGCAGTTTGCAAGCTTCCTAAAGATCCAATTAAAGTAAGATCATTTGGAGTCAGGGTCTGATAACGAAGGAGATTGGTCATGTCGTCAACTTCTATCCTTATGAAATATTGGTAGGTAATGTGTCCCAGAGTTGTGCAGAATTGGCATTGAATTACTCCATGAATTATAATTACAAAATAATTCAATTATATCGGGTTCAATTACATGCATGATTACAGTAATTAGGAATTGAATAATTGAAAAGTTTGATGTAATTGAAATACAATGTAATTAAATTATGTAATTAAATTACAGTGTAATTCAATTAGCATAACTGTGATGTGTCTCTACTTAAGGGTAGTATGAGTACAGGGAAGCGTTTCTTTTTTAATTAATTAGAAATAAATAAATTGAATCTGAGACATTTCTTTGACCTAATATTTATTAACATCAGAAGCTTTAAAAAAATATGTGTGTTTCGCTAAAAATATGCATTATAGAATATAGATGACGCTACAGATGAAACTTTTTAAAAAAGTTTCATTTGTTTTGCAATGATTTTGATGAAAAATAACGAAATTCAGCGACTTACTTGTACATTCTACTTCAGAATACCACTGGTTCTGCACTGAACCTATAAAAGAAGCAAAATTATGGAAATGACAGCTACGAAATGGGGATTTTCAAAAATGACGTTTTTCAGTAGACAAAGATGAGATTGTAGTTTATTTTCATAAAGAATAAGAGTTTTTATTAACTTCAATTTAGGTTCAGGCCGAAACTATACATTTTGTAAACATGCTCGAATTTAATTTGAATCGATTGGGGCCTCCGTTTTTGAGTTATCTCTGCAAAACAAAAGAAACTTTTTTAAAAAACCTCTTTACTCATCCATCTGTAGCGTCCTATATAAGGCATATTTTAGACTAAACAAACATGTTTTTTACAGCTTATGATGTTAATAAACTTTATATAGAAGAACAAACCGCAGCTTCAATTTCTTTCTGTCTAATTAATTGAAAATGAAATTCTTCATTCTCGATAAATATGACTGCCTAAAAAGTAGTACCTTTAACTTGAACCGTTCGGGTATTTAATTACACATTAGGACATCCTAAATCGTATCATAATTCCTTAAAACCTAATCTAACTGATCTCCGTTAAAACTTTCTATGGGGGACAGAGAAACCCCTGTCGGTATAATTTAGCCCACATATGCAGCCGTACTAATTCACGCATCTCATATACTTAAACCCTAATTCTCTGGAAGGACGATAAAATAATCATTCGTACGCCTCCAACCCCCTTCCAACTAAGATTGATTAAAAGAACTGGGGCATGGTGCGCACGAAACAATTCCTGTACCGTAAACTGACTTCCATTCAATGTCGCCGATAAGGGGGGATGCTCTTAACCCCGACAAGAGCAACATTGGTAGTCATCCGAGAATTTACAGCCTCCTAGGAGTCTCGTTTCGGAATCCCTGTCTTCAACGGCGCCAGTATAAACGTTTGAGCGGAACCGCTATCGCTGAGCCGTGGCAAGTAGGTGGGAAGGGGTCGGCGAGAGGGGTGTGGATCGCGGGGGGATAAAAGGTCTGAGTCGGGTTTACTCCGCGTCATCAGCGTAATTGTATGCGAGGGAATAAACAAAACTATAAAGCCCGCGGTTCGGATTACTTTTCCGCAACTTTCCCTCCCTCCTCGCCGTTCCCAGTGACCAACCCTCCTTCGGCTCTTCCCACCCTCCACTGGTCCACGCAGCCCTGTATATCCCCCGTCTCTCCCTCGCTGTCTCCACCGTTTTCTCCGTGCTCCGTTTCTAAAGCTCCGGGGCTCTTCTTCCCTTCTTAGCCGCTTCTTAGCCCCATCTTTCCCTCTTGTTCTCCCTCTTTCTATCCCTCTCCGCTCCGGAGGATAGGGGATGGAAGTTTATGTCTGCGCCGGTGTGTGGCGAGCCGTACACTCTCCAGCCAGTTTACTTTTCTTAATGCACGAACCCTGTGTACGTGGGGCGAGGGTTTCGCCCGCGCGCGCATACACACACAACCCACCCTCTCTCTCTCTCTCGTTGGGGTGCGCTCCGAATCTCAACCTCCTCTCGACGGTTGCTTTTTATTTACTCCATTTCCTCCTTTGTTTACTCGAGGGCTCTCCCCCTCCGCCAACCCCCTCGCCCTTCCCTTCTTTCAGCGTTTTCTTCCGCTTTCATCGAGCATGGCTTCGGGGGTGGCGGGGGGTAGCACAGGGCCGAATCAAACGATCTCGACACCCCGAGCCCGTGCAGCCTCCCCGAGGGTCCAGTCAATGGGATTAAGGGGGTGGCTGGGTGAAAATTTCGCTGCTTTAAACGGACCGCGAGAAAGATGCTCTCGATAAGCATACCTCTTGCACGATGATCCGCTTTGAAGACGCTCACGGCGTCTTGGCCGAGTCTAGAGGGATTGGGACACGTCTGAAGATGCGTGTTTGTCATCTATTGGATGATCGTTAATATAGATTATAGTTAGAGTTTAGGTCTTGCTCCCTGGGGAAACGTTCCCTTGAAATGAACCCTCAAGACTGTATACCAAACGATGCTCCTGGAGAAAGTTTTATTTATCTCCTGGGCCTAAAATTGTCAGTAGCTCGAGTGCCTACGTGCGACCGAGCTTGGGTTTAGGGCAATAAGAATGACGTTTGCCAGAACCTTAGGTTGCACGCTGAGGACAGCGTGTCCTGTGTCTCGAAGTCGTTGGAGCACGTGGGAAATTTGTTCTTTCTCATTTTTTAATTTTCTGGTCTTCGTTAGACGTCTGCGAAGGGACAGAACATCTCGAGACTTCATACGAACACTTCGGGCACAGCAAATATCTTCAAACAGCTTCACTATCTGTTTGCTACAGTGTTATTTGTTTTGTTGAATATATGTTGTTATTATTGTGTATAATTTCATCCACCAGTATCCAAAAGGGAAACTGTGCTCACACATTGCAGGAGCCTCGACTGGGAGCATTTCAAACGCAGAATAATTGATCCAATTAGCCGAGGATTTGGAACAGGACATCATTTGTATGATTAGAATTTACGAAACCGGCGAACCTCTCGAATCTCTGCACTTGCGTTCCTTGCACCCCCAGAAGGCCTTCGCCTACCCTTCGTGGGGCACCCATCTTGTTCTGCGCGTTGAATATCACCTGCTTGAGTAATACGGCAAGTAGTCGAGTAGCAATGAGGGCTGGCGTCTCCTTGGATCGCGCTTCGATCCGCGTGCTCGTAAAGACAAGGGGTTGCGTGGGAGGTTGACTCGCGACGCGGAGCAGGGAAATAACGCGGCGCCGGAAGCAATTCGGCTAACTTTTAGCGTCGGAATCGCGGTGCTCGGTCGGAATAGTTAGCTGGTACGATTATTCGCGTAATGAATATCGTTTAATTCATGGCGTACGCGCGCCGAGCATGGGCTGAGCCGGAGGAAATTGTATTCCGCGGCAAGATGTAATGCGCTCGAGCGATTATGTTGCCTTGGAGGCGAAGCCAACTGTGGCTTGGTTCTTCCAAGCACGATGGTAGTCGTTTCGAGGGAAAAAATTACTGGAATATGTAATTTCACTCGTTGCCATTGCCGAGATCTATTCACCTCTTCGAACTCGTTACCAAGAAGACCATTTCATCTTGAGAAGTTGCAGTAGCTTTTTTCCCTTCCTCTATTCAGTGAAAACTTCATCGAAAGACACCGGAAAATGCAGCAAAATACTCTCGAATCAGGGTTCCACTGTGGCAGACATCCTCATCAATTAACCCTTTGAATGCTGAGAATTTGAACGTTTAACGCAGGCCGCGTGCGGGTCTACTCTGGTTGCATCTCTTAACCATAGTCACTGAACGCCTATAGGTGTTTCCCGCACAGGTGGCGCGCACTGAATAAACGCATGGATGCACCGATAGCATCCAAAGGGTTCAATCCGCGACAACTCATCTCGCGAGGAGTAAAATGGTGAACGGAGCTGGTCATGCCAGATCGATGCCTCGTTGTAAAGTGGAGTTCGGGGGTGTTGGTGAATTGCAGGAGCGCGTACCACGCCTAAGTTCACCAAGTCAAATAGTAGGGGTTGCGATACAGGGTAGGATGAAGGTGATAGAGGGTTAGTCAAGAGAGGGTGCGGAAGAGTTGCCCTATGCGAGCTGAATTGTAAACCAGCCTGAACTTTCTGCCTTCTTTTCTGGTCGTTGCCCGAGGATGGGGTGAAGTGGGGCTCCCAGGGCGGCGGCGGGAGAGGCTTCCTTCTTTAAATTACATTTGACCACTCGTTTGGACACACTTCTCCTTTTCTTTTCTCTCTCCGCCTTTCCGTTCTTTCCAACCCCCCTTTTGCGGCCGGCTCTTTCATTCCAGCCAGACCGGGGTAGGGAATTCGTTTACTACCACCTTTTCGCGCATCTTCCGGGCTAGTTTCAGCATACACTCTACGTGGATTGTTTTAGGTAAAAGTAGCTCTTGCTTTGAACAATATAGGGCTCGTGTTACTACAAAGGGATTAAAAAGGGTTTATAAGATTACTATAGGAAGCATTGAAAAAGAAAGAAATTAGGATCCTCTCGGAGGCTTTATTTGAAATAGTTTCTTTAGTGGAGGTTCATTTATTGTATGATTTACTAGGGTGGCCCTTATTTTCAACATGCGATTTCTTTTGCTCTCACCCCCTATTATGGTTCCATTTCATAAAAAAATAGTCCATGAAAAAGATTATTGCAATTGGACAACAGGAAAGGGTGCCGACTAGGCCTTAAAGTTTAGAATTCATCAATGCTTTGGATGCAAAGAATTTCTCAAAAATGGTAAGTCGTATCGAAATTTTGTTCAAATAATACTAAAAGAGCATTCAATTTTCTACAATTATTGTATATACAATTTTCTCATGCTTCCAACCATTTTGTAGATAATACCGTTTGAATATACGTACAAAGGTCCGCACTACGCGCGTATAAACAGTACGTCACACTGGCGGTACGCGCAAGGCGCAGACCTCTCTATATTCAAACGCCATTATCTAAAAAATGGTTGGAAGCACGAAAAAAATATATGTACATTAATTGTAGGAAATTGAATGCTCTTTTAGTATTATTTGAACAAAATTTCGATACGACTTACCATTTTTAATCCAAACTATTGATGAATTTTAAACTTTAAGACCTCTTCGGCACCCTTTCCTGTTGCCCGATTGCAATAATCTTTTTCAGGGCCTATATTTTTATGAAATGGAGCCATATTAGCAAAGAAACACGAAAAAAATCAGTATAAATAAGGGCCACCCTAATGATCTACTGTCTCGAAATAAATTTCTCCAGAAAGCTAGTCGATTTGGTTCGTTTCCATAAATCCTTGCCAACAGTGTGTCTAAAAGCCGCCCACGCGAGCGATCGCCCTTATTATCGAAATGCTGCGATCACGTCCGGTAATTTCTGGTTGCAAGATCGGCCGTGTGTATCAGCCACCAATTAATATCAGGAAAATGTTTCGTGCACCGTAACTCTGACCGTGGAACGAGCAGGCATCTCCCCGTTAGCGGATACGATCTCGCGCGCGGTTAGTTATAGACTTATTTGATATGCCCGGCTGATAAAAGAAAGAAGGTAGAACCGATAGTATCTACGCCCCTGTTATTTGCCCAGTCTTATCTGGCGAAACGGACCAGGCCCCTCGCGGACTATGTAATTTCCAGGCAGTACAGTCGATCGATATTATGTTTAATCGGTATCAGGCACACCGCCTGCACTTCACTTTGGTATCGCGAAATATTTGTTTAAATTATCGAGCTAGGTGCTTTTAATTCGTGTCCGGCGTTTTCGATCGCCATCCTCGACTTTCGATACGTGATTCAATTTTCCTTCGGCCACCGACCGCGTGTTCACTTTCCCTTCCGTTAAATTAATTCCCGAGATTCGACGGGGTTTCTGATTCGGTTCCCGTGTTCCATCCAATGATCGCCTGTCGAGCTCTCTGGCTGCCTCCAATCGCTTTGCTTTCAATTTCGACGGTGTTTCCCTTGTCTCCGATCTCGAGCATTACTTTGAAATCCTTTCAATTGCTTTCTTAGCCAGTGCTACCTAAGGAGTCTCTCTTACCTCCCACAGCTTTCGTTACAATACAGCTTTCAAAATTAAGACGTAAGATCATTCAGAGCTTCATCCGCGTGACTTAGCAACTCCTTCTATCCTCCACCAACCTTGGACAATATGATCAACGAACCGCGGAGCCGCAATTCATCATCCCCGAATCGTTTTACTCCCACCAGAAAACATTTTTACTAGGCAAATTATTAAACGGTGCAGCATCAACCCCGAATGGAACCGATCCTCTGCTGTCTTGGTAATCTGACACCTCGGGGCCCCCGTGTCCCATGAATTATTGAAAAGTCGCTGGGAAATTATTCCGCGTCGACCTTGGGGCAATTTGCCGGTGCGTGCGCGAAGAGGGGCGAGACAGTGGGGGGTGGAACACGAAGGCTTTTCCCGCTGGGAAAAGTGTTTGGAGCAGGTGGTATAATAATGGGGGACGACGACGAGATGGCCGTTTCCGCCGATTCGTCCTTTAACAGGCCTGACAATTTGCTCAGCAGGCGATGGTGCAGCGTCGATAATCGCGTAAGTGCACCCGTAGTTGGCGTGCACTTTCGATCTCTCGATTCACTCCTCGCCCCGGGCGCGTGTTAACGCTTAGGCGCGATTTCCATGGCGATGCCAAGTCGTGCATAAAGAATCCAAAGCAATGACCACTTTGAATACTCGCAAAATTCAATCCAATACTACTTCGAAGCCCCAGTTTCTTCTGAAAATACCCATCCACTTGCCATTTCTCGGCATGCTTCATCCAGCCGCGTTCCTTTGTGTCTCTACACGCGCAACTATTCATTTCCCCCGCGGATTAGTTGGGCGAACTGTCGGTTGTTTAATTATAATACCAGCTACGTGGTAACCGCAATTCCTCTGCCAAGTCGAGATCTACCAGGAAATAGAGGGGCACGAAAATCAAGCGGCAGGGGAAGGAGAATAGCGACGGGGATGGCGGCGTGCTTCCCACCCAACCCCCTCGCCTTCTACGCTCCCAGCCGGGGTAATATGATTTTCCTTTGCCCGCGCGCATTTTTCACGTTTCACTTAAACGAATGCCACTGAATGCTACCCCCTCCTGCCAGCCACTTAACGCGTAGCGGTTGCCTTTTTAGCGACCGTCGTGGAAACGTAATCAAGAGGGTGCACAGGGTGAGTTTACCGCGCTCGGACCGCGGGAATTTTTGGAAAATTCCCTTCCACCCTCCGGGCCTACGAGAAGCACAGGCGAGTTGGGGAAAGCGCAGCTGCGCGAAAAAAGAAACGGGGGAAATAATTTCGGGGGCTGCCAGCGTCGTATATTACCGTCGCGATATCCAGGGAGGTTTTCTTAATCTGGACTTTATCTTGCCTGTGTCTCTACTGCGAATTAAACTGTACACCTTCGGGCTTTCTTCCGCCACTCTTAAACCTAGCTGGGAGGGGATTAATTTGACTGCAGGAGAGGGTTACCACGATTAGTTTTGTTAAATTTAATCGTTTAATAGCTGAGGGTGAATTACAACTCTACGCTGCATGGTTCAGGTACCATTTTTTGTAAACGAAGGACGAAGGGTTGCGGGAATTTATCTTGTATTACCACGAAGGGTTTATCGAAGGGTGTTCGATAGTCGAACACTGGCAGAGTCGTCTATTCGTTTGTAATTATTTCTGAAACCACCGACGGCGAGGGCACTTCAGCGACTCCGTGGCGTGCGGCTTAAAACGCGGAAAAGTCACGCGATGCTGAACGTAGGAACAGCGAGTTGAATCGAATCGAATCGGTAGTTAACAGGTTCGACGCGTTTCGTTGGTTAATCTATGCGGTTGCGTGCTCTCGTTCCGCGGGGTTGCGAGTCGATTCGCGGATCTCGGCGGGGTAAGGCTACCAAAGAAGTTCCTGTTAACGTTTGCACGTTGGACATTAGAAATATCGGAGAACTTTGATGCATTATTGAGTGACTGGAACACCGACTATGCACGAGGTATGTGAGAAAGATCACTGCTTCGTAGATGACAAATGCCCTTAAAGTATCTTGAACTACCAACCCCAGAGGGAACAATAAGAGAAATGCGTTTCAACCCTCTTCGAGAAGCCTATGTAGGATGTAATCAGCCACCACAGCGCCACTGCTTGATAGCCTCGAATGAAAAGGGAATTGGGTCAGGAAAGTACTTTCACGTGGTCGTCAAAGGGGTATGTCACACGCGAGGAAACAAGTGTCAACGCGTTCGCGGTTCCGCGATCGCCAGCTTATCGCGGCGAGGCGAGTAATAGACGAATTACAATGCGAGCGCGGTAGGGACACCCGCTGCGCGCGAAAAAGCTGGCCAGCGGGTGGAAACGGATGGAAAGCGGCCGACGGAAGTTGGAAGGAGTTACGGGGCTAATAAACCTCTTTACTGCGTTACGAAGGAAGCCATCCACTTTATTTCCCGCGGCGGAATTGCCGTTTTAATAAAAACTATCGCGGTACGCCGGTTGAGGAAGGTGCGAAACGTAGCTGGCAGGGTGGGGGGTGGCGAGGAAACTACCGCGACGGGGGTTACGTTTAATCCGACCATAATTTCGTCATTAAAGTTAACAACGTCTCCCAGGAGCCGGCAGTTACTTCGCGGCTGTCGTTGAATATAGAAATTTCGGTTAACCATAATTACACTGCTGCCAACCCTCTCATCCCTCAAGGCTGGCGATCCTCCGCGCGGAATTATTAATTCTCGACCTCGATTCCTCTATTACTGGACGCTTATTCCGCGGACTATACCTCTTTCCGATGCGGTCGGCGCCGTTCTCAGTGCCCTTTGAGAGGTCTAAGAGCAGGGTTGACGAGCTTGAAGTGTTTCTTAGTAATGATGGGGAAGGTAGGAAGTATTTAAATAGTTTGGTATAATTGGATTGCTGGGTTGTCCCGTGCTGGAAAGGGTGTGTGCTTTTCCGTGTGAAAGTGATTAACTGCAATGCATATAAGGGGTGATTTATCAAAATGGTATATTTCAGTTTTTGATATGGAAACAAATTTTGATGGCGTCGCCTTAATAATGTAATTACATCCCCCAGTGCACAGTGTGGTACTTGAATGGGGATTTGGCACAAAACTAAAAGAATAAATACTTACAATGTGGTAATAATTAACGTGTCTATATTACAAATTGTTCTATCTCTGTGAGTTTTATTACATAAATATAGCAATAATAATGAAAATTGTATTAAAATATTATAATAAAATAATAAGAGGAATATGAGTATTAACAAAACACTAAACAACATTTTATATATACGAAATATGTATAAAACACAAATAAATACTACATACATATACATAAAAAACTAATAAATGATAGATAATTTTATTGTTTTATTGATGTCGTCTTCAACTAAATAGCAATTGCGAATAGCTTTCCCTAACAAAAAGTTAAATTACATTCAGTGTAGTAGTTTCTAGCAGGAAAAATATGTGGCAATGTGAGACAATTGCTTCTTGATACAGAACAATAAAAATTACAGGTTGGTTTGAACCGTTCTTTTTTAAACTACGTTTTTAAAGAAACTGCTTTTTTTAATTGGAACTGAAAATTATACACACCTCTGGTCAAATTATTTATATGTAAGGTATAACAAACACTATTTATAAAAAAATTACATAACACGGACGAATAATGCACGAGGATACTTTTTTAGTGTTTAGGTTATAAAAAACAAATGATAATTAGTGATACTCTATTGGGTTTTTAGGGTTTTATATAAAAAATATTCTTGTTCTAAATTTTTTTCTATGTCGAAATATTCCCTTTTGAAAAATCACTCCTATATCTTCGCAAATTTTATAGATTGCCTGAGAAATCACGCAAGATTCGGATTCGTTCGTCGATAAATCGTAATTGTAACGAGCCTCCGCAGAGTCTGAGGTTTTTAATCGTTCGTTGATCGCCCTCCAAACAATCGGAGCCCGAAGTCGATACAGGACCACCCTCCGCCGAGAAATTCAGCCGCTTTTATTATGTCGCAGCCCGGACGCGCGACGCGTTGTCCTCGAGCGCGCAAAATATTATTGAACAGCTGCGAGGAAGGAAATTGCAGCGAGGCGAGAGCAGGCTTCATCGCGATACCCGTGAAAAGCGTAGCTGGGGTGAAATTACTGCGAGGGGAAAAAGAAGAGAAAAGGAGCTATCTCCATTCCGCTGCTTGACTTCTCCCCTTTTCTTTTCCTCGTGCTCGTTGCCGGAGTACGCGTCGCCGCCCATCCATGCATTCGATAGGAATGCTCGCATTTATCGGCGCTCCTCGTCCCGTCTCCCGCGCCTCCTCGCCAAACAAACCTGCTGATTTCTCCCGTTCGGCGTTTAACAGCGCTCGTCGCAAGGGTACGTAAACGAGCGAAAAAGTAACGTGAAAATTGCGCTCGAGAGGTTCCCGCGTTCTCCGAGCACCGTGGGCTCGATTGATCGAAGGGTGCAAGCTGTGAGAAGAATTACTCGAAATTACATTAAACCTGCCAATTCTGCTTCCCTTCCTGAAAGGGACAGGAGAAATTTTACCTTAATACAGGAAGCAATCGCGTTGAAAGGTGCACAGTCATCTGTGATTGACAAGAACGGGGCATAAAATGATGAGGGTAGCAGCAAAATGATACAAGCTGCATTAAAGCGTACGAGCTCGACAATGGAGAGAGGGGTGCCTGAGGGAGAGGGGTATCAGGATAGGCCGAGAAAGTTTTCCAATTTGAGGCAATTAGTTTGCCGTACGGGACTCTGGATGGCATGCATCCAGATAATCGAATATGGGTCACCGTCAGAAGTGGAATGGGCCGCGTGTTGGTCAGACGACCATTAGAACGGGCGAGAGAGAGAGGGAGAGAGAGAGAGAATGAGGAGAGTTTGACGTGGACGCGTGGACGAGGGTCAACTAGAGCCCAGCCTGAAGCAATAGTTGTTGGAGGGAATCTCGAACTATTCGATACGCTTAGGGCATTAAAACGTTCCTGCGATGGAACGTGGCCCTCGTGGAGAAATTTGCATACAGAAAAACGACGACCAACTCGATACTGGCCGCTACGTTCGCTGGCTTCGAGATAGAAAAAGTAATGAATATTGCAGCGCAAGTGGTAATGCGGAAGATAAAGCGCCCGTTGCAACGGGAATTCAATTTTGCCAGTGTCCAAGCGCTAGAAATGAGGCTCTGCTTGAGCGTGTCTCGACCGACTCCAAATGAAGCTTCCAGTGCAAACAACACCTCGATTCTTTCTTAAGGGGTATTCTACTGTGACGTAGGATTTTTTTAATTTTCTTCAGGAATTTTTTATATGGACTTAATGAAAGACTTTTATGCTGGACTTTTTACCGGATATTTATTATATCTTAAACTATGAATAAAATTATTTTTTAGTTGAAAATAAAGGAGGCGTCACCGCTCAGGAAACGAATCACCTCAAGAAAATTGCTCGATTTGTTGCCATGATTCTGATCGTTCTGGTATTCTGAAATAAAAAAGTAAAGAGAATCTTAAATTATTGGGGTAGTTACTATCGCAGGTAGCAGACTCGGATTGAAATGTCAACTGTTTTTTAAATGGCTGCAATTAGAAAATCAAGTCTAGACTTTTACGTTTTTTCTTCGTCTCTTCCGGGATATAAAATTAAAAGAAAATTAGAAAAGAAGAATATTTTCGCCTAATTTTGCTAGAAAGGAAAGCGATACATCTGCTGAAGATATCTGCTGTCAAATAGAATTTGAGATATCATGAAAATCATTTTGTAAAACGCGGTTAAAATTTTACAAACAGTTCTACCAAAGAAAATTCTACTTATCCTCTTCTAACTAATTCCTCTTTCTCAAAGAAGTCTTGCTTGGTCGATTTTTCTCTCTCCAACCGTCACAGTAAAATACCCCTTTAATACACGATACAATTTCATTACACATACTCCCGCATCTAACATTATCACGCAGAGTTTAAATCTCGAACTAATTCCACCTACTTCCGCCACTGTTCCATTTCGTTACAATTGATCACCCCGGTCTCGCTCATCCTGCTCAATACGTATCTTCAAAAAATTCCGAGCACTTTCCAGAGTAATCGATCGATCGGTCACTCGATACCAGCAAGTTCGATTGATCGATGCTCACGGCTGTGTGCCTCGTGATGGAGCCTCAAAGTTTCCCTCGACGTGCTCGAACTTGCCGAAGATATGCAGGTCGGGGGAACTGGTAAATTGCTAATACCACGTGCAACGGTTCACCGAGAAAAATGTTGCCGGCGCAAGAGGCAGGAATAATACAAAGGGGATCGCCCGATGTCACGCATGGAGGGTAGAAATCACACCGGTTGATAGCAAATCGCTCCTTTTCGATGAATTTATTCCCTCGGTTGGGCCATTCTTCTCGTTGCTGCAACGGGCTTCGGTATCGCGAATTTTTCAGATATTGTTCCCTCGTGGGGGGGATGATGACGGGGTTTCGCATTTTACTCGCGGCCGTAAAGCGTTATTACGATTTCTACGATCCTTCGGACTGCCGCGGTTATTTATCGGTTCCCATCAACATCAAGCCCCCTTCGTTTTAACGAGGTCACATTCTGTCTGTTAAGACTTCAATTCTCTCTTCTCCCTCCTTGGTTAGTTAAGAAGACAGGGCTGATCGTTACGGGATTTAATAACAGAAATAATCGGCGAGAGTTTGAGCAGTTATACTTTGAATCTAGCTCTTAATTACAGCTACACAAGTTTCTCTTTGTAAAATGTTCTTAAGATCCCTCCGGTTGAAACGCTCGAGAAATAGGTGATCTTTATGAATTTTTTACAAGAAGAGGTTATAACACACCCTAAAAAATGTTTTTGGTATTTATTTATACACTCGTGAGGGTGCAAAAAAAATTTTTTGTTCATGTTGTCGGTCTTGATACATTTTTTAGATGGCGCTTAGTGCAACGCTGACAAAAGGGGATGCCTAAACGGTAACCATGAAATTTACTCACAGGATGACTCAAAATGAAAAATCAAAAAAATTTCTTCTAATTTATATCAATGGCTATCGCACTATCCGTTGTGGCAGCAAAAAAGACCATGACTACGATGATTGGTGCGGACTTGAACGAAGTAGTGCAAAAAATGGGGTAGTTTTACGCATAAATGTGCAGAGTAAAAAAATCTCGCGTTTCAAAAAATTATGTTATAGGATGCTGCGATAGTGTGTCCAATTGCGAATCAAATGCCTGAATGTTTTTTTAATCGGTTCATTAAATCCTCTGAAATCGTGGTTACCGTTTCAAAATATCGTGTTTCAAACAAACCATGTTCAAAGTGTTCTCGCACATGCGTTCGGAGAATCTATACCGTTACAAATTTTGGTGCGAAACTTTTACCAGGGTATTTTCGAAATGTTATACTACCACAATATATATAAAAAATCGGTTTTCTCATAAATTTTAACCGGAGGCCCCCTTAAAAGCTACACGAATAAATGTGGATGCGAGGTATCGATTACCCACGTTTCGACTGGTTTCCAAAAATTAGGGAATACAAATAGGCTTGCTAAATGGTACCCAACACTTCATTTATACAACTGTGAACCTTGTACTAAAAATTTGCTTGATTTTGTTACAGACTCCGAGGCCAGCTGGGACGAATGGTGGACCTACGACGGGATCTCGGGTAAGCGTGCACGAATCTCAATAAACGACTACCCCCTGGATTTACACGATTTCGAAAAATCCAGCTAAGGGGTCGCCATCAATTTTCCGCGTTATCAGTCGACGAAATCGCCTGTGTAATCGCGTATCGATACTGTCGTGCCGACACGAAGCCCCTCGCTGAAAGAGCAACTTAATCGTTACGAATTAATTTCCATTAATATTCAAGGATTTCACGATCGATTGCATTAAGTTCGCCCGAGCAACCCCCCGTGTCTTTTGAAGCGAGAGCTCACGGAATAATGAGATATCGGGGGAAGACTCCCCCTGAAAATAACTCTTTTTCCCGTTCGGCCGCGAAACGCGAAGGTTAATATTGGAAAAGTTTTATGACTGGATGATATTCCAGGACGATTACGGAATTAAAGCCGCGCCCGATGGCGATGGGACGCGTTTATCTACTGGTACACTTACTGGGAAAACAAGCAAACGTCGCTGGCTCTTCTCGCGAACTTTTTAACTTCCCCGACCACCCTCTCGTCCGACTTCCGCATAAATACCTCCTCGACTACTATTTTTGCTCGCGAGGGTACCTTTAACGTAACTCGAAACGAAGTAGACTTGTTGAAATTCTACGAACCTCGGACTGCAGTGGATAGGTCTGGCGATGAATAGGGGAGCGTTGGACGCTAAACTTCAATGAACTTTAAATGCTGCGTTAAATATATTCAGGTCATACTTCTTTCGTGTCGAATCGTTTCTGTTGATTATTCTACGCGGGAATAGGAGGCATAAATCACTAGGGGTAAGGCGTTGATCAATTTCCATCATGCCACACCGTGGTGGCGCGTGTGGGGGCCTCCTAATTTACTTAATTTTAAGTTACGAGGCCATCGAGTGGCTCGTGGCGCCAGCACGAATTTTTTAATCTCGCCCACCCCCGCGTGGGGGTCGCAGTTTTTATTAAAAATAAGACGGGCGCCGATAGGGTCGTGCCCGAGGGCTCGGGAGCGTCGAGTTTAGCGTTGTTCCGCCATGCGAGCCAGCTGCCACAAGAGAAACAGTGCAGTATACTCGGTTAAAGGGGCGTCCGTATAAACCCGCCGAAATTCTCCTCGCGCTACTCGTTCGAATTTCTTTTTATCGCGCCAACTTTCGCTACCGTCCATAGTTGGTCGATCGCCGCGTAACAAGCTTGAAATATCCGTTCGTGGCAGGCGTCGTTAAAAGTGAACACGCTTCTAAAACAGGGAAACGACAGGGTTTGATACTGGGGTTGATTAAGAGGTGCTTTAGCGAGCCCATTAGATGTAGATATTAATTTTGTAGTCTTAGTGCACTTGATAATACCCTTCAATCTATGAATCGTAAAGCGAAGCAGAACAGAATACATAATTCAGTTTCTTTTAATCGCATCTTCGATAATTGATATACCTCCTGTATGTAACGGAATGATATCACCATGTAGGGGGAGTTCCGCTAATGCCGGATGCTTAAAGTTTTTCTCAAATAAGAAGAAAGAATTTATTAAATCAATCTCCTTAGCTGTTCACACGCGACTGAATCGCGTCGAAACCTAATTGTTATTTTTTCTATCTCGTCTACGGTTCACGTGGAATAACCACTCGGTAGCGTTTCAAATATCACAGAAATGGCTAATGTCCGGTATGTCTCTCATGCCTCTTCTCAAGTAATTATCCCGGGTTCGAAGAAAAAATCGACTTTTGAAGACCTTCCAACAGTCCTTTTTAGGAAAGGTGCCCCTCTACTCATTTTCGTGGCCCATATCTTGTATGGTTAAATTTGGACATTGTTTGAGGGAAAGTAGTGTTGGGTTCGAACGTATCGCGAGTATTTTTGTTTGAATAGGTACTGGGTTAGGGTACTTTGATGGAACGTGTCGAATATGTGATTCGGTTTTCACTCCGTCTGGCTATGTACGTTCCAATTTCAAATAATGCATATTTTATTACTTTTAAACCTTATGGTGATAATAAACATTGTGTCAAAGAACAAGTCTAAGCTTCAATATATTTTTTGTAATTAAATGAAAAAGAAATACTTCCTTTCGAAAAACACGACTGCCTAAACTAAGTAGTAGTACCCTTAAGGAAACTTCCCCCACCACCATTTTGATAGTTACCTTCAACCACCGCTTTGCGATCGTATCTCCAAGAATCTTCATCGACCCCTTTCCTTTCCGGATTTATTCGTCACTCACTAGGCGCAGCAACCACCGAATCTCTCAGTGACTTATTACCCCAAGTCGAAGGAACGGGAGGGGAGGGGGTGGAGACCGGATTTTTAGGGTGCAGCGACGTCTCATATCGGGGACAGATGGCTGGGCCGTTTTACAACCAATAACAGACTCCCTTCGCAGCGACATGTATCCACCACTATCCTCAACCTATGTCCGTCTAGATATATCTGTGCCGCGTATATCCTCGATTTCGGGGCTGGCGGAGAAATATCGTTTCAGACTCCTCCATCGTTTTTTTCTCCACGTATGCGCCTTACAACGTATAAAAGCGAACGCGAAGGGGAGATATGAAAAGACTGTGCTCCACGCGTGTATATAATTTGTTGCAGAGTCAATGCTATCATCTCGAGTTGGGGGGCGTGGATAAATAATCTGAGAGGGAAAGCTGATGAACACGATTGACGTTTCACACGTCCTGTAATCAGAATTAATATACCGGTCTTCTTTCGAGCTTCTTTAATAACTTCTCCAACGTTACGTTGACAAATTACTGACCAGAGCTTTGCTCGTTGATTTAAGTCAAGTCAAGCGTGTTGATCCTTCGACGTAAACAGATTAAGAAGATTCATTTGAAGATTGAGCTTGGAGGGAGGATGGAAAACGATAGAAATTTTTTTGTGCCCGTTACAAAGGGGATGGAAACGTAACGTTGAAAGGGCGAAGTCGGCGCGAATATTCGACGAGCTAAGAATACGCGGGAACGAAAAATGCTTCAATACCACCGGAACTTTTCCACCAGCGGGATTAAGTCAGCTTCCTCGTTGAGCTTCTCGTCTTTCGCCTTGGTACGCAACTGGTAGCATTGCCAGCGCCCCGCTCCGCTACTTGAAGAGCACTTTTCCGGCCCCGTGGAAGTACTATTCCGAAGTGAAAATGAAATTTCTGCCGCGGCGAGAGGGCACTACTCTTTCGCCTCCGACATATCCAACGCTGGGGGACTTAATGGTACACTTGTTAAGTGTGCCAGAGACCGACCGCGAGAGCGTTGGTCTTACATAGCCTTGTAAATAAGGGAGGTAATTAAAAATTTCTCTACAAAGAACGTTGATGGTTCCGGGGGAAGAATAATAATAGAATTCAACGAACGCTGTCTGGGGATCGCCGAAAAATTTCAAACCCCTGTGAAATTGAAATAGGGTAATTATGGGAGAGATGCCGCACTTTCGGCATTTCAGGGGTTGTCGGGCATAAAATACAGTTCTGTCAATTTTAGGTACCTATTTGTTTTAGACTGTTGGTTTGGGTTAGATTAGTAAGCGAGAACTTATTTCCCTTATTACTTTGAAAGATTTTGCTGTTTTTTTTAGGTAAGCCTACCGCACTTTGCCTAAATAAATATACGTTGGGTCTATTTTTGCTATCACAGTATTTATAAATTCATAGTTTTTCATGATATAACTTTCGTAATTCGTTAAAGGGACTTTGTGGAATGTTCATCTGTCAGAATAGGTTACATTGACATAGCGTGTAGAAATATGAAAGTGTGGCGTCTCTTCCGAGCATTTGGGATAGATGCCGCACTTTTGTGCGGGATTGATACTGTGCTGCTTTGGAAACTAAGTCGACTAAATGATTTTTGTAATGTTTAAAAAGCATTTTAAAATAGTTACCTTGATATGTCAGAGCAAATTATTTATTTTTTAATGACAAATGTGATAATCTAAACATATTTGTGGTCCTTTTACTCTTTTTTCACATTTTATTATCATTTTATGTGTAACGAATGTGAAAGAACAAACAAAATACATTTAAATTTAGAAAAACAGAAATGATATCTATAGGTACCTATTAATTTTTCAATTTTATTGCATTTTACAACTGTATAAAATAAAAATATGTTTCATTTTACTTCACTTTTATTATTTTTAAATAAAAGGTTAAAATTAACAAGTTTAAATGGAAAATTAAGTGTTTCGAAATGCAACATCACGCTCGGAAGTGCGACGTCTCTCCCAACAAAAGAATATATTTGCTTTTATCTTTTTAAGGGTGATAAATATTAAAATTTTGATTTTCATCAATCCCAAGTAGTAGCTCAAAATGTTTAATTACTTAATAATATGTATCCTTGCAAAACCTTTCCACTACCAAATTTAGATGCGGTGACCATTTTGCGCAAGGTGTGCCAACTCTCCCATCATTACCCTACCCCTAAAAAGACACTGCGGATTTGTATGAATTCATCAGCACCAAGGCACCGTAATCCCGTTACACGTAAATATCAACGGCGAAACGGAGCGAAAAACGTTTCGCCAACGATATCCGCGACGTCAATCGCTATAATCCTGGCGCGAAGAGCACGGCTGGAGAAGCCCTAATAAAATCACTCCCCGGGCCATTATTAATATCGGAATGAACGATTAATGTCCCGTAACGGAGAGGAAAAAGAACGAAACGCGGGCGAACAATGTGAAAGGGACGTGGAATAATTAAGAATAATTCCATGTAAATAACATCGGTTCTCATAACTCTGCCGTCCCACGCGTTTCGATACCATCGCCATTCTATTCATCGACGCGTATGCGTCCTCATCGACAGCTTTTTGCGGCGCTTTTATATCGTAAACGACGCGATTGATGCAACCGTCATCTATTTGCACAACAGCTCCCCTTGTGCGGAATCCACAGCACGGGTTTATCGCAACCTATCACATTCTTCGACTCTTCGTTCATATTTAGCAAAACCAAAAACTTCGAAACTGCTCGGTAACGAAATTGGACGAGCAGTTGCCTCTCGGTAGATCCTCATTTTTATTGCAGTGGAAGTTCTGCAGAGTCATTGTCGCGGGTAACAATGAATCTTAACGTAATCCCGTTGCGTATTAAAGGGTGCCCGAGCTTCTTCGAGCAAAATGGAGTTTCCCCCGTCATAATGGGATTGTCTCGCACGTGTCGCTACCCTCATTCGCGCGCGGAGATCCGCGGCGCCTGAAATTTTTACCCTCAGATATTCCGAAGCGGCGAGCCGCGAAACGCATCTGGCCCTCGGAGCACCGGCTCTTTTGGAAACTTATTAACCGCGCATTCTTTATGAGACCGGGGGGCTTCGTTACCGTGTGGAAAGCCGCGGCGGAACCGGGGCAGTTTATTCTATAAATTTGAATGAAAAGCAACAATCGCGCGGCTCTGTTATCCCGGCGGAACAAATAAATGTGCGTTGGCCTGGTTTCTGGGAAAGGCAGACAAGATTGGCGAGCTACAGCTTGATAATAGGTACGCTTTTCACCCCTGTTTCCTGCGATTCGCGGATCGATAATTCGCCACGCTCGCCGGGCATTGTGTTAATTTTCGCTGGGGAAATGGTGGACGTTGAAGTCGGTAGTGAACGTCCATCTACTTAATCTTAGGGTATAATAGAATACCTTAACCTCGATGGGAGGATTTCTGTTGCGCGTATTGATGGAGATTCTATAGAAGAGATTTAAGGGGGGACTTTCTTGTAACAGCCCCCGAAATTTATGATTTTATGGGGGAAAAACTATTGTTGATATTACATTAAATTCTTTTGGGATATAAGGAGCATCTTTAAACTTGCAGAAAATATTTTTTTTATGTCGATCTTTCTTATTATTTATTAATTATTGTAGCACTTGTCACAGTGATCTGATTGCAAAAAGCAGGAAATATTCTTAAAGCTAAATAATTTACGTTGATACTGGACCTTACATTTTAATTTTAGTTTTTATTTATAATACCTTTTTCGTCGGTGTAAAGAATAATATGAAAAATTTGTCTAAGGAAAAAAACTTACCTTTTCTTTCACACGCTATATCTTTTTCAATTTTTCATTTTTTTCTTCAAGGTGGGCCAATTCTAGCGTAAAGTATCTAACTTTATGATACTTCTATTTTTTTTGCAATCAGATGGCTGTGATAGGTGGTACAAATCCCGTCAACAGGAGTTACATCGTCGAAGAAGTGGACAAGATTCCACAATAATTAATAAATAATAAGAAGGATTGGCATAAAAAAAATATTTTCTGCAAGTTTAAAAATGCCTTCTTATATCCCAAAAGAGTTTAATCCAATATGACCAACAGTCTTTTCAAAACAAATTCTTAAGTATCAGTTACTTTTGGGGCTGTTAGACGAAAATCCCTCCTTAATTATTAAAGTTGATACAGTCGTGTTGGAACAAGCAGAATTCTAAAAGATTTAATCGATCCCTTTGAAATATTCCATCGTTCGGAACTTCGAAGGAAGCGGTGATCGGTGTGGATTACATGGTGAATAAATGAACGGGACAAGTGGATCTCTGTTCCAAGGAGTGAAAAGTACAGGAATTTCCCTTCGACGTTAACATTTCCGTGACATTTGACAATGGTCGCGAGAGCCTCTATTTCGCTTCTGGCGGCGCGGCACGACGATAAATATTTGATATTATATGTCCCATTGCTATGGCGACATTAGACCTTTCGCTTGAGATAGTGACCTTAACACAGAGCAGCGTAAAAATGTCAGATATAAATATAGAGTCTCATATTCGAGATCTCTGTTTTACCTTCTTCAAATACGCAGTTTGACAAAATTTGCCTTTTTTCGGACTTGTAACATTCAATAGCCGTTTCTTATAGGTTTTCGTGCGCTGAAAACGAATCCGTAAACAGTTTGTCGCCATCACCCTCAGTTTTCGAGAAATTCGATTCTGAAAAAAATGCAAATTTTCAACTCTGAACATCTTTTGTGTCGAAACAGTTATTGGGTTGCATGTTGCGTAAAATTATTCTATGAACCCTCCCGAATACAACAGTATAAGTTATTCAGAGTAGTCTATATACTAAGAGTAGTCAGATTTTCCCCTAGGCCCTTAGTTTTGGAAATACCTAAATTGAAAGATATTTGCAAAAAGGAGTGTATTTGGTGTTCATTACCCTTTGATCATTGTTTAAACATATTTAAAAGTTCAGAATGCAATAATAACTTATACCGTTGTATTCAGGAGGGTTCATAGAATAATTTGACGCAACAAGCAACCGAATAACTAATACTGTTTCAACACAAAAGATGTTCAAAGTTGAAAATTTGCAGTTTATTTAAAATCAAATTTCTCAAAAAGTAAGGGTGATGACGACAAACGGTTTGCGGATTAGTTTTCAGCACACAAACACCTAGGGTAGATGTACCGTTTGTGGCCATTGCACTGTTTTTGGCCATGTGCATAATTATCTTATTTTTAAATTGCTTGCAGATCATTATTATGTGGAGAATTTCACATAATAAATAGTTTGTTTAGTATACCGCCAGAAATATAAGGTTACATTTATTGTTTACACGGAAAAATATTATATTTTTTAAGATGTGGCCAAAACTGGTACAATACCTTAAAGTGGCCACAAATGGTACATCTACCCTATATGAAACGGCTATTAAATGTTACAAGTCCAGATGTGTTATAGCTTTGAAGTCCCGCACTTAAGGGGGGAGACCACTGTCTCGGCCCGAAATGTAAGGGTATTTTCGGGAATTTATTTCAACCACACAACGCAAGTAAATCAATTTATTGCTTAGTATAGTCAATAGTGTATATATCGAAGGGTAAGGAAAATTTTTTTTTAATCAAATTCATAAATCCGTTTTCTGTATACACTCCGTCAAAATTTGCGCTCCGGAAAAAACATGCTAGTCGCGTTGACAGTCCCCAGACCATATGGTTCATCGAAATTCAAAAAAACAATAATATTTAGAAACTAGAAGCCTGCCTCTATTACGTGACGATCGCAAAATGTCGAATTTGTAAAAAACAACAAAATGGCGGACCACTGAAAAAAAAGTCGTATTTTCGGGGTACAAAATTGGGGAAATGTTGCTAAAAAAAAATAGAAGCAGGTCGAAAATTGAAAATGTCTGATCGTCACGTAATAGCGACTGGTTTTCCGTACAATAAATGTCCTTGATCATATAGTTATAGGGACGTATAGTTTTCTCTGTAGACTGTCAACGCGGTTGAAAAATGTCATTCTGAGGAAATCGCGTTCAATGTTCCGCGTGGCTCAGTCGCGCGTTTGACACCGCTTCACGAAAAACACCATATCTCCGTCAATTTTGCGAATTTCTTCATCAAATTTGGAGAGAACATTCTTGAAACATACGTCTTTCGGAAAATGTAAAAAGAAAAAAAATTTTTTTTCAGATTTGAGACAGTGGCCTCCCCCCTTAATTCTATACTTTCATTGCATTTTATCATGAACAATTCGTATATCATTACTGCCATTTCCAGTCCCTACGTTTCCCCCGCAACTTATTCGAATCGTTTGTAGGTACGTCACATCTAGAACTTTTCACATCCGCGTCGCTCCTCTTCGCGCAATTCACAAGAATGTTTCCAACTTGCAAATATTTTCCCGCCAAGTCGCCTCGGAAGTATCGCTCGCGAAACGCTCGAATGCTACACTACGAATTGCTCGGCAGCGTTTTAGGAAGTTACACCAGAGACACGCTGTCCTCTAAGTAGACGGTATTAAGACGTCAGCTTAAAGAGACGCGCTTGTGTACATGGCTAATACAATGTAACGCCCATTCTGGGAACGAGTGACCCAGCGAACCGGCGAACTCGAGCACGAAGAAAGTGGAAAATTCGTTGCATCGTTGAAATTTAATTAAACGACGGGGACAATTACCGCTCTATCGAGAGGAACTGACGCGACTTCCGTTTGATTAAACCTTGAACACGAGAGTTCATGAAGCTCCTTCGGGGAGCATTCGTGTTGCCCCGGCGATAGAGGAAATGATTCCGACGAGTGGGGATATTTTGTCGATGCTTGGGAAACTGAAATTCCCGGAAACTCAGAACATTAGATCCATGGGATCGAGAAAGTAATTGGTTTGCACGTGTCCGACGTCTCAGCGAGCTGCACTCGTCTTCGATTATCTAGAATTCGAAACGATCACCGTTGGATCGTGACTGCCCGTGATCGTGCTTCCTGGAAAACCTGATTTGATACCCCTTTGCGCGAAATCGATCTCGCAGCGGACAGTGGTCACCATGGCGAAATTTGCATGGTTATGCAGGCTATGCGTTCTCCTGGACGCCGTACCCAGCAGCAGAATTTCGGGAATGTCACTAATTTGCCAAACGGAGTGAGATCTGGCCGCGTGCTTGCCTGCGTCAATGGCACCGCCGATAAATAATTGAATATATCGCGGCGCATCTTAAACGCGGTTTACTGCGATGATAAATTAAGTGTGATCTCGAACCTATGAATTATCGCGAAGGAGAATTATTATGGAGCACGTTTGAACCTATGAATTATTCTAGAAGAAGCTACAATAGAACGAATATGTACCGATCAATGTTGGAATACGACAAAATTACGACACAGCTGCTTCTGCTTATAAATTATCGGGAGAATTAATTCCAAACGCATTGATTTGTCGTGAATTATAAAGAGGATTAAATCGAGGAGCACTTGATTTATCGAATTACTGGGATGGAAATTCTTGTAGCTCCAGATAGAAGCCAAATGTGTGAAAGGAAAATGAACTCGTATCTTGTATAATATTATGTATTATAATCCCGTTCATTGTCCAACTATGAAGCTAGATATTACGTATACAGTTCGGAATTGTAGACGACACATGGATTTCCATCGGAGATAGGCCAGGCACTATTTTCCCGGAGCGAGATGCAACAAGGTTTTCGAAAAGTGGGAAAGTAGGACGGATCCATGAATAATAGAAGCAAATGAATATTCGAGCACCGGAGGAATATTCGTAGCCGGGATGCATGAAATAAGGTGAATGCCTCCGAATGGTCCCGAGAATCTGTTGAACGGGGCACGATATCTAATTCGACAGGGCACTACGTTCATCCGCCAGGGAAACTTCCCACGGAACAATAACGTTTTTGTAGCCAGCCGTATCCCCCGCTGCGAAATAAAAATGCATTGCTTTTACGAGGCACGTGAAATTCGTATAAACGAATTACGAAAGGAGAGGCATCGTCACTGTAGAACTAGAAGTTCCTAGACATTTTATCACAGTTTCTCCCTTCTGACTATGCAAATCGAGTCTTCCAGAGCTTCCAATACAGGCAGTCTTCCTTTATTTGTAGGAATCACTTGACGCTAGGCTTCGCTGCTAAAAGAAACAACAAGGGCTGGTGAATTTGTTCCCGTTTCAGTAGTACAGCCATATATACGTTCAGCCAGCTTGCGTTTCCTCGTTTTCCTCATAATTCGCTACAGAAATAAAGAAATCTGCTCGTTATTGGGTCAAGTATCAAGAATACTTCGCAGAGATAATACTCTGAATTCTACCCTCCGACTCCACCGTTCCAAGTAGCTGATCTCGGGATAATGCATTCTTAATTCTCGTCGAAAGCGGTATTTGTCGCGTCGTTATCTCTTCCGTCGCGAAATCCTTCGGGGGTGCCATGGGAAATGGTATATTTAAAAATCCGCTGCTCATCCGGTTATGCACCCTCCCGTCCGACTTAGCGGGCCTTTCTCCACTGGGGCCGCGGCGAGCCTTAAGTCAGCAACGCTCGTATTCAGCGCGAAGTGATAAAGATGGAAAGTGGCCTCGGCATTTGCATGTTTATTCCACTTCTTTAATTCTGGCCTCGGCTGGGAGAGTCGCTTGCGCCGTTTCCATCCGGAAAATATACACGAAAGCAGGGAAAGCTGGTCGTTCCACGGGCCCAGGGCCACCGCTCTGCCGCTGTTGTTTTACCTGCTCCGCTTCTGGCGCGAGATTCCCGGCGCATTGCAGCGCTTTCTTACGCGTGAAAATTAGCAAGCAACAGCTTGCACCAGTGTGGAGGTGGCGTGGATAATATAATGCATCCCGAGAATGGTAACGAAGGGTGTGTCGTTGAATTGTCGCGTGTTGATGGCTTTGGGATGGATGATTTTGCGGGATCAAAGGTATGGGATCCGGCGATTAATCCTGAAATTGCAGAACCTTTTAGTATCTGTAGAGTTGGGAGATTTGTTGTTCTATTAGGTATATTTATTATTAAGCAGTCTGCCAGGTTTTGGGGATCAGCAACAGTTTTCGTTGGATGCATAGGTACTGTTGAGTGTTAGCCCTGCGAGACAAGGCTCTAGAGACGTCGAGGTTACGAATTCACAGCGCTGATTGACAAATACTTGATCTGTCACTTGTCATTGATAGAACCTGGGACTTTTGGAATACTGGCGATTTGTTCGATGCGACAGCGAACCTTTTCGGGTTAATAGACTCCGGCAGTCCCAAGATATAGTGACAGTAACCGGGCATTGTAGGGTTCGAGAGTTATTAGCTTTTAGGTGTCAGACGAAAAGTCTGTCATATAAATTAGGATATGTTTACGTTGTAACCGGCGTTGCATCGTAATTGTATCGTTGGAGACTACTTGCACCGTTTAAAGAAAGAGGGCGACATTTTAACCACAACAAACCAATAGGAATTTTCCGAATGTACCATCTCCACCTGGAGAATTAACTCAAGGGGGAGGAATTTTGGTTTCCTCCGAGCGAAAACTTCGTCGCGATCGAACTCAATCGAGTTCTGCTGTTTAAGACTGATTAGTCTCCAGCGTAGTCATACAAACCCTCTATTGTGAAGAACTCCATTGTCGCGAACACTTGTAACCATCTTCGATTAGTATCGTTGTCAGCTTAAAAGTAAAATATATTATTAAGTATTATTGATTAAAAGTGTGGCACCGTTTATACATTGACTACTTTCCTCAACACTTTCTGGAGTAAACTCTTGTGGTGGTAAAATACCACAAAAGTGTAGCCTTGTGTCGCGAAGACTTACGACCTTTAGCAAGCGACATAGTAGCCACAACACACACCTGTATGCATTTTGAAGTACACTTCACCGCACCATGTGCAATTCTAATACGCAATAATCAGCAACAGTTGAAATGCCACTGTACTCCACCACGCGACATTCGACTTTCCTTCCCGTTTATGACAGGTCATATCGCCGCGACGCAAACCGTCCCTGACGAAGTTTTCGACGACCAAACCAGCTCTGGTGAGAGTACTTCTCCAACAACTTTCCTTAATTAATTTCTATAATTTTATTTGTCCTAAAACTCGGTCTATTGTCATGCGCCGTTATATTGTTACCCGAACGACGAGCTTGCAGTTTATCTTTAACTGGAGCGTTTCAAATCCCAAGCTACCCTAAGAAAGTAATCGAAGCGATGCCTCCCGAACTTGGCATTAGTTAACGAGAACCGTGTACCACGAAATAGAATAATACATAATTAGAGAAATGTATTTAGAATCGCGGTGTTACACTTATCCACTCCCTGAACCTCCGGAGAGGCTACTCGTGCTTCCCCTCCCGCGGAACACGTATTCCAAAGCAGTGCTAGCCAAGGGAGGCGGGAAGCAGGCAGAATCAGAGGGATAGAACTTGTGTAGGGGGAAATTAGAAAAGTCCTCTTGGAGCTTGTTCGAAATCCGTGCACCGCGTATTTGCCCTCTCGAGTACGTCGCTGGTAACGTATGCACGCAATCCAGACCAGCTGGCTGGATGAACCTGCACCAGGAGAGTTGGTTTCCCGGAAACATATTCTATGCATACATGCATGTTCAACACCTGCGAAGCACCGGCCATCGTCCGGCCGCTGGCTGTGCAGGATGTGAAATTACGGCATTTAAATAATTTCATTTAATCTTCGCGCCGACGGAGATTCTCTCTCCCTTCGGCCCCTCGACGGTGGGCCGTCCTCCCAGAATCCCTTCGCGTGTCGACGCCCGTGTCCTTGCGATTCTCGTTCGACCGCCGAAATATTTCCACCCTCCGGTGTAATTTCGTGGTCGGCCGGAATAACGATGGAAACTGGCGATGCCCGGCGGACAGAACGCCTCTACGCGCTCGCTACCACGGCTCGTTTCGCGGGGATTAGCAGGCAAGCCGATTTCCTCGCGATTCCTGGCAAAAATGGTTGGAATTTCGAGGCCAGTATGTAAACGGTGGGGCCACTGTTTTGTCTCGATTTGATTATACTAGTTCATCACGGATGTCATTCCATGGCGGTGTTTAGGGGTAAAACGAGGGGTACAATTAGTTGTATCAATGCTTTGGAACGTCTTTCGTCACGGTGAACTACTGTAGGACGTTGTAGAAATATTAAATAATTCACTCGTCATGATTAGGGAATACAATCCTGGTGATTATTTACTATCCCGGGATTGCGCGATTTTTTAAAGTTTATCTCGGGACTTCAGGATTAATTCCGGGATTGGGTAATAGAAAATTTCAATAATTAAAATGATTTATTATATGTTAAAATTCGAAATCTTTATTTAAAGTAAATAATCTTAATTTCTATCATTAGTCTGAAATATGAACTAAAATTTCAACAATAAAAACAGTAGAACCATGAAAAATAATAAATGATGAATAAGTAGCCAACTCCTTATTTTATTTCCAATATAACCGGCCGCTGAAAAAGGTTGCTCTGCTTCAACGTTTGTAGAAGGAGTTGGCAATATTTAATATTGATATCCTAGTTCTAGAATCTAGAATATCTAAATGATGTCGTCCACGTGTTCCACCATCCTCAAAGAAACTCATTTCTTTTTTTATGCTTGTCAATAAATAAATATAGTTCAATTCGCGGAGAAACTAGCGCAAAGAGGCAGGGCAGAACAGGTTCAATGACAACACGACAGGATACTAGGAGGCAGATACAACGTACATTACACAGAAATCAGGGATAATCAGAGACCAAATTACCTAAACGGAAACTTCAGAGGCAGAGACCAAAGCATGATCGCAAGGTTCAGATGCGGGAACGAAGAGTGGGGAAGCAAGTACTGGAAGGAAGAAAAAGAGACACTATGCAGACTATGTAAAGAGGTTAGAGAGACGCTGGGTCATATGCTCCAAGACTGTAAGGAGTTGAAAAGAGAAAATTCAACGATAAGAGAGATACTAAAGGGAGAAAAAGAAGGAGGGGTATGGATGCGTATGGTTCTGGAAAAAAGGAGAATAAAAGAAGCCCAAGATGAAGGAAGAAGTCAAAACGAAAGCACAACCTCGAGTTAATAGTCCCAGAAACACTTACACACACAACACATATAACCCCATTTTGAGGTCGAAAGGCAAAAATTAAATCTATTTACTACTATACTCGAGCTCATTTTAGAAGGAACTTGTCGACCGACGAGTTTAGATCGGTTCTGCGCATGTTGGCGCCGAAACAAGCTACTATTGGCTATACATCAAACAAATGCTCCCTTGGAACCAATGAGCTCATTCAACATGCGCGAAATAAGTTCCTTCTAAAATGAGCTCGAGTATAGTTATATACCATTTAATATTATTATTTAAATAAATCATTATTATTAGTACTGCTCCTTCCTATTATGATACGACTATGACTTTATTCATTCTGTTTATTTTAATATTTTTCAGTTGTTCATAAAATAATTCTCATTTTTTAAATAATCCCGAAATTCTCAAGATTAGTTATATCGAATCTCATAATTGTTTGTATCCAAAAAACAGCCCTACTTGTATTCCCTACTCAGTCATGAACATCATAGCGAACGCCAAGTATACCCAATCAGAATTCTAAGGTGTTTCAGGCTGGAATATCAGATCACCGTTCTTCAATTTCCGTTCCCTTCGTGATCCAGCGTCATTTGGAAGTTGATAAAAGTTGGGTGAGAATTTCGAGGCCGAAGAATTCAATATAGAGACGGAGGCAGCGGGAGCCGCCGCGATCCGTCGGTGGATTAATCGTCCGTGGAGTCTATTCTTCATCGAAACTCGGAGGGAACTGCATTCCCCCGGTCCGCGCCTTATATTTCCCTTTATCCCGCCAAGTTGCCGCGTTTCTTAGCATCTCTCTATTAATTAATAATTCACTCGAGCCATTTTGGTTGCCCCCACCCCCGCCGGCCACCCCATTTGACTCGATCAATATTTCCCAGCGGAACTTCCGACGCGGCCCTTGTAAATTTTCTTTCACGGCGTCTAAATTTTCCGTCGAAGCATCCCCCCTCCCCATCTCGATCTTGATGGGGGACAGAGATGGAAGAAAAGGCGTCGCGCAAGTTTCCAGCTGGCGGCGGAAAAAAGTACAATCCTGTTAGAACGAGACGTCCGTCTTCCCTGCGGAAGTTTTCGTAATTAATCGGACACAAAGTAGCCCGGAAATTCCTCGAACTCGGCTAATTTCATCCATCGGATGCAACGTCGACTTTGTTAATTTCCACGGCTGACACCGGCTAGTTGGATCTTCCGCCGTTTCCCGCGGATTTAGTGATACAAGATTGGTAGACGATATTGGGAACAGGGATTTTTTAGTTATACCTAAGTATGTGAGAGAAGAGGGAAGCAACGAGTTGTTGTAGGGAAAGTCTGCAGTTCACTTTAGTGGGGGTGTAATTTTGGTTGAGAGTAATTTGTGCTGTGTGGTTCGTCGATGGTTTCTCCTTTCTTTACTTTTGCTAGTCTCTTGTGTGGTGAGCATCTGCTTTCGTAGAAAGTAGCGCAAAATCGAGTGCTTAATGTATTTTTCCTGCTAACAAAATGCTAGATGGCACAGTAAACTTTGGGCACCGCTAGAAATATTAATTGGATCTTATAGAATCAATAAATTAGAGTCCTTCTTTGAAAAAACTATTTGGCTCACAAGAAATCTCGTGAGAAATCGGATTCTATAATCAGTATTGAATAATGAAATATTAATTCATTATTTAATTCATTTATTAATTAACGCTTTAATAACCGAGTATGCTAATTAGCGTGCTATGTGGAAATTGATGCTATTGTCGTATTCAATTGTAAAGTACGTTATGAATTATTGCAATATTACACACATTAGTTGTTTAATTCAAAACTTTTATAATAAATAATAGCAATTTAAGTTAAACGATCACACAGATAGTTTTCTTAGTTTCTAAAAGTGTCTACAAGGACGAGTAATTGTTCTTAGTACATAAAAGCGACTGTTCGATTTACCGAAAACTCCATATTATTAAAAACATCATAAAGAAAAAATTCATAGAAAAATCAATTCGCCAATACAACACTGGAAATTTTCAAGTCGAAATTTTTAAACTTCTCTGGATGAAAAACTACGATGTTTCTTGCTGTGTGATTGATCTCATACCGAACGTAACACCATACGTTGGCTGCATATCGCAGCTTTTGTCTATGAACAGTGTTCCTCAACCTTTTCTGAGTCGCAATCCTTTTTTATAATATTCAAATAACCTTCTACCCCCACCTATAAGGTAAAAAAACCTTTCTTTCATTTATAAAAAAATCAGTGTTACATCATTAATAGAATATGACAATGTAACCATATGCAAATAAATAAGTGCTAAAAATCGTCGACTAAAAATAACCATGGCAATCTTCAAGAAAGTATTTCCCGACCCACAAGTTGGGAATCTCTGTCTTATAAAAACAATGATACCCAGTCTGAACCGCGTACCCATTTTCCCCTACTTAGAATTTCTTCCCCAACTTGACAAATTGTCAGGAGATTTTGTTTTTCACAGTGGAGCAAGAGTTGCAGCAGCTGCTTACATTCGAATTGAACTCTATGATGCGTGTTCCCCAACCGTTGGAGGGTCGAACGCGTTGCTGGAGCTACAAGAGCAATTACCTTAGTTAATTAACGAATTTACAACTGCGACAGCGACGGTGTGTAAATCGACATGCCCCGCGAATTCGAATCGGTCCGATATCGTTATCGTGCGTGGGACGTGTAAGCTTCGAAAGCTCGTTGTTTGTGTAAAGCCTTTTGAATTGCTCGTAATTCGGGCCGTTACTAATTAATTGCCTCTGTGCGCAATTTTTCTCCCTTTTCGATTGACCGCCACTTTTTTTTGTGCGCGAGAGAAAACGAGTAGGGACATTCGAAAAACGACCTATTTATGCGAAAATCACGTTAAATTCTTTAGAAGAGGACCTTCAATCAGAGTTCGGCGTTATTCGAAGAAATCTTGGCGGGAATAACGCTACGGATTTATTCGTTATTCACGAATAATTTTTCGTCGAATAAAATCGTTATTCGTTATTCACGAATAATTTTTCGTCGAATAAAATCGTTATTCGTTATTCACGAATAATTTTTCGTCGAATAAAATCGTTATTCGTTATTCACGAATAATTTTTCGTCAAATAAAATCGTTATTCGTTATTCACGAATAATTTTTCGTCGAATAAAATTGTTATTCGTTATTCACGAATAATTTTTCGTTGAATAAAATCGTTATTCGTTATTCACGAATAATTTTTCGTCGAATAAAATCGTTATTCGTTATTCACGAATAATTTTTCGTCGAATAAAATCGTTATTTGTTATTCACGAATGAATCCTCGGAATTTATTCGTTATCCAAAATTAAATTCAACTCTGCGGCTTCAATCAAACTGACATATAATTTATCAAAACTTTCGCCACCTTTATTATTGTCGAGATCTCACTGCATTTTGAGTTACATCGAGTAGAGTAAATTGTATATCAGGATTCTGCGTTGAAAAACATGCCTTGTTTTACGAAAGTAATAAAATTACACCATTTCTACATGAAAGCTGCGTTAATTCATCGAGTCAGCGAACAAAGCGAATAGTTTACGCCAGCATTCGCGTAGCTGGTGTACAGGGCTATGCAAAATCAGCCGTTCAATGATATCGTCATTTAGAAGGCCTCCCCTCGATTGGAGCCAGCGCGATGAAACGACGTTGATTAATTAGACCGCTGTAATTAATTTGAGACTCGACAACCTAAATGGCGCGAAGACTCGAGACGTAATCCACGGGTTGCTCGCGCGAGCTTGAACATCCCCCAATCCACCCCGTTCCATCCCCCGTTATCTGTCGTTCATAATCTCGAATCTAACCCTCGAAAGATAAGAGCTTCGGTCTCCCTTACGAGTTTCAGTAGCCGTGAAACTTTTTTATTGGCCATTCCAGAATTTTTCAAGGCTTTTCCAGTCTTTTAAGCCGGGAGATGAATGTGACCCTCCCTTACTACTTTCCAAACTCTTTTCCCCTATTCCTATCAAGCATATTCGTGGTCGTTTCGAATTGTTACTCGCTATTGAGTATTCAGAATACAAAACAAAATCATATTCAGTCTCGTCAGTTTAGAACACACTGTCTACAATTCTCATCAGATCTCCCTCGAACAGATCCCGATTTATTTTCATTGACGAAAATTGATGAGAGCTTGCGTATATAAACCTAATTTTATTGAGCACTCCGAGTAGCACAGCAGCACTTTTAGCGCTCCCGATGGAGCTCCTGGTTCTGTTACAACACGATGGAAGTTAGCAGAAGATTGTGAATGGTGCTTTTAAACGCAGAATGACCGTTAAAGTATTAGCAAGCCGCGCAAGGGAGCTAGCTCGCGAAATATTTTCCCCTTAAGATGGAGTTTTGTTCCAGGGACACGTTCTAAGAGGTCCTCGACAAGTTTCGCGGAAAGTTCCTGCCGAATCGGAACAGCGCGAAGTTTAAAATTATTTCGAATGTTATCCGAACCGTGATGGGCTCGGGAGCTCGAAAGTCTCCGAGGCGCTGCAAATCTTGAAGGCTTTGAATGCGTTATCCCGAACTTCGTGGCTTGACAGTCTCAAAAATTTCACCGGGCCCAGATGATCCTAGAACTTTTCGCGCGTCTCCGGATACGTGGGAAAAGAGAAACGGGGAGGGATGAGGGTGAAACTCGTAATCGGTCGTACGCGTCCCTTGACACTTGTCGTCGCTGTTACAGCAGTTACAAAAACTGAAGCGTCTGCAGAGTGCGGACAGGGAAAATGTAAATGTACCGGTCAATCGGCACCGGTAAAATTAGATGCGCCTACACGAAGGAAATACGCAAACTGTGCAACGGTTGTTTCGAAATTCAGCAGACCTGTGTTAAAACTTCACGATTGCAACTTTTATTTTACTCTACTCGAATCTGGCGAACAAACTTCAGCTGTGTAATTGCATAATAAAATTGGAAATGGAATTAGTGCTGTCTACTTCAATATTGAAGCAGCAACACTGGTGCATTTTAAAGGGGTAAAATTTCCCACCTTTGGGGGACTGTGTTCGAAACGAGTCAAGAATATTTCCATCAGACACTCGATTTCCAACGAGCGACGTTAAACAAAATTTTTCTCATCAGACCGTTCATGTATCGCGCGCACCACCGAGGTCTCCACGATTCCATTGGAAACTCTCGTTTTCACAGGGGCGAGGGGGAAGGAGATTTATCGACTCCGTGAGAACACGAAAAGTGTCGCAGCCGACCAACGAGCTTCTGGTTCCAGGGGAGGGACGATGGGGTGGAAAGGGTCGAAGGACTTTCCCGAATCGTGGGACTCGTCGATCGATCGGTTATCTGTTTTTCACAGCGGGGTCTCCGACCCCCCTGAGAAAGCTGTTTTGTATCAGGAGGCCAGGCTGGCTGCCAAAACAAATTAATCGGGGGGATATTAATGAGCGAAAAAGAAAAGCAGGCGGCGAGAAATTTATTATTAACTGGTGGGATAATTTAATTAAAGCAGCTACAGGTCGCGTGAAATTAGATCTGCCGCAGCGTCCATTTATTATTAATATAATTAAAGATATTCTACGATCGGTATACTGTATATTTGGCGCGAATAACTGCGATCGGAAATATCGCACGCCCTTTTCATTCGTGGTTTTTATTTCCACTTCGTGAACAATTTATTTCGCAAATCATTCACTTCCCCTTTGAATTCTAGAATATTTGACCGATCGAGAGACGGATCTCATTCATTTAATCACGATTGTAGGTATCACTCGACGTGGCACGTTAAATCAGTATCGTGGAGTCACGTTGACACACCCGTAAAACTGTTATCCCAGAAAATATTTTCCTGCCCCGTGGGAGCTTTTAACCATCTTATATTCATGCTTTTGTTTCGCGTCTCGCTTCCGCCAGCCACGGCGACCCCCCCGCTCGTTATTTTTGTTGCGCGTCCGCTCCGATACTTCCGCCGTGCATCGCCGCCTTTTAAGCTGTAATCATTTTGTTTTTGAATATTTCATGCATATCGAGATTGATCCGGAAGGGATCGAGGGAGTTTTATGGAAATAGGTCCTCTCAGCTTTCCATGCTTTAACGTAAGTAATCCTTCCTCCATCGTATTTGCATACATTCCGTGTGCGTTTCCGGAATGCCACGGCGCATTTCCGACCTCCCCCTCTTTGGCTGTTTCCCGTCGCTCCCCGCTCGCTCGCTTTCTGCCCGATAAGGCTCGATTCCGACATGTAAAAATGAGAATTACAGATAAGGGACGAATGCTCCATTGTAATACCTTCGAGGCACGGAGTTGTGTTTCTTGTATCCTCTCTTCTTGCACCTTTCACGCCTGCCTTTTGCTAGGAATGCGATAGGAACTTGATTGCAGATTATTATTGGTTATTATTGGTAAATCATCGAAAATAAAGAATATCATTTGTGGCTTCGTTGTTTTTTTAAATTAAATAACCAGGTAGGGGAGACCGGGGCTAAAAGTTCCGGGGGGTAAGTTGTTCCGACGGTTCTATCTTCAAAATGAAAAGAGCGTTGTACTTTAAAGTATTTTTTCCGTGTGAGTGGCGCGATCAGCTCACACGGAAAAAATATTTTGAAGTACAACGCTCTTTTCCTTTTGAAGATAGAACCGTCGGAACAACTTACCCCCGGAACTTTTAGCCCCGGTCTCCCCTACATATTTGAATTTTGCTAAATTACACTTTAATACCACAGTCCATTTCGAACTTATGGGTTTTTGAAAATGTTCCATTTTCATTCTTTGTTACAAAAAGTTTTCAGTAATACTCAGTGATTTTTTTAGTCACATTTTAGAGAATAAGGGCTTAGCTTTTACATAAAACAAAAATTATCTGTAAGAATACCTTTTAAGAATAAAAAAATTTCCTTGTTTGGCAAAAAACGAAGGAAAAATTGTCAAAAATGGGTGCCAATATGAGAAGATGAAAGTGATCGAAGTTAGTTTTGACGACTTTCCCATCGCTTTTCGGGAAAGTGATAGGGCAATTTTTCTTCCTTAGGGATTCCTCTTGAAGGTCTAGAATGAATTTTTCAATTCTAGAAGGTAATCAGAAGTAGTCATTCTCGGAAATCTTTCTTTTTGCGAAAATAACTTTTTTGCAATTAAAATTCAAGGTATTGAAGTATTTTTACATAGGAAAAAGAAGATAACTTCTTGTAACCTTTTGATTGACCGAATCACACGTCCTAAAAACGTCCTAATCATACGAAATGAAAAATTTTATCAGGTTTTCTTTAAGTGGTTGTACCATTGTTAAGAACAACCATTCTTTTTCGATGAGGTTTGACTTATCATTAACAAATGATCATACTTTCCGAAACTATTGTTTGCACCCCATAGCACTTGATAAACATTAAGAAATTTTAACAGTATGACACACTTCTCTTTAAGGGCTGATTTAACCCCCTGGATACCCATTTCGATAAAAGTGGTTTAAAGCATCGAAAAGTAGAAAGTTCAAATTTCTAAATGGTCTTATTTCATCAACTTTGGATGAATTTTAGTCGTGTTATAGGAGTTTGAAAATTGAGCAAATTTGAAAATAGTTTTTGACACAGTTGAGGTATAAACGCCCCACAGTGCGTCGTGAGTTTTCAGTGATTGCAAGTTCGATGAATTTTCGTGTTTATTTAGGAGCCTCGCACGAATCTCCCTCGCGATATCGAAGAAAGAGCTCCAGCAGGTTTTATCTGCTTTAAGAAAAGTATTTTCTTTCTCGGGGTTATTCGGTACCGTCTCATTCACAGCGATATTGCCTGCTGTCTGGTTATCGATAGGACTCGATTTTGAAAGCAAATAGAAAGGTTCGAGGTATTGTGTTACAGGTCTATCATATTCATGTATATAATAGACGAATATACACGAAAATAGAGCTTAACCATTCCCCGTTCGCTTGGCAAACGCTCCTGTAAATTGGAGCTAAAATATGCATAGCTATCGGCGCACTAAGCATACCGTACATTGTAACTCACTAATTGACCGCAATTTCGTTTCACATTGAGCTAACTTCGCGGCGAAAGAATTCCAATTTTCTGGAATGCCCATGAATCATGAACGAAAATAATCGCGTCGATTCGCCCTGGCTGTAATTCAAACCTTGCTACCCCCACCCACCTAACCCAAACTTACACGCGAATTACGTACAACCATCAAGGCTGTCAGCCATCGAAAGAAACAGCCTGAGCGAAAACGGCACTCTGAAAGGTTGGGGGTGATTCGAGAATTCCAAGAATATCTAATAACAGTCGGGAAGGAAAGTTTTAAACCGTACAATTACCATCTACTCGACGTCCCTCGCGAGCCAGACATTACTCTCACGAAACTGTCTCCAATTTCACTCGTCTAAGTATACCGAAAGCGTCACGAGGCCTCTCGCAACGAACGCTCAACCTATTATTCCTGCTCGACCTGCGTCATCGCCCAATCCCAACCGCACAGCGATGACACGAACGTATAAATATTCCCATCCATCAAGAGTGTCGCCCTGTCAACCACCCCAAGCCACGATGAGTGGCAACATTTCCGAGCGGCCTGAACGAGAGAGAAAAAACAGCGAGATCCCTCGGAGGAAAACCCTAATTACAGTCTGGTGGATCGAGGGAGGGGGTGGGACCTTCATTAGCGTGTAGATTTTCTAGCCTCTAAAAAACTACACCCCATCTGTCCGCGGACAAAAGATCCTTGGCTCTGGAAGGAGGATAGTTGATTGGGACGGTGCGAAATGTATTCATGTATGCATATGAATTCAGTCGTCGGTAGGCCGAGGCGTCGCGACGCCTGGGTACGTCGATGTCTGCGGGCTCAAGCCCGCCCATTGAAAAACATCTTAATTGGACTTGGTTGGGCGCTGTCGCGATGCCAATGGACCCCTGTCCTTCGCCTCTGCTCGTGACGATTTTGGCACCCCCTCGAGTCAACGTTGGGGGATGATCTAGAGTTCTCGGGAGGTGATATCGCGAGATCGACGGGGATAGGGTAAAGGCAGGTAATATGGAACAGCTGATTTCAAAAGCTTGTCAAAAGCAGGGGAATTTGTGTTTTCTAATAAAACTGACACGGGGGGACGAAGGAACTAATGCATAATCATATTTACATAGTCAAATATAAAAAAATCCAATGGTTTTGCAATTATAATAAAAAAACTAAAAAGAGTGAAAATCAGCTGTTCGCAAAAATGGGACTTAATATGGAACACCTATGAAATTTGCAAAGAAAACTAAAAAAATCTCTATTTTCTTTTATTAAAAATGAAGATTTATTAAGTAAAAGATATATATATAAATAAATATACGTCATTTTTGGAATTTATTCCTGTTTTCTGCGTGTCCTACACGTTGGGCACGTAAATAAATACATCGGAAGCTCCATATTCTTTGTGTGCCCCCTGAATGCAGCGAATATATTGGGTCTACTTTTCAGTGTCATTATTTTTATAATTACCATCGCAAAATAAGCATTCCGCATCATCGCCGACATCGTCATTATCAAATTCATCTATGTTACTCGGTATGTTCCATATTACGTGCACACCTGTTCTGACAAGAAATTAAGAATTATACTAAGAAAAAAGTAACTTTATTGGTTAACTTTTGTTGAATAATCATGAACACACATATTTATTGATAAATTATACCAAAATAATACTTTATAACTTACCTTCACTACAATATTTAACTATTTGATGCACTTTTCAGAAACTTTTACACCTCATGAAAAATATAAACGTTTCTTTTTCAATGATGGATGCCCGACTGAGGCTCAATTGACAGTATCATTGTCTACTGTATCTAGGGATCTAATATACACGATTGCCTGAAGAGTTCGTTATTTTTTTATCGAAATTTTACGAAGTTCCATATTACGTGCCGTTCCATATTACCCGCATTTACCCTATTCCAACTTTGTTTTACTACGATTCTTCGTGAATCAAGGAAACTTATACTGCCTCGCGTCTTCGCGCTTCCTAAAAGCTACCAAAGTCGCAATCTTCGCCACTCACCCCCATAGAGAACAGAGACCACCGTATTACTCCACCCCTACATCCGTCGATTAATTGTTTTCCACGGAGAAAAATCTCGGCAGATCTAATCCACTCTCGATTAATCCCGTCGCCGTCTCGAGAGCCCTCCTAATCGAGAGGACGCCGCTGGGTTTGCGGAGGGTGGAGGTGGACAGAGGACGAAGTGAGCTCCTCGCGACGGAGGAGACGAGGGAAAAAAATCGCCGACAATTATTCCTGGCGCGAGGTAACCTGCAATTACGTCGGTTAACGAGGGTGAGTGGAGCCAGGGGAGTGGGCCCCGGTGTGTATCCACTTACCCTTTATCTCCACGCTGTCCGCTCATTACGAATTATTAGGCACCCCCTGGATGGAGTCCCGCGAGAGGAGGACAGGTGGATAATTAAAACAGGTGTCGCTGGAGCGGACCGCAGAAGGGAAACTATCAAGCTGGAAGGGTGGAAGCCGGCCCGCAAGGGGGATCAACAACGACCGCCGTTGCAGCTACAACCTCGTTGCACGAACGGTGGAAGAGGGGGTAGGGGGCGAGGAACGAAGAAGAAGAGAGGGCCGCGGCCGTGTTAGCTTCTACACTTAATCACTTTTGCTAATTGCAGAATGATTGCTCCGCGCCTGAAGTTTCAATAATGGGGTTGTTACACCCCCGCCGTTCGGGTGCTTCGTAACTGGTTATACACCGGGTAAGGCTCTCCAGTTATCACCCTTTCTCCCGTTATCTACCGACTTTCACCCTCTTACCTCGGGCCCGCCCCTCTTTCTCTCCCTCTCTCTCTCTCTCTCCCTCCCTCTCTTTTCCGACTTCCTCAGGTAGCGGCTGATGAATGCCATAATAGTCTACCTGCCTTCGGGTGATAAGAAAGTAATCATTCCATCTGGCCACCGTTATTCCATTACCCTGCCACTCGCCCCTGCTCTCCCGCCCTCTTTCGCGCTACGCCGTCCACCCTCCCCTCTGCGCAGGCTCCGACAACCCCCAGGAGAACGTCGGACGGACGGTGCTAATTATGCAATTATATCGGGGACGGTGGGCTAAGAGGGCAGACGCCGTTCGGAAATGAAATTCCCCCGTCGCGGCTGCTCCCGCGTCGTTATAAATATCGAGTTAATGTTGCGTCGCTTGATGAACAGCGACCACCCCGAATGCGATACGCTCGCGCCGTACTATAAATCGTCGAGTGTGCTGGCCACGCCGGGCGCGGATGTGCGCTCCAAAACAGCCGTTTAGAAGCGCTTCTGGACTTCGCAGCGTTATTAGCGAGGCAACCCCTAAGCGACGTCCCTTATCTCGCTTAAATAAGTGGACATTGGTGTCGCGTTTACTCGTGTCCAAGGGGGCACGTGTCAAAAATTGTTGCATGAACTGTAGGGTAGATGTACCATTTGTGGCCATTTTAAGGTATTGTACCAGTTTTGGCCATTTTTTAAAAAATATAATATTTTTCCGTGTAAGCAATAAATGTAATCTTATATTTCTGGCGGTATACTAAACAAAATATTTATGATGTGAAATTCTCCATGTAATAATGATCTGCAAGCAATTTTAAAATAAGATAATTATGCACATGGCCAAAAACAGTACAATGGCCACAAACGGTACATCTACCCTATCGAGTTCTAGAATGTGGAGGCAATTGATGGACTATTTTTCGAATGGAGCTCCTCTTTCTTTGCTCCTTTTTTATGGAGCGAGGGTTTTAATATCGCACGCGATGCTGATTGACGTAGGCAATATGGCCCCCAGCTGTGTAACGTGATAGTATTTTGAATATATTGTTACATGTTATTGTAATCACAATAGGAGGAAATAGATGTATGCGAAAACGTCGGGTTTGTATAGAGTTGTTTGAGATTAAAGTAATTTTTAGGAATCTAGTGATCATCGTGATTCAATTATAGTCCATCTGTGACGCGGATCGAAATTAAAGATAAAACAGGGGAAATGAAGGTTTTAATCAGCAACGGGGGACCGGGTGCATTTAAATGTAAATTCGCCGAGTAATGGTGGAAAAATGTATCTACATCGCAACAGCGTATCGGTAATATCGAATGACAGTAGAACGTCGAACATCAGATATCATTAAACGGCCGTGGAAGTTAAACGCGTAAGCGTGTTTCCTCGGCAACTGAAATTCCCTCGAATAATTGAATCGCAGGTTCACCGAATACGTAATACGTTTCCAGGTATTTTTCGCTAATACAAACGAAAACGGTTTCGAATGCTTATGAGCCCGATCCGGTGTTTTCGACTGTGAAACGGTCGATTGACTTTTTCCCATGCGATACGTTTCATATTCGAAATGTATAAACAACGGAATATCGATTAATGTATAGAAGAAATTCGTGTACGCTTCAATCAAATGTTTGTCTGCAAAAAGATATCACTCGGGGGGGAAAACGATTTTTATTGAAACATGGAAATCCGTTGGAAACAAGCTGGCAACGCGCATGTAGCAGGCTGAACGCGAAATAGTCGGGATTTCTGGCTTCGAAACTAGCCCCTAAAGCAGAGTCAACATCCCTATTGCAAATTACTTGGCTGCTCTATCGCACAATGCGTTTCGTTTCGCGCACTTGTTTACCTACGTATGAATATGTACGTTGCTGAGATTCTGCGGACCATAAGCACCGCATTTCATCCCCCAACTCCTAATAATTTCACATTCAACCTTTGTAATCGTGTCCCCTGTGTCGGTGTCGGTGAAACGTTTGTTAAGTCACTGATAAATACGAGGTGCGCGTGGATCATAATTGAAGGACCGTTGTAGAAATACGTTGTAAGTAAATACACTGTAACTATCAAAATTAAAAATAAAAAATTGATGTTAAACGGTTTCATTAAAAATGCACTAAAAATTAAACTAAAATGCACTGAAAGCTAAAAAAGAATTATTTTCCTGTACTACAATTTCGATGGTGTTTTTTCACTTTAAAAAATTTACTTTAAATAAAATCGCGGGGCACCATGTCCAACCAGAAGTTGAAGTGTCGGTTGGCAAATGGAACATCATCAACCACAGTTTATCAATTTTATGTCACGTTACAATATGTATCCTGTAATTAAAACATTTTGTTTCATTAATGCGAATGAAAACTTTCTCGCAACAAATTCATTTCGACGTTTGCTTCTGTATTACAGTGATTTATATGCTGTTATGAAATCGGTGGCGCATACAGGGTTTTCTACAAACCAAATTATTTTTTCCATAAATTTGGACTATATTAATACAAAATTGTAAAAACATTTATGATGCATTTGGGTTATTGTAGGTATATTTAAGCATGTTTAGCAATGAAAACAAATGATATTTCGTAAATAATTTAAAGTCTGGGAAGTTTTTTCTCTCTCCTCCAAACTTTGATTTTTGGCACTTACAGTGTTTTCTACAAGGACTCTTCAATTAACCATTGCATTCCAACGGTACCGAGTTCACATAAGCTTTCGTTAATATTTCATTCGGCAGTTTTCCTGTCATTGTTTCTTCCAAATAAATATTGAACAAATATATCCATCTGTTATCCCAAACGAAAGGGGTTGGTTTTCTGTTGCACCTTCAGAGGGAACGAGGGCAATAGGGAAAACCGATCACAAAGAGAGGGGTATAACAGCGTGTCGGGGGTGAGAATCGCGGGATGAATGTGTTTAATTGCGTCGATATCGCGGCAATAAAGGGTGGTTGCGCAAGAATACGTGACAAAGGTGCACGCGGAACGCACACACGTGTGTACTGTGCATCGGCATTGACCCCGTGGCCACGGTTTATCGGGCCCTGTAATTTTTAATTACACTCGCGTGCCACGGTATCGTTACGCTTCGACCCTCGACTCGCCCTCCACCCTTCCTGTTGACACGTGAAAGAATCGTGCACAGGCATCTGGCCGTTGTGTGCGATGCAAACGTTACCGGGGGAACAATATTCCTTTGATGAAGCGATTGTTGAACCGTGTTGAATGGATTTCGAGGGCCTATCCGCGGGGATTCACGAGAGCGGCTAATGAGGGAATCGGGGATGTTAAAGGTGGCTAATAAAGCGAGGAATAATTGACAGTGACGGTTGAAAGCGCTGGGAATGTTAAGAAGGTTAAGAAGGCTATTTGGGATGGTTACGGATAATTTGGATATGATTGACCACATGATTGGAAATCTCGATGATTATTTACGGATTGGGATTCAAAGAATTTATAAGAAGAACATTGAAATTAAAAAGGTTCTAAGAACGGAGGAGGAGAAGTTTGGAATCCAGAAATCCCACCAAAAATTTGGTGTAACCCTGAGGAAAAATAATTTAGGTTACGATTAGAAATTATATTTATGAGATGAGTGTAGGATTAATACAATATTAATTGGATAGACACTGTGAAATGCTCATCACTCGGCCACTTAAGGGTGAAGGTTTAAGCTTGAGGGTATCTTGAATTATGCGAGAAATGGAGATGTGGAGGCATTATGGAATAGTTCGCCAGAAAACCACAGCGTCTATGGATCGTAGTGCAAGAGTCTCTTTGTGTAGAATGTCGCGTGCCGTCACGGTGGCAAATTTCCGTGCTGACATGCCTGGCGCGTCGGTTATACGAGTTGTTTATACGAGCAATAATTTATTACTTACCCCTGCGACGCGAGGGATCGTTAATATCATAGACGTCAGCAGGGGAAGATGGAGAATGCCACGGAATTGTGCTTCAGTGAAAAGGCGCGCGGCGGCTTTGTGTGCATCCACAAGTATTTTAATAATCTACTTCTCAATTGACTATATTGATTTTAAACTTGATAATCGAAAGTCAAATCTAATACATCTTTAATTACTTATGTCTCCAATCGCATGGCAATCCGCGTGAAATATTTACACTCAGAAATTTCTCATTTCAATTTCACTCTTAAATCTTCTACTGCACTTTTCAGAATCGTAATTCGACAGCTCATTACATACGATTAGAATTCTTATCGATAACAGTAATTTTCAATTGTGAAAATATGATCTCGCAATCTCAATTTGTTCGTTTTTATAAAATATAAAATCGAGCAAAATATGAGCACAATTAATCTATATTTAGGGGTAGCTGAAGCATACTGAAATTTTCAATGTAAATGATAATTATACGGAAAGACATGGAACACTAGAAATTTTTCCAAATGCATTTATCTGTTCATTAAAAAAATAAAAACAGAGAGACGGTATCATTGTGCCCCATCTAACTTATAATTAAGTAAAACAATTAGTGAGAGACAGATAAATAGCAGCAGTCTCTGACAGCAGGAAACAGACACTGTCTGACGCCTCTGCGAGCAGTAAATTTAACAAATTATCAAATATAAATGTAAATCTAAATATATAAATTAAAATATGACCATTATATGTTGAATTTTCATAACTTCCATCATCTTTGACTCACTTGAGCTACCCCTAAACATAATAATCTATTGTCCAAAGTTTTTATATAGTATTTGTATATTTAAAGGAACAAATCAGAGTGGTAAGACTTATAGCAAATTATTTACTCTTTCTTAACTTTTAAACTCCACCCTAGTAAGCAATCAAGTCAATCCATATTTAGCAAATATTCAAACATATCACCCTCCAACATTCTCCTCTCTTTTCCCCATGCATCATCAATTTCCCCTGTTGTCCCATCAGTTACCCATTCCTGTTTTTCCCCCAAACATTTCACTTACACATATCCGAGCAGGTCCCTAGAAACAGAACTACCCTCTGAAGCCACCATCCAAGCTATCGAGGCTGCCAACGATGCTGAAAATCGCGTTACGAAGGGTCCCACGCCTATCGGGGAAGCAATTTTTGACCCCGTTGTTGTTCTCCAGTTCCCCTCGGCCAAGTTCGTGAAGTTGGGGAGAAACCACGACCGTCAGGGACCCCCAGCGGTCCGGCTTCTTTCCCCGCGGCGCGAGCCGCCTTGTCGTCTGTCAGCCGCTTGGAAATTCGAAATTTCTATAATTTCAACTTTTCCAGCCGGCCAGACCTTGGCTCGCGTCAACTCTTATTCGGCGAAAGGGGTTTCGAACTCGTTTCGCCGCGCGGTGGGCCAACAGGGACCGAGCGAGATGCCCGCGGCTTCCACCCCTTCCGCTCGCGTTTCCTGGCGTCCCTCTGAGAAATTTAACTTTCCTCGCGTCGGCCGCAGGAATCGATACCAAGAATGCTGGGGCTAACGAGTCGTTGCTTCTTCCTCCGTGGGTCTACGGTGAATCGCTACGCTTTTGTCCTTGCGTCAGCGTTTCCCACTGTATCGCGACTAATCTTTTCATTGAGCCTCGCACGGCATCGCTTGGGAATCATTGGCTGGCGTGATTCACCTGGTTTCAGCGAGCTCTGTGGGTTCAATGATGAGGAATCAAGGAACACTTGTCCTGTTGCTTACCACATGGGAATTGATAGTAGGGTGTAGAGGTCTTAGGAGGATCTGAGTTTGATGATATGGTGATGAGGATATTTACTGTATTCGAAGCTTGGTTCTATATACGAGGTTAATATCAATTTACAAACCATTCTCCTTTTGTTTGCAGGTCCTTCGTTTTGGGGTCTGATAAATCCTCAGTGGTCTCTGTGCAGCAAAGGGAGGAGACAGAGCCCCATCAACATCGAGCCTAACAAGCTCCTCTTCGACCGCCACTTGAGACCGGTGTTGGTCGACAAACACAAGGTAATTGATCGAGTGTTTCTTCTTTTTTTACTCTCGGTGCTCGGACTTCACCGTATCCCTTTACAGTCTTTAATGGGAGGGTTGAATATCCCTGGGTTAAAACAAACAGTCGCTACATTGCGTTATCACCATAGCGATCTTTTTTGTCAGCGTTAACTGTTAACATGTAATTTACAAGGTAAGAAGGATCTGTTAATTAATGAATTTAATACTCGGAATTGCGTAAGGGTTTTGCTAGAAAGTGGTAGCTACTCGATTCACCGCTGTTGCGCGATCGGAACGACGAGGAAAAAGGTGGCAAAAGTATCGCCACTCCCGATGGTGAGCGGAAACGGGACGTTGAAGTGAAAATTAACATTTTTCGGATGATTTATTTCACCGGGGACTTCTATCGGGGAGGGAAAAGCGCATTCAACTCGGCACGAGTAGCTCCGCCAAGGGTATTCCCAGAGCTGTCGCCGTCTAGTAATGGATTTCGAATTCACCGTGGACCGTTCTCCACTCTCTCCCTTTCTCTCTGTCCATTTTTCACCGGCCCGGAGTTCGTTAATTCGATAATAAATCCATTAATTACCAGCCTGCCTATTTAACGTTCCTCCCCCGCACCCTTCCCGACGCGACGCCCCCCGCCGGCCGCGGTAATACCCTTAAAGCTTCAGAAACACTAATCTTCCATTAAGTAAACATTTATTCATCCCTCCGCACCCCTCTGTTCCTCGCCCCTTCCGCCGCACGAAAACTCCGTGATTTCGAGTTTGACGAGGGGGTAGCCATTGATCTCGAGCGATGACCGATAATGATTTCCAATCCTGAGCAATAATTTTAAGTCTTCAGAGAATGCTCGACAGAGTTACCATCACCGAAACACCTTTCGCATTGAAGTGGTGTTAACGACGACAAGATCGTCCTTCGTTTACCTTTTCCTTGGCACTTTCTCTCGCATCCTGTTACGCGTTTCGTCGAAACTCGGTTGCGTGGAAATTAACGCGGGAGCTGATTTACGCCTGCCCATTTTCCGGCAGGCGAAATTGATGCTCGTCGACGTCCAGCAGCGGCGTAAATATTGTACATATCGCGGAGTCTACTTGCAAACAGCAATGCATCGCTGATTGATTAATCGACGATGGGTAATTAATGTTTCGCGAAGGGGTGGGTTTGGGCGGATGGGAGACGGGCTATAGAATTTTATATGGAATTTTAATATCGTTGACTTTCGTCTATGAGGGGGAGCAAGCTTTCGGCGTCTCTGAATATTCATCGAAGAAGATTGGAGTTCCACTTTTCCGGCTCCTTTCTTCGCTACGTGTATTTGCTGGAATTCTTGGAACGCCCCAGCTTCGTCTCGTCTACGTTCAGATGCCATTGCAATTTGTTTAACGGTTCGGCAACGATCGCCGACGCTGGAAATGATAATTCGTGAATGGGGCTGCAGGGGCAGTCGACGACACTCTACTAGACGAATAAATATTTATCCCTCGCGGGAGGGGTGACAGTTTTTGCGAGTGTCCGATGGACGTGTTGACATTTACTTGAAGAGCGTGGGGGTTGAATCACTTAAGTCTTGTCCAGATTAGTCAAGTTACTTGATTTCAAGTCGCTTGAATTCAAGTGTACTGACTTCAAGTTGCTTGAATTCAAGTGTACTGATTTCAAGTCGCTTGAATTCAAGTCTACTGACTTCAAGTCGTTTGAATTCAAGTCTACTGAGTTCAAGTCGCTTGAATTCAAGTGTACTGACTTCAAGTCGCTTGAATTCAAGTCTACTGACTTCAAGTCGTTTGAATTCAAGTGGACTGACTTCAAGTCGCTTGAATTCAAGTCTACTGACTTCAAGTCGCTTGAATTCAAGTGTACTGACTTCAAGTCGCTTGAATTCAAGTGTACTGACTTCGAGTCGCTTGAATTCAAGTGTACTGACTTCAAGTCGCTTGAATTCAAGTCTACTGACTTCAAGTCGCTTGAATTCAAGTCTACTGACTTCAAGTCGTTTGAATTCAAGTCTAATGACTTCAAGTCGCTTGAATTCAAGTGTACTGACTTCAAGTCGCTTGAATTCAAGTCTACTGACTTCAAGTCGTTTGAATTCAAGTGTACTGAGTTCAAGTCGCTTGAATTCAAGTCTACCGACTTCAAGTCGTTTGAATTCAAGTGTACTGACTTCAAGTCGTTTGAATTCAAGTGTACTGACTTCAAGTCGCTTGAATTCAAGTGTACTGATTTCAAGTCGCTTGAATTCAAGTCTACTGACTTCAAGTCGCTTGAATTCAAGTGTACTGACTTCAAGTCGCTTGAATTCAAGTCTACTGACTTCAAGTCGCTTGAATTCAAGAGTACTGACTTCAAGTCGCTTGAATTCAAGTGTACAAACTTCAAGTCGCTTGAATTCAAGTCTACTGACTTCAAGTTTGTCTTCAGTAGTGTCAGCTGTCTTTAAGTTACTTTCAAGATTACTTGAAGAAAGTAGATATCTAAAATGGTATCAAAGAAGGTGGTCTCCTTCGTTTTTGCATAAAATATCATATTTCTCATACATTTCTAAGAATTTAGAAATCTTGTCATTACTCTACTTCTTCTTAGTCATTGTTTTATAATTATAATCTCACTTTTCGAAAACAATAGGCAGTCAGCATACTTCAAGTGACTTCCAGCTCACACTTGTACATACGTTCACACTATTCAAGCTATATTTCAAGGCAAGAAAAACTGAAAGACTCTCTAATTTGCTTGAAACTTGAAAGGAACTTGAAAGTACATTTCAAGTCAAGTGAATTGGAATTTCACATTGTTAAAGTAGTTTCAAGTTACTTGAATTCAAACGACTTGGAGGTAACTTGATTAATGTGAACGAACCTTTAGCGATCGCGCGCTATTTCAGGCGCGAGTTTCCGCGAGTTTCAAGTTGAAAGGTTGAAAATTGTTATACGCGACGCCAGGCGAGAGGAATTCGATCGACGCCGCGTCCATCTTGTACGCGATCGAGGCTGTTTCTGCGAAACGAGATTATTCGGAACGCTTTATCAGAGGATCTCACATGCGTGCTTTTATCGCGTATTCGCGTGACGTAACGCGACACGAGAATTTTACGTCTGCGCCAGCCCCCCCCGGTTGGACGCGAAAGTGCACCTACGGAAATTGTTTTATGTAAATGGCACGAGTGCCGCGTGTTCTTGGCGAAATGAACGTCGATACGCTTCGGCGCGGGCCTAGGAATATTCACAGACAACCGAGACAGAATCCTCTAAACGCGGATGTATCGTTGAACCGACGGAAATGCGCCTGAAAGGGTTGTATACATATTTCCAATTCTTAAACGTTTCGTCTGCTTCTTCGACGATAATAACGCGTGACATGAAATTATGCTACATACAGATCGGCGATGAAATGATCGAAAATCTCTGCCTTTTTCTCCGTGTAATTAACCCTTCGTTGACACATCTCTTTTTTCGATCCACTTTGACATACCTGGGTGGTTCACACCCGGAGTAAATTTTGAACGACTGTCCTTTTCATCTAAAGAATCCAATCGTACTGAAAAAAATCATGGGACAATTTCAAGGCCTCTAGAATGTATTCCAACAGTTTTTTGGTTGAAATTTTATAACAGTTTTTGTAAAAAAAAATCTGTACTCATATGTCGGGAAAAAACGAAGAAAATCTTTAAAAATTGTAACGTTTACAAATTTCAATATTAGAAGCTAATAATCTACGCAGTTGTCGTTCGGAAACAATATTTTGAAGAAAAAAATAGTTTATATGTCAGCTTTGGAAAAAAGGTATTTATTTTGCATGTAGAAGGTATAGACTATAGAGTGTCAAAATCAGCTTATGGGTGGCTCATATCCAGAGTGTCAACCAAGGGTTAGTTCGCAAAAACATACTTGGTTTTCAAACGGTTTGACTGTCTATAGTTGCCTTAAGGGGTTACTCGCAGTCAAGAGATAGAAAATGAACGATTCTTTGGAAATTTATTTCAGAAAGTACGTGCATATTGTTTTGCAAATGTTTTTGTATTCATATGAGACTTTAAGAGGCTATTATATTATGTTTTGGCATGCAAAAGTGTTTAGATATTGCAAAATTACAACGGATTTCCCGGAAGCTGTTTTTTAAATACGTTTCGCGGTGACCAACATTGTTCACAACTGAATTATCTAAAATAAAAACACGAAGAAGATTTAGTTAGTACAATAGTTAATCTAGAAATTGAGAAATTGTGGTCACCGCAATCGAAAAACCCATTTCGGAAAATCAATTATAATATTGCAATAAATAAATACTTTTATACCAAAACATAATATAATAACCTCTTAAAGTGTTCCTCACCTGAATACAAAAACCTTCCCATAAAAATATGCATGTACACTTTCTGAAATAAATTCCCAAAAAATCGTTCTTATTCTACCTTCTGCCTGCGAATAACCCCTTAATGTCCCAAATCTGCAAATGAATAAATCATAGAATCTTAAAGAAATTAAACCATGTACAAAACATTACCGCAGTCTTATTCAAACATTAAGTGCCTCCATTGCTTCTAAAGTCTATCAAAAATCAAAGTACCCGAGCATCAGTACCGAGAGCCAGAAACTTCTTTCCCGGTCTATTTGAAAGGGCTTTGTCTAAAGCAAGTCGAACGGATTCTTTGTAAATTACCAGCTATTGTATTATTCATTTCTATCATAAACGCAAGCCAGATTTCAGCGCGAGAAGGATAGTAAGCTTCCCTCTGTGCCTTGTTACATAAACGACAGCCATTTCAGCCCCGTGAAATGGACAATCGCGGAGCAACTTCCGGTCGTTCTCTCGGTGCCTGGCGATCGAGCCTTCTGCTCACGTGCCAGCAATCAGGGGGTCAGCTGAGACGGCCACGTGATTCGTTTCCATCGGCTGCTCGCGACGCGATTCCAGTTAGCACGTCGCTCGTAACAAACGGAAACGTTCCGCCTTTGAGACGAGGCGCGCGTTCGCGCGCCTTTTACAAAGGCCGGACAAAAGCGCACGTGCAGGCCAAGCGCGAAACGCTGACGGACGATGTTTCTCAAAAGCCTTGTGTCGGGCTTTCCGCGTGCTTTCCGCGACGAAACGTTTCCGTCTCCCGTCACGGGGAAGCTTTCTTTGAGCGAGCCCCGAAAAAAGGAAGACGCCCGCAGTGCCGAAGGCCTGCAGAGCTTCGCGAGATTGTTGCTTCACGGCATACCGATTTCTCTGGGTTTCGAAATGGTGACGAATCTTGGAAAGAAAATGACGAGGTTGGGAATATAAAATTCGAAAAGGTTAACAGTTCAATTTTAACACAGCGAAGAGTATGTTACCCGAGTCCCATAATTTAATTTGTTCTCGGTTGGTGGCATTTTTCGTACTTTTTATTATATGTCAATTCAATCGAATCACGTAAGTGAAAAGGAAACTAGAGGGTTGTTACATAGTCTGAAAGAGAAAGGCACCGAGAAGTTTCTCGGCTAATGAAATAATGGTCCGCCTCGTGGTGCTTGTACTTTGATGATTACACAATTCCCGCGGCATTCCACTTCGCCCGCGACTTTATTGTTACGCGCTCCAGTTACACCGGGATCTGCGCGGCTTCAAACGGACCACAGGCGTGTCGTTTTGCGAGTTTATCGAATAATAACACTCGGCGAAGTAGCTTTCGTGCAAACACTCGAGCCGCGAGCGCCTTCGCCGTGGGTCGTTTACATTTCCGCCCTTTTCTTTGCCTTCCACCTCGCGGCGACCCTTTCGTTTCTGCCTACCACTTCGTCGCTCCCGGTTAACAATTCTTCGCCCCCTAACTGCGACACAAAAGTTCCATTTCTTCTCGTCGCCACTTCGACTTTCTTCCAACCCACCCACGCAGCAATTAGTGTACTCGCCTTGTGCCGCACAATCCTCGCCGTACGAATGTTTTTTCTATTCAAACAATCGCGATCTGTAGGTACCTACGTTCCAGCAACGCCAATGTGGTTTTCCATCCGTAATCCCCTGCCGCGAGGAATTCTTTCGTAATTTCGGCGGGGGTCCGTCGTTTCATCTTTAAGCGAGGAATTGGAGGCAGACAGAGGCAACCGCGGTGAGAAGAAGCGCGCGTACCTGGAATTTGTCGGGCAGGCACAAAGTGCCTTCCGCGGAAATGCTCGTGAAAAGGTTTAAACGCAGACCCGCGGGGATCGTTTGCTCGTCCTCTCTCTCTCTTCTCCTCTTCTTTTTCAAGCGTTAGCCCCCGCGTGGCCCACCTGGGCGCGGAGTCAATCTTTCCGGGCGCAAGTAGCCGCGTCCTCGCGAGGCGGGAGCTCATCGGATGCATTCTGCGCTTTGAAACGAGCCACGGGCCGGGACTCCTCATTGTTTCGACCACCCCGTCGGGCACAAAGGTACCGGAGGCAACGCACCCCCTTCCTCCTCAGTGTTCCGCCGCTCGTGTCGCGCTGGTTAGCCACCGTCACACTCGTTGTTTAAGTCGGATAATCGACTGCTCGTGGAAAAAACGCACCCTCTTATTTTTCGTCGAGGAGGCTTCCTCAGGTAGGATTCCTTTTGGGAGAGGGATTTGAAAAGGATGAAGCGGGACTTTGAGGGGATAGGGTCGAGGGATAGGAGTGCGCGACGAGAGGGTGCATCAGGTTAATGAAATTTCAATCCGTTTGGTGATCAAACAGGAATTTCCTACAGTTTGCATTTGGTGTTTTTTTTGGAGTTGATGGTTGCGGGAGAGTGTTATTAGTAGGGAATACAATCCCGGGATACGTTATCGTGATCGTTTTTTGGATTTCTAAAATCCTTTATTTCAAATTGTTTGAAATATGTGAATTACTTTATGAACAACTGAAAAATATTAAAATAAACAAAATACATAAAGTCATAGTCATTTCATAATATTAAGGACAATAATAATAAGAATAATGATTTATTTAAATAATATTTTATGCACTATATTTTCTGTTAACGAGTAATAAAGTCGAAATAATAATAATAATAGTATGAAGGGGGAGGCCTACCTAGAACGGTCAAAACAACATGCTTCTTTGGGAATTTTTTCTAGAAAAACCGGTAAAATTTTATTATTAAACATTAGTCTATTGGAAAGAGTACATCTTACGAATATTTCAGTATTTTTTGTGGTAAAAAGTATTGAGAGGTTTGTGAATTATAGGCGATGCCCGAGATATCCTTTTTGTTTAAGCGCTTTGCGGTGATAACCGTAGCTCGGTACAGGATCATCCACAATTGAAAAGTCGATTTTTTTAGATAATACATGAAATTATCTAGGCGCTATCGGGCCCGATTTTGGAAAAATTATTTTGAAATAGAATGGCGGCTGTGCAAAGTTGATGCATCGATATTTGGCTAAAAATCGCTCGTTTTTCGAGTGTAAAAAATATCCAGGCAAAAAATAGGAAAAGCTCTCGATAGCGCTTGGATTTTTAATCCTCAAATAAGCCTGCAAAGCCTCGAGTAAATCGGTTCATTAATTTTGGGGTTTTGTGTGTCACCGACTTTGAAAACATGATTTTGAAGAAAACGCTTTTAAACTTTTTGCTCTGAGCGCTACACCGAGGAACACTTAGTAGTTTATGTTTGAGACGAATGATAGAAACTAAGTTTGTTTACTTTAAATAAAGATTTAGAATTTTAACATGGAATCAATCATTACAATTATCGAAATTTTCTATTACCCAATCCCGGGATTGGTCCCGGAATCCCGAGATAGACTTTAAAAAATCCCCCAATCCCAGGATAGTAAATAATCACCGCGATTATATATCCTAATTATATATTAGTCACTCCAGAATAGTCCCAGAGTCGTGCTAACTCCTAATGACGACAGGAAGTCAGTAGAATTACTTTTCCAAGCTGAAGAGGAGTGTGACAATGCTGTAAGATCGCTTGTCGCCCATCACGGTTGCTGAGGAACTTGCCTTGAGTGTCTCTCGAACCATTCTTTGTCCTCCGCCGTCGTATCCGTTCTAGATGGCAAATTATCCGTGGATTATTAATGCGACGAGTCTCGCGTGTCCACAGGGATTAATGTGCCGTTTCGAATATTAATTTCTAAGGAAGTATCACGATACGGGACCAAATGGATCCAACCTGACGCAACCCCGTAATGTAACTATTAATCTTCTGGGTATAAGCGTGCATGGTAACCGAGGAACCGCGCGACAATGGACAAAACCTTGATACCTCCAACTTGCCCCGTTGTATTTTGTCCTGTCCCACTTCCACTCGCGCGTCTCGGTCCCCGAGGTTGCAGTGATAACGAGGACAGCTTTGTTAAAGTACAGCCGAGCTTTATAAGTTCGTCGCCATTGGAGATTTCGCTTTGAAAAGTGAAACCACAACAATGGGGAGCAATTTGTCCTGTTTCGCCCACGTCTGACCACGCGTAGATCTACTCTACTGTACCCAAGAATTCGCAAGCCTGTTCCACTTACCCCGACTCCTTCGCAATGCCACCTAAGCAATTATTACTTCTCTCAATTAAAACTCTTTATTTATCCACCAATGATCTACGGAAGAATCATCCAGCCGAGATATTTCGCTGTAATTTAACTTCGTTTCACTTGCGCCTGACGAACAGCTGCCTCGCTCTACTCAACCCCTGTCAGAGGTTACGTAGACGTACTCTACTTGCCGTAACTCGCGTCTAAGTTCCCCGAAGTTGCGATTACGAGCGCGTTTGATACTTGAACGCGATTTACAAACGCGCAAACCAAGCTTCCGTGTTGCGCTCGATCTTAATCTGCGAATGAGTGCGAGCCGATACCGACGGCGATGGCCTATTACAGAAACAGCGAAGCGGGAGTGAAATTAACAATTAACTGCCGATTGCATCGCGAGATCTATCTAAGAGAAGACTTCGAACTCCCCCGTGTCAGATCCAAAAGGAACTTTGCTTCGTGCGAAGTCAAAGGCACGCGGACAAACATCACGTCCGTTCCGTCGGCAAAGGGGAAGACCCGAATCTGTCCAGTCCTTCGATTCACCGTCTATTCGGATCCCCCTTAGTCGGCAGAAGTGTCCACGAGATATCAGGGGTAGGAAAAAGCAGAGGAAACGTCGCCTAGCCTCGACTGCGGCCCGGAAACCGCAGTGACGTCACATCTGGTCCCTCGCTACTTAAACACAGCCCCTGGTCCGTTTCCTAGCCACCCTGCCCCCTCCCTCGTCAAGCCGTACAGACGGGGGTGGCGCAGCTCGTGAATTTATACGGCGTTTAACCCGGTTTAAACTTTGGCACTTAAATTAAACAATAGAACGAACCACCCCGCCGACTATCCCAGTCGAACGTACGTCTTCGGCTGAGCAGACCTCCCTCCGCCTTTCCACCCTCGCCTAACCCCTTCTCCCCCTTGCCTTTTTAACCCCTTCGATATACCCCTCTGATTCGTACCGATTCACAGGAACGTCTCTGCGGTTCTAACATCGCCGGGGCAGCGTAATTTCGCGATCGAGCCTCGCGTTTGAAAGGAATCCTAATTCTCCAACGGACGGCAGCGATCCGTCTGGACTTCCGGCCCGTGGCTCGTTCCGTATGTGTGTCAGCGGAACATGGAACGTTTTGAAATATCTCCTGGCCCGGCTCCTACTGATTCTGGTTCTCGGGTTTATTAACTTTCCACGTCCACTTGGGCTGGTTGCAGCGAAAATTCTCTGGCTACCGGCAAAGAGGCGTGCTGGATTTTACGTCGGGCGAGGAGAGTCTGTGATATCGCGAAGATACTTCGTTAATTGAGTCGGACGTATTTCTAGGCTTCGTTTGTTGGTAGAACAGCAGGGTTGAGAATATGAAAGTGATGGGAATATTGAAGGAAATACCTACTCAACGTTAATGATGAATTAAAATTTCTGTTACAGACAGCAACGTGTAACGGTGGATTTTTGGAAGCTTCACTTCTCACTAGAGGTGGAGAACTATCGATAGTGTTGGCTATCGATATTATCGAATGTGATGAAAATATAATAAAATATATATGCTTTAAGGGGTAACACCACTCTAGAGGCAGAAAGAAATACCTAAATTTGACAATTTATTTTGGGAATGTGACAAACGGAACAGAATTTCTTTTCAGAGGGTTTATTTAACACATATTGAAGTACGGAAAATAATTTTTTTAGTGTCATTTTCATACAAAATGGCGACGACAGAGCCCGTCGTCGAAAACAGCTTTTATGAAAACACCGCCACGGGAGGACGGATTTCTCGGCATGTATGAGTCGTGGAACAAAAAATAAAAAAAATTTATAATCTATATACAATTGGCTTTGGAAGTACGTAGGGGTTTCTTTTTTAATCAATTTTTGTGGAAGTGGTGCAGTTGTTAAGAAATAAATCGATTTTTTGCCCTAAAAATGAGCATTAAATTGGTTATAAAAAAGAAAGTTTACATTAAATCAAAAAACGGCTACGTACTTCCAAAGAGAATATTGTTGTAAAGCTACTGTAAAAATTTCAAATCGATTCATGCGATAGTTTCCGAGAAATTCGTCCTCCCAGTTTGAAAAAAGTGGTTTCGAGAAAAACGCGTTTAAAGTTTTATGAACATTTTAATCCTTTAAATTTTTGTTTATCTTTAATTTGCGATGCCTGCATCATACATTTGGCCATCTAGATCGATGTTCGTCTCCTCCTTCCTTTCTAAAGTATGGTTTAAGCAAAAAAAAAACATCGATCCTAGAGTGGTGTTACCCCTTAAAGTATTATATTTGATTTTTGTATTTCATTTTATATTATATATATTTCATCTATATTTTATTCAATTTTCATCACATTCGATAATATTGATAGTCAACACTATCGATAGTTCTCCACCTCTACTTCTCACCCCGGGTTTACACGAAGGCAAACACGAACAAAAACATTGTTCGCGAACGTTTCGTCTGTTCTTGTCGTGTCCACACCGCCGCAAACATGAACAAAACTCAGTGTACGAATCGTATGTGAACGTTTTGTTCTATTTGCGGCGGTGTGGACACGGCAAGAACAAATGAAATCGTTCGCGAACAATGTTTTTGTTCGTGTTCACCTTGGTGTAAACCCGGGGTCAAGGTTCACCCTCTGAAGGGAACTCCGTTATCGCTTTATCCCGTATCTTCTAACCTCTTCCGCGCTACTTTCCCCTGCTTGTTTTCAAAGAATGGTTCCCATGGATGCGACTATTGTTCACGAATAAAAAGCGATGCAAATACAGCCGTCCATCAGACCGGCTCTGTAATCTTCTTGCAGGGTCTCTACAGCCTCCCTTGAAATCGCCCGTATCGCTTACAATACCCGGGAAAATCCAAGTCAATTACACCATAAGCAGAGCCGCGGAAAGCTGCTGTATAAATTCTCCCCAACGTTCGCCATAATAGAAACCGCAATGAGCACGCTGGCTCGGCTCCCTCTCTCCCGGGCCAATGAAATTCCGCGGGCATTCTTTATCCATCGGGGGAGGTAATTGAAGCCGTGCGTTTCGATAAGCCCGAGCGGAGGAGCCGTTGCCAGGAACTGTTGCCTATATAAATCGCCGTAACCGTCGTATAAACAGAAATGGTTGTTAGTTAACTCGCCTGCCCATTGTTCCACCCCTCTCTCGAAATGGGTTACGCCGAACTCCGTGCAACGAGACTCACCCTCCCTCCAATTGAACCGCGTGGAACGTGATTCGGCTGGGTCTGGCGTCCGGTTACTCGACTAAAATATGAATTATCAGGTAGCATTTAAGACAGCAGCGGTTCGAGGTGGTTCTCCGCTATTCGATCGACCTCTTCATCCCCGGTTCCGAACTGTTCGCTGTCCGACCGCGTTACCCTGGTTACAAAGCCGGGCGGCTGCGTCACGTCTGATAGCAATTGCCAGTGACTACGCGACGCCACAATTTCGAACGTCTGGCGACGATTGTCACTGTGCCGCGCGCTTGATCGAAGGGAAACAGTGAAAGAAACCTCCTCGCCATGTGTTGCACGATTGTTACAGACACACGAGTCCTCCTCGAGTTATTCCTCGTGGAAGCAAACGTACGTGGCGCAAACAAGCACCGCGTCACCTTCGATTCTTCCTCGTAGCGAAGCCAATTCCTGAAGCCACCAGGACGAACGATCGCGGTCGAAACTTTCCTTTGATCGCTGCGGGAACTTCCTCGCCTTTAACCCGCGAAAAGAAACTTGCCAGTCGCATTAATCACCGATTCCGGGGGTGAACTTGGCGAACGAAAATCCGCTGGTACCGCGGTGTCTTAGCGGGGTTCCCCTCGTGAATTTTCCAGCTCCTGCGGGAACAAAACGCGGGCAGACGCCAGAATTCGCGATGACGATTGTTCCCTGGGCAGGGTGGGCGAAGGGAGAGGGATGATCCGACCGTGGCTGAACTTTGAGCCCCGTCGGAAGAACGACGCCCTTTGTGCGGATTCTGCCTCGCGGAACTGCCTTCGCGACTCTTCTTCCGGTGGTCTCATTGATCCGAGTTCGAAGTCGGCGAGAATGGCCCTGAAAAGGGGGGAAAAAGGACGGGATCCCTTGGAGGGGGAGTTGTTGGGGAACTAAAATCGACGAGGGATGGAGAGTTATCAGGGAATAATGAATTACGTACCACCGCTTCCGCGCGTCTTTGGTACTCGCTTTTGTGTCTGCAAAGTGTCTCGATGGGTGAGGATTTATTTGGGACGATGGGTGGTGAGATACGTCTTTTAGTCGTGGAGAGATGACGATCATTGGAGATACTTCGAAATCAATCTAATGTCTGATAGTACGCTGACCAGTTCTCCTGAGATTACCTCTGACGACGCGGTGACCTCTTCTACTGAATATTTGTTTGATCGTGAGTTAGCATAAGCCATTTTTAGAGGAAAGAAGCGTGAAAGCTTGATTTCGCGTTTTCTCGTCAAAGAGTGAAAAGGAAATGGGAGGAGTGGCGAATGAAAGAAAAGCAAGATGGCAGAATAATCTCGGGTCCTTTAAAAAGCCGGAATTCAACGTCGCCCGGGCGAAAAGAGAAATACGTGTCCCCGTTTATCAGAAAACTGCTCCGCGATTTTTCGCCCCCGGGGCCGATATTTCAAGCCCGCGGAGCTCCTTCGAAATTTACAAGCGGAAACGTCAGGAATTGAAAACTGTTCCGCAGTGGCGGGAACGGAGTGGAAGGCGCGAAACAAGCGCGATGAAACAGAAACGACGGCGTGAAGTTAATGGGAACCGGGGCGAAAGGTGGATAAAATGGCATCGGAGGGCACGCGGGGGGCCGGAGCTAGCTGGATGGCGGAAATCTATTGCAAAATAATAAGTTATCTCTCCCCCTTACCCTGGTCGACTTTTGCCGACGCGTCGCCCGCGGCTGGTTCCACGGCCGAGGTTACCTCATTATTTCTATCTGATGACGCCATAATTCAGCTTCACGAGACGTACAAGAAAATGGACTTCCCGGCCTCGTCTTGCGCTCGGAGCTCCGTGCCGCGACACGCCGCGCACAGTGTCTCTGCCCTTGCTATTCCGTCCAATTAAATGCCTAATCAATTATCCGCCGCGGTGGAGTTCACGCCCTTTCTTGCTCCCAGCCCCCGAAACACGCTCTCCTCGTTCCCTGTCGGCCTCATGCCTCTTCTCAACGAATTATCTCGGGGTCGAAGAAAGAATCGACTTTAGGAGAGCTTCCAACAGTCGTATTTAGGAAAGATGTCCCTCTACTACTCATTTTCGTGGCCCAAGACTTGTATTGTTAGAGATGAACATTGTTTGAGAGAAAGTAGTGATGAATTCGAACGTATCGCGAGTATTTTTGTTTGAACAGGTACTGGGTTAGGGTACTTTGATGAAACGTGTCGAATATATATGATTTGGTTTCCACCCCGTCTGGTTATGTACGTTCGAATTTCATTTAAGTTGTCTGTTTTTATTTCAATGTGATGAAAATGAAGAATTTCTGTTTCAATTAATTGCAAAGAAGCAAATTGGAACTGTGACTTGTTCTTTGAGACCATGTTTACTAACATCATAAGGTTTAAAAGGACATGTTTGTTTAGTCAAAAATATGCATTATATATGATGTTACAGATGGATCAGTAAATAGGCTTTTTAAAAAAGTTTCGTTTGTTTTGCAGTGACAACTCAAAAGCGGAGGTTCCAATCGATTCAAATTAAATTCGAGCATGTTCATAAAATGTGTAGTTTGAGCATGAACATAAATTGAAGTTAATAAAAACTCTTATTCTTTATGAAAAAAAAAACTAAAACCTCATCTTTGCCCAACGAAAACCTTACTTTTTTTAAAAATCATTATCTCGTAGCTGCAATGTTCATAATTTTGTTTCTTTTGTGGGTTCGGTGCAGAACCAGAGGTATATTCGTGTAAAATTAATAAACAGGTCACTCAATGTCGTTTCGTTTCGTTTCGTCAAAATCGCTGCAAAGCAAAATAAACTTGTTTAAAAAGCCTCTTTAATGATCCATCTATAGCGTCATCTATAATGCATAAATTTGGCTTAACAAACATGTTTTTTAAAGCTTGTCATGTTAATAAACATTGTGTCAAAGAACAAGTCTCCGCTTCAATTTATTCTTTTGCTATTAATTGAAAACGAAATGCTTCATTTTCAACAAAAACGATTGCCTAATACCCTTAATGGAAATTCGAAGTGTGCATTTATTTATCAAGCCCTCGTGAAATATTCAATAATTCCCTACTAAATGCTGAAACAAACTGTTTGATTGAACATCGTGAATGTATTACACGATCAATTCCTTGTAGCGAAATTTAATGAAACGTTGCACGGTGATTGCCGTATGGTAATCAACGCCCGGCTAAATAGTTAACGAAAAATTAGGGGAACATGACACCCGCGGGGAAAACCGATCGAAGAAAATTCATCGTGGATAATTTAATGACCTATTGATTTTTGGTCGGGCTACAAGTGCGCCCCTGGAATTTTATGGGCGAGATTGTAATTTAATGGACGTGGCTGTAGATTGAAATTTCTCGGGAATAACGGTGATTTAAATGAAAATGATTTGCGCGGAACGCGTAATACGGGATAATTGCGTTCCGCGCAGGACTTAATAGAGTTACGCTATTTTAATTATATCCGTGTATCGGTGTTTTCCTTTTTCCGCGAACCGTTCGACCGTTTACAACACAGCTCTAAGTGGCTTCATTTCCGTAACAGCGTGGTGCACTGAAGAGGCAAATAACGACTAATTGTAAGTGCGTTAGGATGAGACGAAGGGTAAAGTTTTTAAGGGGGAACACTACTGTGACGGCCGGAAAATTAAGCCATTATTAAAACAAAAAATTTCAGCAATAATTTACAGTTTTCATACAAAACTTTTATTACCTACCTTTAGTACAATGTCTGAAGAGACTACAAAAAAATAAATAAAAGAACATGCAGACATTTTAATATGTTAATTAATCTTCTAGACCCTTCACATAAAACGTAGGTCACTGGCGGACTGTGTAACTATGGAACAACAACACTGAAATCAAATTTATTTTTTTTTTCATAAACTATATGAGTGTAGTTTCTAATGCACGTACGGGTTTTTTCATCGAAAACAATTTTTTTACATATACTCGATAAAATGTCCATCTTATTTGTGGATTTTCAAAACTATTTCTTCTAAAGGGCACTATTTTTACAAAAATAATTTATTTAAAAAATCGGTACTTGCAGCAGAAACTATACTTATATAGTTAATAGAAAAAGATTAAAATTTGATTTCGCTGCTACCGTTCCAAAGTTACACACCCCTCCAGCCACCTATATTTTTTTTAGGGGTCTAGAAGATTAATTAATAGGTAAATTAAAATTTACACATGTTTTCAATTCAGTTTTATTTGTAATCTTTTAAGGCATTGTACTAAAACTGGTAATACAAACTTTATATGAAAACTGTAAATTATTCCTGAAAAATATTAAGCCCACATTACATAGCTTTTGCGATTAGGTAAAATACGGCAAGATCTTTTACTTTAAAATTTATTCAATCACCTATTTGAAATATCAAAAATTCCTTCATAATTCTTTATACTGATTGAAGTAGCCCTTTCCATATCACCATGCATTCATCCGGTTAGTAGATTTTCTGCTCTGCCAATCGAACCATCGAAACTACCGAAAATCATTATTTCTAATTACGGTGTCAATAATGAAACCAGACACCTGTATCGCGAGACTCGCTGTCGAAATTCTGGATTATATATTTCTCTCGCGATTTCACCCAATTAACGCACATTCCAATTTCCCGTCAGGGAAACGTCGTGACATGGTATCAATACTGCAAACGCATTCCATTAAGCGCAAGCCGATTTAACATTATATTCGAAATACTGCGTTACGCCTGTGTTACAATTCTCGATAGAACCTTCACGGCGTTCTCTTCGTTAAAAAAATAAATCGAGAATATGAAACGAGTTTTTTCCGTCAACTTTGTTGTAAGAGAAAAGTAATTTTTAATCATGCAATCGACCTGTCTAAGTTTGAACTCGTTATATGACAGTTGTATAATTTATTTTCATAACCATGCAGTGAGCACAGGAGAAGCTTTAATGAATTTCGTTTACAGGTTTCGGGAAATTTGCACAACACCGGTCAATTCCTGGTATTCAGAGCAGACCGAGAGGCAAAGGTGCGAGTGAATATAACGGGTGGACCGTTGGCCTATCACTATCAGTTCGAAGAAATCTATATTCATTATGGGCTGGACAACGATCACGGCTCGGAGCATCGCATCAATAACTACGCTTTTCCCGCTGAAGTAAGTAGAATGTGCGAACGATTTCTCAGAAAATATCATAAGTTCTTAAGGGTAGGTACTACGCAGTCGTTCCTGTCTAAAATGAAGCGTTTCTATTTCAATTAATTACAAAGAAACAAATTGAAACTGAGACTTGTTCTATGGTGTGAAGTTTATTAACATCATAAGCTTTAAGTAACTTGTTTTTTTAGTAAAAAAATGCATTATATATTAATAAACTTCGTGCCAAAGAACAAGTCTCAGTTTCAAGTTGTTTCTATGTAATTAATTGAAACTGAAATGCTTCATTTTAGAGAGGAACGACTGCCTAGTATCCTTAATGGGGAAGCTGACTGCAACCTTTTTCCCACCAGCACATGTGCCACTTGCCATCGGTGTTTTAGGTGTATTTAAATTATCTTATTTTACTTCTTAATTTCAGTTCCTATAATAAATGCATGTACCTATAATTATTATTAGCTATTATTAATTATGTAGATATAAAAAGTAAATGTGCATCTTTTAGATTAAAAGGCTGTCAAACCCAGTAAAAGAAAAAAAATATTGGAAGTCACTTTTACTATAAAAAATTTTCAAACATTTTTTAAATTTTATAATTTCCTCTATTTGTTGTATTTTGAATTTTGAAATCAACAATCAGCAAAGGTACATGCGCTAGTGGCGCCTTCTGTGCTGAGCTTTGCGTAATAGTACCACAACGAAGTAGAAAAGAGAATGAAAAAATTGGCGGGAATTAGATTTTCCACTTTCAAAAACGCTTTAAAAGAATTTTTCTCACAAAACTTTGAATCTCTCACAAAACCAATACCGACCATTTGCGTGAAAAGTTTCTATCTGTAATTATGAATTAACGCGAGCTCCCGTTTCGAATGGATCGCTTTTAACTGGCAAAAGAAAATAGGTCGCGTATCCGCGCGGTCTCTATTTCATTTTCCCCTTTGAAAAGTGAATCCAATCTCCGCTTGCTTTTATTTTTAAACACGATGAATCATTTCAAGCCTTCGTGTTAGCTCGAGAGTGCCCCTAAGATTATCCACCCTCCCACCACGCTGTTCCCCTATATTTTTCAAATTACTTTCACCCCATCCAGAGTCAAAGCAATTTCAGTGCTTGAAATCGCCAAATTAAATAATCCGAGTTTGAGGCAAGCTAATCCTTCTCTAAGTCGATCCTAAATCGATCCTCACGATCTAATCACGAAGGGAGCACAAAAAGCTTGCAGGTCTCGAAAATTGGCGCTAACGAGTTAATGGCGAATAGTCGGACAAACAGTCGTTAAACCAGAAGATCGATCCTCACGAGCTAATCACGCGCGAGGTGGAGTTAATCGCTGGATCCTGAAAATCTACACCCACGAGCCAGTCGCGAACGAAACGGGCACAGTGTTTGGATCCTGAAGATCGACCCTGACGAGCCCCACCGATGACTCGTCGACAGCGTGCAGAGCGTAACGAGGCTCGTGCGTCGGCCAGCCTGGCGACGCAGTTAATCGAAATTAATCACGGAGCCGGCTCTGTAACGACACAAATTAAACATTCGTTAAACGCTACGCGACGATGACCCAATTAACCGCCCACGCTCGTCCTCACAGTGAGCAAACTCTCTCTACGCGCGACCCAATTTTCACGAGCGTCCGCGGATCGTGGAAGAATGTCGCGCACTCTTAGATACTTATGGTCCGCGAATTCGACAGAATTTTAGCACATTCATTGGGCAGGTCGACCTTGATTGATTTCGCATTTTCCATTGCGAATCGCCAACGTCGATCGTCTAATATAATAATAATAATAATAATAATAATAATCGTCTTTATTCCATGTTTAAACAGTTTAAAAAAATAGAAACCGTATCGAAGGTCACGGAAAAGGCGAGACTTTATGCCTGACCCCATGTAATTTAGAGAGTGATTGTGATCTAGGAAATTCAAAATGGTACAAGTCTGGAATGGTATGCGCTCGAATTTACTATAAAATGGTGAAATCGACTCTCAAACGTCGACCTGTTTCTCGTTTTTCATTTGTCGCAAATGGGTGGTAGATACAGGACAATTTACACGGAAAAATTACTCCCGAATTTCCCCACAGAGACGAGATTTCGTAATATTGCAAATCCACGGGACGAAATTCCGGTTATTCGCGGCCAACATTCGTCCACCGACACGTGATTAAAAAAGAAAGCCAGAGCACCCGTACAGGATCAATTTCCATCGAATTAATATCAAATTCCCCGATGAATACCGGTGGAAAGCGGAAATATCGCCGCGCGATAAAATGACTCCGTGAAAATTACCCGATATTCGTACATGCAACCGGCGTTTAATATCATTTTTTTATGATGGAAATTCGACACCGGTTTTTTCCTATAAGCGACGATATTCGTTGACTGTAGTCTCTTCAGCAGTTTAATACTCAGTTGCTCGTGAATCATGCCTTGATGCTGAATGGACGCTAAGCAGCGAGTATACTCGCTTGCGAAGAGTTGTCGGGTGAAAAAGAATGAGTTGGACCGGCTTATAAACTGGGAATCATTATTTCCCTCGCTGGACTCGTCGCATTCGACGCGGATGAAATCGATTGGAGGTTAATCGAGCACATAATTCAACCGCGACGCGAGCGATCGTACGTGTCGGCGAGGCCGAAATCCGCACGCGAGCAGCTGCAATCAGCGACGCCGATCCGCGACTGCGTCCATTTCCGCTGTGTTCTTCTTTCGCGTCGCTCCCATCGTCCCCTTTTTCACGCTTGTAACAGCCTGGCTGCTGTAACTCACTCGCTTGACGAATGAACTCGCGAGCGTGTAGCTGCGGGACGATAAATCCCGAATGCTCGTTGTCCGCGCCGCTGGAAGTCTGCACGTCCCGCTGGAGGCGGTCCTCCTTGAAAGGGATGAAGGCACCGTGTCATTAATTGGCGTGGACGCTGCTGCTGCTCGAAGAATTTCCCTCGGATTACTTCTCAGTCTGCGAAACAATGCAAATCCTTTGCTCGATTTTATCCTCGCGTGGGGTTGCAACTGCGTGGGGTGGCATTAACCCCTTCGGGGTGGAACAAAGTCGCGAGTGATGGAGGATAAGTGCACGCTCTTGTTGTTTAAGTTATTCATGATAAGCTTAGGGTGTGTGTATTATATGTATGATATTATTCTGTTAAGGGGTTACACCACTTTGGATTCTAAAGATATCAGTTATCTTTTTGTTTAGAGAAAATGGTAAAGAAATCGAAAAAGTTATAACTAAGCATTTATTATACAACTGTTGAAGTACACGAAAAAATTTTTATTTTTTTGTCCGACCAAAATGAGGTCGCTGTGACTGGTCCATGTAAGCTTCTTTTTTCGGGCGCCCCAAATTGGTGTGCAAGATAACTGCAAAACAGTTGCACCTAGGTCACTAAAACCAATATTTTCATTTTCTATATGATATTTGCTAAAGAAATATTTAGGCATTTTTTAAAGTATGGTTTTTTTTAGAATGGTGCACATTTGAAAAATATGTTATTTTTTATTTAATAGGGGATTCTCGTGTCACAGCTCCCGAAGTTTATGATTTTTTTTGGAAAAAACTATTGTTAATATTGCATTAAACTCATTTGGAATATAAGGAGGCATCTTTAAACTTGTAGAATTTTTTTTTCTATGTCGATCATTGTTATTATTTATTAGTTATTGTGGAATTAAGATTCCACAATAATTAATAAATGCTAAACTTTAATAATTAGTATTAATAATTAGTAAGCTTGTTAATAATAAGAAGGATGGGCATAAAAAAATATTTTCTGCAAGTTTAAAGATGCCTTCTTATATCCCAAAAGAGTTTAATCCAATATGACCAACAGTTTTTTTTTAAAAAAAATCTGAAACTTCAGTTACTTTTTGGGCTTAAGAATTGAGTATAAAAGTGTCCGTAGCAAGGTCAATTTTTAATATATCGCAAAACGGCTATTATAAATGCTTAATTGTATATTTTTCATCTTCTTTATCATTTTCTTAAAAAGAAATCTTAAAGGTAGGTGATATTCTTACAATCCACAGTAGCGAAACCTCTTAAGTAAAAAGATCTTAAGACATGCACGTGGCGAAAGAAGTGATTCTTGTCATTGATATTTATGCCAGTGCGTGTCTGCTAAGAGGAAGCATTATTTCGAGTAGTACGAATCGATATTGCGTGCTGCCACTAGGACGAGTCAGTGATACGTCCAGAATAATACAGATCAATCATAAATGACTGATGCGTTTCAATTCATATGAATAAGTACCGTGTCATTAATTTTCCAATGGTATAGAGCATTGTATGGCGTTGGTCTTGTTAATATTCCAGGTATTTCAAGTCAGTAAATATTGGCTCATTAACAATTCCAATAGCTACAGGTCGATTCTGATTCCCTTCCTATTAATAGATGTACGCACGGTAAGCATCGCAGAAGCGTGGCGCAGCATAATCGTTTCGAGTTTATCACGCGCAACCATTTTCGCCCTGTTCTTCTATATTTTTTCTACGCCCCTCTTTCCTTACACGTAATGCATCAACCATCCAGCCTCGCGCGCGGAACTGATTCGGACCACCGCCGCCGTTGCGACGCTTGCTAGGAAAAGTTTTGCGCTGGACTCTCTTGTTAATCATTCCCGTCGTTAATTTTCCAACGATCTCTGTTAAATTCCGAAGACAAATGTTCGGTCGTGTCCATAACTTTTCGGGCGTTTCGTCGGGCAAAGTATTTTTCGATAAACCGACTAATTTTTCATGGAAAGTGCAGCGATAAATTAATCCCGACGCGGGGAAAATTATTTAAACTGATTACCGCACTGTGAATGATTAATGTTTATCGTAATATGCAACGTGTTTTTTTTTAGTTCGCTGCAGAGAAGGGGGCGAGGCGCGCGAATACATTAATAACGTCGGCGCAATTTTTCCGTTAATCCCCTCCATTATGATTTATTTTCAAACGCGGACAGTAAATTGGGAAACGTAAAAATTTGTAGTTTTTTGCGCGCTGGAAGGTAGAAATGGAGCGTGTTATTTTGGACTTTGGCATGGGGACCTCGTGACGAGATAGATAGATTACTCGTTTCAACGTAAACGATTGAACTGTTTGGCACGAAGCAAACTCAGTTTTTATTAATACAAATAGTTGTTACGTGAAATATATCACGAAACAGAGTATCATGTTTATTACAGAGGTATGTACTATTAACACAGTATGTAATGTTGATCTGTACGGCATGTCTGACTATAGAGTGTCCTCTTCTCCTTCGCCCGACTTGCGTCGCTGTTTACTACTTGATGTAGCCTGAAAAACATAGAGTAGAGTAAGGTAAATGGCCCAGTGCTTAAACAAGCCCCAATAATTAAAAATTGAGAAGAAAATTTGCTAATAATAACAGTTTTACTAATTTGCAACGTTTAATCTGATCGAAATATAATTGCAAAATGTATTAGCTTTATATAGATACAATTATATGCTTACATCACTGAATAGTTATGTCAAGAAAAAATATTATTGGACAGTAAAGCTTCAACAGTTTCAATCTCGCTTCTTACCTAATGGGCTCAAGCAAGCAACAGAATATTTTTGTTAAGGTTGTAATTAATTAATATTTTATCGTTTCTTAAATAGTACAGTTGTTTTGGATTTATTAAATATTGAAGATTTGAAAATTAATTGGATCTCTTATTAATTTTTGGTTTTTAATATTTAAATTGTTGCGTTTATTCACTAGTACACGATAACATGGCACGGACCAGTTATTAAACGCATGTTTAATGGTGGCATGGTGGTTAGGAGGCGCCGGTACTTATTCACTGGGCCATTTACTTTTTTAGGTTATAAAGTCATAGCTTTTATTTTATAAGATTTTATTTTTACTTTTTATTGTTTTCGTATTTGTTTTCGAACTTCTTAAAGTTCTACAATATAAAGAAATGTTAATTATTGTTTTATCAACGATTTTTATTCAATTTTATTTTAAGTTCAAATACTGGGACAGCTAAGTTTAATCACTGGGACATGCCGTAAATTCTGTTTAATCACTGGGTCAATTGGACGCTTTTATAAATTATAAATTTTAATATTTTTCTTTATATAAATGATACTCTATAATACATCTTTTGAAAGAAGAAGACTCGGTCTAACGATTGGATAAACATTTAGATCAAATTATATTATTTTTAATAATAAAAAGTCTTAGTAACCGCAACCTTTGCCTTAACTGTTTAAGCATTGGGCCATTTACCTTAGAATATCAGAAAGTCCATTTAAACTGCTTGTAAATGGTTTCACGTGGTTTCTTGAAAGAAAATTTTAATCGGCGTTAATGTAACAGCAGCAGGTAATTCAGATTAATAATGAAAGAAGGTAACGTGGTCAGCAGTTGCGATTAGAGGTCGCCTTAATTATCTTTACTAATTCAGCGTGCGTGCGACATAAATATTTAGACTCATCGATTTGGCAAGTAGAACAAGGACATGCCAATTTCAGGATCCGCAGTTCTTTCCCTCTAATAATTTATTCAGTTACACGCACGCCGCGGATAATTATAATAATAGAGTCACTACTTTCGAACACTGAATGCAACGAATTGGTCACGTGTTTCATAATTACAATGAATGTAACGAGTAATGGGAACCGAGTACTTTCCACCCTCTTTCCATTTATCGAAACAGTAAACTGCCTTTTTTTAACGAAACGGTAGATGATCGATGACAAACATAGGGGCTTCACAGTCGTTTAATTGCAAATAGAATTTTAATCTCAGGGAAAGGGTAGCATTGATTCCCAGCGTAAACTGTCCCTGTAATTTCCATTTTTATTCGAGTGGCGTGCGCACCAGTGCGCAAATCCTGGAAAAGTTAACATTTTCACAATGCGATAGAGGTATATAAAATTGAAGATTCTAAAATCTGAACGAAATTAAAAAAGGAATTAAGATGATGGAATTTGACTACAAAAAAAACAAAAATACAATGAAAATGGTGACTACTACCGGAATCGATTTATCAAACTCCCACCACCTCACGGTATTAATAATAATATTAACAATAATAATTATTATTATTATTTATTCACGGGTAAAGACCCTTTAATTTAGACTGACCAATTCATAAGGTTAACAAAGAATACCAAGTATACTCAGTATGGCGCAAAAATTTTTTTATGAGAAAAATGTAAACGGTATTTCTTTTTTCAACCAACAAAGCTGCCCAGCTACGCTGCCAGGAAACATGCCGCTATATCCAAGGCCACAGCGCAGTAGCTCGCGAAATAAGAAAAACCGATCCATTCGTACCTGCAGACGGCAAATCTCAGGACAAGGGCATCCAGGGGCCCTGAAAAGTCCATGAGGCGCCCTGTGCCTTCCCCTTGAGCTCAGGAAGCCAATGGATAGCGAGGGGTAGAGAAGAGAAGGCAGTGGAGTAGGCGGTAGGTCACGGAGCGGCGAAGGGTCTGTTTGAAAGCCCTACGAGGAGGACAAGGGGAGGACAAGGGGATTCCCAGAGGCAGCGGCACTCGAGCGAGTCTGAACCATTACCGGCATGTTTGAGGGACGAGGCCGCTTTGATGCCGAAAGCCTACTCGAGAAGGAGCTGATGGAGTGGCTCGAGTGCCTCCTCGAATGGCCCATCCTTGTCCCCGCGCCTGAACCGGATGTCCACACAGCCCTGTCGCTGCAGTTCACAAATTTATGGGTCGCGCGGCTAAATTGGGGCTCGCCTCGCACCTCCGCGTTATTGGCCATTAATTGTTGACGGTACCACCGACGTCTCAGCGGTGACGTCCGTCTCCGTGCCGATTCATCGCTGATGCATATCCCCGATTCGCAAACTTTCGTCGTGATATTTCGAATCGAAGGAGCCAGGAATCCACCCCTCGCACCCTCTTCGCCTGGGAAAAGTGCATCTATAATTGTCATGTCACTTTGGTGCCATTCTCCGCGTAAAGTGTAGCGTGGCTTCTAGGACACCATTACTATTGGTTGACGGCGAACGTGTTTGTGCCAGCATCTGCGCACACGATGAAGCAATTCTCGTTGCAATTGACTGTCTCGAATGCAGAATTTGCTTTCTGCTGTTCTTGTTTACAGCCCCGTGCATATTGGGCTGAAACCGCGGTCGATACCCACGCGAATCGGTGTCCTGTTTATCAGTTACACCCATTACCGTCTCTGTTTGGTTTAACGGCGTGTGAGTGGGATCAAAAGTTCCCAGATGGAAATTAAGAGAACGGTCATCCGTGCCGCCGCACGGTCGTCTGTATTGCATGTGGCATCGAAATACAGGACGAATTGAAAATTCATTGCATTCTCAATGGCAGAGGATCGAATGGTCGCGTTTCGCGCGAGCGAACGTCATCGGGCGCAATTCTGCCGAAACGATTGAAAGGCTTCCATGACATTCAATAGTGTTTTGAAACGATACCCGCATCATTTGAATGCGTATGATTTTTTAACGTTCCGAAATGCTCGCTTGGATCACTCATGACCCTTGAAATGTCAATCATTTGTACTATTAAAAGCAGAAATCATTTTCATCTGTACAAGAGGTGACTTTTCGACCTATTTAGCGAATGCACGTGTTTCTGCTCAGTTGACTGCGTGCATCATGACTTCATTCAAGGTCGCAACCCCTTTATTCGTGCTCTTTGTAGTGACTCGTTTATATTCCAAATATCACCTTCGGTCATTAAACGCAGTCACGTCGAACCGCAATTCGTTTTTGTTCCCCATCTCGACAGGACATAATGGCGAATGCCGTTTCCTCGTGAACGTTATTTACATACCACAAGTTATACGAGGAGCATCGAGGCGGGCTCGTAAAAGAATACGATCGTTAAATTAGACGGAGCTATAACGCGAACGAAATTCGGTTTCGAGCTCACCCGTCGTGCATCTAATATCCGGCTGGAATTAATTTTATTCAGCTGCCATAAAACCGAGACACACGACCGATCAACCACGATTACGAGCTGAAACGGACGTTTCCACGTCGACGTGATGCAATTATCGAAAGCAGAGTGCTGTCTTGGGGATCAACGTCACGATCATTTCAATTCGAAGCTTGTACGCCACTTTTCTGTGGCTCGAGGTAGACAGTTTGATATTTTCGAAAGAAGAAGACAATTAGATATTTCTATTCGCACGAAAACTAAATAGGTACATTCACAAAAAGTTGAAGTTGAAGTTAAAGTTAAAGTCTATCTCTATTCGCACAAAAAGTAAATAGGTACATTCACAAGAAGTTGAAGTTGAAGTTAAAGTTAAAGTTGTAATTAAAGTTAAAGTTAAAGCTGAAGTTGAAAAATTTATTCAACGGTGAAGATGAAACGTTCGATAAATAAAAGAATTAACTTTATTCGCGGAAGAATCTAAAATTAAAAGTAACTTTTATTCGAACCGTTATTTAAACAATTTGTTACTTAGTTAATACCTAACTCTGTTTCACACACTCGATGTGAATAAGGAAACAAATAAGATACAGTAGGCAACTACTCTCGAAGTGTGTTTCCAGCAGTGGTGGGTCCGTATTTTACCTAACGTAGAAAAGTGAATTTTCTACGCGTAGAATAAGACGTAGTAAATAGCTTAACTTTACTACGTCATGTATTTTATGTATAAAATCACATTGTTTGAAAAATTATTGCAGACTTTGGAACGCCATAACCCGCATCGACATATCGTATTCATTAAATTCAGAATTGCAACAACATACTTATTGTTAGATGATGAATTTTTTCAACCATCTAAAAGTAGAACTGCATTTTTGGATTTAATCGAAATTGGTTGTATCTTGAAGTTTTGCGTTATGTAAATTATTCGACAATGTCGTTCGAGTTGGAATTTTATAAGCTGGATGCAATTTATGAATAAAGTTCCTAAAGTGCTCAGATTCAATAATACTAAATGGAATGGTATATCGATAGAAATAAACTGCTAAAGCTTTATCAATTTCTTCAGAATCCATGTTGATATACGTAAAAAATCGAGTATTTTTTGCACACCAAAGATATGACTAAAAAATTTCATATTATTAATAATTTTGTTTTTAAAGTACTTTTTAAAGTAATTTAAAATATTGCGCAGTAAAATTCAATACAATAGGTAGAGGTTAAGTGTTTGTATTTGAATTTTTGACATTTTCTACATTTTATACAATTATTTACATTTCTTACGCTTGTCACGTAGTAAATTCGATGTAACGTAGTAAACCCACCACTAGTTCCCAGCGCTGTGTTTCACCAAGTCGTCTCCAGCGATGGCCGTAGTGCCCCATGTGACGAGTACATTCTTTCTGTCGCAAACATTTCTCGTTCGAAAATATGTAGGTCCCGGTTCGAGGTTCGTCGCTGCCGTGCCTTCCACGAAGGGAAAGACGAGCCCTCGGATCCGAAAGTCGGCCGTTTCAGGCTCCCAACTAGGTCGAAGAAGTTGAGCCAGGCCGACTGTGCGAGGTCGGGCGCGAATGAAAAGCTCCCGTGGCCATTCTCGAGGAAATTCCATCAGACACGCGAAATCCACGGCTCAAGGATGCCTCGAGGAACTCGACTTTGTCGTCGAATTCCACGCCTTTGAAGCCCCCGTGTATCGCATTTCCTTCCAGCTAAGTTCGAATTATGTAACTCGGTCTCGCGCGTGACTTTTACCGAGTCGAGTTTGAAAGCTAGTACGCGTATAGTAAACGTGTGATTCCTGGTTAAAACACAGAATAATGTAGGATACATACTTCCTTTCGTTCGTCACGGAGCCTGTGAAGTACCTACGCAGTCCGTTGAAGCAGTTTGATGTGGTAGATTGAGTTAATCGCGATTACGCGGTTGTAATTAGTCGCGTTCCCTGGGACGACGGCGAAATCTAGGATATCCAATCGATCGGTTAATTCTAGCACCGGTCAAAATAGATCAATTGCTATGGAAATCGCCGCCGTGGGATCCTGAGGGCCCTTTCGATGGGCACAGGTATTCGAGAGAAGCCTGGTATGCCCCCTAATGGTCAAACACCGTGCGACAGGATTCGAGTGCTATTATTATGGCACCTGGGAGGACACAAATTGACAACGATAATTGGTTTAATCTCTGAGCGAACTGAGCTCTGTGCACTCGTCTGTTAATCGTTAAAATATCACTCCAACGAAATGATGTGGCGATAGTTCCTTATTTTCATCAGAATCTAAAGAGACACATAGGTATAAATCCTGATATATCCTTTGTTTATTGCGAACGGAAAAATATGCAACGAGAAAAACACGATGCATCACGGTTATACGAGCTCCAGCATGCGCCAGTAAATTCTGTGCGGAAGATCGAACGGAATTGGAGGAGGCAAACGGTCGAACACGAAATCAATGACATTCCATCCAGCTCTGCTAGCATAAATTACACGGCAATACTTTCCAATCTACTCGCGAGTAATGAGCGGCGCGTCCATGATGCTCGGGCATCGAATGGTTTGTCGAGTAATCAACGGTTTGTAGAAAGGCATTTGGTACAGATATAAAGGTATGGGGCGCGATTTATCATCGCAGTACGCGTTATCTCACACGGACGTGTTATCGGGAGTACTCTGATTTCAATACGCTCTCTCTCGCCTCCTCTGTCTATAATTTAACTTCACGGTTTAATCTTTCCGATGGAAATCATGGTAATTATGTAAGAGGAGTTATCGCGACCAAAAAGTGCCCAACTATTGGGACATTATTGCGGGGATATCGTCGTGGAATCATAGTCCATTAATGTAACTTCGTTGCCAATTGTTTCATTCCTAAAATTCAGGAAAATTATTATTGTCGTGGGAGAGTTTCGAAAGTTACATGTTCTTTATAGTAATAGGGTAATTGTGGGAGAGATGCCGCACTCGGAGAGACGCCGCACTATCGGTATTTCAAGGATATCGGTAATAAAACACATCATTGCCGATTTTATTTGTTTAAGGCTGTTCATTTGAGTTAGTTTGTCAAGCCAGAGCGTGTTTCCTGTATTATTGTTAAAGATTTTGCTGTTTTTCGAGGTAAGCCTAGCGTACTTTGCCTGAATAGTTATACGTCGCGTCTATTTTTACTAATATAGTAGCTAAACATTCATAGTTTTTCTTGATACAACATTTGTAATACGTTAAGGGGACCATGTAGAATATTTCCTTGGCAGAATGGGTTACTTTCGACTTAGCATGTGGAAATACGAAAGTGCGGCGTCTCTCCCAGGCATTTCGGATAGACGCCGCACTTTTATTTGGGATAGATGCCGCACTTTGACACTGTACTGTTTCGGAAACTAAGTCGATTTAAATGATGTTTTTAATGTTTAAAATACCGGAAAAGTTTTTTAAAATAGCTAACGTGGTATCTCAAGGCAAATTATTTATTTTTAAATGAATAATCTTATAATCGAAATATATTTGTGGACTATGTACTCTTTTTTCACATTTTTTTTTATTTTAATCTCAAGATGCCAACTGAATATAAAAAAAATTTCGAAAAGCAGATATAATATCTGTTCCTACTGTACCCATTTAATTTTCCAATTTTATAATTGTATAAAGTAAAAATGTTTCATTTTACTTTGTTTTTATTATTTTTTTTTATATAAAAAGTTAGAAGTAACAAGTTTAAATCGAAAATTAAACGTGTTTCGAAATGCGGCACCACTCCCGCATGTGCGGCGTCTCTCCTACCAAACGATGTTTTTAGTTTCAATTTTTTTAAGGGTGACAAATATTAAAATTTTGATTTTCATTAATGCTAGTAGAATCACAAGATGTTGAACTAATAAGATATATCCTTGGAAAACATTTTCATTGCAAAATTTAGACACGGTGACAATTTTGCGTAACGTGCGGCAACTCTCCCACAATTACCCTACACAGTGATTCGTGTTGAAGACGCGATATACGGGAGACTTCTGTTCAATCGCCCAGCTGATAATGAGCGTGACTGATCCAACATCGATGCGATCGCAAATTTCGTTTCCGTCGACTGGTCCCCGTAATTCTTGTCGGCAGACGGACAGCGGAAACGTCGACGGGAATTTCCCATGCCCCGGCAAGTGGGGAAGAAGTTAAATCAGAAATGGTGGCGCAAATTTGCTTAATTATTCCGCGCGGAGAGCGTTAACCAGTGGAGAGAGCCAGCCGCGCGTTTCCGTAATTGTAGTGGTCGTTTATAGTTGAACGACTCTCGGCGCGTTGCAATTGTCTGTTGTGAGGAGTGCCACTCTTACTTCCGGCCGGCGTTGAAAGGCTATCAACTCGAGATCGCCATGATTTTTTCCCCCGTGCGACGAATAAACCAACCTGGTAAACTTTCCACTTCCGGGGGAACGTTCAGCCGAAAGTCCTTGGGAATTATTACTCTATTTTTTTCGAAAACGCTGTCAGAGGGGGTATCCCGCTTCCTGCTCGCTGAATGACTGTCTACTGAGTTCGTTAGTTGATATAATTTGAAGGGTTCTTCGTGTTACAGGAACAGTTGCATTAGCGATGCTTTCACTATTTGCTTTACCGGACTCAGGATATTAGTTTAGGGTGACCGGGTATGGTTGTCACTCGGGTAGATTCAATCCATGGCGACGCGTAAACATATCACCGCCTCATTTCCTTATCACTCAATTCGTTGCGGAGTTGCATGAGGAAACGACGTTTCATTATTTGTTTTCGTGCGCTCAAAGTAAATTACGCCGTATTTTCTATGAAGTCAGTATAGGTTGTTTCTAATATTGTTGCATTATTCTTGTAGTTTAGAGTTTTTTCTAATTTACTGTAATGTTTTTTTTGCATTTTTTAAACATTTTAATACATTTGTAGAAAGGTGGGATTGTTTAACGGTCTGGGTCAAGTTATCACAGAACATTTGGAAAGAAAAACAAAGCAAAACGAGTTATTTAATCCGATAAAGGAAAAAATAAAAAAAGAGAAAAGTATCAACAATTAATAAAGAAATAATAGAAAATGAAGAAGACTTTTGCCTTGTGTGCTTGTCTCTGCATTCAGAAAGCAAATCCAGAGAAATTAGGATTGAGTAATGAAGTTGTAAACTGTTTGCTAATAATATTTCTAAGTTCAATTTGGTGTTCAAGACTATAGCATTTATAATTACAATAAAAAAATGATATTACTTCCTTAATTGAATCGGCTTTTTACTAATAAACTTAGCTATCTAAATTTGTGACAACCAACCCAACCTCGGGATATATTGTCACAAAATACTTCCTGCAAATAATATGAATTCGCTCCTAATCTGATTGACAAAATCCACAGGACCAATTTTTTTTTATAAATTCGAACGTACATAATTTATATTAATCTAAGTCTGAATGAACTTCTCTGCATCTATAACCCATAATAAACTAAAAATAAAAAAATGAGACAACCATACCCGGACTCCCCTACTATTTAGAAACCCTCAAGCCCCACGAAATATCTAACAAAAACACAAACAATACTTCCCACCCCTAATCTCTAATTAAAATCTTAGATTTCCCAAGTCCACGAATGGTGCCTATATTCAAAGCACCGAACTATGTAGAACACAGTGTAATCTTGATATCTCAGAATCACTGCCTTCCCCCTACATCACGAAATCAAACGTATCTCCACCTGTGTTACAAAGCCACCCCACGTCACGAACCTGGACACAGACAGAGCCGCGTGACCTTGCAGGGATAATAGGCCTCTCGGTAACTTTTTCCCAAATAAAGCCGTGCGCGGCGTGGGATCTACATATGAATGTCGAAATCCCAGCGGCGCCGCGTACACGTGCATCTACATATTAATGCACGCGCGCATTGTCGCGTCCCGTCTAGATGCATAGTGTACACGAGTGCCTCGGTGCACGCAGCACTCGTGCGTTAATATAGAGAGCCCCGGGTACAGCCGCGCCGGGGGAGATAGAGAGGGTGTGCAGGATTACAGCTGTATATCTATCATGCTGGAATACAGCATTGTGCCAGGGAAATCCTGACGGTATGCCCATAGGCCGCACGCAGCCCCGTGTCGCGCCACGCCGCCCCTAACGCCCGAATTATCCTTCAAACCCCAGCCGTCGCGTATTTTCCAAGGAAAGACGATGGGGGATCTTGCCGCGAAGCCTCGCGACGAAAGACGTCAAGCAATTTTCCAGTCACGTCCACACGCTCGTTCTTTCCTGCTTTTTTAATTCTGGCAAGCTGCTAGAAAATCAGCGACGTTGCCTTCCGACGTGTTAATGGGGGAAGAGAGAAGCTTCGCGGAGATTCTTGTTTGGAAGCTTATCAGAATATAAAGCGTGACGACGAAACTATGAATCGTGTCAGAAATAGTGGCTGACAAGTGTATATATATCAAGAGATATACCTATGCCAAGATTCGAGCTGCCTGCTTTTCCATCGGCGACACTCGTTACATCGATCGAATTTGCAGCGATCCACTCGCTGGCTGACATCGAGATTCGTTATCGTCTCGGGACAAGATTCTGCCGGGGCCATCGGGACAAGCAGGAGCGCGCCAGGGGTTTGTCTGAAATTCACCACGTCCCGGAAATTCTGGATTCAGAGCGGGTACGCGAGACGCGGACCCATCTTTCAAATATCTTCGCTCGGTGAACCGTCCGATCTTCTCGCGCCATCCGCACATCGCCTCTCACCCTTCATCCAGGCACTGTTCCACGAGCCCTTGCGATTTAGCCCGATACTTTGCCGCCACTACAGCGTAATCGCGGGGTTGAAACAATGACGGAAAACCGCGAACAAATTGAGCTGCTTTAAGGGGAGAATCCTATTTTAGGGGCTAAAAACATAGCACAATTTGGGATTTTTTTTAAGAAGCCAGCATTTCGATTCATCTGAAATTTGAAGCATGTTTTTATCCATCTTTGAAGAAGTTGCTGTTTTTTTATTATTCATTTTTAATAATAAATATAAGAGTTATGCATCATGCCGCGTAAAACTCATCGTCCGTTGGTGTGCATGATATTTACCTTCCAGGTAATCTGAAATAGAAAAATGAAACAGCGTTTTACTTTGTGCATATGTAGCTTCAATTTGATGAACCAGAATAACGCTAAGTTTTATACTTCTTTTGTTACATAACAATATTGGCGCAAAATTCGATTGCAAAAATCAAAGGTTCTGACCTTTCAGTTTGAAAACTCTCCACACTGCTCAATTTTTTTTTGTTTTTTGCTGGTTCATCAATTTCAAGCTACATATGTATAAAATAAAACGCGGCTTCATTCTTCTGTTTCAGATTACGTGGTAGATAAATATTATGCACAACAACGGACCACAAATTTTGCGCGGCGTGATGGTCGATCGTGCATAACTACTATATTTGTGGTTCAAAATTAATAAAAAAAAAGCTGCAGCTTCCTTAAAGATACATCAAAACATGGTCCAAATTTCAGATGAATCGAATCGCTGGTTTCTTAAAAAAAAAATCCCAAGTTTTGCTATGTTTTTAGTCCAAAGAATAGGATTCCCCCCTTAAGGTCGTCCGAAACGCAGTGACAATTAATTATTCATTATTAATTTCTTCGATTCCCTTCACTTCGCCGCGCTTCGCCAAAATGCGCGACGGCCGTTAAACACTTCTGTCGATCGCTTCCGAAGGGAAGACCGCGATAATACAGTCTACCACGGTTCTTCATCTTCTTCGTGCTGATTCTCAGTGCTTCGGAAAACTGCTGTAGCTTTTTCGATGATGGAGAGGTTGGACATTTTGAGTTTCTTATAGGAGTTTGAGGGAGCTTCCATCCCCGCATATATGGCATGGAATTGTTTTTTATTCGTAATGGTTTTTCGTTAGAATTTGATCAGTACATTATTAGCACCGGCGCGAAAATTACGCGGATGCTCGATATCAATAAATTAACCGGTCCGCAGGACGTTCTAAATTGCATTTACTATTTCCCTGCAGGGCATTAAACATAGAACGACTTCCGTAATCGCAGTTGTACTAGGATTCGATTACACGGCTACCTAAAATTTAATTAAATCGACGGGCACCCTTCGGCCCTCCACTTTTCGGTGCCGTTTAATTGGCGATCGAAAATTGTAAAACGCAATTTGCAACCCGGGAATATTCTATTCGTTTTCATTGTCGATCGTCGTAATTGATTCTTTTTGAAATATTTTTAATAAAACATTGCAACGTAGAAAATGATAGGGTATAAATGAAATTTCAATAAATATCACCGCAATGAATATTAATAAACGTACATTTTCGTAAATATCTACTACAGCGCATCGAATTACTGTTTTCAATCAAACTGACCCAACACCGTACATTTACAAAACGTCCCCCTGCACAATTTCTCGTGTACGACGACAGTCGCGTAGTCGCCGTGCACGCAGAGAATCGCGCATTTGTATTCTTATGTTGCTCGTGAACGGCCTGCAGAAAAACGGCAGGATAATTCCAAGGGGATGTGGAAATGGTTGGAGAGCGCGAGACGGCGAGGGACGAAGGGCTGCGAGAGGAATTCGTGTAGGATGCTGGGAATCTTCCCCTTTTCCAAGTAGTGCTGGTCGTACTTTGATCAGGCGCAGTGGATTTACGCTCATCCTCGGCAATCTGGCGTCTCTGCCTCTATCTCTGTCTCCCTCTGAGCCTCTCCCCTCGCAAAGTCCCAGGTTCGGCTGTATTCGTCGCACTCGCTCGTTCCGTTCCCCGTGTTGCAACAGCGACGTCTTTGAAGCACGACCCGTCGCGTCGTAGGCATCTCAACAAGCCCGAAGCACCGGCGGAAGTGCCGCGGCAATGCCATTACCGGTAGCAAGAGGCAGCACGTGAGTGGGTCGAGAGAGACGGAGCGCGGTGGTTAAAAGTCGGTCTTTGATTTTTCTGGCCATTTCGACCATTCGAAGGATCTCTTTGACACGCTCGAGCGACATGTCAACGGTATCATCCTCGAAGGTGAGAGCGTTAAACGTGCTCCTGTAATAGATCACTCAATTTCCAAGAGATAGGTACACAAAATATGATATCAATTTGTAGCATAAAATTTTTTACAAGAAAAAAAACGCAGTATCGGGGAGCGTTATTGGTCCGATATTTATAGGATGAATGTAAGGCACAAGGGAGCTACCCTGTCTTGTCGAAACAAGATTCTTAATAAAAGACCGTGGTATGTCGCTGGAAAACTAACAGCGCACGGAATGTCTCGAGGAATTTTCATTACCATCGATGTAGAGGCATTGTTCCATCGGTGGATCCTGAATCGTAACTCGCATTAATATAGAGTAGCTACATATTTTCACAAGTCTCTTCTATAGTTTTATCCGGCAGCCAACAGTTTTCGATGCTTTTTCCCCTGGAAACCATCATTCCACGTATTTGTTCTATTTTTCTATGGACAGTGGCATTCTTTTCAATCCTGCCAATATTACAACCCCTCTGGTGCATCAGATATTATAAGACTGAAATCAAAGTCCGTGATTCACCCTCTCTTACAAACGCAGAGAAACGATTTCATCCGGTTCTTGGTACTCGCAGTTGAAGGATTAACCCAAGTGATGTACGTACTGTGGCGAGCTGCTTTTGAAATCTTTCGACGATTAATTCATTTGGCGGCGGGGAGCACGCACGAAACGAAGAGGCTGGGAGCACGATCTCGGGGTGGTTGGAGGGGGTGGAAGACCGTGCAATGGTATTATATATTGTCGAGCACAAAGCGGGCCTGGACGGGACCGGAATTTGTTCGTGCGAAGACGAAATTTGTCGACGTAATTACGCGGCCCGTGAAAATACGGGCAGACTGCGACGCGATTGCACGTGGAAATAATTCCCCCCTTGTCTGATATTCTGTTGCAGATACAAGTGTACGGCTTCAACGCGGAATTGTATCACAACATGAGCGAGGCGCAGCACAAGAGTCAGGGCTTGGTCGCGATCTCGTTAATGGTCCAGGTAAGCCGGCGAAATTGCTTTCCAACCCTCAAGTATTTCAGGGCCACTTTTGTCCCTTTGAACTGGCACGACTGCACGCGGATATGTGACTGAGCTGTGGTCGTTTCGGAATTGGGAAGAATTGTTTGATGAATTTTGAAGTTTCCAAGGGTGGGATAGAAATATTAGGTCTTCGCATATGAAATTGCTGTTTCGCGTGGGGAAATTTGAATGGAAGTATTTTTTACTTTTCAACTGCTTTATTTACTTTATTTCTTTGAATTTGCCCGACATTTCGCGAACCAGCGTTAGCAATTTTTACTGTACCCTTTCGTACACAAAGGAGCTTTTACAATAAAAACTAGTGGGAATAATTGATGTAGAGTTGATATGAATAATTTCGTTCTACCGGAGTGATTAATTTCTAAGGTGGTGCAGAGTGGTTTTTAAAAGGGAGTTTAATAAATGATTTCACTAGCGTGCGAATTTTAGTAAGTCAGACATTCTACATTTTCGGCGTTCATGAAACTATGAAGATGCTTCTACAAGTCTGTTTTTCCTCGTTTCTTGAGAAATTAATGGAAGCTTCTTTGGTATTCCTATCACCCTCCAAACAGTGTCTCGCTCCAGCGATCGTTTCCGAATCGTTAACCAAAATCGCTCGTCGCGAGCCGCGAGATTAACGACGCGAGTCGAGCGGTGCGGGCCGGGGGAAAAACGAAGCGCCTCGTGAAAAAGTGTCCCCGTCACGCGACAGAGATTTCGCCCTCATAAAACATGCAATGGGTTTTGCGCGGTGTTTACTTTCGGAATAAATTTCCAAGTTCCGAAGGCACCGGTCCGTCTGGCGTCTACCCACCCTCTTCCCTCCCCTTGCACGGTCTTTAGCGACTGGGAACCACCGAAACGCGCGACCGTGAGAGAAATGAGACGCAAAAGAACCAGCGAAAAAAGGGAGAGAACGGAGTTGGGTGTATTAAAGACGATACAACGCAGACTGAAAGTCACCCGCCTGGGGGTATTTTCTACGCCACGCCTGCTAGACAGCTCCGTTGAAATCAATCTATCGCTAATAAAGCAGTAATTAATCTCGTCAAGAGCGAAACCTGAAACCTTCGTGAAGGGCTACTTAAATAGAACCACTTAGCGCTCGAAGTAAATCGTATTCCGCGATAATCTGTACCTACTCTGTTCCTCGAACTGGTCGCCCGTCGTGACGGGACAGCGGGGCCAACGAACGTCGGCGGGGAACGAATTAATTAACAACCCTCCGTGGCTGGGATGAATGAACGAACGAAGTTTCGCGGCCGCGGTGAATTATCGAGCCCGATGGGGCCTAGAGCGTTGCGATAAATTAACGAACGCGGGCCGGGGATCCGCGCGGGAACGCGAACGAAGAATTTCGAGCGATCCCAAAGCGCCGCGTCGGGCGAACGCAACCCCGTTCACCGTGATCCTTTAACAGGTGCTCGATCTACCCCTCGGCCGAGGGGCGGGCCCGTAAAAGTGTCTCGCGGCGGGGGGATGCTGTGCGTTGACGGCTGTAATTCAAACGGATTATACCCCGGGGGTGTCTGAGGGATGAGATCCAAATGAGTCGCTACTAGCGCTGGCTGTCGGTTCGCGAACAATCTAGGACGTAAATGAGCTCACGGTTATTTTCACTCGACGACTTGCAACGTCCCGCTATCGTTCTCTACCCTCTCCTGACTCGTAATGGTCGTTCTTCTGGGGGTTTTGCGCGGGACGGATGGGGACGGTTTGCTTTGGGTTTTTTGGTGCTGAGTGTTGGGTGGCTTGTGGAATATAGGGGGATGCAGAGAGATTATTGAGGTTCGAATAGGTTAGGAGGATATTTTTCTGGGTGGATTGAAAGAGGGAAGGGGGATGTAGGAAAGGGATGTACGATAATGTGTTATGTTATGTTTTCTTGAGGGGAGGTTCCGGTTTAAAAAGCAATTTTTCTTTTTATTTCGTTTTTTGAATGTACCTACAACCTTTTAGGAATACGCGTTTAAAAGGGTTTTTTGATATTCGTAAAATTTCCGTAGATATAGACAGTTGAGTAGCGGAAAAACCATGCAAATGCGTGGGTAACACCCGGCCACTCGGCGCTCGCGTAAAAGTTTAAACGCGTTTTTCTCGAAACAGTGTTCTCAAAATCGGTGGAACCTGTATTTCCAAAAGTTATTATCCGATTCGAGTGAAACTTTTTTTATTTTGAGGGACATACTTCGGGCCCGTGGAGAAACCAGTAACATTTAAAAAAGTTGGAAATTTGTAATTTTTAAAGGCGTTGAAAGACGAAAAATGTAGAGAAATAGTAATTTCAAACTTCAAGTGTCGTTATTTTCTCAAAAATGTAATTTTTTTGGTCTCTTTTAACAATTTTTTCTTAGGGATATAAGACATATTTTCAAATAAGAATGTTTACAAAATATTAAAAATTGATTAATATACAAGACATTAAAACGAAGGTTTGCGTTATGTGCGACTCCATGTGGTGAACACGATTCCTATCGACCGGTTCATCTAAAAGCAAAACCTCTAAATATGAGTATCCTTCAACTCAAAATCTACAATGTGGAACTCGGTCGAAAAATTTTAATAAAAATTCACGGAGTTATACCACAAATATCAACTTTCAAGGATTTTCCTACAGTAGTTCTGTGATAAACGTTATCTTAAATGTTGTTAAAGTTATGCGATCTTAGTGAGCGAGCTCCATATTGTGGAGAAAAGTATTTTGTAGGTTCAGTTAAAATTTCAACAAAAAATATCGATCCGTTCTCAAGTTACGATGTTCACCGTCTTGGGAAAGACAGTTCTGAGAAAAACGGCTTTAAAGCCCGCCGCGGCGTGTTTACCTGCATTAGCCCATCCGCTACTTTTTACGCAGTACCCCTCACAATATCTCGAATTTTTCAATGAAATCTTTTTTAAAATACTTCTAAGACTTATGCCTACCACAAACAATCGAGAAAAAAATCGATTTTTCCACCCCAAAAAATCCATATACCCTCTTAAGTCTAGTAGATTAATCAAGGGTGCTATTTGTAAGGTGTTTTGTCAAGGGAATGCACAAGTTATTTTCTGAATATTCACTGTAACATCCCCTCTTGATACCAGTCAGCAGACACTCTATTTACGCACATTGTTGGTTTACAAGATTAAGTTTAAATTAACTTGCAAGAGAGGACGCCTTCATATATCTCGTTAGCGGAAGTAGCAGGATCCCATGGTTCATCCTCTGTTTATTAAATTATGTAACAGGAATTTCAGAACGAGTTGCGTTACAAGGACGTGCGTGGAGAGTTAAAATGTAAACATCGGTCGCGCCTTTATACAGAGAATTTAAACTGGCTTCCATGATGACACATTTCATAACTTTCACCTTAAATACACCGGCAACGTCGTTCCATTAACCCAGCCATCACTAAATTTCCGTGGCAACGTCGTCCAAACTTAGCGTTCCAAATTTTTCAATTTCCCCACTCGCCAATGCCCCTTTCATCAGTTTTTACGGCGCACGCTTGCGAGTGACGAGTGTCCGGCGAATTACCATGAATTTCTAAGGAGCGTCTAGCAACGATGCCACTCGTAAAGTCACGACTGAGTCAAAGTTCCAAGAACAGGGCATTCTACTCGGAAAAGAGGCTGCGTACGATCAGTTAGAGGCTCGCTCCATCACGCGAACGGCGAAACTCTTGATCCACCGCGACGGCCAGATGAGCTTTTATTATTTATCGTTACTTTAGGAGTTGCCGCGGCCGGTTTAGGTCGCTTTTACGGGTTACCTTTAATGGCGGCCAGCGTGGAAGTTTCGAAACGACTCTTCGCCTTCGCCTCTTTATGCGGTGCACTTAGCAGCGTCGAACAACCCCTCTTTTCATGGGAAATCGATGGAAAACGTATTAGGGCATAGAAGGGGAGGGTTGGATTTTGTACCCGAACGATACCGTCGCGTCCCGATGCTCAAAGAAATCTGCTGTCTGTTTCAGCTCGGGGAGACACTGAACTCGGAACTGCAGATCATAACCAGCGTGTTCAACAAAGTTATCCACCGTGGTGAGTACAGGCTCCATTCGTACTTGTATAAAAGTTGAACGACCGTAACGTATGTGTGTTAGATAGCTAGTTGAAGTCAGAATACAGATTGTGTGCCTCAGATAATCATATCATAGAGACCTACGATATGCTAAGGGAGATATTAAAATGTGAGAGTTTTAAATGGTACTGTTAAAGAAATTCACTGGCCATGAAACGCCCCTAACGTCTCCATAGCCTCTTTGTTACTTGACTTCAGCGAGACTACTATAAGCGCGTGACAATTTTCAAAGGGAGTGTCAGGAACGAATGAGAAAATACGAATCGTGTAAAATAAGTTTATCCTCAAAGCGAGACCGTGTCACTTCATTCAGAGGCGCACAATAGCCCCGTCGTTGAAAAAATCTCGATCCAACGAAATTTTTATCTGAAAGGACTTTCCCGTGCATTGAAGAAGCGTACCCCATTCCCCTTTGAAAGCGACAATGAAAAACGTATTTAACAGCGTGCAATTTTCCACGCTGCGGCTAGTAGATGTTTGACTGGATGAAATATCCAAACGGCTTTCGCAAATGCACGCGTAGGGAAAACTCACTTTGCTCTCCGTGATGCGTAATCAAAGTATCTTTCCTCTCTTCCACTCCTCCCCTTCTCCTGCTAGCTATCGATACACATTTACGCATTAGAGCTGATTCAGAGTATCTCACGCGTTATAGGCTTTCAACTCGCTACCAGCCTCCGTTATCGTTTGCATTCCCGATGGTGCATAGTGATTACGATTTATCTTCCGTTGTGTCTATTAGCGATTCTGAGTCGCCGTATCTAGCGCATTCGGCAAGGATTAACACCAATGCGAATTCCGGGGATACTTTGCGGTACCAGCTAAAGTGGAATTACAACAGAGTAGTCGGCGGACTGTGCAGACTAGGGACAGGTTGTGATACAGGATAAAGCCATGAAGCTATTGTTTAACGAAGCAGCGAATTTGATATAGCAAAGAGTGGAACGAAGGCCCACAAAGGGCTTCCAGCTTGAGTACATTACAGCAAACTACGTTTCATCAAATAAATCATAGATTCATCTACCCTTCCAACTATGCATGGAGGAATTGAAGATCTCTGTGACTCGGGAATATCAGAGTATCACTTATAGCCTCGGTAATCTCAAGGCATTAGTCTCGGTGTAGCGAAGACCCAGGGATATCAAGCTTGAGAAACACATCCCGTGAATATCGCGCACGGGAATTCCACGCGAAAGCGTGGAATTCATAAGCGCATTTTCCGATTGCGGATCCTCAAACGTGTTCTCGCGTGACCGTAGCCGATCCTTTGCGCGGGTAGCTAGCTCCGCGGGTCCCATTTAAGGCAAGCCGAAGCCGTCCGACGGGCTGAATGCGCGCCGAGCAACGTTAACCCCCTCGTAATTCGTCGAGAACTAAAAAATCCCTAGTGGGTCGGGGGGCGCGGAGGGAAAATGACGATTCAGCGTCGCGTGTCCGTTAGCTGAAAGACGCGACCGCAATTAGTGGACCGTCAAAAGGCCTCGTCGGGGTACGCGGGATAGTCGGTTGGGCGATGGAAAAAAGGGTGAGCACGCGACGCGGCGAGGGAGAGAAAAGACGGGGGTCCGGAGCGAGAGGAAAAGTGGGAAAGTGGCGCGCAGTTGGGATGAATACGCGGTTCACGCACCAAATACCGTGTGGGCCGGTTCAGCGAGCCGCGGTGGAAAGTTGGCCGCAGTCTGTCGCTGGGATAACCCCGGATAATAAATAAAATGGTGCCAGGAAAGGGAGTGTGCCCGACGCTCCCGGCTACGAGGCTCCGAGGGATGGAGATGGGGTGGTTGGCTGGGGAGGAGGAGAGGGATAGCGCGCGACTCGCTGACTCGAGAGGGTGAAAAGTCGAGGGGGGGAAAAAAAGGGAGGCGAAAGAAGAGGCAGGGGTCAGGGGCGGGGGGAAAATGACTCTCTTAAGGTAACGAGTCACTTCGCCGCGGCGAATATCCGTGCCAGGTTCCTCGAAAGGGCGAGTTTATCTCGTCGCGGGACTCGATACGGTGCAGGATATTTCGCCGGGGGTTGTAAGGGAGAATGGCGAATGAGCTGGGCGATATGGTTAAGTTTTTAACACGCTGGCTGTGATGTGGGTCTTCTATGGGAACCGTGAAGCTGCGTTTTGCTAGTGAAGATGATGCAAACTCTGGTGATAGTAAGTATCTATATAGTGTAGGCATTTGGCGTTTGGGAAACGGCCTGTGGGGCGATATTGGCACCTAGGTGACGGCCCGTTAAGTTTAGGTTATGTAGACTAGGGTGGCCCCTATTTATGCGTCTGAATTTTTTTCGTATTTCTTTGCCCGTACCCCCTAACATTGTTGCATTTGATAAAAATATAGCTCCTGAAAAAGATTATTACAATCGGACAACAGGAAAGGGTGCCGACCAGGCCTTAAAGTTTAGAATTCATCAATAGTTTGAATTTGAAGAATTTTTCAAAAATGGTAAACAATACTAAAAGAGCATTCAATTTTCTACAATTACTGTATATACAACTTTTTCGTGCTCCCAACCATTTTGTAGATAAAAGCGTTTGAATATACAAAAGTCGGCGCACGTATAGACAATACGTCACGCTGTAGAGGTGGTACGCGCAAAGTGCAGAACTCTCTATATTCAAACGCTATTATCTACAAATTGGTTGAAAGCACAAAAAAATTGTATATACAATAATTGTAGAAAATTGAACGCTCTTCTAGTATTATTTGAACAAAATTTCGATACAGCTTACCATTTTTGAAAAAAAAATTGTACTGTGACATTCACATTGTGCCGTCCGACGAGCGTCTACCGTTACCATGTAAACCCCATTGGAGAATATTTGTACAGACGCTAGCCTACCGCGAGTGAGAAATCCAGCTAGTGACAATCTACCTTAAGGCGACTGGCCAACTCGCAGCAGATCCAAAGATCATGGGTTCGAGTACCATCACCCGAGGCTCTCTTTTTTCGTTTACCACACGGTGTGTAGTCCCTAAAAATCAATATTCTACGCGAAACTACGCAAAGCAAGGGTCGAACGCAGGAAAGGGGTAAGAAATCATACAACAAGACGCTGAGCAGCAGTAAACACGTCCAAAAATCTGCCACGAAAGACACAGAGGCGGAGGGTCGCTAAACGCGACGAAGGAATTCAAGGGAGGGCCGATGCTCCCCGAGGGTCGCCCGCCGTAAAAGTGCTCGGGTCTCCCTTGTTGAACGATTCGCCTTGGAAACGTGGCCGAGCGGCTTTTTACCCCGTACAACACGATCAACACGCCGGGGTCTCGATTTACAAGGGACAACGATGTCACCATGGCCGTTCTGGCTTGTGTGCATAAATCCACGAGGGCCATACGCCATTCCACGTGTGCATGCCCCCCGCGTGCCTGTGTGTATTTTAATCAATACCCTGTTGACACCGCGACCACGGCACATAAATCATGAGACAATGGGAGAGCCGCGCGCGGAAGGGGGACACCAGGGGGATCTAAGTATTCCATTGTCGTGTACGTACCCGGGCCACCGACGTGTGCATGTACGGGCGACTACAATAGGGTTGATGGCTCCTCGAAAAGTTGCCAGGTATTTATTGCGAAATTTCGCTCGGCGCAAGATTGTATCGCGGCCGGGGCTCTTCCAGTCGGAACGAGTAGACGACAACTTGCCACCCAGTGATTCTGCAAGATGCGCCGTCGCCATTTCGGTGATGCTCGATGCCTCGGCGAGATTCGAGCGGGATGGGATCGAGTTTCGAGGTTCGAGAGGCGGATACGTATGCGGAACGAGGTACGATTTCCATCCGAAACTGATCCAAGTCCCGCGGACAACCAAGCGACTATCCAGGCAGTCTTCATCGGCACCGCCGCTGGGTTATCGCGCGAGGGGAGGAAAGTCATCGAAGTAGAATCCAATTAAGGGGCGAAGATTAAACGAAAACAGAATTAAACGGTATTGTTTCAAAGTTAATCGCGATTACTTTGAATACACAGGAGGCTTTCGAGATTTCTAGCTGCGCTTTCGAAATGGTGTTTAAACGCGGAACGAGACAGCAGTGGAGATTCTTGATTGAATAAATCGAGCGTAAAGAAATATAAAACGAGGATAGTTTGTAGTATCTGCAGGGGGATAGTTAGTCGACCAGATGAGCTACTAACTGTGTTACAATGTGCCTTGTGTCATTGCCCAGATATTATGTCGCGTGCACACGATACACACTGCGTCACAGATCAAATATGGGCGTCCCGCGTGTATCGTACACCACAGTGTAAACAGCCAGTGTTAATATTTATGAATCGGTTTAATTCAAACGTTGCCGTAGGGCTACTGACGCGCTTACTCGCGACCAGCTCGATTCGCGGGTGTAAAATACGGATTTGAAGGGTAAGGGGGCGAAGAGGGAATGTCACAAAATAGTGTTATCGAGACAATTCAGTTTTTATACTTTAGTCCACCAGTAGAGAAGCAAGGTTCAATTAGGCATGAGAAAAAATAAGTAAGAATATAATAATCGTTTTACTATTTCTTCTAATATTTTTTTCAAGTTTGAACAGGGCAGTAGACTGAAACGAAATAAGAAAGGTCCATTTCTTTTCACAGAAATTTGTCCATGCGTTTATTTCTATTAGTGTCTCGTATTTATTTTTAATGGTGATGAGGGTACTCAACCAACAACCATTGTAGATGGTTCGATAAAAATGTGGAAGGGGTATCTTAACAAATTTTTCTTGCAGGGAAATTAGACGGAAATATGCCCAATGCACGGAATAAATCTCAGTAAGCTAAATTTTGCTATGGGCCGTTATTTGGTCGTTATAAACAATATGTCAAAAGTCCTCATCGATCCGACCGCCGCTAAAATTTATACAGAGGGTTAAAAACATTAACTCGTTATCTAGCAGAATTGCGTTATACGCAGGAGGACACCCTCTACATATTTACAAAGTTTCATAATTTTTTCAATTTCCGGGTTCGGGATATTCCATTGTTAAAAGTATGGGGGTTGAAACTTGGTAACCCGACATACATGAAAATGATTACTAATACAAAAAAACTCACAGAACATTTTTTATAGAGAATTTCCTAAGCCATAAATTTCATAATAACTATTTTGTCGTAAAACTGCTAGATAACGTTTTTTAACCTCTGTAAAAATTTCAACGGTGGTCGGATCGATGAGGACTTTTGACATATTGTTTAAAACGACCAAATAATGGCCCATACCAAAATTTAGTTTGTTGAGATTTATTCCGAAGACATCCTAATTTCACTGGACTATGGAAACATTCTGTGTTTTGTTCCAGTGCAGAGTGGACATCTCCTGTTTTTAACCAGCATACCAAATCTTTAACGTTATCTTCCGGAGGCATTTGAACTTTATAATCCTTTATGATTCGACATTTCTGTAGTCACAGTTGCTACCAACAAACGGTACCATAAAACGCAAAATCACGAAAAATGGGCATTCCCCGTTTTTCCCCTTACCCTTCATTTCCGTAACTAATCTCGAAGACACTTTTTATTATAATAAAAACACAATCCAAATAACCGCTTCGGCTTTAAACTAATTTTGGTAGAGTGCCCCTCGATCACAGGCAAAGGGACGATTGAATTGTTGAACCGCGTGTATTATTCAAATAAAAGTGAACGTGGGTCGAGGTAGAAGTTTCCTTCATTTGAGGAAAGAAATCAGAACAGTTTCAATAATGCAAGGCGAAGTCGACGGTGAATCGGGGAACTCATACGTGAGCCTCGTGACTTGTTCCTCGCGCTTGCAGGAAGGATGGGTGCAATCATGTGTATCTTTCACCGTAAACGGCCCCGTAATATATAGGAACAATAAAATATCCAGCGGGACGAAATAAGGCAAGCCGCCGGGACCGAATATGAATACGGCGCGTGTCTATGCGTACAGTTTTCCAAAGCGAAATGAAAAATGCGACGCGTTACTCCGCCGACGCTGGGAGCAAATATAAAATTCCTCGTAGCATCTTGGCTGTCTCCGTGCACTACGTGTATCTGATTCGGTGTAGTGTCGGCGTTTATATTAACTTCCGTCTTCCAGTCTAGAAAATAGAAAAAATATATCAAACACCTGATACCAATCATTTCACAACGCCAATTTCGCATCTATCCAAATGGAATTAATAAATACATTAAAATTCTTATTCACCGAGCTTTCGAATTCGAGAAGCAAACGGCGTGGTATTTGCTAGCAAGATGGATGTGAACCAGAAAAATCCCTGCCTTCTTTCCGAGCCACTTTACGCTGAATAGAGCCATGCCCTATTATCTCCGAACAGAGAGTCAGGGATGCCACGTATATACACCATGCATGCGGCGTGTATTTCCACTTTGTTTCGCTCAACTAATGGCGGGCTTTTGTCCCCTGGGCCTTCTTTCTGCCTCTTTACACGCGCCTCTTTTCAATGGCGCTATCGTCGCGTGCGATGAATCGAGACCCACCGATTCGCGCGTGTCCTAAGGCACCAAATTGAAGATCTCCAAGCATTAGACGCTCTTCAACGATCTTCAAAACAGTCGGGGTTGCGTCAAAGAGTTGCGAGCTTTCACAAATTGAGAATACAACTGGTGGAAGACCTTGATCAAAGCATGCGTCGTACCAGTCGATTTTTACAACCTCCTAGGCGGACGGCTTAGTATCCCCGAAAATAGCGAAGCAGTCCCCATCCACGGCATAAACCCGGTCCCATTGAATGCCCTGAAAGCCCTCGAAACGGCACAACCGCACCCCCTTCGTTGTCCACGCCAACAATGATCGCTCGATGCTTGGAGGAACGCTGTCACCCACCCAGCCAGTAGTACACGTCAACCATTTGCTCTCGGCTGGGGCGGCTCTATGCCTGCATCCCTATGAAATGCAGATAATAGATGAAATATTCGCCAGGTATGCCTGGTATTAAGCCAACACCCCCGACGTTGTGTTTTACAGCCACCCACCCTGCCGACAACTGTTTCACCACCGACTAGGATAGGCTCTCTACGCCCACGCAGACTGTCGCCATCCCTTGCTAACGAGGTCTAAGACCATGTACACGAGGCTACAATGCTAGCGGGTAGCTACTCCCTCGGTGGAAGGGTGCACAACGAGAAGCTGGATCGCGAGCTATCCGTTCGAAGCATTTCTATCTTCCAACCCCCGGGCCCCGCGCCGCCCTCTATTCTCCTTTTTCTGGCTGTTTCCCTAACGCGTCTCGAGTCGATAGAAATATTTTCCATGGTCGCTGGGGGATGGGGCGCGGAATTTATCACGGTGACAGACCATTCTCGTGGACCCGAAACGATTTTTTTCTCCGGCGCCTCGTTTAAGGGGCGATAACCTCGGAACGGGTGCGTTCCGTGAGCCCTAGGGCTGATTTTCCTCTGCGAAATATTGGAAATAATATTGAACATTTTAGTCTGTTAATATTCTTTCGGAATGCTGAATGTATTACTCTCGGTGATCGCACAGTATCTCTTGATTTGAAATGTTATTTTAATAATATCAGTAAGTTTTCGGGACATTTGGTACAGGTTAGTTTCGTTTGGAAATGGGCTGTTTTGTTACGTCGATTATAATTAATTATTTCGCAGTGGTCTTGGTAAGAAATCTGCTGGAGATCTGTCACTCGGTAACGAATATTCGTTTCCCAGCGGCAGAAGTGAAAAGTTACGGAATATGGGAACATTCTCTCCTGTAAATATTTAAAACGATTTTGAATATCGAAACGGTGGTTCTGTGATTCGAGAAATCCCATGGGCGATTCTCTCATTCGCGCCAGCGATTCCGAGTAATGAACGCGAAAAATGCTTCATGAATCATTGCCAGCGTTCTGTTAAATATGAGTGGAAACTCGAAGCAGCTTTGAAGAATCTTCGATAACTGGAAACTTTCTGTTTCTTTCGAGAAAGTTTCACGATATTTCTAAAGTATTTATTTAAGGGGATATTCTACTGTAACATACGATTTTTTTATTTTGGTGAGGAATTGTTTTTATGGACTTAATGAAATATTTTAATATCGAGCTGTTTATTGTATATTTATTATATCTTAAACTATGAATAAATTTTTTTTTGGTTGAAAATATTAAGTAAACATGGCGCCACCTCGAAAAAAATGCTCGATTTGTTGCCATGATTCCGGTAGTTCTGTTCATCTGAAACAAAAAAACCAAAAACACGACTATCGCAGGTAGTAGATTTCGAATACATTTCAATTTTTTTTTATAATACAGCTGCAATTTGAAAATTAAATGTCGACTTTTGCGATTTTTCTTCATCTTTTTCGGGCTATAAAATTAAAAAAAAATTAGAAAAGAAGAATATTTTGGCCTAATTTTGCTAGGGACGATAGCGACACATCTGTTGAAAATGTATGCACAAGATGGGCCCAATCAGTGAAGTAGAATTTGAGATATCGTGGCAACCATTTTCTAAAACACCGTTTTGAAAAAAACTCGTTTATAATTGTGAAGAAAATTATACATACAACTATGCAGAGAACACCTAAAAAAAGTCTAGTTGGGCCGATTTTTCCCTTCTCCAACCGTCACAGTAGAATACCCCTTAATCTACATACACTAATGTTTATCCTCCCTATTTAAGAATATTTTTCTCAATTACATTTCCGCGGGATCCGTTTGGCCGAACGTTTGAAAATTACCTGCCGGAAATTAGAACACCTGACGAGAGGCGAGCCCCATCTAATTATATAAAATACACAAGCTGAGGTTAATTTGGGAAATTGAATGTATTTAATGAGTGTGCAAATGAGTATCGACTGACAAACATCGCCTCTCTGCGAATCAAATTAAATGCAAGCTTAATGACAGGCGGAAAATGAGATACGCGCTCCGGACCAATTTATGTACCACCGCTAAAGTTAAACTCGTTAATTTCAAACAGAAAAATGATAACAACACTCCTCCACTCGCGCAACATACTACTTGTACCACAATTTCCAAACTTCGCCCAGGTATTTACAAAAGAATCGCTAAGCGTAATTACTTAAAAATCAGTGTTCAGGGGATGAGGCATTTAAATTCGTCGCTGTTAACGACATTAGTGACAAATGATTCGCCTGGCAGGGGAATTCTGCTCGATCGAGCCAGAGCAGAGTTTCGAATAAAGTTCTGTATAATGGAACAACTCGTCCGACAACGTGTTTCCTTAAGCAAAGCTCGCTCTGTCGGAACTTTCACTCGAAAAACTTGCTCGTCAGGCCGTAGGCCAAATCTGATTGTTGGGGAAGTTTCAAACTGTTCCTTCTGTAGTACACCGAAGAAGAACTGATGTGATAGAAGGTGAAAGGCGAGCGAGTAAATCTCGAACGGACTAACGTTAAGTGTGAAAACGTTCGATTTAACATGAATTTATTGAAACTCGTCGAGGCATACCGTTAGAAGCAGTTTAAAAGGAATTTAATATTTCTCCTGGCGCGCTTGGTAAAACATTGAAGTACCTGTTACGCGCCTTCGTGTGCTGCAGGGGTGAAATACAGCTAAGTGCTGTTACGAATTTCACTCGAGTGACGATGACCACTTTCGTACCGAAGACAGAAACAATGCTCTCTAACCACTCCTTTGCGAAACTTACGAAACATAATTCTCCACGCATACACTTGCAACGTATAAATACCTAAAGCTCTTCAGAAACTAAAAGTGAAGTAAAAGGAGTTTCATCGGGTCTTTCTGGAGCCGTGTGACATGAAACTTAGTTAATATACTCAACGCAATTACAGGGATGATACAATTCTTTTCTGGATCCACTAAATATAATCTAATATTAGAAGAGACCGAACGAAATCTTCTCGGGAATTTTCATGAAATAAAATGTTTGTTGTCGGTAATAAAACCCTTACCAAGTGCTTTATTGGTTCATAAACTTGAGGTGTAACTTTGTGACACGGTGTAAAGTCAACATTGTTTTGCAAGATTGCCTTCTTCTTTAGTTGCCTGCGCAGGGACCTCGTAAAACTATCTGCAAGAACTTGAGTTCGCTAGAGAGGACGAGGATCCGTGGTGGCGTATGCCTGTAAGGCTCATATATTGCGATTATCGTCGCTGTCATCATCATTATCCTAGGTGTGTGCCCGGGCCATTAGGGTCGGTCAATTTTCTTAAGAGCCCTTCGCGTTGTCCTGAACGGTGCTCGAGCGCCATGCAAACAGCCGCACGTGCGCCCCCGACAGGGAACCCTCGTGGCAATGGAAATATTGATGATAGTCACGAGTCAATCTGATAATAGATAAGAGAACAACCATATCTGTTTCTGGGTTTTACCCTTGCGGGATTAGTGCTCGATCGGGGTCGATGGTCCTCGGTGTCTCATTTCAATATTTCCATAGGCCCTGGACTAAAAGGGACTTTGATCGAGATAAAAAGAATAGATAGCTTATATAACAAGGATATAAAGTAATATATCAGTGTTGGAAATTACTAATGAACAGTACTGTTTATAAATTTGTTTATTTTATTTATTTATTTTGCGTCTTTGTTTCACCAATTTGAGGAAAAGGTGGGGACCAGCTAAAGCTGCTATTAGGCCTAAACTCTTTCTACGTATAAGTGTTAGACCATAGCATTGGAATACAAAAGATAAAGAAATCTAAACTGAAAACTGAGAACTGAGAACTGAGAACTGAGAATTGAGAACTGAAAACTGAGAACTGAAAACTGAGAACTGGAAACTGAGAACTGAAAACTGAGAACTGAAAACTGAAAACTGAGAACTGAAAACTGAAAACTGAGAACTGAAAATTGAGAACTGAGAACTGAGAACTGAGAACTGAGAATTGAGAACTGAAAACTGAGAACTGAAAACTGAGAACTGAAAACTGAGAACTGGAAACTGAGAACTGAAAACTGAGAACTGAAAACTGAAAACTGAGAACTGAAAACTGAAAACTGAGAACTGAAAATTGAGAACTGAAAACTGAGAACTGAGAACTGAGAACTGAGAATTGAGAACTGAAAACTGAGAACTGAAAACTGAGAACTGAAAACTGAGAACTGAGAACTGAAAACTGAGAACTGGAAACTGAGAACTGAAAACTGAGAACTGAAAACTGAAAACTGAGAACTGAAAACTGAGAACTGAGAACTGAGAACTGAGAACTGAGAACTGAGAATTGAGAACTGAAAACTGAGAACTAAAAACTGAGAACTGAAAACTGAGAACTGAAAACTGAGAACTGAAAACTGAGAACTGAAAACTGAGAACTGAGAACTGAGAACTGAAAACTGAGAACTGAAAACTGAGAACTGAAAACTCAAAACTCAAAACTGAAAACTGAAAACTAAAACAAAAACTAAGTCGTAAAATGAATTTGCGGTGGTGATAAAAGTAAACTTATAATCGAGTGATCTAAACATTTAATCAGCACTTAACTTAACATCTAAAGAGCCCGAGAGGAATCTTCTCCGCCTCATTTAACTCCTTCATTCCAATAGTAGTTCCCTTCCCAATAAACAGCGGTTTCTCTATCCCTTTTCACATCCTTCGCCCCATCGACCTACGAGCACAGAAGCTTTCCAATCAAACACAGCACCGTACATCCTGTGTGTCGATAGAGAGCACCCGAGTATCTCTTCGAGGAACATCTCGAAGAAGAGGCACTGCAGGCAAAGCGTAGGGAGGAAAGGAAAACGTAGCGCAGTGAATGCGAGGGGAAAAGGAGGAAAGCTAATGCAGCAGGTGACAAATAGTAATAAACAGGTGTCGAGGACGGGGAAGCATCAGCCGTGGAGGTGAAGCGGACTGGAATCGAGAGAGTAGCGGGAGAGGATCCCTTCGTGATTAATGAAATGCATTAACTCCCGCAGAAAATGGAGGGGAAACGTAACGGAGGGAGGAATTGAGAAACGTGTCACGGTCTGGTTCGTCCTGTTGGGCCGAGTACTCGATTTCGGCAGCGGTTCCACGGCAATGAATTTTCGAATTTCCGCTACGCGGCGCAGAAACAGGAAGCCCGCGCGCGAATTCTCGCGACATCGATCTATCGCGGCCGCGCGCGATTTTTGTCGAGCCCTCTCTTCCGCGAATCCCGTCCTGCCGAGATTTTCGAGCTTTCCCGTCATGTCCCCGGTATCTTCTCTTTTCCCCGGTGACCGATCACGGCGTCGAGAGAGTCACGCGTAGCTGAATAACGGTGCGACTGAAAAGAAACGCGGTTGAAAGCCGCCGAGAAAAGGGGAACATGTCTGAAGAAGGTAGTGGAAGAGAAAACGCGTGCTCAAAATTAGCGGAGGTTCCACGCAGTGGAAACGGATTTCTAACTATGTTACGCGAGATAGGGTCCTCGCGCTGAATACTAATAATGTGGAACGAGCTTCGAAGATAAAGCCGGCGTCGCGTAAAATAATGCTCGGGCGTAATTCTTTCGGCGTGGCAGATTTATTGTGACGTTATTTAATCCACGTTTGTGTCGTAGCTTCGTGGTGGATGGTCGAATTCGACCCGTTCCCCGATTTACACTCGATCTAATCATAAATGACGCTGCTAGTTATCCATATCGTCCATTCTAATCCAGCACGCGCGGCAAGTCCTACGTCAATTTATTAATCCATTAAAAGCACATTCCACCACGAAACTCGCAACCTTTGAATCACGATCCGCCGACCATAGAGTCTCATTAATCACAACACTTTCGCTCCCTTTCCCTTTGATTCGCGGGACAGTTGATATTTCTCCGTCGTCGAGCTTTCTCCTTATTATTTATCATCCCTCTGCAGCCCCTCGCTCGGCTCTTAGCCGCGAAAAGAAGGGAATCGGGACGCGCGATAAATAAAAATAAACGCGGGGGAACACGCATTGAGGGTAACGCGAACGTGGTCTAAGATAGAGAAACGGGGATGAAAAGGAGCGTCTGAACGGGGTGTATAGCGGGATAGTGGGGTGCGGGGGGAGGAAGTGGTACTCGCGGATAAAAGGTTGACAGCTCTCCTGCTGCTCTGTGCCCCTCCAAGCAACCTGAATGGCGTCCTAAAAATGTTCCCCCGCGTTGGAAGACGAGAACAAGCAGGGGGCTGAGGAGGGGGTGGCTGACGGGGGTCGCGCATTTATCCCCCGTGTCAGGCCACCATTTGCTGGCACGCTCGCTCCTCCTTAATGTCACGGGCTCGATACGAGAAATAGCCGGCTCGCGTCGCGACGTCGCGACGGATACAACCTCTTACGAGCGGAGAAGCTTTTTCAACGGCGCAGCACATTCGAAGCTCGTCCGAGTGCGGGGGATGATTTTTATTAAGGCTCGATTAACGACGCCTTCAGCGAGACGCTGTCGCGTTCGTTTCACGTAGCGCGCCCTGACTTTACGATTAATCGTACCACCGAGTGACCCATTCAGGGGGCGCGTAACGAGGAGAAGCCTCGCGTCCAAATGGAAAAACGTATCGCGACGTGCCGCACCGTTTCCATTTCAACGCTAACATCCACAAGACTTGCTGGATCCGTCCTAACAGACTATTTTACAACCGTGAATCGCGTTTGTCTGGGGTGCCGTCGGTTTTCCGCATCGCTTCCGGTTTAGCTCACGGGCGAGCGAGCTTCAGGGAAGAATTGCAATCGCCCCTCGTCGAGTGTATTCAATTTCTTCGACGGCTCGAACCGCCACCCCTATCGATTATCCGTGCCAACGGAACAATAATGCACATCTCCGGGGGCTGCCTTTACGAGCTACCTCGTCAATCGAATCGTTAAGTCTCCACGGGAATAACAGAACGGCACCCCTTGCAACAGAACGACGAGCGGCGTCAGTTTGTTATTGGCCACGTCGCGACACACCTGGCCGAGATTTGCAGTACAGGAAACATTTATTGCGTTGCTGGAATATTCAGCGCGATCTCACTTCCACCTCATTTAGTTTTAGCATTCGGAAAACACTTCTGTTCTTGAAACTACTCGGTTGAAATAAGTTGGATACTAACTACTTAGGTACTTGACAATCAATGATTGTTTCATTAGGGTGGCCCTTATTTTCAACCTGCGATTGCTTTTACTCTCACCCCCTATTACGGTTCTATTTCATAAAAAAATAGTCCCTGAAAAAGTTTATTGCAATCGGACAACAGGAAAGTGTGCCGACCAGTCCTTATGATTAGAATTCATCAATTGTTTGAATTTGAAGAATTTCTCAAAAATGGTAAGTTCTATCGCAATGTTGTTCAAATAACATTGAAAGAGCATTCAATTTTCTATAATTACTGTATACATAATTTTTTTCGTGCTTCCACCGTTTTTTTGATAATAGCGTTTGAATATAGAGACTTCGGGCGTCCCACCTGTGCGACGTGACGTTATTGTCTATACGCGCAAGGCGCGGACCTCTCTATATTCAAACGCTGTTATCTAAAAAATGGTAGGATGCACAAAAAAATTATATATACAGTAATTGTAGAAAATTAAATGCTCTTTCAATGTTATTTGAACAAAATTTCGATAGGACTTACCATTTTTGAGAAATTCTTCAAATTCGAACAATTGATGAATCTAATCTTCAAGGTCTCGTCGGCACCCTTTCGTATTGTCCGATTGCAATAAGCTTTTTCAAGGACTATTTTTTTATCAAATGGCACCCTTCTAGGGGGTGAGAGCAAAGAAAAACAAAAAAGATAAAAACCCGTATAAATAAAGGCCACCCTATTGTTTCATAACACGGGGGTGCGATAAATATTTTCAGTAACGTACTAAAAACGCAAATCACCCCTAGACGTGTGACAGCGGTAATGAACGACCCTGCATCGAGAGGAGTTGTTGCTTCGAGCACATTCCCGCCGCACCAGTCCTCGAGAAGCACTCGAAAAAGAGTCCCCCATTGCCGCAAACATACCGTGCGACTCATGATTCGTGACGTTTCTCGCCGGCAATTTGCCCCGCGAACCGTGAAACGGGCGAAAGAGCGGGCTCGAGTATCGTTTCGAGACGTGACTCGCGATCGTTTGACAGTCCATTCGTGTGGAGTGATACAGAAAGAGGGAGAAGCACCTTTCGAGGCTGGCGGTCTTGTCAGGAACCGTTGATCACTGATCGCGAGCGGGCGAGGAAATTAAGTGTGCCTGCTTGTCGGAACGAATGAAATTCGCGGCGCAAGGGACGTGTGGCTCGAAGGTGCTACGTGTTCTGACGAAAGGAATTTGTTTTTTATGCGCAGGCGACGAAGCACCGGTACGTCACCTGTCCCTGAAGAGTCTCCTTCCGGAGACGAACGGTTACATGACTTACGAGGGTAGCACGACTCATCCTGGCTGTTGGGAAACGGCGGTATGGCTGATCCTCAACAAGCCCATCTACGTTACCGCGCGAGAAGTAAGTGCTAACCCCTTCTATCCACCCCTCGATTTATTATTCAGATCCTTCTGGCTTTTATTACCTTCTTCGCCGCATCCAACCCCCGGTCAATTTGTCGATGCTCTCGCTTTACCATCCACGATGAAGTTGCTTGCTGTTCTTGCATAATCTCCATACTAGCTACTATAGACTGCTGGATATACCAGCAGCATCGACGAGCCACGATAGACAGGATTATGCAAAAACTATTGACATTTTTTGCATATTTTTATAGAAATTCGAAGGTGTTGATCTTGGAATTCGATTTAATGGTCTGGGGAAGCTTGTGGCGGAGTTATTAAGTTTATTAACGTGTAAAGTTACGAGCGGGTGTCGGTGGTATTTCTATATTCATAAGGAGCGTAGCGGTGATAAATTAAACGAGATAGCTTCTACTAAATTTGTAAGGTGCACGAGAACGTTGTTAGCCTAAGTGTATTATTTTGAAATTCAGTTGCCGGTCGAGCAATTCTCGTATTTACCTCCCTGCCATTACTTAACTCGCTCTGCTTTATGGTTAAATATTGAACGAGGGGAACGGGGATCGTTACAACGTAATCCTAATCCCATTTCCAGCTTTACGCACTAAGGAAACTAATGCAAGGTCCGGTCGCCACTCCGAAAGCTCCCTTGGGAAACAATTCGAGGCCGCTGCAGGATCTTCATTACAGGACTATACGGACGAACATCGATTTTCGCAAGGTGAATTGCCACTCTGCTTTCTTCCCTCCCCATTCCCGTGCAATGCTAATTTTTCATCGGCTAATGCGATTAGCTGCGGGAGCCGCGAGCACATTCAGCCGTATCACTGCCCAGATAGCTTCGTACATCCCAAGGACGTCCGTTTCATGTCCAGTTTATATCTGAACGTTCTACATTCATTTTGAAGACACTTAGGATATTCGCAAGATTTAAATTTCGGATGTTCTAGAATCGTCCGTCGCGAAAGTTCTGGGGATGTTCTCAAGACTTAAATTTCGAATGTTCTAGGAACGTCCGTCTCGTAAATCTTATAGATGTTCGAAAGGATGTTCCAGAAACATCAATCTTGTAAGTCTCGTGATTGCTTTGCACAACTACATTTCGAATGTTCCGAGAATATTCGGCTCGTAAGTCTTGTGAATGTTTAGAAGAACTATATTGCAAGTGTTCTAAGAACAACAATCTTGTAGGTTTTATAGATGATTAAGGTTAGGTTGCAAAATAGTTAAGGTAGACTCTCAGTACGCCTCGCCTCGGCGCAACTTCTTTTCGCACTCACATCTAGGCTCGCATCGCCTCGGGTTTTCCGTACCTGAAATTATCTGAGTTTGCCTCGGTTTATGTGTTTGGTTAGTTGCTCACAAAACCTCTTCCTGTATATTCGTCAATTCAGTAGGCTCACATTAAGTCTCGCCTCGAGTTTCTTCCTCAAAATAGTCTCGAGGAAGAATCCGCGACTCAGAGTGTGAGCCAAATTGTCAAATTACAATAAGAAAAGCATTGGAAGAATAAATTGCGCCGAGGCGAGGCGAGGCGTAGTGAGAGTCTGCATTTATGACTGAACCTCGTCTTTGCGTTATTTTTTCTTTTCATTGTTTCTCTTTACTTCTTAATCCTATTTTCGTGATGTGCAATAAAGACACTTAATTAAAACGCTGGAATGTTCCCAGGTAGCACATAACATCTCAAAGACGTCTATCTTAAGAAAATTGTAAAATTATAAGGAATGAGTCTAGAAGTTGGATGATGATATTCTGTAGAATATTTCGGATCAATGTACATTTTGTTTAACAATTAATGATAAGTGTATACTTAGAAATTCAAAGTTTCTACAAGGAAGTGTCTTGGGTAGTTGCGAAAAGCGTTTGCTTCGTAAACTGGAAGTCCTGAGTTCAATTCCCGTCACCGCCAAATATCTTTTTCTTAATATCCTAACCCAGACCTGATATAAACGTCCTCAAGACGCTTTTAACTTTACTTTCAGACATTCGAAAAATGTTCCAAGAATGTTGACACACACGTCCTCAGAACGTCTGCCACTTTGTAAATATGAGATTTCTTCCTACGACATTTAAAGAGCTTAACGAAGACATACAGAGGACATGTGGCCCTTTTCGGGACATACTCCAAAAGTACAGTACGTCCGAAACGGACGTTCTTCCGACGTACATAAGATATCTCCGTGCTATTTGGATCGCAAGAAAACTATTATAGAAAAGTCGGTTTGCAGAACAACGTTTACGCAAAGCGCATATCAATGTAACCTTATCGTACGTAGAAAAATAACCATCAAACCGAAAGATGTAGAAAAATAATCGCGATTACCGAAACGAAAAGATATCCCCCAAAATAGGCAGAATTTCAGTAGTGCGTACAGAGGATTAATCAGACATGCATGTATCTTTCTGTCGACAGCGGCCAGACTCCAAGTGCCCGTCGATGGCGCAGGACATGCACTATAGAGGTAACCCAGGACATTACCCAGGCTCTAGGAGCCCCCGAACTTCCTACCACCTCGCGAAGGGATCGCCTCGATGAGAATCTGAAAAGATGACTTTTTCTTTCCAGCCAACACGTGGCAGGACGATGGCTCCCTCTCGCACAACATGGACTCGCACAACATAGTCTGAATCGATGGCAAGCCTCACGGCCACGGCTAGCAGACGTTTCCCGGCTGAGGCGGAACAGTGCGATTATCTGCCATGGGAAAACAAAGACGAATCGAGTAGGCTTAAAACAAAACGGTTCGCGGTTCGGGGTGCTCGATTCGTCCAGTGGCAATTTAGAAACGAGCAACGGCGCGAGGTTCACCCTGTCGAGGCACGATCGGCTTCCTCGCCGAACGACTGATTTCGGGACAGAGATGAAAACGGACATTACGACTCGGTTCGTTCGCAGCCGTGACGGGAGTGCGTTTCCTCGGACGAGCAACGATTAGAACGGAGGAGCGATCGACAGAGCTTCGCGTGCTTCTATAGGATAACGATTTCTGTTGGTCCAATGGACGAGAGAACTCAGGAGCAGAGAAAGACGGGCACGGGTTCCGACGCCGATTTCCACCGCTCCTCGATCCTCGAAGGAATGATAAGTGTATCCCCGTGCGACGGGGATTTGTATTTGCCACGCGAATACATTTAGGAAACCGTTCCCGTCATTCTTTCGGCGCCGCGGGAAGGACGAATGGATGTAACCGTGGCAAAATGTACCGTTCAACGACCAGCGTTCCCCGAGACATTCTCAGGCGTCGCGGAGGTAATTAATTGATTAACCCTTTGCTCCCCGTAATCATTCCTCCGTCGCGTTTCGGCGGTAGTACTCGATTCGATTCGGACGAGAAATTTCAGGGGCACTGTTGCAAGATGTTTCGAGAAACAGCTCGGTTCGTTCTTCGTATGAGAATCTAACAGAAATCACGTCCCTGTCGCCGTAGGCATAAAGGAATAAGAACAATGCTCGTTTCGCTTCTATAAAAATCGTGCGAAGTAAACGATGATCGTGTTCCTCGGAATGCCACGTGGGCGCGAATCGTCGAATCACTTGACAGATTTTTGTCAATTATTCTGTAGCCGGTATACGTAAACGGGGAGGGGGTGGAGGCGTGCGAACGTGGCAGGGCGGACGAACATGGGCGAAAGAGGGTCGCGATACAGGGACAGCGGGATTTCACGAACGATTCCCTAGGCGGAACGAGCGATTTCTGCGAAAAATAGCTCGATGGTTTAGGGGGTTGGAACGGAGAGATGGAGAAGTGGTGGACGGGGCAAGGGAAATAGAATAAAGAGTCGTGCGCTAGACCAACCGATCGCGAAAAATATTGGGTTGTTCGTAGCTTAGCCGATGGACGAATGATCCAGCGCTTTTGTATATAAACAGAGACACACACAGAGACACAGACACAGACACGAGAAATAAAAACGAAAATGGAAAAATCCCGTAAAAAGGGAACTACTACCGAATAGGATTAAGCAGATTCAGAGGACATTTAGGGAGGCATGTGCAGAGTGTGTATAGAGACTAACGTTGTATCATACGAAAGTGAACGTTTAACGATTGTGGTTAATGAATAACGATAATAATAAACGCAACGTTATATTGTATGATAGCAGTCTTCGCGTACTTATCCTGTCTTCTTGCTTTTCTTTTGCTGTTTTAGGGGGACGTTTCTTCAAATAATTGTTTCGTTGAACGAACTGTAAGACATCGAAACGAACTTAAGGGGTTATTCCTTACTTAGTCAGACGGACCGAAAAGAGGCGAATGTTCGTGATTTTTTTTAAAAAAACGGAAGCATATATTTTTACAGAAATTTTTGCACGTAAAATAGCACACATTTAAAGAACATTTAAAGGACATTTAAAGAACATTTAAAGAACATTTAAAGAACATTTAAAGAATATTTAAAGAACATTTAAAGAACATTTAAAGAACATTTAAAGAACATTTAAAGAACATTTAGAGAACATTTAACATTTAAAGAACATTTGGTAATTTTTTCGCAGAAAAATATTTACGTTTATAATAAAGTATCAACCGACATCCAAGAAGCCTTTTAAAAAAATTGGTTTTGCGGTGAGCACTGCCATTCGGAACTAGATTATCCAAAATCAAAACTCCCAAAAGATTTCATTAGAAAATTAATGTATCTCTGATTAACGGACGCCTGACTAGGTATAACCCCTTAAATATTTTGTGCCAGTCAGTTAATTGGAAAATTGATGATTATTGAGATTAAACATGAGATTATATTTGATTTGCAACTGAGCTTGGATCAAGTATTTCTCTTTCAAGATCAGTGGCTATCTCATTCCTTGTGGAGCTCTATATTTTCACCGAACGAAGACTTCCAGCACCCTCCGAGCTTTTCAATTTCTTCGGTAAAAATCTTTCTTTTCAAGGGTCCGTTTCATTTCGCCTTTACTCGACGATAAAGATTCGAAGACTTCCATGCGTAGATCTGTACGCAGGTCGTATTTGCTTCCGGGATGCGTCGACCGATCAGGACACCGTCGAATTTACGAGTTGGTTCGGGTCGTTGGACGTTTAAATAATTATTCGAAGAAACGGACTATCCCCGGAGTGGTTTCTTTATCGAGGACGAAGCCCGTGGGACGAGCGAGCGGCCAGGCGTGATCGAAAAATCCCGGTACATTGACAAATTGTCTGGACGAAATTGGGTCGCGCGACGGGCAAAGTTCGCGCTTCGTCCTGAGACCGCGCGCCTCATCCTTCATTAATTATCCCTCCTGGTCGCAGGGACGAACTTTCGACGATACTCCCCCGGGGACCACGGTAAGTGAATTTCATTTTCCACATTTGCGTCGCGGAAATTTTCGCGCCGACAGGTGCGCGAAAGTTTTCCGCGCCCGCCCGAAGTTGGGGTCGTTTCGATACACGCTGGCTCGGCCTTCAATTACCCTTACGACTCTACGCTACAATTCCGCGGCAAGTGTAAAACGTGAAATTGTATAATAGCGTGTGCTTTGTACTCTGCGGGCCTACGAAGCATTTACGGCTCCAAGCAACGGACAATTTAAACGCCACCGAGTACTTATCGCTTATCTGTTATTGGAAATGCAAGGCAGCGGGTTGATAATGCACCGCGTGCTCGAAAATAGTCGACGCGTGTCTAAACGCGACAATTACCACGGAGCAGCATCGGCTAATTGACAGGCGATAGATAAAACGTCGCGGTTCGATCGGTAGTGTCCAACGGCCTCGGGCATGTTAATACAGCGTGTGTCAGACGTTGCCCACGTCCCGATAAGTCCGTCGAGTTTGCCTGACGTTAACTATTCTCCGCGGATTCGTCCCAGAGCACGTCGCAAATTGAATATTTGGTTGTTTCGTTTGTCACAACTGTCGAGCGAACTCGAGCAACGCTGACGCAGCCGGCGACGACGCTCCTGTCACTTGCGGGACCACTGTCGCGTCACGGGCGCTTATTCCCACGTCTCTAATGTCGATCGACTTCCTGTTTCCCTTGCGGCAACACTGTTCCAGTACAATTTCCTAATTTGGCACGATTTTTCTTTGGGTATAAATAGAGGAATCGATGGAAGCTATTAGATATTTTGAAATTGAAATATTGAACCGCGTCTCTGGGCACGAGAGTGGCCCATATTTTCAACTTCTGATTTCTTTTGCTCTCACATCCCAAAATAGTTCTATTTCATAAAGTAATAGTCCCTGAAAAAGTTTATTGCAATGAACCACCAGGAAAGGGTGCCGACCAGGCCTAAAGTTTGGAATTCATCAATGGTTTGAATTTGAAGAATTTCTCAAAAATGGTAAGCCCTATCGAAATTTTGTTCAAATAAAATTGAAAGAGCATTCAATTTTCTACAATTATTGTATATACAATTTTTTCGTGCTTCCAACCATTTTTTAGATAATAGCGTTTGAATATGCGCGTATAGACAATACGTCACGCCGCACAGGTGGGACGCCCAAAGTCTCTGTATTCAAACTCTATTATCTAAAAAATGGTTGGAAGCACGAAAAACTTACATATACAGTAATTGTAGAAAATTGAATGCTCTTCTAATATTATTTGAACAAAATTTCGATAGGGCTTACCATTTTTGAGGAAATTTTATAAATCCAAACTATTGATGAATTCTAAACTTTAAGACCTGGTCGGCACCCTTTCCAGTTGTCCGATTGCAATAAACTTTTTCAGGAACTATTTTTTATCAAATGGAACTGTTCTAGGGGATGAGAGTAAAGAAACACAAAAAAATCGACACAAATAAATAAGGTCCAGCCTACTGGGCACAGAGTGTGTTTCGATTACTTCCCTTTGTTCTCAAAACATATACATTTCAAGTGTTAGGTATATCATGGAAGCACAAATGTGGCAGAGCCGACACAAATTTGCGGAATATTTAACCCTTCAATCGATTGCTCCACAGCTGCTGCAACAAAATGTAAATTAACACGTTCCGCACACTTCTGATCGTCCCGTAAAAATGCACTGGATCGTGTGCAAAGATGAATCTGTCCATCACCCGTACACGAGTATCCCACATGCATCGATGAATGTACCAACGCGTCAATCCTGATCTCTGACGACTGAAAACGTCGCTAATCTCAACATTCAATACTAACAAAAATCAACAACGATAATAACTGAACGGAATATGAATCAACTGCATAAAGAAAGTCATCAAGCAGTTGGAAAATAGCCATCCATACATAAAACCACTTTATTTTCGCACTTGCCACACATCGCTTTGCTCGAAAATCAAAAGGATCGGCTATCGAGGATCATTGGAACAGTAGATCGATGCGTCAGACAGTGGAGTGTCACTCAGCATATGCAAAGCAGCGAGCAGTGGGATCCACTGGGCGTCAGTAATTACGTTGACCTCGTCTAGCGGAGCAAAGAGTTTCGAAGCAGCCGAGAGGGAAGGTCGAGGATGTGCTGAGTGGCGAAGTCGCGCGCGCAAGAGGTAAGAGGATGAACGAGATATGCTTACGAAGCTTAGCAGTCTCCCGCGAGACAGAGAGGGCCGTCTAACCGAAGGGTATATCTGGCGCAGAGAGGAAGAGAAAGACGCGCAAGGGGAAGAAGTAAGAGGCGGCGGTCGGTTCGAAGAGGGCGGAGAAGAGGCCCTTCGCGCTCTTTTATGGAAATTAAGGATGTGATTTCGGTTCCCGCGAGAACAAGCTTCATCCAGCTACGCTCCTCTCTCGCCTCCTCCATTCTGGCCACCCCATCGAGGCCTCTTCGTGCCCCAGCGGCTGGCCATTTTTTATAAAGCACTCTGCCGACTTGTCCCGTCGATTCCCGAGAAATTGTAAATCGATTTCTGTCTTCGACGGCGAATGCTCCGGCTCGATGAAAGTTTCAAGCGCGCCTCCAAGCGTTTCGCCACTCACTCGCTAAAATCACCGACTACTCCTCTATTTAGCTTATTCTTCAGTTTGAAAATTGTTTTGAGACTTGACAAAATTATTCATAGGTCATTAGACTATTAATTATAAATTCCAATGGATCGTGGTTTCCTCGATCGACTACTTCGTCGGAGCAACGACGCCCTCGTGAGCGAATGGCATCGACGGAAAAGAGGACAGCAAAGCCTTTCAGACCCTTCCAGAGTCGAACTGTTCGAACGTGGTAAGTCTGTTATGGAGGCTTGGTCCCTTTCGGGTCTGCTGGAGAATCGTTTTCCAGGCGGCCATTGTGGCAGGTAAGCCGATTCCTCGTTGTCGAATAGAAACGACGATTTGGTATCCTGCGATGTACACGCCGGGGCATTGCGGGCTTCGTGGGGATACCGGGGATCTAAATCACGTCCCTGCATTATGCTGCCTGTATCGGTAAGAGGAAGAATGGTGGTGTCTTTGTTCTCCTTCGTGCTCCCGCCAGCAAAGCTGCACGAAGGAGCTTCCACTTTTTCGAGCGACGATCACGGAGTCCAGCTAAATGGAAGATGGTGAACGAGAAACGTAGAGTACTCTTTCCTTCGAGCAACCCCCCTGTTAAATTCAAACATTCTCTATTGATGCCAAACACGAGGCTAAAGTAAAAGTAACTCTTCGTAGAAGTCCTCTTCATCCTCATCGTCAACGAATTTACCATAACAACACCAAGGATGCGAAAGCTCGTCGATCGATTTCCAATAAATCCAACGTCTTAATTCTCCCTAAAATCATGGGCGAGGTGGAACAGGGTAAGTGGTTAGGGGTGGAACATCCACGACAAGAAGAATATCCCGCGTCTGTAGGAGCAACGGTAAAACTTATCACCCTCGTCGTCCTTTACACCCGATAGACGTGGCCTGGTCTGAGCTGGAAGACGAAGGACGATTGGTCCATCGCCGCCGGTTGCGTGGAAGGGGATGGCCGATCATGACTCCACAACGCGGCGAGGAATTATGGATACCATTATACGGGGGAAAGATTAGAGGTCCTCGTAATATTTTTATTACCTCATTTCACACGTACAGAGCTGCACACGGACCTGGTCGGACACAAATTGCACCGGAGTAGATCGTATCGGAGGGGAGAGGGAGGGGGATGCCACCCCCTGCCCGCGTTAAGAAGAAATGAAGGAGCCCCGCGAAGAAAGTGTGGTCGGGGGCCAGACAAAAATCCAATTTCTCTCGTTTGCACCGGCAAAAACCGACCGATTAACCGCGGACCTCGTTGATCATACTGGATTAGATTCTCCTCGTTAATCGATTATCGACCAGCGCGGAAGAGGGTAGCCGGAAAAACCGTTGGCTGCTAGTTTCCGTTGTTCATTCGCGATATTGTCGGGCGACACGATCGTAATTGTTACATCGCGAGGGGATGCGAGGGGGAAAGTCTGCTTTGTAAAATTTTCGTTAGCTTGGAGTAGGTACTTAGGGGTTTTTGGTAGTGCTTTGATAAAACATGAACGTGTAGATTGTCGGGGTACGAATATGTGAATTTCGAGGGCTTAGGGTAAATTCATGAGGGACTCCACCCTTTTTGGTTGAGAGCCAGTAACAAATTTCGTTTCGTACCAATTAATAAGATTAATTTTTTGTTAAAATATACACACTTGTATAATACGGAAAAGAAAAAGAATTCTACACTTTTCTGATGCAACATCAAGAAAAATATAAAAAAAATTACAAGTTCCAGCTTCCTAATTTTTCTTTCTTACATATTTTTCTGTTATATTTTCACTCCCATAGTTGTTGCAGTGTGAGTACATTGTGCAAGACTCATACAGCCATTTTTGGTATGATGCTTTGATATTTCAAATTTTTGTACGTTTTCTACAGTCATCTTTGGATTTTATATTTATTTCCTCGGTATTCAAAAATGAAAAGGATCCTCATAAGGAAATCAAAACACTTATCACTTTATGTGGCGTTTCTCCTTATTTTCTGGGAGAAATCCCACATCTCTTTTAATGCTTCAAGAACACTACACGTCTAGTGGCAACCAAGCAAACACTGATTTGTTTTCCCAGATAAAAAAGCGAGACTATAAAAAAACACCACATATAAGTATAGTTTTATTTTTCCAATCCGAAGATTATAAAAGTGTGACGTTTCTCCCGAATTTACCCTACGATAGTTACGCTTCGAACGAAGGGTTGTACTGCCAGTATCGCGAAGCTTTGTTATTTCCAAATTCATTGTCCATGGTACTAGAGGCAACTGAAGTCGTAATGCTTAGAACACAGCGAGTTGCGCGCAGAGCGCGCGAATAAATTCGCTTCCGATCGCGAGTGAGGAAGGTGGTAGAGACACAGAGCCAGTGTTTCGCGTTAAAAGAGAACAGCGAAGACGCGTCAACGCGGAAAAGCATTGTAAAGTTTCGGTCGTTACACAGGTCCCGCCGCTTTATTGCGCTTTATGAAAAAGCACTATCCTGCCCGCATGTTTACGGCACTTTTATTACGAGAACAACTGTTCTTCGCCAGCCGAAAGCTACCGATAGTTCCACGGTTAAGCTTCTATTAACTTTCATGAAACTCCAGTTGCAAGTGCATTAACGCGGACCCGAGAATTTCGCGACACTCCCTCTGCCGAGTGACTTATCCCGTTTTGCAATACCAACAGCGACAGAATTAACATCATCTGCAGCAGTGAAGACCATCGATTGAGCCACTAATTGTTAAATGTGTCCATCAAAAAAGCACTCATGTCAATATAAAATTTTAAAATGCTTCCTATCGTGCGACTGCATTGCATCCCAGGGTAATGGAGCGTCAACTTGTCACGCTAAAAGAAGTCGGGTATTTTGAACTTAAAATATCGTATTGCATTCGATAGAATTTTAATCCATTTCCATTCGTACATCAACTAAAGCGTCCATCGTCATTGTCGGTGGTTGTCCGAGCAATATATAAATTGCTTCTGGACACCATAACGGTATGAAAAAATGGCCACGCGTAAATTTCGAATAATATAAAGCGTGGACGCGTGAGAATAGTTGTGGGAATATTTTTCGAGCGTGGCGAAGTAAAAATCTTTAAATAGAGCATGAGAACGAAAAATCAATCCGGGCGTTTATATCTCTTTTGCAGAGACGGCGAGCACGTTTTTGTTGCCCTGTGAAAATTTGATTGTTTTCTCTGTTTTTAAAGCGACAATTCGACGGGACCCGAGTATAGCACGCACTGTTGCTTAAAATATTCTGTCGAAATAGAGCAGGCGCTCGCGCGAAACCTTTCTCAATCAACCTATGGAATAAAAGTGTCAGAGACCGTGCACGGTCTTTGGCGCGAGCAATTCCGTTATTCACGAAAATTGAGCGATTTTATATGGGCCAGGGTCATTTCTAATTTAACGTCGCACGTACTATTCAGACCGTCACACGCGACGAGCCGCCTAGAGAAATAAAATATTAACAGGCCTCCCCCGTCGTACTGGCTTTTTATTTCTGCAGGATAGAAAGTTTATAGAGCTTGTATTTCGACAGCATTTCGTTTGCTTTCATAGAAATCGACTTCCCTGTGCGAGACTTAACTTGAAATTAGTAACGTGGTCGAAGCACAGCACGTTTGTGTATAAATCAGCTGTAACTTTACATCGCGTGTAGTTCGATAGTACCTAGTTTAATTGCGTTCGAATTAGTTTCTAGTTCCATAAATAACAAAGAACACTGGGGGTAGAAAAAGAATAGCAGCACAGGGGGAGAGGATTAAACAGTGGCGAGAGAGTCTCATGGAAGGTTCTCGCGGCGACTCCCCCGAAAATACTAGCAACTTCTGGGAAACAGAACTTCCCTGAAGGAGATGTGGAAAATGCGGGTCGAAAAGGGGTGCAAGGGAAGAGAAAGAAAAAGGAGGGGGATGAAGAAGCTTAGGGGGAAAGTTTTCAATTCACTTCGCCACTTGCGATCGACAAAGGGTGTCCCCTTTTCCTTTTCCCTATCGCTGGAACTTTCAGAACTGCCGTGTTTCCGGGCGGCTTGCAGTTCCCTGAATATTTTCCGAACAACAACGATTACTGCGGACACGTGTCGTGTCATTCTTTGTAATTCCTTGACGTGGCATTCCCCGCTCGTGGATCCCTAAAGTGTAATCCCGAAGATGAAAGAATCGCTCCTGTACTTCTCCATCTTTTTCAGTCTTCATGAAGCATATTTCGAAAAGTAGAAGTTTGCCTTCCGAGCTTGTAAAATCTCCAACTTGCGGAGAAATTCTGATCGCATAGAGGGAATATAAATTTGAACCGTTTTTAAGAGGACGAACTGGGGCGAGAGTTAAGAATCTTAAAAGCAAAGGTTGAAGTTCATATTTCTCGAGTTACCGTAGAATGTGTGTTTATTAATATAAAATGAGTTTCAGTATATATATGTGTCATGATTTACTAGACGATTTGACAATACGCTAATAATAGTTCAAATCAATCACGATAAATTGTAGAAAAGGTTTTCAAGTAGTAGAGGGTCGAATATAGTCAGACCTGTATCGTTGCCTATTTTTTCCCGTAACTTCGTTTACGTACATTATTTTGAAAATTGTTTCAGATAAAAGGTACACAGATTGGTCTGAACTTTCAAAACACGAATTCGAAATTTTTCTACCTCGCTATCCCGTGTATTTTTTGCATCAGGTTACCAATCGACTGTGTTGGAACAAAGATACCGGTGAATAAAACTCACCAGTCGAATGATCCAGTGCAGTGTTCGATTTTCTGCAGCACAAAGGGATCGAGGGAAATAATATTCCACAATGCTCGACCAGCAGAGCGGAGAGCTGCATACCTTAACGAGTCGGCGATCAACAATTTCACGGATTCGACAATGGTTAGAGGAAACTAATTTCCGCGGAATTTACAGATCGTTAGCGTGTACAAATGAATGTTGACGTGAAATTTTCATACATACGTCTCGAACGCTTTTGACCAGTAAATCCCGGTGAATTCGCAGCGATCGACAGTCCAGTGTTCACTTCCAATAATTAATTCGCTAAACACCGAAACCATTCGCCCGTTACAATGCAAAATATGTGACGCGACGGGATTCCTTGGAACGCAAAGTCCCCACTGTAAATGGCAGAAAGAGAGAGAGAGAGAGAGAGAGAGAGAGGAACAGAAGAGCGAATGAAAAAGTGATTGGAAGTCTTTGCGTCAGCGAGTCATAAATATTTCACGCGGCGTCGAGGTTTTAAAATACTTCCGTTTGTATGTTACTACGAGCTCTTCCGTGATTAGTTTTTGTTGGCGAGAAAATCCACCCGTGAAAATCGATAAGCCTGCGCGGCTCGGGGGCCTATATTTTCTGTCTGCTAAATTAAACACCAGGCAACTTACGATCCTCGTAGAACTTTACTCCCTACGATGTGGTAATTGTTCATTAAGAATACAACGACGTTCTGCTTTCGCGAGGACCGAAGAATGGGGAAGTTTGACAAAACACGAACTTCATTCGAAGCAAGTTCCACGGTGTTTTCGTCTGCCGGTGTGTTTTGCGAAAATAACGCCAAGTTCCACGATAGACTCAAACTGCTCGGAAACTTCCTCGTCATATATTCCGACCACTGGATATCCATGCATCTGGACATCTAGACACACGAACCCCTGAACGATCATACTCAAGCAGGAATAATTATAAAAATTCCTATTCCGCGTCGCCATACTAAAAGCCGAAGGAAAATGAAAGATTCACAGCGAAGAAGCACGGCACTCCCTCGTCTCATGTTCGTTCGATGCGTCGCTGTTTATCCTCCGCTGAATTTCACAGCTTTCTTCCCAGCGCCCCAGGGAGACCGAACTCTATTTACTCTTCGTTACAGAGTAATAAGGGGCGAATTAATAAACAGGAAGGCAGTTGCAAAGACAAACTTGCCAGGGCTGAGAACGACACTGCTGACATTCACGAAGGAATTTCAATTACTGATCCAGAAACGTTTATACCCCATCCGCGCCGATTGCATAATACGAACACGGGCCTTTTGAAATCGCGAACGTTCCGGAATAATGGAATTTTGAAAGGAACGGTCGCTGAACACGTTTATCTTCGTGAAACACCACGGAGTGTTAAGAAGAACCGTGTGGGGGCTGCAGATAGTTCACCGAAGAGTAACGTCGACGGCTCTCGAATATCGGGAGAGGCGGGACGCATAAATTACGCAACGTGGCCCCCTTGATTCGCAGGTGTTTAAGGCGGCTAATGGAAATTTAATGCGCGCTCCCCGCGGTAATAATAAATAACCCCGGACGATAAGGCGGCCGATAAGGGTGCCAATGAGTCGAAGCATCCAGGTTACGGGATGAAGAGGCAGGAATGGCGGGCTCGATAGAGAGGCTTTCAGCTTTCAGCCCCGTCCATCGGTACACACCGGTCGTCTTTCGGCCCCCGAGGCGAACGACAAACGAAGATAACTCGAATAAATGTAAAGGGGAACGGCTGACTTTTCTCTCTAAGTGAAAATCGATGGAGTTTTATTGTGTGTCGAGGCATCCGAGCGGGGCCGCCTTGGCGAAAACTTGCCGACCCGCCTACCCTCCTACGAGTCTCATTCAGTTAGGTCTCCCTTTCAGCCTCGCCGCTCTGAAAATGATCGAAATTCGATAATAGTCCGAGGGGCTGAATAATTTCGCGCTATTAGGCGCTTTTCTCTTCGCCCCTCGTACCAATACTCTTTGCTATCACGTGGTTGTTATTAAGTCGGCGATTCTCGCCACGGAGATCCTTGGTGATTGGTGAAATGTGTAAGGGTAAGTTGAGGACAGTTGGCCCATCTAACATATGAGGCTATTGGAACTAACCCTGATATTATTTATTTTATCAGAATAAACCTAATATGTTCAGAATTTTATGTTGATTCAAAAATGAGTGGTAGATAGTTGCTTTAAAACAATATTTGCTGAAAATTGGGGTGAAAATTGAAGTCGTGACTTTTGGCCATCTCTTCCAAGGTGCGATGAGAAATGATCCTCGCCGTTAGGAGAGATGGCACGTGTCTTTCGGAGCAATGATCCACGGAATCATTCATGGAAAAATAAGAAAGAGGAAAGCAAAATTATTTACAACTACAGGTTTATTGAAATTTTATTGGTTTACGCTAAACAAGTATAGAACACATTAAATAAAACGTGTACTACGTACTGGCGTTTAGCAAAGTGAATACAAAAGTAAACAAATAAAATAAATAAACAAAAACTTTATTTTAATATTTGTAAAGATGAAACTTTTCTGAAACTTTTTAATGGGTTCTATTTTAAACATGGACCGTGGAACTTTTTTAAAAATGTTGTCACATTATAAGTTTCCATGAGAACTGATAAAGAAAAAGTTCTTAAAAATAAAGGTTCTAGTTAGAATGAAACTTATAAAATATAAAAATTAAAATTTCTGTAACAGGAACACATATTTTGTTTATCAATATTAAAAAATTTCTCAATCATTGTCACAAATATTCAATACTCTTCAATGAATATTACTTCAACAATAATCAATAATTATTACAGTTAAATTGATATTCTGAATGTGTTATTTATTTGTAATATTTACCTACGTAGATAATTTACTTGCGTAGATAATATCTACGCAGATATTATAGAATTTGTGTGTATTTTGGTTCATGTAGGTTATACAAAAAAATTATTTAGGTATTATTCTTGACAAGTTCTCTTTTCCGTTCAATACTTCTTATGAAACTATTATTTTCCTTATCTCATGGAACCTTTTTTAATAAATATTCTAATATAACTATTTCCATGGAACTTTTATTATGTAGGATCTAAAATGTCTGTTCCATAAGAACACTTTCTAAAAAAATTGCTAAGGATAACATTTCTTTCAATAAAAAATCCACAGGAACAGATCATTTTCTTAAACGAAACATATAAATTCTAATAGAACATTTTTAAAAATAAGAGTTCCAGAACTTTTTCGATCTCTACTTAAAAGTATATCGTAAATACGATTCTGTACATTACTGTTTTATAAAAAAAAAATGTTAAATGTAACCGCAACTTACTTTTATGGTGTTGACAAGTAAACACAGAAGCAAGCGAAATGTAGCAATTCCTTCAACTGTTTGGCTTCCTGGTCTCCACTTTAACGTATTTTTACGTATACAGTAACGACTACTCACCTCAACTTACCCTTGTAGGAAATAAGGGTGGAGCACAGGGTCTTCAAGAATGTTTAGAGGTGTGGTTTGACGAGGAGAATTCCCTCGAAAGTCGCGACGCCGTGGGACACCATCTTTTTCAAGTTCGGGCAAAGATGTTGAAGTTCGAGGGTGAGAGACGCGGGCAATATTCATGCAACGCCCGATGTGTGAATTTTACATTTCAATCGAACTGAACTCCAGCACACGGGAACGCATTCCTACATTTTCGCAAGCCAACAAACGTCGTAACTTTCGCGTAAAGCAACACCGGTTACCTGCCGTCGCTCGAAAATAATGGTAAAACTGTTTCCCAGCTGGAAACTCATTCGGAATACCGCTAACTGGCTGACCAATTAAAACAACCGTGAATTCGTGTACCTTGGGACGATTACGAGAAAAAGATCTACCCTGTGAATTATGCGAGATTGATAGAGAGCTGGAACATAATTAACGAACGAACTGAAACATTTTATAAAACGCCTCTAATTCACTGTAATTTACATTTAATACTTCGCTTCTGGCGAACGAGTGGACAAGCCACTCGCGACAAAATGTTTACTAGGGACATAAAAGCGTGCAGCTTTTACGGATTGATTTTTTCAGAATATGTTTCGCGTAATGGATTGAAAGGGTAAAAAAGCTTGACGCTTCGCGGTAGTTGGCACGAGTTATAAATCTACAAATGATTTAACGCGGGGCTCGAATGGTATTAATAACGTTAACGGTTAACGGAGTTCGCACTTGGAGGATTCGGGGGATGAGAACGGGAAAAGAGAAGTTTATTATCGAAAGACGATCGGCTGACCGAAACATCAGAACTGCCAGATACTTCTGGCAGAGTTTATAAAGAAAAAAGGGGCTCCTTTGGAGGCTGTAAAAATTTTACGATGGCCACGTTATTTCGTGCAGTGGTCTTTATTTACCCGTAAAAGTTTCATGGTGTTATCACACTTCGCTGCTCGTACCACAGGGACGAATTGTTTCATTGGTAAGTGCTCGGGCATTTTTACGGGCTCTACCCCTTCGGTCTTCCCCCAGAATGAAAAGAGAAAATTATTTCATAGAAATTATTCTCCCTCCCTTTCACCGTGCATTTAATTCTGGCAATCCGGAGAAAAGTCTGACGAGGATTAATCGAAGTAAAGTAAATCTTGAGTGTACTCCTTTTGCCAAAGACTGCTTTATTGTAAAGATTCTTGATTTGCATAGTCTGAAAATAATATGTGTCATTATTTTCAAGACATTTCTCAAGGAATAAATTTGTTGTGAAAAATGTGTTGCTTGTCTGCGATAGAAGCAGCACAACTGGAAGACTACTTAGCTTTTCGAGTGTTCCACCAGCTGCGTTTTACAATTTCTTCTTCGCCGAAACGTGAAATTACTTCGGTGGCCGTTGTGATACGTTTCGATTCGTGCAAAGCAATCTGACTACAAGTATTCAGGCTGTTTGACGTATTCGAACCGTACTCGGTATTCACGTCCACGCTATGTCAGCGATCCCTCGATTCCGTTAGGCATCGCGCGATCGAGGCATCCGAAATCTCTGAAACATCCTGCGGTGGGACTCACTGAACTGGACTATAAGCTGAGATATCGTCTAAGAGAACACAGACGCGGTGAATTTTCTTACAATTACAGATATTAGGGTAAACTTTCTTAATTCGTACCTGCGCCTAAATCGTACTTCTGCTGTTTCTTTTAAACTAAGACAGTCACAGGAGCTCCTAATTGTAGCAAGTGTAAACAGCCGTTAGCCATAGGCCATTCACAAAACCGAGTCACCATGCAATCACTCCATGAAAGAAATATAAAAAAAGTACGTTTTACGAGTACTTTCTTAAAAATTATATTTCTGTGTGAGCTATGTCTACTTGCAAGTTTATTCCTTCTTTTTACACCGATGAACAGTGTCTTATATTTTAACACGGTAAATTTGAATTCAAGTTAACCTATGTGCCTATTTCATACCATCGCGTGTACCTAAGGTTATATTGTACTGAGAAAAAAACTTGAATGAGGCTAAAAAGAGAACCGTAACCAGACATTTAACCGGAACAGCAAAGAAAACTAGTAAGGTGAAGAATAACACCAAAATCGATACACAGAAGGACAGAAAGAAGAAAAAGAAAGGCAAAAAATGAAAGCTAGTAGGTACTGTAAAATGTGTAATTAAATCTGAATGTATGAAGTAGGATGGTACGATTTAGATATATTAAGGGGGGAAGCCTATTCTTTGGACTAAAAACATAGCAAAATTTGGGATTTTTTTTTTAAGAAACCTGCGATTCGATTTATCTGAAATTTGGACCATGTTTTGATGCATCTTTGAGGAAGTTACAGTTTTTTTATTATTAATTTCTAACCGTAAATATAGTAGTTATGCATGATCGATCATCGCGCCGAGCAAAATTCACCGGCCGCCGGTGTGCATGATATTTATCTACCAGGTAATCTGAAACAGAAAAACGAAACGGAGTTTTATTTTATATATATGTAGCTTGAAATTGATGGACCAGCAAAAAACAAAAAAAATTATTGAACAGTGTGAAGAGTTTTCAAACTGAAAGGTCAGAACCTTATTTTTGCTATCCAATTTTTCGCCAATTTTCTTACGTAACAAAAGAAGTAAAGAACTTAGCGTTATTCTGGTTCATTAAATTGAAGCTACATATGTACAAAGTAAAACGCCGTTTCATTTTTCGGTTTCAGATTACCTGGAAGGTAAATATCATGCAGACGACGAGTTTCGCGCGGCGTGGTGCATAATACCTATATTTATTATGAAAAATGAATAAAAAACACTGCAACTTCTTCAAGGATTCATAAAAACATTGTCCAAATTTCAGATGAATCGAAATGCTAGTTTCTTAAAAACAAATTGCTAAATTTTACTATGTTGTTACCCCATAAAATAGAATTTCCCTTTAATCCTATGTCTTACTTTTTCCACATTAAAATTAATGTGACAAATAATGTTGATTATTTTTTGATGCTCGAGTTTATTAAACTGTTTATTCTGTTAATAAAGAGTTGATCACTACAAATTTTCTTTCATTTTCGCTGTTATTTTTCATTCAATAAGCATTTCTTCTTAATGGATACGATTTAGGCACGTTTGCCCATTAGGCACAGTGCTTTCTACGTGGTTCTATTTTATTTCACAAGCACCTCGTTAATTTATTTCCTAAGCTGGATTAACATTCGGTGAACATGCACGGTGCTCCGTTAAGTCAGTCACAATTACTTCAATCCGCTACTCGATTTCGAAGTGCAGACAACGAGCAACGAAAACAAGCCGAACGCAGCTCAAAACAATGAAATGCAACGCGCTTCCATTGCATCCGCCATTGTCCCCCTGCGCTACCGAAAAATCGGTGATCAATTGAACGAAAAGTCTGCTTGTTCAGCTCGTTCGGTGAATTGTTTTCTCTATGCTGGGAAATAACAACAAGCGCTGTTATTGTGATATAAAAATATAATTGATTAAAGCGAAGCTTTCGTTTCTCGATCCCACTATGCAATACTCAAAAGTATGACTAGACAACTTTTATTTCCTACTTTTCGCAATCACAGAATCTTCGCATCTTCCATCGCGAAGATATGATGAAGTGTCTCAAAGAAAATCGGATGCGAATCGTCAACTGAATGGGAACTAAAAATTGAATCACACAATCGACGCGTAAACTTCGCCACTCGTTCGACCCTCGAACCCCGGCGAACGAACGCTCTGGAATCATAGAACGCCCGTGAAACTTTTCCCCGAATCCTCGTCAGCTTCCTAGAATTTCGCGAATCTCCACGCAACAGCCGACCATTCGTCGTTGTTTTTGCGTTACGCGATGGCTGGTTGAAAATTTCGTTCGGACACGTAGTACTTCCCTTAATGGGCCGCAATTTCCCTCGATGGAGAGGAGCGTTTCATAATTGACGAGTATTCGCGCTTTAACCCTCGTTACCCTTTCTCCCTTGCTCCCGCGCTTCGCTCCCTCGTTCTCCCCGCGAACACACGGGGCCCGAGTTAGTGGCTTGCAGTTACGAAAATCCAAAAAGTCACGTTTCTGGATAGATAACGAAGCGGCGCTTATTACCGCGACGCTTAATTGTACCAGGAGTTTTCCTCGAAATAATTATGACGCTACTCGAAAATATTCATCTCGCCGGATGAACGAACGGCGGGGGGTTGATCCTCATGCTGGATTTTACACGATTAACGGAGGGATTATGGGTGAAAGTAGCTACGGAGTTTGTAATTGGTCGAGTTTCTTCAACCGCCGTTGGGTATGAGTTGATTCTGTATCCATTTGCTCTGTGCTTCGTTATTTATTTAAGGAGAATTCATTTTCCATTCTAGAGTAAACGCACCCATAAATGAACACTTATGGGTAATGAATGAACGATATTATAAAATTATGTTTGCAGCGCGATTCCACGTGCTGCAAAAATTGTTTGTATATGAAGCAAGAAATTAAAAAAATCCTTATTTTAATAACTTATTTTACTTGTTTCAATAAAAAATGTTCATTCACTGGTACGTGTTCATTTACTGGTACATCCAATTTATTATCTTGCAAGTGCAATAGTTCGCTGTGTGCATATTTTGATAAATAGAAAGTTATTTTAGTTAAAATCGAAAAAGTACAATACTTCTTCTTGACACTGCAAGTGTCACTTTAGGTTCCCATCTATTAAACCAGTCATCCACAGCGATGTATTCAATAAGTGTTCGGTACAGAGGGTCCGCGTTCGAATTGTACGTCGCGGAGAACAATCGGCCTCGTATTAGGAAGGGCTGTCCTGCAAACCTGTACACACATTCGTACACGAACCTGCGGCGGTCCATTCATAATTCAAAAATATCCGTCCGGCGAAACGGCCGGGATCAAGGGAACTCAGAGCCAACGGATGTTCGTGCATCATTCACGTAAACCATCGCGAAAGGTCGACAAATAGAAAGATCGCAGCTGGAGGTTAACCAGACTGTTTCGATTCACTTATTTAATCCGCGGTGCTAGCTTCCTTGCATATCGAGCTATCTGGATAAAGCAAACTATAGAATATATTCGAACTTTTCGATCTACTCGACTCTTTGAATCGAATCGAGAGTAAAATTGCCGAATTTATGAAGCCTCTCATCTCTTTTCATCAATTTTCTGCAACCGAATGTAACATGCAATTTCCATCGCAAATTCTATAATGATAGCAATTACATCCAGCTACGCGATATATGTACAGGAAACACGCCCCTGTACCCCTTTCTAATTATGCCGAAAACGAATTGATCCCAATCCATCAGTCACCCTTCGATCCTGTAAAACAGCGCGTGAAATTAAATGGCCATAACGTTGATCATTGAATCGCAGCGAACAAATCAGAGCCGATGGGATTAACCGCGTCTCTATGTTCCTCGAATGGATCGTTCAGTTCGCGGAGTTTTCGCGATGCAACCGTAACCCGGACCGAACCGTCTCTACGGCGAATATAAAGACCTGGATATAAAGTATCCGGAGCCACGTTTTACGACGTGCTTCCTTCTTTTCCACTCGATCTTTTCCGAATGCTCGCGTCACGCGCTCACGCGAACACCGCGCCCCCTTACCTCCCTTAGTTTCGTTGTGTGTGGCACTTCCATAAATCTACATCGGGATTTTGGGTCGATGCATAAAGCGCAGGATCCGAAAACGAGGCTGTTCTGGCAAATTGAATGTCGATGAACTTGTATTCGGTATTCGTATTGTACTCTGTTGTATTACCGACAAATTCTTGGCCTGCTGACCTAAAGCTAACTGCGATCGGGCTATAGAATCTGTATGGTTAACTTCTACTTAAGGGGTCGTTCTACTTTGATCGGCTGAAAAATGAAACTATATTTAAAATTTTTTTCTCAATCAATACATCATTATAATGAAATGAAACTTTTTGGAATTTATTAAGCTACTCTTATATTATATAAATAATAATTAAAAATATTTTATTTCATTTGTTTCAAATGTTTTTTTAAAGCGTCAATGTGATACCTACAAAAAAGTGGTATGTTCGTGGTGCAGGTAATTTCCCGGCTCAGGTTTATCTGAAACAGAAAATTCGAGCCAGTAGCTCAATTAACACGTTCTGTAGAGAAATAACAAAGTGGCGCCGATTTAAAAAAATAAGTTCCCCAAAAGGGTGTTTTCTCGAATGTTCCCCAAGAAAATTCTCGATTATTTTTCAATGACCCCTTCTCCGCGACTAGCAGTTCCGTATACTTGGACGTGTAATAAATAAACGAAAAGTTGCAGTATTCACACGACATTTGTTACAGAAGTACATAACAATTTTTCAAAATATTGATTTTTGTGAAAATGGTGAACATTTAAAGAGAATCTCAGTTTTAATTGAATAAAATAGCCTAAAGTTTTAAACCTAAATCGTGTAGAAATTTAAACCTAAATCGTGTCTAAAATTGCCTGTAGCAAAAAAGTTTTTAATGAATCATATAATCCGTATGCACTTCTGTAGATAATCTATTATAGAAGATACTATTAAAATTTCAAGTGAATCGAATAAAAATTGTTCAACTCATGCTGCTAAGTAATCAATTTGAAAAAGTGCTATTTGTTGAAATGAGTTGGTTGCAACTCGGCCATTATTTCATATTTCTTTACAATATTTATACAATATATTCATCAATACGTACCCTAAACATAAGAAGCATAGAAATAATTTTCAACCTCATATTGTCACGACAAAAAACGTCTAATTTGGCGCTGTTTTGAGCGACTTAGGGTGGCCCTCCCCTTATCTTCTTTATCTTTGGATATGTTTAAAAAAGTTTCGAAGAAAAGTGAGCTTGAAACGTTTCCACTCAGAATTCGAAAAATAAAAGCACCAAGTAAGCGCTTCTAAGTGAAGCTGCTCCAGCCGCAAAGCGTTCCCTTCTACCCCCAAAAGCAAGAAGCCCCACGCACTCTGAAACGCCCTGTACGCAACTGCCGGCCAGTCCCCTCAGGACGAAACGTCGAGAAGATCGGCGAAGAGGAAGCCAGACGAATCCGCGAATGCGGGAGAACATCCGAAGAGGTATGGAGTATCTGGCGCCAGAGTAACAGCGCTCCGCGCCTCTCCGTCTGCGTCTCGCTGTAACTGGCGCCAACCTGGCTCCCCATGGATCCGGGGCTCACACCCATCCCTCCCCGCGGGATTTCTAGCCAGAGCCCTGGATCCTCCTTTCGCCCGTTTCGTCCCTCTTTCCTCTCCGTGCCCATCTCCTTTGCTCCTTCGTCCAGCAACCCCCGAAACCCACCCCCACGGAAACTATGCTCCAGCTACGTTCGGCTATCCAAACACATCCAGCCAGCCAGGCGAGCAGCCATTTCCACCGAAACAAAATCTCGAACTCTGGAACTATGATCCCCCGCAACTGTGTTGCGTCTTCGTCCTCACCCTCCCCCTCCGACCGCTCTTTCCTCCGTGCTCCTACGACCTACCAACCCGCCCCACAACGTCGCGTCCACCCCTCCAACCCGTCACGACCCCGATAGCTCTTTCTCCGTTGCCCGTTCTTATCACAACACAAGGTTGGCTCGTCTCCCTTCGGCATTCGAAGTGGTCGGCGGCAAAAGGAACGGGGGCGCCGCGTCGTCTATCGATCGAGGGAATTCCGCACGGAGAATCTGTTTACCCGAATTTCGCGCGCCGGGGAGAAGGAAATATTCCGTGTACGTGAGAGCGTCGTGCTGTGGTCCAACCCCCTACCAAGCCCCGCCACCCTGCCGCCCGACACATTCGAGTCCGCCGCTTCTTTTTCACCGAGTGGATGCGACCCGCCAGCAACCCTCCCCCCCCCCCCTCGTCGACCGACGCTCTTTCTCTTGCCTGGCAGTTTCTGATGCCAAGTTTCTTCCTATCGGGGGATGATGAAGCTTTCGGGAAAATGATATTTGCGACGGGACACTGCGTCCGAGCGGGAGGGGGATGGCTCACTTTTCTCGAGGAGGGTGGATCCGTGGCGCCAGAAGAACGCGCGGCGGCGATTGCTGATCGTGTGCGGCAACCTCTTCGGCGATTGTGTTTTGAAATCGTTTCAGGGGGATTGCGAGCTGGGTGAATGTATCTAATATTGACGCTCGTTATACCTTGCGATGCAAACACTGAAATTTATTGGTGACCAACTGAAGTAGTAACTAAACATGTGTAGGATGATATAATACTGTAATTGCAGCGGCATGTGGTTAACAATTACAGAAAGCGAAGAATTTTAAATAGTAAATCTTAATAGTACTTTATTAAAATATATTGCACTGCGACAATTTTATATCAGATGCGGAGAAAGTAAATCTAATATTTCTTTGAATGCGAGAATATCTACTAGGAATACTTAATTAATTATCTACTTAAGGACTGTAATCCATTCAAATATTTTTCGCCATAAAAATACCGTTGAGTGAGATCGCTTGGTGGTAACAAAGTTAGGGTAGGTTAGTTTAAGTTTCCTTAAACTTAAACCTAATAAAAAAATTAATCATTAGGTACCCTTTCTTCAGCACCCGATTTTTGCGTATCTTAATTTTGTTGAGATTTAATTAGAAATTTGTATGTTTCAATGATTCTAACTTATCGCATACAAAATGTCAATTATTATTCAATTAACAGCAATTTACCTACTGCTAGGCGATGGGGATTCAGGAGAAGCGTAATTTATGTCGCCGTTTGCGTTCGTTAACTTTGTTCGTGAGTTTTGCCATTCAGAGTGTAGCTCGCTGAAGAATATTAGAGCTGCCTTGTACATCTTAAACAGTTTTGCAACGCATTCGGAAACGCAGCGCGGATGCTCCGCCGTGGAAAATGCATTCCCGAGACGCTCCCTCCAGCAGTATTATACAGAAATATATTTCACACTTTAATTACAATTACGAGAGAAATTTAATGCGAAATTAGTTTAACCTTTGAGGCTGGGTTTGTAATTACAGCTGCGTCACTTCGTTTCCTGAAGAATTTCTATTTCTTGTAAACCGCCAGTCGCGTCCATTACTCTCCACTCTGTATTCCTTTTCAAGACCTCGCTCCTTTGCATTCGTTAATTAAGAAGCCGCAAGTTTTATGATTCGTCGACCGAACAGCATACTGGAGCCTTCGAAGAAACATGTCTCAAACCAAAGAATATCGTCTAACCAAAGCATCAACAGCATTAAAAAATATTCCCCACGGTATCGCCATCGTTAAAGACACCCCTCAACCCTTCATCAGCTTCCAAAGTGTCCAACTCGTTTAAGAACGTGTCTTATGAACGAAAAAAAATGAGGAAATGAAGTATCATCCATTTGGTTCACGAAAACTTTCTCACCGGATACCCGTTTCTAGGTTAATCGCAAATCCGTGGAGCGATCGACGCCCATGGAATCAAGCCCCGTCCCATTTCGCTCGACACGATGACACTGTAATCCACGTAGAGTGGCCGAACGGTCGAAAACGAGTCAGTCACGTGGCCGTACGTGCACCGAACGGAGGGGGACCCTTTTGCGTGGGAGGCTGCACAAGCACGAGGTAGAGGCTAAGTATTCGAGCGTGTTTAGTATTCCGTTGCCATTTGATTCCTCGGCTTCTGTACGTGGACCGCATTGTTTTCGAGTCCGACGTCTCACTAAGGCGAGCAACGAGGGTCGAGTTTCGCGGCAACTCGCCCGAGGAATATTATGGCAGACCCTGCTTCCACCCTTTCCATGGTTACTTTATCCCGTAGCGCTTGTTAACGGAACGGCTTCAAGGTAATTCTTCTACTCGAGCAGTTTCTTTCGTTGACTCGATAAAAGAAAGCGTTTCGGCATTGTTCTTACACGTGCAAGTTAATTTTTTCGCTTGCTCAGTTGTTTAACCCGACGCCTCTGCGATGATGTTTCAGAATCGGGGAGTTTGAATGGTGTTTAAGAGCACTTCCTGGTTAAATCGCGCGAAAATGTAGGTGAATTTTATGATGTTATCTAGAATAAAGTGTAGAATGTAAGGATCTAAAAGTCTTTGGATTTTATTTCTGTCGACATGATAACTCCAGACAAAATCATCCAAAATGAGAAAAAAAACAAAGATATTTCTTAATTGCACACTCTTTGTTAAAAAATAATTGAACGGTGATTGTCATATGTTTAAAAACGACAAGGTTCCAAAAATGGGGTTTTCCCCACGAAAGTGTCCGTAAAAAAATGGAGTGTATGAAAATTCACAATAGAGGGTAGCACGGAACCGAGTGTAATTTCGAATAGAATGATCAAGAATTGCACTTTTTACAGTGGCGATTGTGCGCGAAAAATTGTTTCGAGAAAAATGTACGTAAAGGTTGACACTGAGCGCGTTCGTCTAGTGACGGGGACTTGCCCGTGAGCGCCCAATTTTCCATGTGTTTATTCGATAAAAACAAAAATGAATTCTTTTTGTAGTTCAATAATTGTATTATTAATTAAATGAAAAGTATTCTATCTATTATACCTTCGTCACAAACCATCTTCAAAAAAACAACTATTTTTAAGGCCGTCACACTTTTGGTCCCCTTTAACTGACTTGTAAAATCTGCACCGTTAAGAATTTCGTTCGAAAATTTTACCTGGTCATTCTTAAAATGTTGTTGGATGAAAATATGCAAAATGAAGTGCCCTTAACGAGGGCCGAGTGGATTTGTCATGATCCACAGCGCGGTTGGAGTAGGGAGTTCTTTGTGGGAAGATAAGTCGAAAATGTAGAGCACAATCCGCTCGTAGGCGAGTTCGTTTTCAAGAAAATCGGTGTTGAGGACATATGACTAACGCGTCTGACTATTTCTCGTTGTTACTACTTGCGCTTGGCTCATTGTCAGCCGCGGTACAGTGCGTTGGTGCGTGATATGCGGACTTTACAAGCTTCAATTTTTACGTACACTACAATCACACGAGTAAGACGAAAGTTATTAATTAGGTATGTGTGGGTACCCGAAATTACGGGACCCGATTTATGATTTGGGAGTCGATTTTTTTGCTAAAAATTCTTACATCTGATCACACTGCAAAATCTCAACTTAAAAATTTTCGGGTTTTCGAGTACTCGAAAACTTTTAAGTTGTGATTTTGCAGTGCGATCAGATGTAAGAATTTTTAGCAAGAAAATCGGCTCCCGAATTTCAAATCAAATCCTGTAATTTCAGGTACCCGCACACACCTACTATTAATATTAACAACTTAAACACGTGTCATTTTCGCCACTACAGGTTACAGGAAACAATCGAAAAAAAATAACCAAGCTTCTAACGCCTCTTAAGCATTCCCCTCTGGTTCGAGGGATGAGAAAGCCCCTTCCATTTTCTTACGTACCAGCTTCCTTACCCACCCCGTCGCCCGGGTGCATTATACTAATTCCAGGGTCATGTAACATCAACTTGCCCGAGACATTAGTATAAACCAGCCCACGGTCGCCGCGAATACTAAATCTCGCCAGCCGTACGTACGTGCCACCCCTGTCTTCTTCTCACCCCCTGAGCCCCTGCATCGTGGACCGCAATCCCTGCATCGTAACTATGGGACACGTGCGCACACGCGCGCAAACGTGCTCATCGACGTGGATTCACGGGCACTAGGGTGAAAACGCGTATGTTCTCGCTGCGACTGGCTTCCGCCCTCCCCCGAAACTTGTCGCGGCAACCTCCCCCGACGCGAGCACCCGTCCCCACTCCGCCTTGCTCGCCCCGTTGGCTCTGTTCGCCGATTAAACGCGAGATTAACCTTGCTGCAGGGCCACGCGATTCCGTGTTCCTTGATACTTTAATCTTGGCCGCGCGGGGGGAGGGCCTTCTCTTTTCCTGGAGAGGACGGGAGCTGGTGTACTCTTGGCGTCCATGGGGATGAAATCGATCGGCCACAGGGAGCAACGGGGGCTGGACCGTTGGGGCTGAATTGATGGGTGGGTCGAATGCAGAAGGGATCATACGTGTACCGTTCGGTTTTCTACTCGCCGCAATGCAAGCGGGGAATCGGTATTAATTTCATCTTGTGACTGGTTAAATTTATTAGTCCTGAGGTGGTTGCCTGGGCATGTGGGAGAAAAAAGGAATCTCGGGCGGGGGGACTCGAACCCACGATTTTCGGATCCACTGCGCGCTGGTCAGTCGCCTTAACACGTTCGCGGACATTAAAAGTTTCAGCGAGGTGCAAAAATTGACAGTCATTTTATTTGTAAATTGGTTGTGATATCCGAAATTTGATTAAACACATTTTATAAGGGTAGTCAGATTATCATATTTTAATCGATTTGAATGCTATAGCATTCATGTCATTCTGTATCATCATGAAAATGAATGCTATAGCATTCTCGTCCGCGAACGTGTTAAGGGGACAGACCAGAGTACAAAATTGGAAAAATTGATTTTTTTACATTTTCTGAAAGACGTGCGTTTCAAGAATGTTCTCTCCAAATTTTATGAAGAAATTCGCAAAATTAACGGAGATATAGTATTTTCCATGAAGCTGTATCAAGCGCGCGACTGAACCGAGTGGAACTTTGAACGCGTTTTTGTCAGAATTACATTTTTCAATCGCGTTGACAGTCTACAGAGAAACTATACGTATAATTGACATGAGCAAGGGCATTTATTGTACGAAAAACCCGTCGCTATTCCATGACGATCAGTTTTTTTCAATCAACGACCTGCTTCTATTTTTTTTTATCAAGAAATCCCCAATTTTGTACCCCGAAAACATGATTTTTTTTCAGTGATTCGCCATTTTTTGCGATTTTGACTTTTTTTGATCGTCATGTAATAGAGGTAGGCTTCTAGTTTCTAAATATTTTTGTCTTTTTGAATTCGGATTAACCATACATTAACCTGGGCACTGTCAACGCGACAAACGCGATTTTGCCGAAGAATATTCAGAAAACGGATTTATAAATTTGATTATAAAAAAAATTTTCTTACCCTTCGATATGTACACTATTAAACTATACTAAGCAATACATTGATTTACTTGTATTGTTTGGTTGAAATAAATTCCCCAAAACACGCTTACATTTCGAACCGTTACAGTGGTCTGCCAACCGATTCCGCCAACACCGACTCCCCCAGATCTCTATATTGCTGACTCTACTTAAGTAGCGCCACCTATGGGCCGCACTCACACCACACGCTGTTTCTAAACGCTAAACTCCTACAAACAGTCGGTGATGTGGGATAACCGAACAGAGAATCCCGTGTTTTTTTTCCGGTTGCCCGACTTCGACCACGCTGACAGCTGATCGACCATTGTTTGATTTTGGTTACTGTCATGTTTGTCGCGCGGAACGAGCAGACGTGCTCCACGTGCTCCATTAATTCCCGTTGTGTGCGCACGCCAGCCTCTGCCTCCGGGCTTCGTCACTTGTCAGATAAAAAATGATGGATTCCCCGCCGCAGACTCGACTAATTGCGCCAGACGTGTCTTTCCCCTGTTCTTCTCCCGCGATCCGCCGTTCCCTTCCGCACGCCCAACCCCCTTTTTTTTCACCTACTCCCAATCTCTTGTTTTCTCCGCGCTTATGATGCCCTTCTTTACGAAGCCAGCGCGATACGAAGAATGATGGATACAGTTTTTACAGCGCACTAGGGATCTTTCAGTATTTTATGCGCTTTAAATAGTTCGCTTCACGGGCAATTTATTATCATTTGAATGTCCCGTATTTTCTGCTCTCAGCGAGGCTTCGACAAGCTCTGGGAATTAGGAGCTGCTTGTCGATGTGTTTCCGTAATTGCGGCACAGAGGAGCGGGCTCCGTAGGCGCATAAAATTATCAGCCCTTTTAGCATAGCGTATTCGAGGACCGGAGTCGAAAAGGGGGAGAGCCGTGGTCCAAAGTGAATTCGCGGGGAAATAAAGATGTAAAAATTGTGGCTGCCACCTTCTTCCTCACACCCCTTGCCAGCCGCGTAGCCACTGCTCCTTTAATTAGCTCTCTGTGGGAACGGAAAGCGTTGTCTTGGAAAATGTATGCACTCGTTACATCGCACGAATAATTTAGCTTCGCGCAACGAGCAGCGGGAGAGCTGCTCGCTCAAAGAACCGGCAGTCGCGATTCCGTAAAAGGATTGCGATACAATGTCACTGCATCGCTGGAAACTTAATCCTATCGCATAACTCCTCGGCCATTACGATGCTGACAAGGGAAGTTAGGTAATCCGGAAATTCAGAAAAATTTGCAACTTTGTGTGCACCCGCTGAAAAATGCAGAATTTTTTTTTTCGTGGAATATCTCGAGAACGGTGAGAGATATCGAAAAGGAATCTAAACAAAAGTTGTATCTTCTTTTTATATCTACAGACCTGCGTAAAGGTAATTATCGAATTAAGAATTGGTGATGGGGGTAATTTGAAAAGTTTGGATTTTTCGATAATTATTTTTACGCAGTTTTGTAGTTATAAAAAAAAGGTGCAACTTTTGTTTATACTTCTTTTCGATATCTCTCACTATTCTCGAGATAATCCACGAAGAAGAAAATTCTGAATTTTTTTCAAGGGATGATTTCACCCCCAATACCGCACTGTGAAACCAACAAAAATAGTTTTGTCTTACACCTCAACAAGGTTACATAATTTTCTGCAATTAAAAATAATTGCCGAATAATTGCATAATCTGACATTAAAACTATTGGGTTGGTGCAGAATTATCAGGCGTTTGTATTGGCGGGTTATTTGTTAATAAAAATTCGCCCGTCTTCCAAGCAAATGAGAAGCAGTTATTGAAGTAGATGGTGACTACGCTCCGGAATAATCACTTCAAAATGTTATTGTTTAATTTGTATGTTTCTTTTTTTCACAATAAATATTATTTAAAGAACGCCTGATAATTATGCACGAACCCAATAAGAAGAAATTACGATTCCACCCACAAACGAGTCATCCCTGAATTACAGGCTCTGCCACGAACGTTTCGAGAAACTCGCACACGACCGTCCACACACCCACCCGAAAGAAAGGCCGATTTCCATTTTCGCCGATCGCGCACGTCCACCGATCGATAATTATCGCGACAGTGGACCCACCGCTCGCATAACAATCGCCGAGCCCCGCTCACAAAAGGTATCCACGATCGCGGGGGCGGGCGACTCGTTACGAATAAATTAACCAAATCGCGAGCCAGAGTGGACGCCGGCGACATTATTATTCGCGGGGGGTGGCTACCCCACTCCGCGTCTTTCACCGTCTCCCGTGAATCCCTCGTGGCGCGACTCCTTAACAAATCTAATTCCGTTTCTCGAGACGCGTCTCGAGCCTGCTTTCGCCGCCCCTCCCCAACCCAGTCGCCGCACCTTCAACCCCCAGCCTGTTCGAGCAACCCCGTTGCCGTGCTTAGACTCTGCTCGAAATCACCCCCTCACCCACGGTCTTATCCATTGCCGCATCGAGATTTCAAAGCATTGATAAAGAAGATGCCATTCAGCCCCTCTCCCCCGTCTGTCCCCGTAAGACGAAGGGGGTGGAGATGGAGTAAAGTGGAAAGGCGATCCGGGGGGTGAATCCAGCGGTGTGGCGGGGTATGAAACGGCGCGGAGACGATACAAAGAGCCGCGAGGGTACCTGGGGGTAGATTCTAATGATGCCGATGTACCCCACGGCGGATACCTTCGCCGATAGCTGGGTAGGTTGGATACCACCCCCTTCACAGAGACCTTTGTACCCTCTTACCCCGATACTTTCTCTGTCCCGTAGGCTTTCTCTGTTCTTCGCCCGGGCGAAGTTCTGTTTTATTTGTCTCTGCCCGATGGGCCTGCCGTCGTTGCGGGGGAACCACCCTCACCCCCTTTCCGCGGGTCTTCTTACGAACCTCAATAGCGTTGGAGAAGTGATAATACTTTTAAGATCGCTTTATTATTGTGCGTTCGCAGCGTGGAGGGCGCGGAATTTTTATAACACCGCTCAATTTAATGGACGACGAACGCGTCTGTGTGGCTTTATTCGGAATCTCTCGTGCGCTCCAAGATAAAGCTGCAGCGTCGATGTATTTAGCGAAACAGCGCCGCCCCTCCTACACCCCGTGTTGCACGCGTGGCAAATCTCTTATAATTCCACGGATTTAAAACCTGCAATCTCTTCCAAGTAAATACAGTCCACTTTGCTACCTCGGCTCCGCTGTTATCCGCGATGTCTTTGTGCGTTTTACATGGCCACTGGTTTAAATCCCCTGGTTGAAACGCTACTTTTCATTCTCAGCCCCTGGCACAAAGATCTTTAATCTTGCGTTTCTATACTGGCGCTGGAATCTAACCAATGGAACAGGATCGTGATGATTCCATTTATTATCCACCACACCCTCTGTGTGAAATGCTGAAGATCAACACGCGAGGATCGTTAACGCACCCAACAGTCATGCTTTTGAAAGAGGCGTTAAACTGTATAGGAGAATGTTGATGCTTGTGTCGAAATAATACAGTGCTAGGTGATATAACGTTGTTTACTTTAATGGCATCTGATTTAATGGGCAGCGTGCAGCGTGTGGCGTTTTACTCCGCGCAAGGCTGTCGCATTGGATGCGACGCACGGGACGATGGGCGTTTTCGTTATTACGCGGCGGCGTCCTGGAACTTCGTTCATAATTAGGACGCCGCGATTGGTAATCGGTTTATTTAAAAAGCCTTTTAATGCGTTGCGCGCTGTAGCTGTGATTTTAATGCGCGGTGAGTGGGCCGCACGGAAGAGTAGCGGCGCGAAAACAGATGTGTACTTGTCGATTGGACAGTGGAACTTTCGTAAGAGTTAAACATGGTGAGTTTAGAGGGAATTAAGTGTAAACAGAGTTGGGCATTAACTGAATACAAAATTATTTAAATAACGGATTAAATAAAGTTACTTTAACCTTTGATTATTCGATGAATAAAGTTAATTTTTTTATTCGATGAAGGAAGTTAATTTTTTTATTCGATGAAGGAAGTTAATTTTTTTATTCGATGAAGGAAGTTAATTTTTTTATTCGGTGAAGGAAGTTAATTTTTTTATTCGATGAAGGAAGTTAATTTTTTTATTCGATGAAGGAAGTTAATTTTTTTATTCGATGAAGGAAGTTAATTTTTTTATTCCACGAATGAAGTTAATTTTTTTATTCGTCGAGCGTTTCAACTTCATGATAGAATCAATTTTCAACTTATTTTCAAGTTAAAGTTACAGTTGAAAAATTTATTCTGACGCTGAAGTTGAGATGCTCGACGAATAACACAATTAACTTTATTAACCTGGATCAACTTCATTCAACACATGACGAATAAATTTTTTCACTTTTATTCGTTATTCGAAATTGTATATGAATAAAAAATTTGCATCTCACTGACTGTAATGCTTGCAACAGATTTTTTAACACTGTCCCTTCCGACCCTAAGCTGGCTCTAAATTTGTAATTATAAAGCGACACTCAAGCAAGCAATTTTACAATTGTAAATGATAATATCTGCAGTGATAGAGTGCTTTAACTATGGGGGAAATGTTGGAAGTAGAACCAGCGAGATGGAAAGAGTAACCAGAGGAGAGAGTGTGTTCTTCTATTTTACGAAAAGGGCAGAATTTTAATTTCTAATGTGAAGATGGAAGGCCGCAAGGTGGAGCACGTATCGGAAACGATCATTCCCAATCGGCTTTTTCCGAAAGCCGATTTCTCTCTGACGGCGTCGCGTCGCTGGTGTCTAGTCTGTTCGAGAAGACATCCACGTAGGAAAGGAGGTCGAAGGAAATATCTTTCGGCGGGGGTTAAACGCGGGGCGTTTTCCGAGCTCGATCGGCTGGAAGGCGAGGAATCACGCGTCACGCCGGCTGACACATCCATGAAAATCGGCACGTGCCACGGGATTTTCGCTACCACCCCCCGCGGACGAGCTCGTGTCTTTCGTTCCTCCTCATTTCCCGCTGGGGTTGAACGTCGACGTCTCGGTAACCACGGGGAACAACACGTTCCCTCCTTTAACGATCCTGACATTCCAGAGTAATTAATCCGTGGCGCACTGTAGTGTATTGAGGGATCTAAGTGGACCGAATCCTTGCTAATACAATGACTGTGCAGAAAACTGATTTAATCTCCGTTGAAACATAGCTCTTCTCCAATCAGGATAATGGCCCTCTGACTCATTCCACATTAATTTTACCAAAATGCAACCCTTAAAATTCCCCTCGCGTTATAAATACTAACTCTCAGTAAAGTATCGCGACGCAGCAAACGTTCAGGTGTCACGTGGACGGAGAATGGATCCAGAAACAAATAGCGAGTCCTCGATAGAGTTCTCCGTTTCCCTTCGGAAAAATTCACTCGTTTTCAGTCGACGGCTAACGGGAAAATCAACGTTCGCCCTTCGTCTTCGGCGGCATTGATTGAAGTTTGCCTTCCGTCAGGGAATCAGGATCGTCGCGGCGCCCTCCGCCTCGACGGTGCCGTTATTCCATTACGCACGTCGCGTGTCAACTGTCAAATAAAAGGGCAAACAAAAAGGCGCCGGGGGCTGAAGGACGACGCGAGATGAAGCGTAGGCGATGGAGATGCGAAGGCGACGAATACGAGGCGCGACGGTGAATTTATATCTCGATGCCTTCCGCGGAACAGTTTCGCTCTGGGCGTGGAAGAAAGAGCCATCGAGTCTGGAATGAGGTGACTTTTACGGAGGATCGTTTGGAAGATGAAAACAGAATGACGTTGGAAGTGTAATTTGGAAGAATCTAATGGAAAAATGGAAAATTGACAGATAATTTTGTATTCCATTCTCGATTGTACTCGTAGCGAATCTTTCCTGAAACGAAAGTAGAATAGCACCTATTTTGCTACACAGAATGGTTTCTTCAACGTTTGTCTACAAAATTCCTGGAACTACCACCGTCGTTTGTGATTCATTCCCCGCCGATAATCAACCCTTTCGCGAAACTTTTAATCCGATCAGCGTCTGCCCGGAAGTGACTCCCTTAAAATTGATCTGCCAACTTCTTATCTCGAACCAGCTCGACCTTCGCGGGAAAAAACTATCCATGGAGCGAGCTAGGAGATTTATTTGACGGCTGCGGCGAGCAGAGCTCCATCTTGATAACACGAAACGGGCACCGAATTCGAAGGAATAATTACGTGTAATTAACCTAGAACGTTGGACATCGTGCAAGGTTCGCTGTAAATCAGATCACTCCGCTGAATTTAACGTCTTCAGATTTTCGCTGCAACCTGGCAAGCGGATTAAATTATTAATTAAAAATAGGAAGCACGGTTGTCTAGAATGTACGTTCTCCACCCCCACCCCTCGGTGGCGGAAGATTCGGCAAACCGTGCACGTCGGTGGAAGAATTTTATCCAACGCCACGCAGAATCGTCGTTCGTTTCGATTTGAGGGTGGAAAGTGGAAGCTGAAAGAAGAAGGCGGAGGGTGAAAGAGGATGCCCGTCACCGGGGGTTCTTTGAACTCATTCAGCCCGCTCGCATATCCTCTGATACGAATTCGCGACGTTCGCTTTCAGAAACGAAGCCTGCCACCCCCGCGCGACCGCGCTTCTTACCGCGAGCATACGTGCACCCCTGTCAGGTGGAGACGCCATCGAAATGTGAAAGCGTATCCCGACGTTTCCTTTAATATTCTTTTTCCACCCCCATCCTCGGCGAATACTCCAGCCGCGTCATCGCGAAGGCACGCGGCGAACGTGAACCCTGAAGAAAGAAGAAGACCCGGAATCGTCCGGGAAGGATGAACAAATTGGGGAAATAATTGAAGAAAGGGAGAAGTTCGTGGAGCGAAGAGAAAGGGTTAGCAGTGCGAGGAAGACGGAGAAAAAGATGAGGGGGATGAAAACATTCGCGAGTGTGCTATGGCAAGAAAGGCACGGTTGCGAGAAGAAAACGTAACAAGTGAGTGTTGTAAGAAGATTTGAGAGGAAATCTGAGGCGTCGGGTTTGAAGGAAATAATACGGGAAGAATAACGGGATACAGGCGAAGGAAACTCGGGGAAAGGTGAACCAGGGGGGATGAAGGAAAGATCCGTGCGAACGGGGCGTATACATCGGGGTAGAAATTGAAAAGTCTTACCGAGAATGATACGGTCATGAGATCTGAAACAAGCGTTAGAGAAAAGCAGGGTGAGATGGTGGAGAATAGTAGGGGTAGAAACAAAGTGTACCGAACAGACAACGTCTATCATGCGCAGAATAAAACAGCCCCGAGAGGGGGGTGTACAACGGCGAAGGGATGAATAAAAGATTACGGGGTTAACGACAAGGTGGAAAGAAAAGAATGCCAACAGAATTTGCACGCATTACCGCGTCATTTTCTTGGGTTAAAAGGGGGTAGGGCAGACGCACGGATGCGTGCGAATGAAACTAGAGGGGATGAAAGGCCGAGGGAGACTATGATATCGTTTACGCGCATCTTTGCGTCTGGCTAAACGAAAGCAAGAGAATGCCCCGAAAAGCGGAGGCAGTTTAAAACGAGGAAGCCACGAAACAAGAAGACAAAAACTGGAATGAAAGGCCTTGGAAGGGAGGAATAGGAGCAGAGGGTCTAGCATTAGAGGAGGACGGAATTTATCAGCCGGCAACGAAATGAAAGAAAGCACAATACGAGGAAGGAGGGGGGAAAGCGAAAAGCTTAAAGATAACAAGATGGGGAAAGAACGAGAGGAACGTACGGAGCAGAGGTTCCCAAACTTACGCCACGCTTTTGGTCACATACATTTTAAGTAAATAAAATGGCCCTTGATATTCAAAAACGTTCGGTCTTGTAAACCAGATCAACCATTTTTGAGCGCTTCGCCGTGGGACACTTAAGATGCGATATGGTCTATTTGAATCGATCCTCACGGCATTCTTATAGAGTTTCCTATTTCTTTCTAGAGCAAGGAAGAAGGTAGGCAAGAGAAACTTCTCCAGTTCAAGATGGCAATCCTGTTTGTCGGTACAATAGTCTTGTCTGCCTTGGGGCTTCCGAAAGTGTTTCACCCGGCAGGATTTCAATTTAACGCGACCTCCTATCGCGGTGAACACGGCCCCGCGCACTGGGAACCCCTGGAACAGGCGGTATCTGCATGCGTTTCTGTGTACACGTCAATTTGCGAAATAAGTAAGCCGCCACTCGGGCGCAGATGTGCTGTATCGAGGAAACGCTGCCGGAACCACGTCCCCGGAACCGCGCCGGCACCGTGGTCCTACTTAGTTTTAACGACGAGCCGCGCTACTTCGCGAAGGTAATTAGACGGCTCTCGTCGATTCAGGGGCAGATAAGGGAACGAACCGCGGTGGGTATCAATCAGGGAGAAACAGAGGCGTTGTTAAAGGGACGGTTATCCGAAAGTACTGGGCGGAAGAGTATTTTCGTTTCGACGATGGAACATTTTGGAAGGTGGCTTTCAACGATGAGTGTTGCGGGGAAATTGAAAGGATGGCGGGTTTAGAAGATTCATTTTAATAGTTTAGAAGCTTGGCGAACGTGATGTAATTTCTAAGATTCATCGAGCGTTGTTGCATAGGGCTGTGATCTTTCGTGCCATTTGGGGGATAGGCACCTCCCTAATGCCACTGGTTGCGTAATCTGATTAGAAGCTTAGGGTGCGTTGGGTTCTAAGCTTCCAGCGATAATAACGCTCTAGGTACGCTTCTGTGATACGTATTGGTATCGATTCTTGGGAGCACCAAGGAGTGACTCGGTGGTTGCCCGAGGTATCTTCTGGTAATTAATTTCCATGGTAGCAAGGAAAATATTTTAGATAGCTAGAGTAATTACGATTCCTCTTGAATCTTATTACGTGCAGTCTTGGTTCTTGCATATTGGGGTAAGTCTGGGATAGTTGGACCACTGGGAGAGACCGGCCAGTGTTGGTATTTTAAGACCGAAGCAAGATAGGGCCGTGCTGCCCTTCTTAGTTGATATCTTATCTACCATTTTTTTATTTTTCAAGATATGTTGACATATTTGAAGTTCCACACGTCCTTTACCTTTTAAGTACAGTTAGAAAACTCTACGTGCTTCCTAGAGATGTATAAACAGTCTAATGTATTTAACCTAACTGCTTTTCAGATGGTTAAAATATCATATCTAAAACAATTAATTAATTGGTACGTTAATAATACGTTACCTACTGATACACCTATTACAAAAAATTATATTAGGCTGTTATGAAATAATAGCATCATGTTTTAATTTGAATGAAGGAAAATAAGGAGGGTACAAAGGAAATGATAGAACTTCAGTTTTCTAGGTTGTTTCAAAATACTAGACAGGACATTTTAACTAAGGAGGGCAGCCTGTGTGACATTAAAACAAAACAAATGAATCAGCTTGTTGTTGATGTCGCACTGACAATTGTTGCAAAACCGTATCTAAATTATAAGTTACCCTTGAGACTTTATGTAAATCTGACAGTGTGAGTGGTGAGTTTATTTGCACTATTCCGATATTGGGGGATATAATATGCACAAAACTACAGTATAACCTCAATAATATGCATGCATTCACTTTATTCGCATGCTTTTACTTTATGTTAAGAAGGTGGTCGATCACTCCCCTGATTCTGGTATAGTTGAACCACATTAATTAGGGAGAGTTCGACCACGTTAATTAACCATTATGAATAGTTCAGAGCACATGACGACACAGAAGGACAAAATACAAGGAACAGACGAACTTTTCAAATCAGAAGAAAGTCCAGTTTCACAAGACAGTGATATGCCATTAGAAGAGTGAGACGAACACGAATGCAATTAAACATACCAATTAATTTCCTCATTTATCATACATTTTGTTATTTTTCAAGGTCAATTTTCAGGTAATTTATCGCAAAGTTTAATTGATATATACTCTAAATTACTTTGGCATTGCTTTAATTTCCATAAATCTACAAAAGAACAATGCTACGATTTGTTTTTCAAAAAGTAGTCGAACTCTCCGGGACTTACCCTATCACAACCCTACAGTAACTAGAAGTTCAATGATCAAACCCAGCGCAATCTACTCGGTGAGCATCGAGCACGTCGCCATTGGCTCTGATCATTTCTAAAAAGCTTCCCAGGCGCAAGCATTCCGAAGTGCCGTGGTATACATGGTGCAACTGCAGCGTGCACATGTCCTCCGACGCAGAAGATCCGCCAACCCTTCGCTATACGAACACCATTGCCGAGGGTGGGTGTGCAGTTGTGTACAAAACACACGAAGAAATTCAGGGGCCACGACATGGCTGCGTTGGGGTGAAAGGAGGGTGAGAGAGGCAGAGGGTTGGCCCGGGTTAGATGGGTATTTTACGTTTGAGGGGTCGGTAAGCTCCTGATGTATTACTGGCTGAGCCTGCGGAGTCAGCGCTGCCGGTCCAACAAACTGGACAATCCGATTTTTTCCGCCTCCCTCTCGGTCTTCCTTCCTATCATCCATCCGACGCGAGAAGGGAGGAATGGGGGTGAAAAAAAGAAGGACGGGGACGACAAGAGAGGGAGACAGATCCACCCGAGGGAAGGCGGACCTCGACAACGTGCAAACGTTTCTCTGCGCGCGAAGATTTCCCAGCAAGATACAAATTGTAATCCTCCCTCGCCCTCCCCCTCCACCGATTGGATTTCGAAATTAACGGCGCGTTAGTTGAAAGAGTGCTGCGCCAGGGAAATCGTGGATCCCTGAATCGTCGAATCCCACTGTGGACGGCGATTCCTTTCCCTGCTTTCATCCAATCAACCTGACATTATCTGATAATTGAATGTACAGGACGTTTGGCCGCGGCGCTCAGAATAATTCGCACCGTCTCGAGGAATTCAGAAATGTGGCTCCTAATATACGGGGGTAGGGATCCTAGTCTCGCTGCGAGAATGAGGGGCGGATTTTTCGACGGTGCAGCTGCGGGCGAGGAACATTTTCGGCTTAAAGTTTTTTTGCCTAGTCGCTGTTGGTTCACGCCTGTACGTGGGATTTTCTCGGCGCCGTTTCGCAAACACAGCAGTTTACTTCATCAGAAGCTGCGCGACACCGAGGCACTGCTTCGGAATAAATGGCAAGTCTTGTGGTGTCTCGAAGGGATGAGAGAAGGCAAACAGGGGCGAGAATTTTATTTGAAACCACGCCATTTTAATGTAATAAAAATGTGCGGCCGTCAGCTACGCGAGGAGTAACGTATCTGTGTGCTAGTTGCTTGATAGAGATGGAGGGGTGGAGAAACCTAAACGTCATACGTGTTTGTAACGCTATAAAGTGTCAGGTAGAAAGGTCCCACCGTCGACCACAGCTACCGTGGGCCAATCAACGCAAACGAAAGAGAACCAACGTGTTCCGCTTTCCAAAAGGAAAATAGGTTAGAGGACGCGGACGTTTCGCGGAAGTGTCAATATCTTATTCAGTTCTGCAAATAAAATGTGCCATTTCGAAGTGTCGATATCTTATTCAGTTCTGCAAATAAATTGTGCCCATACCTCCGGAAGAATATTCAGAAGAATGCTGTGCTAATGAACCTGGGTTCAATCAATCCATGATCTCCTAAGACGAAGGAAACCGCGATGAACAGTTGTTCCAGGTGTTCACCTATGACGAAGCAAGTTCGACAGACATCCCTCGATCTCCAGGATGCTCTTCGCGGTCTCTGACAGTCGCCAGAGCGGTACTGTGCTAATGAACCTGGGTTCAATCAATCCATGATCTCCTAAGACGAAGGAAACCGCGATGAACAGTTGTTCCAGGTGTTCACCTATGACGAAGCAAGTTCGACAGACATCCCTCGATCTCCAGGATGCTCTTCGCGGTCTCTGACAGTCGCCAGAGCGGTACACCGTTCTCCTCTGCTTTCCCAGCAACAACTCGTCGTCGCGGAACGGAAATCTTCGAGCGTAGAAGAGCGACGAGCTCGGCGTGAACACGCGGAAGGATGCGGATGCCGTGTAAGTGGAAAGACTCATTATGCAGTCGGACTAGGAGCTTCTCCCTTCAAAGGAGGATGCCTGGTTAGGTGGGTCTGTGAGCCACGGAAACCGAGGTCTGACATCATCCAACCGAGGCCAGTAACAACAGCAACACTCGTGGCTTACCCCAGGCTCATTGTCGAATGGCGACCCCGGGCGAGAGGTCGTCGAACTTGCTCCGCAGGAAAAGGAAGTTTGGACCGCTCTCAGCTATCCGGCGAACTTCGGCCAAAGGGTTATATCAGTTGCATCGGTCAAGTCTCGGCGGGCAAATCAACGTTGCCGCGATCCTTCCAAGGACGATTACCGGGGTCCTGTTTGCTATCACTTCGGTTAGCCAGTCGGTGGACTTAAGGAGCGACAGAGGGATATTCTGCGCGAGTGTCTTGGCCGCACGACGCTGACCGAAACGCAGGTGGGGCGAGTAATCAGAACTCAATGGATATTAATCTTCGTTAGGGGAATAGTTTGTAAATGTAGGGGATCGTAGCTTGAACCCTTTGGCAGGAATTATCGTGTGTTTGTTTACCATTTGTTAGGGAAAATTAACGTACATATTATTACGAAATGGAACCGGAGTTGGACAAAATTTATTTCGAGTAACGAATAAAAAATAACGTTGAGATAAAAAAATTATTCGTTATTCTCGAATAACTTCGTTTTATTCGTAATTTCTATTCGAAGATTATTGGAATAAAATTTTGTTGCAATAATCCCCAGTTCTGAATGGAATAAGGGATGACGAGCGAAATTTATTTGGAATAACGAATAAAAAATAACATTAGGATAAAGAATTATTCGTTATTCCCGAATAACTTCATTTTATTCGACATTTCTATTCGAAGAATATTGGAATACAATTTTATTCCAATAATCCCCACTTCTGAATGGAATAAGGGATGACGAACGAAATTTATTTGGAATAACGAATAAAAAATAACATTAGGATAAAGAATTATTCGTTATTCCCGAATAACTTCATTTTATTCGACATTTCTATTCGAAGAATATTGGAATACAATTTTATTCCAATAATCCCCACTTCTGAATGGAATAAGGGATGACGAACGAAATTTATTTGGAATAACGAATAAAAAATAACATTAGGATAAAGAATTATTCGTTATTCCCGAATAACTTCATTTTATTCGACATTTCTATTCGAAGAATATTGGAATACAATTTTATTCCAATAATCCCCACTTCTGAATGGAATAGGGGATGACGAACGAAATTTATTTGGAATAACGAATAAAAAATAACATTAGGATAAAGAATTATTCGTTATTCCCGAATAACTTCATTTTATTCGACATTTCTATTCGAAGAATATTGGAATACAATTTTATTCCAATAATCCCCAGTCCTGAATGGAATAAGGGATGACGAGAGAACAGAGAAATTAATCCTATCGTAAAACAATAGTGTACAGGGATTTCTGATACGATTGTTAGTGGGATTACACTCGAAGTGGAATATGCGCGATTTTAATCTCAACAACGCGAAAGAACGAACGCTTTCTTCCCTTCATTTATTCGCCACCGTGGTCGCGGCTCTTCGATCCCCGTCGAGCCTCCGCGCTTAATAGCCTCCCTTGATTACGCTCTTCCGTTCCCCCGTTTTGATAGACCGCCATTAAAAAGCTCGCGAGGAATATTCCCCCCGTGATAAGGGCGATCAGACGGCTCGTTCGATGGAAACGTTGTTCCCTTGAATGGCATGCGAACCGAGAACCGGGAAGGGCAGAAAGACCGCGGCTCGAGAACGAGAGGAAAGGGAACGGCGGTCACAGGAAGGGACGAGGAACGTTAAAGGAACCGATGGTGGACGGGTGGGGGTGAAAGAGCGAACGTGGCCGGGCACACCGTGAGATTCTCAGATAAAATATCCAATTTAAAGTTTCATCGTAATTTTACGATTCTTGGAAGTAAATTAATAGTATTATCTGCCTGGTGCCTCCGACCGAACCCTCCACCCCCGAACACCCCCCGCCCCATCCCCTTCTACGTCATCTTCCTTTCCGTGTAAATTCACCCCCTACCCCACCAACGGTGAACCTGAACTTTGCAAAAGGAACTTCGAAAATAAGCAGCCTATTACTCATTACCCGTCGCGCTTATCGGTACGTCTCGGTGGGCGTTTCTGTGCGATCTTTCCGGTGGCCAGGAAGTTGGGACTTCGGTATACAGAGGCGTGCTCTGGACGAAAGGCTTCCGCGAGACTTTTAAAGCGCCCGTCGCTAGCGGTTCTTAGCTTTGCGAGCAGTCGATCCTGACAGGGTTGCCCGTTCCGTTTCCAGGGTGATTTATGCACTTGTTGTTTGGCAAATTGAGGGGAGTTTTGGGTCCCCCGTTTTGTTCTGCCGGAAATGGAGGGCGCGCAAGATGAACGGAGGGTTTTCATTTCTTATTTATGCGTATTTGGAAGTTGCACGCTGGAGAGTGCTTTCTTCTTTGGGGCTACTTGGCAAGTAGAATTTTAAGTTGCAGGAATGAAATGTTGGAATATTCTCCCTCGGATGGTCATGGAAGGTGTCTTCTAAAAGTAATTATTACAGAAGGCACTTTTAGTTATCGAAAGGCTTATAGCGTTTTGGGGCCATTTATTTCATGTGAAATCTCTTCGACTTTCAATGGCGGATGGTACACGCGAACGAACGCTGCGGGATATCGCGATTCCTCCGCAGACGATCCTCCCTGTTCAAAATTCAATATCGTGGAAACACGTAGCTGATATTATGATATTTCTAAACTCATAATACCCGGCCGAATAACATCTCGGTGGCATGACGCGAAAACGTGGTGGAAAGGGTGGTCGTTGGTCGGCCGAGGGATGAACGGGGGTCGAGGGTCAGAAGTCAGGAGATGATCCCATATTGGAGGAGCTCTAACACAAAGTCACTGCGCCGGGACCCACCCCCCAGCGCCGCTGAAAACATTCTGAATACGTTTAATATCCACATAGCTGTTATCATAACGGGTGGCTTGCGCAGAAACGATTCAATTTGCTTCATCTATCCCGGCTCTTTATTCAACAGATTTTCGAACTCGATTTTCTCGAAGACCTGGTATTGAAGGAAACTTCGTTTCACACATTGGAGGTATTATTTAAAAAATAACCGACTTCTCTTCCACGAATTACATACTCAAAGAGGTTTTAAATTCTTGTGCTCCAAAGGGTATAATCGGTCAAAATCGTCAAATGTGCCCCTGAACTGAAATCGACTCGCGATGAGTCATTCGAAAGCTTATGAAAAAAGAACCATTTGCGTCGAGTTTCAACTTTGTATCTCAAGTCTTTTAATAAACAGCAAAAAAGAGAAAATCAATTTTTTTAGTATAAAAAAAATTTCAAAAAATCAGAGGCATTTCTGTTACCGCCGCGCATATTAGAGAATTATTTCAAAATTACAAATTGAAAATCCAGGCTGTAAAAAATAAAAAACGCCAAAAAATTCTGAAAAATGCCGGTTGTGTATCGAAACAGTTGCAGAGCTATAATTACATTTTTACTGTAAGTACATATCACTGTTACTATTGCCCTGAATTTGTTTCAAACTTTTCAATCTAGTGCGCCGCAGTTAAAATTTTAACGATGGAATACAGTATCGGCATCGCATTATCAGCTTGACTAGACGGCAAGTAATTACTCCGTTAAGCCTCCCGAGCATAGACGAAGAAGAGAGGCGCCATTAAAGAATCTAGACACGTCTCCTTTCCTTCGAGCAGTTAAATTCAATTTACACGGTAGTCGTACACAGAAGAAGGCAAGAAAGGCAGCGGCTATTTCGCCTGGGGGGCGCCTTTAAGCCGAAACGTGCCGCGATAATGTAACACGGCTCGGATAATGGAACTTATGATATATCATGGTGACGGTATGGATAGGATGATCCTACATTCACCCCTCCACCCCCTCTGCATGTTGTAATATCTTCCTATAAAGGGGCGCGGATGGCTTTTACTCGGCGACACCGTGCAGATTAAAATGTATCTGGCGGAGAAGCGGAACCCTCTCGTAACACATTCCGCTCGAAGTCTTGGCTTGAGATTGCTGGGGAAATTCGAATTAGTCACTCTTCGAAAAAGGGTCCACCCTTTCGCCGTGAATATTTCGCACCCATGGAATTGACATTTTGGTCGCTGAGCATATTTAACCTGTGACGAGCAAGCGGAAGCTTAATTCAAGCAATTGTATATAGGCAGAAGATGTTCTGTGTCGTGAATATCTTGAATGGTTTAATCAAATCAGAAAGTAAATGGCACTAACGGCTATGGAATTCAATCCACTTACACGTTACGGTGAATATAGGAAGGAAAGACATTCCCGATGACTAAGATAAATCGAACAGGGCTCGCTTAATTATTTTCCACCCCACACCCCGGCCTATAATTCATCCTATGAGTTCAATGAGGATCAAACTCGCTGGCGTCTGCGAAAGAAGGAAAAAGGACGAGGGACGTGGGCATGGCCGCATGGGTGATCATCGATTATCAGTGAATTAACCATTCAAATCGACGGTAACGAACGCGCTTACAAATCGCGCGGCCGCAGAGTTAAGCCCCATTCATCCGTCGTTGAACATTGGCGCAACCGCGTCCTCCTCTGCCGTGGCTACGTGAGATCCGTCGTCGCCGCAGGGCTTAAACGGCTTTAAGGATTTCTCTGAAGGCGCGAAACGTGCCCCTCGCCCCGCCGGGGATGCTCTCTTTTTATACACAATGCAAATCCCCGGCTCCATACCGGCTGCGTAATAACGAAATTTCTCGGAAGAGGTAAATAGATTAGCAGAGCGGCGCGCGATGGAAATGAAAGAGAGACAAGGACGGTGAGATTTTAGAGGAATTTAAATGGGGAATCCTGTTCCATAGATTCATCGTGTACGATCAGTTTCACGCGAGCGATACAAGCACTGTTAACCCTTCGTGGTCACACCTTCTTATAATTACACATTGGTCACACGGGGTTCGCTGTACCCCAGCGTCATTTTTTGAGTTACCATTTTCGTATTTTTGTGTTTTTTAACTTTTTAGTGATAATTGGACATTCGTAATACTTATACAGTCATGGTCTAATAGTCTTTTTCTAGAAACATAAATTTTGATATGATAAAATTTGTAGTTGAAAATGAGCGATTTTCCATGGTTGTGGGAAAAACCGATTTTTTTAAAATTTTTTTTTATTATTTTTTTGCGATAAATATCCTTTGGAAGACGTAAGGGTGCGACATTTCAAATCTATAAATTGCTCTTGGGGTACAATACACCCCGTGTGACCACGAAGGGTTAAAATTAATTCCCGTTATCAATCGAAAGCCTTTCTACTAGCAAACGACAGGAGAATCAAAACTCTCAGCTTTCTCCTGTTTGCAGCCTAAAAACACAATGCGGGAACACTCGACAGGAAACGAGCGCTTAATGCCACCTAACCAATGGGAACTATCAGTCGGCCGGCTTTCATCCCTCGAAATCGTGCCGTCGAGCCCCGCTGCGCCCCTCGTCCCTCATAACAACGCTCGAATCAGACGAAGTGTAACAAGCCCGTGATGCGACGAGCATGACGAGGATCTCTCGGTTGCCAGTCCTCGAGCAATCCTCGCGTTAGTCGAACACGCCCTTCCCCCGAGGGTGGTAGCCACCCACCCACCTACCCCTCTCCTGGCCCGAAATGAACCGCAGACAGACAAGCGGGAGGCAGCGCTTTCAGGCCCTCGGCTTCTCGCGGCGCATTAACCTTAACGACCTTTTAGCGAGTTCTTTTTTTGAAGCGCGCCACCGGGGGTCGGATTTTTTCCTGCCAGTTCCTGAGATTGCCGTGTCGCCAGCTCAGCGCCTCTTAATGTTGCCTTTTTCCTGTCCTCCCGCCCAGCCCTCCACCCAGGTCCTTCGTTTTTCCACCGCCCGGCGTAACACGTTCCCGCGACTCCAGTTTTGATGTACTATTAGCCCTTTCTCTTCCCACCTTCCGTCGCTGCTGTATTACTCAACGATATTACCGAGAGTTTTGCGCGAAGGAAAGGGTACAGGGGATGTTGGGGATGGGATTGCACCGCGACTCGTCGTTCCAGCAGATTTCCGTCACTGAGGAGCCTTCGAGAGACTGGGCGTTAGGTAAGTTTCTTAAAATCGTCGTTAATCTAGTCTCCTCATTCGAGAGTTAACTTGAACGTATTACTTCAAGCAACGCGTCAGCATCGCGATCTAATCTAACCACTCAACCAGTCTCGATGCAAGTTAGATAGGAGCACCGGTCAGCTGAAACAAAATTCCCGTGAAGATTTTACAGCATCGACCCTCCACAAATTGCATCTTCCATCATGTTCCGCCTGGTCCGAGCAAGCAATGCGTGACAGACGAACGATTACACGGGCAGAGTGGAAAAACTAGCTAGAGCATACAAGGAGCGTTATGCAAAGGATAATGCCCTACCCCCTGCTCCCTGCAACGACGATAGGAAGGATACAGAGTATCCTTGCTTCCGGAATGGGGGATGAAAAAATGAGGGGAACTTGCAGGCAGTGAGCGTGGCCAAGGAACCGAGCCTAATGGGAAGTGGAGGCTTAATTACAGGTTGCGGCGGATATTAAGGGTATGCACGGCAGCTCAGTATAAACGTTGCAGCTGTCGCGTGTGTGTCTATCGGCCGAAATTGACTGAGGCACGAGCTAACAGAGATAGGCAGTGGGGCAAGGGGGGTTAAATAAAGAGGGTTGCGGGTAGTGGAGAATGGGAGAGAGCGGAGAGGAGCAGCGGCGTGGATAGATTGACAGATAAGTACCTAGTGATAAAAAGCTGTAGCAGCTGGCAACGAGAGACAGAGGGGTAGAAATAAGGTTGGGTGAGGATGAGGAGGAGAGACAGCTAGGGGGATGTTTTCGTTGAAGCTGGCCGCCGGTGTTTGTCGCTGCACCATCAAATGGCCATAATTCAAATCCAGTGGCAGCTCTGAAATAAACCAATTAGGGTTGCGCACGAGCGGATATTAAGATCCCAGGGGGGGATGGACGACGATGCTATCGTCTTTCGCAGTGGTGGCGCGTCAATAGGCTCGCGGTGTGGTTTTACACACGCGCCCCGTGCCGGGCCACGCGCTACGGAACGTACAAACAAACGGGGCGGCAAACATTATTGCGATATTGGACACATAGTTGCACGAACGGGGCGACGGCGAGCAAACCTCTTTAGCACAAAGCAAATGGGGAGGTCTGATTCAACACGGCAAAGCTGCCGAAGCAAGGGTTGCGACCGTCCCCTGGGACGCGGTGGGTGACACTAATTTTCGAGTCGTTTGGTGGTAAGCGTGGCTGGACTCTTTACGCGACGCCTCTACTAATGATACATTCATCTGTCCAACCCTTTTGCTCGCGTTTAAGTTTGTTTCGTCGCGGGAAGGTAAATTTGTGAAAAAGAGTGCGGTTAAGGGAGGAATATTTTATGGGCTAAGAACATAGCAAAATTTAGGATTTTTTTTAAGATCCTAGCATTTCGATTCATCTGAAATTTGGACCATATTTTTATGCATCCTTGAAGAAGTTGCATGTTTTTTTTATTCAGTTTTAATAATAAATATAGGATTTATGCGTCTCGCCACGGAAAACTCGTCTTCCCCTGGTGAGCATGATAGCTATGTTCTGTACTTCTTTTGTTACGTAAGAAAATTGGCGAAAAATTAGATTGCAAAAATTAGGGTTCTGACCTTTCAGTTTGAAAACTGTCAACACTGCTCAATAATTTTTTTTGTTTTTTGCTGGTTCATTAACTTCAAGCTACATATGTATAAAATAAAACGCCGCTTCATTTTTCTGTTTCAGATTACCTGGTAGATAAATATCATGCACACCAGCGGACGACGAATTTTGCGTGACGTGATGGTCGATCATGCATAACTACTATATTTATGGTTAAAATTTAATAAAAAAAAACCTACAGCTTCTTCAAAGATGTATCAAAATATGGTCCAAATTTCAGATGAATCGAATCGCTGGTTTCTTAAAAAAAAATACCAAATTTTTGCTATGTTCTTAGCCCAAAGAATAGGACCCCCTTTAAAGGGTAAGAGGAAAAACGAGGAATATCCATTTTCCGTGATTTTGCGATTTATAGCATATTTTTTTGGTGGCAACTGGGGCTACAGAACTGTCAAATCACAAGGGATTATGAAGTTAAAATGCCCCCGTAAGATAACGTTGAATTTTTGGTACCTACCCTGGCTAAAAACAGAAAATGTCCATTTGGCACTGGAACACAACACGGAATGTTGTTGAATTTTTTACTGGTTGTTAAAACCAAAAATTATGATAAGGGAATGGGCATCTTCCCTGCGCGGAAATACTGTTATTATTTTCTTACTTATTTTTTCCTGATGCCTAATTTGGGTAAAAGTTTCATGTTACGAAGAATGCAGATTAATTCATTGAACCTTATTTCTCTACAGTAGACAAAATTAAAACTTAAATTTCTCGATGGAGCTGTTTCGTGACATTCCCTGTTTTCCCCTCTCACCCTTCAATTGTAGGCGCAGCACGATTCTGAGTCATATATAGCTCTGCGAGATTGATGTTACGTATGCTATCCATGTTACTGTGGAAAAGTCTGGTGCATTTTTTAAGTGTGCTATGTGAAGGGGACACTAGGATTTTGGTAGTAACTCGTAGCTCGTTCATGCCCGAAACTGCTACTATTCATTCTCCTCTCTGGCTTGGCGATTCTGTCGATATTCTAGCAGCCAGCGCATGAATGCTATCGATAAATCCCATCTGAGATCGCCTTAGTCACGCGAAATGCTCTTCCTCCATTACGTTAACGCGAGTCCGAGCTGGCAATCATATTATGGCGCCCGTTTTGCCGTGGATACAAGAAAATGGATGCATAATCGTTCCTCCCTTCCAAGTTCATTTGAAATTCCATGCATCCGGGAAATGCGGATGAATATTCTGGCGATCGTGAAGATGCAACTAGGCGCACGAATTATGTATTCGGGAAATTATTAATTACTGGCGCTGAGCACCGCGCGATATGCTCCGAGCGCCGATGAAATTTTTATGCCTGTAACAGTGTTCCATGTTCATAGAATATCTGATGAATTTTATAGTAAAATATCGATCTGATAGAGATTTAATCAAGTTTAATTGGGAATTATCGGTGCTCCAATACGTCTCTAAATATTTCGACGTTGCGAATGCATTTAAAATAAAATGATCGTGGTGCTTTTATTAAGAAATTAGCACAACAGGTGTCTAACAAACACATCAACGCAATTCGATTAATATTCTATTACATACGGGTTTCGACATCGCTCTATATAATTCGGTTATTAATCTTAATCTAGCTGCTACTTAGATCCCCGTTTTCTCAACTCTATTTTACTCCTCGTAAATATAGAAGCTATCACGTAGATAAGGCGCTATAAAGTCGTTGCAGAAATTGTGTATGAAACGGTGATGTCGTTATAAAAGTTTTATCGCATAATATTATTTAGTGGCTTATCCAGATTTTTATCCAGAGCCCCGAGTACATTATCGGCCCTGTAGCCTCGTGCTACAATACCCTTAGATTAAAGATCGCAGCATCATACATCCTGTAAGTACGCTATTCATGCTTTACCATTAAATGGCCCCTAAGTAACTCTGCTCAATATTTTCATCTCGCAATTATCTTCAAGCTCACAATGATTACTTTGGCCGACTATTAAATCCTAATGCTCCCCAATTACATTTCCCTACCCGAGTGAGAAATAATACATGAGCTGCAGAAGAGGCGACAAAGAAAAGTAGGTAGCAGAAGTGTCGGAGGATAAGAATACGGTCACGGATAAAAATTACAGATCCCGGTCATATATTTGCCGTGAAGATGGTCTGCCACTGACTTCTCCCGCTAAGCTTGCCAACGCCTTTCGTATATAATAGCCGTATAAGTCTACCGAGCCAGCGTACAGCGAACTGTCCTTATGTATGTGGCCCTGGGAGGCTCGATTGTCTTACTGTCACGCGCAGATAGCATCTGCTAAGTAACATTATCCTTTATTATACAGGACACACCGGCGAATTACGCGCAGAAACACCTAGCCATTTTAACTTGCGAGAGCAAACTATCCAGCATCCATCTCAATGAAATTTATACGATAACTCAAGTTCGAGGGATGAAATCACCCCTCGGCTCTCCAATCCCTCTTACTACAACCTGAGAACCGTTGAAGGTGCAAAGAAGTTTTTTAAACAAACGCAGTAAAAAGACTGATATGCACACATCGCAAACCACCCCCCGGAGTGCTCCACCACCCAATACCTCGACACCAAACACGAAACTATCGAGGAACTGGCGTAGGAATCGCCAGAGGCTCGTCCTTTAGCAACGCCGTCGAAGCGAGCATAATCTCGCCCGGTTTCACGTCGATACAACGGAAAAACTTCGTATAGCTCAGCCCTCCTCGGCGCCTCGTGCCAACTTCACTCCAGGAGACCCGTTAATTGCGAATATTTCCAAAGGAATATCGCCCAGGAGCTGCGATAAAATTCCACGCTCGCTGGCAGAAAGAAAGTCTCGCCTCTAGCATCCCCCTCTCCGCAAACAATTTCTTCCCCGCGGGGTGGATCATCCGCGGGGAATTTGATAGATCCTCCGAGCAGTAGTCCCTCGGCCCCTTTCACCGACGCCATCGACGTCCGATTCTCCAGCAGAATCCGCCTTTGAAGCGGTCGGAAAAAGTTGCTGAAAGTTGAGAGCCCCCCTCCGTCGCGCTTGAACCAGCATCGCCACCCCTGTCGCCACCCTCCAAAGGCTCCGGATCTTCTCCGCCCGTCGCGACGTCCGCGCCGCCAACCCCGCTGGATCGTTCGAATCAACTTTATATAAGTTGGTCGCGTGTAAATCAAAGGATGCAATTAATCGGGCCCCTGATTGCAATACTTCGCGGACTTTGAATATCCAATTTCTGCCGCGGAAAGCTCGCTGGCCCGTGCCCTCTTCGCGTCCCCGTCCTCCGGATCTGCTCCGTAGCTTCACCCCCCTTTCTACCCTAGCGTTATCTCCTTGCTGGACACACCGTTCGATCGGCTTCTTTGTGAGTCCCTCCATTCGAGCTCCTCGCTGAAGTTTTCAACGGAGTTTCAATTTCCGAAAGCCGGATTGAAAAATTGTTGTCGCTTTGGGACGATCGGCGGGAGCGCGCCCAAAGGCCGTGCGCCCCCTTTGAGGATTTGCTTAATGCGTCGAGTCGATGATGGTGTCCTGCTGACCGTCGCGGGGACGCGCGTTGCGGGGATTGCGAGCTTTCAGTCGACATATGTAGTTTCTGACTAGATTCTAGGTATGCTTGAACTTTCGCATTTTATACTTCCTTTCGACCACCACTCTGTGCATAAGCTTCGCGATCCTCGGTTTATTCCACCTGTTAGGGGAGCCCGGATATAACCCAATGTTGGAAAGCAGGGAAAAGAGGCGAAGAATGTTTTCTGACGCTGTTTCTGGCGATCTAGGACAACCCGTGACCTATTTGAGGGGGTGGCCGATAATGATGCAAATCGGGCCTGCAGAAGGGGGATCCAGCGACACGTCCGTTCAGAATGCCCTAAGATAGTTTGCAGTACGTGTAACGTCCGTCTTTACGACGTTTCACCAGCCAGCTGAAAATTTTTCCCCGCCTCTGGTCGGAATCTCGTTTGCAATGTACGCGCGCGGAATATCGAGATCCGACGGGGGCAGACATTTTCCTCCGGCTCTCTGTCGGATTAACTCAAAATACCTGGCGACACAGTGGAACGCGAGGCTTCGGAAACGATATTTCCATGGATTACTACGCCTCTGTGCATCGGGGACCAATGAGAAGTTTCTCGGCGTTTTAACTCCCTCTCAAATTATCGTGACCCAGGTTCGAGGGTTGAGGATTCGGGTTCGGGCCTTCATTGGGCTTGCCAGGTGTTGGGACAGGTCACTTCTGCGAGTAGTTTTCACGGGATTTAAGGGGTCAATCCACTGTGACGGTTTGACAAATTAAGATATTTTTAATGACTTTTTTTCTCCGTAGATACAATATATAATGCAATAAATATTTTTTGTATTTATTAAGCTAGTTTTATATTATACAAAGAAATTTAAAAGAATTTTTTTAATTTGTTTTAAAATTCTAAACGCAATTATCTCAAAACAACATTTTTTCAACTGGTGCAGTTTTCGACTGGTAGCGTCATACCTATATTGCATATTTTTGACTAAACAAACATGTTTTTTAAAGCTTAGGATGTTAATAATTTTCATGCCAAAGAACAAATCCCAGTTTCAATTTGTTTCTTTGTAATTAATTGAAACAGACGTATGCTTCATCTTGGGCAAGAACGACTGCCTAGTACACTTAAATAAATTGACGGGTAACAATGAGAGAAGCAAACATTGGATGGATACGTTAAAAGTGTGCTTCAGACAATGAACTTTGCAGCATCAAATCAGCTGCCAACATTTTCCCAACACAGCATTCGCGACAATTTTGAAATTATATAGAAACAAATAATTACCCAATGGTATCGAAATTAATAAATTTCCAGCGGTCAGTTACGAATTAAATGAGCAGTATTAATTGACGTAGTTAATTTGAATGTTCCCTTTAATCATTAACAATTAATCATCGCGCTTAATAGAATTCTGAAGAAGACCGACGTTCATATCCCATTACCGTTCCAACGATGGATACTTAATTAAACCATTTAACATGATATTAATTTAATATCTCATTGTTGGGCCATGGTTACTACGAGTACATCTCATTGTACCCGAAATGCTATCGGCTTCACCGACGAATCCCATTACCTTGAGGGATTTCAAGCTGCTGAGTTGACTGATATCTACTCAAACAGAAAGACTATACCGTCAGAACTACAGTTGTGGAAATTTAAGTCAAGGTTTGCTTGAATAGTAGAAAACACCGTGTATGCAGAGCACCCTCTTTGGTCTACTATTGATTTATCCACTGTATGATTAATCTATGCATAAATTAAGCACGAACGATTAAGGGGGGAATCTGGTGTAATCGGGAGAAATCAAGGTGCTTTTGGGTCATTTTTTATAAGAAAACTATACGTGTAATATTTTTAAAACTTTCAGACAATATTATCGTGTATTTTAAGAAGTGAACAAACATTTTTTGATATCAAAATAACACGGTAATCCCAAACGGCGCAAGTGTTTCGAAACCACCAAGTTGATCAGCTGCGGAGATTCTAGGGTCCGTTGTAGTGGTCTGAAACCAAAAAAACAAATAGTATTGTGTTTTTTAATAGAGTTACGCTATAAATGGACCTCAATCCGGAATAAATCATTAAATTTAATAAGTTTTATTGCACAATTAACGTGAAATTTCTTACAATTAGTCAAACATGCAACTATTTTCTCAAACACTCACCATTATCGTAATTTTGCATTTCTGAATGCGAATTGAAGTTTCTACGGAGGTAATTTTATTTAAAACACAAAACTATTTAGTTTCTTGCATTCAGGCCACTGCAACTTCCGCGCCGAGACCGCTCCGAAACATTTCCGCCGTTCTGAAAATAACGCGTTATTTTTATATTAAAAAATGTTTGTTCACTTCTTGAAATACATAATAATATAGTCTGAAAGTTTCAAAAATATGACAAATAATTCATAAAAAGAGCCTTGATATCTACCGATTACACTAGGTTTCCCCCTTACGGTCGAAAAAGCGGCCTACCCTCCACAATTTTTTTATTCAACAACTAATATACAAATATTAATGTCGTTTTTTTGTTAACTGTTTATTATTCCTTTCTGTATAGAGTTGTATTTTTCACATTTTCATACATTCCCCCGAACTTACATAATTCTTTCAATGAAAAACAGCCACCCCTAAGTCACGTAACACAAACCCCCAACCGATATAACAGGATCCATCAAATTGTCCCTGCAGACAAGCTTCCGTTTCGCAGATGCTTGCAGAAATTCCGCCAAAGACTGTACTTCCTTCCCCTAGTCGCAGCGTAGCCACAGAGGCGCCGAACGGGGGCGAGATTAAAAGTGAAAAATCGCCCCCGACTACGCGGTGCCTTTAAAACGGCCAAACAAAGCCGCATCGGGTTAAAAAGGACCGGAAATTCCGCGGAGTCGGCGTATTCCGGTATCTACGCGTGCCCCCGGCGCCGTTCCCCCTGGTAAATTTTCCGCGTAAACTCGCGCGCGAATAAATTCATTTGTTATGAGAGCGAGAGCCCGCCGTCAGACGTTATCGGACGAAACGCGTCGGAATTGCTTAACGAAACGGAATTGCTGTTCGCCTACGCTTAACCACCTCCTCGTTTCACCATCGAGCCACCAAAACCGCCACGTTTCTCGTTCCGTTGCCCCCGTGCCCGCTGTCTGTTCCCCTTTCAACCCTTACTTCTTTCTCTACCATACTTTATTAGCTACCCTCCAGTCGCTTCCCTGTTTCACAACCCCCAGTCTGCTTTTGTTCGCCCTAACGAAGAACAATCGAAACGATGCACTGTTTCTAAAGGGATGAACAAACTTCTGTTTATATTTCAGCCTCTTTCTTCATCGTTTCCTCCCTTCATTCCTCGACATCGTTAGGTGTTGTACCTCAACTTAACTCTAGTGCTCTTCGTCTTTTATTTGCAGCATCCCTTGTATGCACTAGTTTTATCGTCGCAATGTTCACTTGTCGATTTTAGAAAGGGGTGTGATCTCTAAACGGTGTGCTCGTTTCAGGGAAACGGAATGTAGCGATTGGACAACAAATTTTAATTATCACACCGCGAGAGTGGGTCCTCGCTGGAGCGAAATTAATCGAGCCAGTCATCCAACGGGAAATCGATGCGGTCAGCAGAATTTTCGGAAATTCGATTGCACTAAAGCCAGTTGGGAACAATTAGGCCGCGCTCGATGATGGGAGTCACGAGGAACCTCCTTCAAAGGCGGCCTCAAAGGTTCGCCCCAAGCGCCAGGTATCGAGGGAAGTCTCCAAGTCCCAACTACGTTCTTGTGAAACAAAAAGAGACGTGTGGGAGCAGGTACCATTGAGAGACCGATGCACAGTGGTTCGAGTATACTACATGCTAGCTGGACAAAATTATTTTTTCGCGGGTTTGGGTTTATATGGGGTTCAAATTGTTAGAAAACAAACCTGATTCGTATTACAGTTTATTATTTCAATAAAAAAATCAATAAAATAAAAATATGACTAATTCAATAAAGGAAAAATAACAAAACAACAATATTGTACTTTAAATATAATTAACAGTTATAACATTATGTCTATTCCCGTAATTTCTGAGTTTCTAAGTTTAAAACCTGGTTTTTGAAATCAGTTTTCCCTGCATCGCTATTAAAATAGTGTTTTACTATATGTTCCACGTCGATCCACGCGACAAGGGTTGAATCTACGGAAAGTAGAGACTTTCTAGTTTATTTTAATCAAACAATCGATCTGCAAAAATTTGCAAAACCATATTTTTCTAATTGTTTTCGAGCGCGACGCTCGGTAGCACCACTCAGTGGATTAAAATAGTGTTTTACTATATGTTCCACGTCGATCCAGGCGACAAGGGTTGAATGTACGGAAAGTAGAGACTTTCTAGTTAATTTTAATCAATCGATCGATCTGCAAAAATTTGCAAAACTATGCCGAGCGTCGCGCTCGAAAATAGAGCTCTTACTTTTTACCCGTCGGGTACCCGGGTAGCCGGAAATTCCCCGAAATAACTTCAAGCCATTGAATGTGGTATTGTTCGATCATATTTGGCTAACATCAGACTATACCACAGACAATCACACACAATACCACATTCAATGGCTTGAAGTTATTTCGGGTAATTTTCGGCTACCCGGGTACCCGACGGGTAAAAAGTAAGAGCTCTACGAAAACAATTAGAAAAATATAGTTTTGCAAATTTTTGCAGATCGATCGATTGATTAAAATAAACTAGAAAGTCTCTACTTTCCGTACATTCAACCCTTGTCGCGTGGATCGACGTGGAACATATAGTAAAACACTATTTTAATAGCGATGCAGAGAAGACTGATTTCAAAAACCAGGTTTTAAACATAAAAACTCAGAAATTACAGGAATAGACATAATGTTATAACTGTTAATTATATTTAAAGTACAATACTGTCGTTTTGTTCTTTTCCCTTAATTGAATTAGTCATATTTTTATTTTATTGATATTTTTATTGAAATAATAAACTGTAATACGAATCAGGTTTGTTTTCAAGCAATTTGAACCCCATATAAACCCAAACCCGCGAAAAAATAATTTTGTCCAACTAGTATGTAGTATACTCGAACCACTGTGCGATGCTACAAAGTGGCGAGGGAAGGTACGGAGTACAACCCCCTGCTATTCTATTTCTCACTGTTCCTCTCAACTCCCAAATTACATACGCCAAATTAGTCCATTTCTTCCCCAAATTAAATAGCCCAAAGTCTCGTATCGCTGTCGTAGAACTGAAATCCACTAGCTGGTATCTGTAGCCACGATAAACATTAACAACACCGCTCTCCCAGATCAGAGAGGGAGGAATTACAGTGTTCAGTAGCAAAACGTTTGTCCCTTCTTCAATTACGATGCCATTAAAGAATATTACGGGCGCCACTGTAAAAACTCGTCCCCCACGAAGCTTCGCTCAAAACGTAATGAATCGAAAAATTTAATGGCCCCGCCGCTCGTTACGAGTCCAGTAAACTTCTTGCTCGTTTGAAAATGCTCGCGAGCGGCTGTCCTCGTTCGGTTATTTTTAATATTCACCCCAGTCGCGGGGTATTTTTATCGCGACAATTAAAACGAATTCGATCCACTTGATTTTCGTGCGCAAAAACCAAAGTGAAATCAATTAATCTGCCTGTGGATTCGAGACCCCTTGAAACTAAATAATCCTCCATTAACATCGACAGAGGGATACGATCTTTTTAACTTCGCACAGGAGCGCCTGTCAAATTCGATGATACAGTTCGCTGTGTACCGCGACGATACTGTCGCGTGTTAACATTATTATTCACGACGCCGTGTGACATCAGAGGCAGAATGTATTTCTACGTCTACCGAATCCTATCGACGAACGTGCGGATGAGGGAAAATTATTAGGCCTGAAAGGCGAGGAAAGGGAGTGAATGGCAAGGTGGGATAGAAGAAAGGGAAGGGTACAAGGAAACTGTCCGTGAATAAAACCCTGCCTGGAATAAAATCAAATCACTAGCAGGCTTCCCGACGACTGGCTGGCGTCGACATTTCGCGCGTGATTTGCAAACGCGAAATTTAATTTACTATGTATTTATGGAGCGGCTCGCTCGCGCGATAACGCCCTGCGGTAATAAAGATGCGCTCGCACTTTTAAAAGCTGGCTTCGGCGTCTTGGCGCTTTGTTGTCCAGTGAAATTAGGATAAGAAATTTTTGTTTGGGCCTTTATTTCGTCGTTTTAAATAACATGTCGAAAGTCCTCATCGATGTGAGTGTCGCTAAAAATTTTATAGAGGGTCAAATGTAAACGAAAACAGTTTTCCGCGGATATCTCGTTATCTATCAGTTTTACTACAAAAATAGTTAGTATAAAATTTATAGCTTAACAAATTCTTGATAAAAAAGATTCTACAAGTGTTTTTCATAGGAATAACCATTTTCATGTAGAGCGGCTTACAAAATGCCACCCTCTTAGTGTGAATAAACTAAAACATTAATCTTTGGGGATATGTAGAGGATATAAAGGGTGTGCATTAAGCAATTGTTTTGGTACCCAAATTCACTCTAAGAGGGTGAAATTGACCGCTGAAATTTTTCTGATTTTGTGTTATTACTCGCGAACTGTTTGAGATAGAAAAAAGTATTCAGGAAAAAATCAGTTCTTCTAATTAGGGCTATCGTTTGGTAACTTACAGTTATTACAGTTCTTACAGTTCGAAAATCGGAAAATAGCTGAATATTCAGGGGACAATTTCAATACCTTAGAGTAAACTGAATCAGCAAAAAAATTGCGTTACACAAACCCTTTATATCCTCTACATATCCCAAAAGAGATTAAAGTTTTACTTTATTCACACTAAGGGGGTTAAATTTTTTAAGCCGTCCTACATGAAAACGGTTACACCTACAGAAAAAAATTAATAAAACCTTTTTTTGTAGAGAATATATAAACCTACAAATTTTATAATAACTGTTTTATCGTAAAACTGATAGATAACGGAATATTTTCGAAAAACTGTTTTTTTACCTTTGACCTTCTATAAAATTTTAACGGCGATCACATCGATATTTAAACCAACGAAATAAACGCCCATGCAAAAATTTAGCTTGTTGGAAATTATTCCGCAGACTGGCCATATATCCATCTATTTTCGCTGGGCTATTGTATTAGGAACATTAGGTGGACCATTTTCCATCAGACTGGACTCGTCCCGTTTTGATCAAACCGCGTAGATTTTGATGACTAGGGGTGAGTTCCGTTTCGATACACAGACTAATTCCTAGGGGACAACCAATGCGAGTATATCTAAATTTTGAAGAAGTAGAATAATAACTAAGAAGGGATCCACTGCACATTTAAAAGTCAACTTCCTCCAGGCCCTTCTCAAACTCAACGCTACCATGCAAGAAGGAATCATAAAGAGACTATTCCCCCATACCATTACCATAGTGAATCGTTTCTCAGTTTCTTGGCCCTGTAGGACAATTTATAGTTACCTAAGAAAGTAAGAAAAAGAGGAAGGAACAAGGAAGAATGAGCTCTGAGCAGGCTTTGACACGTGCCCGACAAAAGCGGTATCGCCTTCGTGTTGGGAATAACGAATAAAAAGCTCGCAATTACAATCTCCCCCAACGAGAGGTGGAAGAAGCTCGAAGGGTCGAGGAGCAAGGAGAGAAGGAAAGTAAAGGGGTCGTCACGCTCTGGTCGCCGTAGCCACCCCTTACTCTTTTCCTTTCCTGTTCGCAATCCCTGAATCTCCAATGCAAATAACTGACAGTCAGGGCCGGGAGAGGGTGTGGGAGGCGTCGATGAGACCGTAGGAATAATCAAAGAAGTAGCAACGGGAGGAAAAACCATGGCTGGAAAAGTAGAGCCGTGATAGGAAAAGAATCGACGCATGGCCTCCTTAGAAACTTTAATGACATTTCTTATTTCCACTCGCTCCTCGGAATCCCGTCGACGACTCGTCTTATACCCCCTTCCTCCACCCTCTTCATCATCATCGTGAAAGTAATTTTCCACATCGGAACCGTCTCGCGGCTACTTTATTTGCTTTCTAAACTTTCCGCACTCCTCGTTGATTAACGACGTTTCCGGTACTAGCTATTGCAGGACGACGTGGTAGGTCGGTTCCGCGATTAGACGTCAAATTGACAAGCGATTTGAATTAGTTATGGACGTCTCTTGTTTAAATGCACCCCGCGCCGCGGACTTCCAGCTTCTGGCTATTCGGCGTCGCCGTCTGTAATATTCAGAGCTCCTCACTTCGAGCGCCAGTTATTTAAGGGATCCATATTCTTCGTTTCGGAACGCGGCGCACATTGGACGGGTTTCCATTGCCGGAAGTGCAGGTATTGAATGAATATCAAGAATACCGAAAGTGTCTCTGTGGATTTAGAAGGGGATGGGATTGAAAGTGACAAGCCCCCTGCGGTGATAACAATCATTCATTATCCACCTACCCAAGAAGCTTTTCAAGATGGTCTGAATAAATCATGTTCGTATATCAAGTGGTTGTATTTAGAACTCAACTTCTATAGTCTTTCATCGATATGAAAGTCCATCTCGTATCGAGCAATCGGAGCGAAAAAACGAGAGATAATTCCTGCTCGAAGGCGGCAGAGATTTCCCTTTCGTTTCTGAAGTACGCGAAGTTCTTGAGCGGCGAGCACTGACCGATCAAGGTTCGCCGTTTATTTCAGAAGCGTTTCACCCTCGGGTATTTACTTCCCTCGGCTCTCTTCGCGTCCAGAGAGGCGGAACAGAAGAGGCGGAGCGCGGACGATGATCCTTGAGCTACTTCCAAGCAGTCGTGCATCGACGCTCGAAACAAATTGCGTCTGTAATTATAGCGCCCTACTTCACCTGATTACGGGGCTGCCTAGCGAGGGTGAGTCACGGGGGCTGGATTTCGAAAAAGACACCGACGAACCTAAGAAACCTAATGCTCTACCTCATTCTCGTTCTCCGCCCACTAGAAACTTTCGCGTTCTACAAAACCAATATCACCGATTGGAAATCTTTTAAACAATATTATTCGACAAGCACTCGCCCCGTTTCCCAAAGATACTTCACGTATTCGTTCGACTGTAATCGAGAGACGAGGTTCCGGAGAAGTCCTTAAAAATTGCGTCTTCAAGAGGACTTTGTCCGCTTCGAGGGAAGAATATCTGAAACGAGGGGAAGAAGACGACACGAAGGGAGGAGGAATTATTTTAATGATCTTCGCGAAGGTAGCATCGACAGGTATCTGTAATTGATTCCTTTTTTCACGAAGAAACACTCGCGATCCTTTGTCCCCTAGTCGGGTGTGTCGCGCTCGGCCGTTCTTTCTCCTTGTAAAGGACGAGACAATCTCAATCGTTCGCGCTTTCTCAAAACGTCTCCGCTCGGAGAGCCGGGGGCTGAAAGTGTCCCGCAGGAGTGCCACGGGTTCGTTTCCCCCCCGGGGGCCGGGAGAAGGGTAAATGAATAGCGACAAGTTGCGCCGGGCTTCCTGGCGAGAATAAAGACGGAGGAAGCGCCGGGGGAGCGAAAAGAACGGCAGCTGAGAGCCGATACAGACCATTCGACGCGCCTCGCCGTTTTTCGAGGAACAAATACGATCGCCGTGCGAGAATTTCGGCGTGTGGAAATAGTATCGACAAACAGAACCGCGCGGGGATTCGAGGAGGATTCCGCAGGAAGCGCTTCGTTACTCGCGTGATTTCGAGAATCTTGATTTGATGGAAGGAAATTCATATATGCGTCGGGGAGAATAGAGAAGAATGGAGAGATAAGAATTCGTGAAGGGTGGTAGAAAAGGATTTGATTTGAGAGGCTAAAAGCTGACCTTTATGTACGAATCTTTATGAAGCGAAGGACAGAAACTGATGAGACTGAATCATTAAGCAACTGGCGCCTAGCTTCCAGTATTATGCAAAACAATGCTCGAAAGGGAGCAGACATTGCTCGATCGAGAATAAAAAGGAGGAACAATTTAAGGGTAAAGGGGCGTCAAGTACCTACTTGCGCGAATCTAGTGAAACAGTAAGAAATATATCAGACTGTTATACTGCAGTGTTAATTTGAAAGGGCGTATCTGCAAGTTTTGCTTAAATTGAGTTATTGTTGTCAGGTAGCAGAAAAATAGTTTATCTATAGGTATGTTAAATAAGAAAGGTATATCTTTATTAAAACTGAAGATAGAACAGTTTATATCGATTTTGGGGTTTTCTACCGAAGTTTTCTTTGTAAGTAGTGTATGAAATATTTTACGGGTTTGTCACAAATATTTAGATACCTTTTTATCTAGATTTAATGCTTACCCTAATCCGATTTCTATAGTATACCGATGGCGTTGCACAGAATATTAAAAGTCATTTATCTCAGACCCACCTTCTGACCAGATACGCATTTTTCAATTAAGAGGAGAAGCCTGTATAAACAGCTTATTTTTGTATTAATTTTTAGGAATTTTCTGCAAAGATATCAATGCACTAATCCTTTCGTAACTTTACAGGTACTTTATTTAACCTCGTAATCAGTAAACAAAAGTGTATAACAGTAAAATTATAATAATTAATAGTTTTTTCTGGTAGTTATGTAAATGTTATGTAAAACAAGCCAATAATTTTGTTTTCAATTTATGTGTCAATTTTAAGAATATGAACTACAAATGGTGCAAAAAAATTGCATATTTTAAAAATGGCGGAACTTCAAACATTTTCGTAAAAAATTCGTATTTTATTTCTTTAAAAACAGTAGTTAAAATTAATAATTTAATTAAACATTGTAGTTCATATTCTAAGGAATATTATAAACTAAAAGTGTGCAAAATTTGAAGTCGATTGCTGAAATAGTTTTCGAGTTATCCCCGGCGCCAATTTTGAAAACGTGATTTCGAAAAACAAACGCGTTTAAAATGCGTTTTAGGTATGCTCGGCGCTCAGAGGCACGCTGACTCACCAGGCCAAAGTGTCGATACGGAGTTGAATTTCAGTCTATAATTTTGGAAATATATTTTTGAAATGTTTTAAAAGCATTTTATGGAAGAAAATTTCTTCCTATTTTTTTTCGATTCGATTTATAAAGCTTTCTCATACAGAGAGGATTTATAATCCTGCTCTGGAGAACGGAGTGTTTACAGTATCAAACGGTAAAGCATCCAAAGCATCCATCTTGTTTGTGTTGGAACAAAAGACTCGCCAATTAGAGTGTAGAACAAATCAGTAGTGCAAGCAAAAGAAAGATGGAAAGTCAGTCGTCCAGGTGTGCTCCGAGGCTGACGCGATAGACGGAGCCGTCAATTTTAACAGAGGCACTGCCAACTGTGAAAACAGGCCGGAGCCGTCTTTCAGGTGGCACTCCACGCGTATGGTTTGCGGAGATTCCTGAACAACTACCGCGGCAAGGTCAATATTTTCCTTGGGAGTTGCGCCTACCTCGAGCCTCGCCGTACGGCTGGAATCGTGTTTTATCTCGCCCTTCGGGTTCGTATGGCGCGAAAGAGATAATGAAAAGAGAGAAACCGCGCGTAACCCCGTGGAGAACGCAACGGCGAGGGAGAAATAACCGGCTGGAAAATTGGAGCGATCAATACGCGAAACGAAAAATCGAACAGCGACGAAACGAAAACTGGTTTACAGTCGTGGCTTTTGTGAAACCGTGATACGTTTTCGAGTTTCATTGAATTCTCAAAAAACCGGAGTTGTACAGGGATGGTCGGGAAACAATAGTGAACGCGTAAAAAAATACCACAATAATTCCTCTCCAAAGAAAACATTCGGTTAAAACCCGGCGAAGCGTAATCTCTGTTTGGAGAATATAAAAGCATAGGGTGGTTCGCGTATCCCTTTTAGAATTCTTCTATAAGCAAATTTCTCCCCCTAGCGCACCGAAGAAGGTACCAAAAGAAGGCTTACGGAACTTCCACCTACCGCCATTGAAAGTTAAAGCGTCGAATGCTGGTCAAACGCCGCAGCGAAAGTGATAACCACGAAATTCCGTGGAATCCTTTCACGAGGATCGATGGAGCAACCTTGAACTCCTCCGTAATCCTAGCCGTGGGTAGGTATAATAAGACAGCTCTACCGAAAGCCCCCTCTGCACGGGGGCAAGAAACCACGGGATTATTTTCCGATGGTATCGTCCGGCTCGGATAACTCCCCTCGAAGGGTTGGAGGGGAGGACAAAGGGCGGGAAGGGAGGACTCTATCGTCGCCAAAGTGGCCCCGAAGTCAATCGACTCGAGATTTGAATCTCGGCCCGAACGGCCGTGGAAAAGAAAGGGCATCAGACAGAAACTGGATTCTCTCTCGAGAAATCGAATTCACTTCCATCCGGCCGAGGGATCCGGCGAAAACGTTCTCGAGAACTCGAAGGGATCCTCGACTAACTGGCCATTAGACTGACGGGCCCCTCGGGGTGGGGGGCAGGGTTGAAATACAGCCGTCAATCGATCTGATACGATGCACGAATCTATTAAACGCGCGTGTACATGCGTGGTAGGTAAACATTGATTAGCTGTCGACTGTAATTGTAAAAGGGACGCGACGTCATTGACAATGGGGACGCACTATTACGCTGAAATGGATGCGGAAGATAATCCGTGCAGATTCGTTGCTGATTGCGCTGGGAGCTTATTTTAATATCCCAGCATTCCATTTAGAATTCCATAAAACTGAGGCTTTGAGCGGAAATTGAGTGAATGTAGCGAGAAGGGTAGCTTTTGGGAATGTGGAATAAAGGAGCAATCTTTTCCCATCTATTTCGTCACAAGTATTTCATAATAAATTTGCTTATTACATTAAATTCTCGTTATAGGCTCCACTCTCGAGGCTGCCGGCGAGCTTATAACGCATAGCGTCGATTATTCCGAGCCACCAATGAGAGTGTTGCGCGGAAGGTATCTTTTGGGAATGTGGAATAACGAAGAAATCTTTTCCCATCTATTTCATCACGAGTGTTTCATAATAAATTTGCTTATTACAGCAGATTCTCGTTATAGGCTCCATTGTCGAGACTGCTGTGGAGCTTATAACGCATAGCGTCGATTATTCTGAGCCACCAATAAGAGTGTTGCGCGGAAGGAAGCTTTTGGGAATGTGGAATAACAAAGAAATCTTTTCCCATCTATTTCATCACAAGTGTTTCATAATAAATTTGCTTATTACACCAAATTCTCGTTATAGGCTCCACTCTCAAGGCTGCCGACGAGCTTATAACGCATAGCGTCAATTATTCAGAGCCGCCAATAAGTGTGTTGCACGAAACTTCCCAGAAATGGTGAGTATATCGACCGAGCATACAACGCATAGTTGAAATGAGCTTATAACGAAAATTTATCGTACGATGCTCGCGTGTGAAGGAACACAGCCATTGCTCGGACATCGAAATAAAGGTTTTTCGCGGATGACTCGGCTCGAGGATCCCTCTCCGTCGTCGATCCTCCGGATGCTCCTACCGCGACGGTGTGTCCTCGGCTAACCACGCTACCAGGCAGAAGAGGTCTCGACACATAATCGATATTCAATCACGTACAACGACATCTTCGCCGGTTGCCCCAGTTTGGGAACAGGCGGTGGCTGGCGACGGTGGTTTTCGTCGTTCGTACACCCGACGGGAGGGTAGAGAGGGCTACGGAAAACTCCCTACCCATGGCTGAATTCTGGAATCCCAATATGTCTCTCATAGCTGGCTGACGGCGTCTTCTCAATTTCGTCGCCGAGCTGGCCTGGACACGCAGCGACCACGGCGGTTGGAAAGACTTTCCACAGGGGCAAGAAAACAGAAACGGCAACCCTGGAGGAACCACCGAAAGCTGTCTGCGGTTCTTAATTTGAACGGAAACAGAAGCGAACTTGGGGGAAGACGCTTGGATCGAAACGTTTTGGATTCCATTTTCAGGGGTGGATTGTACCCCGACGTTGAGCTTACACAGTGGATCCCTAGAGCTCGAAATTTTCACTTATCGTCACTGTCTAAACGCAACTTTGTAAAACCATGTCCTGGGGGAACTCGAAAGCCTCACAGTCTCGATTCACGCTGGGCAGGCGGAATATAGACGGGAGTTCCTGACTGTGTCTTCTTTTGTTACAAAGGGAGTAACCATTTTCAAGTACGGTGCGGAATTTTTCTATGAACGCTGCGGAATCTATCGACCTTTCCAACCGAGATATTCTACCTTTCGATCTTCTTCCTAAGATTCTGCAATCTACGGAGTGCCTTCTATCCATTTTCGACATACCTTCCGCTTGCAGTTGTCGCGAATACGGAAATAGTCGTTGCTTACACTGCCATGTTAATTCGGAAGGGCGTATCTGCAACTTTCGCATAAATTGAGTTATTGCTACCAGGTTGCACGAAATGCAAAACGTGTAACGGTATCAACGTGTTAGATTGACCATCTCAATCCCCTGATGCTAATCCATTACAAAATGTTTGGTTTACTATGAAGTACAAACTGCGAGGAAAACGTATTTTCAAATTAAAAGCCCTAGTGGAGGTCTCTTCCTGTCTCATACGCCGAAAAGTTGGTCAAAAGTATGCCCAGACGCTGTACAGCAATAATAACAAATGGTAGAGATTAGACACGCTACTAATTAAGTGCGTATTAGCTTTTTAGATGTACTATCAATTTATATAAAAACTTTTGAAAAAAATAATTATTTACACGGAGATATCGCGTTCATGCTCTTGTTGTACACACGTCAAAATTCACGTTTAACATCATCTTTTATACCGATCGTATGTGGAGCGTAATTACGTTCGCTGATTAAAATATTAATACCCACAAAGAACTGCGAAGCGACCGTACAGTTAACTAACGCGAATTGTAGCTACCGAAAGTACCGAAGATTTACCCTCGGTTTAACGCAGATAATTGCAGATTCCCCGTTCCATACATGAGATTAATTGCCACTCAGATACATATTGACCAGAGATAAACGAATAACGAGCTGCCTTTTTAATTACGCGGAGAGGAAGCGATCGAAGATAAAAAAAAATTCATTCATACCGATCTGTTCGCAAGATGAATCGTTCAATTTCTGAATTTGATACACACGAGGCCAAGCAATTTCCTGGGTCTGTTTTGTTGGAAACAACAAAACGATTCGTTTCACGCGTTAAACATATTTCTGCACAAAGAATCGCCTCGCGCTACGATTTCCGTTCCCAGCTACGGTTAAAAAAAAAGAGAGTTTTCCGCGTCAGTTTGCCTCCCCTACCCCCGGTTTACGTTAAATCAAGCAATCAGCTAAAGTGCACCTTGCCTGCGGTTTCCACGAGAATGCCGATTCGACCGGATTAACTTTAATCCGAAGACGTCGATATCACTATTCTTCGAGCGTCTCGGGAACGCTACCCTCTAAGAGTTATAATATCCGTGAACAAAATCGGGAGAGGGTGTACGCTGTTACTGGAAAATCTGCGATCGTCTGTATTTCTTAGAGAGTATGCGTGCTGCATATAATTCGACGTTCAATTTTACTTAACGCAGAGGCGATGTTTGAAAAACAATGGTTGCTAGAAGATTCGATTCGATCCACGCGATTATTCCACCCTAACCCAATTGTTCCGTCTCGACGCCAATTATATTATGGAAGAAACACTGAAAAACAGAGAAGTGCAGTTTGAATTATACTATGTTATAGGGATATTTCCACGGTACGCTTGGCAGGATTTAGCAAACTCCTGATCCGATCACGCAACGTCTTTAGTTTGGAGGACAGGTGTGCGGGGGTTGAACAACAACCGGAAGCCCGATTCCTACCACGAACGAGTAAAGATGGATATCAGGTCGGTGGATTTAATATATGTGAGGGTCGATTCACCCGGAATTAATTAAGACTGTTCCACGAACGTCGATTGCCGTCATTTAGAAATGCCCGATAAGGAATTACCTCGCCGGTCTCTCGGTGGCATATCAGAAGATTAACGTGCGCGTTTCTTACCGGGGACTGGGAAATGGTCCGGGCTGGGTTCAAAAGATCGAGTGTACTGCTGACTTTCACCGCAAGATAGAAAGAGACAATGGTGCAATTAATATCTTGGCTATTGCAACGCTTTGTTTTCCACCCTTCTATCTGTTACATCGGGAGCAGAGCTTAAGTAGTAATTACTTTTTAGGACTAGGCAGTCAAATCGCTCGAAAATCAAGTATTTTTTAAGAAATTAATTGCAACGAGATGGAAGCAAGCGCAGAGTTTTCCTTTTACACAATTTTTAGTACTATAACCGAGAGTAAACAATTTTCTTTTTGTCTATATATCTATTTTACAAGTGGCGTCACACGAAATTGATTATACGCTTGTTTAGAAAAAGTATCTTTGGTTTTGCCCTGATATTGAATTTAGAAAAAAAACAACGGTTTCCTAGAAATATGTTTCTCCTAGAACCTGTGGTTTTGGAGGGTAGCTCTGAAAAAAGAATTGAACCAAAATGATTGAAATACGATTTGCATGAAAAATTTCGATTTTCATGGTGCACAGATGGCTGTTTTTTTATATCAGAAACCAGAGCTTTTACACTTTAGTGAGGTACACTCCAAAAAGGGGTATATTTTGAACGTGCTATAAAAATTTCAAATCGATCCGAACTTCGGTTTTTTCGCAATGAGGGTCAAACCACAGAAAAAACACCTACACATCAAACGAATGTAGCGCTGTCATATAGATACATACATTATATAAAAAAAAAATTTACAGTTTATACTATTAATAAACATTACTCAAAAGTACTATTCAAAAATTGCATTCATCTCCTTATAATTAATTCGCAAAAAATACGTCCGAATCAAACGCGATTATCTCGAAACCACATTTTCCAAACGGGCGGATTAATAACTCAATTTTTATCGGATTCACTTGAAATTTTCGGGGAATATTCGTAATAAAATTATCTTCAGTTAAGCGTACCAATGTTCTTAATTTAAATCTGTTCTTGTTTAAATCTGTACGCTTAACTGAAACTATTGTAACATACTTTAAGAAAACATTCCCATTTCTCAATTCAGAGTAAATGTTGGAAAGTTACACAACCCCCCGTTTTGCAGAGCTATACTAACCAAAAATTTTTCAATCTAGAAGTACAAAAAATATTAATTAAATATATGAATTTTCAGTTGGTAATAAAGATTTTTTTTGGAAAGTTACATTTCATTATAAAAGGGTGCCTTGAAAATAGCCTTTATTTTCGACCGTCACAGTGACTTCCTCCCTTAACCATCCCGATGAACGTCCGCTGATTCATTTCAGTTATCATTGTTAATATCACTAGCAACGAACATCCGCACTCCTCGTAATTAAAAGTTGTATGCCCGGTGTTTGGAAAGCTGTCCGCGTATTGTTGGGAAATTTAACAATATCAGTTCGCCGAATGAAATAGCTGTTACAGGATGGACTACAACGAAAGTTGCGTAACGCCCACGCAAGGTAATCAGTCGAAACGAAGCGTATAAAAGCCGTGCACTTGCGTATCCAAGTTACGTATACACATACGTGTCGATTTCGATGCACTCCGAGGCTTCGACCAGCTTCCGATCGATCCAATTCCCATCACTGGGAACAATTTCTCGCCGCGAAGAAAGCCTGCCCCTAATCGACTCCATTCGCGTCATCCTCCTATGACGCCCTCCACCCCATTCGCCCCCGAAAAATAGAGAGAGATAGAAAGAGAAAAAGGAAAGAGTCGCGTGATATTTAGCGAACGCTAGAAGCATCCGGCGGGAAGGAATCGACAAAAGGGTCGCGTCATCGTGAAAAGCAGCGACGGAAACAGCAATGACCCGTGGAAAGCGACGAGACATTCGTACGGCAATCAGGCTGAAGCACGAGGGACCATTCAAGTTGTGGGCTTTCATCGTCGCCTTACAAGTTCCTCCACTTTTCACCCCTCTTCGCGGCTTTCCGCCCCGTCTGTCCGCCGCTCCTTTCCGCTCGTTCTTCGAGCACGGAGCTCCCATCCACCCCTCCCTCCCCACCCGCACCCCCGTCCGTCCCTGCTTTCTTCACCCCTTTCCCGGGTCTTTGAGATCCCTACCGAACTGTATATAAAGTGGCGCCACCTAAATTGGAAACCGCAGCTTTGTCGATGCTATTGCTACCATCCCCGTTCTCTTTGCGCCCCCCGGGTCGTTTCTTTCCTCCCCATTGAGCCTGCGGCCACCCACTCGGCCCGAGTCCTGCCGCGGTCAAGATGGATCGTTGCTAGAGTTGACACTGGGGTTGGATTTATTGGCCCGAGCCTGGTACCCCGTCGAACTCACCCCGGCCACGGTGCTCGCCGCTGGAAAATTCGTCTGTCCTGACGCTTTGATAACTTCTTTCTTCGCGCCCCGCCGAGGAACTTCGGGTTTGGTATAGGCAGGGGATGATCGTCCTGGGGAGATTCTTCCGTAGAGGCCTGGATCTCTTAGGTTTTTGGTTCTTACGTCGGGGGGAAGCTCGAACGGATGACAGTTTCCTTGCGAAGTTGTTCGTGCATCGGTGGTGTTCCGTTATCCTGTTTACCTGAACTAGGTATCGATGGAAAATTCAACGGAGCAGCTCTTAATACCGGGGGAGGGGGTAGGGTTCACTCATCTCTATGTGTGTGGAAATTGGAAATTAACCGAAGCAAGCTATCATAACCACCGTAGCCGAGCTTAGTTTACGGAAACCCAATACAAAGCGTAATAAATACCCTTTGCCTCCAGTCAGGAAGTTAAATATTAATTAACGCGGCTGGCTAATGGACCTTTGAATATAAACGAACGCGAGGCTAAGAGCCTCGAATCTGGTATCGTCACGTTACGAGCGCAGCTTCGTTTACACGACGTCAACCGCACCGCGAAAGAAGGCACCCTGTCCTCTCGCTTCGCCGAACAATCGAAATGAAAATCCGCCACGAAACGATCCGAGGAATCGAATTGCTGTTAATTACCCTGGGAAGAGGAAAGCGCGTAGCTAGGCTGCATTTCCTTCCCCTAAATGATCGCGATAGGCTTTCTCGTTCAAAGGGGTGAGAGGGGGCCTCGAAACGACGAGCTGGAGGGGTGGGAAGTCGGTTAAAGGAGAGACGGGGGCGGAAGGAGAAGTTTGGGAGTACGCCTCTCCCGCGGGCTAACTTAATTTAAAAACACAAAGAATTCCCTCCGCTCAGGAAATAGACGAAGACGTGTTTTTCCCTGAGAAAACTCACCCCTGCCTCCATCAGCTGTAGTTCGGCTCTCTCCATCCCTCCTCGCTTTCCCGCTTTCTTCCACCGCTCAGCCAGCTTCTCGATACTTTGAGTACGCTTTCACACCTCGCGACCACCGTCTCGGCTTTCCCAGCCCCTTCGAAAGTCGACTCGAACCACGTGGCCGAGAAGGGGTCCGTTGGGGATGCGACTAATTCGCTCGCGCCACCGGCCGCGTTTTAAAATGGCGAGCGGTTGGATTACAGCTCCTAAAGCCTCCCCTTTTTCACGCATACTCTATTTTCCCTCGGTTGCGCGGGGGTGGACTCCCTATTATAAAGAGAAGAAGGCTTCGTGCGCCACTTGCAAGGGTTAAACATTTTATGCATCATTATGCGGGTAGAAATTTTTTATGAAATGTTTACCCCTTTCGCGAGTCCTCATCAATCTTAATAACTTTCGTTGGAAACACTTTCGAAAATAAGGCACGTGTGAGAAGTTAGAAGGACATTGTTACAGGCCGTTTAGGTGGCGCGCCTGACCATACACCGACCTATATCACTTACTTCAATGCAGTACCTATTTGTCTTCTCTCCTACGTCGCAAAGTGGTCCAAAATCGCGAAAACGTGGAGCAAATATTAAGTCGTCTTTTGAAAATACTTTAAACAAAATAAGAAACGCAACCGAACTTTGAAGAGACACTATTGTCTGTGATAAAATTACTTATTTTGAGATAACGTTAACGTTCGCAAATTTGACCCGCTATTTTGTTTTTTATCATTTTGATTTTTGACTTTAGATCAGAGATAGGCAAAATTTTTATTTAAACAAAATATTAAATAAAGAATAAAAGTTAAAAAATTATTCGTGATGTGTTGAATGAAGTTAACCCGAAGAATAAAGTTATTCGGCGAAGAAAGTTAATTTTTTTATTCGTGGAGAGTTTCAACTTCAGCGCCGAATAAATTTTTTAACTTTTACTGTAATTGTAACTTTAACTGTATTCGATGGTATGTACATTCAGCGTCGAATAATTTTCTGGCGACCATTCAAGCCGCCGAGTACCGGGACGTTGAGGCGTTGAGGCCTGGCGGTTAAAGTTAACAAATTTATTCGACGCTGAAATTCAAATTCACGACGAATAAAGAAATTAACTTTATTCGTCGAATAAATTCTCGTCGACTAAAAAAATTAACTTTGTTCGTCGAATAAATTCTCATCGAATAAAAAAGTTAACTTTATTCGTCAAATAATCTAAAGTTAAAATAACATTTATTTGATCCTCATTTAAATAATTTTTTATTTATTTAATGCCTACCTCTGTTTCAGATTCGTTATCAGTGACTCCGACAACCACGAATACACCAATTTTCATGCAACTCAAAGACGTCTTCATATTTTGTCCACGTTTTCGGGATTTTGGACCACCGTGCGTCAGTCGTATGGTTCTACCACGTCGTTCTACATCCTTTGCTATCATTCAACGCGTGCCGCATGAATTTCTAAAACAGTAACGCGCAGAATTTACTCGAATGCCGCAGTTTTAACTATTCCCAAGGGAGGGAGGTTCGCAAATTAATCCTCGGCTCGGGAGCACAACGTTACCCGGAGCTGAATTCCTCTCCTCTGTCGGCGCGAATCGCCTCGATCCTCCCTTAAAAGGGAGAAAGAAGGAACCCCTCGGCCCGTAGCAAGCGGGGGAGCGGGTGGTAAAAGGCAGAATCAGGGTAGGTAAACACGTAGAACTCGCCCGCTGCCCGCGGACCTTCAATCTCTTCGCGTTAAGTTGCCGCTTCTCGGTTGTTATCTTATCGATTGACTTTATTGCCAAAGTATACGCGGTACGTGAGTAGCTAGAGGGGAACGAATCGATTTCCCCGGCCCAATCGGTGCCAGACATTGGATCGGCCATTGGCACGATGTCTAGTCATACCGTCCCGGCACCGCGCCAGATGAATGGCACTTTACGGGGCCATGGCACGTTTTGTACGTTTGCGGCGCCTGGATAATGGCCCCCGCCAGCGGGAGTTTCGATTAATCGCGCCGTGGACGCGACCGCGGCGTCGTTCGCGATCACCGAGTACGCGTAAAGTTCCATGGAACGATACTTCCAACGGCTACGGGGATGTTTCGCCCGTTACGGGGAACTGAGACGTTTTGGGCAATTAAGTTGCAGCGGGGCGAACTGTACAGAGGTTTCGGAATTATAGAGCCAGCCGATGCATACGGATTCCCTGTGTGGAAAGGGAGCGATAAGTTCTGTGACATTTTCCGAATGGAAATAATTGAGATGTTAGGGGTGGAATGACTTCGTCGAGGAGGTACGTTTGTTTTTGGTGGTGAGAAGTAACTTTTGGGAACGACTTCTTTAAGAGGTCATTCCAGTTAACGCGCCGATAAATTCAGCGATATTTAAGAATTTATTGCGACGCAAATAATTATTGTAATGAAATTAAACTTTTTTCTATTTATTAAACTATATTTCTGCAGTAAACAAAAAATATAAAAGTAATAAAATTATTGCTTTAAAAATGCTTCTGAAAGCGGTCTTGATGACATGTTTAAAAATTCATGCCTCACTCGTGAAGGCGATTTCAACTGTTAGACTTATTTGAATCCAAAAATCCAAATAGATTCTTGATCAGTACTGTCGCTATCGGTCTGACAATAATTAGCGATTTATCTTAAAAATTAGCAAAATGACGGGCAAAATGCAAAAAAAACGTTTCTCGGCCTTTTTCTTTTGCTATTTTCAATTTTAAAAATAGGTTAGATTCGATGAAAATACTTGGTGGTAGTCCCTGCAAGAGTGATAGGTGTGTAGAATAAGCAGTAAAATTTATAAAGTAATGGGTTCCATAGATTTTGAGATTTTATCTTCAAAATATGAAAGAATGATGTTTCGAGAAAAACGCGTTCAAACTTTTCATCTGCGCTCCCTACAAAATGCTTCTGTAGAAGCTAAAATAATCGGAATTTTTCCATGAAAAATTAACAGTACCTACATTCTTGAAGATATGTACATTCGAAAAATGTTTAAAAAAAGAAATCGATTTCTTCAACCCGTCTAACCGGAATGATCCCTTAAATTGGATTAAACAGTTTATTAAAGTGGTAGAATGTGTCTGTGAAGTGGAGTAACGACGTCGTACCAATATAACAACATGACGGTTCCCCTCGATCTTCCCTGAAACGTCATTCTCTTCGCTCGTCGGGCAGAAAGCCTCGCATAAGATAAAATACCAAGGAATTCCGTTCGTAACGAACCGTTAAACGGCTTCCTTCGGTCGATAAGTGACTCCTCTGATCGACTCCCTTCCGTCTCATCGCTGCCATTATCTTCGATCTTGCACGGAATTCGGCCACCCCCTGCTCTTGCTCGCGTACCCAGCGTCTCGATTATCAAAGATGTCGAGATGAAATTTCCCTTTACTCCCAGCATCTTTAACGACCCTTTCGAATACTTCGATTGGGGAATGTAGAGCCCATCCCTCGAGTTTACGTTTCAAAGCAAATTTGTAATCTCTAAATGGAAAAATCGAGTATACCTCCTAGTACTTTACAAGTATAGGTACTCTTGTAAACTCCAGAACAAAAGGCTACAAGTTGGAATATTAAAACCAGGGAATTCCGATCTTGCAGGTGAAAAGTTAGGAAAGGTTGCAGAGCTACTTTGAAAATTTCAAATGAAGCTACTCCGAGGGGCAACAAAAGAACAACGACCCCTTTAACTTTGTAACCCTAGATCTAATCTTGATATTATTTTAACCAAGACAATTGTCTAAATAATCGCCTTTTTGTTAACCAATAAATTCGACTGGAATATCGCGCAGGTTCCTCGGCGAGCGTTTACGAATAACTCAATTAATACTTGAAATGAACCAAGAATCCGGCTTCCGTACGTCAATACGTCTGCCTCGTAATTAATTACTTCCTCTCGAACTTCGCACCCTTCTCGACACTTCAAATTGATGCGGTTAATAATCCGCGGGGCGATATCAAGCGCGTTAACACTGCGCCCTGTTAAGTCGTCGTCTGATTTCGCCGTGTTAGCAGCACTTCACCCTCTCATTGACAGTGTGATTTAATGCGCTCGGTGATCCAGGGAGTTGATACCGGTGCATTAACGACACAGTGTCCCGTGTGTACGATCCTTATCGCGGTTGTAAACTTACGCGATCTAGATGCACGATTCCTGCAAATCCCGTGAAACTTGACAGGAACGTCTGACCCGTCGACAAATCTACTGTATTAATTCTCGGACCTTACGAATACAAATTGGACCTTCCTTACAGAATTAAACACACAAGCCCCACATTTTTTTATCCAATTCCCCAAGAGTAGAATTATTAAATGTATAAAACACGTCGTAGTGCAGAAACTCGTGAACTGATTACAGAAAACTAAAATCCCACAATTCAACCCTGATATCGCTAACCGAATGAGATTTAATCGCAGCCTGGCGAAAGGAAAGCTAAACGACCACATCGTTCCACACGTTCTTCCGTCTCATCGCTGCCATTATCTGCGATCTTGCACGAAACTCGGCAAGTTCGCCGCATTTTGGGCGCCAGGCCGGGAAAATGATAGCCGATCACGCGATACAATCCAGGAATCTATCAAAATTTATGCGATCGATGAGCTGCGGCTTCGCGCTGCCATTAAATGCTCGATAACAGAATTTATCACAGAACCCTGTCAGCTGAACAGTCTAAGATCCTCGCTAAATACTCGTTTGAACACCAAGGATTCGTCCCTCGTGCCCTCGTGTCGTCGTCATTTCGTGAAACACGCGGGGATGTGGAGCTGCGAAGCAACACTCGACAGTAGTCTGTGGGGCGTGTCGGGTGGCATTCGTCCGGGTGCAAGAAGAGGAGCATTGTCGAAGAGAGGCCGATTGGAGCGAAACAGGACGGAATCGAATGGAACGGAGCTGTCTGCTTCGAGACATGCCTTTGTCTGGACGGTTGACAGAGTTCTTTCCCTTGCCGTTTCCCTCGGACGGACGGTGATCCTCAGGCTTTTAAACGTGCCGGGACCAACACGCAACGGAGCCCGCACATGGACTTCCTCTGAGACGCCTTTTCCTCGCCATCGCTTCCAGACGGTCAACGAATCACCCAGGGATAAATCTTCTGTGGAAGGCGGCCGGGAAAGATTAAAAAGACGCCGACGGAAGGGCCGGGCGGGCCGCCAAAGGGAAGGAAGCAGACACCAGGTGAGACGAAAAGTCGGCAAGATACAGATTCGATTGGACGGTGGCTGATCAGGCTGTCGCAGCGAGAAGATGTTGTGGTCGTGGGTTGCGAGGTAGTTATTATACTTTTACGAGGTGGTTGGCGATTTGGGGGTGCGGATGAGACAACTTGGGAAATATTAAGTTCCCGAAATCAGGATCCTAGTGAGTATTATTAGAATCGATAAATAGGGAAGAGAGGGCTAAATGTTTCAGGGGCAGGTTGGTACAAAGTAGTTTGAATTTTTGGTTCTTGGACTATCACTTTGAAGTAGAGCTCTTACTTTTTACCCGTCGGGTACCCGGGTAGCCGGAAATTACCCGAAATAACTTCAAGCCATTGAATGTGGTATTGTTCGATCATATTTGGCTAACATCAGACTATACCACAGACAATCACACACAATACCACATTCAATGGCTTGAAGTTATTTCGGGTAATTTCCGGCTACCCGGGTACCCGACGGGTAAAAAGTAAGAGCTCTACTTTGAAGATGAAGCGGATGATGTGATTCGACTATACACAGTTGAAGAGTCCTTGTAGAAAACACTGTACCTATGCACCAAAATTAAAAAAATCAGGGGAAAATATTCTATGTACCACTCGTAATACTATACTATGGTATTAGTATAGTCTCACTCCTTTTTCGATGTCGAAAAAACGCTCCACAAAGTGGATTCAAGGCACATGAGACAGTGTGCAAAACGCTAAAAATCTCTTTTATGTGTGCATTAGTGGTGAGTCCCCGTATGAAACGGACGATGATAATCACCTTTTTTAGAGTAATTGATTCAATAGTTTTTCATTCTCTTTAACCCTTATCTGTTCCTCATTTCACGAACTGAATCTATCCCTCGGTGTCAAATTGACACAGTGGTAAAAGATCGATGAAATGAAAAGGTAAACAGTTATTTTTCGATTTTTTTATGCAAATTGATAAGTTAGCATTTACATCTTGGATTTTTCACAACTGTTGCATAAAATAGAACGATATGAAGGACATACCACTTGTTTACAAGAATTACAAATAACAGAACAGTATAATTTATTACGGGAAAACTGTGTCAAATTGACACGAGGGGCGGATGAGAATTAACATAGATTATTCAAAAAATTTTCCTTTATATTTAGTGTAATGAATAATTATATTACTCATAATTAGCCTCTCTTCCAAAATTGAATCCTGTACCAACTTACCACTTTGATACAACATGTCTCGACCTTCAAAATTGCTTCTTTCACAGTAATGATTTTCGTCGACGACATAGCGGTCATAGGTAGAGAAAATTACGTACTTTAAGTGAGAGTCATAATTTTCCGACTAAATTCTACTCCACCATTTCGGAGAACTTAAAACGATAATAACGCTATCCCAAAAAATCCTTTCCTTCGAAATAAACCGACTGAATTGTTGAACTCGTTCCACCCTTCAGCACTATTCTCATTTAACACCGACTTCCACCTCCCAAAATACACCTTGTACTTGGAAGCGCATCGGAGGTATTTATAGCGTAGGTCGTTCAAGGCGTCCCCAGGGATACCCTTTGGATGATCGAAGAGGTCTTCAATTAGACACAACCTTCGATCTTTCGCCTAGATGTCTAAGCACGCTTATAGACCCGGGCGAAAGGAGGTCGGCCGAAAGCAGCGGGAAGCTCGTTCGATCCTCGACTTTATGGAGATCGATGCTTCGGAAATAAAAGCTCCGTAGTAACCATGATCTCGAGTGCCCCGAAGACGCCCTGGTCCGTTCGCGATGGAGTGCCGGTGAAGATTTGCCTATTCCATTACGGGGTGGCGGCCCACACCCCCCGCCACGGTCCGGTATCTTCCTCAGGCTGTGGAACGTCGTCACGACTGATCCAGGAGACCCATTCCGCAATGGCGCACAATCAAACTTGCCGATGAATATAAATGCCAAGGGCAGGGTGGCCGACTTAATGCCACTTCTCGATGGTCCTGCTCGACTTTCCAGCGACCATCAATCTCACTTCTTGCCGCCCCTACTTCACGGGCCGTTACGCCGTGCGAAAAAGATCGGCTCCGGTATGGGGACGCTGTGGTTATCATTGCGGACAGCTGGATTATTATTGCGCATCTGCTTTGTTAATTACTGCGTTTAGCCATTTAGTGGGCGAAACGAAACTTTCAAGCGGCGGCTCGAAAGCGCTCCAGAAAATTATTCGACGTTGAATAAGTTGAAGTTGAAGTTGACAAATTTATTCGACGCTGAAGTTAAAAGCTCGACGAATAAAAAAAATAACTTTATTCGTGGATTGGGTTATCTTTATTCGACACATGACGAATAATTTTTTTAACTTTTATTCGTTACTCGAATTTTTATTTAAATCAAATTTTTGCCCATCTCTGCTCTCAAGTGTGTGGAAAAAGGAGGATTAGAATATGGTTCACTTGAAACTGTGTAGTTCCTCTACGCTTATTTCTTTGTCCTATTTAATTTTTTGGTTATAAGTCTTTATTCGCGACTCAAATTTGCACCGTTGAAGAAGGCACTGGAGAGTAACGACTTGGAATAAATTGTCCAGGCGGAATGCTACCGTGAAAAGGGAAACGCGCGAGTTTGAAGAAGTGATTAGGAGAGTGTGAAATAGTATATTCATATTTGGAATTAGTTGGAATTGGGGATGTTGCAGCGAACGGTGCAGTGCTCGTCCCTTTCCTGTCCGATTATCGCGTCTCCATTTTCCATGGAAGATCGAATACCTCAAATTTCCCCGCAGACATTGTCGGGAAGCGTGAAAGCACGCGTAAAGCACGTCGACGGGGACGCTGACGACGCCAACGAATCCGAGAACTTTGCTCCATGGCAAATCGACTTGTCACGAAATCCTATTGCCGCCTCCTGCATGTTTCCAACGTTCTTCTCGTTTTTCCCTTCGACCTCCCGCGCCTGCACCCCTCCCCCTTCGAAACCCGATAAAACCTCGTTCCACGGCGTGCTCAAATTTTCGAGACGCTTATGTCCCACGATGCTCACCCGAATCGAATTTCCAACAATGAATGCCCCTATTTTGCCGCAATCATTCCTCGGCTACGTGGATATCAGCAGCGTGTGTCATCGAACGTGTTTCACTTTTCTGAACCAGGTGAAATTGAATGTTTCTGGCCAGACTTGCGACGTTATGGCAGAGTATAAAAAATTTTATTCGGGTATAATATTCGAGTGGAACGGTCGTGCTTTACTGCGACAGTAAGCAAAGTATGAAAAGGATGATCGGACGTATCATCTGTTTGATGGTGGGGGAAGTATATTAAATAGATGGTTGAATAGTCAATTTGTTCCTTTATAATCTTATCTTTATTAAGAGATTACATACGCGTAGTCGCGCATAAAATAAATGATTTTAAGATTTTTTTAAGTTTTATTAAAAAAATTAGAACAAAATACTTATTATACATGATTTATTAGTTCATAAAGTGCACGAAAAAATTATTCACAATAATTTTTGTATATAATTATTTAGGATTTTTTAGATTGTTTGGACCACTACAGAAAAGATGGTCAGCATGATATATACTTTAAACATCGATAGGTCTGAAAAATGAACTGATAGTCTTGTAAAATAATGTTGTCATTATGGGCTGACCGGCGTTTTTAATTTAAAAAAAATAAGCAATATGGCACTTTATAGTTAAATGAGTTTTTTCATGCAAAACTTTGCTCTGTAATGCTGCATAAAAAAATTATTTAAACAAATTATCATGAAAATGAGTTGTCAGCCCATAATGGCAACATTGATTTACAAGAATATCATTTTATTCTTCAGATCCATCGATGTTTAAAGGAAATATCATGCCGACCATTTTTTCAGCAGTAGTCTAAAGAACCTCAAAAATCATAATTAATTTAATACAAATGTTGTTGTAAATAAATTTCTTCGTGCACTTTATGAACTAATAAATCATGTGTAATAAGTATTTTATTTGATTGTTTTTAATAAAACCTCTAAAAAAAATCCTAAAATCGGTTCGTAACCCCATAAGCGTAAAGATACTTGAAATTTTAATTTACAACATGACATACGGTTACGTTATAATTATTGATCTCTCGTTTGAAGTATTATACGTATATCAATATTAAGATCAGAGTGGAACCTGGATGTGGAAGAATGACCCAGGCTTGTGGCTCCAGGGTTCCATTAATCCAAGAATACTCTGTGCAGAGTTCTGAATAGATTTTCATGAGATTTTGTGTTGAAAATTCATACGGAGGTATCTGGAATCTGCGTTACACGTCTGAAGCGCGATATTACGAGAATCTGCGCGTTATTCGCGTGACAGGGGAAAAAGATTAAAGTAAGTTCTTTTATGCGAAGTACGTAATGCGCAAGGACGCGCTTTAAAATTCAAATTCCCGCGAGACGGCCGAAGAGTAAAAAATATCACGCATTGCAAATGTAACGCAATCAGTGGTAACGAGCCGTTGTAACTCTGTGAAACTCCATATTTTGCTGTGCGGTCTAAGTGACGAGCCCAAAACCAGAGGGCTTAAATCCATTCCATTTAGAATTCAATTAAGAACGACACAATCAAACCGATTACAGAACGTTGAAAATGTTTCAGAGGAGGGAAATACGTAGTAAATAATTGAACGGAATACACAGAGCCGATCTGTCCACTAAATTATCGACAGATTTTAGACGCATCAAGGAAGATGTCCTTTGTTGAAGGGGCGGCGGGGGAAGTGAGCGGAGGTGTAATTAACAACACGGAGGAAATTAGTATCCCAGGGAGCCAATAATGAACGTTAGCTTTAATTGAATCCTTCCTCGGAAGTTCATAGAAGGCGTTAAACAAACTATCGTCATGCTGGCCACGTGGGAGAGCGCATTCCCTGGTAGATCCCTATAAATCCTTTTCTCTCCTCGCGCGGCTCGCCCTCCGTCTTCCCAGCCCTCTTCCAGCGAGGTTTTTCACTGTAGCCTTTCAACCAACGTCTGCTGGGTTCCGGTCTGGAATTTCCGGCTTAGCTTAAGAGCTAATAGCACAGCCAGCAGTGCTACACTTCTCCTTGCAACCGATACAGCTGATCTGTCTTGGCCCTTTACCCTCCCGATCCCTTGACGGATAATCGTTCACAGGGCGCGATTAATTCCCACCCTCCATCTCCAATATTCCCGGCACTATGCCTAAAACGACATAAGCGCTATAATTACTTGTCGCGGGAAACTCTTACTCAATTAATTCCTCTGTAAGAACCACCCAAGAATTCACGGTATCATGAAACATAATTTTATTATCGAAGCCTGTAATTTGAATCTCTAACTCTCCCAGGGTGTTTCAAGCGCCCTAAGGCTGTCTAAATGTAACATATCGAAACAGGGGATCTCGTTTCCCTCGTCGATGTAAAATACAAAATCGAAAGTGGGAGGTCAGGGTGTCAGAGACGAGTTGACGATTATTTTCCTTGCATCACGCGTACTGAAACACCCTGTACGTTTGCAATCGTTCGTTGCGGTTGGTCTGTGCGTCCCCGGAGCCGCGGTCATCGAGAGAACGGAGGCAATCGTGCCCAAAGACGGGGATAAGGGAAAGCCAGGCCAGGATGGAGGCCAAGGTTCGGCTGAATATTCCGTTGCGGCGGGCGATCAATAAATAGACGCGATTCCTAGGAAGCTATCCTGCGGGAGCTCCCTTCTGTCCGTTCCCTCCCCTATCCATTACCGTCGCTTTCCTATTCAAAGCGTCGTCCACGAATCTGCTGTCGATGACGAGCGGAATGCGCACATGCCAGCTGTGCACCTGTCATCCGCCAACGGCGATGGCATTCTGACGTCCGTGACGACGGCGCGGGGCTGGTGGCGGGCAACAGAGGGTTGTGTGAACGTCTCAGAGATCAACAGTTAATTCGGACGTGGATGACGCGGACCGGATAGTATTTTACTGCGTTAAGGGAAAAGAATTGGAGTTTGTGAGGGAAGTAAGAAGGTAAGGTTGATTATTACAGAGGATTTTAAGTAGATCAAGTCTGAAATGGGTCGGCCCTAACGTCATAAGCGTTTTGGACTGTAAAGTGTTAACGAGCTTTTATTGGACATGTTTTTTTTATGTAATCTTTTAAGTAATTATTTAAATGTTCAAGGGCCCAGAAGCTCGTTTTCCTCTTGTCTGAGCGGGCTCAAACTTTATATAGACTTTTTTTATTGATTGTATCTATTCTGGAGAGTGCCGCGAAAAAATTCACAAGTCGAAAATAAGAACCACCCCACACACTTTTGGTACACTTTGGGTAATGCAAATGTCGGTGGCATATTCTTTTAGGTTTACACTAACTGAATAGTAGTGCCTATAAAAAAGAAGCTTCACACAGAAGACTTACACATACGCGTGCACGCATCTCATATTCATATACATATACGGCTAAGGATACGTAAGGCTGTTATTCTTGACGGCCTTATTTCAGTGCGTTCAAAGTGATTTGACTCTGACACATGGTGAACTGCAAGTTTGAGCTCACTAGGACTTTTATTCAGAGGATTAAATACTTACACACACACAGATGGCCCATATATACATATTTGGAAGTCAATTTAATAGGAATTCTTGACAGCCTATTGCACTCATTGTCAGTTCAAAGTGCCCTAACACAAAAACTTGAAGACTTAGAGGTTTAGCACATAGAAATTCTGTTCGGGAGACAAAAATCTACAACGTATGAAAAGTTCAGTCAATATGACTGAAAGCTTGTTTTAGACAGTTATTTAGCACTCATCGATGTCTTTGAGCGTCATTAAGGTGTATACAAAGCTGTTGAGTATTTTATAGACTTTCTCGGATATTTATGCTTCATTCCATCAAGAGAATTGAGAAGGTTGGAACTTGGAGAAGCCATTTCGTACAATTCAATGAAACATTGTTACGTTGATTTTGAAACCGTGATGAAGCGGAATTGCAATCTCGATAGTATTAACTACGGATTGTAGCGTTAATGCTAGCTCCGATAATTCTCTTTGATTAATTATGACGATATTAACAATACTATTGTGCCGTTTGATGCTATTATTCCACATAAATTTCTAAAATACCACTGCCAAACGCAGCGCCACGGAATTTACCTAAGTAAACCATAAACTACAGTAAAAATCTCCGACCAACTATTCGAACTGTTTTATTAAACAAAACGATCCTCATTACAAGTCTATTCCCCTGCATCCAAACAGCTCGCCACTACAATTTCGTCTCAAGCAATTCATTCCAACGTTTCGTTAAAGCAACCCCATTACGCACCTGCCTAAAAGCTACTCAAGCCACGCTGCCCTCAGCGAAAAAGCACAAACAAACCCTCCCCACCCCCACCAACACACTGCTAACACGTCCCTTCGTCCCTATACAGATTGCATTTGCAAACAGGCTCGATCGTCCTCGGGAATCTACGATTGATTGCATTCTTCTCTCGCTCGTTGATACCATCCCTGACAGCATCGCCGTCCCTCTCGAGCGAATTTCGCGACGGCACCCGTCGAACCACCCCCGTCTCCGTGAAACTGTCCTCCATGAATGACCTGACCGGTTGCCTCGTCACAAAGTGATCCAGAGGATTAAGATGCTCGATCGCCAGTCTCCTCGGCGCCGCGCTGTTCGCCGCCAGCTCGCTGTCTTCAACAAAGTCGAAGAGACCAGCCACATTCAGACCGACGCGTGTCTTCGAGTCGACCAGGTTCAGCTGCATCGAATTCAGCACCACGTCCCCAGGTGGATACCTAGCGCCGTAGTAATCGCGCAGGCACTCATTGAACGCTTTGTGCCTGTACGAGCTGTACGTCCGCGGGATGTCCACCATAGGCAACACATCGCCGGCGTTCACAAAGGTGGACGAGTGCCTGGCCTCTGGCAGCTGGGGCTCCGTCTGTTCGCCACCTAGCGTGATCGATAGCGCGCGTGGCACCGCAGGTAACGACAAAGTGGCCCTCGGATTGCCCGGCGACAGTTTGGAGTCGACCGCGGCTGGCTCCTTGGGGTAGAACTGCAGCAATCGCGGGTCAGAGGCTTCGTCGGCTTCGTCCAGGCCGTTGCTCGCGTAGTAGTGGAAGATGGAGCATACTTTCTTTGGGTTAGCCTAGGCAGAGAGGATTTTCAGGGGGTTAGTAGCTTTTCCGCTGCTCGTTCCTGGCGAGTGCTGATGGATTACTGAGAGTGATTGGGGGATTAGGTAAGTTAGAGGCTTTAGTGTCCGGCTAGGTGGCTAGTACTGCGGGAGCCTGTTGTATGATTGAGATGTATCACTTGCGTTGCCACTTAGGGGACACGAGGGATTACTTTGATTAGTTTTGTGGCGGGCAGGTGTACGTTGCTTGAATGTATGAATGATTATTAGTTGGGGGAGAAGGTAGATGTGCCGTATGTTCACGCGAACCATTCTTTTTATTGCTTTTCATCGACAAAGATGTTTCTAGTTATAGGGGTGAGTTGCTTTTATTGGAGAGGCTCCTAGATTGGACCATCTGTGTATCTCGATAAACAAATATACTTTGCAGTGTTTCTTTTGGTTGCACCGATTTAAGGAATGGAGATGGAACGTGCGAGAACAGCGGGACGGTTATTCACTTGTTTGTCGTTGTTCGTCGTCGAGAAATAGAAACGCGTGGTACGTGACCATTATTTTTCGTGCTATTTCAAGTGAATTTCTTTCTACATCTTGTAAGTTGATACCAGCAATTTAAACGACACTAGTGTAAAGTGTGCTGTATCAGCTACAATTTCATGTCTTTACTTTCCCATTTTCGTATAAGGGTAACAATGAAAACATATTTTATTTATGTAATCTACGAGTGGCCTAATATTGGACCAGCACTAGTTGCTGGAGTTAGACCGGTCCATTCTAGGATCTATGTCATGGTAGCAAATAATTCAAAGCATACTAAAAAGGCTTTTTTGATCCACAAAAGAGGAATGACGCATACCAGATTGATGCTCCTATCGGAAGCATTGTAAAAATTTCAGATATAGATTACATTAATGCTGGACTGCACTACCTGCACCGTAAAAGACTTGTTTCTTTCTGTTTCTATTTTTTTCAACGTCCCGAACATTTTTTTTAGATTGTAAATTTAATTTCATTGATTCTTAGGAGTAGTCCAACATAGGAAACCGACAGTCCAAATTAGGAGACCATCTAGTTTTTTACAATATTATTTTGATCACATACTTTTTCAACAAAATAAATACATGATAAAATGATGCGCATCTTTTTCCCGTTTCTGTTTCCTTTCTGCAATTTTTACGCTTGTGTAGGAGAGAAAAATAAAAAAGTGGTCCAAAATAGGCAAGTCTCCAGGATAAGTTTAATAGATTCATCTGACACATGAATTGCTTTCCTGAATCATCAGAGAATCATTCTCGTCGACGTTAAGAAATTTAGAAAGACCTGAGGTAATGTTAACTATAAATACGAAGCGGTCACGGTTGGATGCCTCTTATAACCAAACATGTGGACACATCGCGAATAACCTACAAGGAGATCCAATCACCGAGCTCCGAACCTACTGAAAGTCCATGGAAATAATAAACGCGAGGCGCCGTGTTACGTACAATTAGCATCTGCAGCTGGATGACGAGGGGGAACATCAGGATTAAAGTGAATATTAGGGCGCAGATGCTCTCCATGATGAAAGTGACAAATCTTCTCCCTCTTATGAAAAGGCTGAGATTTTCCCCCGTTTGTCGAGCCGGTGTGTCTTCATCGCTTTTCTGCTCCCAGCGCCGATGTGACACATTTTAAGCTTTTATTTATAAACCCCACCAAACGTCGGCCGCCATCGGACACCCCGGGCTTTTCATCGATTTTTTTTTTGCGACACGATGCCCCGGCAGGACGTAGAAATCTGTCATTTGTTTATGGAAATTCGTTGCGCGCGAAACATGAGTAACGAAACGAAATTTTGTCATTTTTTTCGCCGCACGCGTATGCACGCTGACATCTGTCGAATGTTGCTATTCTGTTATACCTTTATGAGAGAGGAAAATACTGAAATCTCGATTAATAAAAGCTACAGCCCGACAGGCCGCGAAAGCTTCAAAATTAATAGCGAACTGACTTGCCGCGATATCAACACGAAATTTTCACCAGTTCCGCGACGCTCGCGGGGAATGGAAAATTGAAAAAGCCAGGGGTCCCTTTTTCCACGTTACTCGCATCGTGTTATCCGCCGCGATTTAATATTAAAAATCGCCCTGATTGCATAATCCTGTGCGTTACAAAAGTGAAACACCCCTTAAGGCTTTCTCGTATTCCACCGCCAAAAACCTCCACCCCGAAATCCACTATCGGACATAATCAATGGAATATCATGTACCTATTAAATATTATATAATACCCAAAGAATGTTCTCCGCAACGATTCCATGGCCACCGAAACAGGTGCCCCGAGCGTGGCACCTCGGAGCACGAATATCATTCCCGCCTGCCTTTTCGTTACATAAATGTCCGAGAGGAGAAGATTTTCATTTAAGTTCGTTGGTCTCAGTGTCTCGCCTTGCGTCAACCTACACGTGTCACTTTGTGGAGGGAGCGGAAACGAGGAGCGCGTCAATCAGCGCTGATGCACAGGGGGGTAACAATACCGGAAGAAGGATCCCGCGGCCACCGTCGACCTGCCCCCGTAATAGGATGCAATTTAGAAACGGTCGAAACGGGCAATACCACGTGCTTCGGAGCGTAAATCATGCCGCGGCAGGCCGTGGGAGCTGTGCGAGGAAAATGGAGGGCAGGAGTGCATATCTTAATTACAATATTCCCACGGGCTGAACACAGAACTCTTGCTCCGCCGACCATCCCTGCCCCTCCCGCCCCTCTTAGTCCTTCCAGCCAGCCTGTAGGAATTTAATTAATTTGGCAGCGGCGAGCGGGCTCGCTCCTTGTCGCCACTCTGAAATATTGTATCCTTCCCGGCCCTTTAAAACCCAACCGCTAACCCCTCGAGCACCTCGTATCGCCTTCGCCCTCTTCACTGGGGATCTGTTGCCTCGTGTCCTTGCAACGCCGGTTGCACACACCACGGGACCAGCTTGATTGTTCTGGCCGTATCATTGAATTCCATTCGGGGCATCGACACGCGAGAGAGCTTACCTCCCCCACCCCTCTAGTATGAGCTTTGTACCATCGTACCCTTTTGGGGGCTCGTGACGTCATATTCTAGACGTTGCTTCTTGTGACATTCACTTGGTGTGTTTGTAGTATGATCGATCAGTTTGATAGTGGCGTATTCTTTAAACCAGGACTGGGCAATCCGTGGCCCATGGGCCGCATGCAGCCTATTCCCCGACTTGCCTGCTCTGCTGGGCCCCAGGAGAACGACCCCCACCATAGTCCGGCTGACTGGTACTGGGGACTGTGCGGCCCGCAGCGGCGAACAAGTTACTCAGCCCTGCTTTAACCCCTCAGCTACCGACCCCTGATATGACAAACTGACTATGAGGCCCGGACCCTCGGAACAAAAACGTCACTTTGCTACCTGAGGCCTCGACACTGAAACATCACTGTACAGACGAGAGTCAGTACGAAATACAGAGGTGGGCCACCAGTGGAAAACTTAGGGTCCGTACCAGATACTGAGGTGGTAGCCGAAGGGTTAAACCACTAAATTGAATATTGTTGTAGGACTATGTTTCGTAATTCCTGTATGTTCGGGAGCCACGGAGAAAAGGCCCCGGCGCGATGGGACTCGAACTCACGATCTTCGGATCCTCGGCACTACTGATTTTTTTTTAAGATTTTTAGTTATTGTGATATTGTGTATAATCATTAAAAACAAAGGCACCAAAAACGAATCGTACAAAAAATTGTCATCCACTTGGTGGTCGGAGGGAGCTCGGGGGAGCTGCCCGAGTCTCAAGACCGTGGTAGGCTACCAGACACCCCCCTCCCCCCCAGCCCGGCGCTACTGGTCAGCCGCCTTACCAATGTCGCCAAAGACGACGTTCGGACGTCTCTTATTCCAGGCTCCCACATTATTTGTTGGGAAGAATAATGCAATGCATGGAAAAAGTAGTCGCGAGGGTTGGGATTATTCCTTTCTCCTTTTTCCCTTCATTAGCCGCAAATGATTAGTTAATTCCTACGCGGAGAATTTGTCCCGGTGTAATTATCTATTTACTTAGCCGCGCGATAACGAGAAATTTAATTCGAGATCCATGCAAAGTAGCCGCGGGTACAGTGGCGTAATTCTGCGAAGTACCTACATATTGCGTGCGAATGGGACATAACCGTCGTCTGTGTCGGCTGCCAGCGCACGAGTGCTTTTTCTTTATTCAATCTAAACGTCTTACTGTGTTATCCAGATAATCACCGTCCCTCCATATACCGGCATCTTGAAAGCCGGCTGTGCCTGCTAGCAAATGCGTGCGATAACGCGGAACGTGAAAAAACACTTGTACGAATGTCTTGGTTAGTGGAGGCTTTGCATCTCCTTTGTATGAAAGTCAGGGAACCTGTAACCGTTATGCTGAAGTTAGAGTACACGGGATCCATTGGAACTGTTTAATGAAAAAACCAGCTAGTCGTAAATTAATATATTTCTATCGCTCATCCTTCAGGTTCGCTATATTTCCAGCGACTTCGATCTTACGAGATATATATCAAGGGCCTATGAGCATTGCAATGGTAAGAACGAATCCACCTTGCCATAACGCGTTTCATTCTTCTGTATATAGTGATTCCTCCGACTCCGCCACCAGAGGGCCGCTCAACCGTCCCACTCTCTCGCAAGTTCCCCCTCAACTGCGAATTTCTATATACCTATACCCGTTTAGTCGTATCTCTTAACATCTCAGCGTCTACTGCTATACTGTATTCCACTTAAGAGTAGACTCATTCCGCACAGGAATATACTGTTGATTGGTAGGAAAGGGGCAGGGAAAGTGCTACTACACATCGCGTGTGTCAGATCTGTGGGAGCTGCGCAAATTGGTTGTAAATCACTAATAAGTAGGTCTACTCCTTATGTGGAATACTGTATAGGAAAACCGTACCAATGACTCCACTAGTAGGCCCGAACCGAAACGCAACTTCCATTTCCTTCCTACCTAGTACATACAACGTGAACGATGGCTTCATGACGAGTGTTTCATGTTCCGTAATAACAAGAAAGCTGTTTCAGACCCCAGGACCTCATCATATTTCATTTGTTGCGCAAGCAGGTTAACATTGGTCGCGTAATTGCAGTATGATCTTTAACTGAGAGATCTAATGCGATATATGGCCTCGGACAATTTCTGTAATACCGAGACTTGAGGAATTACTCTAATCTTCTATTCTACACTGCCAATTGTATAAGAACCTCGTACTTCATTCTTCTCTGACAGCTTTCCTATAAACTCTCCATCCTGTATCCGCGTTTAATCACAATCTCGCAATTCCCTCCTCATTTGTGGGAGAATCTGCCAAGGTGTAGGGAGATAACTTCAACGGTCGAGCATCCATCACCGTCGCGTCAATTTCAGATTGCCGGGAAGGAAAGAACTTTCCGGTCCTCCAGAGAACAAGATGGCCTGGCGCGCGCACACACAATCCCGAAAAACTAGCCACTTAGTTGGTCGGAAAAAACCGAGGTCCTGAAAGGGCTCAACTCGGTAAAGCGAAGAAAGGGGGGGGAGGATGGATCGCGGGCGAAGGAGGGGGCGAAGACCGACGAAAAGACGGATGAAGAAAAAACGACGATGAAGCGGGAACGGTCGGCCATCCGCCTCATCTGCCGCTGAAAAGGTGAGAATCTTGATTTGAGTGAGCGCTTTAGATCGGGGCCCGCCCGGAAAACCCGTAAAAAAGCTCGCCAGAACGCCAGGAAATCCTTCGGCCGAGCCATTAACGGCGATTTCTCCCTAAGCCATCGAATCCCTCTTCTTCCGTCGGTGTCTTCCAGTGTCAACCCCATTCCAGCTCGTCAAGGCGCCTCGAACGACGCGATGGCAATGAAAAAATGAACAGGACGAACGGGCCACATCGCTGGGGATGGGCGAGCACTCCATCGAAGAGCAAAGAAGGCGGGGGAAGAACGAAATTGCACGGATAAATCCGAATGACTCGTAAAAAATAGGTACACTTGAAGCGCGGCAGATAGGGGATGATGTTTAAATTTCAAGTATGTACTACGTCGCGAAGGTCGCCTTGCAAGCTTTGCAATGCCCTGTGAGATGCTTCTCTCTGGGTGTCTCAAAGGTAATAGGACCCGAATGTGTGCCTGGGAAATATAGAAACCTGCTCGGATCGTGTGTTTTTTGAGGTTGTGTAATTTTAAGCAGCAACTTGGAGGAATTTATTCGGTATGCAGTTAGCACGCATAATTATGTAATTATTTTGTCAGCGATAAATTTCATATATAGATGTGTTCTGTGATCTTCTATTATGGACTAATAGATAATAATCTGGGGGTTGTATTAAATATAAAGGAATGATGTGTAAGTAATAGGTATCAGCTAAATCAGGACTGAAAGCCAAACGGCTTTTTCTAAATTGTTTCTATTCTTATAATGTAAAAATATTGGCTAATGCAGTTATTACTGTGAAAAATGTATGGCAACGACCCTGCCGCAATAACATAGTTTTATTAAATTAAAGTTATGATGTGCATTACAGATTGAGGAGTAAACGATATCACGAACCCTTTGAATTTCTTTGAAATTTGTTTATTGAAAAAAAAACAAAAGGACCTAAGTAGGTTCTGAAAAGAGCCCGTGGATTTGTAATTTCTGTGAATTAGGAAGAAGTACCACGTGGCGCTCTCGGTTGCCATGTGTTTCAAACCACAGACGAGGTATAGAATATAGGTATTTACCATCGAATGAAAGCGCTACAAGCGAGGTACAAAGTGGTTTGTGCTTTCACTCTATTATCAGTGTCCCTCGATTTTAGGGCTCTAGAGCCCTATTACCATTTCCGTATCGCATCCAACGTTAACGGCTAAGCATGAAATAAGAGTGCAGCGCTATAAGCGGTAGGAATGAAAGTTATAATAACGGTGAGAACTTAGATGCAGGGTGTCGCGATGCCAAATTAATACAGCATATTCAAGAAGCAAATAATTGAAAAGTTCATATCGAAATAAAATTTTTTTCATTTGTTTATCAATTAGCAACTCTGCAGACCTATACAACGGAGAAGCATTGTACAACTTCACTTACGATGTATCGAATTTCTGCTATTTTATAATTCCTTAACAAATTACTTGCAGACTTGGGTTTATATATTTGACCTCCCAAATACGCTGTATGAAATTGGCACCAACCTACCGGGATACCCTGTATACCCGGGATACTCTGTGTACGGAGATACACTTTCATTTATCATTTTGAACACTTCCTATAACAACACACCAAAAACTCTATTTTAACAAAGATTATTAAAACTAGAATTTCAATCGTTTCTCTCATTTATTGACAATTTTACTATACATGTATGTAACGGATAATTAAGCCCATTAACTGTTACTTCAACCGCTAATATAATAAGTGTATAACAACATAGCTCAACTTTCTGTTTCATAAATTTCTATTTAAAGAATTGAACATTTTTTTGCGTCTTTCCTTCAACACATGTTTAAACAAATCTATTTCCTTTACACGTATATTCAAAGCTGTTTCGAAACCATAAAGGTGTAATTTCATACTGACACTCAGGGCTCGTTTTGAGCGTCAAAACCAGTCACGTGATCGGTCCACGGGACTCTCAGCGTTGACGCTCGTTTTGAGCCTCAAAACCAATCACGTGACCGACGCTCAACGAGCGAGCGAGTCAGAGCAAGTCAGAATGAACTCGGTTAGCTTTTCTGTTAGATGCTGAAGGTCACGTGGACCAATCACGTGATTGTTTTTGACGCTCAAACCGAGCATTGAGCATCAGCATGAAATCGTACCTTGACATTGCATCAAGCATCATACGAACGCTAAATATATATTTCCACTGATATTTCGTTCGACGGAAGCTGAATATACAGTGTCGAAAAATTATAGAATTAGCCAAACCATGCGAAAAGAAATAAAAAGCTATTTAACATTTTGCAATCTAAAGCTTCCTTTTCTAAACGCAACTAATTCAAATTTTGTGATCCAATTTTCGACGCGCGCATTTTAAATTCCAAATGGCCAAGGGCGCAACAGTACACCAACATTCTAACACTCATTTTACCTCTGCGATTTAAAATACATTCATCATAACATGCTCTGATTCGCAGCCATACATTAACGATAACTAGTACAGAAACGTAATTAAAAATGGAACAGTTGTACAAGTTAAAGTTAATACACTTATACCGCTCCTTCTAGTATGATTGGATAAGAGGGCGTCTTACGCGATTGAAATAATAAAAAAAATTGAAATGTATGTTTCTGATGTGTAAAGCATTGTTAAGGCCAGTAAAAATGTACGTTAAAAATCTCAAAAATGTATTTGGACACTTACTGTTAACGGTACAATATACATGAATGTGCATATCGGGTGTGTTGTATGTGAGTGCATGTATGTACTGCCATCCGCTCATCATTTAAACTCTGCACACCGGAGGTCGGTACCCGAAATTGTGAACAGCTTATATCTGGAAAGCGACGCCTCAGATTGCAAAATACTAATAGTTTTCGATCTCCTTCGCCACAAGGAATCTGCATCTTTCGCCTCGATCGTTTCATGATTTTTGAACACTCTGTATGTATTTCAATAGAGTACGAAGACACTGTATGTTCTTTTAAAATTTATACATAATTCGCTAATCTAATAGCAATCTACGTATGTATCCATATTACAGAGGATGCCTTTCCCAATAGCAATTGGGCGAAACCACAGCTCGTGGAACTGTAAATCATTAGACCCTTGAACACATTCTCTTACAACAGGAAGATATAGTTATATAATATTCCTTTCTACTTATAATATCAATAAAGTGCCGTACATATCATTTATCTATAATTTACACATATTACGCTTGCAGAAATTGTTCTCAAAGCTTTCTTCGTTTCCTTTCTCATCAATTTACACAAACACAATCTCCTCTTCTCTTGAAATTCCGCGATTCAAGGTAAAATAAAATCCGGGGAACGCTCAGAATTTATTACTAGCCCTATTTTCTTATGTGTGACGGTACACATTGGACATTACAAATGTTTATGACAGACATTCATTATTGCATTAATATCAGGTAAATACCATACTGTGCATTCGCGTTTACCAAAAATACGTAATTTTTAAAACTAAATGTTCTGTAATTTTGAGAAAATGAGGAGTTAGATGTCGAAGTCTGAAATATTCAGTATATGCCTGTACATGAACTACATGCAATGTGTAATCAAGTTGCATGCATACTCTTCTTTCTTTCTATGCACGCTAATTAATGTTTTATGCACGATATTTATTATATATAGTAGGTATACTATTTATTATATACGAACATAAAATACTTAAAGTCTTCTTAATTATAAACAATCACAATAATATACAGTATGTAGATCACAATAAACGTTACCTTTATGATACAAATTATAACAATACAATCGTCTACATGCCTCTAAAAATGGCTCTCAAATTAAATTCATTTGGCAGAGGCGATACAAAAAATCAATGTAAAGGGATTGAAAAATCGGCTCACCATTGATCACCTCTATAGTCTTGAGTTCTTAATAAATAACTTAATCGCTAATAGGAATGTAAGGGGAAAAATGATTAAGTAATGTCGTAACTCAGAGTAGGAAATAAATGCTTATTTGATTAAGATACACGATATAGATTTATGATGGAAACAAAAAATTAAAAAAATCACTATGAAGATGAGTAAAAGTTGCTGATACATAAAACAGGATCTAATATAAATATCCTAATAGCCTTAACATTATGTATCCACATTTTCCGACCGAGTCTGTACTGGATACGGGAAAATATGTCAACATAGCCGATCATTCCCCCCTCTCTGCCGCATCACGTGAAGTAGTTAACTAGTTTCACAAATTTTAAAAGTATATTTGGCCACGAGAACGAAGTCTAAACTATGATACATTACGTTTGAATGCCTAATCTCCAAAATGGTCATATGACAATACACATAACTTAAACGTATGTACATATCGAATGAAACGACTACAGACAAACTTTGACACATATATGCATACATGTATATATACAATCAATTTGGCAAAGAGAAGGATATGCGCGAATGTATACGAGAGAAAGAAATTGTAAAACTAATCAAGCTATGACTCGTCCATTTCTATGACCTACGAATGGTCGATCTCCAAGCCTTGCTCGAGATATTTTGATTTTGGAAGTGTTATTTCGGTTTAAAATGTTATTTTACAACTCATACATTTCAAAAAGTAAAATTCAAACTGATCATCACATCCAAAATCAATTATTCCATTGTTTCTTCACCACTGAATTTCATTCGTTATGACACGCAATAGACAGGTAGGAGGACCGCGTGGAAACCAAGCCCACGAATATGATCTCGGAATATGATTTCTGTAGCAGTCTTTAACTTTGGCATTACATCGAATAGGAGGTTGAAACCTGGTCTCATTGTATGCTGCAACTTTTGAATGTATAACGCTTTAGCCGTAAAAATTGGATTCGTGTTACTACTGTACACAATTAACAAAGTTCGTAAACGGAACTGAATTGAGAATTATGCGCGATAGGAAGAAATTACATAGCTAGTTGGAATTATACGTCTAACTAATATATCGCCTAAGGTCCAACACAAGTAATACAAACAATTTACATAATAAATCACAATCGCTAATTGTAATAAAACTGTTAAAAACGTTACTAGGAATAAATAAGTATTTTATTACGATAATGAATGTCCATGGGCTTGGCTGTTGATTATTCGACCAAGTCAGCATTCGTCACCATTCATACAAAACGATGAATTTGTTGCCAATTAATTCTTAAAAGTCAAATATTACTATCTGATCTATTGGAGAAACCCATTGGTTGAGCATTTTCAACAAGTGTCGCCTGCATACTCGATGATGGAACCTCGACAGTCGTCGCTGATGATATCATTTCACGAAGAGGTGCCCTAAAAATTCACAGATCATTAGTGTCCAAAGAATATTTTGTATCGTTGAACCTATAAAATTATAACAAAAATAGCTATTATAATATTTCAGGCTTATTTCAACCTGCTCAAATATAATCTCATTTCACTATATAATTCGAATTAACGACAAGTATAAAGAAACAAGTGTTCACGTCCTTCTCACATTTTGTGCACTATGAATAAGGGATGAACTTAAAGATTATTGGCTTCCAAACACATTTTAATACTCTGCTATCATATTAATCGAAGATATGAAAATAAAATGGGCAAGTTATAGGATATCATTTAATTTTTACATCTTCGAACTTCAAATACTTTTGAACTTCAAGATTATTCCCGAACCTTTGTTGCATTAAAGTACGAGAATGAAGTTTAGAAACAACTTATAATTAAAGGAAATCGTTATTTAAAATTAGTACACTGAAAGACTCATACTTATCGCGCTTTTTACATCTGCGATAGAAACAAAGCATAACAAACAACAGCATGCAAATCATTCATCTGAAGAGTAGAAACACGTTCAAAGAATATAAGAACACAGCAACCACACGTTTTTGAAAAAATGAAATCGAAGTACATGCTACATTTAAAAAATTTATATCAGAACTTATGTACAAACGAATAGTTACTTAAAATTAGGAGTACTCTTAAGCTTTCATGCATTTAAGCGTGGCGTAATCATAAATTAATTCATGCGTGTTAATTTATAAAATTTAAAATATGTGTTGTCGAGCTACAGAATTAAATTTTACAGTTAAGAAATATAATAGAACGGATCAGTGAGATGTAAAGAAAACTATAGTGTAAAAATTAAAACAGACTTCAAAAAAGTAAAAAATATTTTTTTCCTTATTTAATCTACGACTCTCGATTTTTTTACTGACATTTGCACTGACGCCGACTTAAAAAATTGAGAGTCCTAGATTAAATAAGGGAAAAGATTATTTATTACTTTTTAGTGCATTTTTATTTTTTTTAAGTCTGTTTTAATTTTTTTTATTTCTTACTTTTTAGTTATTGGAGCTACCTATATAACTACATTTATTTTAAAAAAAAGGGCAGCCCTGCAAAAGGAGCTACTCGTAAAAAAAGAACCGTTTGCTACAACCGGAAGATTCCCAAAATAAGCGACTTGAAAAAGTGAGAATAAGGATGTCTCAAATTCGTTATTATTCACCAGTACTGGCAAAGTATTGGACCAATAATGATGCAGTGTAGGATGGAACCATCGGGGCATCGCCCTATTTCGAATAAAAAAAGACCATCAAGTCCATATGCTGATGAGTTATGCGCAAACAAACATTAAAACTGGAGTACTAGATAATTGTAGAGCATCTCGATAATTCTAAAAAAAAATTAACATGCCACCACTATATAAATAAAAAAAAGAATCCTCGAAATCGGTGCACCTATACGGAAACTCTGAACATACATAAAATAAATATATGGATCGAATTGAGTAACATCCTCCTTTTTTGAAGTCGGTTAATAAATAATAGTTTGTAATACAGATCAATGGTAATCATGTGCTAATAATAACACATCTAAGCAAACTACATATGTAAGAATAACATTAAATTTTATATATTATTGCCTGGTTAGTGAAGTGGTGCAATGAATGTTTGATGATTTATGTAGGCCTCCAGACATTGGGATCCTCCACAAGAGTTGTATGATGATCTGTGGTAGGAGGCATTGAACCCGGTGGGGAACCCACACCCGACGTCACTCCCGCTGGGTCGGGCCTGGATCCTCTGTTATTATTAGTGTATTAGTAACAACATTAAAGATCACATTCATCGAACATAGTATTGTAATTAATCATTATAATTTGAAAACATATATATAGTGTGCAATGCGTGTTAAGAAAATTAAAAGATGATATATTATGTGTTCCTTTAATAGAAATAATAGTATAGTCAGTGGCGGATTTAATGGGTGACCGATGAGCAGTTGTCGTCTGGACCCCATTTTTAAGAAAAATCACGATTTTATCCAAACACTAAATATATTTTTCTCTCTACTACTACACTTCCGTTTTTAATAAACTACCTCTTCATATTCCCCAAAAAATGGGCCCCTCGGAACGTTTGCCACTTGAGCCTATTTCCTTAAATCCGTCACTGTTATAGCTGTTTCATAAAATTTCATGTAGCGAAATGATAAATGGTGTTAGTTAATTTATAAACGATAAAAGGCTCCCAACAACCGCAGCAACAAATTCAACCATAAATACAGACAAATCTGAGATTATGTATAACAACGTACTCTTCCACCTGAAAGCGAATGACGTGTACATATAATCACAGAAACACGTAGCACACATTCCATTAATAATGACGCACGTAGTTATCATGGTTATTAAAAACAGAAATAAAAAGAATAATGTATTTATCAGTATTAAAAGGTACGCTATTAACGCCCCATATACTTTCCTTATCAAGATTTCAGTTTACGTAATAGAAAACGAGATTACTATAACTTACTTTCGTCCCAATGACATCAATCCATATATTACACCTGTCGCAAATATCAGCCCACTGCCGAACACGCTACTTATCCCGAAACAAAGGAAGACTGGCGGAACGGCCATTCTAAAACGATAAAAAACAGAACATACTACGCGTCTAAACATTAGTCGTCGTAAACTGGCATTAAGAAAGATAAAGCAATATAGAATTACGCTTCCAACAATCTATTAAAAGAATAATATACTCACAAACAATATCCAGCTGCTCTATTCCAATAAGGTCGCTTTTCGACCCAATCGCTCAAATTTTGTACAAAATCAATAAATAGACAGCAGCATGGGGCCTCTATCATTACAACTAGAAAACCAGCCACCATTTGCCACATACCACTAATCAGGCAGTCTATAGAACCCAAGAGTATCGATGCGCAATTCCATGCTCCGAGAAAAATCGCAACTGCAACAAGATCGATAGAAATTATCACATCGAACAAGCCTATGTAAATCATCGACAAATATCTATGCTTCGCCACGTAGTCGCAGGTATCGCAAACAGAAGTAACGTATTACATAAAGATTTCGATAGATAACTTAGAACATATATATTCTTAAATTCAAAAGAAGATCAAAAGCGACGAGTGTACCCTTCGTTTCAACATCGTACGTCTATGTAACGCTTTCTTATACGCAGTTGCTACAACATAAATCCTGCGAAATGCGAGAAATTCTCTGAAAGAAAAAAATGCTAACGGTACATGAATCTTGCGATAGTCGAACACCTGATGCAGTATAATATGTATTGTAGTTTGAAACGTACTTAGACTGCCTACGGTACCGAGCCCTCGACCAGCATACTTCATCCACCAGGATACGTCGTCCTTGGCAGCAGGGTCCTGCCCTGGTCTTTGCATGATCGAAGATATTTTCTCGGCGAACGACTAAAAAATTAAGAGAATCTTCGTTGGCAAGAACATCGGGCACGTGTCGAAGTAATTCTGAATCTGACAGATTCTGGGATGGGTTTACCATTTCGATCGTTCTGTGCTCCTCTTCTTTATCAGCTGACAGGAGCAAACGGGACTGACAGCACTGCAAGGATCTTGTTGATGTACTTACGGAGAATCGACCCGCGAGTTTCTTAATTACGTGGGCAGAGGCGCTTCTACCTATCCACGATTTTATAGATACGTACCAGTTCTCACGTGAACTTCTCAACGATTAGGCGCAGTTTCTATTACAGATTTACCTGCGAGCACATAACCTCTCTCGCGGGCTTCTACCAATCAGTAGCAAATAAATATTCGATACACCAATGAGATAAAAGTTGCGAAATTTATCTTATAGATAGAAATGTATTTATTAATGATGGCTATCGTTGGTATCATCTTACTTTCAACCCGTCCTCTTCAATTATTTACTTATAAACTGCTCGAAATAAATGAACGTTAGAGTATCGTAGTAATAATAAGAGGAGAGTGTAAGAATGATCGTTATTTTAGTTACATAATCGTGGCGTTAGAAAATAATGTGAAAATTGTATGAAAAGCTTGAAATTGCTTTGAGAATTCAATATGAGATATTTGTATGCGTGTATATAATGATTATATTCCTTATGATTCACATAAAGTGCGCTTAATTATTGCATCAACATAGTACATAGGTTTATAACGAATGCGAATTATATTAATAACAATGTTTATGTAATTTTTTTATTAGAATCACGTCATGTTGTGTATTCAGTAAAATCATCCATGTAAACGCGTTTATTCGATCTTGGTGATAAATCGTCAGTCGCTCCATCTGGGTTATTGTTTATTGATTCTTGGAGTACACGATTTCGGAGGCGCTTAATATGTCGTAAACGCTCTAGCCAATTAGAAGCATATGGATTGTGACTATTCTGTTCTAAAGACGACGAAACCATCGACGCAAGCTATAAACAGAAATGTAATTAATCCCCAACTTCTGACAAGGGAAGATTCCGAACCCGGAAATTCAAAAAATTCTGAAACTCCCCGCAGGGGATTTCCCCCTGATTCACTCGAAGGAGCTGAAATTAACCCCTGAAAATTCGGCTATTTTTCGATTTTGTGTTAGAACTCGCGAACTGTAAGAGATAGAAAAAAAGTTCCACGACAAAAGTTACTTCTTTTAATTAGATCTATCGTTTGATAAAAAAATTATTTTACAGTTTACGCTTTATAACACCAAATTGGAAAATAACCGGATTTTCAGGGGTCAATTATATCCTCTTAGAGTGAATTTGGGCAGCAAACAAAAATTGCGTTGTAATCAGGAGGAAATTCCCTGCATATTCACAAAGTTTCAAAATTTTTTGAATTTCCGAGTTTGGAATCTTCCCTTGTGAGTATTTCAGTTTTATAATCTGACTAGTCTAACTTACATTGGCATGAAGAGCAAGCTGCCGAGACAAAATTGCTAAATTCTGGTCGGAAATAATTTTCGGTTCGCTGTGTCGAATGTGCTTCGCTAATTCTTCTTTCACTTGAACCGTAACTTGATTTGTACCGTGATCTAACGGCTGTATCACAACGCATGCATAATTGAATTGTCCCTAAATGAAAGAATCAGAAGTAATTATAGTATTCGGCAGATTTCTTAAGCAAAATATTAAGGCAATACATACTTTCACAGTCTGTATATTATATGGTTCTCCAGACTCGTTATAAACAACAGTAACATAATCATTTCCAATGTGTTGCTTTTTAGAAGTACACTTCGGATCGCTTGCTTTCGTTGGCATCAGAGTAGCCACGTGAAACGCCACCTAAACAATCTTTATTACAGTTTGTCGTTGAGTATTTAAAATAATGTGATGCTACACGCAATTAATTCAAACCTGCGTGACATCGTCTTGCCAAATATACGCGAAGTTCCCATTCTCGCCGTTACGATCTAAACCCCCAAGAAATACGTTTTCATCGACGTCCTTTAAGCGGACCAGGGTCCCTAGTCGTTGTAAAAATTCTGTATATCGAAGCGATCCATGCTGATTGGCCAGAATTTCAATCTCGTTAGAAGCCTGCCCCGGGCCAACATAAAGGACCCCGATTTTATGAGTCTCGTACGGTTGTATTCTATCTAAATTCGTTACTGCTCTTTGCACAGCCGTTGTTTGCGGAACTAATAAAGGCTTCTCTGACGGTGAACCGAAATGGGCTGTATGATACAGTTGCAGAAACACAAAGCTGCAATATGTTCAATTCAGATATAAACTTCGCATCACAGTAAAAGCAATTTCTGAAGATCTGTGCTTAAAAGTGATGCTACGTTACCTAGGATTAATGCCAGCCTTGGGAGGATCTTTCACCCGCGGAGAATTTCCTCTGCGAATATTATCCCATTCTGCGCGAGACTTTTTAACGGGGCTCATTACGGAAATGGTGTGGCCTCTATCGCGGAAGGGTAGAGGCAGCGGAGGTAACATCGAAGGATCTGGCCTTTCATCCTTTTGCTGAAAATAATACACGCGTACAATCTTCAAAGATAAAGCTATGAAAGAGGCACTTGCAATTGTGTTTATTACCGCACCTTATCTGTAAGATGATTTCGTCCAATGGGCGGTTTACTTTCTGATCCTAATGGCATTTGTTTCTGCCCGGAGTCAAGAGCAGCTAACCGGGGATACATTTGTGTAGGCGATTGCGGAGGTTTAGTACTAGACGACTGTATTTGCGTCGTACGCGCCTGGACTCCCAAAAAGCTTCCTTGTGGCTGTAAAGATTTATATAAAAGTAAAATTGTTGTAATAAACTCTAAGCCATGTTATAAACTTCATTTATCTAGATACTATACCTGCAGGGTAGTAGGCGATGGTGGGACGGTATTGCTAGTAGTTGTAGTAATAATCTGAGTCACTTGCGTCGCGCCTGGATAAGAGCGCTGAGAACGCAATGAAGATGGATGATCTGTCGTGTTCTCCGATGACGGAGGTGTCGTTCCCATACCAAATATTTCTTCTGGTATAGCTTCGCAACTGACTCTACGTTCACCAATTCTTAATGTTTATAATTTGTCGAACACTCGAGCGAATCTTAACTTCTCCGGATTGAGAAATACCTTACTTTTAAAGTTAGTATTAAGCATTATTAAAGTAATGGTACCTCATATCTTTTGCGTACATGTTTTTTGCATGTTTCTTCAATTCAGCATCAAGTTTAACTTCTAAATCTGCGGATGAAAGGTCTCGATCTATTTGCTGTGAATTCAGTTTTTCCTTATTTAAGAATGGATTCTTCCAATTAGCGCTCATTTCAGGACTAGAATTTGATCTGCGTACTGGATTTCGCGAGCGACGTAAATCTGCCGATAACATTCATTTCTTAATGTTGAAACTTTATCGATCAGTTGTGGGGATAGTGTTAAAGCACTAGTCGTACCATCTTCACCATCTTCTAAACTTTCTAAACTATCGCGAGAACTTTGCCTTGAAGGGTTTGGTCGAGCTGGCGAGCCGGGAATCGCAATCGGGCCCGATGACACAGAAGACGATGTCACAGATTTCATAACACTACTATGATCACTTTGCGCTTGATCTCCATTTTTATCCGCAGTATCCTACAAACAAATAATCTCATTAGACACCATTATAACATTCTGCTGTATATGTACATACGTGTAAACTACCTCTGCTTCGTCTCCAGAATATTCTGACGTAGATTCTTGTTGTTTTTGTGATAAATCCTGGTTTGGCCTGTACAAAGCCATTATGTCATACACAGGGAAATCGACGTGTGTTTCGAATTGCATAGAATTCTGAATTCTCATTATCCAAGACATGTCGCCCGTAGGCCTGCGCACATATATTTCAGCCCAACCTTGACACCAGCAAGCACAAAGTACGTGCTCCTCTCGTTTCTCGCTATTAAGTATTTGTTCCAACTTCGACGATTCAATTTGATCTTTGTCCGTTTTCTCGATAGAGAAATCTTTCTTTGCCGCATCTAGCTCCTCTGACGTTTTCTTCAATTCCTCCGTCGGAGAATTTGCGGCTGTATTTGCAGTAGAACTTCCATGGCCCCCGGACGACTGCCTAGATAATTTGTCTTCCTTTGCTGTCTATATAGCATCATTTTATACTTTAGAAAAATTTTGTTAAGAGCAAAAGAAGGATATGGAATAGTACCTCTGTGCTCGATGCTCTTCTTAAGTTCGACTGAGACGTTCTTCCATGTTCGGGGGATTGAGGGCCGGGTTTACATGCCACCCAACAATTATCACAAAGTCCTCCGCGCATTGCTTTATTACTGCAACCGCTTGTCGTTACAGTAATAAGTTTGTTACCGAGCAACCACGTCATTGATTGGCCTTCTTTCAGGAGAAAGTCAGCAGCTGCAAGTCTAAGTAAAAGTAAATTATAATCCATGTGATAAATGACGAACCCACGCGGAAGAGAAATAACAGAATTATAATTCTACCTTTTAGGCCGAGCTGAATAAGTCGAAAATGTGTACCGAGCCATAAGATCGATGCAAGTCTCGGTGAGTTCTACGTGAAAAGTCATTAAGGCTTCGTCAATCGGAGGTTTCAAATCGGAAACTTTACCATCGCCTAGTATACGATTAGCCATTATTGGTCTCTCTCTCCGACCTCTGCTGCCCTATAGATGCAGACACGATGATAAAGTGCAGGAAAATGTAACGAGCATAACAAAGCTGTGGCAATTTATTTACCTGCTCTGTTAAACTCGAACTACGTTTTCTATTCGATGAATCTTCATTTATAAAGTTGAAATCTGATTTCATTAAGTGCCCTTCTTCGAAGGGGACTATCACGTTAGCCTTCAAACCCTGTGTAAAAGAAAAGGGAATATGAGATTTCGGAAACATTAGCTTTCATTAGTAATATCAAAACTTAATAATGTACACACTGTAGTTATAAATCGAACAAAGTCTCTTCGAAATGGTAATCGACATTTCAGAAACCATACAGCAATTACGTGATGCGCCAGGGATACTGTATAATGGTCATACTTGAATGGATTTGTATATGGTAAGAGAATTGCGAACACCGACATGTACTGATCTCCAATAAAACTTGCAAAAACTTTTGGAAGTCTAGTAAGGGCTGGAATAAAAAGAAGGTAGACATTAGTAACATTCGAGAAAATGCAGAAGTTTAATACTTACTGGATAAGAATTCCAAAATTGGTATAGCTATGTGTACCGTCGCTGAAATTTTCGATAGATTTAAGAGAACTTCCGACAAAAGTTTGTTCATCGCGTCACGCATTTCCAAAATGCATGTTGTGAGACTGGTAACACATTGGCTCGCGCATTTTGCTGTTAAACCGACCTAAGGATGATCAAATTCGAAAGTGTTTATTTATATATTTATAAAAGCAGAACGATCGAGTAATTTGTAAAAATAAAACTTCTGTTCCTTACCTCTAAACATTTTATTAAACGCTGCTGCAAATTTGGCTCCAAATGTGCATGATACGAAGCTAACGATGCTAATACTGGAAAAATATGAACGCGAAACTCGGAAAGAGTAAACTTTGGGGGAACATTATATAAAGATTCTGGAAGCCTTAAGTTCTTGTCACTGACCTATCGAGAGACAAATAAATAAATTTATACAACTGTTTAAAAGACAAAAGATAGTATGTATAACAACTTACCATTGAACAAATTGCGGCTGCGAAATAGTCAATGTCGTTAGTGTGCCGCGATAATACCAAGGCTCTATTTTGCATCACTTGAGGCAATTCCTTTAACACAAGCTGTAAAACTTTCCAATCTACAAAAACAGAAGAGATTCTAATTTCAACTGTTATGGAGTTTATTATAATGACTTTTAAATTAAAAATTGTATAAACCTTTCTCTGATTTAATACAGGAAATAACAGCTTTGCATGCGTGTGCCAATGACATATGAGTAATTTGACAAGATAAATGTTGTAATGGAGCTGGACTAGCTGGTGGAGGACTATTTCCACCTCCTCCGCTGTTTATTCGTTCAGTCGCAACATGTTCCAGTATTAAATATGGGCTGAACCGTACTGCAATGGCATTCTGTGCATCTGGAAATCCAAGATGGTACAGCGTGTTTGCTCTAATTTTCAGGAAACACTCCAAAATCTGTAAACAATATAGAATAAGTTTGTTAAATGAGATACTGTATACATATAATAAATAAGAAGATATATTGTATATTACGTATATATTACCAGATATCGAATTGTAGAAACGTCATGGAAGATAGATGGATCTTTATAATGCTGTTCAAGATGATTCACTAAAACCTTATAGGCACGTATCGCGTGGCTTGACGGTAAGCAATAAATTTTTAATGTCAATATTCTTATTACTCCAACAACTGCCGTCTTTACATCTTTGATATCAGCATCCTTTGTAATTGGAGTGTCAGACCCGAAGGACTTGTTGATCAGCTTAAAAAATATTAATCAATGATATTTGCTTTGTAGATTATCGTATTAAAGTCAATGTACCGAATGTAAGGAATTCAATACCTTCTCTAATATATCCAATAGTTCTAAACATCGTTTTGTATCACACTCAAGGCAAAGATCAATAAGTAAATGGGCAACGCCATTACGAATTGCAATGTCTGGATCCGTATCTACGTGTTGAAAATATGGCACAACTATTCGTTCGATCAATTCGTCTTCGTATCTGGATCTATTTAAAGAAAACAATGTTCAAAATCTATATATCCTTCGAGCTGAATTATTTTACAGTACCTGTTGACTTGAATGACACTTGTTAAAACATCAAGAACTTTCGTTCTAACATTGGTACGTGTTTCAATTTTATAGTAACGTTCCATCAAGTTGGCTAATTTGGATTGCCACTGGTAATGAGTAGGCCCTATAGTGTGCGCCCGGTATTCGATCAATTTCAAAACAGATCCTTCCTGAAAACATATTTATCTTTATAGTCTCAGAAGCAATTCTGCTTATGTTAAATAATATATCGTAATTACAGGTCGTGTATCACTGCAACGCTCAACAAGCTCGTAGAACCGTTGAACACAACCATTATAATGGTTATTATCCAGTAAATTTTCAATGCTATTTATTGTTTCATGTAAACTCACTGAAACCTGTTTAGTTGCGGGCTGATTACTAGTCTCTGAAAACAAACGCGAAGAAAAATGAATCAAATATCACGCGAAGTATTTTTATATTTACAAATTCACATTTTACCTGTATGAGAAATAACTTCCTCGATAATATCAAGAATAATACTCCATGTAGGGTCCCATAACTCAGCACCATATTTATTTACTAATCTTTGAATCGATAGCGTAACTTCGTACATAACGATGGGATGATTACATTTTAAAGCCTTGTAAAATAAAGTCAGCGATAGATAATACACATTTGTGCTATATAGCAGCTGTATTATATTAAATAAAATCTAATGCCTACTTGATAAAACGAAGGTAGAACAGATGTCGGGGTACACTCTAATTTTGGAATTTTATGCGTACCCCACAGACCCATATTTACATAAAATACTGCGCCTCTGAGTAAACGTACATCTCGTTGAAAGTTCACGTCTTGTAATAAACGACACATCGTATATAACGCGGAATGACCCATGTGAGTTCCTAATAAATTACGCATTATCTGTAAGAAATCGATCGTATCAGAAGCTTCGTCCTAATAAATTATTTAATAGTCAAGATAACAGATATCGTAACTAGTAATCTAAATAATCACTTACAACATACCTTCCAACTTATTTGACAATATGTTTCAACATTTACACTTCCGCATAGTGCTATGATAAAAGTTTGCAACGAGTCAGACTGTAAATTACTGTAACAAACGATTGCATCTAGAGCTTCTAAGCATCCAGAAACAACTTCAGTGCTGTTGCTGTAATAACACAGATGGCAGATGTACCTGAAAGTATGAAAATAATAAAGTATTGCGTTATAACGGATACTACAATGTATAATTAATCTTGAAATATTTACTGAACGAGGCCTGATATAATCTCCTCGTCTATATAAGCCGAGTTGAACTTTATGACATTAACAAGAAGGGACAGAAATTCAGCGCCCCTTTTTCCATCTCCAACTGTTACGATAGGCATCCAATCCAATAAGAAAGGTCCCATCCTTTCTTCTAAATGTAAGATGTCTTTTCCATTTTCTGTTAAGCTTTGCAAAAGTTCTAATCTAGAATAACAATATTACAATTAACTCTAATGATACAACTAAAATAGAGTTAAACCATTCCATCAATATTGCTTTCTAAACATCAAGAATGCATAAAACACATCTCTACGTATCGTACACGCAGTTAGCATACAATTGTTCTAAAAATTTCAGCGTTTGTCGAATTAAACTAATGATATTAAATAATGCTACGAGTCTGACTTTATACACCCCTCTGCTTACTTTACACGCTTTATATGTAACGTGTTACCTCAACGGAATGAATTAACCAACAGTTCAATTGTTATTTTAATAATTGTAATACCTAGGTCCAATATCTTCAGGAATATTATGTTCTTTAACAACCATAAAAAATTTTACTCTCATTAGAGCAGAGAGCTTAGAATATTGACCTTGGACAAGACATCGGAGAAAGTTTAACGTCACGTGTCTGTGCTCACGAGGTACATCTTTTCCCAGCAGATCTTGTACCAAGTACCACAATCGCTCAGCTGCCTTCTAAAAATGTTATTTTTATTGAAACATGTTGTTTGATGTTCGTAAGCTTGTTATAGAAAGTAAATCTACCTACATCTTCCCACTGCTGATTAAGCACAGCATCGCAAAGATCTTTAATCGCTTTTGTACGGTGGTGCACAGGGCTCTCGGGGCTGATCTCTTTCTCGAGATCGTACGTTAATGTGAAATCTTCGCGACTCTTATAGTTTCCTAAGGAGAAATTTTTCGTTCGTAAAACACTTAGAAAAAGGCGGACAAATCGAAAGTTTTTAGAATGTTGTGCATTTGGAAATCTTGTTATATATGTTTTATCGTAATTTTAATGCGATTATTACTTTACATGCAGCAACGTGAGAAAATTGTACACATTGTATTTCACCACTTTCGATAATAAATACACTGTGCAGCAATGCATCGGAAAAATGAATCCGCTAAATCACCTTTGTTAATGCGAAAGAATTGTTTCAGTTTGTCGTGTAAAGTTTTGTTGTCTTTGTCTTTCGAGCTCATTTTCGACATTTTATTTGAGAAACTAGAAGAAAACACTGGTATGTAGCCAAGATGACTTGTATCGGGGAACCGTAGACATATCAAAAAACAAATTTGAGCTGAGAAACGTCAATGAGATATATTACGTGAGGAAAAATAGAATGCCGGAATACCAAACACCAATCAGCTGTAATCGGTGGTCATGAAAAAACTTTGTAAAAGAAGGCTATCGATACTTGTAAAATTCAACACCTGTATGGTGTATAATGGTGCATCCTCATTAAATTTTCATTTTCATCTAAAATTTTATTTGCTGAAACGTCAGACTCTCAAACTCTAAATCATCATTAATGAACTCCTGAATTTAAATATTTTGGTAATTATTGTTTAATTAAAGTTTTATTAAGAGTTATTTGAAATATATACAGGGTGTTACTCTACTGAAAGTCTATAATCTTTGAGTGATTATACAAGCGCAAATAAGACGAAAATTAAGAGTGGCGAAATTGCGATAATTCGAGAAAAATTTTACGTAAATAAAATGACTGCGTTCAGCGGACTCAACTGTTGAGTAATCTTAGTAGATTTTATTCGCGTCGACCAATGAACGTGCAGTTTCAGAGTAAAATCTAGTGAGATCACTCAACAGTTGAGTCCGCTGAATACACCCATTCTGTCGCTAAGGAGCTTTCTGAACAGTTCGAATAAACTCCAAAATCTAATAGAGTATTCGAACAAGTCGCACTGGTGCGCACTGAGTGCGAATTTTAGGCAATTGGAAGCGAAAGAGTACGCACTCAGTGCAGGTTATCGAATATGCTACAACTTAACCCTTCGTGGTCACACCTTCTTATAATCACACATTGGTTACACGGGGTTCACTGTACCCCAGCGTCATTTTTTGAGTTACCATTTTCGTATTTTTGAATCTTTTAACTTTTTAGTGATAATTGTACACTCGTAATACTTATACAGTCATGGTCTAATAGTCTTTTTCTAGAAACATAAATTTTGATATGATAAAATTTGTAGTTGAAAATGAGCGATTTTCCATGGTTGTGGGAAAAACCGATTTTTTTAATTTTTTTTTTATTATTTTTTTGCGATAAATCCTCTTTGGAAGACGTAAAGGTGCGACATTTCAAATCGAAAATTGTTCTTGGGGTACAATACCCCCCGTGTGACCACGAAGGGTTAAAATAGTTCTGTATAGTACTTGGTTTTATTTCAAAACACCCGCACTCCGACGAGCACGGGCACCAACCCGCGATCGCATCTTAAAATCCCCGCTAAAATACGCAACACAATACGACCTTCGATTCGAGGTCTGCTTGACAATCAATTTAAGAAATCGAAAATCGTGTCCCGAAAGATCGATCTTTGAAAGATCGATTTTAAATCGGTATCAATCGGTATAGTAGTTGCTATGATAATCATTGTTTGTCACAGACGCGCGTAATTAGCTTTTGAAAAATGTTTATATGTCCCTAGTTGAAATTAAAGAATGCCAAACGCATATTGCCTGCTGTGCGGTAATCGAGATAAATCAGCTTCCTATTATTCGTAAGTAAATACATGTAATATTTACTAAATTAAATTAATTAAAGTATGCTGTGCACACAAGTGTGTGATAAATTTAGGTTAATTTTTTGAACGATATTTGTTCATATAGCAAATGCAATATTAATTTCATTCCTTCTAAATAGATTTCCGAAAGACAAAGAATTTCGCCAGAAGTGGTTAGCTTTTTGCGGCATTGATGAACAAGTTTTGAACACTGCTACTAAATTATGTTGGAATCATTTCCAAAAAGATGATATAACTTGCTTAGCTAGAGGCACAACTGTTAAGCGCAATGCTGTGCCATCTATTACGAGGAAGAACAAATATAAACGTTCTGATTTCAAGGATGCCAGTTTCGATAACAGAAGTGTGCTCACAGGAAACTTTGAATTTGTTTCCGTCAATGAAAATCCCATTGCATTAATGGAAGGTAAGAATTACTGCATTTGTATGTCTTTGATTGATATACATTGAACTGATAAATTAATTGACTATTGATGACATTTATAGAAACTTGTGCCATAGTCAGTCGCCCGTCTACACCGCCAAGTTGTGATAGTATTGAATCTTTCCAAACACCTGTTGCACCTGTAAATACTCTTCGTTACTTTGGTGACATTAAAACGTCACATCTCGCTACACCTAAGACAGCTCAAATAGCTTTAGAGCTCGCAAAACGGACCATTGCAAACCAACGGACGAAAATTAAAAGTTTACAACAAGCTCGAAACAGAATGTTGCGTAGATTAATGACAATGAAAGCACTTTTAAAAATTTTCAAGAAGAAAAGTCGAATGTGTGAATTGACTGCTAAAAATCAAATGCAGAAGAGTAAAAGATAACCCTGTAGTTATATATATTTCGAAATAGTCATGTGTTATTTGTTGAAAGACTTCGTCAAATAGTAATATTGCAATCCTTACTGCGAGGTTTCAAAAGTAAATATCAAATAAAATCAATACACATTTTTCATATTTATAGATTCAAACTTTTATCCATTTAATCCCGACATCTCAATCGCCATTAACACTTCAGTATGTTGATTTATAAATAAAATACTTTGTTTCTCTCTTTTACTGAGAATATTCTATCGAATATTTATAATTGTAAACAAACTAAAGGTCTGCTTTGAAATTTCGCGCATTTAGGCTAGATCCAATTACCGATGCGGAATCAGAGTACCACGTGATTGTGTTCCCCGCTCCCCAGAAACTTCTTCCACTGCTCTATTAAAGTCGCAACTATTACTCCGTCCCTAGCGATCCTCGGGTCATTATTCGTCCCTATTTTCCTATGTTTACGGGTGAAACAAATTGAAAAAAGTTAAACACATCGGCTTGAGTGTCTCAAGCTGAAACGACTTTAAAAACAAATCGCTTTTTTATCATTTGGCAAATTAGCATATTTGACTATACATCTATGTTCGTGAAATATTGTAGATTTGTTCGTGAAAAACCTAATCATGTGAAGTTGGTCCATTCTTTAATCGTTTAAAAATGCATTTTTCTCGTAGGGGTATTTACCCTAGTAATATTTTTAGAGAGCGAGAGAAAATTATCTCCCTTTAGAGCGAGAAGATTATTGAATATCCGCCTTTGCGAGTATTGTCAGATTCACTTTATAAACAAAATATGCGTTGTTGATATTAAAGCATGGTTGCGCGACACGTTATTAGAGTATTTTATCACATTTAAGTTTATATTTGGTTTATAAAGCGAATTTGACAATACAAAGGCGGGTACTCAATAATCTTCTCTCTCTAGAGGACCCAATATGGCGAATGCGCATACTCGCCTTTTTCGTGCTCTAGTATTTTCGACCATTTTCGCCCTCTTGCAGTGAGAGAATGAAACTACAGCTTAATCATAAGTGAATGTTCGTGCACAGGACGAATCTGTCTTTCTGTAGGTACATGTGCATGGAATAAAGTAGATTTTCTCGAGGAATACAATACTTTTTGTATTCTTTGTACCATTTCTCATTATTTCAATGTCACTTTCAATTTAACATTTTTCAAGCGATTCATTGATGTTGCAAAAGCCAATGTATTACGTATAATTCGGAGCAGGTGTCCGCCATTTTACACATTAACATTTTTTACATTTGTATACTATGCGTAATATCAATATTATAGCAGAATCTCTTTGAATACGCATAATAAACATATTTAGGTACATATATCGAGTGTGATTAATAATATATGTATGTGTGAATAATATTTACATTTCTAGATCGAGTAAAGCATCAAATGCCTTATTTATAAACACGAATCATACCAATTTTAAAGTTATTTTGAATAAACCACTGCATATTTGTCAGACTTTATGCGTCGTGGAGAAACTTATTTGTTCCAAACTTAGTCAATAACATAGTGTATTTCTCAAGAATTAGAATTGGGGAGGATATGAATGAAAGTAATTATACTTTTCGTATTAACAAAGGATATTCTGATGGTCTTAATATTTTTAAATAATATAAAATATATATATACTTGTCCATTTGAAAATGTATGTAACTTGGAAAGAATGAGTAAATGACTTTTCAATAGGTTTTAAGCATCAATAAAACCGATTAATTTCTTGCAATTTGTGTTCTTAGATAATATAACCCTTCGACGAGTTTTCACGTTTCGAAAGTTTGACGTTTTATGTAAGTAGATCGATATCGAATTCTTATCCCCTCAGACGTAGCAATTAAAAGTTTCAATTTTTGTCAGGTATATTTTTTATGTCAAGCGTGTTATGACTCTGGGAAGATGCAGTCTTTTGTCAATAATTCGCTACGCATCCGAATTATCTAAAAAGCGGTACATTCACAATCGTGGCGCGAAGGTGTATTTATTTCAAGGTGCTTTCTTATCAGTCAGTGAACACCAGCCAGGCAGGTAGCACATTTAAATACAAATCTACAAAATTTCTGTAATAAACTCTTTCGTTTAATAATACGTCGCGTCATGTTTATTTTAATGCAAATCCCCGAATTCAATAATAAATGTGCATATAAACGCGTCTCAACAATTTATTATTAACAATCATTAATTTCTCGTATATTAACATTAAAATGTATGTAAAAGGTGGAATAAAACTACATAAATAATCGCACTATGTACGATGAGTATTTCTTGTACCAACGTTTAGTTCTATCTTGCGAAGATATATAAAACATTTCCTTGTTTATCTCGCCAAATGGTGATTCATTGATTTCATTTTTATCACAAATCGTTTTCTATAATTTTCCGAAGTTAACGTATTAATAAATATGTACATAGAAATCAAATGTTTAAATGAGTAACAAACAACTTTTTAGGATAGGTCAGAAGTCATCGACTTTGTTGTCATTCTCCGCAAACATGGCTTCGACGAGCGACTCTAAGACTAAACTCGAGGGGAAAAAGAATCGTCTGGCTCAAGAAAAGTCACCTTACTTGCTACAACATGCCGCCAATCCTGTTGATTGGTATCCATGGGGCGAAGAGGCTTTAACGAAAGCAAAGAAAGAGGATAAAGTAATATTTTTATCTGTTGGATATTCTACGTGCCATTGGTGTCATGTTATGGAGAAAGAGTCCTTCAAGAATATGGAGATTGCAGAGCTTATGAATAAGAATTTTATCAATATAAAAGTAGACAGGGAGGAGAGACCAGATATCGATAGGATATACATGACCTTCATTCAGGTAATTGTAAGATTTCTCCGATTTCGAAGTAAATGTGGATTAAGAATTATTATTCGATGTAGGCGATGACTGGTCATGGTGGCTGGCCAATGAGTGTATTTCTCACTCCCGATTTGAAACCCATAATCGGAGGGACTTACTTCCCTCCGGAAGACACGCTTAGGCAAACTGGATTCAAGACCATTTTACGCAATATCGCTCAAAAGGTATAAATACTACAGTTTATTAACGATTTAGAAAAGTATAAGTACATAACGATTCATGAATGATTCCTATATGGTGCTTATTTCTTAAAGGTACATACGAGCGATTATTGTACATTTTAGAACTCGTATACGATCATGAATTATGTATTTAATTTTCAGTGGAAACAGCTTAAGACGAAAATGGTAGAATCTAGCGTCATTAATCTTGAAACTTTAAGAAATATTTCCGATATTGCACGTACAGCAAAGGTAAGGTGATGAATGGTTCTTTTTTTTGTATTTTTTCATCATATTTGTTAACAGAGTTATATTTATTATTGCTTAGTGATTTTCTGATGTAGACACTCAATGTACCTTTGGTGGAGTGCAGCACTGTATGTATCGAGCAACTAACAAGTGAATTCGAACCGACATTTGGTGGATTCGGTTCTGCATATAATATGCAGGCGCCTAAATTTCCGCAGCCGGTGAATTTTAATTTTTTGTTTCATATGTATTCGCGCGAGCCAAACGAGGAGGTTGCTCAACGTTATTTGCATATGTGTGTATATTCTTTAACTAAAATGTCTTATGGTGGTATACATGATCACGTAGGTCAGGTAAGAGTTTCAAGACAAAAAAAAAATTGATATTGTTTGCGAGGATTATTTAATATCCCTACGTTTTGCAATTAGGGATTCTCAAGGTATGCTACTGATGGCGAATGGCACGTTCCCCACTTCGAAAAGATGTTATACGATCAGGGCCAATTAATGCAATCTTATTCAGACGCGTATCTTGCAACCAAGGACGATCTTTTTGCTGAAATCATCGATGATATCGCTACGTATGTGATTAGGGACCTCCGGCACAAGGTATACCTTTTTTCCGCTTTTTGCAAAGTACTATGGTATCTTCATTCTATGACTGTCGCACTTATTTCAGGAAGGGGGCTTTTATAGCGCCGAAGATGCAGATTCGTATCCCACGGCTGACGCGCAATCGAAAAAGGAGGGTGCTTTTTACGTGTGGACTGCGGCGGAAATTAAGACACTCTTAAATAAAGAGATTTCTGATGGAAAGGAAGTTAAACTTTCTGATATTTTCAGCTATCATTTCAACGTGAAAGAGTCTGGGAACGTAAAGAGATATCAAGTGCGTTATATATTTATAAATTAACAGTATCATCTATAAAAAAAGAGTATGCTTATTAAGCTTTCACTAATCGCAGGATCCTCACGGAGAATTAACGGGAAAGAACGTGTTAATGGTATACGACGAAATGGGAAAGACTGCTAAACAATTTAATCTTAGTATTGAGGAAACGAAAAGTTACTTGAAGGAAGCATGTGCCATCCTGTACAAAGCTAGATCGTCAAGGCCGCGACCGCACTTGGACGATAAAATAATCACGGCGTGGAATGGTAAATTGTTACGAACAGATCTTTTTCTACAATATATTAATTAATTAGTTAATAATGAATTTGCTTCTTCTAGGCCTCATGATAAGTGGCTTAGCCCGCGGTGGCGCGGTGTTGGGTAACAAGCAATACATCGAATACGCGACAGATGCTGCGAAATTTATTGAGCGCTATCTCTTCGATAAGGATAAAGGTGTGCTACTCCGTAGTTGTTACCGTGCCAATGAAGACGCAATTACACAAACGTAAATACAGAATTATTATTGTTAACGCGCGTAGTGTAACACAAATCTTAATATCATATTTTTAGGAGCGTGCCCATACCTGGCTTCTTAGACGATTACGCGTTCACCGTGAAAGGATTACTGGACTTGTACGAAGCTAGTTTAAACGACCGGTGGCTAGAGTTCGCCGAGAAGCTGCACGACATTCAAGACAGACATTTTTGGGACGAAGCGAATGGTGGATATTTCTCAACGACGGCGGAGGATCCCGCTATAATTCTCAGGCTTAAAGAGGGTACGTTGAAGTCGACTCGTGATAATTTTAGCCCAATGATTAAAATTCTCACGGCTTCATATCGTGTACGTGGTGGTCGTGATCACGTTCCGCTATGAAATCAAGGAAACCCCGCATTCTACAGTAAAGTCGAGCGTGTCCAAATATTTATAGCAGGGTCTGCTCAGTGTTTCATTACGTCCAGCCATTAAGTCCATCAGGCTACGGTAGCCTCGCTTACAGCTTTAATATTAGGCCAAAATTTGAATGAAAGAGAAAGATATGCTATGTATTTTAAGAAGATTTATAATCTTATGTACAGTCCATGATGGAGCAGAACCATCCGGCAACTCAATTGCCGCCGAGAATCTACTAAGGCTGGCAGATTATTTGGGCCGCGGCGAATTCAAGGATAAGGCTGTACGTCTTTTCGGAGCATTCAGGCGCATGCTGATGCAGAAACCTATTGCACTTCCACAACTGGTGTCGGCGCTGGTTCGCTATCACGATGATGTAACGCAGGTGCGTGCGAGCTTGGCGACTGGACCAGGCGTTCTTAGAAGCTTGATAAATTTTCGACGCGATTGCACATAAATCTTCATTTCCAGATCTATGTAGCTGGGAAACGGGGTGCTAAGGACACTGACGATTTGCTCCGCGTTATACACGAACGTTTGATACCCGGGAGAATACTTTTCCTAGCTGATCACGATAACCCGAGTAGTATATTATTCCAAAAGAACGAGCATCTGAGCAAGATGAAGCCTTTGGATGGTCAAGCGGCGGTTTATGTGTGTCGACATCGCACCTGCTCTCTACCCGTCACGAAGCCTGAACAATTGGCAACTTTGCTAGATCAACAGCGACGAAAAGATACACGTTAAGCATCTTCTTTTTTGGTTCGATCCAACTACTGTGATGAATTAAGAACATTTAACAGATAGGAAAGTAATATATCAATTGGGTTATTAAATAGTATATATTCTCTGTAGCACGTTCTACAGGCGGTTACACGCGCAGCGAAATGTAATAAATTGTACTAAATCGTATGTATTATATCCTGCATTGTAATTATGTTTTCGCAACAGCGCGACTGAAATATGGCGGTAGCTTAGGGCTGTCGGGAATGATACTTGTTGCGTACAGTTGTAAATATATTTTTTAAAAATAAAACGAATATGTTAAAATCACGCGTCATTTATTTCAAGCTAATTATCATCCAAGTCTCTATAAACCGAGACACGGTGCGTGGTTTCTCGTTCCTAGTCGATTCAGAAGGATAACACCGTATTTCTAATTTCCAGCTGATACTGCCAAGGATAATCTTTCTCTCACCGCATATTGGTTCTTGATCATCGACAGACTTTTGTCGAGAGCGATCTCGTATGGTGCCTACCGCAAAATCTCGTGTCGAATTCCAACCGAAAATAGACGCAGTGTATAAAGCACCAGAGGAAGAGAGAGGATGAAAGAGAAGATGAGAACAGAAAGTACGAAGCAGGAACGAGAATCTCGTGCCGTTCAGGAATTTACGAAACCAACGTGAATAAATTCTTGTTAAATTACAATTAACAACCAGGACAACGTTTTAACTTAGATGCTGGATTAAAACTGTTTCATACGGTTCGAATTTTCAGAAAAGCGTTCCGGACTATCCACTTTAAAGCTGGGACCTTGATAGACCGTGCGATGACAATGGTTCATCAACGAACGTTCCCTTGGCGTTGCAAAAGAATACACAATTTGTAATCGACCGTGTTTTCAGCCGGGTCGTTAGCGACTGTTATCTTCCGCGATCATCGCAGGCCAGGAATGACGATCGAGCCTGACGCGATGCTCGGCGAGCGTGTCACCTTGGAAGGGAAAGAAGAGTGAAGCGCGCGTGGCACTTGATTGGCAATGAAAACGAGAAGCGACAAGATCTCGAGGATGTACAGACTCGGCTACCTGGCTGCTAGCTCTCCTTCTAGTCTTCTTCTAGTTATCTCTCCCCTTTCCCTTCGGTTCGAGTGCTATCTGTGGAGATGTCTCCGAAAGAAGGGGGAGATCTAAAGAGGAGGAGGAGAAGGGCAGAGGAGTAGGAGGAGGATCTCCAGATCTTCTCGAGGGAGGATGCAGGAGGTCGTGTAGCGGACGCGCGAGGGAGGTGTAGACGGAGGGGTCGCGCATGCGTTCAGTTTTGTCGACAAGGATGTTCGACGTTTTTTTCAGTCACCGGTCGACGCTGCACCGGGCACCGTCGACGCGTACGTTCACGGGTAACTGATTATGGACCGCGGTTCCAATAGTATTTCCTCCAGGTAGGCTAATTCGGCGCCCGTACGTCGCGCACGGTCAGTTTATGAATTACCAAGGGTGGGAGATACATTTTCAGTGGAGGACAGCTCCGGGCTCGATTTTTTAACGGGGAGCCACGCGACACGCCACGCGCCGCTCACGCGCTTCTCGCCAATCCATCTTGCTGCCACAAGTATTCTCACCCTGGGACACGAGCCCCGTACGTTTTACACATCCGTTCTACCGTCATCGTTTCCCGTGCCCCGATGTGCTACGCCGTTAAAGAGAGCCGTGCCACAGTTCACCCACGTCCAGCCCAGCGCGCGTGATCCTGGTAGCAGGTGAACTCGAAGCCGATCCAACGAGAGGACACCGAAGGTGAGAGGAGCTGCAGGTGAGAGAGACTGGGCAGGCGCGTCGCGGTCCGCGACGGCCACGCACCTGGATTTCACCGCTGCCGTCGGTCTACCGTAAAATGCGGCCAGTGGAGATGCGACAGCTCCTTCGATCTCGCCACTGTGAGGAAAAGCGCGGCAAATGCTTCAGCCGGTAGACCAGGGGAGACGCGCGTTACGTATTGCCCAGTGGTAGCGGAGTGACAGACGTAAGGGCACGCGGCGGACCGACCGTACTACTGGTCCTCGATGTTGTTCTCACCATCAAGCCTGGCCTGGTCGCTTAGAGCAACGGCCTCCACGTTGTCGCAGATACTCAGGAAACATTATCTTCCCCGTGACAAATCTTCCAGCAAGCACTTCTGGAGAGCTCCAGCGCAGAGTGTCCCGTGCGTCCGCCGTTGAAGACAGTTCCGCGAAGACGCATCCTCCCCAGATCGAACGGACGTGCCAGATACCCGGGGAAACATGTTGTTGCACTATCCCCAAGGGTATCGATACTGCTCGGCGACGAAGGCTGCCGGGGCAGGGAACGGCGAGCAAGGCTCAGACAGCGACGTGGCTGAACTCAGTGACCTCGAGGACGACGAAGACGAAGACGGGGGCGGCCAGTCGGCGGACAGACGCGTTGCTGAGGAAGATGAGGACGACGAGGATGACGATCAGGACGACGACGAGGACGATGAGGATGAGTACGAGGATGAGGATGAGGAGGAGGGCGATGAGCAACCTTATCCTGGCTTCGTGCCGGTTGCTTTGCGATACCTTGACCAGAGTACCCGACCGCGCAACTGGTGTCTGGCGCTCATCACTAATCCATATCCTTTTGGAACGTAATGACAACTCCTCTGTCCATTAGGAACGGTGATATTATTGTCTTTCTCTTGGAATTTGCTGGGGCAAGCCATGCTATACGTTTTTCACATTATTTCATCGTGTAGGATAAGATAAGTGAGCTTCTCGTTTAGGGATATATATGTACATCTCGATTCTCGAGTGCGAGCACAAGGTCCCGCGTGCTGGGTAAATTTCTTCGGGTGGAATTCGAATTCGCATTGTCTTCCTCAAAGTACTTTGATCGCGGGCATCTGATATCGGGTGTCAATGGAGGGCATCGTCTTCCCTCGCTGTAGGGATCCATGGGATTTGTTTCGTAAAGGAAATTCATTGCTGGACCTATGCGTTAATAGCTCTTCTTTTAAATTCCACTTTAGTTATCACTGCTACGTATAATTCTTACCTGACACCTGACATATTATCACACCCCAGATATAAATATCAACTTATACGTGGGATGTTACACACGCAAGAATTTATAAGAACGTTTTAAAAGAGAGACATCATCTTAGCCCTTTGAAGGAACACGCGTACTCAATGATTTCATTCATAAGAGGTATTCACTCTAATTTCCTTCGCTCTCCTCTGATCTCAAGCATCGCCTGTCATCTATCAGAAATTGTGACGGTTCGCATACTTTCAAGCATACACAACATTCATTAAATTATACTTCCTGTCATGAGCGTTTGTCCAAACAAATACCTATCAATTCGAGCAATCGCCACGAAATATAAATTTACTCCGATCCCCGGTATCCCGCATCCGAGGGATCAAATGTGTCCCAATCGACTCCGGAGTCCAGCCCTTCAGCGCTGTTTCTTTTAAGAAAGCTCCGTCGTCCCGATATACCTGGCAACTGCGGTTTTTCGACATTTCACGCAGGGCACGTTATATATAAACTGTGCACTATATATAAGCGTACCCGGCCATACGAAAGAAAGTACGGTGAGAAAGGGCAAGTTCCATGCAGATTCGAAGTCGCGGTCAGGATATCATGGTGGTAGGCGGTACGGTGCGCGAGGTCGGTCTGAAGGCGCTTTAAATAGGTCATTGATTGACCTATCCCCAGGCGAATCCCACTGTGCTTGTACGGATACCGACTACCCACACGACTGACACGTCTGTCTCTACGTATTTCTGCCCCTGCCTCCCTCCTTTTTCCCGCCCCCCTCTTCTGTTACCTCTGTATACGTGGCCGTTTGTGCGCGAAATTGCGGGGTGTGCAGGACGCACGTGGTCGCCGGGCAAAGTTTAGTCAGCTACCAGCCGAGCAACAAGCGTCGGCAGAAAGATTCCCATTGTGCGCGCGGACAATGGACGGCTGGAACTACTGCGAATGCGGGCCAAGCATTTCGCAATTCTCCGCCGCTTTTATCCCTCTCCCGTTTGGCCGTAGAAATTGAACAAACGCTTCTGTTGTGCCTGTACCTTTCCCTTCGGCGGACACTTATCCACCGGCCGGCAAGAATTTCCTCTAAACCTTCGCTACTGCTGCTGAATGCCATTCGGCTGGCTCACCGAATCCACTGCCTCCCATTCCGAAGTTTCTCACTTCGATCCTCCGCGGATATAGAAAGACGGAAGTCACGGTCCGCGTCCATGAATATTTCAATACGAAGCCAAGGTTTTTTCACTCTGTCAGGCTCTTGGAATCTCTGGATCTTAAGTGTATCGTGTGTATATACGTGATATTTGATTGTAAAAGGGGTGAGAAGGACACGGGGATAGTAGGAAATTTCTATAAAGCGTATCACTTATTTTAACATATACTAATCTATGTGTATAAAAGAAGTCCTGATTGACTCATCAACGCTCAGATTAAACTGTTTAATCTAGGGATTAAGGAAGGATTTTTGGAAATTCTATCCCTAAGGGAGTGAAAAGAGGTAAAATGTATTTTCTCGGGCTGCTGAATATCTCTTAGACCCGATTAGATATCAACTTGGTTTTTACTTACAAAGATTGCCCACGCAAATGCCTAAAAACCAATTTTGGGATTTTTCCCTAACCAACCCCTAAGGGGATGAAAAGGGATGAAATGTATTCTGACGGATTCCTCAAAATCTCTTAAGCTCGATTAGATATCAACTTGATTTTTACTTCGAAAGATTACCCACATAAATGCTTAAAAACCAATTTCAGAATTTCGCCTTAACCAACCCCCAAGGGGGTTAAAAGAGATAAAACCTGTATTCACGGATTCCTCAAAATCTCTTCAGCCCAATTCCATATCGATACCTGATTTAGCCTAACAACACCAATGCCAATAACCTAATTTCAAACTATTGCCCTAATCAACCCTTAAAGGACGAACTCCAGATCTAAGAGTAATCTTTTTGTATCGTTTCGTATTAAGTATACACTGAATTGTGGTGTCTTAATTGTTGAATAGTAGATCTAAACAAATGTTCGTTGCACAAAATCCACTTTACACAAGTTACTTCAAAACACACATATAAGATAATTCCTTTTAATTATTCTACCGCAGCGAAGCACAGGTATTTTGCCAGTGGAAATATAAGAGAATAGAACCTAACCATTGTCCCGATCCGCAGTAATCATTTACGAGCTCAGCCTCCTACGACGCAGGCTGTGTAACACAGAATTACAAGCTGTACGAATCGCGTGCAGCGGCTGTCCGCTTAATCATCTTGTTGTACTACTCCATTGTCCGACAAATGATACCGACGTCGGGAATGCTACTGGCCGCCACGTACATATGCTCGAAGCCCGCGCCAGCGATCGCAGTCTTTCCATCAAATTTTCGTGCAGCCACGTACGTCGCAACGTCTTCGTTCTCCCGTACGGAATTGTTTGCTATCGATCGGTTGGTGCGCGATATAGGATCGAACAAATTACAACAACGCGGGGGAGCGTCAGGGGGTAGGCGAAGAATTGGTTTAGTGGAAGTATCGATTAGGTAATTTTCTAGACGGCCCGCGATAGAGTCCGAAGCGGGCGACCAAGTCAACAGAACAATTTACCGAGGCGCTCGCCTTTTTCATCCCCTCATCTATCGTTCAATCCGCGACGGCCCCCCCTTCACCGTAGGGGTGAAAAATAATCGAATGACCGTAGCCATCGACAAGGCAATCTTCGGCAGGCCCGAATGCCGCCGGAAGTGACAGTCGATCGAAACAATTTGCTCGGCCGCTTCGGCCGGCTGATTGTCTATTAACCGTCTCGTAAATGAGATTCGGGCCATCGACGAGGAACAGGGGTGACAGAGGTTACCGATGGATCGTTAGACAGGCGGAAGTAATCGATCACACGTGCCGATGCCGCGCGGCGACGTATGCCGTTCCGACTTCCAGATGCGACGGCTTTTCTTTCCGGCCCTTTCGGCCCCGCTTTGTTGCTCCGCATTCACTCCAAGCCTTTTGTTCGAGGAATTCGGATGCGCCGACTGGTTTCCGTTTCAGAACTTTCTTTCGATTTCGGCCACAGCCAGGGCATTGTGGCTTGCGCAAATATGGCCGTTGAAATGGGCGTCGAAGTCCGTAAGGGTGGTTGGGGGTGTCGCTGACGAGTCAAGAACTTGGGGGTGGTTGAGAACTTTTTGGATCGTTGTTTCGAGGCACCGGGGTGCACGGGGTAGGAATGAATAGGTGCTGATTGGGTAACGAGAAAGATATTTAGAGGTTTGAACCTGGAATATATTATTTTAAATGTTAGGTTGGTGATTTTGAAATTGCCGAACGAAAATATTTCTTGGTTTATAAGAAACTAATTTGTTTCTTTTATTTCTTTCACTTTCTGTGACATTTTTCGAGTCGTAAGGTAGTGTTAGCAATTGTTATTGTATTTCTTGTAATAAACAGAGGAACGTTTACGCTATCTGTGATCGATATCAGTTGGGAAGGTCTCAGGTTGGTTAGGATATGCCTGAAAGGCAGAACTCTGCTTCTGAAAAGATAGAATCTTTAGTCATCGAAGCTTGGTGTACCCATTCACTTGTTTCGGGTGGTTGTTAGAAGTTTTTGGTGGGTTAGTAGGGTAGAAGGGTGACTATTTGTGAAGAAAACGAATGAAAAGTGTAGGAACTGTGTGCAAGTTAACCTTTATTTTTTAGGAAATTTACGTGGAACAGTTAGCGCAGATTTTCTTTCGGATCACGGTTTGCTGGTTTGTGTTTATAAATAATGTCAGTTGTTATCGATGTTGAAAATATGTTGCGCGTGTAGTAATGCAGACATCGTTCTGAATAATTTTTGCTTCGGTAACTTTTGATGGAAACTGAATACCTTAGTTGTACAAGGTGGTGCATAACTTAACTTAGAACAGAAGAGAGGGTGATTGTTTATGCAAAAATGAATAGAAAATGAAGGATATCGTTTTATGCAAAATTGGTGTTATAAATCCGTGGGCTACGCATGAAACTGACAAGGGAATTTAGGCAACCCGGAAATTCAGAAAATTATGCAACTTTGTGTGCCAGTAGAGTAGTTTATGCCTAAGACAAACCTAATTTTGTGGTATCTCGAAAACGGTGAGAGGTATCGAAGAGAAGTTTAAACAAAAGTTGCATCTTTTTTTATATCTACAAAACCGCGTAAAAATAATTATAAAAAAATCCATACTTTTCAAGTCACCCCCACAACTAATTCTTAATTCGAAAATTACTTTTACACAATTTTGAAGATATAAAAAAAAGATGCAATTTTTGTTGAAACTTCTTTTCAATATCTCTCACCGTTCTTGAGATATTCCATGAAAAAGAAAATTCTGTATCTTCTTCAAGGGATGATTTCACCCCCCTAAAACCGCACTATGGCACCAACAAAAAATAGGTTTGTCTGACACACGAAGTTGCATAATTTTCTAAATTTTCCTTCGTCCCTTCTTCGTTCCCTTCTGAGTTCTGTATAACTACTGTGTCTGTCTATTACACGCTGCTTCTACTTGTCCGTTAGAGTGTTGCACTTTTCTACTTATCGATGCTGGTGTAGTTCAAATAATAGTGTTATATCTTCACAGATTCCTCTTTCTACTATATTAAATACTGTCATGTATCTCCACAGGTTTTCTCTCTTTTTATCATGCAAAAAGTTGCTGAAAATATAGCTTCAGTGTCGCAGATAGAATTTTTGCTGGGATAATTAAAACACTATAAATGAAAAATATCAATATAGATTCAGGTTTTAATTCCTCACATTCTTGCAGAATTATTTCGACTAGTAGTAAAATGATCCCAATTGCTTTTCGTGGACTCTCTTATTAATATCAATTCACATGTAGATCACAAAGGGTGTAATACATGGGCGATATTGAAATTCAATCGAATACAATTTTCAGCACAATAAGGAAGAAACAATTTGTAAGGTTCGCTCTATTATTTAAACCATAGCACTGTTAGATACTAACACAAGTAGACGTGACCCGTGATGGATAGACGCGCTAGCCAAGTTCTCAATCGCATGCATATTGGATGAATCTTCAAAATCGATTCACTAGAAACTGAAACCTATCCGGAAAGAATTTTATTCCCCATGACTCATTCACCTGTTTCTATATTACAATTTTGATGCATTATCTTTATACTTCATAGAAGCTTTCGCAGATATATTTACCTTATATTAACACAATTCGTCTTCAGTCATCTTCTCCATGTTAAGAAGATACTAAACATTCCATTATATCATTCTGAAAAATCATAGAAGTTGGGTGTAGCTGATTCCAGGATCGCACATTTCAGTTTCGTTTCGGGTGACGCGAAAGGAGGGAGCCTTTCGAATTCTATTAGCGTCAAGTTCTCGATCCTGCACCTACTCTTGTATTACGATAGTGTCGACGGTGGTGAATCTCCGACAACCCAAGGAAATCTCGAGCGACTGTAAGGACAGGCGGAACGAAAGGAAATAGGAGGGAGCAGGTCGATGTAAGGGTGGATTTTCACAGAGATTTAGGTCTCCAGGCTCACCAGCTTCGCCGGATCGATCACCCATATCGCGGGAACAGAGAATTCGAAAGGAGTCTGGCCTCTGATCGGCGTCCCTGACACTTTCATGGTTTTCCCCAGCAGCGTATCCCGCCTCCCCCACAATCGACCGCAGAATATTAATTTTCCACCCCTTGCCCCTCCCGCGGTGCCATCCGCTGGTCCCCTTCGCACCGATTGCAAATTCGCTTATTGGTCAACAATCTGTATTACCGTGCAGGCTCCATCTTCGCCTTGCCCCGGAATTTCATCAATTAAAATATCTTCGCTTATTGATCCTCGGCGGATCTTTCAATTAAAATAACACGCATGCGTTGGCAGGCGTAGCCGCGAGCTTACACGGCGGCAGCGTGTTAGTAACGTGGGAATACACAGTTTCTAATTGGAATTATCGTCCTCTATGGGGCACCGTTACCGTGGATCTCTGATAATGGGAAAGCGAGGAGCAGCTTTAGGAATTCAATTCGTTCGCGTGTGTACTGGCTCGTGCCTCATACCCTAATCGAGGGCCCTTCATCCCTATATCCCCACACGCATCTTATCGCGCTGCGTATCGACGGAATCACCCCAGATAAAGAGAGCGCCCTGATTGTTTGCGGGTGCGAGCGATAAAGGTTATCGGCGTTGGCGTTCTCGATAAAACTTCCATAAAACACCCAGCGTGTCTCCTTTTTCGAGTTGATGGCTCGCCGCGCGGCAAAATGTCAGGATTACAGGGGGAAGGGTGGCAACTCCTCTGCGAGTAACACATTTCACAGTGTCGAGGGTGTGGTTTATAGATAGCTGAACAGAAGGTATACCCGACACGGTAGTGTATAATAACATTAAAGATGCAAATCCGCGATGAGACGAAAATATCGTGTCTCTCACATGGGACTTTAATCTCACGAGACAAATATTACATTATTTTATTATTTTTTAATTATTTTGTCATTAGTTTCGTGAAACTAGACTCTCGTGAGAAAAGTTTCATGATGTATTTTCAAAAATCTTATCCTTCGCCACTATTTTCATTATTTATATTTAGTTGTTGCTGAAATTCTTGTCTATTAATAGAAAAGTCTTATGTAAAATCTCATCGTGGATTCGCACTTTAAGGGTCTGTTTATTCGTGCGAGATTTCAACGGAAGCACTGTGGATATTTCTACTTGGGAAGGAAGGGAATAGGAAATGGAAATAGTCTGGGGGATGCATGATTATCAAGAGGAGAGTAAATTCTGTAGATGAATGATTCGAAGTCACGAAACATTTGTTGTAATATCTGAAAAATCTATTTTGCTACTTGGGTGGTAGTTTTTTTTAGAAGCATTCCACGAAGATAAGGTTTAGTGAGAATTATTTTATCAACAAGTGACATTAAATTCATCACTCGAGAAATCTTTAATAAAAATAAAAAGAAATAAGGCACCTGATGTAAAAATAGTTTTATCAAACCGTCGTCAAACTTTAATTTTCAATTAAATTCAAATAAATATGTTTCATCTATGTTTGTTCAAAAATCTGTCAGGTTTTTCGACTATGTCTTTATTAATTTTTATTTTATATTGCCCGAAAGTTATCTAGATTACAATTTTATTTTATAAATTTATTAGTCATTTATTAAACGGATATTTTAGAGATGTATGTATCAACATGTCCCAAAGGAGCACACTTTGCTTACATCGGAATAACATTTTTTCATTTATTTTGTATGTATTTTCTCAAGTTTTCACTTACGATATATCAAAGAGGAAGGACCAAGATATATTTTAGCATATTTGTTATTAAGTAATTAATCCAACCAAAAATGAGAAAAATTAAAAACTGAATAATGCATCGACTTGCCTCAGTCTCCCCTATCTCATACTAATCGAATTTCTTATAAGAATAATACTAAATATCCTTAAGTGGTCCTGCCTACCTGTGAGGTCTGAGAACACATGTATTTCCGGGATTTTTTTTCAAAACTTGAAGACCTTTTTAAATAAATGGTCGTGTATTTGAAAGTATACATATTAAAGTTCTGGTGGTATTTTTCGCAATGCAATATATAAATAAATAAAGGAATTGTGGGCGAACTCCCAGCAGCGTTTTTTTATTTAAGCACTTTACGGTGACCACTGCAGTTTTGACCTGGTTCATCCGAAATAAAAAAATCGACTAAATGTATCGATTTTCACCACAGATTCCCTCTGATTTCTTCTCATGTTTCATCACTTTTCATCTGCAAAATAAAAACTACGCAACGAAATTAAAAAAGCCACAATTGCACACTAAATAATCTAATATACTAACTAAATTTGGTCGAATTTTTTATTTCTGATGAACCATGTCAAATCTACAGTGATCACCGTAAACTGCTTAAATAAAAAAACGTTGCCAGGAGATCGCCCTTAATTCCTTGATCTATTTATACATTGCATTGCAACAAAATTCTACAAGAACTTTAAAATATATATAGTTTCGAATACACAACTGTTTATTTAAAAGAGTCTTCAAGTACTTCCAAAACAAAATCTCAAAAATACATATGTTCTCAGACCTCACAGCTAGGCATGACCCCTTAAGTAGTGAGTAAATTGAAGAAATCCCTTGCTAATTCCTTCTCTGTAATCAGCAAGTCAAAGCAGGCTGCAAGCGACAGGCAAATTTCCACACAAAAACCAGACACGACGTTTTAAAGCAAGCAGGGAGGCATTCAAGACACGACAATTTTTAATATTCCAGAACTTAATCGAAACGCGCCTTTCCGTAAGTAATACTAAATTTACTTTGTTAGCGGCAGTCAACAAGAGGTAAACGCGGGCCGTTCCCTCTATAGGATTTACCACGCTGAAGTTTATGATTGACACTTTAATTAAAACTTTCCCCGGGATCACTGGGTTTTTGCAATCGAACCGTGCTAACCACGGAACAGTAATATTTTAACGCTCCCTTTTTTTCCAACGAGCTCATTGTTCTCGGGAACGAGCGGCCCCGAATCCGAAAACAAATTGTTCGTGCAGGAACAGATTAACGTTGGTATAAACAGCCGCATAGATCGCGCTGAATAATTGTGCATCGTGACCTAGAAGGGACGAGAGCGGCCGGGCGGTCTCGGTGCTCTCGCACGTTTGCGGGAGCCTGCGTGACCAAGTTTACTTCTCCACCACTCCGCTGTATCAAAATGTGCATAATCCATCGCGTACCAGCTTAATCATGAATAAGACTGGCTGATATTTAATACTTTTGTAAAACGAGGTATCGAGGGCATATTAAAGGGACGCCTAAATTTGATCTAATCTGGCGAGAACTGTTCACCGAGCCACCAAACCCCTTGCGGGTATATTACATCGTAGAGACATATTGTAATCGTAATAAGGGAGCAAGGTTCAAAGTCATTAGAACCTTTCAAGAACCCAGTGTTGCATTCGACACGTTGTTTACGTATAGTACTTTACCAATTCGACAGGCGTGGACGTTTTTTCACGCCAAGAGGTGTTTCCGCGTGGATATTTTTTGGATGGGATCGGAAAAACCGCCAGAGAGTCCTTGGAAGTCAACTTCGGGAACAAACTCGTGGGTCGTTTTGTACAAAAACCTTCAGGCTTGAAGGGGCATTTTTTAGAAGCTCACGTTACTCGGAGTGTGCCGCTCGAGGTGTAGGGGTGCGAAGGCATGCGGCGAAATGAATGCAACTTTGTGATAGGCGGCGAAGAACACGCTCGGTGGTTCGTAACCTCAGGGTTGTCGCTTACACGCCACTTCAGTGGGTCCGAAATTAGTCGCCATGTCTCTGCGGGGGTACAGTGTCTTCCAGTGGCCGTCAGTCCTCGCGGAAGATTGAGCAGAAAACGAGACGAAAAATATCCAGAAAGCCTGGGGCAACTGTTGCGCGTGTTTTTACTCGATCGTCTGGCCGTCGGGGGAGGGCGATCGTCGGGCGAGCGTGCTGCCTGCTACTTTCTGTATTAGCGCGAGTCCGCGAGTCGCGCCAAGATTCGAGGGTTAGACGGAGGGAGCCTGGCGGAGGCCAGCCGTTTATTGATCGGACACACTCCGCATGTTTGCGGAAAGCAGATAACGCGGCAGGTTTCTCGCGATTTGTCCGAGGAAACGACTCGTCCAGTTCTGTTTTCTTCCGACGTCCCCTTGGGGTCCACTCGTGCGGGGAAGGGGCCAGGGAGTCGCACCACTTAGCGAGTCGAACCGTTGTCGCCAGTCATCCGGCATCGATACGCGGGGGTGCTTTCGTGTGGAGCATTAAGGTGGCTCTTATTTATGTGTCGAATTTTTTTTGTTTTTTTCTCTCACCCTCTAGAATCGTGCCATTTGATAAAAAAATAGTCCCTGAAAAAAGTTTATTGAAATGGGACAACAGGAAAGGGTGATGACCAGGCCTTAAATTTTAGAATTTATCGATGGTTTGAATTTGAGGAATTTCTCAAAAATGGTAAGTCCTATCGAAATTTTCTTCAAATAATATTGAAAGAGCATTCAATTTTCTACAATTATTGTATATATAATTTTTGTGTGTTTCCAACCATTCTTTAGATAACAGCGTTTGAATATAGAGAAGTTGGCGCTATGCGCGTATAGACAATACGTCACGCCGTGCAGGTGGAAAGCGCGAAGTGCCGACTTCCGTATATTCAAACGCTATTATCTAAAAAATGGTTGGAAGCACGAAAAACTTATATATACAGTAATTGTAGAAAATTGAATGCTCTTTTAGTATTATTTGAACAAAATTTCGATGGGACTTACCATTTTTGAGAAATTCTTCAAATTCAAACCATCGATGAATTCTAAAATTTAAGGCCTGGTCGGCACCCTTCCTGTTGTCCGATTGCAATAAACTTTTTCAGGAACTATTTTTTTTATGAAATGGAACCATGTTAAGGGGTGAGTGCAAAATAAACCGCAGGTTGAAAATAAGGGCCACTCTAGTAGCGCACGCCTCGCCGAGCCACGTTGTACAATATCAATGGATCAGAATCGCATCGTGTTCTATGTATAAATCGAGTAGCTACTATCCAAGGGCTAACACTAAAGAGAGTTATGTTTGAATGGCTTAAAAACTGGTCGCGATGAAGTATATTTGCAAATCGAGGTATAAGCTAGCGTAGGAGATTTTCATTTAACTCGTGCCCTACTTGCTTCCGTTTACCAGTAACTTCAACAGCACTGATGTTATAAGTATGGTATGTACTCAGTAATATAGTATGGCGAGTAACTAAATGAGCTAATTCAGGGTTCCAGGATCGCTGAGGGGCGTTATGTTTGAAGTGACTTAAGAAATGGTCACGATAAAATGTATACTTGTATATCGAGGTAGAAGCTGGCGTGGGTGGTTTTCTTTCAAGCCATATTTTACTTGTTGCTGCTTATTAAAAATATGTTATGCATGCAGTGATATAGTAAGGCGAGTTGGCTGATCCAAGATTCAGCGGATGCTAAAGGGTGCCATATTTGAGTGGCTTAAGAAATGGTCACGGCAGGATGGTTCCCCTTAGTAAATAGCTTTTCTTAGGACCCGGAAGAGTTGGTAGAGTGACGAGCTTCTGGATGAAAAATATCTGATATAAATTGAGGCAGGGTGCCGAATTATTTAGCTCCGCTCCAGATTTCAGCGGGATTTATTTTCCAGCGCGATAGAACGGATTGCTCTTCCCGTATAACACGTCGGACCTAATTCATTTGATGTATGCCCGTAGAAATGGGAGACGGGAAGCTGCTGTTCTAACAATAGCGAGGGCTATTGAGAATTTATGTTTGGAAAGCAATTGCTTTCTCGTCAGTGCCAGGTCTGGCCTTGATTTTTACTATTGGCGGCTGTGGAAAGTGATTTCGTTGCTGGAACTACTGTGACGGTCTTCGAGCGACTTGAACCTCCATCTTCAGTAAAACTACGCCACAGCTGCATGTAGTGGTTGATTTAACAGGGCGGCCAATGAGCAGTTGCCACTTGGGCCCCAGACCCTGGGCCTCATTTCTAAAAAAAATTATGATTTTATCCAAACCATATTTTTTTCTGTGTTATTACACTGAGCCTGTTTTTAGTAAACTACCGCTTTATTTTCCAGAAAAAAGGGCCCCTGTATAGAAGGCCCCCTAGGGCCCTGTCTTAAAAAAATCTTGATTTTTATCCAAGCACTATATTTTTTTCTATACTTTTCCGTACACTTACCCCCTTTTAGTAAACTACCTCCTCATTTTCCCGAAAAAAATGGGCCCCTCAGAATGTTTGCCAGCTCCGCCCTTTTTTTTTAAATCCACCACTAGCTGCGTGTAAGAATCGTGACATGACTTTTCTGTATAAATGAAGAAAATGGGAGTGTAGTCGCGTGAAGGGGGTGAAAACAAATATTAGCGTTGGCTACTGATGGGTCGGGGAGTAAAATTTGTTATCTCTGGGGTTCGGTGTTAATTTCTCCACGAAATTTAAACAGCGGAGGATATAATTTGGATAAGAGAAATGGAAGTACGTATGAGGAAGGCCATCCACCTTGCAGGTATACACGTAACAATGTCAGTGCCCTGTTAAAGTATCGCGTGAACAACGTTGCGTGCAACGTCGCCGTCAGGTACAATGTTATTTATACCTGTCACTCGCGATTCAAACTTTCCTTACGACTGCATTACGAAAAAAGTTACCACTTTTTTATGCCATTTTCTCAAATGATAAATCTTCCGATAAGCATGTCTCATAACGTTGGTCACGCAGCTTGCACGAGGCGAGCCTCGTGCTTCGATAATTTGTACCAACTACACTTTAATATCTCAAACTCTTAAAGATCCTTCGAAATGTCACAATCATGTTAAATCGTATAATCGTAAAGAAAATATTAAAATTTTCGATGATTCCATTCGCGAATCTGAATAAATAATTATTAAACAAGTATTATTAGTATTAGTGCTATAAGTGGTCCAGAAAATTTCAAAATTCACTCAGTAATAAATTATTCCCCAGCACCATTCGTCCCCGATAGTTAGTATTTTTCGATGTCTCGCGCTGCATGGAATTCGATCGTCGACGACTAAGAATGTCAAGCGCGATGTTACAACGAGGGCAAGTGTCTTGTATCACAGAAACGCCGTAACTCGCGTGACGACTATCGTTCTCCAACGTTTTCGTGGAGCGGATCGGCGAAGAACTGCCCTTGGTACGATTGCAGGTCAAATATCATCGTTCCAGTGTTTATCTAGCATCAAAAGGGAGCTCAAGTCACGCATCGAGGAGGATAGTGTTTAGGTAGTAGTTACTTGGCAACCGTGATCGATCTGCAAGATTACGGTTATGTCTTGTCTCATCGATCGATCGTTTTGTGACGACGGTGGCGAAATGTCATAATACCGGGCTAAATTGGTGCGACGGGGTGGCGATAATGGTTTCGATTGGTCTCAAGCGTGCAGGGTATCTAGTGGATTGGGTCAGTATACTTGGTGGCGGCGGAGAAATTGCTTGGCGGGTATGAAAATAAAAGGGACAATCGGTCGGTAAATTTGTTGCGTCAATTGGATATCAGAGTGGAGGGAGCGTGGAATGGTATGGCCCCGGGGTTTATTCAGCGACAAATTGCTGAAATTCAATTTGATGAGATTGATAGCCTTCTGATATTTTTCCGTTATTTTAGAAGCTTCATTTTCAATTAGATATTGTGACATTACGTATATAGTGTAGCGTGTTTTAATTAACAGCAGTTCCCGACCCGCTGCGTGTTTAAATACGAATTTTTCTGGATTAAATGTAATTGGGTTGGAAAGAGGATATTGCATTTTTTAATTCGAGTTTACTTGGAACTTTTTTAATGAAATTTTCTGGTTTTATTTGCAGATAATGTCGTAGTCGGCACGGGGAGGTTTGTAGGTTTTTATCAGCGCATGACTTTGAAATCATTTATCGGAATGCTCAAATAATTAAGGAGGCATGTGGTATACGAAAGTCTTTATATCCACACATCATTGTTCCAACATCGTTGTACTTAACTATTATACAGCATATTAAACGGTTTCGCAACATAAAAAAATTGATGCCCTCAGGAATGTATGAATTTAGGATTATAATCACAAATTATCGAATTCTTCTTCGTGTTAGTTAGGAGAAGTTTATACTAAATGAAATACCAGGATTGATTAAAAAAAGTCAACTTACTACTGGAATTTAAAAGTAATACAGAACTGATAAAAAGTTCCACTAAAACTTTCGACTATTTAAACTTACCAATTTCAATTTCAAATTAATGAATGAAATGGAGCAAAGCATATTTTTGCTGAAACAATTTTTTACAAGGTCAAATGTGATAGAATTATTTAACATATTCTGTTTGTAGATACATATTCGTATTGTATGTTAACATAGCGTATTTGAACGTAACAGGAGTTACATGACAATGGGGTTAATTCTGCAAAGGAAGCAGCTGGTTATTTCAAAATTTCTGCTGCAGTTGTTAATAATATATTTTCACATTTACAATATTTATAATATTTAGGTCCTGCTATTAGACTTTTTTCCTTAACACAGTATCACGTGGTTCGAAAGAGTGAGCATGATGGTCATTCTTTTGAATTGCATCACACTGGGAATGTATCAGCCATGCGTGGATGACCAATGCGTGACGAATCGCTGTAAAATATTACAAGTACGTAGGTATACATGTGTATGTAAAATAAGAAACAGAATTATGATCTTTGAAAAAATAGAGAATATTAGACTGTGTTTGCTTCTGAAGCTACATACAGTGACTCACGAATCTATTCGCGAACAACTACAGATCATGTTTGCGCTTTTATTTTACACAGAACAAGAGGAGTTAGACATTAATTAGATATTACGAGAATTAAAACTGGCTGAAACAATGGAGGAAAAGCAGCACGGTGGTTGCATGATTAATTATTCGTCCGAATTTACATGAACAAACCAGTGAGTCACTGTGTTTCCATCAGTTGCGACTTCAGATTTCGTTTTAGCTAAGTAAAGAACTTGCGATTACAATTCCGCACGTCACGATTCGGAGCTTGCCGAGCTTTCAGCTGCAGCGTACATGAAGTTGCAATTCAGTTAAGAAACTTTAATTAATGATCAAACTTCAGTTTCAAGCCGTAAAAAAGTCGCGCGAAATTCGCGGAATTATTCACCCCCTTTTCTCGTGCCTGATACACAGCGGAACCTCCATTGTTCCAATTGATAAGGAAATATAACGGTTTGGATAAGAGAATTTTCGCGTAGAAGGACTTCACAATTCTCCTACCACCGTTAAACTTTCTATAATGATCAAAGATTTTCAACGACCAAAAGGGGTGCTCTGTTCGAACTTCGAGTAATAAAATACTCGGGGGCTGTCCTTAAATTACGTAAGACTTTTTTGGGGGTGACGGGGGTCGTGAATTTCTTACGTTTTCTTAGAAAGGGGTGAGAGAGAGTCGAAAAACGATGTTTCATCGCACACACGAAGCCAAGTTAAGTGAATTGTATAAACCTTTAACCCTACACTGCACACGTAAGCCCAAGTGAACAGTTCTCACAACATTAAAAAAGATTCAGATGACGATGACTCATAGTGTTAAAGAGATATTTGTTCAGTATTGAATTTTATTACTAAATATTTTTCTTAATAAAGATTGAGTAGAATAGATTTTTTTCCCAAAATATCCATGCATTTCTCGATTTGGAGATATGGGCCTGCGAGATCCAACGTTTGCAATGGTGTAATTTTAATTTAAGCGCGCACTGTAGGGTTAAATGAATTTTAATAACTGAAAAAGTGCAATGTAAATTGTAAAATATAATACGTAAGAAAGGGAGGGTCAGGTGGTTGGAATATAAAATATTACAAATTTTTATACTGTGGCTGGAAGGGTTTAAGAAATCATCAAACTTACCCTTACCTAATTTAAGGACGCCCCTTCGACGCTTAAGACATTTGAGTAATAAAGCGTTCAGATAACAATAATTTTGACAGTGAAGCTCCTACTGTAACACCTCTGTTATTTATTTCCCATTGTAAAACGCAACGATTGCGAAACCAAAGGAAAAGTAAAAATATAAATGGACACAATATCAACACGACTGTTCAAGGGGGATTTAGAACGAAAAGAAATCGTGGCTCACGGGGATCGATTAATTGCGGTCATTTGTCTTGCTTTTCGATTTTGACTTCGCACGTGGTGTTGAAAATGGAGGCAAACAGGAGGAAGCACCACCCGGTGTCGATGAGTAATGGAACTCGAGTCGCGTCAAGAGTCCTTGATCAATCGCACCCGACCGGGTTAAGCGTCCTTCGCTCTAATCAGCATACACATGTTGCTCCTGTTCCCAGATGTTCGATGACATCATCTTCGCCTTTTTCGCCCTGGAGATGACAATCAAAATGGTCGCGATGGGGATATACGGCAAAGGAACCTACCTCGCGGACTCCTGGAACAGACTGGACTTCTTCATAGTAGCGGCTGGGTGAGTGTTCCTTTAACTCCTTCACGACCTCACCCATCTTTACTCTTGTCCCTAAACACAGCAGATAACTCAGGTGTCGTCGTTGAATCCCCAAGCGTTAAAAGTTCCAACTTTAAGTTCCCTTTTCACTATTTATTTAAGCAGACTATAGATAGCACAACTAGGGTCTCTGTGTCGTTAAATATTAAAAATGTTAACTTTAAGTTGCCATTTTACTAACTACCCTCAAACACATTGCATGATATAACTGCGATCGTGGGATTGGTTAATATAAAAATTATTAACTCTCAATTCCCATTTTAATTTATTAATTAATTTCGTATGCTAATTTTCAATTATCTTCTTCAATGCCCATCTCCAAGTACTATAACTATAATGTCTGACCTACTTAATGCCTAAAATAGTAACTTCAAGTTCCCTATAAAAACTGATAATATTCACATGGGTAAACACAAAAACGATATTCTTAGTACGTACGCAAACATAGTTTTGGTTCTTCCAAAAAATTACTTTTTACGGGAAGGGGCACACGTGACGGTGGTTATCATCCTGAGCGTGTTAAGTGTCTCTTGTTTCGCTGCTTGTTAGACGTGGGACACACGGTTTTACTTTAGACAGCGCCGAAAGAGCACGTTTTCAACTTTGACCGTTTTCGGCGAGTTCTCGCGTCGCGCTATACCTCGCAGAGATATACTGGCTAACCTGGGACCCACTGAAGTGGAGTGTAAGCGATATCCCTAAGGGTACAAACCGCCAAATGTGTTCCTCGTCACCTATTTCAGGACTGCACGGTCAGACACTTGCACACCCCAGAACCTTAGACTACTAATATCGAAAAACTGTGCAGGCTAATATATCCCTAGCTTCTTAATTTATCAATGAAACACTCAAGGGATCCTACTTCGCCCCTTGCTGCTTTTACAGCGCCACTAAACACATACACTTGTTACACTTGTTGCACTTGTTACAAGTTTCACAGCAGAGAAAATAGAATGAAACTTTACGTAGTTGATTAAATTATTGCTCGCCTTTACGAAATTGCTACTCTGTTTTCACAGTACACGTGCAATTTCACAACGTCAATCTATAAATAAACCCACTATTGTTGCTATTTAGGCGATCGAATTGTTCAGATCTAACACCTTAAATTCAATTTTATTGAACAAGTGTTCTCGTTATTTATTGATCGAGTTCTGTTGTCAAAAATCAACGGTTGCATCTCTGGAAAAAGAATATTCCAGCTGTCAATAATAGTGAAGTAATAATAATCGAACTGCAGTTGGAAAACTACTTTGATAACAAAATAGAATGAAACTATTGCTATGAACTAGGAAATATCTAAGTTGGGCCACAGACGCGTGGAAAGTTCTCTGTTTTCTATTTTATCAAACGCATTTATAGCAAGTAGCCAGATACTTTTGAAAGGTAGTGTACCTACACAATCGTTATTATTCACCTGCGGTGGTGTAATTGGTAAATCCCTGTCTCTCTGCGCAGGGAATAGTAACTAGGTACTATGGGGACGTTAATTCGCTGAAATCAGGCCGAAACGTTCCGAGGGTGCACCCGCCGCGAAACAAATGGCGGTGGCTGGTTCTCAGGCAATTTTCATCTTCGTACAGAGCCGATAAAGTCGTACTATGGTTGAGTTTAATTCCGTCGATGCAGTAACAGCACGGGCGAGATATGATTTCTCAGAAGTTTCGTAAATTGAACCATGCCTCACGGATGAAATTAATTGCGCGTACCGCGCGAAAGTATTTAGGAAGCCGCGCAGTTAAGAGGGTATAATGCACATATGTTCAATTTCGAGTGGGCATGAACGAAAATTATGTTCGCCTGCGCGTTAATATAGAACGCAGAGGTAATGAAACCCGCCGCAGTTATTTTTATACCAATCGAGGATAAAGTTTTTGCACAATGGGGAGGCTGTGCTCGGTAGAAAATTTAAGGCATTGAACGTTCTAGCTGGAAAGCATTGGGAAAGAAATATCGCAATGCTTCTATACATTCTTCTGTACCTGAAACGTTAATAATTTAGGTATTTGTGCCCCGCAATTTCGAATAAGTGGAAGAGGGTTAATAATGAGGAGCAATATCTTTTTATCGGTTTTATGACTATTTTTTAGTTTAGAAACTTTAGCATGCTGAAATTAATATTCGTAGCTTAGTAGTTAATTCAGTTGAGTAATTATATAGCGTTAATTAAACGAACGAGGTGCTTAGTTTACAGTTTAGAATGTTCAAATAATAGGTATTAAACGAATATAAAATATACTGAATGAATAATACAAATTACTTCATGAATTTGAAGTGAAGTTTTTGAAAACTAGTCCGGGACTTGATCCTAAATAAAATATTGCAATAGAGAAAGTTTTTTTCTTCTAGTCATTCTGATAATGTTTAATTCTTTTACATAATGTAAATTAAGCAACTATGGAATAACTACCTGACAAAATAATGAGGATTCATTCGGAAGCAGTATCTCAGATTGTAAACAAGAGACAATGGAGCGTAAACTTGAAATATGAATTTTAAATCTATCTGTCCAATCTCGCGTTGAAAATATTCAGAAAGATGGAAAACAGGAAATTATCCTCGTTCCCAGACAAACACATTATGCAACGAAAAACATGCACTCCTTTTCTGGGAGGTCAGCGAATTTAATTCTGTTTACGAAGCAAGTATCTCTGGCCTGGATCTTGGCTATCAATTCTACGTGATGTACACTGATTCCAGAAAAGCCTTTGATTCTGTCCATTACAACGTAGTTGCATCTAAGCTGCATTGTGTCATACTTCAAGTGGCATCGTAGCCTGTTAGCATAGTTATTTGGTGGCTCGAATACAGATCATCACGATCAATAATTATTCCTTTAAGCATGCTCATGCTTCCACGGGCGTTCCACTGAGAATACACTCGCTAGTATTCACCCCATTTACTAGTACACCCAAGATATACTTACTTCCACAAAGTCCTCGCTGCTTATAAATATTGCTCGCTGATCTTTCAATTCATAAGTGAATTAATACCCACAAAATGCCCCAATGGTGCAATTAAATTAGTATAACTCGTGGGATTTAATTTTAATTTAGATAAATTCCCATGGTAGCAGACATTTTAAAGCTTTCTTTTATACATGCGAAATAATACCCACGTAATCTTCTCCAATTGCAGGTCGTAGCGTAGGAGTTTTGTTAGAACCAGCATTAAAAATCGCAGAATATTTAGCTTTGTTATGTCAGTTACAATTAGGACACAGTTAAAGGGACGTAATGCAACCTGTCTGTTACACTTTTCACTGGCACACCCCCGCCTCGAATATGCAGAAGCAACATGGTTCCCCTATATGCTCCAAATATAAACTGAAATTAGAGAAAGTACCTACAGTAAGTCTGTACGCCGCGCAGCTTTTAAGGCAGGGTGCACCATGTCCCGAGCTGATTCTAATTGCGACCTCATTATGTAACTTCTTAACGTAAATACTCTGGAAATGGGCAGGATTAGTGGCGACCTGTCCTTTCGATCTCAAGACAAAGGGCAAATTGAAATTGGTCCCGTGTTCTTGAAAGGATTTCTTTCAACGTGTGTGACACGAACTGAAATCAATAAAATTAATGAAATTAAGTGAAATTAATAAATATAAATGATGGAAATAAGTTTTCAATGTTTTCATTCAAAATGTAAAAGCAATTCCTGGAAAATGTAATATAGGAATCTTTACTTTTCCTATATTATTTACACTTCTTTTAAAACAATCGCAATAAAAATTGGAATAAACAATATGACATAAATTGAGCGCGCGAGTTATTTTATCGCCACGCGACTTGTAACAATAATATTTTCTGTAATAAATCTCGACCAGTGTACCAAAGCTTCATATAAATTCCACGAACAAAGCTTGAGAGATTCGCAGAACTCATTGAAAGTGACAGATAAAGATTTTCAATGTTTCCTCTGATCTACGGTAATGGTTTAATCCACAGTAATCGGTCCGTATAAATAACTCACTTGCAAACAGAGAGATTGAATACCGCTGAAACTAATCGCCTCCAGGCACACCGTTACTATTAAGTCCCTTTCATTCCTTTCAATCAGTTCTGTGAACCCCTGCGGTCTACACCCACTGCTTTACTAATTACAAAACCACACGTCAAGCCGAAACGCAAAAACTCTTTTGTAACACAAGAAATTGGAAAGCCTTTTACCCATCTCGTAAATTCAGGCTACGTTTTCGGGATACGAGTAATTAAAACGTCGGGGCCCGACTTTCGGCGAACGCTATTTAAATGTCAAGCTGGTACAGTGGTGTGGACGGACATATTTCACAGATCTGCAATGCAGATTTGCGTACGTTGAAAATGTGGAATTAAATTTTTTGTATGACTGCGAGGTACCTATTCATTCAATTTTTCTTGTGGAGACACGAAACTAATATGTTGTCTGTGGATGACAGAAGCATTGAGGAATTGAAAGCAAAGATTGTTGCGCCATTCGAAGTATTAAAGACACATGGGTCCATTATTAAATTACGTAAGGGTAACTTTTTTACGATTTCTTCCCCCCGTATAATTCTATATTCCCATCCGCTTCCCCCTTCCTTACATATTATATTTTACATTGCATTTTTCCATTTTTTAAAATTCTTTTAAAGGCTTCGTGAGTGCGATGAAACATTGTTTTATGCTAATTATATTGAAAATTGTGTTAAAAAAATATTATGTAACACGTTACCTGCCTCCCCCCGACTTGTAAGAGAACGTAAGAAATTTGTAATCCCCTCCCCTAAGCCCTACGTAATTTAAGAACGACCCTTAGTAGATGGCAGAGTGCATTATAATTTAGTTTAGAGAGCATACTACTGTATGTTGAGCAAGTTCTTTAATAAAATTCATCTTAGAATGTAAGTGTCTTACCCTTATGTGCTAAACCATCCTCACTACACACAGTCTGTAGTTAAGTCCATTAGATTGAGATTTACAATTAATCAAGAAAATTAAAAAATTTTCGAATTTATTTTTCTTGATAACGGAAGGCCGTGCAAAAAACGTTTATTTTACATTTTTTATTTATTTTTGTGTAAAAAATCGGGCTCTACTTGATCCTCCTCTTTTTTGTCTCAAATGTAACGGGGTTAAAGGAATTTTAATTTTTCATGTTACAGTGGAACTTCGACTTTAATAAAATGTATTTAGACGGTTACTAGTAAGGGTACCGCGTACGTGGACGCGTGTTTTTCGTTTCCAAGTGTGTATATATGTATGTCATCGCGTGCACGGCTGGCTGAGATTTAAATAGCGCGCGCCGGAAGTTGGTGCCCGAAACGTTAATTGCTCACATCTCGAAAACTATCTGAGATTAAAAAATCGCGAAGGACTTTTTCATTTCTGGGATTACCAAAAGCTTTTTTCTTTCATTCAAAAGATTTTGGGGCACCTTGCGCATAAAATGGAAAAGTAAAATAAAGAAAAGTACAGAAGAATAAAAGAGTCTGTTGTTCAGATATTTATTATACAATTTTACAGAGGCCTTTAAAGAGAATAGAAGCGCAGGAATTTTAAAAACATTAAAAGCTCGAGTACACGTATTTACTAATTAGAGGATGTTTTTGTTGCAAAAGAACTCTCGTGATCGCAAAATCACACAAAAGTGTAAATCGTAATGAAAAATGAAAGCAGATCTCCTAGTTAATATTTGAATAACTAGTAAAAGTATTCAAACACCCTTTCAACTAGAATTTTTTTTACAAAGTTTTTTAAAAAGAATAGAAAGTTTTTTTTCAAAACGACGTAAACACGTCACCTAGTAATAACCTAATCCTTCTAACTTTTCAACAAAATTCAAGTCGTTCGGACCAATTTGAAACAAATTATTCTGTTGTAAAAAGTGTCCGAATACTTTTTCAGCTCACTGTAAGTGATGACTCATCTGTATCCCACGTAGAAACGTAATAATAATTAATTTCCGCGAGCGTATCGCAAAAAGACACCTCAATACAACAGTGGGAGAAATATTACTTGATTTTATTGCAGTGCCCTGGAATACTGTCTGAACGTGGAAAACATGAATTTATCAGCGATACGGACAATAAGAGTCCTGAGACCTTTACGCGCCATCAACAGGATTCCAAGTGAGTACGAAAACAATTTAATAGAATCATTCACGCTATGCAAGCACCGTACAAATTTTTACACACTAATATACCCATGCACAGATAAGAAGACTGTCCGAAGCTTGAAACCGAAATAAAACCAAAGACACAATTCTATCACCACGTTCCACAGCAATTTACATAATATTTCAATCATCATTCCAATTCCACCATCTCACTCTTCACCACAGCTCCCAGAAAAGAGGAGTCAGCGTCTAGCATAATATAAAAATCGTGCGATTTTATGTCCCCTGCGGTGCTTCGATATCAATGGGACAAGTAACGCTCACGGAGATCGTGCGAATCGATATGCCCGAATGAATCGGCTCTGGGCGTCTTATTTTCGCCGCGGCCAGGATGAATAAGTAACCAAGAGACTCGGTTAGAGCTCTCGACGTGTCTGCCCGCATTAACCCCGCGAGCTATGTTATCATTCACTTTTCTCGGGGTGTCCCGTATTTTTATTCGAGCGTCCCTTCCGGTTACGGCATCGGCATGACATTATTCTTCCCCCTTTCTACGGGCGCAAATAGAAAGGTCCTCTATTTACCCGGCAACCTCCGCGGAACAACGGCACTGCAGCACGCTGCGTAAACGTAAGATCCTCAAGTGGGTGGCTTGAACATTTGCGGTGCTTGCGTTTCAACAGGCATGAGGATACTGGTGATGCTCCTGCTCGACACTCTACCCATGCTGGGCAACGTGCTTCTCCTGTGTTTCTTCGTCTTCTTCATATTCGGCATCGTCGGCGTACAACTGTGGGAGGGCATCCTGCGCCAGCGGTGCTTCCTCAAGGCTCTACCAAACGTGAAATACCCCGAGTAAGTCGGCAACGATGCAAATGGCATCCATTATCGTTTCTACGTTCCCGTTCTCTTCTTCGTTTTGCTCCTTCCCGCTCTTTACGTAACAACGTTTCTACGCCAGTGCGTCCACCCTGTCCGTTTTATTATTACGCTTAACTTGCATCGATTCTGCATTCTCTCCTCTTTCTCACCCGGCTTCTTGCTAGCTGTACGCAATCACCGGCTCGACGTTAACGCGTACACGGTACACCGCGTCGAGATAAACGCTGGCCGTGCTCTATTTCAAGAAGATGCTGCAATACACGGCCACGCGACTGGATAAGTATTAACTCAGCCACTGGACGCGCGCGCGTCAGCCTCAGCTTCGCCGAAAGGAATACCGAAACGATCCTTTCGCGCACCGCGAGTCTCTACGGACCCCTCGATGGGGAATTATTCGGGTCGTGTAACTGGAAACTGTACTTGCTCTACTGCGGAATTTTAAGTACCATGAGAACGAACCGCTGGCTTTTTCAGCATACTTAATCAAAGATTAACTTCCCTTTGTGTCGAGCTTAATTTCCTACTAAGCTGGTGGACTTGAAGGCAAAGTTAAGTTGGCTGACACGCGAATGCTTGTTAATGAAGAATCTTTAATCGAACACGTCACAGTTCCCTTTTCGCGGTACATGAATAATATAAAAATATAGTTTCCACGCGGTATCTTTAATTTACCCGCGCACAGAGTGTTCCAGCGCTAAGGGCTGACATCCCTTATTTTTTCCAATCACGATGAGGTGTCGGAGTATTTTTGGCTAAAGTTTATATAGCCCGTTCGTATTTTTAGCATTTACCTAAATGTCCCGGTAATTAAAGCTTCCTTTGCTCCGTTCTTCCCTCTGCCCCGTTCTATTTTCAACGATGGCGTTAGGGTGCAGGGAGATCGATAAGATTTCGATTTCATTCCAAAACCGTTGTTCATCGACACGCCGAGGTCGTCGAGCCATTTTCCCGTCCGTTGCATACTCCTCGGCGCTAGCGTATTCTTAGTGCTGAAACACACGATCATTTCGCCGGAAAAATATGAAACGTGGAGTCCGCTCGGTCAGCAGGCGCGTGGGTACGTGATTGTCTACTTAAAGAACGTTTACATACGGTTCGTTCACGCAGTATGTTGAAATGCATGGCGAAGTAGCTCGAGCTGCCGCAAAGTATCGCTTAAAATAAATTTGATTTTGTTGTGAATCTTTCCACTCGCCTCTTCCCCTACTATGCTGCCCCTCTCTGCGCCTGTTTCCTTTCTTCTCTTAACACTTTGACTGGCGCGTCGGCATAGCCTCACGCCGCGGGATTTGCGCCCTGTGCACAGCTCTCGCGTTCATATTTCCAGGGAAGCATCGAGAGCACACATCGCCCTAGTATCCTCGAAAGGCTTGGCTTGAAGAGGTATTTCCCAAAATCTCGCGCCACTCAAACTGTTAATCCTCCGTTCGCAGACCTCGGCACCTCCCTCCGCCTCATCAGCCACACATGTCGCGCGCTGCAAAGCTACAATCCAAAGAACTCCAGAGATTATCGTTCTATCTATCTCATGCCAGTTTTCCCACGCTGAAGTCTCCTAGTTCTGAAGAGCTATTAAATAAAGTTCCGAGGATCCAACGCCCCCCGCATTCAGATATCTAAACTTCATCAAGTTTCCAGCTTTTCCATCGTCTGTTTGTTTGGAAGTGGACTTTACACGCTCAAAGGAGCCTGGTACGTTTTTGTGCCGTGCCGATGGCGTTTAATCTTCGTGGTCGTTTGCGCGAAGGTTTTCGAATCGAGGCGTCGATTGCGGAGGGGTGGATTTTCCGACGGCATCGATCCAGTCGGAGGGATACACCTTTTTGCTGGCATCGAGTTAGCTCGGATCCACGGGAACGTTGCCCCGGCAGATACCGAGGCGGCTACTCTGCGTGCAATGATTAAGAGAACGCCAGTTATCGAGCAGGATTGCTTCCCTCCATTTAAACACTAATGGACCTCCATAGTTGTCGCTGTAACGTGCGCGCGGTTCTTGCATACAGGTGGAGATCGACGAGCCGTACGATCCCAGATAGACGAGTAGTATTCCTCCTTTTTTTTCCTCTCTCTCTCTATTTCTGTCACGTGAAAATGAAACGGTAGAAAAATTAGACGTAAGTACATGACCTTAGGGAGCAGTGACAGGCTATTGTTTCGCTGTTGCAGGTTACTCTCGGACGAGTACTCGGTTCGATCACGCATTTAGTAAGCTCTCGTAGAGAACAGTGTGCTGTGCATATCTATATACATATCTAAATCTATATAAATCACGTGTAATAGACGTGCATCCGTGTCAGCATACTTGTACATACATGCATACGTCGCGTGCATATCTGTATATATATATATTTATTTCTCTGTTTGTTACTGATCATGGTACGAGTGTACAGATGTATTGAATAGTGTGTGCCAGCATATAGAGCATGTCACCTTGTTCAGAGGTGAATAAAATACTCTTTCGAATCTTCATGAAAAAATTTGAAAGCTGGTCCTAGGGGGGAGAGGTCTGGGCTAACGAGCGGCTTCGAGACAGTCTAATTGGCAAAAAAAAGAGGAACAAAAAAAAGGAAACTCGCGACTCTAAGCCCACGGGAATCGAAACAGCGCCGTACACACATTTCGAAACGGTATTTTACCCGTCTCTGCATTTCACCTGTCGTGTGCCGCCGTTTTGTATACACTCGTGTTATAATCTGACGCCTGCGGTTGCCGCAGCCAACAACGGTCGTGCATACATATATATTGTACGCATTAGGGTGGCTCTTATTTATACGTGTCGAAATTTTTTTTTGTATTTCTTTGGTCTCACCTCCTAGAACGGTGCGATTTGATAAAATAATAGTCATTGAAAAAATTTTATTGAAATGGGACAACAGGAAAGGGTGGCGACCAGGCCTTAAAGTTTAGAATTCATCAATAGTTTGAATTTGAAGAATTTCTCAAAAATGGTAAGTCCTATCGAAATTTTGTTCCAATAATACTGAAAGAGCATTAAATTTTCTACAATTACTGTACATATAAGTTTTTCGTGCTTTCAACCAGATTTTAAATAACAGCATTTGAATATAGGGAGGGCAGCGCTCTGCGCGTATAGACAATACGTCACGACGCGCGAAGTGCTGCGCTCTCTATATTCAAACGCTATTATCTAAAAAATGGTTGGAAGCACGAAAAATTTATATACACAGTAATTGTAGAAAATTTAATGCTCTTCTACTATTATTTGAACAAAATTTCGATAGGGATTACCATTTTTGAGAAATTCTTCAAATTAAAACAATTGATGAATTCTAAAATTTAAGGCCTGATCGGCGCCCTTTCCCGTTGTCCGATTGCAATAAACTTGTTCAGGGACTATTTTATTATGAAATAGAACCATATTAGGGGGTGAAAGCAAAAGAAATCGCAGGTTGAAAATAAGGGCCAGCCTAGTACGCATACATTTCGTTTGCAACGTATGAATACGAATGTGAACGATAGGGGAATTTTCGCTGGAAATTATGTGTGTGTATTTACATCGCACGGTGCCGAGTTCGAATGCCTTTTCTCGTCTCTCACCGCCACCTTCACCATGTCTTCGACTTCGTTCTATCGATGCACGAATCAATGTTCTCTGTCCACCCCATCTCGATATCGTGGCACTGTTTACTCACTCTGATCGTCTTCTTTCCACCTGCCTCTCTCGATCTATCTAGCTCATCTGTTCGCCTATCTCTCTCTCTCTCTAGCTTTCGTCTGTTGCCATTTAATCGACGCGCTCGGAGGCTCCCTCTCTATACGCGCGGCCATTACGGTCGTACAACGAAACACACGCGGGTAACGGTCGTTACGCGTCCGCCCGTCTTGTTATTCACTCCGCAACATCGGCCCAGTCTCTCTGAACGTATACCAAATCCCATTTATTTTCCCGGCGCTTTGTTCCCGTCGTCCTCTATTCGCGGTGGTCATTCAACCGGCCGAACAATAGCAAACGCCTCGCTGAGAGCTGGATGAAGTTTATTTGAAAAGATCCAGTTCTAGCCTTGACTTCCGCGCGCAGCGGACCCTCGTCCGGTTCCAATCCATTTCGAACGCTCGGACGCGATACTTAGCCGTTTAGCGCCGTTTTGTCGGCGACCCTTTCGGCACGGTGAGGATCGAGGCGGGGAAAGAAGGCTCCAGGGGGCTTTAGCAATCCCGGAGCTAATTAAACGCGCGATGCTCGCCGTGGTCTATTCCGGTTTACGTGGCGGCTATTTCGGACCGTTTATCGACTTCTGCACCGACGTTACGCTCTTTCGGCTTGGTAACACGGTTCCTGTGATAGAACCTCGTGCGGCTTGGTCGACGTGCGAGCACCTACGATGTGTTTGTTTGTGCTCCTTCGCACTGTCCTCCTTCTGGCTGGGGTTCCATCAGTGACGAGCTTTGGAACGCAGCGAATCATTTCGAGCACAGAACGTCACTTTCGAATCACTTGGAATATTATTTGATTTTGAGAGTTTGACGAAGCCTCGAGTGGTCTTGAATTTTTTGGTGTCTTGGAAGTGTTGATGAGAATGAGAAGTTAAACCTAGATTAGGCGATGGTGGGTCACTTTTGTTCCATGGTTACTGTTAAGGAGGTAGGTTACTCTCAACAGCCCAAAATCAACGCATATTCTGAAGTAAATAATGAATATAGAGATAATTTTTGTTTTTATTTTTCATTATTATTTCGTTATGCAGAAAATGAAAATTTTAAATATATTTACAGGAAAAAGGTAAAGGCATTTTTGTAATCTGTAAGACAGTCACCATCTTGTACAATTTTTATGTTGATTTTATCTTTTTTTTTGTAGGAAAAATATTTGTTATCTTCCTTTTAAGAATTTATATTGAATATGTGCTCACGACATATTGTGCGAAATAGTTTCCTGTACCTTTCTGTAAATTTTCATTCAAATCGCTGGAGTGGTTTTCGAGATTTTATGGCCACCGTTTTGGAAAACGTAGTTTCTGGGAAATCGTGTTAAAAGTTGGACGTGCAATTTTGTCGTCATCCGATCTCACGTGCAGGCTTGTACATTTTTGGCTGTAATTCCTTCAATTTTGGGGATTTCGGGGCCCGGATGCGCTTAAAATACGAAGAAAAAATGTAGCTAGCGGAATATGCAAAAATCTTAAAAAACCAATTTTCGAAAATTTTGAGGGTAACTTACCCCCTTAAATGCAGCGGTGAAAAGGCAACTTATATTTATATGTCTGCACTAACGGAACTATCCTCCCCTCAGCTATTTATAATAATTATTTCACGAGATAGGAAAGATTCGTTAAGAATTTGCGGATACATTAACGCCTTTAAAATGTTTGAGATTCGAATGATATTTTTGAGGTCTTGAATGTTTCTGAGGGATTTTAAAGTTTTAATCGACCTTGGAATTTTCGGGCCCTTCTCATTTGGTTTGTGACAATTTGAAGCGGAATTAGTAACAGCAAGCGTAAATCATGTGTGGAGGGGGGAGGGGTGTAATTGGACTTTGAAAAATGCAAGAGGGGATGAGAAACGAAAGACTCATAAAGACTTTCAGGGCTCATCACGACTTTCAATATTCATCAAAACTTTCAAGAACTACCAAGGCTTTTTAAAAGTTCGGGATTCGAATGATATTCTGAGTCATTCGGAGCAGAGCCACGATTGAATTGAAAATTTGCAACAGAGCGAATTGAACGTCAATAAGTGAACTACGCGGAGTAAACACCACACACGACAGTATAACACAGAAAGTAAAAAAGTATTGAAAAATTTGAATATACTCCAAATGATTATTAAAAAAGAAGACACAAATATCTCTCAAAACAATTACTTTCATAACCAAAATAAAATCCCCATTAAACACTGGAAATATTGTTACACTAAAACATAAGTGTAAACTTCTTCGTTTTCACTCCTCAGAATAAATGTCCGGATGCACACAACTCACGTCGAGTCACAATTCAATTCTCATCCAAGCTTAACAAACGTATCACGATTGACTCCTAAATTTCAGCATATCGAACGAAGAAAGGTCGCTTATCATCATTCTCAAAGTGGTTAGCTAGTAAGAGTTAGAGCCTCACCACACAAGGCACTTCTGTATCTCACACCTAGTGTTTCGGAATATATTCACTCGGCAGCGACAGTTTGCAGGCAGCAGAGAAACGGTGGGAAACGTGTGAATATGTTCGGAATGCCAGTTCCAAGCCACAGAAGCGTTTCGCGTGGAGTGGCCTTTAGTCGTCTATAGTGTAACTGAGGGGTTGAAATGGTAAACGATGTAAGTGCCAAAGAAATGGAAACTTATTTTTTTTAGTGCCAGAATAATTTATTTCAAACATTTTAACCTATGAGGCTGTCGCGAGATAGATCTGAGATCATAAATAACAACGTCAACAGGGTTAAAGTACCGAAAAATGTCACTTTTGGCACTCGCGTCATTTACCATTCCAGCCCCTCAATGATTCAAATGTGACGAGCACAATAGCACGGCCACGCAAGATTCAGCACACGCACTGTTACGCATCCGATGGAACGACAGTCTTACACGTATCAGACGTTCGGTTAGCTGTTTTTCAAACGAGAAGCACGAGAAGCACAAAACGAGCACGTACGTACTTAGGTATGCTGTGTCACAGGACCAGGCACACGTATTAGGAGTAGCCTGATGGCTGCACGTGCGCCATTGCTGATACGAAATTATTCAACGCGGTTACCTTTTTTAAAGAAGGATCGGTGCTCGAGGGGGTAGTCTCGTGTCAGGGGTGAAGAATGGACTAACTGTGGAGCTTTTTGTTTAACGAAGAGTACACGGCTGAGTAAAATGGAACTCTGATGGTTAATTAATATACTTATGAAAATGTGACGTGAAGTTTTCTATTTGATTTACTGTGGTAATGCACGAGCTGCTAGAAATGCTTCTATGCTGCGTCGAAGGTGCCATTATATCAGGTGATTATTATTCTATTCCATTTAGAAATTCGAAATAAGAAGAGGGTAAATAGTTTATTATTGTGTACGAGTATAACTTCAATCTGTATTGAGATCTATATATTTATAAATCTGAAAAGTAACGAAATGACGGCAGTGCGAAAGGAAACAACCTTTATTCTGATGGGAAATCATTTTTATTATTACTTTCAAAAATTTTGTATGGGGTTATTAGCAAATTTTTTTAATACGGTATTGGAAATATTTAAGGGGTTGCCCTACTTTGACGGCCTGAAAAGGAACGCGATATTTGGAATTTTTTTAAGAGAAACCCTCAAATTATATTCATTTCAAACTTTATTCCTATATTTGTACATATTTAGGCAGCATTTGAAAAAAATTAATTAAAAAGAAACGTACCTGAAACTTTAAACGCGTTTTTCTCAAACTATGTTTGTCGAATTTGTTAGCATGGTATCTCAAAAACCAATTATCCGATTTACTTCAAACTTGGAATATCGTTTAACCGTCTAAAATCGGGAGACTTTCGGATATGTACTCATAACTTCTCAAAAACAATAATTTTTTAACTGAAACTTTTTTTTAAGTCGTTCATAATACTATGTACAGATAGTAAAAAACGGGAGATCTTCAAGTTGTTGACTTGTAAAAAAAAAACACAAAATGTACACATTTTCCGAGGGTTCAAACGGGTATACCCCCTTAATGCATCATCTCACCCCCAAATCCACGTAATATGAAACAGTCTTCTTTACCCAACTATTTAGTCAATAATCGTACAAGAGTATCTTCTTTTCGAATACTAATACGAAATGAGGTGGAAGTGAAAACACAGGTATGTTTACTTAAGTTACAGACAAAATTGCAAACTAATCGATTAATTAGTTTCCGCGATACCGCGGTCGCGAGTTTAAGAAGTGTCGTTCCGAGAAGAGCGGAACTGTTTTGTTCGGAATACCGTATTTTCGCCGATTCTCAGAATTTCGACGTGATGTTTTGGAGCTGTACTTTCGAGACCCCGATGCTTGAGAGAGCACAGAGAACGTATGAACTTTTTGACCAGAGACACGAGAATATCCCCTTGAAGCGTTTTAGACTGTAGATGTTCGGCGTCAGACTGCGGCACTGCGTTTGCATGGTCTCACATTGCGAAGAGTATACGTACATCGACTTAACGATGATTCGACGCACGGCCATAATTTTGTTGGATCGCTCGTTATCGGAATTAGACGGGTGCTAAATCAACTGTAGGAGATTGTCGGTTTATCGCATTGCGTGGCTTCATGCGCTGTTTTTCGCGGCTTGTATCAACACGCATTCGATATTGATCTAACTCATACGTACCAGCTGCTCCAAAAATACGTTATCCCGTCCCGGGTTGAAGTGCCATTATTATAAAGTTCGCGCAAGGAATTGATATTCGACGTACACGGGTTCGAGCCACGTAGTAATAATAAAATGTACGGCGCGCTCAACGTCGCCAACGACTAATATCGCGAGAATTGTAGTCGCGTGGAAATATTACGAATTTGTTTATACTGGCTTCGAGTACAATTTTCGTTCGAGCTTTAATGTACGACCTTTTTGAAACATGATTTGTATGCAAATCATTGGACCTGAAATTAAGCATTCTTCGTGAGTTATATGAACTTAATTATAATAACGATGAACGCTTCCGCAGATGTGCGGGGAGAAAAATTGTTTATTGTCAAGGGTGAGGTTTTCAGACATCATCATTTGGAGTTAACATTCTGGGAGTTAGAGGAAGTTAAGTTTGTAGTTCTGAATTATGGTTCTAATTACAATTATTGGTCATTTTAATTGTAACACGTATGTATATTTTACAAATTTGTAGGATTTATCATAAATATAATCTTTTTTGTGAAGTTATGAACTTTTTCTGGTATAGGCAATAGTACAAAATTCAGGTTTAATTAAACATTTTACAAGTTTTCTGCTCTGTAGCACACGTTTCGTTATTATAATTAATGCTGCATAAAATCTCGCTGTAGAATGAAGAAGATTGGCAATTTTCTTTTCCGAGTTACAAAACGCGAAAGAAAATTGTTAAATATAAAAGAATATTAATAATGTGCGAGTAGGAATTAGGGCTAGGACTACTTATAGAATGTTTCTATATTCGAATATTCGAGCAGTCCAGTATTTAAATATTTATTTAATAAAATAAGGATATTATAATATAATTTTAAAAGTTCAATAATACCTGTGAAATTATTGTACAGTAGATTTCCATGACACAGCAAATACCTTCCTCGTTATATGGTTACGTATCTTAATTTGACCAATTTTTTTTAAAGTACAAATGAACTGATACAATATCATAATTTCAATATATTAAAAATTACAATTATCTCATCGGAATATGCACATTTTTTCCAAAAATGGAAATGCCTGTTTATTGCCACACTTTTAAATTTATTTGGTGCGTTATAAGTGGGTCTACTATATATAAAACTAGCTTAAAGTACCCGGCGTTGCCCGGATGAAACTTTGATTATCACAGAGTGTCAAGGGGGTGAAATAAGGGGGAAGGGGTGCCAGCGAAAAGGCGCGTCACTTCGTTACAAACTAAAAAATAGAACGCCAGCACCCTTTTCTTGCCAAGACGAACAAACTGTTGTAAGACACTTGTGGCTACAGTTAATATTTATTAAAAAAATGCATTTCAAGAATGCAACTTCAATTTTATATAATGGTATAGAATATAGATACAGATTATAATATTCCAGCACTAGAATATTTGAGGAATATTCGTGACTTCAAGAAATATTTGTAATATTCAATGAATATTTGTAATATTCGAATATTGAATTATTCCACGAATATTTGTACTATTCAAATATTGAATTATTCCACGAATATTTGTAATATTCGAATACAGAATTATTCCCCGAATATTTGTAATATTCAAATACAGAATTATTAAAAAAATATTCATTTCGCTCGAGTACTTACGAAATATTCGAATACTGAATTATTCGAAGGATATTCATGGCATTCAGGTACTCGCAAAATATTCTAATACTGAATGATTCCTATAGCCCAAGCCCTAGTACGAAATCCAATCGCTCGAAATCTAATTTGACAAGCTAATTCAACAGCACAACATCCACAGCCCATAGCTTGTGTTAAAATGACACGATGATCGTTACGATACGAACACCTTGCGGTAACAAGCCTGTATACAAATACGCGACGGTATCGAGTGTATCTCTCTATTAAATGTTTTTGTCGGGGGAGCCTGACATTGTTCAGTGGCCGCACTACATCACACGATGAGAATGAATAGCAGGCCGATAAGAGCAGCCCTCGAAGCCAAAGAACAGAGCGTTTACTTTCTTGCATCCACGGGGCGGCACTACAACGGCGTTCTTAGAGTGGCGTTATCTGATTTCTTCCTTGCCGTTTTAATTTGATGCAACGCCGGCTGCGTGCACGCAAACTCAATACCTAAGTCTCTCCATTTTCTTTTTTCTTATCGCCGATTCTTGCACAGTTTACATTATACATAGGCATACACATATTATACGTACATATACAGGACACGGCGGAATTCGTGGTACAACCGGAAACACGGCGGTCACGGCCAACACTAGATCGTGCAGATAAATTATCTTCAAGCGAGGCTTGGTTTACCAAAAGCACCGATTCTGAATTTCTGCTTGTTAAATATCTTAATTACTGGAGTTCCTTCAAACTCACTAATTAAACGGATTGATAACGAGCGTTGTGTCGGCTATACTGGATCAGTAGAGAGATCTTCAAGATCGCGAATTTTCGTTCCACTGGATTGTTCGTTCGTGGAGTCATTCTGTGAAACTCCGAAAGAAAAGTGGAAGCGAGGAAAATTTATTCTCTGATTGAAACACAGAATCGTATGCACAAGCCTGCGAGTAATTAAAAATTTAGAACACGCCAGCGTGATATCAGATCTCTTTTATCCACCAAGCGCATAGTGTTGGACACTATTTTTTGCCGATCGGTCATGTGAAAGGTTAAGGAGTCATTCTACTTTTATCGGCCGAAAATGAAACTATTTTTAAAGATTTTTGTCTGAATAAATACAATATATAATTAAATAAACCTTTTTGGTATTTGTTAAGATACTCTTATATTATACAAAAAAATTAAATAGACTTTTTTTAATTTGTTTTAAATGTTTTTTCATGGCACCTAAAAAAAGAGGTACCTATGTTCGTGGCGCAGGTGATTTCGCGGCTCCGGTTTCTCTGGAACCAAAAATTCGAAAGGATACTTAATCAGTATGAGTGTCCCTATCGCTCGTAGCTCAATTAAAAATTTTAGTCGAAAAATAACAAAGCTTTTTCTAGGGGAACGCCCGAAATTTTAATCATCAATTATTAGTTAGAAAAAGATGACGTATTGTGTCAAATTTAAGAATCAGTAAACAAGTGACTATCTAAAGCGACAAACTTGATCTCTAAAAAGTCTGTCGCAATAAATTAGCCCTCGTTATAAGTTTCCTAAACTTGTATATAAATTTCGTGTATCCAAATTGTTTTCTCTGTCTTATTTACCTCTTACACGACTTTTAAAAAGATTGTATATGCCTTTTCTTGGGCATGTACGTTTCAATTAATGTATACATAATCATATATTCGGCAAACAATTGTGGAGTCGATATTATTTAGAAATAAGCACGTAACAGTAGCACAGTGCCAGTCCATTACAAACAAGTAGATTTTCCGAGTGACTTGTCTCGGTAGCTAAGTCTCGTAAAGGGAGCAATGGGGTGGAATATATTCCACACTTTCGACCTGGTTTTCTTGAAATATCACCCTGTTTTCGGTTTTATCGCCGTGAATTACGCCACATCCTGTGTACCTATATTGTATAACTTACGTTATAGGTATATTACATATACCATATATATATATATATTATATCGTCATGTATCGTCCGACACGCTGCATATACACGATGTACGCATAAACGAAGCATGCAACGAGTGCATCCGTGCATAAAGCATATCATATGCAACCCCTTAATTGTAAGAAACGATAAGGGGAGGAAGCGTGGTAGTGATATCGTGTAAATCAATTTTAATCGCGGCCCATTGGTTTTCCAGCGATCTGGAGAAGTACTTCGAATATCAGGGTCAGGACTACATTTGCTCGCGCCCCGATGACAACGGAATGCACTCTTGCAGCAACTTGCCCCCGCTCAAGTTCGGTGAGTACAACTTCGGTATCCCCTGCTGATAGAATTTTTTATTTGTCTTTGATCGGGGCGACCTCAACTTCATCGAAACACTTTACTACTGACAAAGCCCCGAGGGAGCCATGTTGCGGCGCAGTAGAATCGAAGGCACTTTATTAAGCTCAATAAAGAAGCAGCGGATGATAGATTCCTGGATTCACTATTGTTTCCGTGGATAATAAAAATGGCACAAATGCTGATTGAAGTTCGAACAAACGCCTTTATGGGAATTAGATCCATGAAGGGGATAGTATGTTCGAGTAACTATTGAAATGAATGGATGTTCTTTTTAACGTTAATTACTATGTTTGAAGCGATTGTATTTTTGTAATTGAGAAATTGTGATCAGATATTCGCGATAGTTTCTGTATCAAACGTCACTTGTGCTTATAGATATTCCACGCTCGGTGCCCATACGTATATGTTAGCAAAATATTGGAATGCTTTAGAATTTTTATTTATCGGAAATAACGTTATTTGATCGAAATTTTTTGGGGTAAATCTGGAACATTAAATTCTGCATCCTTTTCAGACAAATATTTGATATGGTGCATCCCTTTTAAATTTGCAATTTTTCCTTTCAGTATTTTCCGCTCTTTCTGAAACTACGTATATAAAAATAAATTTTCTGTGATGAATATCTCTGCGGTAGAATGAGAATGTTGTAGCTATTCATGTTTTCTCGGTTTTTAGGAAACGTTATCTGCAATAACACCGCGTTGCCCAACAATAATGCAACATTTATCACCAACGACACCTGCGTTAATTGGAATTACTACTACACAGAGTGCAAGGGTCAGGGTAACAATCCTTTCCAAGGAACGATATCGTTCGATAATATCGGTCTTGCCTGGGTCGCAATATTTCTTGTGAGTGCCCTACTTCTCTCACATTCAGAAATTGAAACTCCACGGTAGCCAAATTCCTAGATACATATCCAGCTCCAAAGTATATCCCCCAGAAATTGATGGAGCCATTGGTTCGGTCAGATAGTTTCCTCCCCTTTTTTGTTCACTTTTTTTTTGTTACCGAAACATGTAGGTCAAGGAATGGTAGCTCGACAGACTACTCAATTTATCATGGGATCCTTTGACCAGTACATTCGAGCCATCCTCGTTATAATTAATCATTAAATAAATATTAGTAAAGTAAGGATGTTGCTATAGGTAATCAGTCTCGAAGGATGGACGGACATTATGTATTACGTGCAGGATGCTCATTCCTTCTGGGATTGGATCTACTTCGTCCTTTTAATTGTGGTACGTGTTACTACTTTATTTCGCTCCATGTTAAAATAATGGAATTTTCAAAGGGAAAGATTTTTGTCGAAGTTTTGTTGAATTATTGACGATTTAATCGTATTCGATCGTTTAAAGGATAATTAATATTATTGATAGGAGAAAGAAATAAAATACTAGGTCGAGGTTTATAGACGATTTTGGAAAAGGGATTTTATGATGTGCAAGCGTATTGAAAATAAATCTTTTTGATGAAAGGGAGACTTTGGTTGAGTGCAAAAAATTTCGGTTACAGATTGGTTCCTTCTTCATGATTAATCTGTGCTTAGTCGTAATAGCAACACAATTCTCAGAAACGAAAAAACGGGAGATGGAGAGAATGCGACTGGAGAGGGCTCGTTTTCATTCGACGTCAACCCTTGCGTCCTCGACGAATACTTCGGAACCGACTACATGTTACGCGGAAATTGTTAAGTGAGTACCTGTAACATTGGCAGTAAAAATTTATTGATATTATAATAGTGGCTAGAAGAAGATTCAACCTGAGAACGATAACGAACATAAGATAGTTCTATTAGAAAGAATTGTGTGTTAAAATTAATATATCATATATTTGAGGGTTGCCAGAATTTGATATTAATACCAGAATAATACTTGAAGCCTAATATTAAATTAGTTATGCAGACATGACATGTAAAAGTATAAGTTTACAACTTTCTTTTCGCCACCACTGTATAGATCATTTCTCAAAAAACCGTAGCATTTGGTGGTTGGGTGTAAGATAAAATACATTATGAGAGTCCCCATGGATGTTGTGAAACACATCGATCGTCTGTACTAAATATGGCAGACAAAAGTGAGAAAATTCCAGAGGGTACATCTAAAAATGCACAATTTTCCGTAAATGGAACAGCTTAATTTTAGCAAGGTATTGATTTTCTTTGGTTTATTTTCGACATCTCCTGGCAATGCACGGAACACCAGTTCCATATACTTTCGTTTTTGGCTCGACTTAATTCTCCAGCCTCATTTGAATCAAACGTCACATTATTTATTACAATGTTTACTTTCGTCAGTCCAAATATCTCGCTCAGCATCTCATGTATAATCAATTTTATTATATTCTAGTTGTTTTTGCAGAAATAATCATATTAAGACATAAAAATGACAGAAAATTTCCGTTTACAGAAACATTATGCATTATGCATGAAAAATTGATACAACTGACAATTTTAATTGCACAAAGTATTGTTTCTTCACTATTTTAGCCTTGTACACTTAGATGAACTTGAGTCACCATTAACACCACTCAATTCAAATTTTGACTTGCAAATATTTATTTACACGGAAACAATACACACGTGTCGATACTCTTCGTCACTACACACACTACTAGGACCATTTATTATACCCCCACGAGTCTACATGGTGTGTACGACATCCGTAGCTCGTGTGATTGATAAAGTGGGATATATCCAATTTATTTAACAGTAACACGTATCCAACACAAAGAACAAGCAAACAATAAATAATAAACATGTGAAATGCACGAGCGAGGCAACAAATTTTCCCAGTATCGTAGATCAATTTACTTTAGATTGCTGAATGGAATTATTCACGCGTTAATGGAATAAAGGGATCGTTCGTTCGGTTCGTCCAAGGGGAACTGTAATGTTACAGACGCGTGAGAGGTTGTGAGAATTAAGGGAGATCGAGTAGTTAAATTAGAAAATAAACAAGAGTATGTTGAGCATCCACTCGAGGGACGAAGGGGTTAATGTGCTGGAAATTGTCTTTGCGTTTTCATGTGCTCGTGCCATGTATTCCCAGGTATATCGCGCACCTGTGGCGAAGGGGGAAGAGGAGGCTAATGAAGAGGTACCGTCTGTATTTATACAAAAGGCAGCAGAAACGTGAGCAGAATTTGCTTAAGGAACAGCAACAGCACGGGCACCAATTTCGAGGAAGCGCCGTCGGTTCTGGACCGAATAGGCTATCCGGAGGTGAGTGTTTTATACTACCCCTAACTGGGATTATTGGCTTAGGTTGCGCCCTTTCCTTACGACATCTGTCCTGTCTTGGATTCAGCATCGGGTTTGACATTTATTAGGCGAGGGGACCTTCAATAGCCTCTTATATTTTCCTGTCTCTTCACGTTTTGTTCAACGATATAAATAAGGTCCGCTATAGACATGGAAGCTTAATTTAATTCGCCTTACAAATTATGAATTACTGTTTCAAAGTGTGTACACGAATTTGCGGAAATTTTTAGGAAGGCTTTTCAGAGGTTTGGGATTCTTTAGAGAAATCTTGAAAACGGTAAAATCGCAGTTAATTAATTTATGGTTGTACGTTCAATTTCCAGCTGTTAAGTTCGTTTTATAAATTTAGATATAATTTGAGAAATACATTTTCCATGCGAGTTTAGTTTAAAGAAAAACAAGTATTCCTACATAAATGAAACGAAAGAATTTGTTTGCTTGGGAGCTGGTTTGGATCGCGATCGCTTCTAGAAATAGTTCGGATTGCTATTAAGAGGTCGCATAAGAAGGGTTTAAACAGGTTAAAGAGTAGGGGAAAGGTGGGATAGTTGATCAGCGGGGATACGTGATCACATCAGTTTATATCACAACTCAAATAATTAAATACAAACAAAGCAAACCATTATTATTATTTTAATAAAAAAGAAAAACTGTGATCAACTATCCCACCTTTCCCCTACACAAACCTTAAATCTGTTCACCAAAACACTAAGGTGAATACCTATACGTTAGAATTCTTTTAATAGAAATTATTCGCGGTTATCATATTCTTCTTTCGGATGATTTTTTTGTATAATTACCTTTTGAAAAATGCAATTTATAAACGATAAGGATAAACGATAATATTATTTAGGTTAAAATATTCCCATGTAGATACATTAAATATATTGATAATGAACACGTATTATTATTCTGAATATGCTTTTACCGTTATTGATATTTTATTACTACCACCTTTAAATAATATTTCTTACTTTTAACTAGTTCTTCTATATTGCAATAATTACAATGTGTAATGACTTGAAAAGCATCTTAGAATATAGTTTAATAGTTTCCATAGTTTCGATAGTTTCGGCGACCTCCACGTGCAAAGTATCCACCCTGGATCCGGGTGATCGATAAAGGGGGTGGTTTTAATGGAACCATGTACTAATTACATTAATGCTGTTTAAACTTAAGTATTACTCTCCAAAACGACCTACAGTCGCTAAACACTCGAAAATTCTACCGTAAAATGCTCTCTATAGATGAAAACTAAACAACCACCCTTAAGGACTCACACCCACACACATCAAACATAAGCATAGCAAACTAGTGATACTAATTCTCTCAAAACCCTTCCGTCACACACACAAAGGGACCTCAACAGCTTTTAATATTCCTGTGCATTTACTTACACTTTTTCAAAATATTGCCCAACTATCTTTGATACATTTTACCTATTCTGCAGAATTATCCAACTACCCTTAACTACACTTATACCAGAAACAATGAATGTGAAATTTTTTGAGAATTTTGAAGGTCTCGAAATTTGCTTAGGCCTCTGCCTATTTTAATACTGTTGTCGTTCGTGATTATTCAGCAGACAGGAGAGCCCATCACGGAAGATGTCCTCGGCTTCTGGCGGCCCTGGAGTACACGGAGCAACAGCAACAACAGGGGATCGGTAGTGGTGGTGGATCGCTCGCAGATTTCACACCGAACAGCCCATCGACGCAGGGTGCCATTATCACTACCGCCATTGCTAACAACAGCGGCAGCAATGGTAATTTGGCAATCGCACCCCGCGCCAGCCCTGAAGTGTCTGAAGCAGACATTTCGTCGAATATGTGCAATCGATTGGGCCTCCATCGGACATCCTCGGTGTCTTGCAACGGGAGCGACAACATTTTGTCGAACGCGACTGAAGCAAGCATACAGGTATGTATTTTGAAAAAGCATACTTATATGTCCAGTAGAACCTCCACTATTCGAACATCCTACTACCTGAATTTTCCACTATTCAATTGTTTCGTTAACGGAATATGTAGTGTAATACTTATAAAACAACTCCCCATATTAAAATTTCTTCTACTACCCTCAAAGTTAATTGTGGTACCTATAACAATTTAATATGATAGTTAAATATTTATACTGAATTCTCATCGTAATTAAAATTCCGAATTCGAAATTCAACTTGCATACCTACTTGAAGTTGTGATTATGATTCAAGAGGAAACACCTATATCGAGGCAAAAGCTTTTAGTGCCAATTACACAGAAAAAGCATCGGATGATCGTACCAAATTGCAGAGTGATAAGGCTGGTCGTAAAATTAGCACGTGTTAGCGACCACGTGTTTTAAAGATGCTCGGAAGACAGATAGCCCGATGCTATTTCGCTTTCAGAGGGTTTATGGCTGGATCAAGGCTAGGGTGGGGCCTTGACATAAGCCATGTGTGGCTACTAACTCAAAGTCACGCAGACATCGAGTGTTAGGCGATATTGTTTAGAGCGAGAGAAATTTTTCACCTTCTTGCTTAAGGATTTGATCGTGGAATAGAGAAGGCGAGTGTGCATGTTTCCCTTTAAAATCAGCCTTACCAGTAACCGAAAAAAACGCAATTGATATCATTAATAGTCTCTTACTAAACATCCTCCACCACATTCTTTACACTACCTCTTCTCTTTTCTATTCTGGGCTGTATTTACCATAAAGCGCGTTAGGTTCAAGCTATATAGAGTACCACTCTCTATGGGGCTACATTTTGAAACCTTACTCCTCGCAAACAATATAAAAAAATTATTTTTAAATAGTGAATTCATAATATAAAAATTAGAAGCTATAAAAAATGCAAATGTATAAAAACTAGTTTCTATCCCATTTTTCGAATGTACACTCTTTTGAGAATACTTGTTTAAAAGGATTTTTCAAAATTCGAAAAATTTCTGAAGTTACAAGCATTAGAGTAGCGACGAATGCGTGGTAAAAGTCGGTCTCGCGCGGCGCTCACGTAAAACTTTAAAGCCATTTTTCTTGGAGGGACAAATATCTCGAAAAGTTATTATCCGATTCGATTGAAACTTTTTTATTTTAAAGAATATACTTCTATGCAGTGGAGAAACCTCTAATATCTTAAAAATTTGGAAAATTTGTATTTTTTAGAGGCGTGGAAATGACGAAAAACATGGGGGAAAAGTGATTTCTATCTTCAAGTGTCGTTACTTTGTCAATAAATGTAATTTGTTATAGTTTTTGAAGCTCTGTCCACTAGGAAGTTCCTTATTTTAGACCAATGGTTTAGGTGCTACAATTTTGTTTTTCCACTGCAACGAATCCTGAGTACCATTTGCAACGATTAATTACAGAATAAAAATATATTTCTATAGCTTAAGACATTTTAAATAGAATGCAAAAACTCCTATTAAATTATCTGTGGTAGTTTTTCTTTAATTAATTCCTAAAGATCACCTATTTTTATGGGATCACAACATCCCCTTAATACATGTTAAGTATCTACCAACGTTCCCCAAGTTAACGGTACTATTTCCAACGTCTCGACTTTCAATTCTCGCACCCTTTGCCATGTCTCTTTTAGACGAACAACGCGTTGCTGAGCCCGCCCTGCACCCACTATCGTAGAAGAAGCAGCGTGATGTTCAGCGATGTTGTGCTGTTGCATGGCAGCAACAGTGTCGGCAACACGTTACAAGGCGGTTCGACGGTGCCAGCAGGTGAACGGAACGTGTGCTCGAGCGAAAAGATGACGCAGACCGGTGACGGTAACGTTTGGTCGAGTCCCCTGGCCGACCACATACAGGTATGCACTACTGGCAAGCGGGCGCGCTCTTCGCCGAGCATGTCCACTGGACTCGCGTGATTTGTCATGTGCACGTGTCACCGCAGATGCAAGCGGACCTGAGCGGAAACGAGGCTATGACTTGCCAGGAATTACTGGCTCTAAGCGGGGCTCTAAGTGCCGCATTGCCAACGGGTCAGTTGGCGTTGGATTCCTTTCTGAATTCATTGACGAAAGGTAGGTGATTTTTTCTCTGACCAATTGACCATGGTACTGGAACTTCCGACTGTTGTGGATTTTAATCGTATTCGTGCTCGATAAATTATTTTCGCTGGGCACTTTGGTTTTTACCTGTGTGGTTAAATTGAATTTTTGAATATTCTGTTTTAATGGTAGGGGAATATAAGTAATGTATTATGTTTGCGGTATTTTTTTTTTCATTTTTACAGATGTGTGGTTTTTAATTGTTTAAATTGATTACTTCTAGTTTTTGCAAATTTTTTAATTTTAGTATTCAAGATTATGCTTAATGCTTAAGTAACTTTTTGTACTTTTTATTCCATGGGGGTGGTGATTTTGGGTTCTAAGTGTCTCATACATGGGGCATCCTGATAATGTTATGTATGTCTAATGTTATGTATACACTGATCATTATTTTCGATAATATAAATGACGTGTATTTTTTGGAAACGATCGAAACAGATAGTTCAGGAAACTAATTTAATTACAAATTATGGATACATATTTTACTTAACGCGATATAGTTTTACTTTCGGTAAAGTCTACCGAAAAAGTAAAATATGATACGGGGAGAGTGAAAATTTTCAAAAAGTAGTGCTAGAAGCCACAAAAAACCAGGCCTCAAGAGAAACACGTCTCGCGGAGGGATGTTTTACCGAAGTTTCGGTGGAGGGTTTCCAAAAAAAAAAGAAGAATACATTTTAGGGGATATTCAAAACACCAATTCCACCTGTGCATTACATTCTTCACCCAGTAATTAAAAATACACCCTATCTTAAATAATACTCCTGCAAATGCGACGCGTTCTGCGACAGGTGGTTTTCCAAGTTGCATGCCGGTAGCAAGCTCGCCAATAAAGTCCACGTGACAGCGAAATTTAATTCCGCGCGACGGTCAATACAAAACACACCGAACCGTAAATACGTCTGACGTAACTGGAACATCATCGGGGAATTACCCACCCGTTTTCGTGGGCGCACGTAAACCGAGGCATTTGTTTTTCCAGGTATAAGGGATCGACACATCACACTGGAAGATCATGGACAATGGTTAACATCGGATATCGATAATTGCTCCTGTTGCTGCGAACTCCAGGGCAACGACCACTGGCCAGACGAGGGTGAGAAATGGGCCAAATCTTCTCGGGCGAAAAGATTCCTGAGGGCGTGCGGGAGTCGTTTCGTCTGCTCGATACGGTGTATAAGCCGGTCGATCAAGAAGCTGGTCGAACACAAATACTTCCAACAGGGTATTTTAGTGGCGATTTTGATCAATACTTTGAGCATGGGGATAGAGTACCACAATCAGGTCAGTAATTTACGTAGCTTATAGTAGAGACAGATATACCGTCTCTATATCAAGGGCGTCCAAGCATTTGCTCTTTGCTCTTGGTGGGACCAAGTCAGACAAATCGAATGGTGGCTGCAATCTTGTGAATGTAGAAACAGGTGATCCCTTTTAGCCCTACTTACAAGAGAAGCTAGGCAACCCCAAAATTCAGAAAATTATTTATCTTTGTGAGCAAGTAGAGTAGTCAATTCGTAAGACAACCCTATTTTTTGTTGCTGTTCTTGCCGATCCCCTCGCCTTCGTTCACAAGCATTGAAGGCTGCTCTTCGAAACAAGAGCAGAGTTTGGACGCCCCTGCTCTATACCGTGCTTACTAGCGGCAGGAATAGAAAGACAGTTTTGAAATGTATGGTGTCCTTTTCCTGTTCGTCGGTCGACAGCCAGAGCAATTGACCGTAATGGTCGAGATAAGCAATATTGTGTTTTCCGCCGTTTTCGCCGTGGAAATGTTACTCAAGGTGATTGCGGAGGGACCCTTCGGTTACATCAGCAACGGATTCAACGTCTTTGACGGGGTCGTTGTTGTGCTCAGGTACGACAGAATCATTTTTATCTAGTTTCTCATTTAAACATTTATTTAGCATTTATTTCGTTATTTATTGCCTGTCGCCAGCAAAGTATCAAAACGAAAAAGACAAGACGTTACTGCGGGATAATAAATTATTAAAATTAATCTGCTGAATTTGATTGGTCATGTTCTTAGCTTATTTTACTTTATCATGAGAATTGGTGAGAGGAAGTTGAAATTCATTCCTAGAAATGATTCTACAAATGTTTGTAAGGAAACATAAAGTTGTGTATTGTATTTCGACGTGCGTTACGAAAAGTAGCACGTTTCAATTTTTTTACGAAAAGTAGCACGTTTCAGTTTGCCACGTAAAGAAGCACGTTCCATGGTTTCTGACGAATTATTAGCATGTTTGGTCTTCCGCCGCGAAGACTAGCACATTTGACTGCTTCGCCACGAAGAATTGTTTCATTTCGTACTATTGTGGCGAAAACTAGCACGTTATACTGTTTCGCCACGAAAAATAACACATTTGGGAATTCGCGGTGAAAACTAACATATTATCCGATTTGGTCACGAAGAATAGCACGTTTTGGATTATACTGCAGATTGCAGAAACTATCACGTTTCAGCGGATGGTCAATTGAAAAGAATTCAACTGTTGAAAATATTGTTTAATAAATAATAATCTCCAAATCTAATCTCCAAAAGACAACACATATGAAAATTTTAATCTACATAATTTAAGTAAGGGAGAGTGGGGGAATTGCGAATGCGGGGTAAATCCGAACATCGCGATATTTGCTGGTTTCGGTTGTCCTATCTTACTGTGAAAAATCAAATCGTGTCGGTTGCTGCGATATAAATTTTTTTTGTAGCTAACCATTCAAATTTGCTTCTTTTCATCGCTACAAATGGTAGATACATATTACTTTTCGTGACAAATCACTCAAACGTGTTAGTTTTCGCAACGAAAGACGAAACATGCTATTTTGCATAGCTAACCATCCAAATGTGCTGTTTTTCGTCGCTACAAATGGAACATGCTACTTTTCGTGACAAATCTCTCAAACGTGCTAGTTTTCGCAGCGAAATCCGAAACGTGATAATTTTCGTGATAACAAAGGCAAACGTGCTACTTTTCGTAAAGAAATTTAAACGTGCTACTTTTCGTAAGAAAATTGAAACGTGCTACTTTTCGTAACAAAATTAAAACGCGCTACTTCTCGTAACAAAATTAAAACGTGCTACTTCTCGTAACGCACGTCGATTTGAAATTATTTGGTAATGCTAATTTTGAATTCTTCAAGCAAAAATTATTTTATCATTCAAAATAAAACAAAGTCTGACCTTACATTCCTCTCTGTGAAGGCGCTAATATCATAGAATCTTTAAACCCCAATAACCATTTTACATCCTACTTTAACAATTAAAACAACATACATTAAACAATACAAAAGATTCACACGATCCTTAGCACCTCCTCCCCTCATCCTCTCCCTAGTTATGTCTCTCCCTTTCAAACGATTATACAAAGAAAATCTAATTCTTGTTTACCCAGTGTGATCGAAATCTGCCAAGCGTTCGTCGAAGAAAGAAGCGGCAGTTCCGGCTTGAGTGTTCTGAGGACCTTCCGTTTACTAAGGATCCTGAAGCTAGTTCGATTCTTGCCGAACCTAAGACGGCAGCTGTTCGTGATGCTGCGTACCATGGATAACGTTGCCGTATTCTTTTCCCTTTTAGTACTTTTCATCTTTATATTCAGGTAAGTCGTCCCCTTCCCGCCTCGGTGAAGCAGTAACGGAAGTTGTCGCGATCGCCCCTTTATAGTACGAAGGTGCACGTTCCAGAATCGCGTTTCCCGCCAGATCGACGTCACGTGTCGCGCCGCGGCTCTAAGCGCGTCCCCGTGTTCACGCGCGCGTTGGAGGATCGCGGCATCCGGTTCAAATAATCACCTCATCAGCCTAGCGTCTTGCATGATCGCCAAAGCGAGTCAAAGCCAGTGGATTACTATCGATGGACATTCTACCTGTCGCGGAGAGATGGTTCCAATGAGAAAGAGTTTAAGCGTGAACGGGACCATCGGTGGTGCCAAGTTGACCGCTTCGGGTGGGTCTCGTTCACGCTTGCGATCTGAGAGCAGCTTTTTTGTCCGCTTCGGGGCTTTCACAGGTGCTGGTGCTTGTGATATCACCGCCCTACGGCACGCGAAGCGTATTAGGTTAACTTATTCCTCCTGTCTTCTACTTCTTTATGCGCTTTCACTCTGTCACGGCATTTATGGATCGCCGCGTTAAAACTGCATCTCGCCAATAGATGATCGAGCCGATGATTTCCCCAAGCAGTTCTCGCCACCCCTCCAACCCCCCCATACTTTGTAGCAACTCTGTTGCGTTTGCCGCGCAGCGTTTTTCTGACGTTGTTAAATGGTAATGACGATTGGGTGTTTTGTTGGCACGTCTACGAGGGATGTCTTGTTGGCCCTTTCTCATGGCTTGAGGCATCGAACGTGTATTACAGTTTATATTAGAGGACTCCCTGTTATACATATGGATTATTGATATATATATCAACATAAATATATATATACGTATATGGATATATACATATATATTTTGTTCTTTCATGTGTGCATGGTGCTTCTATCTAGTGACAAGTATGAGAGCTATATGTATATATATATATCTACTATTACTTATTAATTATTTGTGTACTCGTAAGTCTTTCTTACAACTGCCCCAGTCTATTCTCCCTATTTTTTCTTTTTTTTCTAATCTATCTCACTCTCTTCGTTTTTTTTGTTGTTTTTTTTGCTATGTACTCTCAAGCGTCTACAAAGTGCGTGCGCCTCGGTGTGGTCATCGATATTAGACAGCTTGCGAATGAACGATATTGTGCCCCCTTTTTCCGGTCACCTGATTATGCTGCGTTCACAGCCCCTCGCTACTCCGCGTTCTCACGATGCGTTTAACCATACCGACTGTCGACTGGCCGATCGCCACAATCGCCCTTATCTCCATTTTCTAGACAGCTGTAACAGCCCGCGAGATTTCCTATCCGATGGCTCGATACTCGTCCACGTATCGATTGGGATCTAATCGCGGTTTACCTATAGGCTTTGTTACAAACATTTTGTTCTTTTTTCGTTTTCCTCCACCCCCTGTTTTTTAGTGATTCAGTGAACCAATTTTTGGTACCATTGGATGGGGCATAAATTGTTCGAGTTAAGGGCTTAAGCTACTTTGCGAGGTGTTGGAAATTAGTAGAATTTTGAAACTTTTAACCTAAACGTTGGTATTCTTAGATTCTGTTGAGTTCAACTTACGTTGTGAAGAATTTCTCTGGCAAAATGAAGCTCAGAGTTTTGATATCGTATTTCTTGACTTTAGAGATTCTGAAAAGTAAAAACTAGGGATTCAGAAGCTATGGCAAATATTGAAAATTTGTGGAAGTGAAGAGTTTACTGTAAGCATACATTTTCTTTGTCAAATACACAATGTAATTATTTATTAAACTTCACTTCAAATTTCAACCAAGTGAATATTAGACGCTGTCACTCCCAATCAACATTGTTACTTTCATTAAAAAGCAAAAGAAGGAAAATTTATTCGCAGTAGCCTAAGCCCTCGGTAACTAGAAATATTATAAAATAATTATTTTAAAAATTTTAAAAATTCACCAAGATTTTAATTTCTATTTGAACACCTGCGTATCTGTCATTACGTCCTAATGAATATGACCTGCAGGTACGCAGAATAATTTTACCCAGATTTAGGCGCACCGTCGTCAGTCTTTATAAGACGTCACCTTTTCAATGATTTCTATTCCATTCAATCAAGATCCACCTTTCTCGATCGAATCTTTCGTTAAACCCTTGCCCCTCCCCACGTTCCACCCTATCTCTATCAGCCCTTTTGTTTCTCCCCTTCCACCCTCTCTCTTTCTATACACATATCTATTTGTCTCTATATACTTACGGATAAGGAAGTACATTGCACGTTTCGTTGTGTTGTAGTATTCTCGGGATGAACCTGTTTGGTTGCAAATTCTGTGAAACGATGAAAGGCAGCTCTGACGTCGAGTGTGATAGGAAAAACTTTGACTCGTTACTCTGGGCTATTGTGACGGTGTTTCAGGTACCTACAAAGGATACTTTTTCACGTATCTCTCTCGAGGGCTTTTTTATTTCCACTATTATAATGTGTACCATATTTATATATGTATATGTGTATATCTATATATACGAGTATATACATATATTATATTAACGTTACACACGCATCTACATATGCTAAGTACCTGTATACATGCGTGTATATCACGTATTTTCCGTCATTCAGAGATAAAACTCGTACGACCGCAGACCGTAGTACATCTGCTTTTATGATTTCGCGAGGCCTGAAGGTAACGTATGAGAGATACATGAACCCCTAAATGGCATGCAGCCGTATCGAGGTAGGAGGAGGCCACGGTTCATTTCGAACGACCGAATTTTTCTAACGTTTCTTCGCTTCTTTCTATTCGTCTAGCGAGCGCTTAGCCGTACCGGAGGCTGCTTTTACGGTGCCGAGCCGAGCCCGTGCTGGCGTCGCGGCGTCGCCGCCACGCGCCAGGGTTCGACATGCTTCTGCCACCACTTGTTTCTGTCTGTGAGCCGATTGCGATTTCCGTACGGTGCCTATTGGTCGTCTACGCGAATCCCTTCGGTTCGTTAACGATCGATGCGCGCTAATTCGGAGACACTCGTTAAAATGGTATAACGCGAAGTGTTGCGCATAGATTTTGAGAAAACTCAAGAAATATTTGTGGTACGAGATATTTAATAATCTAAATGGAATTAGCGTTTCGTTTATTATGTAATCTATGTGGTTAAATGTAATTTGAAGTTTAAGGGGTGGGGTCCAGCAAAAAGGGTAGTCATCTTTATGAGTCAACAATTATTATACACCAGCGCAAAAGCAAATTCAAACAGAAATCAGTGATAACAATCTAGGAAACATAAATTGTGTCTAAAGATCTCAAGAAAGTAGCTGAAATAATAAAAGGTACATAATTTTAAGGGGTCAATCCTATTCTTTGGACTAAAAACATAGCAAAATTTGGGTTTTTTTTTTCGGAAACCAGCGTTTCGATTCATCTGAAATTTAGACCATGTTTTGATGCATCTTTGAGGAGGCTGCAGGTTTTTTTTTATTAATTTTGAACCATAAATATAGTAGTTATGCATGACCGAATATCGCGCCGCGCAAAATTCGTCGGCCGTTGGTGTGCATTGTTATTTATGTACTAGGTAATCTGAAACAGAAAAATGAAACGGCGTTTTATTTTATACATATGTAGCTTGAAATGTATGAACCAACAAAAAACAAAAAAAAATATTAAGCAGTGTGGAGAGTTTTCAAATTGAAAGGTCTGAACCTTTAATTTTTGCAATCCAATTTTGCGCCAATTTTTTTATGTAACAAAGGAAGTATAGAACTTAACGGTATTCTGGTTCATCAAATACAAACTACATATGTATAAAGTAAAACGCCGTTTCATTTTTCTGATTCAAAATATCATGCACACCAGCGGATGACGATTTTGCGCGACGTGATGCATAACTCCTATATTTATTATTAGTAGTGACTAAAAAAAAACTACAACTTCTTCAAGATTTGCAGAGAAGAATGTATGAACTTATTTTGGTTTCCTTTTTCAAATTATGACAATATCAATTTAAATGAAAAAGGAGTATCTAATAAAATACTAGCTACCTACAAATTCACTAAATAATGAAAGGAACAATTTCAGCTTTCAGTTTAAAGTACTATTTCAATTATTAAATATCTCGTAATACCTATATTGATTGCTTGTGCAGAAGACTAAAAGCATTGGTAAAATATTCTCTGCTTCCCAATCTACTTACAAAGTTATATTAAAATCGGCGTGCAACATTTCCTGTGGTTCCTTAAGGGATTACCTTTTTATGCTTTTCTATCGTTGCAATCCTTTTTCTTTTACACTATGTACTGCGCGATTTTATCTCGAATATCGCAAATATTTCGATAAATCAAAAGACTGTAACGTTGTTGGAATTATTTTGATTACCACGTGACAAGGAATTTTATTAATGTCATTCAGAAGAAGCGAAAAGGTACTGAACACGAGGCAAAGTTTCATTATAATCGGGGGGGATTTTGAGTGACAGTTTTCAGAATTTGGGATTCCATTTGTGTATGCTCTTTCAGAGTTTTATTTTGATACTACTCTTTATGCAGTATTCTGTAGTTTTCCCAAGACTTTCTATTTTCTATAGCTGTAGTCGTAATTTGAACAACCTAAATTTCGGTGTAAAACTGTATTGATATTGAAACAAATTTCCAGTTTGATTACTAAACGATCTACGACTATTTACTTAGTAGAGAGTATCAACTGTGTCTCGTAAAATTTGTATTACCTTCATTTCTGGTGACTTGGATACTTCAAAAGTTCTTCATTTTAAGTACCACCTTCCTACTTGCAACTGTGTTGACATTATGTTGTATAAATGTAATCTACTTTCTATTAGCTTCTGTGAATTAATGATGGCACGTGTATTTAAGAGATAGAACTACATACTTGAAGGAGTAAATCATATCGAACGAGACAAGTATTCTTTGTTTAAAAGATATAAAATCACATGGCACACGATTTTCAGAGATTTTACCATTAATTTAACAACTGAAGGGGCTGTTTGTAATATGCTCTCTCGTTTGGAACGCAGAACACACTACAAATCGAATTGTCATTTAATTAATCGCGAATTCAGGTGTTTATTAAAATTTAAAATTATTTATACTTGCAGCCAAAGAGTAGGGAATAAAATGTAGATAAATTGCTTTTGTCAGGATTCACTAATAATAAATGGAATAACTTGTAAAAAGTAAAGAAGATGCCTTCTGCAATTGTTTTACGAAAAAAACTGGAGTTACGTCAATATAAAATTGTTATTTTAAAGTTAAATTTAAACGAAATTTGAGAACGTAGCAGAAAATCCATATTTTAAAGTCCTTCATTCGAGATACTTTTTTAAATCTCACGATTATTAACCAATTCAAATTTCTTATAAAGCATACGAACCATAACGGACACAAATAAGGAAACATATAAAAGAACGTTCGCGTATGGGACTTTTAGAAATCGTTCGGAAAACGTCAGTCGCTGAACGAAAGATCTTACATCACACATTTCGAGACAATTTCCTAGTTTCACTGTTACGTCGTGAGATGTAATCGCAAAGTCCTTTTCCCACGAGCCACTTTTCAATATTATTCAGAAATTTCTGTCAAGCACAAACTCAGTGCAACCGAGTGCACCTTGAGCTGCACAAGTGTCTCGTGTGAAAAGGCCTATAGAATGAAAATTCTCGAGCTGAATGCAAGACATTCGGGGCCCTGATTATTATCTTCGTTTCTGATCGACGAAACTGTGATATAAGTTCTTTAACGGAACACTGTGTCTCGAGAAATAAGTGCAATTATATCGAAGCTTCGCATTTTCCGTTGCTTAGGCCTTGTTGCTGTATTGTTGTTCTTGTTGTCGTTGTTGTGGTCGTCGTAAGTGCACCATTTTTTGACTTAGCTTGTTGCCACGTTCTCCTCACTCTCTTCTGGCTCGTGAAGCAACGAAACTCCGCGATTTCTGTCCTGGTAGAATATTGCTAGGAGGTATCGACACTGGATTTAACCGAGTCAACACCGAAACCTTTTTCGTGTCTGCGCTTTTTATCGACCTTGATCGCTTAATTTCGATTGGTTGTTTATGCTCGTGTCGTGCATGCCGATGATCGTACATACTCTGTACACGCTTTGCATGCTGATATGTATCCTTAGGCGTTCGTTGTTGCTTCTCATCGCAGTTGACCCTTACCCGTTTCTTCGATACGCACACATTCTCTGGCAATGCTCACATTCGATCATACGATACCCTCGTTACACTGTGAAAATCGGCGCTGACGTCGCAAGGAAATTTGTCGCGCGAATGGTAGCTGATGGCCGCAGGGATCTTTGACTTTTGGGGACCATTGTAAAACTGATTTGAGAAAAAAGTTTCTGTATGCTTCTAGCACACTTGCAAACCTTGTGATTCTGTACTCGTTTTACTACGAGTTTAACTTTTAAAGGAGTTTCGATATTATGTGATATTTCTTATAGTATTTTCTGGAACTTTATGATCCCAGTTGTGTAACCTTTAATAATAATAGGAAGAATTTTGATGTTTCTGAGTATAAATTTATTTAATAATTCGAATAAGTACTCTAAATTCCAAAGGACTTAATTTTGCAAATGTCGAAGCATCATCGATGAATGAGCCCTTTAATTAACTCAAAACTGAACTCGTAAAGTATTACTCCAAAACTTGAACTTGGAAAGGAACAGCAGAAGCTCTAAATAATTCCATGCAATACGCACCCTCCAAAAATAACAAGAGCCAGCCATAAATTACAAAAAAGCAACCCTTCTCAAAGTCAGCGGTTTCAAGTAAATACCGATCAGTTGAAGCTCCCTGCGCCGCTGAACTAAAAAGCACCGTATACGATCTATAAATAGCAGGCGATGAAAATTATTCTCCCGATGATACAATCCTTGCGCGCGAATGGCAAAGCGTTGTTCGCAACGGAGACGAACGTTAATAAATCCTCGGCGCGGGCCGTGAATTTTTTAACAGTGTAGCGCGTCACGATCTTCTCGCGTCATTTATTCAGTACATTCGGTCTCATCGATATTTAAATTTCCACAGGACACACACGAGCACACGTTCGTTTATCCACTCTAAAGGGCCTTCACACACGTGACACTTTTCTGTCCAACAATCTGACAGCTGGCATTTCAAATATTTCATATAATATCTATTTCCACCGGAATTTCATTTACAAACAGCCACCACGTTACTGCCAAACAGAGCCGCGAAAACGTCACGCGTGAAAAGGCCTTAACTCTTCGGTCTCACTTTTGTACACCTCTCTGTCATCTATACCTCTGTCTCTCTTATCGACGTTCACGTTACTGTTCGAAAACGGTCACGAAACAATCGTGAGAAACAATCGAAACAAATCTGTTGCGAATCGAAAGATCGTTCCGCCACACGTCCGACGAACCGAAGAGAGAACCCAGCGTTCCTCGCGCGAGCAAACTCCGATTCACCCGCGTGACCGCGTACGAGTCCCCCGTTTGCCATTTTAATATCTGCCCGTACAGCCGCTGTAGATAGACACCTTTATGTCACCCGATACCTTTTACCATAGCCACTCCACTCCAGGTAGACGATTACTAGAGACGTATCAGATACGTAACAACAATAATTACAGATACTGCTAATACCGATAGCTAGTGAGTACTTGTGCAAGCCAGCCGCCCAAAGTTCATTCAAGAATTTTTTACCTCACTTATATTTAGAAGTTATACATATATATATATATATTTACGCTTCGCCGTTTTTCTTTTCTTCTCCCTTTTTTCACCCTTTAACAAAACCGCCCACTGTGACATTCTGCAACGATGGGGCGTTTCTCGCGAGAATGCTGTTCTTCGTTAGGAAGGGACAATATTAATTATCGAGACTTAGGTTTTTTGCGAGGGAAAAGAAGCGAAAGAGAAGAAGTTTCGCTATAGCTTCATTTAAAATTGTCAAAAATACGGCTCGTTGACCGGCAGTGGTGGATTTAAGGGGCTGTTCCGGTCTAAAGTCCATAAAAATAGGTGATATTTAGGAATTAATTAAAGGAAAACTACTATATATAATTTGATGGGACTTTTTGCATTGTATTAAGGATGCCTTAAACTATAGGAATATATTTTTTGTTTTATAATTAAACATTGCAGACGGGGTTGGGGAGTCGTTAAAGTCGAGGCGTGAAAAAATGTAAATAACGACACTTGAAGTTTGAAATCTCTTTTTCCCTATATTTTTCGTCCTTTCAACGCCTTTAAAACTTACAATTTTCATTTTTTTTCAATTTTACTGGGCTAACCACGAGCCAGAAGTATATTCTTTAATTTTGAGAACACTGTTTCGAGAACAACTTCGGGAACTTTACGAATTTCAAAAAATCTTTTTAAACAAGCATTTCTAAAAGTTTGAACATTCTAAAAATGATATACAAAAAAAATTTATAGTTCGGAATCTACACTTAAGGAAACAGGCCCAGATGGCAAATATCCTGGGACACCCTGTATACATAAGAGAATTACAAATAAATTTTCACACGTGTGGTATAAAAATTATAGGAAATAAAAAAAAACACCTAGCGTTTGGATAAAATTATAATTTTTTTTGTAATTATAATTGCTCATCGGCCACCCGTTAAATCCGCCACTGTTGATCAGAGATTTTTCTTTATTATAGAAGTTGATGAAATGTACATATATATGACTTTGTTAACGAAATCTCGGTGGCAGCGTTTCTCGCGCTACTTTTACCATTATGATTGTACCGTTTCTTACAGTTACACGCAGCTTATGCAACATTCGCTTGGTAACGACACATAAGTATATTACACGCGTTCGCCTAGTTGTTACTAGCCAAGACACGTGCACTTTGCGTAAGTGGACGGACACGCCGATCTTGCAGAATGTGACTGTACAAGCTTCGAGTGACAGTTGTCCTTGCTGTTCACCCGACATACCTGCTTAATCGCTGACAGCGAAGGGTCTCCGTTCTATCGAAATTGAATCGTAGTTTTTTTTGGTGCCAATTGTCAGTTCGATTCGGTCCATTCCCATTGGAGATTATTTCTCTCCGTATTGATTGCCTATTTTTAATAGCATTTAACGAGTTTAAAAGTGAAAGTTTAAAAATTAAAGTTTCTTCGTCTTTTTGTTTCCATCACTGACGATTCTTTACAAGACGCGAGTGGCTGGTAAAATTTTTGTTATAAGACGAAAATATCTTGGAAGGTGCCTGCCAAGGAAGTTTAAAATCCTAATAAAACAGTAGAGCAAACAAACACGTAGCGTTGGGTCGATAGGTAGTTGAACATGACTCCAATTTCAATTGGCTTGCAAGAGATGGCGGTTTCCAGCTAGAATGCCATTCCAATACTTCTAAGTCATTGCTTGATAACTCCCACAAGGGAAGTTGCCACGTTTCAAGTTATGAATTTTGCTAAAATCTTGAATGTAGCTGGCAAAAATCGGATGAAATAATTAAAAAATTTGTAGAAATATATTGCAGATTGCAACTGACACTGTGACTTGATTAAGGTTTTGTGTTTACATATGAGTGCATAAATATAGCAAGGGTTTGGAAAGGAGAGGCTGTGTACTCGATTTTTTTTAAAAGTCTTGGCTATTACGGTCTATCTTGTACCACAATATTACGCGTTCGTGGTCACACCTTCTTGTAATCACAAATTGGTCACATGGGGTTCACTGCACCCAGTGTCAGTTTTGAGTTACCATTTTCGTATTTTTGAATCTTTCAACTTTCGAGTGATAATTGTACATTTGTAATACTCATACACTCATGCTCTAATTCGTCTTTTCCTAGAAAAGTAAATTTTGATATGTTGAAATGCACCAAAGTTTTAAATTTTATTATTAAAGTGTAACAATTTACAGAAATATATATATATGTATCACCCCGTGGGACCACGAAGGGTTAAAGGGTTATTCCGATTAGCGAGCCGATAAATTCAGCGGTTTTCAGGAATTTATTGCGTCGAAAATAATTATAGTAATTGAATAAAACATTTTTCTATTTATTGAATTACATTTCTACAGTAAATAAGAAATATAAATGTAATACAATTATTGCTTTTCCAATGCTTTTCAAAGTGGTCTTGACGACATGTTTAAAAATTCATGTCTCGCTCGTGAAGTCGATTTCAGCTGTTAGACTTATCTAAACCCATCAATCCAAACAGATCCTCGATCAGTATGCCTTTGCTATTTTCGATTTGAAAAGTAGGTTAGACTAAATGAAAATGCTTGATTGTAGTCCCTGCGAGAGCTACAGGTGTGCAGAATAAACAGTAAAATTTATAAAGCAATCGATTCGATAAATTTTGAGATTTTATCCTCACAACGTGGACAAATGACGTTTCGAGAAAAACACGTTCAAAGTTTTCATCTATAGAGAAGCTAGAATAATCGGAATTTTTCCATGAAAATTTAACAGTAAATTTTTGAGAATATGTACTTTCAACAAATCTTTAAAAAAAATCGATTTTTTAACCCGTCTAACCGGAATAACCCCTTAAGTACTATCTATATGCGAAAGAATGAAATCGAAATGTGATCCAAAACCTCATGCACTATCCTTACCACATAACTATACGCTACACCCTCCTCCTCAGCAACCCTTCCATAAACAAGAGCATTTCGAAACCCACGAACGAATAATCCCCAAGCCAAAATTCATAAAATATTTACCACCCACTTGAAAAAGCACCGCGTTCCTCTAAAGTCAACAACGAGCATTTCCAAACCCTCGTTATTTTTCACTCCTAAAAACAGCAGTGAAAAAAAAACCGCCACGGTAGAATATCGAAAAGCAAATTTAACACTGTACGTTCACGCTAGATATACAAGTGCAGGGGTTTGGGACGGGATCGAACTGAGACGATTGCGCCGCCGCTCTTCCCCTATGAATGATTTTACCGATAAGAGATTGGAGACGCTTCGCGAGGTGAAGTGGCACCGGTATCCCCGTTCCCTCACCCTTACCATTGATATGAATCGCGGTGATACTTTAGGCCGGCGGATTGTCTCGGTTGCAGCATCCTAGGGATGTACCTGTTCGGGGGTAAGTTTTGCATGTGGGCGGACCGGAGTCGGCCCTGCACCTGTGCCGAGGTGGTCTCGCGGCACCCAATGTGTCGCTGTGATCGCAAACATTTCAACGACATCGTCTGGGCCCTTGTCACGGTCTTTCAGGTACCACTGTTCCCCCCTCTTACGCCAGAAAACACTGTATACGCGCTAAGTATCCACGAGCACAAGGTATCTTACCACCCTCCGCATCCGTTTATTTATGCTACGCTATGTTTATGTCTATATCTATATCTATCTCTGTCTATATTTATTCTCTGTATCTGTCTATGCCTACAGTCTGTACACCTGTACCTCCGCCCATATCTATATCTGTACCTATATCTGTGCTCTATATCTCTGTGCCTCTTGTACTCTACATATCTTACACCCGCGTACGTGTTACATAGTGCTGCGTTAATAGTTCCGTCGCTTTCTCCGCCCTTCGTGACCCCTAGCTCGCTCCCTCGATAAAACCGCGACGCGGATGGTCACCGATGGGCGTATAGTGAAGTCGTGGGTTCTTAGGTTCAAGCAAGGGTCGTGGGCGGAGGCTATTGATGGACAAACGATTATATACGGTGCCACGTTTTAGGGATTCTTGTATCTTTCAGCGAGATTAATGAATTTGAATGAATGTGGGGGTGTTGTAGACCCAAGTGGTTTCACGACTTTATTATGTATCCATCGTTGACTACAATCGTATTTCTCTTCTTCGTTTCCTCTGTTCACTTCTTCTCTGTCCACTTTCGAGTCATTTATGGATTTATGGCTCGATGGAGCGTCATTTCAGATTACCAAAGCGGTGACGAGTTTCTCTCTCTCTCTTTCTATGTTTCTAGCTCTTTCTTTCTCTATCTTTCTCTGTTTCTCTCTCTCTCTCTCTGTTTTCTTGTTCTTTTGCTGTTTTCTTTTTCTGAACGTTTTCTTACACCGGTTTTCGTTGCTCGCAGAAAATGAACGCGCGTGGGTAATGATTTGTTTATCGTGCGATTAACACGGTCCGTGGTTGTCGGCCGGCGGAGGTAATCGATTACACGGGATTCCACACGCGTGTTGCTACTTTGCTCCTGTTATTTTTTTTTTTTTTTTTTACAATAACCGCATCTCGTTGTTACGCTTGTTGCTATGTATGGGAATATTTTGCGACGGGGAAATGAGAATAAAGAGCCGTCACACGCCGAGTAACCACTTTAAGCATTTACCACGCACTGCCGCACAGAGAGAAATTCGTGGTGAAATTGGTGCAAGTATCTCTGTAACAGAAATAAAGATAAAAATAGGAAAATATATACGAGGCGATAGTGATCGGTGCTTCCTTTTCTTCGAGTCTTTTTTTTTCTCGTTGCACTCTCGATCGGTCCAATTAACAGATAAACCGTCGAGATTAGTTCCACAATGGATACAAAGACAAATTCTCGGTTGGTAATAATCATTCGGTAATTAAAAGGGAACTGTAATAATAGTGCAATTAAGAATTACGATGAAACGTAAAGTACGATGTAAAGATCGATTTAAATAATTAAGAGAATCGGATTATGTAAAGGATTTATCGTTTAATGTCTATTTTATGTTAGAAATTCTGCCTATCATTCGTCTCGTAAATCATAGTGGAAGTTGTTCGCGTCACGTACACTAGAGATTTTCCTCTTCTCCTCTTTACGTAGATCTTGACGCAAGAAGACTGGAATGTTGTGCTGTTTAACGGCATGCAGAAAACTTCCCACTGGGCGGCACTTTACTTCGTCGCGCTGATGACTTTTGGAAATTATGTTCTCTTCAATCTATTGGTCGCGATTCTGGTCGAAGGATTCTCCTCGGAGGTATGACAGCACACGGCCATTAGACTTTGAAAATTCATTTACTAACTCGATGCATTTAACGGTGCATTAATCAAATTTTATTTATATTCTCCATTAATTGCATTATTTTTCACCATGAAGGTGTCGAAGTATCACTTATCATGAAAGGGAAACTGGAGGTGTTGCTTAAAATAAGTTCAAGTTATTTAATTGTGTATCAATTCCTTTTAACATAATATATATTTTTACAAATATTTTTGAAATAGAAAAAATGCGGATTTTGAGATGAGGATGTTGCAGTGAGAGGGGTGCAAGTTTTGTGTTATGCAGGGACTTTGTTTCTTAGTTAAATTAATTCAACTTTAACTGTGTTTTATACAACTTTTAATTCTCTATCAGAATAAGTATGCATATTGGGCCACCTGCTGCAGTTTTGAGTTGATGTTAAAACGTAATAGAGCTAGAGTGGATTGCACAAATTGTACCATTTTTGTCCGCTACTATATATAATAGAAAAAAATATTGATAAATGAAAGACCATATACTCATATAGTATCACTTATTGTTAGCTAATTTTGTTGCCTAAAAAAAACTACTTTAAAATATATTACCAACGTAAATACAGTTTCCATTTGTATCAGCAATTAATTACTGTATTTAATTACATCAAGTATAAGTTCAGCTTGTGATACTAGAATAAGTATCAAGGAACGTTGATGTATTTATGCAGAGGAACGAAAGAAGAGAACGCGAACAAAGAGAAATGGCTAGGCTTGCTGCAAAGGAAGCAGGAATGGGGAGCGACGAAGGATCCTCCAGGATATCGAGATCACATTCGATCACTGATAGCGATACATACACTCAGGTAAGTACATAAAATTTACAGAAAGTATATAACCTTCACATTTACACCTTTCTCTTACTACCAACAATTTCTTAAATATTTCAGTAATTTTCTTTTCAAGTTTTTCCAAGCCCACTCGTGTGGGCCATTTTCACTCGTCGATGTGAAAATTATGAGACAAAAGGGTTAAGGAAATCATCTTTTTCAAACTCACTGTGTATATGTTGAATGTCTATATAAGTTTCATCAAAATCGATGGCTTCGTGACTGACCCTCGTTAGTCCTGTAATTAACCCTTCATTTTCGATGTTTGACATCGCTGTAGAGCATACATTCCCCGTGCTCCTTAGCAATTTCTTCAGGAAACGATCCATTTGCCAAGCTGAAAGGGAGAACTGTGTACACACTCGTCTTTCCCTGAAGGTTGACTGTTGACAGTTTGCGTAGTGGCCATTGTTCATATTTACAAGTCTTCCCGGTGCTTTTCAGACAACATTAGATTGTGTGTTCAGCTCGGTGGCTGAGCTAGTCCTAGATAATTAATGAGCAATTATGGTGAAATTTTGCTCGACATTAGCGTGTAATGTTTTTAACCAGTTCCACAAATTTCTTGGCACGGGGATTGCATTCGAACAAATAATCGTTTGACCAAAGTTTCTTACTCCATATTTGCCTCTGACTTAAATTAATGACGTGTCTTTTATATATCTGAATGTTTTCGCTGGTGCAGCAGCTTTACTCCTTTTTTGGACTCGTACAGGGTTACACGCAGAATATTTCAAGTATTCCATTAAAAATTATTTTAATAAAATATTCGGCCCTCGGTTCTCAAATCAAAATCTGATACTCAGCAGAAGGCTTTTATCATTTTATTGAAAACCAAAATGAATACATATAGGTTTCGTGCATCGCAAAATACAACATTCCCACAGTAAATTTTTTTTAAGTCCATTTAGTTAGTCGAATTTTATTTTTAGGATTAAGTAATTCCTTTGGTTATTTCATATATCTTTTCTGAAACGAAAATACCCCGCTTTGCGTGAAATGGAAATAAAGTGAAATTATTGCTGACACGTAGGATCGTAAAAACTCGTGGCAGAGTGCAGAAGAGTTGCGCAAGTATAAAGACAACAACAGCAGGGAAAAGCAGAACACCGTTTGGAGGCACCAGATCGATGAGCCGAAGTGTAATATTCAAAAGGAAAATAAAATGATGGGCGGCGTGGGGCAGCCGCCGATAATTACCCACACAGCAGCCACGCCTCAGGATTCGCCTAACACCACCCTCGACGTTGGCTACAGAGATTTAAACTGTCGGGCTGTTTACCCAACCGCGGCATTGTCGATCGAATCTATCGATCGTTCAGGGGTACGTGTCTTCATCTCATATATTATATAATACAAACATTACTTAAAGGAAAATAAATGTATCAAACTAATTACGTTAAGACAACTAGGATTTTATTGAAACTTCAGGAAATGTAGAGCACATTGAAGTATGCAAAGGACAATTTTTTTCTCGGCGAAAATTCACTTTAAAGGGGTAAGATTAGCCCTTAAAGTTATCGCGTCTTTTTAATCCGAAATTTTAAATATAAGAATTCACACTATCAAAAGAAAAATAAAATTATTTTAAAAGAACGAGAACACGCGATGACTTTAAGGGGTGATTGCATCCCTTCAGAGTGAATTTCCGTAGAAAAATAATTCCTCCTTGCATGCTCCAATATGCCTTAGCTTCACGCGAATTTTCATTAAAATCAGAATTTCGGGTTGGAAACGTTTCCTTACCAGTTACGACACAAGGGTTTAAAAATCCAAAGTTGATGGAGAGATAGGCATTTTTAATATAAAGGCCTCCAATTAAATATACCAAAATTTTTAGTAATATGTACACCTAAAATTTGTCTTTGAATTCCTTTAAACATTCCGGAAGGATTTTTTTTCGCCAATCCAAAATTATGTAAATACTTATATGCGTTCGAATTGAACTTTTTAAAAATTTTAGATAGTAAGGGGTTTCAGAGTTTCTTAATTTTAAAGCATTTGCATGAAAATATTGTTCTTTTATAGAGCCAGTGCAGCATCCCTTCGGGACTGTTAAAGTTACCAGACGTCTCGAACAAAATACCAACGAAAAATCTCATAGCTGGAGAATTTCAACGACGGATAAGCCTTGTCACTACTGCAGTTAATCCTGCGACGAGGGAGTCATCCAGTTCAAGGTGTCACTTTATTTCATATCGCAAAAAGAAATTAACGAAAAGGAAAAAGGGAAATATATTTTAACAATATTATGTAAATCCATGGAAAATTTCTGTCGCTTTCCTTCCTCGCCATTTGCCGTGTTACAACAAGAATTAATGTCAATCTATAGTACAATGTTCACTGTAATTTAAATGAAAGCTAGTTAAAGAATTCTCAAAAAGAATATAACGAGAGACATAACGGATTGTGCATTCGACGGCATTGAAAGTAACGGGTAATACAAATGTTGAAATTAATTCCCCATCTTGTTACAGTCCGCCAAGAATACAAAGGGGTTACTCGTGGAAATTATCACGACCATCCTTAAGGAAGAAACGTTGGTCACAAACGGAAGACGAACCTCCTGGAAGGGCCATAGTTTTGAACAACGGTCGAAGTACCCTCGGCTTCAACACAACGTAAGGCACAAATAAATGGGGATCAATGTACAAGGAATTTAGTGAAATTCGTGTTACTAAATGAATAAAATTGAGGACTCTGCAGCAAGAGGGGTGCAGCTCCAAAAAACTGTTTATAAAATTATTGCTTTTACTTAACATTAAAAAGAGAACACTAATTGAATAATACCTATATATTTTCACACAATAAGTAGTCGTTATTGAGTTGATAAGTTTTTATTTCTAATTTTGGCGAATTTTTAAAATATGGAGCTGCCCAAAATAGTAATGGATGCAGGTTCAAAATTTGCAATAATTTTTTTTACGTATATTACATGTGATAACTCCAAAAATGACAAAAATGGAGTTGCACCCTTTTTGCTGCAAGGTCCTCTATTACAGAGTTTCCATTTTTCTATTATTTTCTTATTTCAATTATCTTTGAGGAAAGTTCTCACAACGCAAAGCCTATACATATTAAGAGGTAATAGGTATTATTTTATTACTGAAGGAACAACGATAGTAGGGTCTGCCATTAAAAAATGGATATCCGATGGTTCTCTTATAATCTTATTATTGCATAACTTGTCAAATTAATTTTCAGCTTCAATGGCGGCTATTTACACGGTTCGATAAAGAACGACACGCAAAGCGACACGCCGAACAATCGCACGACCGTCCTAACAAGCAATAATCGTAGCCTCAGTCCCAATAATTCCATTGAAAGTCGTAGCTCTTCTATAAGACGCTATACAGCAACGCCCAATCAGGTGAGTACAGAGGTTTAACAAGAAATAATGAAGTAGAAAATATAGAGAAGGGGAGGCGGAGGAAAGTGACGTAAGAAAAAATAGGAAAAGTAGAGAAAAATCCTGAGAGAAGAAATATTCTCCATTGCATTCAAAAACAGTGACAGGAAATGGCTTATCCAACAATCATTTTCTACGCAGAACACTAAATTTTACATTATATAGATTAGATCATGTTGGGACAATTTTAACTCTCAAGAAAGTCGAGGAATTATTGTGGAGGGTAATTGAATTTGAAATATGTATTTAACATGAATTGAATATTAGAATTATGCTTTAGTGATTTATTAAAAATATTTTAATTAATTGAATCATTGGAGGGCAATTGAATTTGAAAAATGTATTTAATATGAATTGAATATTAGAATCATGAAAGAATGGAGATTATGTATAGATATATCAAAACCCATGCGTATGAAACATAACTGAATCTAATTTCCCTGATTAACATGCTTTAAAGATGCGTTGGATCGACGATCTCTCGCGAAGGAACTCTTTGCGGGGGTACGAGAACGTCCAGTCGTCGACAGGGAAAGGCTTGCCTGCCGACGAGGTGTCAATGCAATGTTCAGCTGCGCGTACAATCAATAATCTGTCAGTGGAGACTGGCCCACTGCCCAGAATTAAACGACTTCCCGATCAAGAGGACGACAATCCGCGCACTGACGAGCAGGCGCCGTCTTTAAACGGCCACGGGAGCGCGAGCAGCATCGAGAGGATTAAAAAGATCTTCATGTTTTTTGAACCCAAAGGTTGCCTTAAAGAACGTGACGACTACTCGCTCTACATTTTCCCATCAAATAATAGGTACGCATTATAACGTCCCTTTGTTACATTATACCCACGCGATCGTCACAAAGCTCCTTTGGAATTTCACGTAACAATCACAGAAAATTGAGTTCATGAATCTTGTAAAAAATTCTTTATACCATGCAAGCCAGAGACACAGAAATATTCAAAGAACCACTTTAATTTGCCCAGTATTTGTCGGTTGGAGAACTTAATGCATATTTCCATTTTATATTTGTAGTTAGTAAAGGTAAATGATATTTCGCAAGTAACTCCTGCGATGCACCGTTTGCATTTCAGGTTTCGTGTTCTATGTCGATCTTTGGTTGACAAGAGATGGTTCGATAACGTGGTACTCTTTTTCATTGGCCTGAATTGTATCACCTTGGCAATGGAGCGGCCAAACATACCACCGGACAGCGGGGAGAGGGTTTTTTTAGCCAGCGCGAACTACATTTTTACTGGAGTGTTCGCGTTTGAAATGTTCATCAAGGTGACAAACTCGACCAGCCAGCGGCATTTCCCGCTTCGACGTCAGGGGAGTTATTCATAACGAGGGTTGTAATTTATCACAGGTCGTTGCATCTGGCATGCTGTACGGCTCGGACGCTTACTTCACCTCCGGTTGGAATATCATGGACGGAGTTCTTGTGATCATTTCCATAATTGATTTATCAATGTCTCTGCTCTCCTCGAGTAGTCCAAGAATATTCGGAATATTGAGGGTACGCTTGACATTTTCTAGTTTAACTTTTCAATATATAAAAATTAAGTACTTTAACTACATCCCCCTCATCAAAACCTAAGAATTTCCACCCCCTCGTCTTTATAATCCCAATTCCAATTCATAAATTAGCAAAATCGGTATCTGACTTATTGCTAGAAACAGCTGCCGGTAATCCATACTTAAGACGATTCAATTATTTATCAATAATATTCTTAATCGGTTACAAAGACAACCCTATTAATTATTTATATCACTTTGTTTGCAGGTTTTTAGGCTTTTAAGGTCGCTGAGGCCGTTAAGGGTGATCAATCGAGCCCCTGGTTTGAAGCTGGTTGTACAGACATTGTTATCCTCTTTACGACCTATCGGCAACATCGTTTTGATATGCTGTACTTTTTTCGTAATCTTCGGTATCTTGGGCGTGCAGCTGTTCAAGGGTGCCTTTTTTTATTGCGACGGGCCTGACGTGAAGAATGTCCGCAACAAGACGGACTGCCTGCTCGATAAACGGAACATCTGGCTGAATAGGAAATACAATTTCGACGATCTTGGGAAAGCTCTGATGTCGTTGTTCGTGTTATCGTCAAGGGATGGCTGGGTAAACATCATGTACACCGGGCTCGACGCTGTCGGCGTCGATCAACAGGTAAGGCTCTTGGTTGTAGTGCACTTCATTTTATTTCCATACGTTTTTAAAGACCGGGCGCTTTTGCAACGATAAAAATATTAATTAGGTAGATTAAAATTTCCATCATCGGGACTGTAATTTAAAATTTCCAGTGTGAAATTAGATTTATTTATTTCAATTACAATGTTGAATTAATATTACGAAAATAAAATAGGGAAATGAAGATTTCAAAAGGGCACTGAAAGTTGATATTTTTTTTAAATTTTAGGACCCTTATATTTAGGTTTGTCAGGGAATGGGGAAGATGGTATAAAGTGTTATAAGTTGTGGACATAGTTCTTTTTTAATATGTCATGGTTTTCTTGGGTGTTTACTTTAAAATATACGGTCTTACTTGATTGTATCCTGAATTCCATTTACACGACAGTTCGTTGCAGTATATCAATTTTAACATTTTGTTTTTAAGAGAAGATTTTTATATGTATGAAATGCCAAAGTGTTGTTTTCGTTCTATTACAGCCAGTTGAAAATTATTCTGAGTGGAGGCTGCTGTACTTCATAGCGTTCATCCTGCTGGTTGGCTTCTTCGTGCTGAACATGTTCGTGGGTGTTGTGGTGGAAAACTTCCACCGATGTCGTGAGGAACAGGAGAAAGAAGAACGCGTGCGAAGGGCTGCCAAACGGGCGTTGCAGATGGAGAAGAAACGTCGAAGTAAGATGAATAGTGTTTGAGCAAATCGATTGGTTCTTGCACTCCATCACAGGGATTTTGATGAAATTGACATATGACGTAGTTCACGTGAAGTTATGGGGGGTTTAAGTCATCATTTTGCTGGTTTTATATTTGTTTCGAAAATACGCAAAAATTGCAAACTTTGAATACCTGTATTTTTTAAGCAAACTCAAAACCAGCAAGATGATCACTCAAACCTCCCCTAATTTCACGTGAACTATTAAAACTGATGAAAATCCCTCTCATGAAAATCAAGAAACAATCGATTTCGAGGAATCAAGAATCGAAACGAAGGATTTTCACGGATATTTGATTTTCAGAGATGCACGAGCCACCTTATTACACGAATTACTCGAAATCCAGGCTGTTCGTCCATAACGTAGTGACGTCCAAGTATTTCGACCTAGCAATCGCTGCGGTGATCGGCCTGAACGTTGTCACGATGGCAATGGAGTTTTACATGATGCCCAAGGCCCTGACCTATGCCCTAAAGATATTCAATTACTTCTTCACTGCTGTCTTCATCCTCGAATCCTTCATGAAGCTTCTCGCTTTGGGTCTTCACCTTTATCTTAAGGACAAGTATGAGTCATTTAATTGCATCCCCTTCTTCCTGGGCGATGAAGATATCGGGTGTTCAATTCCACGTGAACGATAGTACCAAAAAGAACCGTTTTGTTTCAGATGGAATCAATTGGACGTAGGAATCGTGATACTGTCGGTGGTTGGTATCGTTCTTGAGGAGGTCGAATCGAAAATCATTCCAATTAATCCTACCATAATTCGCGTGATGAGAGTCCTGCGAATTGCTAGAGGTAAATTGAAAACGAAAGTAAATTATAGTGCAATTAATGACTTAAGTCAGGTGATAAGTATTCTGCCTATACGTAATTGAAACCAGTGAACACTCTAAACCTGTGAACGCGTTTCTTCACAGTTTTGAAGCTTCTGAAAATGGCGAAAGGAATACGAGCCCTTTTAGACACGGTAATGCAGGCGTTACCGCAAGTCGGAAACTTGGGTCTACTATTCTTCCTGCTTTTTTTCATATTCGCGGCTCTTGGCGTGGAATTGTTTGGCCGTTTAGGTATGTCCTAACTAATATAATATTCAAGAAACCAGAAATGCAGAGTGATAAGCCGGAGATTACCTGGAAGCTAAGCTATGCTATGTCTGGCTGTACCATAAAACGTAAAAAACATAGCACAGCTTGGTTTAGTTTTTGGTGGAAACGGTTCCATAAGGATGTATCGAAGCTAATTTTTTAAAACTTAGTATAGCTTAGCTGAGCTTAGCTGAGCTTAACTTCAAGGTGAATCCCCAGCTTTAAATAGCAAATTTGCGAATGTGTATTTACTATTAAGTTATCCCGGAGAGTTAACTCGCCATTCCTGGTTAACAGGCTCGAAGACGATTATACAGTTTCCTTATTACTAATTACTTGGTTATAGAATGCAACGATGACATGCCTTGTCAGGGCCTTGGCGAGCACGCCCATTTCAGCAACTTCGGTATGGCGTTCCTGACGCTCTTCCGTGTGGCCACCGGTGACAATTGGAACGGTATCATGAAGGATACATTGAGAGACGATTGCGACGAGGCAGCCGACTGCGTGAAGAATTGTTGCGTAAGCACCATCATCGCCCCGATCTTTTTCGTCATTTTCGTCCTAATGGCGCAATTTGTTCTCGTGAACGTCGTTGTTGCCGTGCTCATGAAACACCTCGAGGAAAGTCACAAACAGGTAAGGGTGTAATCATAATACGACGAACTAATCCAGCCATTTTTTGTTGGACACGCAGTTTTTAACGTGCGATACCTTTGCTAGATGGAAGATGAACTCGACATGGAGACACAATTGGAAAGAGAATTAGCTGCGGAACAGGAAGAGCTGCTGGAAGTGGAAGAAGAGGAGGACGATGACGACGATGATAACGTGAAGGGAGAAAGGGAAGACGACGGTGGCGTTGGAGATGACGACGATGTTAGAGAACGTGAATCCATTTTACTGACGAGCGAGAAAATACCCGTTAGCAGGCCTGGCCTCGCTAAAGTTCGTTCCCTGCCAGCGAATTTTATTTACAGTCCACCGCAAGAGAGGAACGCAGATGGTACGTTTCTGGTCATACTTTTAAATCTCTCATGCAAGTTACAACACCTATAGATCAACCTTTAAATATGTCGCAGATGGTTCGTTTACCGTGTCGCTGCCACGTCGCAGTTCGTATCATCGTTCCAATTCAAGACCGTCCAAGTTCAAGTCGAAGCGTCGTCAAACGTTTCATTCGGGGCACCATCCCCAGAGGAGATCCTTACTGCCGATGCATTTCGAAGTCGCCGAAGTTTTCGAGAAGCCTGTGAACACTCTAAGCGTGCCCCGAATCATTTCGCAACGCAGCTACGCCGCAGCGAGCCGTGATCTCGGTCACGTGCAACGCCAACGGTTACAAGTAATGCTTTTAATCACTGTTATTAAAGTGCACGTTGGTGTCAACGTATCATGTCTCGCAGAGATATAGTGTATACATAATTCTTGAGGACACGAAGCATCAAATATATTCTTTGTCATCTATCGTATCGATGGCATAAAAATAGTAAGGGGCATTTTTTAAAAGTTTTCGCGACTCAAAGTGTACGTGTTTCGAGGTTCTAGGGTGTATTTATAAGAATATGATCAAAGATGCGTAGAAGTTGTTAAAAAAGTGATGGTCACTGCTTTCAGGAGTGAATCTGCACCTCTGGATTGGTGGAGATTTGTAAAACAACCTTGCTGCAAAATTGTTTACAACATTGAAAATTAATGTTAATTTTTCCCATTACATCTACATAGGCTGTCGCTGAAGGGAGAGAAAGTCTAAAAGTAACCATATGTCGCAAAATTTTGAAATGGATGAAGTGATCCATGTACACCACGCACTCGTTATAAGCCCGTTTCTACCATGCGTTGTACGCCCGGCGACTATCCCCACCCATTCTTGGATTCCTTCGGACGAGAGTGAGAGAACCTGAGAACGAGCGAGAGGCTCTATTGTTTCCTCTCGTTCGTTCTTTGGTTTTCTCACTCGCGCCATTAGCCGGGCAGAATAGTGTCCACAAAGCGCCGTACGCCCGCCGTCAGCCCCTTTCATCGGGCTTATAACGAGTGCGTAGTGCATCTACCTACTCGATGAAACCATTTTCCACGTTTTTGAGAAAAAACGTTTCGTTTGCGAAGTATGGTTTCTTTTAGCCGTTTCTCCTTTCAATTTTATTAACAATTTCGCAGCAAATTCTTTTTGCAAATCCCCACCGATCCAGAGGTGTAGATTCACCCTTGAAAGCAGTGACTATCACTTTTTGAACACCCTATACACACCTGAGTGAGTTCATGGTCATATAACTCCCAAATCTCTACAAGCCGCAATAAAGATTCTTTGCATAAAATCTGCCTCTTGCCAGTGATCGCATCTAACACATTCATATTTGTCAAGAACATCTTAACCCGTAGAAAATGCCATCACAGACGAACTGCCCCTGTCCAGCCATTTATCACCCATTTCTATCCTCCTCAGGCAATCAGCGACGGTCAGGAGAACAAGTCCCTGTTGTGCGTGATCAAGCCGCCAGCGAATTCCTCCCCGGTGACGCCGACCGGTTCGGTCACCGGACTGGCCTGTCCCAAGCTGAGCAGTGAGCGCTATCTTCTGCCAACGGCCAATATCTACCCGTCCAAGGCGACGTTGAGTCACAGGCCGTCGAGCGACACGCAGTCCCAGTCCGACACGAACGCCACCGCCGGTAGCAGCACCTCGAGGACGCCCAGCGGGACGAACAGTCATCACACCGAAAGTGGGACGTCCAAGTGCAGCGGAAGATCGGATGACGCGAGGTCGAAGAGCGAGAAACGAGTGTCCGCGCCGCCGACGGACGATATCGACGTGCAGTCCATCATTAACGAAAGGAGACCGTCCAAGCTGAAGAGTGTCAGCTCGTCAATGGTGGCGAGCGGCGTCGCTGACCAGTACGGTTCAGCGACACGAGCCGGCAGCTACGGGCGTATCTACGTCGCCGAGGAGAGGCCCGACGAGACGCTACCCACGTCGACCAGCAACATGAGCGACAGCATGGTTAGCAGCGCTAGCGCCAGCGCCAGCGGTAGCGGCAGCGGCAGCGCCACTGGCGGCAGAAACGGTACCGCTATCGTGCACATGCCCGACGGGGTCTGCGCCACCATCGCCACGGACGTGAGGATATACGTGGACGATACCGACTCGACGAGCAGCAACGGCCACCGCAAACGAACGCAACGCGACGACACGCTGGACGCACCGACAACGATACCCACGGGCACCGCTGCACAAGATGCCACCGACGAGACGGAAGAGGCCGAGCAGAGGTCCGAGCGATTCGAGAGGCCGTCCTCCAGCGGACCTCTGGACCCCTCTTAATCCCGAACGATCCAGTGAAGAATCGTTTCGCACGCTGGAACGGTTCGCTAGAAGAGAACGAATGAAGTATAAATTTTTATGCGCCGACGTTGGCCGACCATGGTATCCACGGCGAAGTGCCATGGACGGGTGCCGCGAGGGTTCAATGCTGGGCTCTAAGAAAGACTGTAGTGCATGACAATATAGTCGTTATATTCTAGTCACTTTGCCGCCGTGAACTTGCCAAGAAAAAGAAAAAAGAGAAAACGATAAAAAAAGGAAGATATCGCCGAGGCATTTACGAGAGATGGGGAAGTTTATGGGGACGGAGGGGGTGATATGATATAGAACATACGAAAGCTATGATCCAATCGGCGGGCAGCTCGATGCTGCGCGCGCATCAAGGAGGGGAAATGGTAGGGAGGTAACGAATGTATATAGAGAAGCGCGCGCGCGATAAACGCAAGTATAACGTACTTAAGGAAGAAAAACCTATGACAATCTATTATTGCCAGCGGAACTGCTCTTACGTTCCGTTACGAAACATCGTGGAAGTCGATCCGTAGGAATTGGTAGCGATGGGAGGACGACGTAGTTGAAGCGTCGGTAATTAGAGGATTTCGTAGCTCTTAGGTAGATTACGTCGAGTCTACGCGACAATTGCAATTAATCGGACCACACTTTCTCGCCTTTCCTTTTTCTCCAGCTCGTGAAATTAAACGCGTGTCGTTCGCAGGAGGGTTTCGAGAGCCGCGGTGGATCGTGGTAGCTCTCGACGGAGGAACGAAAGGTGCCAAACGATGAATAACGGTCATTTACCGAAGTGCCAGAAAAATCCTAGATAAAAAAAACTTTCGGAGTATAAAAAAAAAATAACGTAGCGTAGGCCTCCGCGATGTGAAGAGGTTTAGCTGTAAAAAGAAGAAGAAAAAAATAAAGGACGACGAGGAAGACGAAGAATCGTTAAACACTAGATCGTAAGACCTTCGTATTAAATATTTTCAGAACCAACGTACAGCCGACGGGAGGGGTGGCCGAGAGAAATATTAATCGCGATTGGGCTGGGATGATACAAAACCAGTTCATAGGCTTAGTCAGGTTATTAAACGGTGTTTATGTCTTTTCGCGCTAACTCTACGATAATGTCTAGTCGAGCTCGTGGGTAAACGTGATTAGGGCCTTAAGACTTTAATCCGAGACGTTGTGATAATCTTTAATACAAATTGAAACTCGTACAATCTATTCCCCATGTCAATTGGTTCGATCGACGTGTTCACGTGGAAAGCTATGTCGATGCCAGCTGCCGCGTACTTCCGGATAATCCTGCGGCGACCAACGATCGTGGTATTCACCTCGTTTCCTTCTATTCGTTTTGTTCACGCGTTTCGTAGGACGCTCTTCTCGTTAACATCTGTGATATACTTTAATCGTAGTGTATTTCCTATAACGACAAAACAGAACATCAACGGGGACAGCGACGAGAGCAAGCAGCAAAAAGCGGAGAAGCATACAATTTAGTCGACGTAGCTGACTTTTTAATAAAAAAAACGAGGACAATGCGTAAGGCTCTGGGTAATGTAAAGGAAAAAGAGTAAAAAAAAGGAGAAGAAAAAAATACACACAAAAATGTATATACATTGTGTTATAAAATAAATATGTGTACATCGTCGATGGAAATGGTACCTATAGCAAGCTCGGCGAGAGAAGCTCCCGCTTAACACTTTGACTGGCGACAGGGATTTCCATCTGCTACATCTTTCCACGTTCATATTTTCTGGGAAGCACCGAAAGTAACGTCCCGGCGTCCCCGCATGTCGGTTCGGGTCGGGTGAAACAAAGTTTGCGCAACAAGACCGCCTTGAAACGGTATCTTGTTAAACCCTACGTCACTGAAAGTGTCAAAGTGTGTTTCTCGTCACAAAGAGGTGTGTAATTGATTTACTTTTACGTAGGCCTGTTGCGGAATGCTGATACACGAGAATTCTATGGAATTCAGCACTCTATAGCGATCTATTCCCTCGACAGCCAATTCGCTGTCCTCGCTGCTCCAGCGTGTCACCCTGAACCCTTTCTATCGACGATGCGTACGCATATAATAGAAGAACTCTACTGTACATACATACACTTACGAATATTCTACATACTCTACACTCGGTGTGGTTTATTTTGATACTACCGCGTGCGGTAATATTTAACGATTGTCGGGGATAAATCCAAGGGAGAACAAAAAAACGTAAAGTAAAGTAAAATAAACTCTATGCCTTCTAACGTTGACGAACGTCGACGAAACTTCGTGCGGTGGTGGTGCCCGCGCCTCGGATTCGGGCGACTTGAAAGGGCGATCGGCGACACCTCTTCGTTGACTCGAAGTTCTAGGTTACTAAATGAAACGTTGACGAGCGCTGTGCGCCACGTTGCTTCGACGATAGCCGCTATCAGTACGCGACGAGGCTGAGCGATCGATTAAGAAACAGGGATGATCGATGGGCCCGCGTTCTTGTTCCCGGATCGATCAGCAGCTGTTGAACGCACTTCGATCGTTCGATAGATAATCATAGTAAATAGTAACGAACTGTTACCAGATCCAAAGCAATAGTTGCTCTGTATCGAATCAGCTGCTGACCAACGCTGAGGAACGGTTCGTTTACCCGTTGATCGTCTTACTAAAAGAAAACTTCGCCGACACGAGGATCCATCAGGATTTCCCTGTTTCTCGTCGATCTCACAGCCTTGGAACGTAGTAGACGTGACTAGGTAAACGCTGTTGACTGTGGTTAGTCAAAATTACCTTGTTTAAGAGGTCCAAAGTACCCCCATACGCAAAGTCCTGCCTGTTCCGCTCGAAATTTGTAGCAGAAATTCGATCCCCACGCGATTAATCAATTCCCGTTAAGCATTCAGTCGGACTAAGTTCAGTGAACACTGTAAACGTTGATATACACTACGCACTCGTTATAAGCTCGATGAACGGGGCTGGCGTACGGCGCGTTGTGGACACTATTCCGCGCGGCGAATGGCGCGAGTGAGAAAACTCAAGAGCGAGTGAGAGGAAACGAAAGAGTCGACACGAAGTTGCCGTCCGCTCTTTCGTTCCTTCTCGTTCTCGAGTTCCCCCACTCTCGTCAGAAGGATTCCAAGAAATGGTGGGGATAGTCGCCGAGCAAACAACGCATGATAGAAACGGGCTTATAACGAGTGCGTCCTGTATACAGCTCTTGGGGAACTCTGAGTGACGTTACTACGGTGTTCCTTTCGTAAACAGCTTTACCATTGCATATTGGGCGTTTTGGACCTTTTAATCAGACTTCCTAGACTATAAAAATGTATTCGTACAATCACAGTGCATATATGAGTACGTACACACAAGTATATATACATACATATACATATATATTATATATATATAAATACGCGCGTCTCTATGGCACCACGACCGAGTCTCGATAGCTCGATAGCGTTAGACGACTGACCTCCGAATTATAGTTTACTCTAGCTACGGGATGATCGTGTAACCGCGCGCGAAAAGATTCGCCGATCAGTTGCACATGTATCATTAGCGAGACGGAGAAGTATGTAAACGAATAAGGAAATTCTATAATCTATGCGCGCACCGGAGCGACGCCGAAACACTTGTGTCCGCGGCGAGCAAAATGGGAAAAGAGATAATAAGCGCTAAAAAACGAGAGATGGAGAATGTGAAACATAAGAGGAACGAAAAGGGACACGCGTCGCCGTCGTACCTGCGCGTGCGCGCGTGTCCCCCGCTTATATGCGCGCAGGCAGGCGCGCCGACGCGGGTCTTCGAAATAAGTACAAGGAGGAATCGTGCACGCGTGGCACGAAGCTGTAACGTGTTATTCAGTGTACTTGTTGCCGCGTGCCTCTCGAGTCTGTTCTTCGCCCCTAGAGAAAGCAGCGCGTAATCGTCTATTTAAAAAAAAAGAGGAAAAAGGAAAAGGAACCAAAAAAAATATAGGGAGATGGAGGAGAGAAGCGACGTGAAGGGACAGATGAAGAAACGCGTAAAGTTAGACGGTTAGCCGCCCTCAGATGTAACGTGCTATTTTAATAACGGCAGTTAACGTACCAGACACTGGTCTACAGAAATGCGTCCTTTTTGTCTGCCTGATGCCGCGTATGCATGTGCGACGCTCTTTCCTTCGGTTTCGGGGAAGCCTAGACACGCGAACTTGCAGCAGAATTTGGGACGGCGGGCGAGATAGGGTGAGAGAGTGAGAGGGAGAATGGGAGAAAGAATGGGAGAAAGGGAGAGGAAGCAGGAAAATGGGGAAAGAATGAGTGCGTGGGTGCGAGCGTGAAAGAGCGAAGGAGCACGGCGATAGAGACGTAGAACAAGACTAAATATGTACAAATGTAATAAATTGAATGACGATTACGTTGAATTGATCTATCGGTTGTCTTTTATTTTACTTGTCTCTCGCTTGTTTCAGTTTATGTGCGAATTATTTCACGCCGAGTTAATTATCCACTTTTTTGGCTGACGTCTGGGATCTTGATGAGACTGAATTACAGTACGCACTCATTATAAGCCCGACGAATGAAGCTGGCGGCGGGCGTACGACGCGTTGTAGACACTATTCCGAGCGGCTAATGCCGCGAGTGAGAAAACCCAGGAACGAGCGAAACGAAACGAAAGAGTCGACACGAAGTTGCCGTCGGCTATGAAAGAGAGCATGGTAGGAAGGAGCTTATAACGAGTGCGTACTGCATTATGTAGTTCACGTGAAATTAGGGGGGCTTTAAGTCATAATTTTGCTGATTTCGAATTCGTTTGAAAAATACAGAGTTGACTTCAAAGTTGAATTCAAAGTTGACAATTTTTGGCCATTTTAGCGAAATTTGCTGAAGGAACTTGGATAATTATAATTAGCTTGATGAATACGAGATGTATATATCTTTATTTACTATATGATAAAGTATATATAATACACAGATAAGAAAAGCCTATGGAAAATAATGTTATATTATTAATTACACTACGTTAATAGCGATCTTAGAAATCTCATGGAGCCAGTCTCATTGGTCGCGAAAGAAATGCTAGAATTTCTACTTTTTATCGATGATTACTAAACGATCGAGATGGAATTATCTATTTTTCTGCTTTAAAGTACCGTGAACCCGTATTCTGTAGATGCAGGTATACTCATTGTTACCACTGTTAGAGTGAACCTTTAATTCGATTATTTCATACGCTTTTTTCGATACATTCTGCAAATTACAAATGATAAATTACATGTAGCAAATTGTAATTTTATTGGAACCAGGAAATATCAATTTACCTGAACCTCAAAGTATTGTACAGGAAGACCATTAGTGTTATATATGAATTCGCCGAAGAAGAAAGGAGTTTTGTCGTTCACGCTGTCCAATCCCTAGAAGAATACCAAACACAATGAGTAAATTTTGTGAGTGATATACCTTATTAATTCCGTTTAACAGACCTACTATAATCATTCTCAAAAGTCGATGATAAACTAATGAAAATGAGCGTTTCAAATCTTTCTCATTACTGACAATTGAAAGGATACAAATTTCTACTTAAACGCTATATTTAACAAGATTCTATCATCCATAATTTTTCTCTCGATTAAATTCGATATTTAAAATAATCAAAATGAAAAATTCGCTATAATTTACCCAAATAGAGAAATCCTTGGGAGCGGTGCTTATTTCTCCTGTGGGAGATATCGATTGTGGAATGTGTTCCAGACTGACTCCAGAAATATGCACAAATCCAAGTAATTGTATAACAACGTTGCCACTGTTGCCTTTAAATGCCCAGCATTCACCCGGGAGGACACCAGTCTTTGGAAATAATTAGCTGACGTTAATTAATGTGGATAAAAATCCGTATGCTCTGTGGAATTTCTAATATAACGTGTAAAACTTATTTTACACAATCCATGATTAAAATATTCATTTTATTTTACCATCGCCATACAGAACATTACGCCATTCTGTAAGTTCATACTTCAAAGTACAGAAAAAACAGGAAATCTTTTTTCATTTAACTTTAATACCATATATATTACTAATACATATAAGCCAGACTCTATCTTTGGAACGATTAAAGGCACACATCAAATAGAAGTTAGTGTTTTCCAAATAGAATTAATTCAGTTGGTCGCGAACAGCATTTGTAACTTTAATGTAATTAAAATGCAAATGTTCACTATGTTTACAAAAATATTTTTTGCCAAAAATGCGGAGGGGAGGGGGGTGTCTTGTGGACTGGATAACAATATAAAATGCATCTCTTTTATACATCTACCAACTTTCAATTAATAACTTTTATAAAGAAGAAAAGGTTCCCACAAGTGGGTGATAGCAACATTGAAATTTACAAATTCATTTTTTCCAAGCGACTCTATTTTCCATTTCCAATATTTGAAAAAATATTCTGTTTTCCCTGCCTATGGACTAAATTACTACTCTCGCTATGTATCTAACAGCGAACTTTGCCAAGTTGTATACGTCACTTTATGTAGGTACATGTATGGACTATTAATATTAAAAATATTCTCCACTGACCTGAAGTATAGCCTGAGGTGTATTCTGTTGTTGGCAAAGAGGTATACCGAAAAGTTTCAGTACTGGTGCACCAGCCGAGTATGTCTCAGTTGTCCTCGTCGAGAGGATCGCGCCGCCTAGGTACCCCCAAATAAAATCATTTTAATCGTAAATATTGAAAACCAAGAAACATATTTTCAAAACCTGAACTTCCTAGAGCGTAATCGGTTCTTCCTGTTTTGTCGGCGTCGTACGTCTGTAATTCGTTCCTCACCAAATCCTTTACACTTTCTGGAGACATAGCCTTCAGCAACGCCTTCGTGTGCGTATCCATTCCTGTTTTACGTTGAGCATTAAAATCTAGCGGATATTCTTTATCAATATTTCATCGATTAAACTGTTTAGTCAATCCCAGCATTATCCACGATTTGGAAATTTGAATTTACTCCACCCTCCATATAAGCCTATACCAATTAGGATATCGTCAGAAGTGTTCAGAAATGTTCTTAAACCTTTCCCACATCTTGTCAGTTCTTACTACATAAACTCCTTTATTTCAAAAACTTTTACTTATTAATTCTACGAATGATCCACCTACGAAATGAAGCCTTAACGAATAATCTCTGGTAATTCTCTGACTAAATTATTATTTTCTCGAATAGATGAGCGATCGACAATAAAATTATTCTCCCCTCCATACAAGTTTGTACCATTTTCGAAGTTGACTAAACTGCCGATCAGCAGAAAGTCGATAGTACGCGCCAGTCCTTAACGATTACAACAATAAAAGACGAGTGATATAGCGTTGCAATCGACACGTCGTATCTTTACCTTCGGATACTTCGTTCCTTAAATGCAGAATGGCCTCTGACATTTTCGGTATCACGTAACCAACTTCCTTCAACTTACTCTTTAGATCGTCCCGCGTATCCATTACGTTCTTCACTTCCATCTAACGAACGTGGTTTCAGAACACAGTTTAAAAGGTTTATAATTAAGTGTACATGTATAAAAACAGCATATCGATTACCGAGAGAGTATTCAAGTGCGATCTTAGATTCACCAAGTCGGATCTGATTATCTTAAACGTCGTACTGGCGGAATATTTGTCGCATAGGTGGGACACAGACATCGCTGAAAATTTTCATGTGTAAGTATTTTTTAATATTTTATTACGTGCTTTAATTCTTAAACGTTTTTTAATCGCTTCTTTAACCCGCAACTAGGATCCGCCAACAGCAATTCACTTAGATATTTCGACGATATATTTTAATTCATCATATTATACTATTACTTGCTTATAATAATTCGTAATAAACATATTGTGTGGCAAATAATAACAACAAAATATGTCATAGGGGCCAATTTGGTTCGACCACATTCTTATTATTATTTTCACGTATTTATTACTCATAGAAAATAAATGATACAATACATTCAAGATGAGTAATAATAAAAGTAAATAACTTAGAAGCTGCGTATACTAATTGCGGGTCAAATTACACGATTCTGAACGTGAACGTACCTAACAACGACGTAATCACGCAAAATACAAAGGGTTTGATGAATTTACAGTACCAAGGAGATTGGCGAGAGGAATTCAGTATAGCAGCTGGACAGGTTCCTCCATTAGAGCAGCAGTACGTGTTTTGTACGCTCATCGGAACGTCCTCATAATCACAGGTTTGATCTTTTGAAGGATCCGAACCGATACTCTACAGTTTTTTGGTTTGAAATTTTCTCGGTTTTCTTTCCAACCTGTCCAGTCAACTCGCACTAAGCGGCTAAATTCTGGTCGATGGGGTTTTGAGACCGGACTTCAGGTGAGCGACGTCAGCGAGCGAAATCTTGGACGTCTTGTCACTGTCGTTCATAGAAAATGGAGTTCTAGGTCCGATTCAACTGTTTTCGAATTTAAAAAATATAATTAAGAGTTTGCAGCTCCTTTAATCGATTTTCTGTTTCATCTGCTTCGTTTTATTCTAATTTAACTACCAAGGGAAGTTCGGTTGCGCGAACATTTCGATTTTTTTTGAAAATGTGTAGGTTTGTAGGGGACCTCAATGGAAGTATTAGGCAATTTTTCGTTTATGCCGGTTTTCGGTTCTTCGGTTTTCGCAATCTATTTTTCCCATCGCTCTTTATAGAACTACTTACCAAAAACCTGAATAAGGGATTGAATGGAAACTATAATCAATTGTGACATTTGTCATGAATGTTCATTGAAGTACGCCTTTATTACCTCTGTACATCGGTAAATAAGTACATATGTATATACACGGTCGTAGACTGGTTATGTACATAATAGTAGTGTAAATGATTTTATGTACATAAGGGTATTTACGACAACAGGGTGGACCTCAATTTTATACAATTAAACGCGATCAATTTGCATTACTGCGACTTCTATCTCCCCACAGACGGAATGAAAGAACACACTTGGTATAGTTCTTCGTACTCTAGGAAATGAATTTTGCATTATTGAGGCTTGTTAGTTTAAATCGCCGATGTGTACCGGCTTGTCAGTTAAATTATGTAGACGGAATGTTCTCGAGGACAATTCGTTATCGCGCTATGTAAGAACGTATTCGCCAGCACGTGGACGCTACAAGTATTGCGTGTAATAAAATATAAACAAAATCTCTGGGTTTTTTACTCGACGTCAGTTCATAAAATTTCTCAAAGTAGTATGGATCCGAACGTTGAGCCTGCTCTCGAAGTCGTAATCTTTGTATTCGTTTTGAGCTCTTAAAAGAGCAGCTTTCCCTTCCTCGACATTCTGAAACATTATGAGAACGATGTGTTAATCGAACGTCGAAATAGAAAAGAAATTTGCATGTTGACAATCAGTAACGATTAAGATTAAGACTCAAAAATCTAATTATATTCAAAGATATAAAAGAAGAAGTTGGCAACATAATTAATTTTTGTAATATACATATTATTCAATCTTGTCTGAGTTAGAAAATTGGTAATCGAATAACAGAAGCTGTAATGTGGAAAACTAGTTCACTGGAACCTTCGGATATAATATATTCAAAGGAGAATAATAGCAAATGGCCATTTTCGGTACCATTCGAAAAGTGATTTTACTAACCCTCGACTGATTTACCTGTAAATTTTATCCCTAATTATTTTAAAGAGAGACTATTCCTGTCATCTTTTCACAGTTCTAAAAAACCTTTCGTTTCCAACTGCTAACCAAAATGCCCATTTTCTATCATCCCCCTTTCACAACGTTTTCTTTTTGGTGTCTCAATCTGTGTTACGTAGAACATTTGCATATCTGACTTCCTCTATTACTTACATTAGTGGCGCAAAGTGTACTGCCAAGTTCATAAAGCGCAAAAGCGCTGACGTGTTGGTCGGACGCGTCGTTGGACGGATTACGACGCCGCAGACAATTTTGATAACTTTCAATCGACGCATTCTTCTCACCGAGATAGGCATGGGCTGCTCCTTCGATCAAATCGGCTAGCCCAACCATTGGCTCGTCCGTATGGTTACTTTTGCATTCTGATAATAAAAACACCAGAAGATAATTACATACCACTTATCCGCAAAATCTTTACACCTCTATGCCTGTGGAATTTCTATAGTTTTCACTTTACATTCGGTCCTAGATACTTGGCCCCATTCAATTCACAGCAACTATTTCTTACAATTCATTATCTTCTATTCTAACGAAAATTTAAAATTCTGTATTCTCTATTAGATATTCATACAAATATTACTAACGAATCGGCGACGTTTCCCTGATTAAAATGAGCCCAAACTCGACAGCACTGTCACTACTTTTCATCATACGCAATATACATATAATGCGTATACCGAATTCGAAAGTGATTCAAAAAACGTATAATTTAATATTGTCCGAATACAGTCGTGTTTAGGTTCATTTTCATCGTCGAAATCTCGCTTATCTATTGGCAGTACTCTCGCAAAGATCTAACAGAAAGTACAGAAATACAAATTTTCATTAGCGAAGTGTCATAAGAGCAAGGCGAGATACACAAACTTTCCAAACAAAAGGGGCCGGTAGAGAATGCATGACTGACTTAAAACCATATTTCGCCAAATGTTGCAACCCTCAAAGTATTAATCACTTTGTGAAAGGAGATTTTGCTCGATTACCTAGAAGAATTCCACGTAATGACTCTGACGAACAGGACGGCATTGCATTCCACAAGTAAAGTAACTCATACACAAGCAGTCTGTAGTATAAGACCGTGTATGGCTGACCAGTTTCTTGATCTACTAGCTTCGGCGTTCTTCGTAGAATAAATACACCCAACTGCGTCTCCTTGCTCGTTCGAGTGGCGAAATGGAGAATTTTTCGGTAAATCACAGACAGATCGTCGAACTTGCCCATTGCTCCGCAGCAAACTACGAGCGAAGATCGTGAAGATTGCAAGGATTGGAGAAATAAAACGATGCCTCTGATTTAAGAAAGTAACTAAGGAGGAGGAGAAAGGATCTCTTACCACTGCCTAAATAAGCGTAGAAACTCTTCGACCATCTAGAATGTTGTTGTAATTGCGCCAAAGATAAGTAAGCCTTCTCGTAATTAAGGCAAATGAGATGACACCAGGCTACTTCGTGCACACATAAGAGTTTCACCTCTCTCTGGTTCGAGGCTTCGACAGCTTTTCCATATGCTTGAAGAGCACCGTTCACGTTCGACTATAAAGAAACGAAATGATTACTGAAAAGGTTCAGAAATTTCAGATAGTTTAAGGAACATTTCGTGACGTTTTACATGCATTTTGAGACTTATATATAATAAATAATTATTATGTATAATAAATAATAAATCATTTGTGGTCTCTAGAGTATGTGTACCATTTTTTTTAAAGGACAGTCAACGTTTTGAGAGAAGTATTTTTACCTCGAGTCTTTCTATGCGCCCAGTGAAAAACAGGAAGAGGGCTGAATTATTAAACTCTGGGTTACACTCTGCGATCAATTGTTTTGCGGTATTGACACCAGCTCTGAGGTTGCTTCCATCGAGGGCGAAAAATGGACGCACAATCGTGTGGTACCAGAGTAAAGATAAGCTGCAACGAAAAAACAATAAATTAATAGAATCCTAATACCGAAAATACGGATTAGAATATTTTAAAAATAATACGATTTGTGCATTTTCGTAAAAAAAAGGTAGAAAACTGTACTAACGCAAGAATAAATGATAATAATCAATAGTATTAACATTGGTATCATGCAAAGATCATCTTTAGTTTTTTAAGCGATTAAAAACAGCTAAGTTTGTAATCGCACACACGATAAAATGATTAGTAAAAAATATTATGCACTCAAATTTAGTTCCAACAATGAAGCAACGAATTTTTAAAATATTAAATTGCAAATACTATAGAAAATAATGTAGTGCTATATTCACTGACAAGAATTTGTATAACATTAGACTCGTCCACAATGTAAACGCTTTACGCATGGCTGACCACATGCTGAGCGTTTCTACTTCCTCTCTTTAAAACATTTGAAATTCATCTCTCTCACGAAACTTGTCTCATGAGAGTCTAATTTCAAAAAATTAACGACAAAATAATTAAAAAATAATAAAATAATGAAATAATTGTCTGGCGAGATTAAAGCCTCTAACGAGGCACGATATTTTTGTCTCGTCGTAGATTCGCACTTTTACTGGTACACAAAATTCAATCGTGCAACTAGTGTTTCGCATTTTTTAAGAATATAAAAGAGACTTACGTGGCAAGTGGAGCACGCATATCTTCACTAAGGCGGGCGTACATCAACGCGGTAAGTCCTGCTTCCCTATCACCCTCGAAGCCCAGAAAGTGGATGACTTTTAAAAGGGACGGTGGCAGAAGACTAACACACAGCTGATAAATTCCGTAACCGAAGCTAACTGCTGACATCAGTCGCGAGGCCTCGCTAGGCTCGACGAACCTGTAAAGTACATCACATTTCAGCTTTTACTGGCTTCCAACGGGAGAATTTCGATTTGCCGTTGACAGAAAAAAGGCAGATGATTTAATGGAATGAATCGTGGATAAATGTTATCGAGTCGTGTATATCGTTCGTCGAGTGTGACAGGTGTTGCATGTTGCCTTCGGTACTTCGGACGGATGATTCCGCAGAAAGGTCATTCTACTTCGCGGTTGATGTGAACCGAAGAGAAATGACTCGACGCGGAGGAACGAGGGATGTTCGTAAGAAGAAGCAACAATTACGGTGTTTGTTGTTCGGACGTGATGCCAGTGAGCGAGAAGAACATTGATAGTGAGCTTCGTAGACCTGAAGGGGACGAGGCTGGTATCAGGTTGCTCGTGGAACCGTTGCAAGACGGTATAGACCATTCCGAAGAACCTGGACTCTGCGGGCTTTGTAGGGAATAAGAGGAACCGTTGCACGAGGGTGTGCTGCATCTCGTGTCAAGGCCTGTCAGAAACAAAAATTACAAGAAAAAGAACGCATCGTTTCGTTGTTAACTCGTTAACTAGGAACACTTCTAATGCATTTAAAAACTGGTATTTGATCATGATAAATCAATTTATTATTTAGAGGAACTGTTATATATTATATAGAGACTATTGGTATTTACTCTTCCTGAGTGAATGTATTTACACTTGGAGAGTATCCCAGGTGTCCGCCTTCGATTCCTTTGGTTTTTGGATATGTTTTAGAAGATAGAAAAATAAGAAACAGGTGTCCTTTTATTTTGACCTGTTTGCATGTTTGAGGGATGAAACCATTCCTTAAATGTATAAGATTTTCAGGTGTGTGTCTCCGATTGGTTTGGCCAAAAATCAAAGCAATCGGAGCATGGCACCACCTATTTTCATGAAATTTGAGGGGTGGTTTCACCCCCTAAACATGAAAACGGGCCGCTATAAAGAAACACGTATATCTTATTTTTCGGTCCTCTAACTAAATCATATCCAAAATTCAAAACAATCGATGGCGGACAACTTGGATACTCTCCTTGTTAATAAATTTTAGAAGACTCTAGTTAACAGGTTAAACTACCAACACTCTTATATCTGAACACTTCGCTTTTAGATTAAGCAAAAACTTATTACTTCTTACTAAAAATATTAAATATCATTACACAGTGTTCGGAACTGATTCTGTTATCGTATTTAAGAAATCAAGATACTCAGAAAATCTGTTTACAAGCCTCGCGCCGGAGCAAGCCTTGCGTTCGGCATTAAAATTTTACTCCGAGAAGCGTTCGAAGAGAGAAAGAACCTTCTTGACACCACTTTCTCTTTTCGATTAACAAGGGAAGATTCCCAAGCTGGAAATTCAAAAAATTATGAAACTTTGAGAATATGTAAAGGACATATAAGTACCTACACAGGTATGTATTACACAATCTTTTTGCTACCCCAATTCACTCCAAGGGGGTGAAATTGCCCCTGAAAATTCATTAAAAAAATTACGATTTTACCCAAACACTATACTTTTTTCTGTACACTTAGCCCGTTTTTAGTAAACTTCCTCTTTATTTTTCCGAAAAAATGAGCCCCTCAGCAAGTACACCGCCTTGGCCATTTTCCTTAAATCCGCCACTGCCTTCACATATCCCCAAAGTCTCATTATCTTTTGAATTTCCGGGTCTGCCCTCGTAAAATCACAATCATGCTCCGATTTCGTGGCTCAACACAAATCTACGGCGCTGCCATCAACGAAATACATCGAACACAACACAGATTGATAAGCATTCGTTAATAATGACCTAATGCAGTTGCATACCCGACGGATTTGTACCGAAGGTGCGGTGATAGAGCTGGGATATTTGCGTGTGAGCGTGCTGGTAAACCCGCCAGGCTTTACGTAACATCCAACCACCGCGTACGTAACCAGTGAGATCTTGTTGAAGCAGCGTTAGAATCGCCGAACAGACCTGCGAGTCTGCTAGGATTATTTGCCTCTCCAATTTATTGACGTAGTCTTTCTATAACATTTATTCTCCAGTGAACATTCGTTACGCCAACCATATGTACCTTAAACACATCTAATTTCAAACGGAGCCGAAATTCTTTTAAAAATAATTACGCCTGTTTCATCCGCTCTGAAGACTTTGCACCTCATAGACTTGAGCCATCCTATATCACTTGCGCACTCCCTTTCCATATCCTTCAGCAGCGTCATAGCTTGTTGGAGCTTGTCGTCCTCGAACGTCATTAATGCGTTCTGGAAATTCATTCGATATTTATCGATCCCCATTTATATTTCAAGATCGGTCCGTCGAGATTACACTTAGCACAGTTTTAAATAGATTTTACGGTCAATACGTTGGGGCGCATAGAGCGTCACGCGATGTAGCATGCGGATTATTTCAAGTTAATCGTAAAAAGTAGCAGGATACTTTCAGGAAATAAGTACACCTCTTCACGCGGTGTTTATAATAGCAGAAATTAAATAAAAAATTAAAACCGTTTCCCAATAATCACGTCAGAAAATAAAAATCAGAGTCTGCACTGTGGTACGTAAATAAATAATCTGTGATTCGCATACCATGAATAAAACGAAGCAGCGGCCTGCCTTTATGTGAAAACTATGCGGGTGTTCGGTAAATAGGTCCTCAGCCTCCTTGGTCTCGTTGTTGAGGAGTAGAGAAATTCCTAATCTAGCGGTACGCCACTCCTTCGTCTCGTCCAACTTCTTTGCCATGATTAATCTCCCGGTACACTTTGTTTCTGTTATCCCAGCCGATGTCACTCGAGGAAAGCTCATGGGTATTATGATATCTGCGACGTGAAAGTCACGTGCGTGTGCCAGGTGAGAGGCATCTCGCTAGGTATTAGACGTCCAACAAAGAACGAGGGGCACTTTTCCCAAGCTCGACAAATCGATGATATTCCGTTGACGTTCTTCTCGATTCCAACAGAATTCAATGATCAGAAGCAGCACTAATGCGTATTGCTCTCGGCGAATTTGCGTCACGGTACTGTCAGGCGCGTTACGGTTTCCGTATCGTCCTGGATAAGTATGCAAAACATTCTTCCGGTGACCATGCTTATTTTCCCCATTTTTAGACACCGCAGGGAAGGAGGATCCAAGGTGAAAGCGTTTGTCATAATCTGATACGGGTCTCCTCGAAAAACAGAGTTTTCCTGCTAACACAAGCCGCCAGTTTTGCTGTTGGTAGTAGATTTCAGTTGCATTTGTCAGACATCTACTGTATCACGACTATTCCTTGTAGATAAAGGAATTAACGTTGCTCGCAGGTGTTACATAATAAAATTCTTTGGTATCGGGAAGAAAAGAGAAGCTTCTGTAACATTTAGTCGCGAATATTTTATACATTCCCTTACGAATGATGCAAATTTAACTTTTCGGGCGTTCGGTTCGAACTTCCGATTTTTCAGACTTCATTTGTCTACTGGCAGTATGCGTGTCAGTTTGATAAATATTTTCTTATCAATGATGTTTATATTAGTGCAGTGTAAAATTTATTTCACTTTTCTCTTTAATATTTTCTCTTGTACAGCCTGCACGTTGTCACCACTAATTTAAGGAAATTTGATTTAAAAAATTTGGAACCAATTAGAGAAATTCGGCTTTGATTTCTTAAACGGAGCTTTCTTCTTCCTTCGGTGCCACGAGTTGACTAAATTCTCTCGGTATAGCGCAATGCTGCTGCCACCACCTCGAGCTTTCATATATAGATATTATTGATTTTAGACTATACACATTACGACTCTGGCAGTGTGCCTCTGCATTCTATGAAACCTTTCTCAACGTCACTTTTTAAAGAAAAGTTTTGGAAACAGGAAGGGACTGAGACGAGTCAATTGATTTTTATTTTGATGGGAGTAGTATAATAGACAACGTGTAAAATAGTACCATGAAATTTTATTGCCCGAACTCTGTATAACATTGCTTTTCACAACAATTTTTTCCTTACATATGTATTATAAGTTAGCTTCGTGAAACATTTAGTGTATATACACGTATTTACAACTATCGAGAGACTCATATAGGCATATAAATGTGGTATGGAAGTTTATAAATGTTACACTAAGTCTACTTGGACAGGACAATACTGATTACAGAGAACAATGTGAATTACTCAGCTCAGCTTTTTCATTTCATAATACTATGGAATTATAAAATCTGTACATTTATTTACAGTTCTTTAATTAGATCGTACTGTTGCTAATTGGAATGTCATATAAATTCCAAGCCCTCAAATTTCTTATCTACTACTCTAGTTTCTGGCATTATTATCACTCCTTCCACGGTAAATGCCATTATGTACGTAGCAGTCTGCCCCTGATATTCTTCCGTCTTAAGGGCAATGAGTACTGAATCCTGAGATCCTGGCAGAAATTTGAAACTTGAGAAACCTCTGATTGGAACCAGATCGCCAACTGTGATGACCTAAAAGAAAAACTTTTTAGCAACACTGTTGTACTCAGAGCAAAGGCGTCCACAAAATTTTTTCAGGAGGGGGCAACTTTGAAGTGACGGTGAAGAAAAATATTATAATGAAAACACGACTAACCCGCTTGCTTTTTGAACTCATTTTGTAGTGCCAATTTAATTAAAAATTTAAATCCGAAATTTAGGAATATTCACTTTTTTAGTATAAACTTAATAAAATCAAATTTTAAAAATAAGCGATCTTTTCTCAAAAGCCAGGGGTGAGCAACTGCCCCTTTTGCAACCCCCTCCGGACGCCCATGACCCAGAACTCGATCTTCCAATCCAAAGTATAATCAAATAAGAACCTTAATATCTACGAAATTTTCATCTGCGGTTAATAGAACATTACAGCTCATGGTTTCATCTGTAGTTTCGTTATAACGGTCATGGGAACATCGTCTTGGTAAAAAGAACCACTTCTTGTGTACATCGCTCCAAGCTCCAGATTCATGAATCATGTAACCTGTAGAAAGACATACATTAACAATTAATAATCACAATTGTATATAAGACGCTTATATAAACAGCAAACTAATCGCATACCTGGAAACTCAATATTTATGGCTTGCCTTAATCGTTTATAATTCGAAATCCAATTCAAGGAATAAATTTCACCGCGAGGGGATATTACTTTTATCCAAAGTGGATTATTGTGCTCGAATTCGCCCGCTGGTGTAGTCCATTCTTTGCCTATACTACCGACATATAAATGTTCATCTTTGACGGTCGCCCATTCAGACTTGAACCCTGTAAATAATTTTATAATTCAAGATTAGTACTAATATGAAATTTCATATATTAATCGAACAAACGTATAATGAGGGTGAGTTACCTTTAGGATTTTTCCCATTACCGTCCATCAATATAACCCAAGGATATGCTTCTTCGCCTTCAACGAAATACACTACCCCTGTACGATCGTCAAATGTCAATAAACGTCCATCGAAGGTGACTAATTCGGATAACTCCATGCCACGTCCTTTCATAGTTAATGACGACATGAGCATATGGTTCCTATCGTCCCAGACGATAGAAAGGAAATTGTCGTCAGGATTCCAAAACAGGCTTCCGGTTTTCATAATACTGTGCCACATGTGTCTCCTATCCGCGCTTTTGGAATCATGATCGAGATCGCTCACTATCGCTATTCTATAAGTGATACCCTTCAACGTTCTAAATGGAGCTGATAAAGGGTATGTTTTATTGTACTTGTAGTATCGGCACTGCGTAAGGAATTGATCTGACGTCGAGGAGTGTACATTTCCGCGTAACAAAGGAAACCCGAATAGGAACAGAGGGACGGTTAGTAGTAGGAAAATTAGGGCCAAATATTGGCTCTGAATGCGGAAAGTACTATTAGCGACTCTGTACACATGAGGAGCGCGTAATGCTTGCCTCCAATCGCGCAAATATGACATGTTTTCTATATTCCCGTTCTGCATTCGCATTCGCGTCATACCATGTTACGGTGAAGAATCGAGATTATAATATGTTTGAAACTGGCAAGCAAGTAATTAATCCAACATAACCTAACTCCTTTCTCCGTCATGGTGATGACGGTGAAAGGGAAACGCGGACAATCGTATTTTGCGCCATCTAAAATAGATCGAAGAATTTAAATTGCGCTAAGAACGAAGTAACGGAAATATTCAGAATTTTATAAGTTGGTCCTATGAGTAATGGAAGTACTTACTGGGAATCTTTAAACAATGTATTTTACAGTATATTAACAGTAGTGTATATTAACAATAATTGTAAAGTAATTTACTGTTGCACGCGGAGTTAGCTCCATCTCGGAAAGAGAATATAATATATACTTAATGTACCGCAAATTTTGCGCATATATGGGAAATATAAATATGGGTAAATATCTTTTTATTATAATATTACGATCAACACTTTAAATCCACAAAGACAATTCAACACAGTTTTTTATTCATATATTTGAAACGTATACATAAGATTAACGTTGTTACGTAATCATTTAAAAGCACAAACAATAATGTAAAGAACCAGTTCATTCTAAAAGAAGTTATGTAGGTCCACGTTTAATATGGCGGATAAAAATAAATCTAGAGAATTTAGAACTGGCTCGAAGCTATCAATTTGTATAGCGCCAATAACGATGACTAGCATCCGCTTGCATATTCCTGAACGTTGGGGTTGAACGAACGAGTCTGGGGTGAAACGAATCGAGGGGGTGGAAAAGGGCAGGGTGGAAAGGGAAGCTACGAGGGTGGCAAACTGCTCGTCAGTCGTGTAACGCGTTTCCCGCCGACAACATCGGTTATATTGCCAATATATTAAATCGTGGCCGCATTTTCCAGTTTCCACGTGTTCCACGCGTGTGTCCCGTGAGTTCCGATTGCTATTGGCTATTGCGGTCCCGCGGCAACCTGTATTATCGATCGAACCCGCTTTGCGCACGTTGCCGCAGTTTCTCGTGGCACCGCAACTACCGTCGCACGTACCACACTTTCGCTTGGCTGTCGACGTAACGTTCTCTACAGATTCGCCTCGATTAGCGATTTCTATCGCGCAGCGCAGCCGCGATCGAATTTCATACACCGTTCGCGCCGGTTAATCGTCCATTAACGTAGTACCTGGTTATATACATGCCCTGCCGAAATTCCCGTCCAACCGCCATCTTTCACTTTAAATTCCACGTCTCTGCGCACCGATCACAACATTAAATATCTGGTCGTGCCGATTTGTTGACACAAGAGGGAAAACAGGCGGCTCGTAGACAGCGCGGAGTAATTCACGGTCACACCGTGCATCGAAAGAGTCCTCGAGGAAAGTACGCTTTGAAATTGCTTCGCACTCGTTCGCGATCGTCGATCGATTTTGGAACTGTTTTATCGATGCTCGTGATTGACAAACAATGTGGCGCCAAAACGAAGATGGAGAATTCAATTTCGTCCCTCTGCCGTGAAAATTGAAAAGTTGCTGTCGAAAAACGTCTAGTATTTCGAACGATCGCGGTCCAGTGCTCGCTCTAAAATAACCTGTGCGGTGTTGTGATGAGGTTTTTATTCCGAAACGCGATTGTGCTTTTGTGCCGAGTGCCGCGCGCGATTTCTTTGACACGTGCTTACCGCGAACCGAAGTTCCTGTGAGAGTATGGTGTTATGGTTAACAGCATGCGACATTCCCTGCTTCTTGCCTCTGGATACGCACTCGTGGAAGAGCACATCAAGACCACCATACTCACGTTCTAAAAGGTACACTCCAAACTCTTGTTTCTTACATACTGTGACGTCACTTATATATATTCAAAAAACGTGAAACACATAGATGAAGTAAAGAATAGAATTATAAGTTTAAAGAAATAGGTTAGGTGGGAATATTAATCAAACGATTATTCAGTAAGATACATTCAGCATACTATATACATCTACTACTAAATCGGGTATAGGGTAAACCAACCAGTAATTGACCGCATACCAGTGAATGACCTGTCGGCAAAAAATGTCAATTATAAATTTAAAAATTACTATATGTTTATAAATGGAGTGTAGTTGCACGTTTAATATCCTATATTTTTAGTTGTGCGTATTAAACAAACATTAATAAGTACGATTCTTAATAAAAGTATGCGGTCATTTACTGGGCTTCTCATTCAACAATTCGGTCATTCACTGGTTGGTTTACCCTATTATGGTTCCCACGACTAGCGAAGTAAATACTCACAACTTAGTTTGCCGTTTTTAAACCATCACACAGCTACGGTCCGTGTTAATTACAAATTACTAAATGCAGACCGTAGTCTGGGTAAAACGGTGAAAGTGGGATGTACTACAAAGTAGGAATAGGTGTCGAACTCGGGCAAAGGTGAAAAACCAGGGCGCACATGTACATACACATCCGTGTTCCTCACATACACATCTCGTTAATGCCTCAGCCACCTTTTCTCCACTGTGTCAAACGTTTTGAATGTTCCCGCGATAAGGGGTTCCAACTATTACCAACTGCTCGAAGCATTATCGAGCGTGGCCAGAGGAAATTACATGCCGTATAAATAATATATAGATACTCTCGCCAGTGGCGAATAGTTTGGTGGAAACAAGTAGGAGATAGACTCGATGTTTCGTGCTCGGGGATAAGGGTCCGAGGTAATACAACGCCGTGACGGGGCTAGCCGTAAGACGACACCGGGGATATACTTACGTACACGCGCGTAGGAGGCATCGTCCGTGACGGTATCGTCGGACGTTCTTCAAGGTCATCGACCTTAGCAGCGTCTCGTGCAAAACGGGTCTGCTTGCACGGGACGTAATCGCGCTTAGAAGATGGCGCAGAAGGAGGACAGAGGAGCGGCGCGGAACAGGGAGAGAGCGTGCGTGTGCTGGGTGTAGGGGTGGTGACTTCGTGGGGTTGGTAGGGCGACAGTATGTACAGGGGGGTAAGTTCTCAGTGACGTTGCGCCGAAACGGAGGGTAAAGAATGGACGGGGATGTAAAGGAGGAAGGGGGTGGTGGGGGAGGAAGGGAAAGTGACTGTGCAGGGGTGGTATGAGCGGCCGCGTGGACGCGTTGGTTGCACCGCGGTTATAGATTTGCGTATCGTATTAGAACCTACGTTAGATCGAAAACCCATCGAGATTTTTTGGAGTAGGTACCTACCGTTGCTTGGGATTTAGTTTGAAGGGAAACATGTTATGCACAGGGGTTGAAGGGAACTGTTTACTTATGTAAATAAAAGTTATTTTTTGGAATTTTAACTTTTAAAGCATCTCTTTTCTGTTTTGTACAGTAATAATTTGACTCTGTTGTTCGATTAATAAAAGTTCTGGAGTACTGTTGAACAGATATTTAACGGTAAAATATAAAAGTTAAGAATGTTTTTTTTTAAGTAGTATTATTTAAGGATTTGGAAGCAGTGATTTTTATAGAACTATTTTCGCTGAACGATTTAAGGTTTCAACGTCAGATGTATTTATCCCCACACCATTTTCAAGATATGTGATTGTCACAATTTTAACTTTTTCAGGGCAGAATAAATGTTCCTGCTTCACCATTTTATTTAAAGTGAAAAAACACCATCGAAATTGTAGTACAAGAAAAGATTTATTTTTTAGTGCATTTTGAATAAAATCGTTTAACTTAAAAAAATATTTTTATATATATTTTTGGAATACAAGATTTTATCTCGTTTAGAATAATTCGTAATTGGAGAAATCGTTTAGTAATTTTAAAGGCTGTCGCTTGTTTAAGATACAGAAAACATGAAGTGGTCGATCAATACTTCGATGCAAGTAATTAAATTGCACAGTGACACCATTACCAAATATCCATTTTATAGTCCAATGGTAGGGGTGTCCCCTTATAACAGTTACTCCTCCAGGCCTGCGTAGAGTCATCGATAAATACAAGCACAATTTATAAAAAAAAGTGTCTGTAGATTATACACAATAGCTAACGTATAGTGGATGACTGGTCTGTACCAAGTCCTATCGACGGTGCATTGCCATGGAAACGGCACCGTCGCATCGTACCAGCGTATTGTGCTAGAATTTTCATTACGTGGCAGTGCAGATATTTTCAAGGGCAAGGGGGGTGTAAGAACAATCGATATTTTTGGAGCAATCACCTCGATACTCCTTAATAATTAGCTTAAATTGCTTGCACCTCCACGCTTGCTGATTATCCCATAAGAAATTACAGAGTCCTATAGTATCCACTCCTAAAACTTCACTCATTTAGTGCATACTCGTAACTGATAAAAATTCCAAAGTTTGAGAATTAATTGTATTTCATTTCGAAGTATTTTCCATCTCAGATATTAGGGAAAGATATTCCCGAAATCTCATTAGCTAACGCCTTGAACTATCACCGAATTTTTTGCCACACGTCGGAGGACTCACGATCCTTCTTACCATTTTCGTGTCACACCCAACGTTATCGATTCAGTCTAAAATAAGATTGCAATGCTACGAGTGGTAGGAATTCAAATTAAATATTACCGGAAACATTTAAAATGCAAAATCACAGACGAGGTGTTGAATAGTCTTTACGTCCAATGTAAATTCTTGTCTCACAGATCGGGGGCTGTAGAACCCTCTTACCAATTTCATGTCGCATGCAACGTTATCGATTCAGAGTGGAATTCGATCGCAATCCTACTAGCGGCTGCAGTTGAAACTAAATATGATGAAAATTGATTTCTACCTACACACGGAAATGCAACAAACTTGTTTGTAATCACATTTGGGGTTTGGGGGTCTTAGGATATTCTTAGTTGCGAGAGCCAGTTAATTATTCCACAAAAATTTATATTTTTGCTAAAATATTTATTCCAGTGGCTATTACTATGGTAAATAATGTTAACATTTACACTAACCGCCCCGTATAAATTATTATCAACTCTGATCGATACCACTCGAGATATCAAGCAATTAGTAACATTTGGGCTTGGACATTGAAATGATTTTTTACTTCGAATAAATTTTATTTTATACTGAATGTTTAAAGGTTCGATAAATGTTAATGATTATACGTATTACATAGTATTAATTATAACGTATAAATACATTTTAGCTAGACATCGTGTAAATGAATAGCTGCAAGAATATTTATAGAAATATTTAGAAGAATAATTTGCGTTTTATAGATGATGATATTTGGAGTTTTAACTAATTCCTGTTGCTAGTGGGGAGGGTGTATATGGTCTTCAAGGGCTCGGGCAATTAGTATACCCTTATTCCAACCTGTAAACAATTTTGTAGCAACTTTGTGTATAAGACTTTAAAGAACGAGGTTTTACTGTAAATTTCCGTGTTGGTGGTAAGATAATTCTCGAGGCAAAAAGGCAAATTTTACAGTCTCAATCAAATAGGGCCTGATCTAGGGGGCGCAAGCGAGCAACTGCCTAGGGCGGAAAATTTGAGGGTGGCGGAATTGGTAGAATGAGAAAGTTAAAATCAATAATAACCAGTAAAAAATAAAACTTTTTGACGAAGTGGTGAAACTGATAAATTTTTTTAAATCATCCACATAATTACTATTATACGAAGGAAAGATTCGTACTTATATTAAAGATCTTTACAAAAGGCTTTTGTTATTCAACAAATAGAAAAAAAGTCACAATAAAAATAAAAATAATTATTTATAATTAAATACAAAGTGCAGCAAAAAAACATTTTTGCCCAAAACGGCGGGCCCTGCAATCAAATGAAACTGGCAATGAATACCAGGAATATTACACAAAATTTCTAAGACGCTGCTTAAAATTTTATTAAAGTAATAATAATTGCTCTATTGTTTAATCTAGCTCACCCTAGAAAACTACCCTTAAGATGTAAAGTGTATCCTATATATCACCTGTGGTGGAAGGCTTGTAACAACGGGCGATATGTGAACGATCCATCCATGTGTGTTTCAGGAGACGGACGAAAGAGGGTGGAATGAGGAGATTTATCCGGTGACCTCGTGCCACGAGTGGTAATGCTACTGGCAGGCGGTGCTTCGATACCGACTATCGCCGGTACCGTCGAGGAGGAGGACGAATATGCACGCAGCGAGGCGAACAGCGCTCACTACGATGGCTACGTCACCGATCACACTGATCTCGCCTCCGAAATCGATATCGACGAGTCCGAATATCGACGGGAGCTTCTCAATGACGTACGTGTGCTTCCCTACTTGTACAATTTTTATAAATAACTAGCTAAATACCCATGCTTCGTTACTGTATAAATTAGACTTTCTCTTTTCATTTATTGTAACATTTAATTTTAAAAGTAATTTTAGCGCCCTCTGCGCTTGGATTTTGGAACTATTCTATAGCCTATAGCAGTCCTATTAAGGGTACCCTCTGGTCAAAACGCTTGAAAAATACGTGATTTTCATGAATTATAAAAAAGAAACTGAACAACAGACAGTAAAAATGTTTTTTGACGTAGGAACTCTTAAATAAATTATTTGGTATTTATACATGGGATGTAATGTATGTATTTGTCATTTCTTTTTTGGTTCTTTTCCAATATTTTTGTTGAATATAGGCAATGCAGTTAATAATGCCAATGAATTTAAATTTAATTTTCTATGCATAAGCTTGTTTCTGTAAAGAAAATTCTACTATTCCACATAAGAGGCGTGTATTACTAATGTTACTATTAATGTTATTTCTATTTGCACCAACTATATTGAAATAATATAAACTTTCGTTCGGTATTACATTCGTAATAGTAAACATTTGAGTTTATGTGAACGCAGGAACGTAGAGAATATGTCAATAATGCATTGTGATTTGCTCTCTCGAATAAACTGATTTATTATGCGAGAATATAATCGCTGGCTATTAATGCCGCACGTTATTGACGACGACAATCGACATTAGCTCTTCATGAAATAAAGTTAATACTTAAAATCTTTTTGTATCAAATTTTAGTAAGCTCTTCAAAAACTTCGAGTCACATAAGTGATAACAATAATTGAATGCAATAAAAATGACACAATAAGCAAGTAGATATAAATTTGCAATCCTTAATATTCACCAACAATTCTCCTCATTTCGTGTTATGAATTTCCGTATTTGATAGTGCCTAATAATGGCGACGAGTAAATGCGAAAAATTAAATTTAAAAAATTTTATATAATTTTGGGCGAACCTAAAAGTGATCACTGTCATTTACGTTTTTTCTTTTGATTGCAGAAATGGCGAATGCTGTTTGATAAGGTACGTATATTTGGTTGCCGCCATATTCGTTGATAGAAACCCGCTTATGCTCTGCACAGCCCGAGCATGACTGATTTTTTCCCCCTTAGTTTGATCCCGAGGGTTTTGGCGAGATACCAGTGGAGGACTTTTTAGCGGCTTTGAAAAGTCCCGAATGGAAATCCGAGATACCGCCGAATAAACGGGATATTCTCCTCACCAGAGCGAAGGAATCGCGTGTTGAAGCGGTGACGTTCCAGGATTTCGTCAATGTGGTGAGTGGTCACATTCAAACTACGATAAAGTCATAATATTCGAACATCTATTTCAATTTTCCCGGCATATGCAACAGAATATGAAAAAGTTTAGCATCTCTTCTCTGATTTTGATGAAAATGAAGTATAATATAGTCCATCTGAAATCAGAGGATGTTTAAGTCATCATTTTATTAGTTTTAACATTGTTTTGAAAATACAGCTGTCAAACCTTTAAATTTTTGCAAATTTTCACGAAAACAAGTTCTGCAAATGAATTATTATTTCCAAAACTGTCACTCACAGGGAATTTATTCTCGTTTTATTCAAATTGAGATGGATTGACTTTTCAGAATATTGTTTTTCACTACAAAAAATCATTATTGCAACCTGACTTTTTCAATCCTTCTCTGCAAAATGATGCATTATCTATATAAGGATGATCACTCCTAATTGGATATAGCCTACACCCTATTTCAATTTATTGTAATCCCTCGTATTCCGTGCAAAATCTGGTCGATTTATCACAAAATGATGCTTCTTCATTTCCAATTTACTTTTCCCCGAAAAATCATCCCCCTTCGGCTTCCACCATCGCCTCTACAACACCCTGTGCACCCTAAACGTATGCTCGAACCAGAACAGTCTCTGAAAACATTTCATGCTCAAATTCCCTACTGCATTCCCTCTCACTAAAAAGGAGAGTATCCCAGGTGTCCACTCCGATTGCTCTAATTTTTGTATATGTTTTAGAGAACCGAAAAATAAGATATACCTACTGTTTTTTTTTATATCGGCCCGTTTTCATATTTAGGGGGTGAAACCATCCTTCACATATCCAGAAACAAAATCAACCGGAGACGAACACTTGAAAATCTTATAACTTTGAGGGTTGGTTTCACCCTCTAAATATGAAAACGGGCCGCTATTAAAAAACACGTATATCTTATTTTTCGGTCCTCTAAAACATAAAAAAATTAAAGCACTCGGAGCGGACACCTGGAATACCCTCCTTGTAAGTAGTCAAACTGTTTCTCCAATTTTCGAATTTCTGCCACGAAACAGATGCGACGTCCTCCATTTCCCCCAAATCCGCTCTAAATTCCCGCCAATTTATCGAATTATCGCGCGATAGAATTTGTTTAAGAGACCGTGTCGGAAGCAACTCAGGGACATGCCAGATATTTATCTTTTCCCCATCGAAGCGAGAGCTCGGGTCGTGTAACAAGCGAACACTGGAGGGGTGGTAGAGGGAGGGGGGTGTAGCGGAAAAAAGGTTTGCGACAGTTAAATAGACTTATTCTACACGATGGGGCCGAGTTTGCTGCTTTTCATTGTCCGTTTATTTGTCAAATCCGAAAAATACGGCTGTGGTTGGAGGATCTCGTCTTTGCTGCGCCACAGCCACGGTAAAGAGGCAGGGGGTGGGGCGGGGGGTGGAATGCGACCAAAACTGCTAGATAAATATCGGAACAATGATAATCTCGCCGTGTAAAGGCACGGTACGCCGACAGGCAGCCCTTTGTTCGCGTTCAAGCTTGCTGACAAGTTTTTGGTGGTTCCCTCCAGTCCCGGGGAGGTAAGCAGATCTGACGTTGAGTGGCAGAAAATTGTCCGCGTGCAAATCGGCATGATTCGAATCGTAGGTTAAACGACGCGTAGAAAGAGTCCCGAGCCCGGCGAAACCGCGCTCACCCCGTGCTGTTATCGACATTTTCGCAAAGGATGCGCCTATCGCAGCGTGCACGCAAATTATCTCGACTCTTGTCACGTCCTCGATAACATTGACGGACGATGGGCGAAATGTTCCGTATTTTTGTTTTGCTTTTTCCTGTGCCCTTGAATGCGAGCAACATGCGTATTCAATTGTTTTGTGTTTAACGATGTACTCGATCGTTTTTTTTTGTTGGGATCCCTGTTTTTTGGGGGCGATACATGGGTGGTTTGAGATTCTGAAGATTTTTGGTGCAGAATTGAAAATGGGGTGTATTATTAGTATAAATAGGGAATTATATAAGTTCTTAGAGAATTTCAGTTTTGGCATTTTTTTCGGTGTTAACCATTGGATGTTTAGCGTGGGTTGTGTGTAGAAATTCGTTGGTTGAATTTGTTAATTATAGTATTGATTGGGGGTTAGGTCAACCAAAGGGTTAATTTATGAAGCCTTGAAATAACTGATGGGGGAACATAATTTAAAATTGATCCCCTTGGATTTTTATTTTTTCTTTTTCACGAAGTTTCTGGCTAGTTCTTTGTGCTTGTATTTGAAAACGTCTTTGACGTGAGCTACCAGCGTCTAGCAGATTAATTTTCAAAATCGATTTTCGAGAAAACAAAGCTTTGTTCAAAAAAGCTTTATGCCACATTTTCAATTAATTTTTTAATAGATAACCATATGCTGTCCCACTTATTGCAATTTTGAATTTTTAAATGACATGGTGACTATTTAAAAAATAATGGCGTATTTAAGGTAGACAATTGGAGAGGCAAAACGAAGTAAACAGTTTATATTCTTTCGTTCATAATTTACCACACATTATTTATTTTGTGTACATCAGTCGTAATTATAAAACCTTCTGAAATATGATTTGTGGTTGACAGTAGGTATTTCACAAATCCAAGCTTATTTTGTTTATTATTATTATCCACGCAAATTAAACTTTTTGTGTGCCAAAAACGAGTTCGTTTACCCGATTTCCTCCGTTTACTTGGTTCATTATGAGATGAAGTTCGGTCGAAGATAGATAAATCTGGGGTTTGCAAATACCTTCAATAAAGGGACAGAAGCCTTGAAACTTTTCTACTATTCCGAATGTGAGTGTATCCTTCGCATGAATAGACTTTATGTTAGGAAGAAGATTCTTCAAACAGATTGGTTGGCCGAGCGTATCTTTCAAACGTTATTTCTTCTGGGTCAAAACAATTTTTTGTCAGATATTTTCGTTACTGGAAAAATAAAAAAAAATTAAAAAGAACTGCGCATTCAGAAATAAAAATAATGATCTAGAATTTAATGTTATCCAATGAAACTTTTCAAACACAAATTATTTGGTTCGTTTATGATAAAATTGTAGACGGCGATACTAGATAAAAAATAATTTGTACAATACTTTCCTAATATCAATAATTAGAATTGTATTCTTCCTGATATCTCCTTTTTACTTATGGATTTTAATATGCCCATTAATTTTCTGCTTATCTACCGGTTACACTTAACGCACACAGCAGATTTATTTTCTTAACAATATATCTGAAGCAGTGCTTCCATTCATTTACCTTTTAAATTATAATTATTGAATCTATTCTTCTATCTATAACAACTCACGATTGCTACAATCCCTTTTCACGACGGCTAAACTAAAAAGTCTATTTACTCTCCATCTTTTTCGGCTCTTCACGTTTGTTATCCATGGTTGAATACCAGGAATTTAGTTCTTTCGCCGTAAGAGACGACGCAGGATGATAGGATTAAACCCGCAGGTGGTTAAGGGTAGACGCAATTATTCAGGAGCTTGGAATCGCAAGCATTCCTTCTAAGGTAGTATGATTTACGGTTGGCAGGATCGAACGGCGGTAACCAGGATTTCCGTGCATGCACCTCGCTTCCTGCATTATATGTAATATGTATATACCACCTGCATACTTATTATTTCACACGACCACGAACAAACGTGATAATCTTGTTTGTCGTATAACGAGGGTTGAGTATATTTTATACGACGCTACATTCTAACGCTTACAACATTGGAGCGAGATGCTTATTGAACATTCCTGAATTATTTTAAAAATTTCTCGATTATTGGTCCCTGCGGTTTACCTATATTTTTTTTGATTAAGTAATTCAGAACACTTTCGCACGTGAATAGTTTTGGGGAGCGCGCTGATTTCTTCGCTCCAATATTAACAGCCATATTTAAAAATGCTCGTATTGGTTGAAGAGATTTTCTGATCTAGAGAATTTTTTCCTTTCAAGCTTCTCCTAGTTATAAGTTTTAAAAATATGTTCTAAAAATTCCTGCTGTGTGTAAATTAAAATACAGGTAACGCTAGCAGTAAAAATCGAAGGGTTTGCTGAAATGTTCAATAGAATTTAGGAAGCCTTTACTGAACAGAATCAGAGCAACAGTTTCAACCCTTCAAAAATTAGACGTCTTACTTTTCAATTTTTAATAGTATCAACGAATAAACGTTAAAAACGTCTATACAATCTACTACAAGTAGTCTTCCAACACAAATTTCTTTGCACACATTCCTTGCTAAATCCTACAAACGTATCAACATCCTGCTTCAACATCCAAACGTCGAGTTGGCTGTTAGTGTCTGCAACGTTGGGGCAGGTGGAATTGTCTTTCGCCGGAAAGATTATCACAACAGATTTCGAGCACGCGAACCGTTCAATCCACTGTCCTACCGAATAATGCGCACATAGGTACATCTTCGAGCGTATTGGTTACGCACGCGAGCGAAGAGGACGCAAGTGGAAGAGAGATAAAGAGGCGAAGGAGGATCCTTTGGCGAGCTGCGATTAGCAATTAGCTCGGACGGAGGTGGTCACTCGATGTTTGCGCAGCGCTGAACCGGCCATTAAGGAAAAGGATCGAGGACGTTGCGTGGAAAGAGATGAGAATAGAAAAGCACACGTAGCCGAGGCGCTTAGGTGGCCTTTGCCAGAGTTTCGGCAAGTCGGCGATTCCGGACACGATCTCGGTGGTCCTCCGTCCTTCTTTCGTTGGTGTTGGTTTGCCCCGCCGTAAGGTAATTTTTTCCCCTTGCTCCACGGCGCATTGAGAGAGTCCCAAGGCCCGTTCCTCTCTCCTTTGCTCTTCCCCGGATATCAATTATGTCCCTGTGGGCCGCGCGCTGCCACGAAAGACCCACTGATGTGTGTCTCACCTCCACGAAGAGGGCCTGACTGAGTTCGCCTCGTTATCCCTCGCCGTGGGCGTCGAAATCCCTGTGTAAGGTCTCTCAGGAGCTACAAAGTGCAATTTAAGAAAATTCCCTCCACCCCGTTTCGCCTCCACTTTCGGCTCTTTCGTCTCCTTCGTCTCGTTATAGCCTTCACCGTGCCGGACCCCCCTTCCTCCACCTTATTTCTAAATCTCGACAATAAATCGTACTACTGTCAGTCTTCTACGAGGAGGCTTATTTACCACGGCCTCCCGCGACTATCTTCTTTTTTTTCTCGCTTGTCCACCTCCCTTTGGGTATCCCTGCCTTCGCGCCGCTGCAGCGCTGACACGACAGCTGGTTTGTGTGTGGCGCAGCCCTGCGAGGCAATCGCACGTGGTTTCGTTTGTATTTCTTTCATTGAAGTCCCATGTTCGCCATTTCGGTTTGCATACTATCGCAGAGAAGACTCCATCGAAGGTCCCCAGACTGTTTTTAACACGGTGTTCTGAAAGAGATCTGAGAAATTCAATAGTATTTGGAAACTTTTTGAGTCCGAGAAAATCAAACTAAAATTCGTTTCACTTTCTCAGTTACATCGCGATAATCACCCCATTCGAATTTGCATTTCTAGTAAGAAGCTTAATTGTTACGATCATGCAGCACCAATGAATAATTCAATCTCCCAGAAAAATTAGATTTACCATTTCAAGATTGCGAGGCGTCCTAACACACGTTATTACTTAATATCCCCCGTTCTAACCCTGTAAGCGTAACCGACGGCAATATTATTGTCCATCGAAGAAATTCGTCGGCTGGAAAGGGGCCCAGGGAGGCCTTTGTTCCATTCCTGTTCCTCCGGAGCGACGGCAAAGAAGAATTCCGCGCGAGGCGGTGCCGACCTACGACCCCATTATGCACGGCTTGGACAGGGCGCGTGATTCATAATATTAGATTCGAGTCGGGGCCGAATAATGTAAATGCCACGTAGAAGGGCCGTGTATATACGCGAGGGATCCCCGTTGGAACAAGCGCAGGGGCGTCACGTTGGCGGCGAATGTAACGATGCGGCGACAACGATGAGGACGACGCCATCGGCAGAAACCCTGCAGCCACCCACACCCACGTCGGACCCTTAAATCTCCATTCTCAGGCGCGCCTCGATCTCTTTGAGCCTCCACCGTGCCCTCCTCCTCATGCCTCGCCGCAGTCCCGTGACCGTACCGCCGACTTGTGCATACATACGTACGCGCTCGTACACGCGATACGTTCTATCCGCCGGTGATTTAAACCGTGAACACTTTTGCTTCATTTATGAGCCTTTGTCTGTTCGGCCATGACAGAGTCGTGCGTTACGAACGAGCCGTTCATTTTCGCGAAACGCTCGACTGTTTCGAACGCTGTCGCTCAATGAAACGAGGCTGGACAGTCGCGCGAATGTTGGGGTCGGCGCAACCGATGATGTGTTAGGTTGCTGGAGAAGTGCTGCTAGCCACTTCTTTTATATTATGGGTTACTTAACCTTTGGATTGAGACAACTATCAATGCTGATGTATATTGTTGATGATTTGAAAGAGGGTAGGAAGAACTGCAAATTGAAAGGCCATCCCTTGTGATAAAGGGTGGCCTGTAACTTCACGAGAACGCGCGACCATACGTGGGGATGGTCAAGAAAAATATCGGAACTGCAATGGGAATAGTCCTACCATGTTCCCTGGATCTGACACTGACAGATTTTCAACTTTCTTGATCACTGTTTAGATGTGAGAAATTGCAATAATTGCGAGCTCACAAGAAGTGCAATAAGATTTTTTTTTTAAATGATAAATCTGGAGGTTTTTATAAAAGAGGCATAATACAAGTTCTGCAGAGATGGGGAACTGTGATAAACAATGATAGAAAATATAGCTTTAGTAAAAGGGACGATTCTTTTTAGCGTCCATTTCTGATAATATCGTTATAGGTATTTAAAACAGAAGTTCATCAATAAAAAATATGTTTATAGGCCTTCAATAAAAATATATTCTAAACTCCTCAATAGTAACGAAAAATAACACAATTTTAAATTTTTAAATAAGTCGAAAATGTCTCTTTCACGACTACGTGGTTTTAAATGGGACATTATTGTACGTACGTCATGAAAGGGACGTGTTAATGAAAATAAGTTATGAAGTATTACAATTATGATTCTAAATCTTAATACAACAAAAAATATATAACACAAATTTAAGTTAAACGATTTTATTTAAAATCCACTAAAAATTAAAGTAATAATTTTCTTGTACTACAATTCCGATGGTGTTTTTCACTTTAAATGAAATCGTGGAGCAGGATATATCAGGATATGATTTTATTACGCCAATACGTATTGCATTACGTGAAAGTCATAAAAGGAAGAATGAAAGAAAGAAGAGGGAAAGAAAAAGTGAAACGCCACTAACACAACTAGCCTATTAAGCTAACAAAGATAAGTACTACAATATGAGGAAGACTTGGAGACAGATGAGCACCGAAGAGAATAGAAAAATAAAGGAACCAGCAAAAGGAGAAGAAAGTAATAAAATTAATAAAGTAGACTTACAGTTTTCTCTACTTTGCGAGGATCGAAAGTTACGATACAATTCAACATCATCTTACTTTAAACATGCGAACTGAAACAAGTCCAATGACTCAAGTAACAGTTTCATACAAACCCACCAAAAATCACGACCTGGAAATGGAAATCTGTAATTGCCTACGCGGACGCTGGTCGACGAATTCGTGGAGAAATTTGCAAGTGAAAATTCCCACTGTACGTGATTTTCAGTTCGCTACGAACACGATAGCAGCTTCTTAAATACATCGCCAAACTTATTTACTAGGCCAACCAAGTTGCCCCGCCATATTACCTGCGAAATTATCAAAAGCCCTGAAGCTTCTCGTTTTCGAGAGGGTAAATTCCTCGGAGATGGCTAACTAATCGTTCAAATAGTACACTGGTAAACTTGTCCAGCGAGCGTGCAATTCCAGGCGAAGGACGGACGGCTTGAGCAAGGACGAGGGTCCCCTATTAGGGACAATTGACTCTGGGAGTCCTGTTAAAAGCATTTTTAAATACGCGACTTTATCTATGTGGATCGAGGAGCTCGTGGTCATCGACTCTCTTCGTCGGTTCCCTTCACGGTGGTGGTCGCCACAACCCAGACTTGCAGGCTATCTACAAGGATTGAGAACCGTTTACCTCGCGTGCGTCCTAGGAGTCGAATAGACCGTGAAATTAAGAGAAGGTATCTTGGCCATCGTTATGTCCCCGAGCCTCACCCTATCGTTCTCTCCATCAGGATCAGTCGAACTTCATTTGGACCGACTTAAGAGCCCAAACGACTTCTAATTGGGGAGAGAGTCGAAACAAAACATGTCCGATCTGGGGAACATTTAAGATAGGAGACATCGATCTGACGAGTCGCATACCAGACCTCGAAACGAGCAGGGTTCGATAAGATATCCCTTCTTCTTTGCTCCTTCTCTTCTTTCTTGCCTTTCACACAACCATTCATTTTGTTTCGCTTAATTAGACACTTCGGCGTGTTTCTGATATTCAGTGCCTTTCGCTGTACGGGTTTGCTGATGTCATCTTTGATGCTTCTGAGGATTGGAGGCGAACTGTATTTTAGAATGTACGTTTTTGAAAAGTGTAACGAATGGTTTTTGTTAGGAGAAAGAGCGTGGTCTGTTTTCTGACAATAAGTTTGCTTAACTTTGTAAGTTAAGCAGAAAGGGAGGGTTTAATTAATTCGTTATAATTGCGTGTCGTCGATATAAATTAAATTTTGTTTTAGCAAAGAATCCCCACACCCGTTGGAGTGTCGTTGCAGAATAAATAATTTCTGACGATGAGTTACTTTAGTCCTACAATTGTTTGAATTTATTTATTAATATTTTGTGGAGTTAAATAAGCATAGTTGTATACATTTGACATTTTCATCTGCGTGACAATAAAATGTAATAGTGTTACCCAGGAGTCAGAAAAATGGAATAGTCTATTTATGCGTTTAGGATAAATCTAAGTAGTTGACCTACTTTGAAGCAACATAAAATTGCTGCATAATAAAATACACATTAAAATATTTCACAGTGCTGCAGGTAATGTGAAGTCATTTCCATTTAGATTGCTTAAATAATTATATTAAATTTTAAAATTCATATATTAGTTAATTAGCATTGTTATTTTTTAAGTTAGTTAATTTCAAATAAGAGCACGCTAAAGTGGACCAGCAAGTGCTACCACCTCGCGGGTGGTTGCGTAAACGGCGTCGAGGGCTGTACAGTGTCGCCAACTGCCGAAGGTTACGGAAGCTCCTTTAGCGATGTCCCCCTTTTTTTCTTGCTACCCCCTAGTTACCCTCGACCTTAGGATCACACTCCCCTTTTTGTAATTCCACAGGTGTTCGGCAACTACTATACATTTGTTCGTGTTTTTGCACTCTTAGCCTGTCAAGCAACATAATAAAATTCTTTCTGTATCAATCACCATTACTTTTCCCCTTAATCCCAGAATTTGACACTTGCAGAACTGAAACGTAAATTAACTCTGGGTTTATTCACGTGTCAAGACCTTTTTTCATATTTGAGATGCATCGATACATTTGATAAAAGTTGAATTTGTAGTTTCAACTAACTTTTATATATTATACCAAGTTTTATCTTTGTGTATTTACTAGGAAAATGTAAAATTTGACGCTTAAAAATTTTTAATTGGAAAATGTAGTTTTATTGGTGCTATTAATAGCAGGTAGAAAAATATCAAGGCTACCTAAACGATAGTCACTTAGCAAATAACTAACAAAATATATTCAATGATCTACTAAATCTTAAAATTTGCAAAAGTGAGAAGAAATCGCTAAAATTAGGTTTCTCTTCTTAAATCTCTCTTCTCTTTTAAAGACTTCTCAATTAAAAAATCGATTGTAAAAACAATAACCCCTCAGAAAAATTATTTTCTTTTCATTATCGTTCCTGCACATATTTCGTGTAGTAAACCATTAAATCACTAACTCCCACAAAACACAGGCATGTCCCACAAATTTTAAATTCGTGCGAGACATTTCTTACGTTACGCCACATTTCTTATTTACCTTTACACGTAAAATCACCCCTTCGCAGTTGCGCTAGCCGTCTGAATTCGTCGTGTACCTTTGACTCACAATGTGGACCTCCACCTTGCAATTCACGTTGAAGGTGTACATGCTCGAATCGATATTTCGTTCGGTCGAGCAGTAATAGGAAAGCGTAATAAGGGCTGCGAAGCAACCTCGAACAGGGCCATCTGTTGTCGGCGCGGCCTGTGACAAAACAAACAGCTTGCCAATTACGGAGTGATTTTGGGCCCGCTCGACATAATTTGGAGCGGCGTGGAGGACAAAGGCGGCTCGTTTCTTCCACGCCTACCGTCGTTAAGCTTCACGACGAGGAGGGCACGGCCCGTAGCTACCACTTTCCTATTCTCCCCTCGTTTGGTGTCTCTATTTACGCCCTCTTACCGGCTACTCGCTGGTCTCTTATAACCTTGCCAGAGGAAATCCTCGACGGATCTCCAATAGCGCTAACAATTAGACTCCAACGACGCGTGCTGCCTTTTGAGCGAATTGCTTCTATTCACTGTTCTCGCTAAAATTTGGTAGGTATAGGTCACATGTGTTATTTAAAATTTTACGAGAAAACAACTGTGAATACTTGATTCCTCCAGACTCTCGATATATGATGCTAATGTTAAATGATTTTTGGAAATTTGAATGGAATTATTCATTTTTACGGGGGTTCTAGCGACCCCTTGAGTGTTCAAATTTAGGAGATTTAAATGGTGGTGCATAATAATTATTAACAGAAAGCTGATCACCTAACAAAAATTTAAGATTTTTACTTAGCGCAAGACTATTAACGAAAGAGCTTCAATTTATATTTTTTTCCAGCTTCATAGGTCTTCAGATTATATTTCTTTCATCTCCATAGACTTTTAGGTATTCTTTTCTTCGCCATGTTTAAAATAGTAAAATATAAAGCACAGAAGTGTGTATGTCGATGTTATATAATATCATTTCCTGCATATAAAAACGTATAGTATATCTACTTTTAAGCAACTTATTGTATTAGGATAGATGTTCGAAGCCTGCATAGTTGGGTCTACAAGAAGGTTCTGTCGTTTTTCTTCGTGCAGTGTTTGACCTGCTCGCAGTAAACAGGAAAGCCTGCAATCGGCACGAAGTTTTCCCTCAGTTTATTGTACATAGCTTAAGCTATAAAAACAGGGTTAGTCCCTCAGAAATGAAATACTTCTTTGGGGATTTTCACGGAATAAACGTGTCCAGTAACAAAGTACCTATACTCGCGATGCTGTGTACTCGTGAACATCAACTGGGCGACGACACTTGCCCAATATTTGTAGAAGCTCTTCAGAGAGAATACACTATCTCCCCACACGTCGCAACCTGTGTTTCACAGAATTTCGGTCTCGTGATATGAATCTTTTGGTTATTCCACATTTTATGCAACCATCTGTGGTTCCAGGTGACAATTGGGGAGATATGGTGGAAAAGATTTAAGTTCGTCACCTGTTGCTGTTGGAAAAGTCCTGGAAATACTGAAAGATCTTAGAATATCTTGGAACTAAACACTTACAAATTTATTTTTGACTAGCAAACTACCCTCGCGCTTAGCTTCGAGCTTAAGAGATATTGAGGACTCCATGAAAACACATTTCACCCCTTTTCACCACCCTATAGGGGTTGATTAGAGTAAAATCCTGAGATTGGTTTTTAGGCATTTGTGTGGGTAAACTTTTGAAGTAAAAACCAAGTTGAAATCTAATCGGCCTAAGAAATAATGAGTGCGAGAAAACATATTTCACCCCTTTTTACACCCTTCGAGTTGGAACTTCAAAAAATCCCTTCTTAAGAATATTATCCCTAAAAATCCCTTCTTCAGATAATTATCGAGCACCTACGTCTCAAAAGGAATATACCCTCCGAATTTCATGTTTCTAGACGGGGATGAATCAGTGACACAACGATTATATAAGTATAGCTTTCACATAGTTGAATTTTTCCGCCTCTAATTCGCCGAGTCCGTTTTCGACGATTTGATCAATGTACATGAAAAATGGCTACCTTGATAATATATCAAGGAAAAGAGTGTAAGTATTACAAGCTAGAACCTTCAACACCAACAAACCCCGAATCGCACATTTTAAAAGAAAGTAAAACCGTTAATCTCCGAAGATTCTATTAAGGGGGAACACCACTGTGACGGCCGGAAAAATAAGCCCATTTTTAAGATTTTTTTAAGGGACAACTTACAGTTTTATTATAAAATTGTTATTACCTATCTTTAGTACAATGTCTTAAGAGACTATAAAAAAAAAGTAATAGAAAAACATGCATAGATTTCCATATACAGTTAATCTCCTACATCCCTCACAAGAAAACATAGGTCGCTTATCGAAACGATATCTTTGGAACGGCAAGTCTGAAATCAATTTTTTTTAAATATAATCGGTATGACTGTAGTTTCCGTTGTACGTACCGATTTTTAAAAAAAATTATTTTTGTAAAAATGGTGCGCTTGGGAAGAAAAAATGTCGAAAATCCGCAAGAAAATGGATAGTTTTTCGAGCGTATTTAAAAAAATATGTTTTCGATCAAAAAATCGGTACGTACAACTGAAGATACTCTTGTTTTAAAGATCCTATCAAAATTTCAAGTCGATCGGATAAAAATTGACAGAGCTATTGATTCGATCAGTTAGAAAAATGTCGTTTCGAGAAAATCGCGTTTAAAGTTTGCACGGGAAAAATCACACTTCCGTTCGTGACGTTCACTGTCACTCGAATGCCCGATCAACGGTTGCATTTCTTCGATTCTCGAACGAACAGCGTACCGTGCGTAAAAACGGGAAAAACCCAAAATTTATAACCTTTAACAATGTGGGGGAACAGTGGGTAAGAAAAATGTCGGCGCGCTATTTGCCGCTAACATAGCGCGCTCGGAACGGCATCGTGACGCGTCTCACAAAATGCACTGTATCTTCGTCAATTCTTCGAATATCAACTTGAAATTTTCAGAGAGTATTTTTGAAGAGTTAAACATTAAGAAAGTGAAGAAAAAAAAATCGAAATTTTTTCAACTTTCACAGTGGTGTTCCCCCTTAAGAATTAAAGAAACAACCCCCCCCCTCCTTCAAACTACCCTCAAATACATTCAAATACTCATGGTCCCTTCAGAAACTCATACACACTACGTACCGAAGAAACGTTTACCTGAACCACAGAAAAAGGTCACTTTTTTCTGATACAAGGACACTCGTCGGCCAACTATTGCACCTACAGAGATTCGTCCCGCTGACTACGAGCTGGAAAGTGGTCGCCGAGGTGCAGGCATAGTTCGCCGAAGGACTTCGAGGCGCAATGCAACTAGGTTTAGGGCCCACGACAGAGGGACAATAGAGGCACCAGCAACCAGCCATTGTGTTATATTGGGGGGGGCTGGTTTGTCGCGTCGTTAAAAGTAGCCGTATACCAACGGCCAGGGCTCCGTAGGCTGGTAAATCAGTTTAACTTATTTCGAATCACGAATCGGCCATTATGGGTTTATAGGAGAGACCGACTAACCGCCTAACGGGAGGGACAATCGCATTTGCGGGGTTAGTTTGTAAATTTATGTTTTTAACAGGCTGTTGAATGGCCGCGAGAGAGAGGGTAGGAACGGGACGGCCATTCAGGGGGTCGTGGACAGACCTGGGGGTCTACCCACCGTCGTTTTCGGTCGTTTGTGGCCCTTGCAACCGCCCTGGATAACGCTGCCGGGGCGCGCAGAAGCGAGACAGACACGGAGTGCACCTGAGTCACGGGACGGGGCTGGTTGAACGCGGACACGATTCAGGGAGGAACGGATGGATGTATATAAGAATGGGGCTTCGGTCGACCGAAGGGCGACGAGAAAATCGTGAGAGGATATCTATATAGAATGGCGTGCGTGCTTGTCGCTCGCTCGGGGGGATTACCCAGGGATACGAACGCTGCAGGGAATCTGCAATCTATATACGGGGCCCTGTGCATTCAGACGGGGAGGTGTTTAGATGTACCTGTTCGGTATTTTCGAGGACTTACGCGTCTTTGCGCTGTTTATTTCACGCCCCTGTATTTTACCATCTCGCCAATTCTAGCGGATTAACCGGGTACTTCCATCGGATACAGTGTTTATTCTGAATTTTGAAAGGCGGAGTGATTTTTGGATTTAAGATGGGAATGTAAGGTCGCGCGATGGAAGGTCGTCTCTTGTAGTGAAATTGGGATTTTTATATTGACAGTGAAATGTATATCAGAATAAGAATAAGAATGTCAGGCATTTTAATAAGTAAAAGCAGAGTTTATTAGAATTTATAATTTCACACCTTAGAGTGCACTTTTTTAAGTGCTACTATTGACTGTTACTATGATTGTTAGATTCTTTCATTCCCTTATGTCAGTCGTCAATTACGCTCATCACTTATTTAATCCTCCTTGCTTCCTCAGTTTTACTCGCACATTCGATCTTCTTCGCATTGGTTACGCTCAGCTCGTGAAATTCGATACAAAAATATGAGTAATCGGGGAATATTGATAGGCAAATCAGGGATGTAATGCAGGCATGATTTTAATCTCACATTTTACATTATTTTATTTGCGGTTTGTGATAAATCCTGGTTCAATTTGGATTCTCTCTGCAGCTTCTCTTTTTTAAACGAATTTATTCAGCTTCAATCCTCTGTTTGTTTGTTTGGGTGAAATCTTCAGAGGCTGAATTTTAACCCACTTTCATGAATCCAATAGACTTGGAACTTTGCAGACGTACGTAGTTATGATGACAATACAAATTTTTTAAAAAAAATACAACCTCGAGCGGGTGAAAAAATTCAGTCTATAACCATAAATCAAAACTTAGATACTAAAAAGTAAATAATGAAAAAATATGTATAAAAGAATTTTAAGTGAAACGATTTTATTTAATTTGATAAGAATACACTAAAACTAAAAAATAATTAAAATAATATCGTGGGGCAGGATATTTCATAACGGGATACGAATCAATTTCATACAGAATCAAGCGTCGAAATAAGCGGTGAAATATCCTGCTCTACAATGTTATTTAAATTAGTTTTTAGTTTTTTGTGCATTTTTGATTAAATTAAATAAAATCGTTTAACTTGACCTTTTTTTAACGTTACATATGTACATATATGGCCGCCACTATAGACGTATACGACTTTTTTCTCCTAGACATGATCTTCTCTCGTAGGAGAGTTACGAGGTAAACAGCCGAGGCAGATTTTCGTGTTTGAAAGCGAACTGGCTGCGGGTTGTTTCGTGCTACGAATCGATCAGCAACCAATTATCGAACGAGTGCTTACTTACCGCCGCCTCGTTAACCCGTAATTATCGATGGGGGAGGTAAAAGTTTCATTGCCATCAAAATCCTCGTTTTTTTCTACCCCACTACCCTATTCTGTAATTTCGTCTACTTGGCACACTTCTTCCTTTAATTTCACCCTGTTTTAGATTGCCAAAACCTATAAAAGAATTTGAAACGAACTATTCAATAATGGAAACAATTCTTAACCAAGTATCCACACAGTAGATGGATTTTCAAAATGGATTTCTTCGATAACTAAACGTCGCCAGCTAAAAGTACATTTCACAATTTTAACTTACATATTTTTGCACGAAGATCCATCTCTTTCTCGATTGCATCAGATTTACTGCTTCATTTTAGCAATTTTTCGTAAAATACCGGGCGAGCTTTTCAAATCGATTTTCTGCCAAAGGAAGTAATTTGAAAGAATTTTATTCCACTACTTCCTATTTATTTTTTCATTAAACATTCACAGGTTCAAAGGCAATTTAATGCAGCATAAATTCCCTCAAAAAAACAGTCGCGCCACGAAAATATTCCCTTAAAAAAAAATAACGTAATCTGCAACGCAAAGCAGAGAAAACTGTAAAATTTGCAATTGCTAATTTATGAATGCAATATTGCCAAATATATAGCCCACCTCGGTTTAAAATATAAACATTTGACTGCCAGAAAAATCGTTTACTCCAACATCGTGCCTCTACCCTGGCATCAGGGGTCACTGCGCTCATATTTCAAATGTTATGCACTCTGTCACCTGTCAATCTCGTTTTTTCCAACGATTCCTCGCTGACACGGTATAGAAGCCTGTCGCCACGCGTAAGTTGCGGTGTCTGTCCAGGAAATATCATCTGTTCCCGTCTCGCGTGTTTAGGACGCGCGCGAGACTGTTTCGCGTACGTGCACAGGCCCGAACATAGCCGATCGCGGTGTGAAACCTTTGACGCGCGTTTTCTTTGCCCCTTCTTTCAACCACCTTCGTGGAAATTGTCAGCCAGCAGGGAAACCCCTTTTGTCGAGCGACGAGCTGCATGCGCGACAGCGTAAACAGCTGCGAATGCCATTTCAATAACAACTAGGCGGCCAGATAGGATTTTGGTCTTTGGTTCGTTTTCGAGCACTCGTTCCCTTTGATCGACCGCCGAACCCTCGAAATCGCTCGAAAAATAAATTTTCCACCGGCCCTTCACTCCTTCCTATTCCCCGCTTTCCCCATTCCGTTCACTAACGTCTCTGCGTGCCAACATTCTCTGCTCTGTGCAGCTGTTTCGCGGATTTGTGTGAATAACTCTTAAGCTCCGCATTGCCTGATTTCATGTGTCGTCTATGCTTCGTCTATACCTGTATTTAATTTAAATCCTCTCATTAGTTTCGCTCACCTATTTCGCTCAGACGTTGTATATATGTAATTAGTGCATGTGTCAGAAGTACAGGACGCAGCACTTGAAATTTCACGAGATAATCGAGTTGGAATATTAATTTCTTAAGTAAGTGACAGTGATAGTTCATCTGGAATTTATATATTAATTCCAATTATATATAGGTATACGTTTTTATGAATTTTTTATTCTTTTTACGATTAGATATTCCAGTTCTTAGTATATCTACAGGTTATTCTATTATTGCATCTAGAATTGCATCGTTGTGTTTGCTCGTGTTTCTATTGTGTAATAAAGACACATTACTGTCATTATTTTTATTATAAAATTTTGGAGACTTCTGTGGCCCCAGTTGTTGCACTTCCCTCGTAAGTTCGCCTAAATAACCGTGCTCATGGTTTCGTACGTACGATTCTAGAGCGCGCACTCTTTGTGTAGTGGGAACTAACGAAAAACGATGAAATTCCATGAATGGAAGACATTGTGGGTGGTTTCGCAGGCGTCTCGTATGTACTCCAGTGAATCCACGGCGAGGGGGGAGGTAGATAAAAAGGGGAATAAGAGAAGAATCCCATCTGTCGGCACTTTTGGGCCGACATTGTACCTCTGTTTATATCGAAACAGGGTGGAAAAAAGGAGCTCCCTTTATTGTCATATTGGCATATCGTCGCGAACCAGCCGTCGTGTTTTTTTTTTGGTCCTGTCGGCCACGAAATCGATTCCATCGAGCTTTTCCACATGTTGAGGAGGCTTATCGTAGTCGTTTCTATCTACAACATTTATGTGCTTGCACACGCTCCGTTTCCTTTTTTACGGTAATACTAAATTTTTGTACTAAATTTTGGCGCGGCTATTCAAAGTAGTCTCGTCGTATTATTATATGAGGTGGTTCTCCTGTTATTGCTTTACTGTATCCACCTTTTAATATCTCGGTTTATTAAGTTTCGATTTTTGCAACGTTTCTGTTTCGAGGAATTTCTTGTTTAAACTTCGAGACTAGTACATATCGCTTAAGGGGTTGAATTTATCGAGTTTATTAGATCGAAACAATGCTTGGGGAATTTAGAAACAAGTCGATATCTGCTTAAACTTCTCTGCCTCTGATTTTTCTTGAATGAATTACGGAGAATGTAGTTGTAAAAGTTGTTTGCATTTTCCATAGTTGTTATTCATGTTTCATGGAGTTTCAATTGACTTTCAGAGGACATTGCGATTTTGCAGAAGAGCGTGACACATTGATATTCGATATATCTTCCTATTCGTGCATCAGTTTTGCATTAATCGTGTTATTTCATTCGTCGTATAAATCCTATCGAGCCATTCATCATTTCTCCTTTTGTTTCTTTTCTACACTGCTTTTGAGCTTGTAACAGAGCTAAAGATACAAGTATCAGCAGGAAAAATTGATGTTTCTCATCCTTTGACAAGATAATTTTTATTAATGTTGTCATAAATTTCTAGCATTCAACTAATTTTATTTATTATTCTCCTAGAAATTTCAAAATTATTTGCTTCTTAGACGAAATGTGGATATACAAAATCCCCGAGTCTTTTCCAGTAGTAGCGTAAAATTTTCTCTACTGCAGAATTCTGTTATCTTAAAAATGCATTATTAAATAATACAAATTGAACCATATCTCTGCACAAACACTTTTCAAATACCGTTCTAGATTTTAACAAATTTTAACAGATTCCAAATACAGCTAGCCCACTCGCCAGCAACAAACTGATTGCTCCAACCCTCATCACCTCTCAGTTTCACTGGTACAACCTCAACAACAATATCTATAACACATATTCGCCACTCCAAAGACCATCTACCTATATTTATTCCTTAATTCTAGAATCTCTATTTAAGATTCCTAAAAACCCTCGCAGAATGCATTCCAGTCCCCTTTCCTCAGGCTCTCGTTAACAAGGGTGCAGAGTAGACGCGCACCTTTTCAGCGACGCAGAAATTCTTCTCCGTCATCCTCACGTTGGGTAGAAAGAAGCGCATAAAAACATGGCGAGGGGCCACTAATACGCAACCCTTGCAGTCCAGGTGGTTTCGCTGCTGTTAGTAACGAGATATCGGGGTGGGTCCAAGGAAGAGAGGGAGCTGCAAAGGGTGTGGGGAGGAAAGGTGAGTCGAAAGAAGGCAGGGATGGTCTGCGTGGAATGGCTGTACGCAACCTGCCTGCTCTTTGCCACCCGCACCAGATGTTTCTCTCGTTTCGCCTAGGTAGCAAGAAAGGAGAAGTCCATACTTACCGAAGTATCCGCGGCGTGGAATGCGAGGCAACGTTTCGCCAGCGAATCTGCTTTAAACGGTGTATGTATGCATCTTTCCTCTTTGAGGATAAACGGAAAATCTTTTATAAAAGCTATCGCCAACTTCCTTGGCTCCGTGAGCCATTGCCGGATGCCTCGAGTGAAGTTTCGCGTAAACTTTTTCTAATTAGTTCCTGAGCTGCTTGCGGAGTCACGCGTAGTGGTTGCACTGAGAATGGAAATTAGCAGGTTAAGGGAAGCCTTTTTATTTGACAGTTCAGGCTGCTGCGAAAACATGACTCCGTTGGCTCTCGTTCGGGAGCTTTATGCATCTCTAATGTTGTCCTTCTTGGTCTTTTGTTGGGAAAGGTCTTTGGGAATAATTGGCGACTTGAGTCGTAAGGGGGTGAAGGTATTTCTTTGAGCTTCATGGATTTAGAGGGGTTTGGAGGTACTTTATTTTTATGAAAAGGAAACTTCCCGAAGTTAGAATTAAACGTGGTCAAATATTTCGTTATATTATAAATAATTTACGTTATCACTGGTGCTGCGTTGTATTTTGTTTTGTTTTATTTATTTTTCATATTATGTTATATTATCTTTATTTTTTGTATTCATCTGTTTTATACTCTGTACTCTAAAGGGTTCTCCCGTTGAAATAATAATAATTTCTGCATTTCTGGTCTAATATAAGCTACCAGATTACGTTGATTGAGTGACTGCAGATTTTGCCGTGGCGACTGCGTGGAGGTGATCAACCAGGTATGGTAGGCGGTGTTTCGCAGCAAGGAAGTCGTGACGAGGGTTCAATCGAGTGGTTTGAACTGCATTAGGTGCCAGCTGAGACTGCAAGGGTTGGAAAGTTGTCCCCGGGCCTTCAATCTCTCGCTAATATAACCAAGCGTTTGTGAACTTGGATCGTGCTTAAATAGACGTGGATTTTAGGAAATAATCGAACCATTTAACATCGAATTAGCATTATTAAAAAGCAGAGATAGGATATAAACTACCCCTTTTGAGATTCACGCTTTTAAATGGGAGATTTAAAATTAAGTTTGGGTGTAGTAACAGTAATAAAGACGTGTAAAAATAATAATACTAATAATATAGCAATGCTTACTCAACACACTAAGTTAAATGTAAATTACATGCACAAATTTCCAAATTTTCTTTTTTCTATTATCACATAATTCAATAATAGAAAAATTGACAAAACATCCTAAGCGGATAAAGGTATTACAGTTATTAACATCTTAAAAGTAATATAGGCATTTGATAACCGTTAAGCTTATAACTCAGGCATCAAACAAAATTTCGAAGAGAGCTTGTCTTCGAGTATCCAAAACATAGATTGCGCTAGTGTTCCATTTTTAAGCGCGTAGTACCGGAGCCACCGTTTCACTGAATAGCTCTTGAGCTCGCGTAGTGGCAATCGAGCTAGTAAGCAGAAGGTCGCACGCAGCTTTTGTCTTCGGGGGAGGGGTGCAACGAGGCGGAAGAGGGATATATAGTACTGCGTCGCAGCGATTCAAGATTGCGCTCGTTTTGCTCGAGTCACCCCGTAGACGGGCAAGGCATCGAATGCTGCGGGGCGGTTCGACCGAATAAAGCACTCGAACAAACAATACGGCTTCCCCCCAGATGCTTCCGGTCTCTTATTTCACCGGATAGCCACGCGAACACGTGCCCCATTTCCTCCTCTTCCTTTTGCTTCCGTCTAGGGGGCGGGTGGGAGGGCGAGTCCTTTTCCTTTTTCCTCGTTGCCCCTTCAATGCATTCGATAATTTGATAGCAAAGCGACCGCGACAAGAACGATTCCGCGACGCTTTAGAACCCTCTTTCTGCTGCATGCGTGCACGGTTAGACTATCCTTTCAAAACTTGTCACATAAACGTCGCGAGGCGATTGATATTTGGCTTCGCGGGCGAAGAGAAAGTCTTGATTACTTCTTCTCTCGAACAGACTTGTTTGATTTCATACGATAGATGAGGGTGGTTGATAGGGCTTGATCATTCGATAATGAATTTTTTTTAAATATTTGAAATTTCCAAGGGGTATAAAGAATTTTTGGGAAATTCTAATCACACGTGATTGTGGATGTAGTGTGTTAAGTGAAATAAGGCAGAGAAGGGGTGAAACGAACCCTTAGGGTTGCATACGCGGAACACTTTGTGAAATGGATACACTGTTCTGTATTCTTAAGAGAATCTATCATTTCGTTAGATGTAAGTGACTGGGAATTAATATTGATGCAATATTCATTGGGCTGTGTAATAACTTTTCTTCTTCAATCATGTTTGGATTATATCAAGCTAAATTTAATGATATAATGTACTTCCTACCGTTTTCTTTATACAGGGTGGACAACGTAACGCGATGAACTTAATAATTTTCTTTACTACTGAGACAAATTAAAATTATCCTTTTTTAAAAATCTTATTTTTTAGGAGCTTAAAAAGTCATTTTTTCTCGAAATTTTATAAATTCACCTTTATTTTTTTATATTACATAAATTAAATTTAGTCTATTTTTTACTAGTCGAAGTGACAGATTTTTTCATTTTTTTCACCCTTAGCATTAATATCTTTTTTTCACTAGAACCGAAGATACGGTGAAAAAATGTATTCGTTAGGTTCTCATTACCACTTAAACTACCCTTCGGTAGATATATATCAATGAGATATACATCATTCTATTTTTAGGTAACAAGTTAACTCGTGTTTCCTCGAAGGTTAAATATTATCCTCGTACCGTTAGCAGTTCGCGAAGTGGGCCTTAAAATTTCGGTAGTATTCTTTGTCCGTAGTCGCGCCCTATCTTCGCGAACATTGCAGCTATGCACACAGCAATGAGACGTTGGACCACCTGGAGGATATCGTCGCGTGCCATTAAGAGTCCCGTTGGCAAACGTTTAACGAAGATATCCTCGGAGCACGTGTCAGGACGTGGTTCTATAGAGCAATAAAAGCCCCTTCAGACTTTAGTCTCTTTGGAGCCACTCGATCCTCCCCCGCCTGTGTTTATGCTCGGAGGGGGCGAAGCAACGGTATATGTGTACACTCTTCCTTGCCAGGATCGGCCTGCGTTTCCTGCGGGGCACGCGACTCGACGTCCAGCTGCTTCCTGTCTGCTGCTTCTCCTCTCCTTTCTCTTCCCATTCCATCGACTCACGCGACACTGTCCTCCTCCGCTAACAGACTGTTCCCATATTCCGTGGAATTCATCGCCTCCGTCGTTTCCTCCACTTTAAAAGTGATTATTAATAGAAAGCCCCCCGGAAAATGTAAAAAAAATTTGTCAACATCACTTGGATCTATTAATTGACTGCACTTAATTATCGATAATAATTCTACTCTTCAGGTTTCCATCCCTTTCTGGCTAATACGAGACAGCAGTGTGATTACTGTAATTTCATAAATGATAGTAGAGTGAACACATTATACTTTCTTCCATAAAGCAATCTTTCGTGCAATCGAACGCAGAGCCATTCCGAACCTAACCTCCAAACGGTCCTCGAACCTCGATCTCGCGCGAAACCGCGAACGACCACGGGAATCGTCGAAATTCAAGTTCCATTTAACTTTCAACCGAGCGTCGAACTTCTAGGCGTCCATCGAATCTAAATACGTATATAAACACACACACACACACCGAAAGCCTTCCACGATTTAGCGACACTTTCAGGCGAAATCTTCGTTTGCTGTAGACTCGAGCGTTTTCCAGCTGTTTGAAAGGAGCTGTGGCGAGAGGGCAGATTAATTAAACGCGATCAGACCGCGGGGATGTTGTAAAACGGTGGCGTTTTATGGCGGTACGTTTGCAGGAACGGTCCAAAAACAGGGACACGGTTCGTCTAAATGGAGATGAAAGTGGCGGAGGGTCACGAGATTGCAGGATGGAGCAAGGGATATGGGGAGCAGGTGAGAGGGTGGTTGGAGAGATGGAAGAAGAGAGACACGGCAACGGATATGTACTTGACGATGTTGTTTGTCCGTGGGAAAGCTCGTGTTGTTGCTGTCGTCGTTTGGCGAGAGGGAGGGAGGTAATGTAACAACTGCCGAGGTCTGTCGTCGGCAGGTGGCGACACAGGTACGCTTGGCACGCGTCTCCACTCTTGATTATATGGTCTTTTAAGGCATTTGGCAATGCTGTAGGAACTCCTCTCGTGATCAAAGCAGAAGGAGTTATTGTTACGTTTTAAATTACATATGTGGACTGACACAAGGCGCGTTTCGACTCATGTAAAACTTCAATCATTTATATATGTACTGGAATAAGTTTCTGTATTAGATGTTGATGCTATTGTGATGTGAAAATTTTATTTTTGTAAAGAAGTGGTGCAACGTAATATTAATAGCTAGGTATGAATATAGCGTGGGTCCAAATGGACCCTGTATCCATCAAGTAAAAGATAAAGTACAGTATTTTGGTCATATTTAAGGGGTCATTCTGGTTAGCGCGGCGATAAATTCAGACATGTTCAGGAATTTATTGCGACGAAAATAATTATAGTAGCGGAATAAAACATTTTTCTATTTATAAAATACATTTCTACGGTAAATAATAAATGTAAAAGTAATAAAATTATCGCTTTTAAATTGATTTTGAAAGCTGTCTTGATGGAAGGTTTAAAAATTCATGCCTTGTTTGTGACGGTGATTTTAGCTGTTAGACTTATCTGAACCCAAAAATCCAAATAGATTCTTGATCAGTACGACTGTCGCTATCGCTCTGACTATAATTAGCGATTTATCTTCAAAATTAGTAAAATGGCGGGCAAAATGCAAAAAAAATATTTTTCGGCTTATTTCTTTTGGTATTTTCGATTTTAAAAGTAGGTTAGACTTAATAAAAATACTTGGTTGTAGTCCCTGCGAGAGTCACAGGTGTGCAGAATAAACAGTAAAATTTATAAAGCCATCGGTTCGATAGATTTTGAGATTTTATTTTCACGATGTGAAAAAATGACTTTTCGAGAAAAACGCGTTCAAAGTTTTTATCTATAGAGGCCGAACCCCTGCGATGCCTACAAAATGCCTTTTTAGAAGCTAAAATAATCGGAATTTTTCCATGAAAATTTAACAGTACAGTCTTGAGGATATGTACTTTCGAAAAATGTATAATCGGAATGACCCCTTAAGTATTTCAGAACATTCCAGTTGCTTCCTTGAACTCGTTGAATCCTTTAGGTTTAAGCTGAGTTTCTATCGAATATGTTCAATCGAATATTTGACGCATTTTATTAACAGTAACTGTATCTTGATCAAGTTATATGAACATACATAAGTTTGATATATCTGATGGAAATCCAAGATTTTGACACCTGCTCTCCACAATACCAATTACGTAATTCAATCTTGATCTCCTTATTTATTTAGTTGTCGTCCAAATTTCAAGTTCTTTTTCTCACAACTCCACTGAATAAATTACGAACTTTTGTACTCGGCGCTTCTGCCGATTGCCTACGCTTGTTCCGTCGCAAATGTCGTGTAACGGACAATACACGGGGCTTTCTCTGCTTTCTTTTCCTTCCGTTCCGTGCTAACTGCCCCCTTATATTGGCTCGCGAAAAAACACGCAGGCGCAACCTGCAATTTAAACCATATCGATTGTTGTAATTTGTAATCAAACGGCCACAGCAGGCACGGCATGACGTTACGTGCAGTGTGTGCGCGTTTATTCACCAATGGTGGATGCAGCGAAATCGTGGTTTCGCGAGTACGCACTGACCGTTATCGCACTCGTTCCATAGAAAATCTATCCCTGCCCATGTATCTGGATAAAAAGGGAACAATGCGTGATAAATAATTCGCTTTCAATTATTAAATTCGACGTTTATAAATGTTAGATCACAACAATACGCGTAAATGGTACCTTAGATGCAATGAAACTCTGTTTCATAAGTACTGACTGTTTCCAAATGCGTTGTTCACGGATACTAGACCACAGAAATAAATATAAATTTGAAATAGTGAACTACAGATTATTTTTACCATTATTCTGTGGAAAAATTGAAACTTTCAATTATTTATCTATACTCTAATCAAACAATTCGATTCGAAAGGTTAAATTCATTGTTTTTGAACGCTAAACTAAATAGATAGACAGTTTACTGATCATTTTTCACAATCGTTCTATAGAAAAGTTATACATAACTCATTCGTTTAATGATTCAATTCGAGGTTAACGAACGCTCGGTCTGCAAAGATAAACCTAAATAATTCCTCGGTGTCAACTGGAAAATTCTATTCTGAGAAATGTTCGGTAGAAGTCATAACAGTGGCTTTAACTTGTAGCTGTAACTTTCCCAGGCGTTTGGAAAACGAATTTCTCGCAGGTCCCGTGGGAGGATAACGTGAACTTCACTTGAACGAATAAGAAAATCATAAGAAATTACGGTCGACGTGGATAGTCATTCTCCAGCCTGTCGCAAATAGTAAATGAATATATATTTTTTGTGTTGGATTTGTAGTTAAGGATTTAAATTGCATAGAGGCGGTATAAAAAATTGTCAATATTTGAAACTAGTTGATGTGAGTAAATTCAAAAGTTTCCTTTTGGTTTTGTAACGAGCATTAATATTAAGAATTATATACTTAAAGACAGAAAATGTAACATTTTTGTAACACATATGCAATTGTTAATGCAGTGAAGATTCTGAAAATTAAAAAAATTCGGTTCCATTATTTCCATTCTTTTAATAGGCACTTAGATAAAATTAACCATTTTAGTAACAAAATTTTTCTGTCACTTTGAGACAGATAATAAAATTAATTTATAGGATCAGGATTTTTCTAGCAAAATCCTGAAATGAGTAATTTAATTTTCTTTACGTTCTTTTAAATATGCATTTGTAGGGAGCAAAACTAATAGAGTTTGTGTATTTTAAATCTTATAATTCAGGGCGAACTGTGAGCCACGTTTATTTCTCGTTATACCTACATGTGGCAAACCGAAGAATATTCCTTTTTGCGGTCACTGACCGTTTGTCAAAAAATTTGCAAGTTAACGCGCTCTTTCCTTTCTGGAACGTGCAATTATGAGGTATGCTTTCGAAGCATTGTAAACGAGATCATAAAAATGCATGCCGTGACGTTTGTAATTAGACGGTTTTATCGTGAAATGCATCAGTTAAATGATTAACCACGATCAAAGTAAGAAGAAAACATATAGGTGGAAGAATAGAATAACATACTTCCAAGAATTATTATTGCAAACAGAAGCAAGAAATATTTAAATATCATAGAATATAATTAAAATATACAAAATTATCATGGTGTGTACTTGATTTGAATTTGGCAATAGTTTCTATTAGTTCTACATGAATTATTAGTTTAATAAACAACATTTAAAAATGTGCATGATGGTAGAAAAGCAAATAATTTGTCACTATTATGAGCGAAATAGATGCAAATAAATTTAAACAAATGAAATAAGTAATAACCGTTCATGAAAATGATTATCAAATGATTCGTAGATTTTAATTATAATTAACTTCCATTGACGCGAATAAATCCTACACGTTTGAATGAATTTGACATATATTTAATCCACATTTCGGGATATTTGGTCCAGATCTACATATATATGTAAAAACCCGAACAACATAAATGACTAATCCAGGGAATAATTAATTAAAGCAATTAGTAAAATTGCATACATATGTATGCTTCGTGATTACGAGTGCATACACCGAGGCCGAGGTAAATACAAAACATCCAACCTAATTTTCTCCCAAACTTTTCAATACTTTCCAACACGTTGAACACATTACTATACCCAAATTTTGAATTGAATCGCTAAAACCAACCTCCCCACCCCCTTAAAACTCTCACCCCACAATACACTACAAATTCCCACCGCAAACACAATTCTCCACAAAAAACTCACAAGTAGTTCCCGCATCATCCCCAATTCCATCACCACACCACCACTATCATCCCCAATTCCATCGCCCCACACGATCGCTTTATCAAACACCACTGCAGCCCAAAATTCATTCGCGAAACAAAGCCTACGCAATCTATCCATAAGCTTCCACTACCTTAGATCGTGACGAATCGGTCAGTGTGCTTCGTGCTCGAGCTTCGACGCGCCGCCTCCGCCACAGAGATCGATCAACAGAAAACAGGGATCAGGGTGCGGACGGGGGAGCTGGAGGGAGGAGAGAGGAAACAATTTTATCGTCGACGGGGTTCGCCTTCCTAAGATCGTGCGCCGGTCGACGATCGTTGTTCGTGTGCCGTGGATCAGTCCTTGTACGCCAGTCATGTACGTTTGTCTGGTGTTCTTCTCTTTTCTTTTTTTTCCCGTGAAGCTAGGCTACGTGGCTCGAGCCACGGCGGCAAAGCGCGTGCCAGCAGGGTGCGGGAAAACGATTAGTTTTTAATTTGGTTCGGGCCGATTCGATCGCGTGAAATTGCGGCCGGGAGGCTTGCTCGTTCTCGACGGATTCGCTTTGGATTTTTGGCAGCACCGGCTCCCCTTCACCCTTCCCGCGCCCTCCCTATCCCCCCCACCGCCGTAACCCCCTTTTTTCGAACGTTCACGTCCGACGTTTACCTGTAGGCGCTGCTATCCAGCCGATTGAAATTGCTTTCGATTCTGCGCTTTTACTTCGGCTCTTTTTATTCCAACGCCCGCCTCCCCCTTCCTCCCCTGCACCCAGCACCGTTGCGCGATCAAGTGGGTGCACCTTTCGACGGTTGCATTATCCTCAGCTTGTGGACCTTAAAAGATTGATTAGTCGCGAGGTTTTACATCGGCTACATTGTGCGGGACAGTCTAATTGAAATCTTCGGCCTTTCCATCCTTGCCGATTATTTACACGTGTTTTTGTTGCCGCGAGATTCGATAACTCTTGGATTCTTCCTCTTTTTCCTTTCACCACTGCCAGCCCTCTCATCCCATGCGGGATACCTTCGTGGCGACCTGTGTAAAGTCCAGTGAGAATCAGGCGGCAAATGAATTCGTGTATGGACGAGGAGTTGTGATATTTTTGGACCCGTGGGATACGCGGTCGATGAAGATGCGATTACGGTTCTCTGTTTTGTTGGTCGGGGATCGTTGAGTAAGGACCACGGGTAATGTTTTATGTAAGCGTGCTGGGGGCGGGTTTGGTGTATGTGCAAGTCGAATTCGATTTGCCGGTGGGAAATTATTACGAATCTGGTTATTTTTATTTTTAAGGTGCTAGAACTTAGAAGTGTAGTCATAATTTTTAGCTTCTGATAATATTTGAAATGCTTCCTAACGAAGACATAGGTAATAATTGTTCCATTGAATTTTAATAAGTGTTGCAAACAGATGTCACCACAAAATTTAAACCCAGCAAATGATTTTAGTCTGCCATATAGTTTCAAAATGAATAAAAAATATTTTTAAAAAAAAATAAAAATAAAAATAATATATACCTATTTTATATGATTAGTACAGCCTATAACTAACTAATTGTCGAAAAAAAATGTGCGTTATTTTATTTTTGGACTCGATGCCTCAAATTAACCATCGCACAAAGAATCAACTAAATGCTGATTCCTAGCAATAACAAACAAATCAAGAACCTTAAAGCCTTATCGTACCGAAATATCGCATCACATTTCGACAATTGTTTGCCAGCACTATGCGCGAGCGTTTGGAGGAGGAATCCTCGTGTTCGTGGGGGGATCGAAATGCCTCGAATAGCCCGTTCATAGAGGAGGACGCGGTAAATGCAAGCAATTACACGGTACGCTAATTTTCGTCACCCTCTATTCGAGAAGTTTAACAGATGTCCGTCCCGCGGTTGAATAAGGTCGGCGTTCAGGAACGTTTGCTCCTCATCTCCAGCGTGGCCGCGGCGGCGCGGCGCGCCGTCCGGTTTTGCTCCTTGACTCTGGCCCGGTTGCAACATGTCGCGTGCAGGCACGTGCTCCGTAATGTATAATCTGACCCGTGGCCGAAGGCAGTCTGCAGGGTCGATATAAACTCGCGTCTCGGGGAGGCCGTGGGGGAGAGGGTAGAGGAGGGATCGCTAAGCAGAAAGGGAGGAAGGAAGGAAGGAAGGAAGGAAGGAAGGAAGAATGGCGAGTTGGTTGGAACGAGAGAAAGGATGGCAAGATCGAGGAGTCTTCGTTGAGGAGATACGATCTACTTCCTAGGACGGTTACAATATGGGAGAAGCACGGTTTCCCTCGCGGAATGTCGTCCTTCGGCGCATCCATCGCGCGATTCAAGAATAGGTCAAGCTCTATTGCGCACACAGTGAGTTTGCTAAACCTGTCGACGGAGGATAGTTTGATCAGACATCGGATGCAACGTCCATTTTGACCCATAATTCTATACAGGCTCTTCTCAAAATAAGCTTTTAAATTAGATTTCAATCTTGCTGTCTTAAGGGGTTATACCCAGTCAGGATGTTTGTGAATTTTTTTTCAAAAAGCGGAAGCATATATTTTTACAGAACTTTTTGCACTTAAAGGAGCAACATTTAAAGAACATTTGTTAATATTTTCGTAGAAAAATATTCACGTTTATAAGAAAGTAACAATCGACATCCAAGATGCATTTTTAAAAATTTGGTTTTGAGGTGAGGACTGCTATTCGGAACCAGATTATTCAAAATCAAAACACAAAAAAGGTTTCTTTAGTATATTAATGTATCTTTCGACCGACGGGGGGGAATTTCCGAAATATTAATTGAAAATAAAATGACGGCTATTTAAAGTTTGAAGTCCTGATTTTCGCGCGAAAAACGGTCATTTTTCGTTGATAAAATCAAAAATATACATTGAAAAAAAAATGCGAACGACATTCTGTAGATTTTTATATAAAAAATAAGCCCACAAAATTTCAGAAAGATTGGCGCAGTAGTTTTTCAGATATCTTGTTCACCATTTTTAAAATAGCTTCTTGGATGTCGGTGTATTTTTATTATAAACGTACATATTTTTCTACAAAAAAATTACCAAATGTTCTCTAAATGTTGCTCTTTTAAGTGGAAAAAGTTTTGTAAAAATATATGCTTCCGCATTTTCTGAAAAAATTCACAAACATTCGCCTTTTTTCGGCCTCCTGTCTAGGTATTCTACCTTGGGGGGCCGATAAATAAGTGGGTGTTTGTGAATTTTTCGTACAAAAGCAGTTCGACAAATTATTTTAAAGTTTGGCAAGCTGTTTTATAGTATCTTGAACTATTATATATGCTGTCTAAGAGCATTGAAAAAAAATTGGTTGTCGTTGATACAAAGTACCGTGATAAGTAACATATACAAAATAAATAATTAGGGTCAGAATGGACCCTGCATCCGCCGGCCGGGGGTAAATGTTGTGAACAGTGGGAAACTTTGCTTGCGGATGTTGCGATGTTTAATGAGTAGCTGCAAGTGGAAATTATGGCGGAGCTAGTGGGTTCTTGCGCTCCGGTTGCAGTGGTGCAGCCTTTTGTGTCATAGGGATTTCAGGGAAGAAGGTATTTCACGAGAATATTTAAAATTGTAATTATGTACATTGGAAAAAATTGTTGCTTTTTAACTGGAATGAAAAGTGCCATTTTCAACTCAGGGTTTAAAATGCACAATTATATTTTCCCGATACGAATACCTATAATCAATGAGATAAGTAGAAACAACGTTAAATATTCAAGTAACGCAATAAATATTTCTGCCAATACACGCACGAAGGAATTTCCCACCGATTGAAATCCACAACATAGTTTGCATTCCAGCAGCATATCCCAAGCGTAGTTAAGGGATGGTAGCATTAGCAATCAATTTCCAGTTGGAAGCACATTGTTACCAAACGCAAACACGACGTTGCTGTTTGAAATGAGCCATTCACTTGTCCTTTCGTCAGCTCATTTGCAGCTCGACAATGGTATGATCCATCTATGAGTCCCTGAGGCCATGCATCGCATGGCTCAGCGGTTTTCGGCTCGACGCCGCGCCATCGAGGTGTTCCTCCCAATTGTATAACGGAACGATAGCCCCTGCGACGGTGGCATGGAAGAGCCTTCGAGGTAAACACAGGTAGATATCGAGCGTAAAGGGCGATCGCAGAGAACAGGAGCAAACGGTGGGTAAAGGCCGAAGATGAGAGTAGGTAGAACGATAAGTAGACGGGAACAAAGATACGACGCGAAGGTAATATGCAAACGACCGATTATTCGAATACGTATAGTCAATAATTCAAAAGGGATGAGTGTCTGCTCATGTCAATGACGAGGAACAAGTGGCCCTGAGGAAATCAATGTCGCATATTATATCCAAACATGTGTACTCCCCTCATTTTTGTTTACCTTCTGATTTTTATCTCGATTACTAGAAGGGGACGTTTATGTAATTTGGAATTATTATAAAAATGCAGTTAATGAAATTTCAATCATTGACATCGAGGGAAATAATTTTATAGATAGATTCCAGTCGTCAAATTACTCGTCTCCTCCGAATTATTTTGTTCATTTCAATCCCTCTTTTATGCTAATAAATCCCACGCAAGACGATCTGTGAGAACACATCTTTAACTAAATTGAACAAAGCGCGAAGAAAGACACGTAAATGGAGTCGTCAAGGTTTCCCGAGTTGGCAAATAATTTCTATGCGAGTCGAACCGAGCAGATCGCCTCCCACGATTGACAGAGGAAGTTTGAACGCTTCAAACAAGGAAACGACGCGCGACTCTCGCACTTTCTGGCACAGCTAGTACCGTAACCAATGCGTCCCGCAATATCGTCGCGCAGCGATCAGCGCGAGCGGCGATAAGATCGCGAGGTGTGCTGATAAGGATCGGCAGGAAGGTGTGTGAATAGCCACCGGATGCTGTGGGTGTGCGGGATCGCGTGCTTCTGGGAAGCTGCGCTTCTGAATCTTAGGCGATGAAAGGGGACTGCTGATGGCTTCCTCCTCCATTGGAAACTCGAGGCATCGCGTCACACACTGTTCTTTTTTTTTCTCCATCTCCCTTCTGTTTTTCTGAACTCCGTGCAAACATTGCTGGTACGTGATCACGGTAGGCGAGCCGAGCTGACCCATAAAGTAGGCATTAGCACCGATCCGTATCTGGCCAGCAGCGAGGAGGACGAGGACGTCGAGCGTCGTTAGTTCGACCTGTCCCGTGAATCTCGTTTCGTCTCGTTGCACCCGGAGCTTGGCATCTTTCATGAATAATTTCTTCCATGCATTTACATGTCGCGGCGGGCTACGTCTTCCCCAGTTTTCCCATCTTTTTTGTCTCTTCCTTCCACCTCTATTTTCGTTCCATCTACGTTTCCAATGTCGGGTCACCAGATTTCTGTTAACGCCCGTTAGTCGCTGGGGTATCTGTTTGACAAGGAGTGCTCAGTCGGGGTGTAAGTTCGTGCAGAGGTAGAGGACTTACTTATTTAGCCGCTAAGGCCTACTATCCCAACGCCAAAACTTCATTTGTAGGGTAAAGACACCAGTAGTTGACCATGTATCAGTAGTCGACCACTTTCAGAAAAACATGAAAAATAAGGTTTTTAGAAGTGACGATCTTTTGAACAAAGTGCAGTTCTCTAACTGCACTCTGTTCAAAAGATCGTCACTTCTAAAAACCTTATTTTTTAAATACAGTGGCTCTTAAAAATATTCGGACACCCTTTAAAATCGCATAATTTTTTTCAAATTCATCCAAACGACTTGAGTTTTTTTGAGAAGCTAGAGGGATTAGTTTGCTAAATGATATGATTCGTCGTTTTGAAAAAAATGCACTTGGTCGGAGTAGCAAAAAAAAAAATAGTAAAGGGCGTTTTTTAAACTTTTTTTTGTGAACCCTTAATGAAAATTCAAAAAACCCGTTTGTAGATTTAAGTAAGTTATATACGTGTCTAAAATTTCATCAAAATCGGTTAACGTTGCTCTGAGCTACACACGTTTCAAGATCGCAGAATAAGGTCGAAAATCGCGAAATTCCCGAAAATCAGCGATTTTCGACCTTATTCTGCGATCTTGAAAAGTTAGAGAACTGCACTTTGTTAAAAAAATCGTCATTTCTAAAAACCTTATTTTTCATGTTTTTCTGAGACTGGTCGACTACTGATACATGGTCGACTACTGGTGTCTTCACCCTATATAGCACGACAGCAGAGCAATTAAAAGAATTAAAAAAAACAAAGATTAACATTTTGGATAGTTTCACGTTTAAACTCGAGTTACCGCAGTTCAAGGAAGACATGTCTAATTTCTCTCATTTTCTAATATTAACCTGGGACCGTTGCTGTTACTAGAAGCACCACAGAAATATATCATCATCTTAACATTTAATCAATACGTGACGTTTCTTGCTCCCGTATCGAATACGAATATAGCCTCCCAATTTTGCCTCGTCGTCTATTTACTGTCCTTTCACCATCATCCCCCGTCTGCGTCCATTCTCCTCGTCGCCGCGATTTTTTCGTGAAACGCTTTCTCACCGTGCACTCGAACAAAGAGAAAGGAGATGCTCTCCCCTCGATAAGAAGGCATTCGACTTTTCCACCTCTTTCCCTTGCGTCGCTGAGCCACGCCATGCTTCAGGATCGTTCTTTCCCTCCCGCGGGACAGCACGAATCGTTTAATTCGATCTTCGAGGTCTGCCTGGGTTACACTCGACGACGCGCCACGTCCTTCGAGATCCATTTATTTGCAGGCTCGTCCCTGGGTCCGATTCCATTTTCCCTCGGTAAGATTATCCCGAATATATACGCGCGTCGACCCAGCCCCGATCATGCGCTTCTCTGCCACTCGCTTGTAGGAATTCCGGCGCTTGCCGCGCGTTTGAATACCGATCGTCCGTGGAAACGTGGGAAGTCGAATTGGCAAGCCGCGCGGAGATCAAAGCAGATTGTAAAGATCAAAGACAAATTTGTAGTTCAGTTTCGCTCGGGCAAAGTCAGCTGGAATGCTAATGGAGTGGCTCGTCGTTGACTTCTGTCTTATTTGGAACGAAAAACTGCGTGTCAACCGTGTCTTGAATTAGAAATTAGATCGGGAATGCTCGAGGACGTTAAGGTACTATGTTGCCTGCGAAGATTCTATTAGTTGCCGACTGTTCGTCGTAAAGTAAAGGTAAGCTTGTCGAGAGATTTGTCGTAATGTCGCCATTCATGGACAATAAAAAGAAGGTATATATGTCGACTGTGTATTTGGGGACATTTGCTTTTGCGAAAGGCTTGGAGGAATGAATTGGAATGAAGTAATTAAGCGAGAATATTAAACACCTTAGTTTTGTAATAAAAGTAGTTGGAATAAATATTTAGAAGTTTCAAATTCCTCGAGCAGTGTTCTTTGATCACATTGCCTGAGATGCTCATTTAGAAAAAAAACAAATTTCACTTTGCAGGGCACTGTTATACTCGTGAGAATTGTGAGTTCATACCTAGAAAGATAAACCTTGGTCTACATTCTTTTAACGATGGAAAGTTCAAATCCTCCCTGAGACACCAAAGAAACACAGATATTCTCCTAGAAGTAACTCAAAGAATCCTTTTTCATCAATCCATATAGTTTCCCAAAATGTCCAAGGTTACAAATGCCACGTGAATCCCGAACCTTAGTCTACATTCTTTTAACGATGGAAAGTTCAAATCCTCCCTGAGATACCAAAGAAACACAGATATTCTCCTCTAGAAGTAACCCAAAGGACCCTTTTTTTACCAATTCATATAGTTTCCCAAAATGTCCAAGGTTACAAATGCCACGTGAATCCCGAACCTTAGTCTACATTCTTTTAACGACGGAAACTTCAAATCCTCACTGAGATACCAAAGAAACACAGATATTCTCCTCTAGAAGTAACCCAAAGGACCCTTTTTTTACCAATTCATATAGTTTCCCAAAATGTCCAAGGTTACAAATGCCACGTGAATCCCGAACCTGAGTCTACATTCTTTTAACGATGGAAAGTTCAAATCCTCCCTGAGATACCAAAGAAACACAGATATTCTCCTCTAGAAGTAACCCAAAGGACCCTTTTTTTACCAATTCATATAGTTTCCCAAAATGTCCAAGGTTACAAATGCCACGTGAATCCCGAACCTTAGTCTACATTCTTTTAACGATGGAAAGTTCAAATCCTCCCTGAGATACCAAAGAAACACAGATATTCTCCTCTAGAAGTAACCCAAAGGACCCTTTTTTTACCAATTCATATAGTTTCCCAAAATGTCCAAGGTTACAAATGCCACGTGAATCCCGAACCTTAGTCTACATTCTTTTAACGATGGAAAGTTCAAATCCTCCCTGAGATACCAAAGAAACACAGATATTCTCCTCTAGAAGTAACCTAAAAAATCTTCTTTCATCAATTCATATATTTCCCCAAAATGTCCAAGGTTACAAATGCCCCGTGAATCCCGAATTTCTGTTCGTTGCCTGCTCCACATGGACACGTATTTCCAAAATGGCACGGTGTCCTTCGAACTTAGTAGCGTTAAACGGTCTCCTAGCCGCGATCGAGCGCCGAAAATAATAGTATCGCTGATGAAGACACGAAAACTATTCCCGGGGAGCGGCCACGAGTGGCGTCGAGAGCGAGCGTGCGGATAATAGTGGATCACCATATGGACGCGTTGCATCGTCGAGCTGTAATTTGCATGAGCACAGCTGATGTCTGCCGACTAGCCGCGGTTGGTCCTCTCTAGTCGAGTCGATTTCGGGAGGCAACCGATAGCGGCGAAACCCTCGAACACGCCGCCAAGGATTAAGGGCAGGGCGTGAAGGGGGTAAGGCGGGCGAAAGAAAACGGCCCCGGTAGTTGGAATCGGCAGCTCGTTGTAACATGTGCAAGACGAGCGCACGCGAGCGCCCCGATTTTTCGATTACTGGTATTAATGCTGCTCCGCCTCGAGGTACGACTTGCGAGCCACGCATCGCCTCATTAAAGTCAACCGATTCGAGGGCCGCGAGACCTCGAAACAGCCCTTCCACGAGCCCTTCATATTTCTCCATGTTTATACAAGAACGACTGTTTTGGTATACGGTATTCGTATTTATTGTTTATTTAATGAGTTAAGTCAGTAAAGGGAAACAAAATATCTAGATATGTAAGTAATTGCGTGTTGAGTATGCGAGAGGGGTACCGTTAAGGAACTAGTTCTTGATCAGGCACTAGTTTTTGATCAGTTCATGAAATAAATCGTTCTTTTAAGTTTATGTCAATAAATAATTGTTTGAAATAATTACTAACATAAAAATTGATAATTCAAAAATATATATGTTGTCTGTAAAAGTAGTTAGTATGGTTAGTTCTTGTGAAAATAAATGTGTAAGGTAGCTCACTTGAAGGAAGTCTCTGTTGAACGCCATCTCTTACTGTGCGAAGTAAGACATAACCATCGATGTCACAGTCGATTTCTTTGCTGGTGTTGCGACATTAAAGGTTATTTTCATACATTTTACTTACAATAGTTTACTTTACAAAGTAGCGCAAAAATTTTAGTATTATATGTATTATTTTGCTTTAAAAGTCAGTGATCATTAATTAGTTCCAACTTTTTCTTGTAGAACTAATTTTTGATCACCTGAATAAAAAATAGGTTAGCACATTATAAAATTATAAAAAACTTAAGTTTAGATGGTATAGAAAGAAAAGGATGAAGAAAAAAAATTGAAGAAAAATTTCAGCAAAACCATACCAAAAAATATTAAAAAGTCTTCTAGAAAAGTTAAAATAAATAATGTTTGACGAAAAATATATTTCATGATTATACATTGATTATTTATACAAAAAAATGTGTGATCAAATATTAGTTCCTTACCTAATAAGAAATTAATTCCCAAGTATTTTAGACGATCAAAAACTAGTTACTCATCTGATCAAAAAATTAGTTCCCATCTATTTTAGATGATCAAAAACTAGTTCCTAACCTGATCAAAAATTAGTTCCCATGTATTTTAGATGATCAAAAACTAGTTCCTAGTCACCTTATTATGCCGTACATCATAAATAATTAAATTGTACTTATTTCCAACTTTTTAAAATTTTTCCTTAAAGTTTAAACATTAATTCATCTTTTAGTATAAAAAAAGTTTATGGTTTAAAGTTTTATTACGTTAAAAATAAATATTAAAGTGGGAAGCCCTCTAAACTGATCAAAAACTAGTTCCTTAACGGTAGTTCATTATTATTATTGGCTAATCCTGACCCTGTGCGATGACCATCGTGAGTATATATTTACAGTTACTGTTTCGACTTGTTGAATTTAAGGGGCGAATCCTATTTTTGGGGTTAAGAATATAGCAAAATTTGGGATTTTTTTTAAGAAACTAGGGATTCGATTCATCTGAAATTTGGACCATGTTGTTATGTATTTTTGAGGAAGTTGCAGTTTTCTTTTATTAATTTTTATTTAGACTGTACGTGTAGGTATTTCTTTTTTTAACCCTTCGTGGTCACACCTTCTTATAATCACACATTGGTCACACGGGGTTCACTGTACCCCAGCGTCATTTTTTGAGTTACCATTTTCGTATTTTTGAATCTTTTTTTACTTTTTAGTGATAATTGTACACTCGTAATACTTATACAGTCATGGTCTAATAGTCTTTTTCTAGAAACATAAATTTTGATATGATAAAATTTGTAGTTGAAAATGAGCGATTTTCCATGGTTGTGGGAAAAACCGATTTTTTAAAATTTTTTTTTTATTATTATTTTGCGATAAATCCCCTTTGGAAGACGTAAAGGTGCGACATTTCAAATCGAAAATTGCTCTTGGGGTACAATACACCCCGTGTGACCACGAAGGGTTAAACTAAGTAGTAGTGTTGTTCCTGTTTAGCGAATGTGTTTAGAATATCAGTTGTGAGCTGCAAAAGCATCACATGTAAGAAGTGTTTGAAGTGTTGGGGCCTTTTTTGCAGGAGTACCTTTGATTTTTGGCAACTGGTATTTTTTATATATTCATAAATTCCTTATAGCTTTATCAAGTCAGTGTTGTCTCCGGCAAGTGAATATATGTATTTCAAATACCCACGGGAATACTCAATGTTCACTACAATAGTACAGCAGAAACATTCTTCGATTCGATGTGGAAATAAAGCAAGGGAAGAGAATCTGAAACATTCAGAATATAACACAACTTTGACCCTGCATTCCAATCTTTTGATCCATTTTAAAAGTTCTAGGTATCGAGACCTTTAAAGATCACTATGCCACTAAAGGTGTCAATCGATATTTGTCCACCTTCGAGCCGAATTTATGTTTCAAGTAAAATATCGTGTAACCAGATTCTCTCAGCAAATTTCCCTCGCAAATTTTTAAAATGCACACATGATGCACCGCAGACGCTGGGCTATGCGCGGGCTGAGTTACGCTGCGTGATCTCGCCTAATGCCGATTTCTCAAGACATTATTCGAGACCAGACACGGTGTATGCGAGTCGTATTCTCGAGCATGCCGCATTTCAGAATAACTTTTTTGCAGTCCCGTCGTTGTCTTGCGCTCTTCCCATCGTCTTCCACGCATTCCACGAAATTTAATATCTTGGAGAGCCTCGCGAATACAGGTGCTACCGTGTATCGTGCTCCTACTATTTTCCTTCCGAGTTCTTCCTGGGGGTGACCGATTAAACGTACGACACTGCAAAGTTTAACCTGGATATTTAGGATCCCGGTCAAAAAATGCATGTTCAAGTTTAATAACAGTCTGACCATCTTATATTTTTATATAGGCTTCATTGGTGTTTAAATAATTGTGTCATAATTAGGTTAACTATTATTATGTGTAGTTAAATATATTATAGCTGCGATAGTATTTAATTAACTGGGAAAGAAAGGAAGATCCCCAGTTCCTTCATCTTTAATTAAAAAAAAAAAACGTATTTGTGGAATCCGATGTTTTCAATCTCTACAGTATTTATTCAGTAAATATTTATTCGTAAGCTCTCATTCTTAATACTCAATTATGGATGATAAATTTATTCTTCAAGTACTTTACATTGTACAAGGTGTTTGTTTTAACTGGAAACGGCCAAATGAGCTCAATTTGGCGGGTATTCGAAAAATGTGCTTTTTTCTTTCAGTTTTCTTTTGATAAAAATTGTAAATGACAAAACAGCATTTAACGTATTAAGTTAAAATATCCAATATTAATTTGCATTGAAATTAGTATTAAAACACGAAATGTAACGTAAAATATCTTAAGTGCTAGAATATAGGCAACCCTCCCCTACATGTATCTTCATTGAGAGCTGTAGATAAATATGAAATTTCATACACGTTTTTCTAAACTTCCTACATCTCTATACCCACTTTCCTATCATGTCCACGATCAATAGAAGGAACAGAAGAAGAGTAAGATATCTAATAGAAGATAGCGAAGCAAAGCTTATTGGAGTTAGCGTTCCGGAGATGTGAAATCACTTGAATCCAAGATCGACAGATTTAGATGTGAGTCACGCGAGAATCGGACGCCCGAAATTCTTCGATTTCGATCGAAAGCTACGATACCTTGTTACCTTTACGTGTGGCAGGATAGTTATCTTTGGGAGTCCTCTTATTTGGGATCAAGCAGCTGCACCCCGCGGTGCATGGGAATCGTTGAAATCGACACCGGGGTGTCGCCTCTTCCTCGCGTTCTTCTAGAAAATCCTCGTTGATGGGACCTGCCGGCATTAGGCAGGATCTGCGTGGGTGTGGGCCCATCTTTATTTGACTTATTGTCAGAGCTGAGTGACTCCTTTTCGCGTATACAATGCGTCTTATTTGTCGTGCTTCTGGATTAGAATGGCTTGGTGACCACCAACCACGCTTTCGTTTTCTATCTCGCTTCGTCCTGAATTAGAAAATGTCTGTCTTTCTAAGATGAACCATACATTCGTTTAATCATTGATACACACAGTTCTGAATTAGGATTGCCTGGCCTCTTTAACGTGACGAAATATTGCAACGGAGATACCAAGAGATGTTTAGTTATGTTTGCATTTATTAAGAACGTACCGTAAAATGGGGGAACATTGGCAGGTTTTTGAAACATTTTGTTATATAATGTAAAAATTAACATGTTTACATTTGATTTAAGTATCTTATCATAACATTGCATCTTTTGTGATTGTACTACAAGTGTCAAAATGCATAAAATTTGTGTCCTTTCCTTCTTTAATAAATGTTAAAAGCGTTACTGTACCGGGGTAACATTAGCACATCATGTAGTTAGCATTAACGGGATAAGTTTTATTAATCTGAGGTCAGTAAACTTAAATTTCTTTATTTTATTTTATTTTTTGCATCTTAACTAAAATCAACTGGTAACATTGCCACATCATATAAACAGCATTAACAGGTTAAGTTTTACTAATCTGACGTAAAACAACGTAATTTCGTCGTATGCCAATGTTACCCTATGCTGCCAATGTTCCCCCATTTTACGGTAGGTGATTCAATTGTATTTGGAGGAAGTGATCAAATCTTCCCAATTGAGCAATTAGTGTGGAATTCGTTGACAGCACGGCAAATAATTCCTGTGTTTATTGGCATTTGATTACCTAATATGAAATGGAATTCGATGCACCCCCTAATTCGCAATACTTGTTATTAACGTCGATATCGTTTCTAGAAAGCTATTTTCACGTTTAATATTATCGTACAGATATGCAGGCTAATAATTATTTTCGTTGCGCAGTATGGGACTGTAATTAAACAGTAAATTGTGGCAGCTACAGTGGGTACTACCGAATAGAAATTGTTTTAACATTAACCGCTACAATTTTGTTGATCTACATCACAGTTATCTCTTTTATAAACTGAAGCATTCCGGCTAATTTATTATATCCGTGTTCCGAAATATCAAATATCATTTATGTTGGTAGTAGGAAGCTCAGTAGAGGAAATAATAGTTGCGTATACTTTAAACAAGAGCAGACTATCTAAGGTTTCTTAATACTTAGCTTAGCTATCATAACGCCAGATTAATTTGCTAATCTAGTACACATCTCTTTTATAGAATCAGGTTTTGAAGCGATTAGCTGCGATATTTCAAGGCGTAACCTTCGCCCGTGCGATCCCATTTTGGATAAACGGATAATAGGATAAGTCCACGGGAGTCCTTGGAAATTTCAAAATCAATTTATTCTGGGGGAGGTAAAGCAGCCGCAGAGAGCGAAGTGGGCACGAAACGAGGCCAGACGGGACGACGGGATAAAAAGAAGAGATCAAAAAGGCCTAGCTACCTATAGCGTTGTTCTCGCACGACCGCACGTGATGCGGCCAGTCGGCGCTGACGCGAATATAATGAGCCGCAGTGGCAATTTGGAGGTTTGCGAAAGGCCATGTCCGACACAAGCCTCAGCTGGACCACCTGATCGAGGCCTAAAGGCCTTTCCTTTGTCCCGTTGCACCTCGGACACGTTTACCTTTCGACAGTAGCTGTAAAGCTACATAATAACGTTCTTAGCCTTGCCAACAGAGGAAATGAATAGTTGGCCGATCATCGTATAGGGGAAAGTAATGCGAACGTTTTAATAATGTAGGTTGACAATTCGAACAGAATTGTCAGTCTAGAGAAAATATGTGGCAGTGTATTTATGTTGGTGGTTAATATATTTTGCATCTGTATTTTGTAGTTGCATTTCTTCAAGGTTTTCAAGCATTCAGCTGATGTCAAGATATTTAATAAATATCACAGGAGGTGTATTAAGTGTTGTTTAATGCTGGTGATAAGGATGATTAATTAATATGAGCGGAGATTTATGTGGCATTCTGGTTGCATGTTTGTATTTTTTACTAGTGCAAGTGTTATGTTTGCGTCGAATAATGTACTTTTGATGTGACGACCCATTACTTTCATTTATTTCTCTTGCTACCCCCGAAATCAACCCTTTCTACATTGCAAGCCAGGTTCAATATTACAACCTTACTTGTAATTGAAATACGACTCTTGAATTCGATGTCCTCCAGAACGAAGAAATTGTGTCACACTTATATCTACTTGGATTTATTTTTGCTCCAAAAATCAACCCCTCGCGTGGTGCACCCAGGGTTGCCACCTCTCCGGTTTTGGCCCGGAGACTCCGGGTTTCGAAGCAAATCTCCGGGCTCCGGTTTTACTGAAAAAATCTCCGGGTTGTAGAAAAATATGAGATAATAAGAAATTGTGGTATTATACAGTGGTATCAATTTTATATACAATAATAGTTATTAATTAAAAAACAGATACTTTTAAATTTTGAATTGTTTGACCTTAATAGAATCGCACATCTGTTGTCTGGATATTCGAGAACAAAACTTTTTTTTCGCTTTTTCCATCTCCGGGTTTATATTCGAATCTCGGGGTTGGAATGTGTGGCACTCCGGGATTTATATGGCGATAAGGTGGCAACCCTGGGTGCACCGTGCAATTCATGGCGACTCATATAAAATTAATTCTGTAACAACATTTATTTCAATTCATAAACCAGCTTTTCACAAGTCGTACTTGACTATCCGAAAATCGATTTCCCCCAAACGAAGTCTCTTACAAGAAAATTCTGTCCCCCCATTTCCATTTATTTTTATCACGTTCCACGGCACCCCCGTGCAATTAAACCACCTAGAGGCACGTCCCATTCGTAAAGCAGAATCGTACGTCGTACGGTGGTCCTCGAGCGACTTCTGTTGGCATAGGTGTGGTCGGGCAGCAGTCCTTTGGCTCGCCACCCTCGTCTCAGGCACCCTCCTCCCCTCCGGAGAGCTCATTTATAACGCTCACCTGGGAAACACAAAGGAACTTCTTTCATCCTCGCGCTTTAATGTTTTCTCTCCCCGAGACGGCTCGCGCCACGTTGTCCTTTTTTGTCGTTACTCGGTCGTCACGTGCCCTCCCTTCGCGCGGCTTATTTTTTCGCTTTCGCCCGACCTCGGTCTCGCATCCTCGTTCTTATTGCCCCTCCCTTCTCATCCCTCCCGCCCTCGATATAACGCCGAGCTGGTCTCCTGAGCAGGCTCGAAGGTGCTCGACCGACCCCCGAGCGAGGGACACACGCGTGCGGCATAAATCCGTGGTACACCTCCGCCCCGCGACGCAATCAAAGGTGGAATTTCTCACGGGGAATTTGCGTTTCCACGGGGCCGAGGGCTCGCCCCTGCTTGTTGCCACGACTTTCTGGGGAGCCGTGAAATTAAGAGCTACGGAAGGGAATGAAGATTTACCTTTGCCCGCGGAGTAAGCTGTCCCCGTGCATGATAAATAATGCGGGGACCCTCTTCGAGAAATAAATACCTGACTGGGGGAAAGCGTGCATATTAAAAAATATCCTCCCGCGGGATCTATTAGAGCGAGGGGGGAGGGTGGGTCTCGTTAAAACGTATTTTCTTACCCTCGGAAGGGAATTTTATTATTATTGACATTCTCATTTATGTGAGATGAGAGGAGCTGATTTTTATATTGTCCTTAGGTATCTCACGCACTGCAGGATTTTTTTGGTTTTATGAAATTTGGTTATAGTATCCTGGTGGGAGTTTGAAATTATTGTGTGAATTAAGGGGGGTAGGATTTCCTTTGTAAAATTATAAATTAAATATTGAAAATTAAAGTTTCTTGAAATGACGAACGGCGCATTTATTCTTGAAACTATTAATGTCAAATTAGGAAGAAAATTGTTATATGTCCTTTTAAGGAAAATGCTAAATGATTCAACGTTTTTCTTTTTAGCGTATTTTTTGTGTTTACTGATACAAGAAACCATACATTTGTGTTGCATTTATGGAAGCGTTTGAAGTGTACAGATATCATGGTGGAAATGTATATTTCGTAGAATGGCACAATGAATGTAGAACAGAGGGTTCGAGTAGCTTGTTATGGGTTTTACAGCGAAGCTTTCGTGCGCGGTTTTTACGGGCACACCTGTAAGTATCGTTTTTCTTGAGCTCCTTTCGCAGTATCATATCGTGTTTACGTTAGATATTAAAACTTGGCGGACGACGCGCGAAAGATGTAGAATGGAGGTAAAATTTTATCGCTACGAACAAGTGGAAATGTGGACTGAAGTTTTAACGGCTAATCGTGCCGCCGCGATGCGACAAGAGTCTTCTTGTCTTCCTGTAAGTAAAAAAAGGGATCTTGTGACGTAAAATATGTATACCTACCTGGAGATATGAAACAATACGGAAATTTCAAAGAGGAATCAGGAAGATCTTTCTATTCATTCATTTGCGATTTGAGACTTACAATTGTTAATATAAAAGTACTTCCAATATTACGAAACTTATTGTTAAATCACATTCTGCTTTAAGGATCTTCATTAAATAGTTGCGCAATAATCTAAAATATGATGTATGTATATGGAGTGGTTTATGTTATGTTTACCAAATCTCTCTGGCATTAATTAACATTATTAATCCATAGGGAATTTTAATAGTAATAATATATTTGTGAGTGATTAGTGTAACAGTTATAAATAACATAATTATTCTCTTAATAAGACCATTAATTTCTTTAGACTAGAATATTTTCTATTAATAGTAATTGAAAAGTATTGTAGTAATACTTGTGAAAGTGAAAAAAAAAGAATAAAGCAACGCACATAGTTATGTGTCACCTTTTGTTTTACAGATGATCACAAAAATTCATTGTGACATATGTGTCCGGAAGGGGTGTAAAGGGTTAAGATAGAAAGTAGATGGTTACAAATTTGGCTACAGAATCAATTTACAGGCCCAACGTGCTTTGCAACTTTCCGTGGCTTTTTAAATTGCAGAGACACACTCATCAAATTGCTAAAAATCTAAAGATCTTTCACATTACGTTACCTCGCGTAATTATTATTATTCTGCAATTAAATAATATCTACGGAGTTGTCTTTCGACCAATTAGGGCCTTCTCACACGAGACACTTGTGAAAGGCTTTCCCTTTCACATACACGCACACATCACATGTACAATCTCTGCCAAGTGAACCTATACCTATATCCGAAATGCCAGTAGTGAGTCACAGAAGTGGCCCGTGTGAAAAGGCCCTAAACACAAGAAATCCTGCACCAAGTCCTTTTCTTATCCCACAGACCGTTATTCCTCCTACGAATGTGGAACTTCGAACGCGTCCCGCGCAGACCGTTCTCCGATTAAGATGGATCCCTCGTGCTCGTATGCAAATCGATGCTATAACTTCTACACAGGGCCCTGTCACTTTCCCCATAGAAATTACGTAAATCGCTTTCCCTCCCCGAGCTTCGATCTTGCCCAGATAGAGCAAAAACTCCTAGCTGGACTTCGCTCGCGAAGATCCTAGATCGTATCTGAATTCAGAAACCGTTCGGGGGCGGTACTTCTGCTCGACACTTTTTTGCCTTCCGTTTGCCCAGGCGGTATATTTACTCGTCGGCGAGTGAACAGCATATTGAGTAGCACCACCTTCGGTTAAGTGTTTCAATGCATGTTCCGATGTTTCCTATATTTCTACGAAGAGATAGGCGAGAATTTTGAAATGCACAGGAAGCTAGCGCTGAGGTAGACGCTCTGTAACTAAAATAGCATACAAGATACTGTAGAGTAGGAATTATTTTAAAAATATTGCGACGATATGTGTGGTGAACGTAAGGAGCTAGTAGCTATTTTATTTTCATAACGAAACGCGTTGATATTCACCTTTGTCTCCTTTATTAAATATTGCATATATTTGTGAAGCATATCCCATTAATTGATTGTTACATTTGGAATGCTCGATTAATAAAAATAAAAGCGGAATTTGTACTTATGGGTAAATATAAAACTTTGATTTGAAATTTTGCGATAATATTTAGAGAATTGATAATAATTTCTTAGTGTTAATAACAAGTCAGGTGATAACACTGATAACATGTTTATTCGAGCGATACAAAAAATATTTCCACCACCGTGCATTAATTTGCAATTTTAGCAACACCCTGTGCAATGCACTTTTGGTTCAGAAAGATTAACACAACTATGTATTCACTGTCTGAACTTAATTGCTTGTAAGTAGCAGCGAGATAATTGAGTGACGCGCGGAAGTTTGTTCGACTGAATTAAAGTGCCTGAAATTTTATCAACACTGTGACGTATCCCTCGTGTTAGCCCATTAATGCGCGCGATACAACATATCCCAGAGGCATCGATTCCCGCGCATAGTCGTACTCACGGTTCCCGGGCCCTGTCGGGGTGGCTAATCGATTAGTTTCATTATCGCGACTATCGCGACAGACACACTCGCGCGCCCGGCGCGGTGAAAGAATTACGCTACGCGGAGAGATACGCGAGCATTATGGCCGATTACGCCGATAAAATCGCGCTCGATGCATTAGTTGCACGGTAATCGCACGCACGTAGCACATACGTGCGCGGCTGGCGGCCGCCTGAAAACACTACGTTCAAAACCTGATTCGCGCACCGGCTGCCGTGCATTACCCCTTTATATCCCACAAACACCTTTTTCTCTAATTTTCGTTGTTACGCGAGCAACACTATACGGGGTGTCCCGCTGAAATTTTTGGCTCTAGTATTTCCCTTACACATATTCGCCATTTCAGCACATTTGTTTTAGAAGTGGGAAACCTTGTCAATTTCAGTACAGGGGTGCATCATTAGGGGTTAATTGAAGGGTAAGGGGAGAAACCATGGAATGTCACAAAAGAGCTTCATATAGAAAATTAAGTATTAATACTTTAGTTCATAAGTAAAGAAACAAGGTCCAATGAATTTCATTTTTTTTATGTAATATTCTTCTTAAATAATCTCCTGATTTACCTTCACGACCGAAGCTTATGCTTAAGCAAAGAGTAGGGGCATTCTGTGTTTTGTTCTAGTGCAGAGTGAACATTAGGGTGGCCTTTATTTATACCTGTCGAAATTTTTTTTATTTTGTGCTCTCACCCCTTAGAACAGTGTCATTTGATAAAAAAATAGTCCCTGAAAAAGTTTATTGCAATCGGACAACAGGAAAGGGTGCCGATCAGGCCTTAAAGTTTAGAATTCATCTGTAGTTTGGATTTTAAGAATTTCTAAAAAATGGTAAGCCCTAAAACATTCCTTGTTTTCTCCCTACCCTTCAATTATTAAATAGTTTTTAGTTTACGACGACAACCATTTTCATGTCAATAAATAGGGGAGACCGGGGCAAGTTGATACGTTTTTCAGTTTTCATTGTTTTTCATTTTTGTTTGAATCAATTACTTAATAACAAATATGCTAAAATATACTTTGGTCCTTCCTCTTTAATATATAGTAAGCGAAAACTTGAGAAAGTACATACAAAATGAATGAAAAAATGTTATTTGGACGAAGGCAAAGTGTATCAATTTACCCCACTGCGGAGCAAGTTGATACATCTTTAAAATATCTGTTTAATGAGTAACTAATAAATTTGAAAAATATAATTTCAATCTAAATACCTTTCCAACAGTCAAAAGTTCAAAGATCAAACAGATTTTTAAACAAACATACCTAGAAAAACATTTTTATTTTCATTTTTTTTTATGTCTGGAATATCCCACTTTAACATGAGGTGTCTTCTTCTTTTTGTTATTTCAAACCATTTTCCAAGAAATATAAAGAAAAAATTCAATTAAAAGTAGTCGGGGAAAATATAATATACTGTATCAACATGCCCCAGAGAAACCGTATCAACTTACCCCGCAGGAAGTCATTATGTATAAACATGTCCATAAAAAAATGTAGAGCATATAAACATAATTACAAAACGTAATTACCTTACCTTCAAAAGACTCAATATGATGCCAAATTACTTCGGGTTATAAAATTCTTTACCTATATCGTCTCAAGACGGATTGGAAAGTGAACACAACTATTTACTTTTTCTTTATATAAACGAAAACAGTTAAAAAACGATTGCTAACGTCAAGGTACGCCCACGTACGCTGGATCGTAGGAAAGAATTTATCAACAATTTTCACATATCCCATTGAAATGAAGCTACATATATACGGTGTCGAGATAATTCGTCTGTATCAACTAGCCCCGGTCTCCCCTACCATATGTATTATTTAAAATCACACTTTCTTCTGTTTTAGGTAAGTCCAGCTGCTGAATTCCAAAATTCTCTCGCCTTGATACCGATATCTGTCGTAAGTACCTAACGTGATTCCATCAATATTGAGCATAAAAAAGCGAAATAATTTATTTGTATAAATTTTTGCTGTAAGATAAATATCAAAAAAACAGAGCACAGCTTCCACCTCACGGTTTACTAAAACATACTGAACACACAGTGAACCATTTGGCCATTCGTGTACAATTGGTCGATGTTTCGCGCAGGCTCGTTACCCTGCCCGAGGAATTTGTTGTTTGCCCTTTCAATTATCGAAATCCATCGAGGCAGGTGGTTCACGAACAACGAGAATCTTCGAAAGCGATTAAACGGATGGGACCTGCGCCCAGTCGTTCCGCCGTGAATTATCTCCTTAGCATTCAGCGTGAATCAGACTTCATTCGATGGCATCGCGTTCGTGCATTAGCGCTTCGATTGCCGGCGTAGCAGAAAATACGCGCGTGCCACCACGCGCATTAATTGCCGGTTGCCGTAATATCGTAGAATTCCGCGGGCCGAATATATCATGCACCGAGTCTGAAATGAGAGCGCAGATAAATAGCTGTGGAAGGTGGCCAGATATCAGTGGGCATCGTGCACGAATGATAAACTCAGATACACTTTGCGTGGTGGGAGAATAGTAGAATAAAAATTCTCACGTGGTGAGTGGTAGGTACAAGCATCGAGGAAGTGCCTTTACATGCAAAAGCGAATTCAAAGTGTAGAATATAGTTTCTTTATGGGAGCTTCCGGTTTCGAGGAAATCGAGTTTGAAAATTTTTCGGCTTCTGTGCAGTGTGCACACGTAGCGAGGAATTCGCATAATGCAGCAGCAAATATGGAGGAATTCTATGGAAATAAGTCCTTCTGCGAAAATAAATAAAAATTGTAGAATCTTCTGTGGAGAAGGGACGGAATTTTTATTCTTAGATATATGTCTGAAACACGAGGTATTCTGGAAATTATTTAGTGATAGTGTAATATACATATCATTTCCTCGTTTATGGCAACCAATTTGTCATGTTAGCTCACAAATATTCATGTCAAACGAGTACTTGTAAGTGTGTGACTGGTATTGAAATGCTGAATTTGTTGTGTTTGAAATCATTGATAGAGATAAGCAAAATGCTTGTGAAAGCTTCGGGGCAGATAGGAAGTGCCCGCTTATGAGTACAGGTTTATGACATCGACCGCAGTTCTTCGATCGTAATTCGTCTCGAAACGGGCGATAGAGCCCCTATGCTCTTACCCGTATACCGGTACAGAGTGAACCGCGTATCTTGCCTGTTCTAATCACTGTCGTTAGCGGAGCGTTCCAAATTTTGGAGATGTTGGCCAAGTTGGTTCAGTGGTGGCTATAACATCGTTACATCACATCCCTTTGTTAATCCCCTTTTCTCGAAGGTGTTGAGTTCTTTAAAGGGACGTAAAACTAAAATGGAGTAGACATTTCAAAGTTATAAAAAACCTAATAGAGGGATTTTAATTGTAATATTGTTTCGGATGAATTCGGGTTTGAAGAAATTGTAATAGTAGATACCTATGTGGATAATACTATGTACCGAGGTTTTTGGTTTCTGAGAAATGAACAGGTGTATTTTGGAACGGTAAATTATTTAATTTGAATCATTTTAATGGTATGTTTCTTTGAATGTGACTCCTCGAGTTAATTACTTGTGTTAAAATGTTAAAATAGAGGATTTAAACAGTCTTTACATAAAATATTCTGTTCCTGGAAAGAAAGAAATTAGCATTATGTTATGAAAGAAAAAGATTACGAATGCCTCGGCCCACAGTGGGGCAAATTGGACTTTTTTGTGTCAAAATAGTTGAACTTTTGATAGAAATAAAATAGATGCATGAATCTTTTTCGAGGTTAAAGCTGATCTTGAAATTCTACGTCGAAGTTGATATTTTCGAAGAAAATTGCGTTTTTTCCGTTATAATGTGTTGTTTAAGTTTTTCTTTCACTTGTTATACATCATTTCCTATAGATTTTACCGCTTTGAATTCAAACCTGGCTGCAGAGTTTGTCTTGCCCTTCAGGATTCTTTCACATAGATTTTCAAATTCAAAACTTGTTTGTCATACTTTTTCAATATTTTTCCCTTATTCTGCAACATTATAGTTTTAACCTCGAAAACGATTCATCCCTCTATATTATTTCTATCAAAATTTCTGCGATTTTGACACAAAAAAGTGCAGTTTGTTACACTGTGGAACGATGAGAAGAAAAAGTGGTAGAATTTTCTAGTAAAATAATACATAATATATTTTCTTTATCTAACATTCACACCTCTAGTCATCCAAAAAGGACCACTTACAAAATTACAACACACTTGTCCAGTTAGCAAAAAAGCTGCAATCTACTGAATATCAGCATTGCATTCCCCGTAAATGGTTCTGATGTGAAATTAGGAGCAGGAATGTTTCGTTGCACGAGCAAACAGGCAACAGAGAAAATTGCTTGATAGGACAAGTGGTAGAAGAATCTATTAACGAGTAAACTGTGGAATCGATTAGTTGATATGGGTAAAACGGGTAATGGCGGCTTTCCAAGAAGGGGTCACATGTTGTTGAGTAGCAACGCGAACCGGATGCAGGTTAAAGGAAGAGTCGGTGTAGGAGAAGCGATTATGCTATATAGAATAATTTGTTCGCCTCATTGGCTAATGCCCGTCGTGGCGCCAGCCTCTGACCTGTTTCTATGTATGCCTCGTCGCTTCTCTATAATCGTCACTCTGCAATTTACACATACCCCTTCGTTCTGTCCAATAACTCAACGTCGTTGCGTAATCGACGAACAATCGACTGAAAACTATTGTTCCAATAACCATATTTGCATCAGAGTATCGACTAACGTAAATTTCTCTTTTCTTAGTTACAAATCTCAAACAAGGTATAATGACAATTTTTACACGCAGTTTAATATCCACTATTTACGATAATAAACAGGAAAAAAAACAGAATTTGTTCTTACAGAAGGAGTGATACAATTCCTTTTTGTTTCTTATATAAATAAAAAATATCTCTGGTAGTCATTAAATCATTTCTAATATTCTCTAAAATATTATACACACCCTAATAATTTCGTAAAAAGAAACTCTTCTGCAGATGTTTGTTATTTCAAAATTTGTTTGCAAGCTTCTTCTTTTGGTGAATTATCTCCAATATCCTGAGACGTATTACAGTATACACCCTGTGTGATATAACTATAGGTATCAATCGCTGAACGTTTCTTCTGCAAGCTGATCCATAACACTTTAGATTTTGTGTGACACGCTTAAGCATTTACAGCGTCGTTTCGCCTTGGAAAAATTAATCGAATACGAGGTGACGACAGAAGTTTTAACTTCACGGTTGATGAAATGGTTTGATCAGCCGCGCGTAAATCTTTGCCTTCTCTTCGACGTCCGTGGACACAGGAAATGATCTATTTAGGTCGATCTTCCGCGGATTGGATGGATTACGACGATGTCTTCTATCGTGTTCCTCCGAGTTCTGCGTCTCCGCTGACTCGTCCGCTAGAGGAACAAGAATATAATTATGATAATCAGAGTCATCGATGGGTATAGTCGTAGCTGAGTGAACCGTAACAGATGCAATCGAAGTGCAGCGAAAGTTACGGTGAATTGCAATTGGAGTTTCTGAGGCGTGAAGTGAAGTTTGTTTTGTCAGTAATGGGAGGCATCGTAAATCGAAGACGATCTTCTTTGGTCCTCGAGGACTTTACTTACGAGTGGACTGAATTTAGAAAGAAACACGGAGTTTAATCTGAATGTAATATACTTATCAAGTAAACGCTACAACTGTATTAAACATAGAAGTGTAATTGTAACACTATATGCTAATTTCATTATACTTTATGTAAATGTAAGAATTTTTCATGTGTAAAATTAGAGGAATGGTGAAGTTACTACACCACATGATTTTCAATTACAGAATTCTATAGTTAATAAGCACTTCCTCGAGCACAAATGCCTCGACATCTTTGGTCCATGAATGATTGAATAAATTGAAATGCAAAGGGTTAAATCTTTAGAAAGTGTGCTGATTAAATTAAACTTTAAAAAAACTTAGTTTACCTTGAGCTACTTATAAGTATTCCCCTACTACTTATAATATTATAAGTATTTCCCATTGCCACCTCAAGCTCGCCAACTTATCATCACAAACATCTACATTTTGCAGAATTAAAGTGCCACTTGATTAGACCTCGTCCTCCCAATCATTTTCTCAATCAACATCCAACATGCTTCGAACCTAGCCAATCTACCCTATTATATAAAATTAAAGTTGCATACTTTGAAATGCGGTTTCTCAATAAATATGAACTGTAGCCACAAGTGTGTTACATCACTTTGTTCGCCTTGACGAGAGGAAGATTCAAACGTTTTTATTTTTTTTAAATAATGATTTTTAAATAATAGATAGTAGATAACTAAGGAAGCATTTGTGGAAATTCCATCCCCAAAAGGGGATGAAAAGGGGTAAAATGTGTTTTCATGGAGTCCTCGATATCTCTTAGGCCTGAAGCGAAGCGCGGGGGAATTTTGCTAGTTGTAACATAAAATCAAATGTACCTCTGCCATATTGAGATCACACTCTCAGCCATCAATCCAACAATAAAGCGAGACGAATAGATAGCTCACAACATCAAACTACAGATCTCTGTATCTCTCGTAGAACCTCTTCACGTGATGTCAGCTTTGCTCAGCGCCAAGCATTTTTCCTAAATTCTCTAATTATACCACAAGCTGCCAAATTCTATGCCACACTTTTAAACATCATATTCGTGTTTCTGATCGAGTAATCGAAGGAAGTGCAGTGTGTGGATCATCACCCACGACACGCGAGTCCAGCAGCAGAGCTCCAGCTGGTGGCACGTGCGCTGGCATCGACAGGTGGCAAACGAATCCACGTTTCGGCTCGTCCTACAGACGGAGAACTCCGTTCAATCGCTCGCGTCGATCCCATTCAAGCCGATCTTAATCGACGCGAAGCCACATTGCGTTTGTTTCGCCGCGATCCTGATGTTCCTAATAACCCAGCATTCGAGCGTTCTATACGATTAATGAGTCGATCGCCGCCCAAGGATCGGCGATCTTTTACGAAACGCGCAGTTAAAAAGTCAAGTCTACCCCTAAGGAACTCGCGCGAGAATGTTCGCTAGCAATTTAACGGGTTTACGATTCTTCCCGCTGTTTCGTGGACGAGTGGATATCAGTTTTCGTTCGATCCTCACGAGATGGGCACGGTCCATTATAATGCTCGTTACTCCGCCTGGCTTCGCGTGACGCGCACGACTTCCTCTCTCGAGATTTAACGCGGCGTCGCTTTCCATCTGCACCAATCACGATAAATCTTTGAAACGAGATCTCGCTGGACCAGCGGGGCGGGGGAGTGCCGAATTTCGGGGATCGTTGCGATGGGATGCGGGCAAAAAGCGCGGGAAGCTTCCGCTTGTTCCACAGTCGATGCGTGTGATCTGATTTAATCGAGTTTTGTGAGCCAGTAGCGCTTGCTGCTTTACATTTCTATTAAATCACTGCTTCGATTTACATTAATGCTATTATCTTTGGAAAAAAAGTTGCATGGCTGTGAATGGAATATAAAAATGGTCGAAGTGAATTTGAGGAACTTGCAGCGGGAGAGGTGAAGCTCTATTTTTTACAGTTTTTGAGTTATGACGTGTAATATATGTAAAAAATATTCTACATCGTTTGATGTAATGGCGCTAACAAATGACCGATTTATTGCAAATTTTGAATCCGCACTCATTACTGTTTTGCGCAATCTGAATGCTCCAGATTTGAAAAATTTGCCAAAAATATCACTTATCAACTCAATAACTACGACTTATTGCGTGAAAAAGTATATTTTTCAATTAGTGTTCTCTATTTAATCTTATGTCAAAGCAATACTTTTATAAACAGTTTTTTGTAATTTACTTGAAGTTGGTAAAAATAGAGTTGCACCCCTCTGGCTCTAAGGTCCTCATTTGAAGATTTGATAACCATGATTCTTATTTTTTTCAGAGGGAAGCATTGTTCTCAGCGAGTTTGTTGCATATTTCACGTCTAATGCAATTTTTAAAACATTTTGTTCCGCAATTACTAATAACTTCAGCTGACTCTTAGACATGCGACGAACTTTCAGACTCACTTTTTATGAAAAGGAAGGCTCATGTCAGAATACTTTCTCCATGTTTTTTATTAATTTTTGCACAAGCAATTACTCTATGCCTAGTTATACCACCCATGCAATTATTTACAACCATAATTCTGGGTAAATGTATATGTATAACACACCAATAAACAAAGTAAATAATGGCACACTTCTAGCCACTGCTGACACTGGTCGTCGGCGTTTTAAAACGCTTAATCGAGACGTGGCACACGAGAAATGTATTTTCGATCAGAAATTGACCGACCAATTCTGAGAGGAATCGCGATCCCGTTTTGGTTTTCGGGATGCCCCTAGGAGGGAATCGGCACAGGCCTCTGTCTGTCTCCTTTCATTCTACGCCTTTGCTGCGGTAACGGTAGCGGTCGGTGGCAGATGTTTTTAACGAGATCGCCACCCTTATATTCGTTTCGGCCCTTGAACCTTCACAGACGGCTGGTGTTTAACCACAGTGCCGGCACAACTTTTATGCCACCTGCCGAGACATCGGCTTGGATTTTTCGATCACCGTCGATCCGGACGGCAGCTCGAGAACAAAGGGACCAAGGTCGATCCGACTTCGATCAGCGAGGGAGAGATTTACGCAATTCGCCGACTTTCCTCCTCTACACGAATTCAAGCTTTTCATGTTTCTCACGGCGAGCAAAGCGCTCTATCGCCGTCCTGTGTAGTGGACCGAGGTGAGGCAATTATCGTCCGTTGACCGCGGCGGACCTCAGAATTCGAGAGCTCTGCTCGATCGGAAATTAAGCGAATTAATCGAAATCAAATTCAGGATTATTCATTATAATTAGTGTAAACCTTGATTAATATATTTTTAATTTTTACCATCTATTAAAGACATGCTCAAAGAAATTTGCTAGGAGAATGGAACAAGATAAGCCCCATTTCCACAGAAAATTTGTTGAATCTATGCTTAATAGATTGAATATTAAAAGAATATTAACTTATTGTAATTACGTTGCATTATATTAAGCATTTTTTTTTTTTAAATAGACTGTACAAATTTCCAACTAAATGCACCCAAAATGAAGGTTTAGGTAGGTATATTAATGAGAATTGGCAAATTGCAAATTCTTACTACCTAGCGGATATTTTCGTAATCAACTGTACCTACATAGATACATTCCCAGAATATGAAAAAGTCGAAATTTTCTGCTAAATTTTTCCCGCGCAATTTCAAGTAGCACGCCCAGTGCGCCATTGTTCCAGATGGTATGCGTTAATTACGTGCAAAAATTGAATTTCGCCCACTTCTCTTCCCAGGCCCAGAAAAGGTAATTTCATTTAAAGTGCCCTTTTATCCACTTCTTCTTGAAATTTTTATTCTTTCCCCCTTTCTTCCGCGATATACCTGTTGCTTCCCAATTCTACTACACCCGAGACATAATACATAATATACCCCCCGACTTTCCACTTTCATCCCCATTTCTCCGACCATAATAATTTCCAATCCCCCATTTTTTCGACTTTTGTTTTCCGCTATTCCCTCGATTCCCTTGTTACGCACGCAAAACAGGCTCGTTACAAGCTTTTTCCAGCGTGGAATTCCGGGGACGGCATACCGATTATCGTTTCGCGTTGGCCGCCGTCGCCCATAACGAATAGCGCACGATTACGCATTCCAGAGCGCAAGGAACAGACCGAACGGTTCCATATCGGTTGGGAGGTGTACGTTATATATCATCCCCAGGACACTTCGTCATGCTACCTCGCGAAGTTATGCGCTCGACTGAACCGTAGGAATTTGACGCGGTTATTCTTCTCCCGTAGTGAGTCCTCTTTAGAAGCGGGAGATAAAGGAGGAGGAGGGCGAAGAGAAGAGGGAACTGTGGGAAGGGGGGCATCATCCCGACCTCCCACGCCGTGACACCTCGATCGGCAGGTGCTCATCTCGGTGACTTCACGTAACATCCGCAAAAGGCTCGCTCCCGTTCGCCTCCCTTCTGTCTCGAATACTTTTCTTTATCGATCATCTCCATTTTCGAGTCACCACGTCGTCATTCCGCCGAGAATCTCCACAGAACGCGGTTTCGATGCTTCTCTATCGACAGTAGTGTCTATTATGCTAGAGTAGGATAATTAAGATTCTCTTTACGGTAAACGTCGGTTGAAGGGACATTTATCCTGTAAGCGTGTTACTTCGAATTAAGCTGTGGGTACATTAGCTGCTTGTGTATGTTGAATGTGAATATTTTATGAGGGAAGCGTAGGTGGTTATGGTGACCAATTTGGATGGGATACCGTAAAATGGGGGAACATTGGCAGCATAGGGTAACATTGGCATACGCCGAAATTACGTTGTTTTACGTCAGATTAGTAAAACTTAACCTGTTAATGCTATTTATATGATGTGGCAATGTTACGAGTTGATTTTAGTTAAGATGCAAAAAATAAAATAAAATATAGAAATTTAAGGTTACTGACCTCAGATTAATAAAACTTATCCCGTTAATGCTATCTACATGATGTGCTAATGTTACCCCGGTACAGTAACGCTTTTAACATTTATTAAAGAAGGAAAGGACACAAATTTTGTGCATTTTGACACTTGTAGTACAATCACAAAAGATGCAATGTTATGATAAGATACTTAAATCAAATGTAAACATGTTAATTTTTACATTATATAACAAAATGTTTCAAAAACCTGCCAATGTTCCCCCATTTTACGGTACGTGGTTGCACATTTTGTGTCAGAATACCTGAAGAGTGGGGTAGGATGGGACTAAATGTTCGGGAAACGAAGAAAAGAAGTATTAATAAACGAACTTTGCGAGCGTAAAGCATAATAGTTATACTTTGTACAAAATAACACCAGGCAGCTCTAGATTGTTAGTACTAAATTTTACGTAGGTTTATATTTAAAAAAAAAGAGTTTTAGCCCCACCCTACTCTAAGGGGAAAAATAGGGAATGTCACAAAACAGTTTTATTGAGAAAATTAAATTTTAATATTGTAATCCATCAGTAATGAAACAAGGTTCAATGAATTTATCTCCATTCTTCATAACACGAAGCTTGTACTCTAATTAGGCATTAGAAACAAAGAAATGGTTTACATTATTTTAATATTCTGCCAAGTTTGAACAGGGCAGCATACTGAAATAATAAGAAATTTTCACTCGTATTGTTATCAAAACACGGAGAGCCACTCATTTTATTAATTATCAAATATTTTGTTTCTCACTTTTTCCAGTGCAGAGTGGACATTTACTGTTTTTAACCAGTATACCAAATCTTTAACGTTATCTTACGGGGGTATTTGAACTTTATACCCTTTACGATTCGACAGTTCTGAACTCCCTGTTGTCACCACAAAATGCGCTATAAATAGCAAAATCACGAAAAGTGGACATTCCCCGTTTTTCCCCTTACTTTTTCAAAATACTGTTGGAAAAGTCAAAGCAGTTTATACTATAGCAAGTTTCTTCATTAAATTTTGAATAGTTTGTCTAGCGTGTTTAATATGTTATTATACACGCTATGGATTAACTGCGTCCAAAGTTTGAGCTAAATTGTTGGTCCGAATGTATAGTGTAATCCCCTTATTAATATTGAAAGGCAGTTTTGTTTAAAATGCATGTCCATAAATAATTTCTCTTAATATCCACTACCTGCAAGTTAAAACATTTATCGAAATACTGCTTCACTGAGAAAGTGAACTGATAGTCGAGCAAAGTAGTAAATAGGCCATGGTATTTTGTGAAAACGAAAATTAAATCCATTGCATCGATCATCAAATTAATTGTTTCGATTTATTTCAAACTGCGAAATTACTTCCACCTTCGTTATACGTATTTCAACACACCCAGTGCATTATTTTAATTCTCTGTCCTCCAACGTATTCGCTGATCGATCGTACAGAGACATCATAATCCTCCGTTTAACTGAACTCACATCTTCCGTACAATATATTATATTTCCTCCATTTGCGCCAGTAATTGTTACTTCTCGTCTCGGTCGTAGTCATCGTTGCCCACGGGTCTCACCTTTTTGCGGGACAATTTCTTCGTTGAAGTGCCATTAACTGAAGACACGTCTCTTAGGTCACGACTCGCTTGGTTCGAAAGACAAGAAGACCGGGCCAACAGTTTTCATTCAGCACTCCCTTCGTCCCCTCTCACCCTCTTTAATCTTCATTTCGTTTCTGTTCCTGTTTCGATGTACGTTTGCCGCCAGATAACCACCTAATACACTTTTTCGTCCACCTATCGCGACCGTTCCCCGGAACAATTCTATCTCCAGCCTCGCCGCAGGGGAACTCGATTTTCGAGAGGTCCGACTAGTGCCGTTGGAACGCAGCGCGGAAAGTTTATCTTGTAGTGGCCCGAAAGGGGGAGAAAAAAATTGGAGAGTCGTGTAATCCAACGGTGCTACAGTTAATGAACATCTCCGTGTTCGTTCCTCATTTCGCTGAAATGCATTTCGAGCTTTCGGGTGAATGGCCTGGCTACGGTTTCACCATCAAAGTTCGCAGGTCCGTGCGTAGAATGTCGGTGTCGATATCCTGTGGGAATTTCTGCTTGACGGAAACTGCATGTGTGCAAAATCAGCCCTTTTGTGAAAAGCCCAGGTTTTTACAAAACCACCTCTTTGTCGAAAAACCATTCTTACCTTAATTAGACTGAGAAATCAAAGCATTTCTGCAACATTTTTGTATATAACACCTTTTGTTGTCGACTGTTTCCAGTGCATTAAGGTTGAATTGCTTTACTCACCGGGTAAAAATTTTTAAACGTGAATGTTACCAGGCAATGGAATTGATTCTCTAAGTCTTCTTTTTGCAGTGTAATGTAAATGTAAAATTCATGGGTTTTTGCGTCTTCGATTTTTAATGGAATATAGGGCACGTAATAGTGACGTTAGAAAAGATTTTAATTGGATGCTATTAGTAGCCTCAGAACTCGAACTGTTTGCAAGTCACCGTGGCGTTGAATTTTTGTGAAACGGTCCACGGAAAAAGTGTGGAAAAAGCGATATTGTTGCCCTCGGTTCCCACGTTGTCGGCTCCTTTGCTCCTCTTTCTTAATCACGGCTTCCTCTTAGTGGGAATTCGCGCTTGACCAAGTTCTGTCGTCGAATCGTGTTATCGCGTGGAAATTGTACGACGTAATTAACGCCTGATCCACTGACACTTCTCTGTCAGGGATTTTGCACATCTTCCGAAAGAGCCAAGACCCATTTACATAATTTTATCTTTTTCTTATTCAGGCAACTTTTACAATTTTCCATACTCTGCGCACGTTTGGCAATCCCCTGATTACTTCGCTGCTCAAAAAGATGACATCTCCTTTTCTCATTTAAAACCTAAGCTGAAGAGACTTTCAAAATGCAAAGGAAAGATGTGCATACATAGTTTTCGTGGAAACGATAGGAAAATACATTTTGTTCCACGAATAAAGGTGAAATTCGTCAACTAATATTTTAGTGGTAGGTTTTAGAATATTTATTGTACACTTTTAGTTTATAGATATTCATTTAAAATGAATGTATTTCTGCATTTCGTCCAATTTCACAGAATTAATGTTTTGGAAGGCTATGCAGAATCTTCGTTAAACGTTACTTTACATATTTATTTACCGCAATTTCTCTTTGAAGTTGGTAGGTAATACCTACCAGGTATGCACGCGGTTAGCGATGAACCTTTGCATGAAACTCTTGACCATAAAATGTTGATTGTGAATTTACGTTGTGAGTATACTACAATCTCGTATATTTCTACTAAGGCTCCAAAGGCTCGTTAAACATACTAATCCTACATATGGTACAGTGAATTCTGAAATAAAATTCCTTTCGTTCTTAATATTTGCCAAACCTCCAAACTCCTATAAAAAGAGTTTAAAAAAAAAAACACCCAGCGAAAGAAAAACGTTTTTGAAAATTTTGTTAAACACTTTTTTGGACAACATGGTCCAAACATCAGATTATTCGAATCTCTAGTTTCTAACAAAAAATCTAAAATTTCGTTGTCTTTAGCCAAAGAATATGATTCCCCCTTAACGAAACATTTCGTTGTTCTTGCCTTGAGTCCCTCTATAAACCCACAAAGTTGCGTTCCAATCGGTGACTGTGGTTCGCACTGTTCCCTTGTAATTAACAAACATTCAAACACACTTTCACATTTATTATATTAATAGAATCAAATATCGCGTCATTCGCCTTCGTCAATTGTTTCATTGTTGATTAAGCTACTACCAAAGGTCACTTTATATCTCAGAGAGATGTAGAGGAAGTGCAGCATATTTGGAATACTGTTGGTAATTTGGAATACCGAAGTATCTAATAAACTACTAACGCTATTTAATTTGTAACACCGTAGATTATAGGGGCTAATGACCTCTTAACTAATGACATTTGTGGATGAACCGCAATTTTTACATTTTCGACTTAATCTGCAGAGGAAGAAAACGTCAATCTGCAAAACTTTTTCAGCGCGTATTCAATCGTTCCTATCATGGTTAAAATATGTCAAAACTTTAGTGTTAAACACTTAATCGACTCATTTGCATGTTCCTTCTATGGTTCCGTGCCAGTTTTGCGATAATTTCGAGAATACAAAGTGTGACATGAAATTTTCGGTTTCGATGCCATGTTGCTAATTCGGAATACCGAAGGTGAAGGTAATTTGGAATATTCCAAAGCCTACCGATGCTTTTGTTTCACGCGTAATGGATACCACCGCGTCAGTTTCATCTGTCACCTGTATAACCTTTTAGGAGCATTTGTGTAAATAATGTCTTATAGACATCTACATTTTCAAGATTGGTAGAAACGTGTGAACCAAGAGCGAGTGCAGTATGTAACCGTTCTTAGCATTTTTATAAATATTCTGGTATACATATCTCCTCAAAATATCTATATTTTAGGAATGTCGACGGTAAACAGATACAAAAAAAAGAAGCAGTGGAGTTCGGTATTCCAAATTACCTGCACCTTAACAAAATCGATACTTCTTGTCATTTTTCATTCAAACCAAAATTTCAGTTACTTTTTGTTTTTTATTTTTACTGACACTCAGAAATATGAAAGTTTATTAGTTTCCCTATGATATTATGTAGTTTAATTTGATCCCATCCTCTGTCGTAATTTTTTATTCGTCTTAAACAAACTGGTATTCCAAATATACTGCACTTCCTCTACATATAGTACAAAAAATATTCACTAATACTTTTCCCCTTTTACCATCAATTTCAAATTGTTCTTCTCCTACAATCTGACGATGTAAACCACTGTGCGGCGTGTAGGTACCACACCTGGTACAGAGATCAGATTGTGTCAAGCCCACCACAATATCTCAAACAGTGGGCGCGTGAGCAGTCAACGCCGTCGTTTTCCCATTTCCCATTTCCACATGACTCTAACAGCAATACAAGAATCATCGTACCCTGCGCTGGCTTTCAGTTCGTTTGATAGGGTTGTGGCTTTCCTTTCATCTTTCCCCTTGTTCCACGAAAACGATCGACGTTACGTCGTCGTTAGGGGTCCGCGGAGCAATTGCAGGGGAATCGCTCCGCCACGTGAATTAGGGTCTTTTGGAAAAATCGTTGGCGGACTCGATGCTCGTGAATTACGATCGGCTGCTGTCACGTACGCGACCGTACAGGTAGACCAAGGGGGACATAGGTACGTGACAAGTCGAATTTCCACGATTTCTCGTCCCGTTGTTTCGCGTAGAGTACGCTCTCGCCCTTCATTCTCGATACTCGACGCACGTGACTCGCCGCCACCGAACGTCACACATTATTTTTACCGTTTTTGGCTGCGCCCGGTCGCTGATATTCGATTGGGGGAAAAAATTGCCGGCAACGTGAGCGAACTTCGATAACCGGGGGGATCTGTGCTCTGTGCTGCATTCCATTTGCAAATATTTGCCATCTGGAGATAGGCTTGACGGTGCAGAAAAAGATGAATGAAAGGAATGAACTATAGCGTAACCTGCATATCGGTACACAAATTTCTGCGCAGTCGTGCGGTTTCGTTTAATTGGACGAACAGTTTTGGTAGGCCAGTGCAGTGAGCATGATGTGGAGCTTTTGGTTCTTTGAGTTTGATGGTGATTTTATTGATTTGTAGTCGGATTTATTAATTTACGATGCACGTAGTTTGCGGTTCTGATGGTATATGGCGAAATCAATTCTTTATACTGGTGTTTAAATTTAACTTTGAAATTAGTGTTTTTATATTTCTGTATAGGTACTTATAGATATTTTTGATACTAGACTTTACTTGTCACGTAAATTGTGGAATATAAGTCTGTATTATTTTAATTTTCTTCGACCATCACTATCATTTATTTTCGTGGCATTTAGTTGTTTTGTAGTAAAAGATTGGTGGTTTTGTTCTACTGAATTTCGGTAATGACATTTAAAATATATTATGAGTGATGGTAGTAAATGTTTATGCATTTAACTATATCAATTTGACTGCTAGTACCTACCTACTGCTTTGTGGAATATAAATTGTGCTTTAATGAATATCGGGATATTTTTGAAACAGGAATAAATGTTACTGCGTGATTACTTCTCGCAGTATTCGATTTATGTACATTGATAATAAAAAATTACGGCTATTCGAGTGTGTCTGAAATCGTACATACTGAAAACACGCTCTTTCACGTTGTAAAATACATTTTATCCCGATGAGTGAAATTGAATTTCGTTCGTTTAGAAGATTTAATTGGAAATGTTTAATTTAAATATTTGTGATTCCCCCACCTGTAGACAAAGTTAGTGAATACAAAATTTTGGTATCCTGTGCGTATCGACCACAATATCGAATGTTTATCATTAACCAAGTTAAAGCTTTCAGTGACAGTGAGTTTTGGTAATTTTTATAAACAAATAAAACGCGATTGATTTCAAATAGTTTAGTTTCTAATTTTATGATGCTTCTATTCTGAACTTGATTTTGATAAATTAACTGCTGCTGAAGATGTTTGGGTGACACGATATAAATAAAAAAGATATTGTCTAAAACGATAGATTATTATTTGTGACACGTCAAGTGGCAGAATAACTCGATGCATAAATCCTTGAAGAATTATAGAGACACAGATTTCAACCTTGTTCCATACGCTGAACTTCAATCTTCCAACAACGTTCAATTAGTGTTACCATATTAACAAAAGAATCCCTCGCCAATCAATGCTAATAAAATTATCACTCTTCTGAGATTTCTTTTATGAAATGTCTGTCTCAAGGGAACAAAGTAACTTCAAGAATGTTGCAGAAGAACAAAAATGTAGCTTAAAGACTTTTGTCCACCATACCTTCACATATTCTCTATATTATGTCCTTTTTAAACCTGTGAAGTGTATACACACATAAATGCTAATTATAAGCCACAAAAATGTCTCTTTTGAAATGATCCTTACTCTCGAGACAAGCCTACAAGATCCATCATTAATAATAAGTTTTTCCCACACCCTCAGAATCTCTCTTTGTCCAAACACACTTACAAACCCATAACAATAGATTACAATTACAACCATTCATCTCATTAATTATACCATCAAACATTATCCACAAAAATAAAAAAATCATAAAGATAAATCAACTAAACGCCAAAAATCCCAACACACTAAAAACAATCGCCAAACTAAAACTCCCCCACAAATTTGAGAAAACAGCGTACACAAAGAATTAAATCAACTCGTCTGGGAAAAGATCACGCGTAGAATGTCCAAAACCTGACTTGCAATGCACGATGGGACCGTGTCAAGCTTGAATATAAATAATACGGGTGCATTGTCGAATTTCGTGCATAAATTGGGTGGCAGAGAGGGGCACTCGCGTTCGCCGTTTCCCAGCAGAGAAATCGTTACGTTCCTTTCACCTTGAAAATTGCAAAATATTCTATGGGGTGGGGGCCGGGGGGCGTGATGCTGCAGGTACGAGGTCGACGATGGAAAAGCGTGAAACGAAAGGTAATCGCGCAATTTCATTTTGAGAATGGGGAGAACGGTTGAACGGGTTCGATCTTTTTTCGCGGCGAGAGTGACTCGTTCCAACTTGGAGAGGATTCGTGACCGGAATCTTTCTTCTTTCAACGGCAGATATGTTCTTGCGAGAGCTGGCTGACAGGGTGACCCAGGATCTTCCAGTTCGCCGACAATATGCTCGACTAGACCAGTTTGCGCAGAAGAGCTTTGCTGGGTGCAGAAACCGTGACTACCCCCAGCTCCGTTCGACACAATGCCGAATCGAACGAATTCTTCGCTGAAATTAAGACTGCTTCCTCCTGTTTATCGTGTGGGAATAACGGCTGGATCTGAATCATTCTTGAAGACAGATTGACATCACGTTTTAAAGAGATGTCGTATCAAGTGTCGGAATTAAGAGGGGGAGCTTTGGAAGCTTCTTTTTTATTTGGAAGCACGGTACATTGTACTCTTCGCATTTTTGAAGGAAGGGATTCTACTTTGGGAGGAAAATATTTTGGTGGGAGTCGTTAAGTTTTGGTGGGTCATTTTATTTAAGATCCGGTCAATTTTGTTCTGTACATTACAGAGAATGAGAGTATTTCGGACAAATACATAAACTATCAATGAATTTCTTTTAGGATTTCTGAAGTAATCTTCTTTATTTTGGACATGTTGCTACTTCACCCCACAATCTAAATAACGGCAACAGCATAACGCATATAACGAGATAGACTCATGGTCCTGTACTTATATCCCAGTGTTGAGCATTATTCGAATAAATTTTTATTGGGATCGTGTTAAAATTTATTTGTTATTTTCGAATAACTTCATTTTATTCGAAAGTAGCAAACTACCTTCGCGCTTCGCTTCGGGCCTAAGAGATATTAAGAACTCCATGAAAACACATCTCACCCCTTTCCACCACCACCTAGGGGTTGATTAGGGTAAAATCCTGAAATTTGTTTTTAGATATTCGTGTGGGTAACCTTTTGAAGTAGAAACCAAGTTGATATCTGACCGAAGAGATTTTAACAAATCCGTGGAAACACATTTTACCCCTTTTCACTCCCTTAGGGGTTGATTTGAGGAAAATGCTGAATCGGGTTTTTAGGCATTTGTGTGGATAACCTTTGTAAATAAAAACCAAGTTGATATTTAATCATGCCTAAGAAATAATGAGTCCGAGAAAACATATTTCACCCCTTTTTACCCTCTTCGGGTTGGAATTTCAAGAAATCCCTTCTTATCGAGCACCTACGTCTCAAAACTAATACACCCTACGAATTTTATGTTTCTAGGATCAGAGGTTTGAGTTGGTCGGTGATGAATCAGTGATACAACAATTGTATTAGTATATGTAGATTTTCATTCGAAGATTATACCAATAAAAATTTATTTACATAATGCCCAACTCTGCCTACACCTAGGGTTGCCACCCGTACTTTAAAATAAAGTATCTTACGTTATTACACGTAAATTTATCTATATAAATCTTTATAAAAATGATAAAAAGTTGCTCTGTAATGCTAAAGCAATAAAAAATATGTTTGGAAGAAATAGAAACTAATAAGTTTAAAATGTACTTTTAGTTTTTTCAAACGTACTTTTTTTGTACTTTATATTTCTGTAAAAAAGGTGGCAACCCTACCTACACCTCAGTTTCCATTTTCCAAAAATCAAGTAAATTCCCGATGACTTTCGAACGTTCACGTATAGTCGTTAATTGTGTCGAAAATCTCATGCATTCTTCATTTCAATCTCACATTAATTCGCTCATGCATGAAGATGTAGGTACATGAGAAGGGGCGAGAATGTCAATAACATTACAACGCATATACAGCTCCGTCATGATTGCGTCGGTTTCGTGGCTGTAAAGAATTCAAGGATCGTTTCCGATGGTCGCGCGTTCACTTTTCCTTTCGATGGTGTAGGTAGACCACGTAGGCACGAGCTGGACTTTTGTCACGTTACACGGTACGCGTACACGTGCTGCAATCGTACTTCCCTACCTTACAATAATGGCCATTGTACGAGCAGCTTGTTAACGCGATACGTTAGCGAAAGAGGGTCGGAATGGGGACCGCTTGGGGGACGGGTGGGGAGACAGAAGAGACTCGATCGGCCCCTCTGGCCCATTTCATTCCCTGCTCTGAATCGTACGGTTTTACGCCGGAAATCAATCAGCTTGTTTTCACGTTTGTCGATCCCCATTGTGCTTGCATTAACTGCGAAATGGGCGACGATGAATCGTTGCCGCGCGGATCGTGTTTCGAAAAATTCTTAAACGCGCAGGGGAACAGAAGCTGCAACGCTTGACGTTTAAATCGATCGACCATTGTTCGCGTGTCGAGCTCTTTTTTGGTGGTTCGAACGATATCGATGACGTTTTGTTCAATGCATTGCTCGGGGAACGTTGGCGGTAGATAAAGATACGTGTATGTATTTGTGAATGTAACGTGATATGCTTTGCGTGAATATTGATTAGGCAAATTGATTTCAGGAATTGGGTACTTTTCATAGTTTTTAGTTCTTAGTAAATGAGGAAAAAGTGTATGAAACATGAGATTCGTAAATTAAATCTTATTTGCATTATGTGTTTTATCCTCTTTAAATTGTAAGATGAATTGTAATATTCAGAAAAGGTGAAGACACATTTTAATTAAAATATTCCAAGTCGCCCAAAAATGATCACACTATTTTTGAAGTAGGTAACCTTTCCACGCGACACCCACTTTTCATTCACTTAATAGAAAAACATGCTCTGATATTTCATAAATCAAGTACAATACACAGATTTTCAAAATAAAAAAATTGTTATAAGTACTTTTGACTATTATATCGCCCAAAAAAATTCCCTGCAGACACACAGCGCGTTTCCAGCGCGACAGTAACCGAATGTTGCTAAAATAATTCGAGCAAAACGAGATCTGCATACCGCTGCTCGATAAAAGGTGCCACGAAATCAGGCAGCGTGTCTGAAAAGAATTCGCGCGTTAATAACAGCGTTCTGGCTGGCCAAAGGAGCCTGATGGGAGCGCGCGAACGTGGATGATTAATCTGTTGAGCAAAGACAACCCTTAATTAAGCAGCCGTATTCCATCGAGCGTGCACCCTCTTCCTCAGCGGAGCGGCCTCAAAGAGCTGGCGGAGCAGAGCGAGGCGTAGGCATTCGACGTCGGTAGCGAGAGGCAGCGAGCGTCGCGGTGTCGTGAACGTCAGTAGGAGGCGAGAGAATTTCTTCGATGACTCACGGATATACGAATGGGAGGAAAAGGAAACGCGTGGCGCGTAGGTGGAGGCGAAAGAGAGTTGTGAATGAACGCGAAGCGGAAGCGAACAGACACGAATCGCTGGCCAGCAGGTACGCCCGCCACATACCTGCTCGTGCATATACACGGGGCGACGCGTGAAAGCCTGCGCGGTGTACCGGCTGCCTTTCCTGATCGGCGAGACGCGTTTTCCTGCGTCCACACCGGACATCCGGCGCGTTCAACGGAATAGTAATACGCCGGCGGCCGCGCTGCGTCTACGATCATTCGCGGCCGCTTCATTCACGCGTTTTTTAGTCCGCTGACATGCATGGGACTAGTGATGGGACTGATACCAATAGTATCGATGATATTCAATCAATTCGATACCAAAGTAGGGGAGACCGGGGCAGATTGTAACAAAAAAAGTTTTCACATTTTTTTCTCGAAAGTGTTTTCCCCAATCGGGAAATAATTTGCGTGATTTACTACTTACATATGTGGTGAACTAATTGCGTGAAAGTACCTGACAAAATCTTGGACACTTAGACATCTAGCTTCATCTTAAACAAATCTGAACTTTTGTTACAATGTACCCCAGTCCGGGGTAAATTGTAACACATCTGTTTTACTTATTTAAATACAAATATAAACACAAATAAACATTTCTAAAGAATATAAATGAAGACTCAGATCATTATTAAACATTTGATATACGTGAGTTAAACAGTCATTGCTTATTCATCTGATTCTATCAAAATCTTCTTCTACGCTTTTTTAACTTCTTCCTTTATACTTTTTTCTACTTTCTGGATTCTCGATTGTTCTGTTGTTCGTCTAGAACATCTTTTTCCGGTGCGTCAGCAAATAGCTCGTTTTATCACCATTTGGAACGGAGTAAGTATAGTAACATGTTACAATTTACCCCGAGGTCGAATTTTTGCGTTTTATCTCAGCAAACGAGAAACTAAACATCAAATCACTAAAATGCATACACATTATAATAAACCAATGTGTACTGATTCATTTGCGACAAAGAAGCAAAAATTCAAACTGTTTTTAATGACGATTAATTGAAATAAAAGTGCTAAGACAACATTTACTTACGTGCTCTAAATACTAAACTTCTGGGCTATAATCACAAAATGAATACATAACGCTCGTTTGTGTCACTAAAACCGACGGTGCTAATATCGTCAAGCAGATCTCGCATGCTGTGGGTTACCAGATTTGTCGTTCAAAAGATTTTACTTATGTTACAATTTACCCCGTGTTACAACCTGCCCCGGTCTCCCCTACCCAATAGGAAATATCGATACGCATCGAAATGTTATGTACTTGGTATCAATCATCGATACCGATTCTTCTTCAACCGAAACCATATCTGTACTATACCCAATCAAAACCGGTTTGATACTTTACGAAATTATTGATACTTATTTGATACTTATAAAATTATCGATATTTGTCTCAGTCATTTGGTAAACATTTAATATTTACACTTCAGCGTGAGGTAAAGATATTGCAGGTATCGATATTTTCGTATAGGTATCAAGTAGGTATCGATATTTTTGTGTAGGTATCAAATAGGTATCGATACATTCTGATATGTAAGTATCAAAGAAGCATCGATTCCTTTTGATACCTTTGACTTTGATATGTATCAATATCAGATTGAAATTTGTAGAAGGGTATCGATATGTATCGATACAGTATCAGTCCCATCACTATATGGAACGACGTTGAGTTAGCACTTTTACAGGCGCACCTATTAAGAGTAAACTTGAGACGGAAACACAAATTTGGGGAGCAAAGGCTTGGACGATTTTAAGCTTGCAATTTCTGAATACCTACACTTCGAATTAAACCTATGATGAAAGAATAATAGTGGAGTGCAAAATGAATTAGAAAGGATGTACAAATTCGTGGGGGTTGTATTCTCAGATACCCCATTTAAACTAAAATTGAGTAAAAAATCCGAGGATCATTTGAAAAGAAATCATATGAGTTTTGAAGTTTCTTCATTTTCTGAAGAGGCTTCAAAACTCATACTTTTCAAATGCACTTTCGATTAATAGCCTACGTAGGAATTCGTGGGGCTCAGCTATCTCTGAAAGCTCAACTTAATGCGAACACGCGAAGGTGAATGAATGTTGATTTGAAAATCGAGTGAAAAAATCGTACAATTCGATCGGCGTTTGGAACGGACGAGTGGGAATGGCCGCGAAACAGGCGAAACGTTACGCTGTTACTGCAGGGCCGCCGATGCGTAACAGCGCCTGGGTACCGGTGGATGCAACGAAATTGTTTAATAACGGATGAAACTTCCGGGTTGCGTTTACGGCGTGCCGGATGATCTGCAGCGGAATTTCCGCGCGGGACTGGGGGGAAGTATGAATGCGACCGATTCGCTCAGCCGGTGACATTGTGTAAAATATCATTGTTTGATAGCGCGGAGGGGCGGCAGGGGAAAAAAGAGGGTATCAATGACCCGCCTGTTTCCGCCGCCATTGCGAAACATCGACAATCGAGTCGTGGGGTTCGTTGAGAAAGGGCCATCGGTCAAGAACAACAGAAACCCAAATCTCGCAGTCGGTGGAACGCTCCTGGTTGTCCAAGGAGCTTTGGATTAATAGCGTGTATCAGTCGAATACTTGGGGAAATCTTTGATGCAAAGCTTCTCACGATTGGGGGAAGAGTGTTTTACCAGTGATACGCTGCAGGGTTCTATTTGTAATTCAAATATGAGTTTAGTCGGCTGCACTTATGAACGTGTCCTTCAATGAACGCTTTGTTTGGGAGTGGGTTGAAATTTGATTAGTGGTGGAAATTGTTATTGGAGGTTGGATGTACATTGCATGAGGTTGTCAAGTTTTAACAACCTAATTGGGAAATCGTGTAATTTGGTAAGGGTTAGCATTAGGTGAGGGTTAGCATTATCGTGCAATTTCAGATATTTTACTTTATACATATTTCGTATTTGGTACTAATTTGAACGCATGTTAATTTTGGATATTGTAGCTTGATGTTTTAGGCACCTGTTATTAGATGTTTAAGGGGGAACATCACTGTGACGGCCGGAAAAGTGAGCCATTTTTATGAATTTTTTTCAGGAATAATTTACAGCTTTCATATAAAATTTTGATTACCCACCTTTAGTCCAATGTCTTAAGAGGCTATAAAAAAATGAGTAGAAAAACATGTATAAATTTTAATATATTAATTAATCTTCTTGACCCCGCACGCGCGCTGGTAGAATGTGTAACTATGGAACAGCAGGTCTGAAATCAAATTTTTTTTTTTTTATAAACTATATGAGTGTAGTTACCGTTGCACGTACGTATTCTTTGATTGAAAACAAATTTTTTGAAATATTCTCGGGAAACTGTCCATCTTATTCGCGGATTTTTGAAACTTTTCTTCTAAAGCGCATATTGTTACAAAAATAATTTGTTTAAGAAATCGGTACGTAATAGCTGGTTAGTGTCAGGTAATTTAAATCTATTGGGGCATTCTTTACCCTTTTTAAATCAACAACATCTCTACCAAGTGAAGATGTCCGAAATGCAACACTAAAAGGCCCCAACTCGTACAGGAAGCACATTGTGTTTATCAATGATTATACATTATAGTTCATAATAGAATACGCTACCAACCTTCCACCAAGCAATATAAATCCACAGTGGAATTTAGGATTCCCACCAGAACTGCAAAAACCGATCAAAGCCGAGCCCACTCTATTGAACCATAGAAAAAACGATTTTTTCTTCCCTCACGGCATCAAATCCAAAAATACACCCCTTTCTCCAATGAAAGCTTTACTTCGTAAGCCACCATTAGCCACCAAGCGTCAGGATTTCGAATAATTACGAATTCAGAATACCTACCCCAAATCTCTGTGCGATAGCTGGTACCGGCGAATATTTAAAAAAATCGTGCATATTTATTTCGGTGCTCGCGATTAAATGGAAACCGATCGATCCCTTCGCGTTGTAGTTCCATCGTTCTCCCGCCCTACCCCGCAGTTAATTAATCGACTCTGTCGATATTTCGTTAACCGTCATTCGCAAAATTATTCCGCGCGTCTCGTACGTTTCCGGTGTAATCGTTATTGCGCGGATCGCGCAGCACGCGCGCCTATGCAAAGTTAAATACGCGGCCGTAACATTATTCCGGGACCGCAAACAGTACGCGAGTCGCGGGTGTTGCCGAAAGCGCGCGGCCGTCGTTATGCGAGCCCCGCTAAATTATTTGCATTACTAATACGAGTTATTCGGGTCGAATTAAAATCATGAAAATTATCTATAAATTATTTGCGCACGCCGGCGGGCGTATTGTTCTCTGGACGGGATAACGAGGAATAGGTTACGTTCTTTACGAATCATTCTCGTCGTGTTCATTGTTCATTGGTAATTAAATCAATGGTAAATAAGTTAATCACTAGTTTACAATATCCTGGGTGCTTTTTTTTAGCCGGAAGGCTCGGGGGTTCGAGCAGAAGGATGAATTACAAAATTATATACCTACAGTAGCGGACAAAAAAGTTACCACTTTTTCGACCCACCCTAATTCTATTACTTTTCAATATCAATTCAAAATTGTAGTATATGCCTAACATACATATTCTGAAAGAGAATTGAAAGCTGTATAAAATCCAGTTACAGTTGAATTTATTTAACTAACAATAAAAAAACCGCACATAACATTAAACAAGACAACAAACTTTTAAAGTCAACAAAAAGTTACCAGTTTTGAACATAAAAACATCTAATATTTTGTGGGGGGACATTTTGCTTTTAGGACAATCTAAAAAGTTGCTAAACGTGGTAACTTCTTTGTTGGCCCCAAAAATGTGTTACCCTCTTTAATATCATACAACACTTTTGCTTGTCAGTAAATTAAATTCAACTTTAACTGGATTTTATACATCTTTAAATTCTCCATCAGAATATGCATATTAAATATACCACAGCCCTAAATGTATGCTAAAAAAAAATAACAAAAATAAAACAAATCGAAAAAGTGGTAACTTTTTTGTCCGCTAGTGTAAGTAGGTAGTGGAGAGATTTGGTAAGAGCGTGGAATACAGAGTAGAGGTGGAGAACTATCGATAGTGTTGATTATCGATATTATCGAATGTGATGAAAATTTAATAAAATATATATGAAATATATATAAAATAAAATGAAATACAAAAATCAAACATAATATTTTAAAGCATATATATTTTATTAAATTTCATCACATTCGATAATATCGATAGTCAACACTATCGATAGTTCTCCAACTCTAATACAGAGGGCTTTATTTGGAAGACTCAACTGTATTTTTTGAACGTTTATAGAAAAAATGAAAAATGGAATCAGTATAATTAATTCATGAGTAACGTAGAAATTTGTGGATGTCAGTTATCCTTCAGGAGGTACACTTAACCCTTAACCGGTGACGTCCCACTTTGTGACATAAACAGTGACGTGGAGTCTCACAGACTCGTCTTTAATAATTTGATACTGTCAAGCCTAAATTTATTTTTAACATATACTGGAGTTATTAGAGACTTTATTATATATTAGAAAATATGATTTTGCATGTTTTGTTCGAAACCACTAAAAGTTGCCTTCGTGACGCGACATATTCTAAAACAATTTCGAATGAAAAGAAGGAAAATATAGGAAAAATAATTCTGCAGGACTCTTCCAGACTCCACGTCACCAGTTAATGGCTAAAGTTAATACACAAAGGTGAATTTTAGGAAGAAAATTGAAGAACACTTTTACAAGTGGTTTTAAAGCTCGTAGTTTCGAAATACACTAATGAATCGATTAAAATGGAATACGAAATACGTAAACTATATATGCATATAGTAATTCATGGGGTTCACTCACCCCCAGAAGCTCTTTCCCATGTTAACGCACAACGCGGTCATCATTAGGTGAGTCCGAATAAATTATTTGCATTATAAATACCTTCGTGCTATTTGGATCGAATTAAAATCACGTAAATTATCTATAAATTGTATGCACGTGGAAACATGGATACGATAACGAGGGATGCTTTAAGTTCTTTATGGTTCATTATGATCATATTTAATGTACACATAGTGAATCATAAGTTCTTGACCAGCTCACAGAATCTTGGATTTCTATTCTTTGACTTTTTGCATTATAGAACAATAATGTCAAATAAACTTGATTAAAGATAATAAATTGTCAGAGAATTTATAATTCACCCCCTGTATTTGAATCGACATATTTTCGCGAAGAGAGCCCCTGCAAGAAAGAAAGAAAATTTCCCCAGTATCTACTATTTAGTCAGTAATAGACATGTCATTGCGACCACTGCAGAGTTAATAACAGGAGCGAGCAAAATGGTGTGGCAGCGTAATTTGATATAATATCACCCTCTAAAAATGGTCGACTAATTGTAAGTGGCCGCGCTATGGAACAGCGAATGGCCTGGGTCTAATTGTTCTACACTGTCTGGAGCTGCAAGATTTCCCCAGAGCGATCGACTCCTTGGTTTCGGGCGTAAAAGTTCTGCCGATAATTCTGGAACTTGACTGGTCAGGAATAGTAGGAAAGGAACTCGACGACGCTGCGGGAGCCAGGAAACTCGGTTCTGAAAGCTGGTATAACGTATTTATGAGATTCAGACCCCCTCTCCCCCATTTTCTTCGCGGGACTCACGAGTAACGACGCGAGGGAGTGGACGGTGCACTTGTCAGCTCTTTCGGGAAATTTCTCACGTAAATATTCAACACGCGGAGCCGATATAAGGAGAGTAAAGTTTTTTAAGACATCCCCTCCGCGGGGGTTCACTGTTTGATGAACGGCGAGGGATGAAACATTTAAGGGCAACGTCATTATATGTTAACAGAAAGGGATGTTACTGGTTCGTCGAGGCTCCGCGAAGAGGGTTCCACTGTATTTGGGAAAAGGAATTTGTTATGAATGGTATTTTAAGTATGTAGAAGCCATTGGGGAGAGAGCGTGTTGAATATGAATATTTTGGCGTCGTTGAGGCACTGCGAGGAGTAATTAGAGGGTAATGGGGAATGTTGAGGAGTGTGAAGTGACGGTGACAAAGAATATTGTGGATTTGATGTGTATTTAACGGATGATTACTTTAATATATGCCTTATTTGGTAATACAGACAGTTGAGTAGATAAACGTAATTATTATAAACAGTGTGTGTACTCTGCATTTCACAGTTTCTTTCACAGTATTAAATGATTTAGTGTTCTAAGTATTTTGAAAATATTAATATTACAATTTCTGTCTGTCAGTAATTGCTTGGCACTGAATAGTACAGCTCTATTCCCATGATTCGAGTATAATCGCGATTTATAAGATATTGATAATATTTTCTATAAGACAGTGTAATATCAGTAGTGTATTAATTTGAGGGCACACTAATTGTAAGTAAAATAAATTCGCTGTATTCTATCCAATATCGTAACTACTGCATGTCTATTTATTCATTTAAATCGGGAGCCAACATATCTATTTGTTACTTTTTAAGAACTCAACTAACATTTTTAATTGAAACCCGCAGGAACTAGTGCAGGCTATAAGCGATGATTTACTCGTAGAATTTATTACACAGAGAATCGTGGAAATACAGAACTCTAGTGTAACTGTAATAATACGAGGCATGTTATTATGTGTTGTTGAAATAGAAACACACCATTTGTGCAGAACGCGAAATGTTTCCAATTATTGTAACTAAAGCTGTGATCAAACGAATAATGCGAGGCTCGATTTGCAGTTAACTATTATGAATCGTGGATCAGGTGCACTGGAAACGAGATATTTGGTTGAATGATTCATTTAGCTTTAATTTGGGTAACTAAGAAGATAAGTGGTAGACGTTCGTAATAGTTAATTGAGACGTCCAAGATTTTGGGTTGTAACTTTATACAGAATCGATGGTACAATGTCTAGAATTGAAATCCACGTGCAATATAGATAAAATATATATAACGTTAATGAAATTTAAGCGCATATGTAGATATTGAACATTTTAAAACCTTGGAATCGATTGAAGATAATCATGAAAATATTATTCAAGATAATCAATACGAAGAAACTGTAATATTTCTAACACACGTTGTGTAATCTTAATGCATCAATTTTAGTTTGGTTATTACATAAAATTACGACATTACTTTTCCATATTTCCGTAGTAGAAAACAATTTTGTACAGCAAACATTATTTACTATTTTCTTACCCCCAATCGCTGTCTAATCTCTGTCGTTAAACATGCCTCGTATCATTGCATATTGATCATTACACGAAGTATATGGAGAAGTAAACTACTTAGAATGGATTATATCGACAAGGATGGTACGTAAAGGTGTATCTCATTTAATCCAGTTATTAATGTATTAAATGGGGGTGGTCTTTGGAATAAGTCGCACAGACATTAATCTGGAGGCAACGAACGAGTAGAGAATTTATAGTAACTATATTTAGCAATCATTAACGTATATAGAAACTGAATTATGGCGGAATAAATTGTTTTAATTCTAATTTCGGAATCGGTCGAATTGAAATTGTCAGGATTGCTTGGAGAGGAAGGGTGATTTTTCATATCGATGGCTTAGTGCACTAATATTGTATGTCTACTTTTTGTGAAATATTGTATATCTACTTTTTGTGAAATATTGTACCTATGTCTATTTTTTATGAAATATTGTATGTTTACTTTTTATGAAATTTGAGTTTTTATATACCACAAATAGTTCTTGACTAAATATTTAGGAAAAATCACATTTATATCTACTTCATAAATTTGTCAAACATAATATTTTTGTTTATTATATGCCTCTGAATCTTAGGTATCTACCATTGCATGTTTAAACTTGTGTTTCTCGAAAACGCTAAAAGTGGACATACAATATTTGTGCACTCGATATAAGTGTAGTTTTGTCTCGACATAAGTCCAATGATCGGGGGACAAGCTAAACCTCTAACAAAACAGTATGCTATTCAGCTCGCCTTTGTGCTTTGCCGTTTTCTTTCAATAAGACGATGTTACCGCTACTCGACTTTATGACTTGTCGCTGTTGCGTGCTCTCTCGCCCATTCTAACAACTAGATTCTCACCCTCGCCACGGCAACTACAAAGGAAATAGTGGGGATAAAAATGTACTTGTAACGAAACAGGTACCCCGGACTTCTAATGGAACTACAGTGTGAGTGACAATTCGTCCCTGGTTTCTGCAAGGGTTACACAATTTAAAACCCTTAATTCAAGAGTCACAAATGTTTCTAGGTATAAATTCATTAATTCATACTCGTGCTATACAACACCATCGGCATTGATATTTTCATTACTCGCTAACAATAACAGCCACGCTATAAAGTCACCTCAATACACCAATACCAATAAAACAAAGCAGCGTTCATGGATATTTTAATATTCCTAACAAATTCCCACGCAATGTCTCGTAAACGAGTCATACAGAGTGAGAGTACAAAGGTATCTGTTGAAAAAATCATATCATTTCTTTCCAACTCTTTTGCCTCGTACCCTGTGACAATGCAACAGCCCCAAGGTTTTTGGAGACTGAAAGCCACCGTTTGAAAGCCATCGATGTGCGGGCACGCGCTGACAACAATACCAACGTTTACGATAAAATTATTCCAGTCAGCCATCAGCGAGCTGTAGCATCAGGAATGAAACAACGAACCCTCCTCCCTCTATTGCCACCGGGTTCTGTGCCCCCGCGGCGAAACAATTCCAATGGAAACGCGGCAATGTGAATCAAGGCAAGAACGAAATCGTAGGGAAGGACTTTCGAATGGTAATCAGCGCAAGGGCCGGCCTTGCAGCTAATTAACGGACTGTAATTAGAATTCAGGATCGAGATGCGTAGAATGCTTGCGGGGCGGTAGCGTGCCATACAATGGCGTGCAACGAGAGAATATCAGAGGATGCACACACCAGGGCGCGCTGTTGGTTTGCTCGAAATTGGGTTTGAAATGAAATGGACGGATGCAGAATGCATGGCGTACTTTGTATTTCGATCTGCACGGACCTGTGCCCCCGTTTACCTTTCCCATCTTTTTCATCACGGACGTCGTTCTGCATTCCGTCGCTTTGATCGCCCCAAACGTTTCATGCTACATATTCGGGAGCCGTATTCGGCTCCACGCGTGGGCCATTCTTGCCTAATTTCCTCGCGAAGGCATAGGCTTTTGAAGGCATAGGAATTTCAGAAACGACACGAGCGATCTTTTTGGCGGTTTTCAGTTAGGTCCGTACCTATTTTTATAGAGCTTGGCAGGACGCATTGTTTGATATAGGAATGGGACATGTTCCACCTACCCTACTCTGTTAAAATCGGCCGCAAAAATTGAATTTAGCGCAGAAACGATATGTGTGAAAGTATATATTTATATGCATAACATTTATTGCACCACTTTGAAATTTAGGTAGTACGCACAATTTTCATAGTAATACATATGATTGATAAAATGATTCGTATCCGACTTATTTTGGCGAAGCTACATATTTTTGTAATAAATAACTTTTGCAATATTTTCCTAGTAGGTACTAGGGGAGAGTTGCCAATATCGTACTGGTCACCTAAATCGTACCTCATCAATTTCTAAGTAATTAATGAATGTAAACGACATTTGATAATAAAAATATCAAGTAAATGCGAAATAAGAAATAGAAACAAAACATTTTGAGCTTACACCCTATTTGTGCGTGCTATAAACATTTAAAAAAATCAGGTATGATTGATGTAACTTTTCATCAGTTTATCGTAGCTGATAATAATCAAACAATACAATTTTGTCCCGTATTTTTGTATTTTTCTAAAAGCAGGTTTAATGTAGAATATTTGACATTCATTTTAAGTGCATATTACATTCATTATAAAGTTTAAATTGATATTTATAAATAAATTGATCATGTTTCCTAAATCGTACCACTACAATCCTACTAGTAGGATTTGACAACTCGTATGTTTATAGGTTATGTACATATATCATTTACATAGGTTATTGCGGTCTGTGTGTGATCCATATACATTTGTATATGTAACTATATAATAATCATTACTTTATGTTGAATATTTTCTTCTCTATTTGTTATTTATACTATTTTTTAGTGGAGGTACGATATTGGCAACTGTCCCCTAATAATAAAAGAGGTATGAGTGCTAATGTGTTTAGTCGAGTGACGCACTAAATATTTCTCGTAGTGTGCATGTGATTATTGTATTATTTGTTTTTCAAACGATAAATTTGAAACTTCATTAATCTTTGATAAATGTTTATCATTTACCAAAGATTAATGAAGTTTCAAATAATAAATGTTGAACATTTACCAAAGATTAATGAAGTTTCAAATTTATCGTTTGAAAAACAAATAATTATATACTAAAATATAATTAATACTTCCAATTATTCGAATAATATTTGAATATTCCAATACTCCTAATTCTTTGAATATTCTAATGCTCCTAATTTTTCGAATGAAGAAATTATTCGTATTCAACATTATTCGAATACTTGAATATTTACAGTTCTAATTTGTCCCCGTTTCGCAGAAATGCAGAAAAGTCCTTCCCAATGGTACGTACATCCTCCTTTTTTTACGGTTATGTGGTTGGTTTTTTCAAGTTATATTTTCTTAGCGAGACTCCTCTGCAAGAATGGGCTCTGTGCATTTAATCCTTTCAGCATGGAAACGGTTCCTTCAGAGTTATCGCTGTAAGGGCCGTGTTACAGAATACTGTCTTTCTATACATAATGCTAACAAAGAACAAAGGATGAGCTAGTGGAAAGTGCATAATTCAAAAGTGGAGTTTTCTTAAATAAAGTCCAATTCCGTACTTCCCTGTGGTAGGTACACTCGATGTCTACTTTTTTCGCATTTCTGCTTCTCATCTTTTTGTATAAGTAATTCTTTTATACGACCTTTTACCTTTATTATACAGAGTGTTTGATAATTTTCTAGCTAATATTATATGGTCATATACTTTGGAAAATTTAATGTTAAAAATTCATGACATAAAATGTGAATGGAAAATAAGTTAATTGATAACGTTCGATATCAATCTTTCCAAGGGATGCGATAGTTACTCCGGTCAAATATGTATAACCGCAGTAAACAACACAAATTCAGTGATTGATTCACATTTCCAATATTGATTAAAACAATAATGCTATAGAAACCTATATGTTACTATATTACAATATTGTTGTTGTGCAATGTAAATGCATATCACACTCATCTACTATGAATTTTGATAAATACATTTAATATTACCGATTCATAGAGTCTCGTTTCTGGGAGACTACGGGACCAATCGAACAAATGTATCCTTCATACATTCCACGGTTTTCCCAAACCTCATACCTTAATAATAATAAACATAAATTATAGAAATAGACATTCAAAATAAGAGAATAAAAAGATATAAAAATCCACATTAATGCCGACGTAACTAACTAAATCTAGATTACACTACACAAAAAGGGATTTCGAAAAGTGGAAAAACGATACGTATAATCCCCAAAAGTCCGATAACCGTCCGGAGAAATCTCTACCAGCAGTTTCGTTGAATTTCTATTTGGCAAAGGTTTTTCCGCGATCTCGTTTTAATGCAATTTCCGGCCGCTCGATGTCGATCAATTCCCAGTCAATGTCTCTGGAATGGCCGATGCTGCTTGTTTGATATGAACTGGGTGGCTGGCCAGTGGCCAGTTCGCTCGATCCCGCTGTATTCCTCCAACAATATCGACCGTTTCCTCCCTAAAACTCTTAAAGCGCGAAACCAGCTGAATTTCTCGTTCCGCGCGATATCACCGGCATGTCGTAATTAGCGAGTCAGCCGCATGGAATCGGACGGTCAGCCAATCGCCAATAAAATATCGACCGGCGTGGTCGTAATCGCGATTACGATAACGCGGCTCGACTAACGGTCGTCGTTGATGCCGCCTCCCTGAACGTCTCGTTTCCCAATTATCCATGGCATCGACGGTTTTCGAAAAAGTTTCGCTGCCCCCATTATGCCCGCATATGCCGCCATTAAACAGCTTATCGGAATTTTATTTCTATCAAAGTGTATTGAAGCACCGATAAATTTATTTAATTAACATCGAACTCAAGTGGTACTAATAATTGTACACGGTCTTTATTGCGTCGCTGAATTCGTGCACAGGTAATTAACGTGGATACTCTTGAATAAAAGTGGTGGCTTGATATAAACACGTGCAGCATCAATATTACTGTGGACTCTTCTCCTTCATTGTAACAAATCTTCTGCTGGTAGATTGCGCTTTAATAACCATTGCTCTTCTATAACCCATATAGCACACTCTCGTTGCAGCAAAGTTGCAGAATGGTTGCAGTGCAAGATTGCAATGTTTCCACGCAACATTGCCGCAAGGGTACAGCAATAATTCTATGTCCGCCTATTGCAACGATTCGGGCAGTAAGGCCAAAAAAATTATAAGTAACGATATATACATACAATATTGAATGAGTGCGGAGGGAATCATAGAAGTATAAAGGCACGGGGTTCTTTCTCATAGAAAATTGTTTTCCCCCAAGGAATTCGTACCGGCGACCTGTAGCGTCGTAGGCGAACACTTTACCGCCGCACCTACAACTACTAATTGATAAAACTGCTAACGTAATCGAACTTATATTCTTACCGTGCAAAACTTTAAACTCAAATTATTCAAAAACGAAGGCTCATTTTACAAACTCCATTAGTGTTTTGTAACACTGTAGGTATGTACTACAACTTCCACCTTGTGTCATTCTACACATTCAAATATACACGGTGAGTCACTTAACATTTAAACTTAAAATATCTCCGTTGTTTTTAATGATACGAGAAAGTGTCTCAGGAAAAAAATGATTGCTAGACAAAAAGTACAACATATCATACATGGTCGAATTTGTATTTTTATTGGATATAACGTTACAGTAATGAAAATACATCATCCCATTAAAAGAACCATCAATGATATTGAAATTTCGGGAAATATAACTTTGAGAAAACAATCGTCTCCGTCAGAATAATTAACTCACTGAAGCAAACTTTTTTTCCTTAGACATATTCTCGTATCATTAAAAACAACGGAAATATTTAAGGTTTAAATGGTAGTTGCAGCAACGTTGCGGTAACATTGCAGGAACGTTACCACAACATTGCAGGAACGTTGCCGCAACATTGCAGGAACGTTGCGGCAACATTGCCGGAACGTTGCAGCAAAGTTGGTGGATCGTTGCAGTGCAATATTGCAACGCAACATTGATGCATCTATGCAGCAATAATTCTATGTCCGCCCCGTGCAATGTTGCATGGCAACGTCGCAGCAACGGTACATCGACATTGCGCGGAAATCATGCACACTGCAAGTAACTGTAAGGTTACTGCAACCATCCTGCTACGTTGCCGCCACGAAGTGTGCTGTATGGGAAATTATAGTTTACATATGTCGAATTTATTTGTAGAATTTTAAAAACAAGTTAGAGTTTCTTTAAAACTGTAACAGGTTAAATTACGATTAGGGGATAGTTTGTACCGTTCGTTTTTCGAATTTATTTTGCAATTATGACGCGATCATGTCGTTATGATAACGTTTGAATGAAATTTGTATTGATTTTCCTTTAATCATATGAAATATTGTGTCTTTGAACACTGGAGATTTTAAAGTATATTTTATTATTCAGGTATATCTATACCCAATACACAATTTTGGAGGGAGTAAGTTATTTTGTACAATAATTGGACCTGGATGGTACTCGCCACCTATTATCGTTCATTAGAATTCTCCTTCCAAATTTGTGGAAAATACTGACGAGCGGTGAACCAACGAGACCAATCGGGTATTCTCTGTGCCCCTCGTCATTTATTGTCCCCCTTTTGCACCCTTTGTCTGGCGTACATAAAAAAAAGCTCAACGTTAATCCTAGACCAGCGGCAGTAGAGAAGGTTCGAACTAATTTTTCAAAAACTCGCACCGTTGGCTCCGCGATAATCCCAAATGAAAAAGCGACCGGCGAGCTGCTCGCAGCTATCACGCAGTCAGGTCGATATTATACCCTTTCGCTTTACGCGGTTGATTTCTTGTTAACTTTCGCAATCATGGCCACGTCATCCTTTATCATTTATCATGGACGGTGGGAGTGACGTGAAACCGCGCCGAGGTAAAAATGAAGGAGCTAACGCGTGGAAAAGCGAGGGTTTCCATTAAAAAAGAAAACGTTCCAAACTCTTTTGAGAGTTCCTGTCTCCTGCTTTCTTTTGGAAATTTGGAGCCCGCGTGGTCGAATAGTGGATTTGAAAATTGCGGAAATTTTCGATAATTTTTCTGATATTTGAAATGAGTTAATAAGTTATTTGGCACATTCCATTAAACTGAAATATTAGAATTTTTCAAACGACTACCGGTTACGTGAAGGTATTTAATCAGATACGACTGAAACAGACATTCCCAGGGGTGTGCTGGTTTATTTTGGTGAAATTAAACTAATTCCTATTCAATTTCACTTTGCTAACTCACTCGTCCACTGATCGATAGTTCCTCCCCATTCTCCCATTTTGATTGTTGCGTCGCTGCCAGTAAAACGAGCTTTCCAAACGAGCACATTAAAAAGCCCCTAAAAATTATTTCTCTTTTTAATTCAACAATACTTAAATTCCATTTTCATCGTCCATCCAGAGAGAATCTCCGCTCGTTATTTTAAAGATAGAATCGATAAAATCCTCCCGCAAACAAAGCTGACTTTCTTCAATGAATTTCAAACTACCTCATTCAAAACTACATATAATTAATAAAAAAAAATTCTAGTATTTGAAAAGACACTTGGCAAACCTCCATAGTTACACGTAATCCGCTACTTTATTTTCCATTGTCTCGCCTGCCCATGATTCTTACCCAATCTGGTGCTCTGAAAGAGCAGAATCCAGAGTCTAGAGATTGCAAAGCTTAAACAGTCGACAGGAATGGGCGATATTAAAAAGGAGCTGCGGAGAAAAGACGCGGGGACAGTCCCACGAATGTAGAGCTGATAAATTCCACGGATTAAGCCTGTAAAGTATGAGAAATAGCGGAATAAGCGCAGGCTACCGCTGGGTCCACGTAAACCCTGCTTTATATCGATTCACAAGAGAAAGATCTTGTCCTGGAAGCATTCTACCGGAGGATTCCGTCTTCATATCCGATCGTTACCTTCCTCGGATCCTTCGTTTACTGCCCGGTTCGCCGAAATATCGACGAGATTAATCGAATCTTGCGGAAGTGCTCACGTTTCAGTCGTCGAAGGGAGTAAGTATCAAACTTTGCAACGCCCTTACTTCCGAGCTGCGATCGTCGTTTTACCTCTCCAAATTTGATCCGAGGGAAACCCCCTCCCCCAACTTTTTTTTATATACATACGTATATATTTCCCCTGGAGCGACGATCACGGGGGGCCTGGCAACTTTGAAATCTCAACGATCCTCGTAAAGGTGAAGGACGTTATTGCGCGGGACTTTTCTCGTTGAATTTTCGGAATCACTTCGCAAACTCCCAATTGTAATATACAATTTCGCGATGCACTCTGAAACTTGGTCCATCTGGAAAATAACCCTCGGTCTCGTTTCAAGTGCCCTCCTCTACCAAGTGACCACTCCGCCAAGGGTTTATCGTTCTTAAACTACTTTCGCAGTTTTGCGATACTTCGGCCCGCGGAGCGACGGGTACTTCGCCGGAGGACACATCGGGGGACGCGGCAACCTCGATTATGACAGTGGTAGTCAGCGTGGAGGACTAAAGCGTCGCGGGGGTTTAGAGAATTGGGCCTCTTCGCACCGTGCGATCAAATTTTTATCGTAAAGGTGATGAGTTACTGTTGGGGGATCTTCTCAAGAGCAAATAATTAGAAAAGTAAATTAATTTAAGATCGTAGCATCCAGGCAGAACACTTGAAAAGTAGCTACGAGATTTTCATCAATTAAAAAAAAAAAATATACTGAACAACATACAGTAAAAAAGCTTGTTGAACTTTATCACTACATATTTGAGAACAAACAATAAAATGATTGTTTGAATTTTATCAATTTTTGCATTAGATATACAGCATTCATTGCACCATTGTAGAAATTAGAGCTCTTGACGGGCGCCATCAGAACTCGTGACGAGACTGTCTGAAATAAAAAAACTAAACATATTCTTAAAATATATGTGACTTGTTATCGCTTTATGCACAATGAGTAATTTTGGAACACCCATTTTTTTTATGGACAGATGCATGCGTAGAATTGTTAATGTTTGTCCTTACTAGCGAACAGTTCGCGAACAGATGATTCCTAGGAAAGTCAATTCCCATACTTTTCGTGAACAGTTCGTGAACGGTGGTGAAGACGCAACTTTAGAAATGGTACATGGTTTACATAATGTATGTGCTATAGTTACATGAATTGTCCTATTGAGTAATAAAAACGATTAATAATATTAATGGAGGAACAAACTTATTATAGGACATTTCTCACAGGACTCTCAAATTTTATCTTTGAACACCCCACCCCCTTGATTTTGACTGTAAGCAACGAACAAAGTAAAATATACACAGACAAGTTCCATCTCCCATCAATCTAGATAGGTTAAAATAGAAGATTTCGAACTGTAGCATCTGGTTAATTAGAAAAGGTTACACGAAAACTTCTGCGTCTTCTTTTAACCGTCACCTACAGTCTGCACATTATCCCGCGCGTTTCTTAATAGTTGGAGAGGCATTTGGACGCAGAAAAAGGTGTAAACCCGAGGGCTTGCCCGTCGGAATCCATTAAACTCGACGGCAGAAGGAAGACCGAGGTTGCCGCTGGGACGCCGTTGCGGAGGGCCAAGATTTTTAAAAACACCTGTCGAACTTGTCTCACACTTGCCCGCGTCTCGATGCACTTTCAGACACCGTCCACCTGGAAAATACCCTCCGCCCTCCCGAGGATTCGCTCGTACCCTAGCGCGTTCGTCTTCCGCCTGGCTGAGGAGGGGACTTTATGGCTTCCGCGAGAGTTACTTTCGCGATATTTTGAGCTTCGGGATGGAGGGGGTTGGCGGCGAGAGTGACGCGACTTTCTGTCGTGCAGGGGTGCCTCGTGAGAAACTTTTTGCAAGGAACTATGCGATGCACATAGCTTGATAGCGCACGATGGAGTGCTTCGCTCATACTTTCCTACCCTTTTACGTCGTATCACGAAGAGAAATGTTCGTTTTCCTTCGTTTTTTTCCCTCCCCCGGCCGAGGGTGACGCCAGTCACGCCTCCCTTATCGGAGATTCAGAAGTATGTGCCTCCCGCGAGCGTTAAGCTTCCGCGTGGATGCGAGGACGCTTCTATTCATCTCGATCGATGCATCCACACAGCTCGCGATGTTGAAGAGCGCGGGGAAATCGTGGCGCTGTGTTGTGACGGTTTTTCGTATTCAGTCTGGAAGAAAGTTTCGTGCTACTATTTTAGATTGTTATTGTTAATGTTGTTTATTGATCTCTGCGGGATTAAAGCTTCGTAATTAATGTTTGGCATGTAGGAAATTCAGTTGCAGCTGTGTGCGACCTTGGCGCTAGGGATTTTGATGTAATTCTTTTATAATGTAGTTTGCGTAAAATTAGAGAGGGTTTAAGTCATCATTTTGCTAGTTCCAGATTTGTTTGAAAAATAGAGACCATTGAAGTTTCCAATTTTTGTATAGTTTTGCGAAAGCAGGCGGGTTAACCAACTTCAAATCGGTCACTATTTGCAACTCATGATTTAAGTGAAGGGTAAGGGGGAAAGTAAAGAATGTCACAAAACAGCTTCATTGAGACACTCAAGTTTTAATACTTTAGTCCATTAGTAACGAAACAATAGGTTCAATGAATCTATCTGTGTTGTTAATAACGTGAACAGTTTATACTCTAATTAGGCATAAAAAAAGAACCAAGTAAAAAGATAGTTGTTTTACACTGTTTTACTACCTTTCAAGTGGAACACTGCAGAATACTGTAAGAAAATAAATGTCCACTTCTATTATTATCAAAAGAAGGATTTGTACACAGTACCGTCCGAGAGCTTCTGACGTAGTGCAAGCTTCCACTAAGCAGAAATCCATAGTCCAAGTAGGAAGACTGGGGACATTCCTTGTTTTCTTTCAGTGCAGGGTGGAGATTCCCTGTTTTTAACCAGTACACTAATTGTTTAACGTTGTCCTATAATGCTCGAAACTATTTTTTGCAATCTTCTTGAAAATCATCTGAGAAGTAACTGTGGCAGAAAAACAATTCGAATACACGGAATTTACATACAACTTTAGAAAACTTAAGCGAGGGCTAATTTATCGCGACACATTTTTTTACGGTAAAATTTATCGCTTTGAATAGTCACTTGTTTCCTGATTTTTAAATTCGAAACAATACGCCATTTTCTTCTAATTAATAATTGATAATTTAAAACAATACCATTTATGTATCAAATGATACACTATTTTTTACTTCACAGGAGTTTCGTTTAACTTTTCGCGTGATGGATCGGGAAAAATAGTGTCCAGCACTATATGTAGACATTTTTATTTTATAAACCTTTGTGATCCGATAGTTCTTTGGCTTTGGTTGCCACCAACAAAATACGTTATACATCGCAGAATCAATAAAAATAGTAATTTCCTGTTTTTCCTCTTACCCTTCAAATATAGAAATAAAACCAGTTCTACTTACATTTACAACCCTTCAAGCACAACTCTTGTTAATTCACCGACCTAAAATACATTCCATTATTGTTTCCAAAAAATAGCTTTCTCTCAACAAAAGCTGCCTACAGAACCGTCCACTAAATCCAATTACTGTAGGGGAGACCGGGGCAAAGTGACACGAAAAAAGTTTGAAGACGAATAAAATTTTTCCCTTTATATAAACATGTGTGGAAATAGATTTATAATATAATTTGAACATTACTATTGATAAATGACGAATAGCAATACTTAAAATAAACTTAAAGTATATTAAAATTCAATTTGAAAAGAAAATGCCAAAACTGACCACTTTACCCCATATATGGGGTAAAGTGACCTACTATCCGGGGTAAAGTGAGGTGCAACAAAATAAGAACTTTAATTAAGGATATAGGTAATTATTAACCCCCTGCGCTGGAATGACGTGTATAGCACGGCAGCTTCTGGCTTTTCTGCACCGTGGTTGTCAAAATCTGTGGCAGATATTTCATTTTTTTGAGGTTAGATTCTGTTCCATCACGCCGCGAGGTTTTCTAGCCAGCAGACAGGTTGGGGATATTGCGCACATCACTTGCGCATTGGTTCTTAGCAGCCATTTGCAGCTCAGTTTACCCCGGTCACTTTACCCCGAATGTGTACTCAATGGAAAATTAATTATTTAATAATGTTAGTATTAATGTTTTCTCAAATGCGTGTACATGTATGTTTAGAAGCTTGTTATAAACGCGCAGAAAAAAAATGGAGTTAAAATAATATATTTAAGACTCATTTATCCAAAAAGCTAAATTGAAAAGAAAACCAATTGGAAGTCACTAAAACTTCATTTTTAATTTTTTAAATGAATTTCCATTTTTCGATATCTGAATGTGCATAATTATCATTGTGGTATTACACACATTTATTACGTTACCAAAATTTGTAAATATATTCTATTGTTAAAGAATAAATTAAGGAAGCTCATTTTACCCCGAGGTTCACTTTGCCCCGGTCTCCCCTATCCAGTAAAATCACCTGAAGCCAGCAAACAAATCCTTAAAGCAGATACTTCCTTCATCGATCGTACGTTCGGAAATATAAATTTCCAGAAAATTCGACACCAAGAAGCCAGTCGAGCCCTATATACGACGGAATTCGTGTCCCCCGTGTATCGCGCGTCTGACTTCCACGAGATCATCGCCAGTATCGGTGTAGGTAAGACCACCCACCCCCACTCGCCAGCCACGAAATCGCGGCTGTAATATTTCTTCGACGTTGGCTTCTTTTACGATTCTTGCGGGACACCGTGAGAAACGAAGGGGTAGCTGTACGGGTATAATAAAGCGTCGCTCACCCCCCGCCCACCCCCTACCCCCTTTACGGCTTCCGTCTTTTCTTGCTTTCTTTCTGGCCCTGTAACTCTCGGCTGAGAGATAGCCGGTGCGCACCCACCGCCCCTTAGACGCCCGCAACGGGCGCGGGGATAGAAATTGATGGAGCTCATAATTTAACAGAAATCAGGATTTTTTGAAGAGCTCACCGTTATATCTACCTCCGCGCGCCTTGGCTTCATCCCTCGCCCTTGATCGCCCGCAGAGCCTTCTTTCCGTCCGTGGCGTTTCCACACCACACGGCGAAACGAACGGCTGGGGAATAGCGGCGAATAATATATCGATAAATTTGCATTATCTCGACTGTAGCGCAGAATCCCGAGGACCAGCGGCCGTGCCGCGTATCCCCGGCGCTCTTCGAACTCACCGCGTTGTGGGTGTAGGGTAGCGAGTTCCGTGGGACACCTTCATCGGATTCTGTATATATTTACTTCCTCTTTGGCTGATTTTTGCAAGTTCTAGAGAGATTTTGCTGGGCCAGGTTGCGCCTAGCTGCGACGAGAAATTCACAGTGTTAGGGGTAACACGATGTGCTACGTAAATAAATATCCGTCAAAAACTATATAGTCAAATATTAGCATTCATTGGAAGAAAATAATTTCTCCCATACTTTTTATTTTTGTAGACGTTGTGTGTAAATACTTGCATAGTTATGAATCTTGGTAAGAACAGTGCAAGTGTAAGTTATAGACGATGTAATAAACGGAGAATTTGGAAAGAGCTCGTTATGTTTGCGCAATTAAAATGCTACAAACGATCGCAGTTTCGTTAATGTAAATAGGGGTAGGGTGAAGTTTACAGCCGGTGTCGCGAAGTAGACGTCTGACGAGTTACTAAAAAGGCTTCTTCATGGTCTTCTTCGTTTCCTCCCGTCATCTTCTCCTGCCACGTAATCGCCCCTTCCCTAATTGTCGTTAATTACACGAGTCACCGAAGATTGTGTCCCGTTGCCGTTTAATTACGGGAAGGATTCATTAACGAAAAGATAGGTGTCTAACGAGAACAAAACAGCGCTGTCGGGTTCTGGCAAGAACCGCCGGTACTCGTTTTGGTCGTGGCCGCTGCAGGATAACAGGAAGGAAAAAGGATCAACTCTGCAGACCCTTTGATACACCGCTTTCCGAAGGGGCAAGAAAATTACAGTACCATCGGCTTCCTATCTTTTCTTTGCTCCTCTATCACCCTTGTTTCGCTCTTCTTTACTTGCTACTAGTTTCAAAAACGTCGTTAGTATCGTGGTGTCATACCTATATTATGTAGTTGCTATTTTCCATGGATGTGGATAACGAGGGGGCTACGTGAAGTGCTACGCAACAGTTTAATGCAACTTTGGAGGTGGATAGAGGAGTAGAGAATATTTCATTCGTGCAGACACTTAATATATTACGAGATATTTAACAATGGGATTGGTATTTTACTTTGTTCAAATTTCTTCCAAGCAAGACGGGGTGGTTGGGTCACATTGTTGATTTAAACATCTCGAGTTTCAACTTTTCATTACTTATGCCTTTCATATTTAAATTTTCTTCTTTTAATGAGAGGCAAAAGAGGTATTCATACATTCTTCTGTGTAAATCTTTATTAGGAGCCATCCTTAAATTACGTAAGGGTATTTTGGCGGTTTGTTACTCCCTCCCTCCAACAGTATAAGTGAATTCGTAAGATTTTATATTTCAACCCCTTCCTACTTCCTTACGTAATATTTTCTACATTGCATTTTTTCAATTATTAAAATTCTTTTACAGATTTATATTAATACTAGCAAAATACCCCCGCGCTTCGCTTCGGGTCTAAGCGATATTGAGGACTTCATGAAAACACATTTCACCCCTTTTCACCACCCCTTTTAAAAATCATTATTTAAAAAAATAAAAACGTTAGAACCTTCCTCTCGTCAAGACGAACAAAGTGATGTAACACACTTGTGGCTACAGTTCATATTTACTGAGAAACCACATTTCAAAGTATGCAACTTCAATTTTATATAATAGTATAGATAATTCATTCAAGCCAGTTTCGTGTGTGTGATGAAGCATCGTGTTTAGGTTATTCATATCGAAAATTAGGGTAAAAAAATATTACGTAAAACACTACCTGACTCACTCTTCTCCCATTGTAAGAAAACGTAAGTAATTCGTAACCCCCTCCTCCCAAAAAACTTTACCTAACTTAAGGACGGTACCTTACACAATCTTTGTTATTAAATTAATCAAAATCTATTAAAGATCTACGCGCAAGACCCAGATCAACTATTTCCTGGACCTCTACAGTACCTACCCACAAAGTTTCGTTAAAATCGATGCACAAACTTCACACGGTCCCCTTATAAGTCCCCAATGAATCACAAAAGCAGCGGCAGAGATCTCCAACAAGCTTAAACATTCCTTTCCCCATCTTCAACCGCAGAAACGACAATGATGTGTCCATTTCCACTGAGCAGCTCCGCACACAATGCCCTGAAACCGCGGAATTAAAGGCGCGAGATTTGTAACGCCAAACGCGGCGTTAAATCGGCCACGCGCTGCGCATTGTTGAACGTAGCCCGGCTACAGTCTCCACCTATTTCGTCCACAATTGCATACTTCATCGTATAATATGCACGCAATCAGTTGAGGATATCCGAAATTGCTCTGTGTCCGGATTTCATTATTCAAGCCCTTCTCTCTACGCGTTCCGCCTTGTTGTACACTGCCCCCACTCCAGCCACCACGCCGCCCGTATTTTCCCGCGGGCGTGCAAGCGTCACAAATAATTCCGTCTCTGCATAAATCGTCGAAACAGCGTTCCACGCTCCGGTGGGAAGGGGTGGGGTGGGTGGGGGGAGGGTCGAATTTCGGGTTAGGCCAGTTCCGCCCTAAATACGTCGCGCCGGACCTTTTGTGGCGCGAGGATTCCTCTCGCTGTGCTTTTCGATATTCAATTCCAATTGTGTTTATCACCACCCCGTCCCTTCACCTCAACCTACCCCCTCGTCCTACCCTGTGCTTCCTCCGCAACTGTCTCTCTCCCGTTCCCTTTTTTTCCTGGCTCCGTGTACAGGACGCAGCGCGACCGTTCGTCCATACGGATTCCTAGCCGCGTTCCTCTCGACGTTGTTCCCCGTCCGGCCGATCGAAGCTTTATTGCCCGCGCCGGCCAAAATCCCCGTGCGAAAATTCCGCTCGGCTGTCGTTTCCGTATCCGCCGCGGAATTGGACATAAATTTACGGCGCTCCACGCCCCGTTGTCCTCTGTTCGCGTGTCTACGTGTCCACTTTCTCTTCCCCCGCGCCCCTGCACCCAAACCTTCCCCCTCCTGGCTGAATTCGAATCGCGCGCTAATTGCGAGCGCGCGGGAAGCGACGCGCCGCGATTGTAGCGCCGGCGCTATGTAGATGTGTCTGCGAGATAAACGCGCGGGAATGGGTGGCGATCGGTGAACCCTTGCTGTGGGTAGGCTTTTTAAGCTGACCTTGGGCAGGTACCCTGGCGACCACTCGATTTCCATTTCCTGGAGGAAGCTGGTATGCCTCAGTGCGTTTGTTGTGAAAGAGAGGCGGCATGAGGTGTTTGTGTTACGATTGCATCGGTTTGATCTTTTTGATGGTCGAGGAGTTTTGGTAGAAGTTTTGTGATTTTGGAATACGACGTTGAGGTTGGGTCCTTTTTTATCCAATGGCGTCTTCATTTCTTTACTACTGATACGGGTGGTGGTTATTTTTTTACATATTCGTGGACTCGTTCTTTTAAAAACTCTTCTACACTAGCGGACAAAAAAGTTACCACTTTTTCGATTTGTTCTATTTTTGTTATTTTGTTTAGCATACATTTAGGACTGTGGTATATTTAATATGCATATTCCGATGGAGAATTTAAAGATGTATAAAATCCAAATTAAAGTTGAATTTAATTAACTGACAAGCAAAAGTGTTGTATGATATTAAAGGGGGTAACACATTTTTGGAGCCGACAAAGAAGTTACCACGTTTAGCAACTTTTTAGATTGTCCTAAAAGCAAAATGTCCCCCCACAAAATATTAGATGTTTTTATGTTCAAAAGTGGTAACTTTTTGTAGACATTAAAAGTGTGTTGTCTTGTTTAATGTTATGTGCGGTTTTATGATTGTTAGTTAAATAAATTCAACTGTAACTGGATTTTATACAGCTTTCAATTCTCTTTCAGAATATGTATGTTAGGCATATACTACAATTTTGAATTGATATTGAAAAGTAATAGAATTAGGGTGGGTCGAAAAAGTGGTAACTTTTTGTCCGCTACTGTACATAGGTGAAAAATCATGATGATATTACTAACAAGGGATGTTCGGTTAACTGAACACTCCGATTTTTTTTAAACTATGCAGGTTTGTCGAGGATCTCCATAGAAGTATCAGGAATTTTTTCGTTTGTGCCTGATTTCGGTTCCTCAGGGTGAAAACATCCCTGGAAGGTTAATGTGTGATTTCTTAGTTTCCTGTATATTTTGAAAAGTGCAGTAGATATGTAATAATTATTTGAAAGAAAACTTAACGGCTTTTTATGCTCTATAAAATTGTGTAATTAAATTGTTTAAAATTTGTAATTTAATTGGGGAAATGTTCTTCACCTCAAGTTTTAAAAAAATCGATAACCTACATAGTTTCACACAGCATAAAAATATATGAAATTTTCTTTATAACAATTTTTTGATATCCACTATAGTTTTCAAGATATACTGGAAAATAGAAAGCAACACGTTAACCTTTAGGGCAATGATGGTGAACCTTTTTGAGAAGTGGGTCAAATTTTGTTCATTATTTTCTGTTAACAGAAAAACTTGACAGTTGATCCCGTTTTGGTTCTCACTTTTAAAATCCTCTAAAAGGGTTTACGTTTCCAGGAAATGTAACATTTGGAAATATTTTTTTTATAAATTCGACATTCGATATTTATACTTTAATTTTGGAATATTTTCGACTGTCTGTTCTCTCTTTTATGATATAAAAGATAAGTTTATAAAAATCAACACGTGGGTCATTTAAAAAGCCTTCGTAGGTCATAGGTTCGTCAGCACTGCTTTAGGGGGTGTTTTCACCCTGAAAAACCGAAAACGTTCACAAACGAAAAATTTCCTAATAGGTACTTTTACAATACCTACTGTAGAACTACTGTTTGAGGTTCTCTACATATCTATACAATTTAAAAAACGTCGGAATATTCAAGTAACCCATCTTTCCTTGTAAGTAGTAGGTAGGTACGTAATCCTCTTTGACATCATGTTAAATGTATAGGTAAGCTAAAGACCATTGCGAGATTAGTGATTACCATTGATTAGTAATTTTTTTAATTGCCCAGTCAAACAGCTAAAAAAGTAGAGAAAGTGTGCGTCAGTTAGACCTGTGTTCAGCCTGTCCCTATTTATATTAGCATCGCTCACGATTCCCATTGCTTCTCTACGTTCCCTGGCAAAGCATCCATCTCTAATGTCTCTTAAATCGCTTCCTCCAAATAATCGTTTCGTATCCCACAGTTGTTTACTATCATCCTACAGTTAAAACTCTCAAAAGACGCGACTCAAACCTGGAACCTACAGCCAACTCCTTAATGCCCAACTCCGAAATCCTCGGATCCCTTCGTCTTTCTACAACGAAGCCTGTCGATGGTGACGACGTCGGATGATCCACCAGGATAATGCAAGCCGCGTTTCGTAAACACCGTTCGCCGCGGAACAATGAACGTCACGCGCAACGCGCGCCGAACAACATGGGTGACCTGAAATGGAGGCAGCAGAACGGAACAAAACGGATGCCTTCGGTTCTATCTGCGATCTGCGGCGAACGTTGCGCCAATACCGTTGAAAGCTGTAACGCGCTGGGTCGGGCGGGGATAGGGCCGCGCGAACAAACGACCCGGCTATCTGCGCGTTGTTCTTAATCATAATTACGCAAGTTGGCGGGCAAGTGCGTGACAGGGGCAACGAGGCAGCAGCGTTATCGCGGCTTCACGGTCTATCGCATTGTCGGCTTGTCGGCGGCTGTTCGTCTTCATCAGCGGTCCCGCCGTGGAAAAAAAGGCGCGCGCGCGATATCGCCGCGGCCACGTAACGCGGGCCGCCGCGACCCGTTGCCGGAAAAGGACGCGGGCATGCGTGAAAAATGGCCGCTCGTCGGCCGAATCAACGAGCCGATTCGAAACGGAGAGCTGGCGCGCCGGCCGGAATTAACGACGCCCGACGTCGTTGCACGCCGACGAAAACCCCGCGTGCCTGGCGCGATCCGGCAACGATAGCCTGTAATTAATAGAACTCTGGGAACCTCTAACGAGAAAATATCGGGGCAGCCAGGGCCCGATTTCAACGCGAAACATCGGCCACGTCCGATGACTGTCGAAATGCCGCTGCTTTCGCGCATGTTTGCTGTGTCAGGACCCGACCATTCCCTATGCTGTTTTGTATCGTGGCTGAATTAATGTTTCATGGGTTTCCGGTGACGATCTACCATGGTGATGTAGGATTTACTTATTTCTTTATTTATGGGACAGGAACTCCCATTGTTACGAAAAACGTAACCAAACATGTTCTTGGGGAACATAGTATCACGCAGCTGATAAAACAAGTCTCAAGCATAAATGTATTATGCTGCATATTTTATGTAGAAGTACAGTTGTGGCGGTTCTGACGCCATTTGACAAAGGATGTTCGGTTACCTGAACATTCAGATTTTTTTTTAAATTGTGCAGATTTGTAGAGGTCTTCATTTGATGGATGTAGACCCAGACCTCAATTGAAGTATCTGGCAATTTTTTATTTATGCCTGTTTTCGGTTTTTCCGGGTGAAAACACCCCATAATAGTTAATGAGTGTATTCCTATTTTTCAGTATATCTTGATAACTATAGTTATCGCCCGTGCCCGATTACGTCAAGATTAACTCCAATCAAATCTCGTTAATTTTCGCTATACGCTGCCAGCTCGCTCAGATTCAACTGATAATAACGATTCGTATAGTTTTAGATGCAGTGTTCCTTTCTGTATCTAATGCTATAAAAATTATCTCTCTATCTCTTTCCGTTTGCAAGCACTAACGGCGAAATTGGGTTGCACTTTTCGTGACATCCAATTCTCACATTTACTCTTCATAGCCGTTGCGGGGTAAGACGTAGTTCCTCGTGAAGAAGCTATCGTTTATCCGAAAAGATTCTGCAATAACGATCCCACAGTCCCACCAATTATGCTTAACGCAATCAGCTCCCGAGCGGTGTCGAACACTACCCCAGAAAATATAGTTTGCGATCCCTGCGTCAGCTGAATTATCTGTCGAACGAGTTCCTTTGATCTGCAAACCCCTCGTGACAAAAGCCTCGTTAAACGCATCGATCGCTGTGAACGCGAGGGACGAGGCAGCGCGGGGAGTGAAAAAAGCTGGCGGAAGAACAGTTCCTCGACAGCCTGAGTTAACAGGATCGAAGATAAAGCCGATCCTTTCCGGTCGACCACGATTCGGTCTGCACACGGATGTGCCCGCCGCGTTCTCAGGGGTTGTAAGTTCACGTATCAGCCGGAACGGCTGGAAGTTTCATGCTACAGCAGCATTACGTGACACAAAGTCCCGTTCTCGTATTACGAGCCGTGTGGGGCTAAAAGGGGGCGTGGGGGCTTATAACAGGGTACGCGTGGCCCCGTCAGGTCACCCGTTGCACATTGTGCCTTCCCGCTAGCCACCTTAGACGCGGTCACGTCGGGGTTACGTAGTTTGAGACGCGGTACAGAGCCGAACAAAAGCGGCAGAGGGGTAGGTTCCACGAGTTTGCATTTTGAATTTTGCACTCCTAGCACCCCCTTCCTCCGTGGAAACGAAGGCACGTTTTTGGCGTCGAGATCCCATTTATGACTATTCCATGCCAGCCGCTGCTAGCCTTCTTCTTTTGGCAGAGACGAAGACTGGGGGAGAAGTCTTCACTTTTAACCCTAGTTCGGCTGACGAGGCACGCGGGTGACTATTTGAACTGTACCGCGGAAAAAAGATTGCTTCTAAGTATTCTTTTCTTCTGAACTTCCATGACATCTTAAACGAATTATTTTTTAGTAGAAAAAACCTGCAATAATGGTTTTTAATTTTTTTCTTCGCCTTACTTTTACCTGTTGAAGTGTTTTATTCTCATTTCGACTAACGCAGTCACCCGGGTGACTTTTAGAAAATGTATAGAAAATAAGAATGTACGTAAAAATTTTTATTAATAATTAGTAGTGCGCAGCAAGACGCTGTTTTTTCGATCGACGATCGACGTTGCCACGTTCCGAAAAGTGGCCGGACTTACGGATTACTTACTGTTATTTAATAAACCTATCCACTATTCCTAGCAAAGTGATTCTCCTTCCTCCTACACATGTTCTGAGCAATGCCACTTGTAATTACTAACAATACTTACATACGTTATTCGTGCAGATGTACAGTAGCGGACAAAAAAGTTACCACTTTTTCGACCCACCCTAATTCTATTACTTTTCAATATCAATTCAAAATTGTAGTATATGCCTAACATACATATTCTGAAAGAGAATTGAAAGCTGTATAAAATCCAGTTACAGTTGAATTTATTTAACTAACAATAAAAAAACCGCACATAACATTAAACAAGACAACAAACTTTTAAAGTCAACAAAAAGTTACCAGTTTTGAACATAAAAACATCTAATATTTTGTGGGGGGACATTTTGCTTTTAGGACAATCTAAAAAGTTGCTAAACGTGGTAACTTCTTTGTTGGCCCCAAAAATGTGTTACCCTCTTTAATATCATACAACACTTTTGCTTGTCAGTAAATTAAATTCAACTTTAACTGGATTTTATACATCTTTAAATTCTCCATCAGAATATGCATATTAAATATACCACAGTCCTAAATGTATGCTAAAAAAAATAACAAAAATAGAACAAATCGAAAAAGTGGTAACTTTTTTGTCCGCTAGTGTATATATAAAATTAGTCACTGGGGTGACTGCGGCAGCCTAAATGAGTTCTAAAATTCGTCAGTCGAACTAGGGTTAAGGAAGATTTTAGTCGTACCGTTTAAGACTCATCCGAAATGGAGGGTACGGTGACTCGGCCAGCGCGTTTCCGTGACTACCACACCAAAATGTTGCGCCGATGTACTCGCGTGACGGTTATCGTTGTGCCTAGCCAGCTCGAGTGTAATCGGAGAAGAATCGTGTAGCTTGACGGCTCTTAGGTCGATGATTTTATGCCCAACGTATCGAAGGTAACGTCTTGATTCCCCTTGGTCACGTGGGTCGCGATTAAACTACGTTCACGAGCTTAGGATGGAGCTGAGACGTAATTGGATGGCGCGTACGCCGTCTCCATCTTGCACGGTTGATCGCCAGCGTGAGAATTAATCCGTTTCTCTCCTCGTTCTCTTTACGTGCCAATAAAGGGAAGGGCACTTTCATTAACTCCCTATGTCCGAAATTGCCTGGCCGGATAAAGAGGGAATTTCTTTTCGTGTAGATACAACGGTATCGCCGAGAATGATCTATCAGCGTTAGGAAATGATTATCCTTGTCGCAGAGGGAAGATTGTCCCTGCTCCGGAGAATGTTCTAGCTTAATTGAACGATCAAACGCTGGAGATAAAAGTATTTAACGATAGGAAAGTGTATATATTAGGGAAAGGAAGAGCGTACGAGATGGGTTCGTGATGAGTCCACTGTGCGATACTCTTACACGATAACAGTGTACACAATAAGTCTTGCACAATAAAAGTTGCAACATTACCTCTCATTAACTAGCTCTGATAATCTCTCTACACCTCGAGGTAGCGAAGTGCGACAAAATGGGAACAGAAGAATGGACAAATATTCCCAACGGAACGTTTAAACGGAGTATAAAGACAAATAGCCTAATTACACTTTCGCGGCAGTTCTACTACTTCTTTGTAATATTTCCAACACGAAATTCGTCGCGAGTATAGAGACTCCTATCAAAACGACACCTCGATCAATCGAGACGTCCCTCTGACTTACGACATCGCGTGTGCGCTTGCGTCTTCATGACCATGCCGCGCAACGTCGGCGCCCGAAGGTCGCCGGACTTGAACTTCGGAACCCAGTTTATAATTCCAGGCTCCCGAGGGGCGTAAGGGATCGTCGTGGAAGACCGTTTCATAAATTCAGGCGTAATCGAGACGAGTTCAGACGGGAGAGACGCGTCGAGACGCGTCGAGACGAGGATGAGACCGTGGCGCGGGTGTTTCAGGGACACTTACGCGTGGGTCGGACCGGAACTGGCATGATTCACGTCGAGGAGAAGTCGTGAGACTCGTGGAATACCGGCTCCGTTGGATGGGCAATCGTGCCCATTCGACGTGTTTTCGAGCGTATTTCTATGTGTGCACGCGTGTCATTCGACGTCATCCACTTTCGCGACATTGTTTCGAATTTAGGGTAGCTGCACCATATGTGGCTACTTTAAAGATTTCAGTGATTTTCGCCGTGATTATTTTTAAAATTGTATATTGAAATAGTCTGATTTGTGAACATGGGAATTTTACTTACCGTATATCATTCACGATTATTACAAGAATAGTAAACCGTTTACTTAAAAAATATAATATTTTTCCGTGTAAGCAATAAACGAAACCTTACATTTCTGGCGGTATAATATTCTGCATATAATTATGATCTGCCAGTAATTGCAAAATAAGAATGACCAAAAACGAATATTTGAATATTTCACTACTTAATTTCTGTTTTAATCATTCTCAGTTTCTCGCATTGCTAAAAAGTATCTCTGACAAGTGAATGTATATTAAATACCAGCCGTAAGACACAAAAGTGTATACTGTGGAAAAAGGGTTGCATTTCGTGCTAAGTTTAACTTGTATCCTCTAACTACAAACTATTATCGTATTATTTATATTTTATTAGGTATGAATCCCCTATAATTGTTCACATTCATTTCATTTTTGCATAGTATATTTATCAACGTTGTTAAAATAAATTTTTCACTTGTTCCAATACTGTGGAATATAAGTTAAGATACCAGGTAATAAATTTAATATTTTTTATAACACTTCTTTGCTCCCTTGTTTCATTGTTACTCTTCAAAATTTTTACCAATGTTCTGAACTATATAATTCAACTAAATGGTCTCTTGGCAGCAGTCGCTGCACCGCAGCATTCTTTCTTAACATTTCAAGGAAAGTTATACTCCCCGTTAATTGCACTCCTCCATAGCTTCTCAAGAACCCTATTGCTCGATAAGAGTTCAGCATCAGGTCCCGATATCCAGCATCGTCCTACGTACATATCTGCCTATCTGCCTATAATTCCACTTAATTTTTCTCTCCTCGCTGAAACGTATCCGCAAATACGTATCTCGTTCCCTCTTACATCAGGCAGCGTCGTCCAAAAGAGAAGACAATGGCGCGTGGGTCGAGGCAATGTGTCGAGGCGTAGCCGAGTAACATACGTAGATAGTCTTAGGATGGTCGTAACTAGCGATGGGCACTCAATGCTCCTTCCTCGAAAATTTCGCGATCAAACCTATCACGTCCACTAATTTTCGTGTGCCTATCCCAAAACCGAATACTTAGAGGTGGAGAACTATCGATAGTGTTGACTATCGATATTATCGAATGTGATGAAAATTTAATAAAATATATATAAAATATATATAAAATAAAATGAAATACAAAAATCAGACATAATATTTTAAAGCATATATATGTTATTAAATTTTCATCACATTCGATAATATCGATAGTCAACACTATCGATAGTTCTCCACCTCTACCAGTACTCCCAAGTATTTTCCAAGTCTTCACCACCACGAACAAGTCAATCTAACACATCGGTCTATAATCAAAAGAATTAGTAAAAAAAGGGTAACTCTAGCAAAAAGGTGTTCCAAGTACTACACTCTATCTTTCCTTTGTCTTCTGATATCGAAGGGATTTAAATAGGTACACCTCCACTTCATCTTTCAAAGCTCCACCAAGCTTTCCAAGACATAAAAATACCTCCCAAACGTCTTAAAAGTACCACCTTCCATGTCGCTAATCAGATCTGGAAGATCCCCCACGAAGCAAGTCCAAAGGGACTAGAGATTAGATGACAGAAAGCTCTTTGCTTCTAAGCCTGCTTTAACCTATCCTCTTTACTCGACCAACATCTCGAGTCGTAGGTAATACATCCCCGATAGGTCAGAATTACCAACAAGAAATACCGAAAAGAGAAACTTCCCAACGATTCACATCTTTGAAACTCGAAATGCTAGGAAGAATCCGAATATATGTTCGATGTGTCTCGTGACGATGTGTTTCGAGTCGCGTTGTTCCCATCGCTAGACAGAACGCGATCTCGCCAGTGACGTAAGACGAAGCCCGCGGTACTTAACGATCGCTGCCATTGCACGTTAAAACGATTACTTCCGCTGCCCGTGGAGGTGGAGATACATCGCGAGGTCTAGGGGCGATGTAGCCTCGTGAGCTTTGTCCGGTATACGTGCTTACGAGCCGTCCACTAACATCCTGGTCTGCCGTGTCCCTCCCCGGTCGACGGATATATGTATTTCCAAAGCTTCGCTCGTAATGTTAGCGAATGGCCACTTTCGACACCGATATACGTACATACTCGTCACCGCAAACTACATAGAGCCATTCGCGCGACCCAGTTCCCGCTCGTCCTTTGCGACGTGCAACTTGCGCGCTCGTTAAACTTTCCTGCCACCTTCCGAGCTTTAAACTTACAGGCTTAGGGTTACGTGAAACGCGACGCCATTTTGCTGGCAGATAGCGTGCCCGCGCGGGCGCGAATTAATTCGTTTCGGCGTCGTTGATGGAAGGGCAAAGGCACGGTTCACGTTTCCTTCAGGCTCTTGCTGGATAAACGACGGCCCTTTGGTTCTTTCTGCGACACGCCTGAGCGAGTTCGCTGATGATTAGCGTGGATGAAGTTTCGGGAGAATGATTACGCGATGGGGGAGGATCGAGGAGTGAAGCTCAAATGTTTGTGGAGTTGGGTAGGAGCCGTTAAAGTACGGGGGTAGTTGGATTATGTATCGACGTCTGTCTTTCTGGGATTAACCCTGGAGGGTTCAAGGGTTAGGTACACCGCATATGTTTTTTAGGTTCTTGCACCCCTGAGACCTAACCCAGACCTTGTTTATCTTCAATTATTTATATCTCCGACTGTACTGTATTGATTGAAATGTTTTTTTTTGGAATTGATAAGCCAGAGATAGAAGAATAACACTTTGTAGGTTGGATAATCCTAAATAGGTGTGTGACAAAGATTTTTGTAAAAATGTACAGTAAGAAATTTTTTGTGGAAAAGGACTTTTCTTTGTAAAATTGTATCTAATTTGCGAGAAGAGATGGAAAGGTTTACCCAGAAGGGAATAGAAAGATCGTGAGTTGAACTTTATAAAAAAGTATAATTACTTTGCAAAGTAAGGATAGTGAAATATTTTTTTCAAAATTGTTTTATTAATTTATTTTTTTAATATTTCATAATAGTCTTGTTGCTTCTAATCACATTTTATACCTGTTTGGTGGTACATACCTATGTCTCTCGTTAAACTAACGAACACACCATACCTCTAGTAACAGTTGTGCACGCCAGTGGAATAAATGGGCGCGATAATGCCTATACAGATCGTACATAACCTGATGCATTTTAAAATACAGATATTATTCCAACGTTGCTGATGTCATGCGTGAAAAATTCGTAACCACTGTCTTCCTGAGAAGGTCTGCTAATTTCTCTGTCTCGTAGCGACGCAGCATGGAAGGGGATAATACCGTGGAAGTGGCTCCATTTGTGGACGGAACAGGGATAAATTAGGGTTGCCACGTTTTAAAAAGTATAATCCAAGACAATTATAAACGAAAAAGGGCTCCAGGGTATACGTTTTATCTAACTAAGAGTGGTGCACAACATCTAACTAATGCTGCAATCCAAAATGTGATACCTCTATATGAATAAGTAAATAAAAAATACAAGGCAAAAATCTTTTGCAAGGGGAATCATTTTTCATAAAACTGAGTTAGAATATTTAGTACATACTGATATACCTATGCGCATAAGCAGTGGCGCATTCAAAAGGGGGCGACGGGACCCTGGCAACCCCTCAAAGAAGGGGCTTTGTAGGAAGAAAAGAAAATTGAATTTTATTCGTTAAATAAATTTTTATAATCACCTAATAAATATTGAATTTGAATTAAAAATATTTTTATCCGTTCAACTCGGCTCTCCTCCCCTCTCAAGATTAAATCCTGAGTGCGCCATTGCGCACAAGGGCAGAGTTCAGTATTATTCGAATAAATTTTTATTCAAAATAGCGAATAGAATGAAGTTAGGTATTCAAGAATAACGAATAATTTTTTATTCGAATAATGCGCAACTCTGCACAAGGATCACCATAACACAAAAAGAAATAGACTTTCAATGAAAAAGTTCCATCGAGAAGTTACAGTCACTTTACTAACCCCAAAATCTTAACCCTACCCAAGTAAGAAAATCTTCATCGCTCAGATTTTAGTGCCCGACGGCGTATTCCAAGACAAACAAGAACGCATAACGTCCATCGTTATTTAATTCACGATGAGACAAAACTATCGGTCCCACATAAGATTTTAATTTCATGAAACAATTATTTCATTATATTATTACTTCATAATTCTTTCGTCATTAGTTTCACGAATGTACACTCTCGCAAAACAAGTTCCATGATATATTTTCAAAAATCTCATCTCTCACGAAAATTCCCATTATTTACATTTATTTATTGCTGAGATGTTTCTCTCATGATAGAAAACTCTCGTGTAAAATCTCATCCTGGATTCGCACTTTAACTTGCGGCCCGGGGTAGGCAAAGTTAAAGCATTACTACGGATACTTTTCGACTGGCTCTCATAGAACGTGATACACATTCCAACGATCGTAGGACTGCCTTACCGAAAGTGGGACGCGTGGCAAGTCCCGTGTAAATGTACACAGAGGCTGCTCGCAGCTTCGTTGCGCTGGGAAACGCTTAGACACGAAAGCGGCGGATAACGCGCGTATATGCAGCCAGAGCGAAGTAACGGCGTGGGTGGGTGAGCAGAGGGGGAGGGGGGATTGGCGCGTGTATCCGTTATGGTATACACGTGTAACCATTACCGAATGGTCGGTCGGTGAGCACTGACATTCCAGCTGCATTCCATGGCTAGCTCGATTCCCAGTCTCTCCCTTCTTCTTCCACCTTCGCTTCCTTCCCGCTTCCTACTCTCTTTACATCACCACAATTTTGCTCCCTCACCCCCTGTTTCCCCCGCTGTTTCCATCACCCCCAAAATTCTCCAACGAGATCTCATCCCGCTTCTCTCCCCATTCCTTTGCGCAACACGCTTCAGCTTCGGCTTATCGTCTCTGTCTTTGATCCGGCGAATTCCTCCCCACCCCCCGAATTTTCGTAACTCACCCTCCCGCCCCCACGTTGCAATTCTTCCGCTTATAATCTTGTTCTGACCTCAACCCTTCATCTGACGCCTCTCGGCGCGAATCGGTCGCGATCATTCTGCCCCCAACTTTCTCTCCCTCTATAGTTTTTTTGTGGTTTTGTTGTAATTGTATCTTTCGAGTCTGAGTTTGAATTCTCGGGTGCTGTGCTGTTACGGCGAAATCGATGTATGTATGTATGTAGTAATGATATGCGAGTTTTGATTGAGTTCTACTTTCAAGTAGTATAGTACTATAAATGTTTTAAGGTACGAATAAAAATTCAGGGTAAGGTCATCGAAGAGCTCAAATAAATGTATTATAAATGAGGGGTGCAATTTGAAAAGTTCGGCTAGGGCGCAAAGAAGGCTCGACCCGGGCCTGTTCTTTGGGAAATGTAGAAGAAATGAGGGATTTGATTGTTTTACACTCGATGCCGCTTGAAAAGTATTGGAATAGTTGTTTGAATTCAATTGTACATAGTGGAACGTAATTCGTGGCACAGTCGAAAAGGGGTGGCTCTATGCGTGAAAATGAAGCGAGAATGTGGAGTAAGGCATATTTGCATGACGATTTATTCCTGAGGAAATCGATTGTGAAGATTTCTCTAATACACGCGGACGTTAATACTACTTGCGAAACGTGTCTGTCTGTTGCTGGCAGTTTCTACTTAGTAGCGTCAATAAGCATTAGCAGCGGTGTTGTTCGAAGGTATATGTTCCTACAGATAATTTTTCCTCCATTAAATACACAATTACATTAATATTGGTGATGGTGATGTAGTACCTATATTTTCAACATTTTTAAACTTTATATCATAACGCAAAAAGTTTTGCAAACATTTGAACCTTAAAAAGCCTGGACATAGAAGAGTAATAGTCTAATAAAAGACTAATAACAATAATATCGAAATAATACTAGCATTCTTACTTGCTAAACAAACAAATATGCATGGAAAATGTACAAAATAAATCCACATATATTTTCCTCTTTGCTGAAAAACGAGCGATTGTCGTCAAAAGGGGGCGAGGTGACTTTTGTCCTCACTAAAGGGGTAATTACTTATCGGAATAGAAAGACCGAAACTGTGGTGTACGTTTGCAATACCTAATCCCTTTTGGAAATTATTAAACCTCCCTCTTGTTAGCTACCCCCTCCCCAACGGTAAATTACTGGAGTCTCATAACGGGAATATCCGACGACTTTTCTTTGTCCGGGCCCCTTTTTATCACTCTTCGGTTTCACGGCCTCGTGCGAATCGCGATCCTCGAAATCTTTATTAAAATGCACAGGGGCTTGAAGGCCGCCACCCCTTCCCACCCTCGCCACCAATCCCTCGACCTCTTTACGCTCTTTTTCAAGTCACCCTGAATTACGTCGCTACATCTCGCGCCTCTTACAACTGAAACTCATTATAGGATCTTTGGCGCGCCGGAACGGTGTCTGCGGCCACCGTAATTGCAATTTGCGACTACGCGAACACTTCTACGACCTCCCGCAATTCCACGAAACCATTGGGCAATTGTTGTCACCGCGGTGGCTCTTTGACACCGCGAAAGAATTCGATTCGGTCGCGTGCATATAGCGAGGAAAGAGTATTACTTAATTAACGCCTGGTTGGTTGCACGTTGAGACCTTTCGGCGAGGAGAAGCAATCGAACTTGAAGAAGGTGCCGGGAATTTTAATAACGAGTTCGTACGTTTATTATGAACAAAGTATTTGAAATTCTGGAAACGGTACGTCACACGGTATCTTATGTATTAGTGATTAGAAACATTTCGTGTAAAGGAAATGTTCGAAATTGACAATTTCCAGGGTCTTTGTTTTTTAAACAATTTTGAAAGCAGCAAAGTGATGACTTAAACTCCCACTAATTTCCCATGGACTACGCCATATTTCAAAGTAACCAATTTTCATAATATAGGCTCAACAAACTTGTTGAAATTTAGGACCCAGAACGTTTTGAACAATATACCTAATATATTCAAAAGATCCTAACAAATGCTATCTAATAGTCTTCTTCTAAGCTTATACAAGTCTGCAAATACAGTGCAAATTCTCTCGATAGAAAGAGTTCGATCTCCGAATGTAACTTACGTTCGACCATCAACGCGAAGGCTACCTCTCATCGTTACAAGATTCCGCGTAAATAAGACCGATTGCAAATTACAATATCGCCGGTGAAACGACCCCTGAAACTTACGTCCGACGGATTCCCAGGGAGCAAGCCGCGTGCTGTGTAATTACACGTTGCCGTCAACGAAACGTTTTCATTCGGTATCGCTTCGATCTGTCCGGCGATTGGCCACTAAAATTGCTCCTATAAAATCGTTTCCTAACTACAATGTAGCGTACAAATTGCCCTTAACCCCTACGCTCGTTTTAATATCGACCCGTGGTAATACCAGGGCGATCTTGGAGAGCCCTCTCCTTGGAGTCTCTCCACTTCGCCATTAGCAATCGATGTATCGGTAATTCTTTTCGCGTCATTGTGCTGCTCGATACTGCAATGGACAGAAGTGAAGTGAACCAATAGTTCGAGTAACAAAGACTTCTTAAATCAAGTGTAACCCTCATTTCACACATTCACGGCATCCGTTTATACGATAAAAAAACGAAGATCATATGAGATCTTTCACACTTGTCGTCGCCACATAGACGGAAGAATTCTATATGATCTTCGAATTTTTTTGCCGTGAAAACGGTGCCGTATACACAGATTCCGTGTTGGTATGTGTGAAACGAGGCTAAGAGTACTGGAACGTTGGCGGGAGCTATACTTAAATTCGGTTTGAGTAATTTTAGATCCAGTCTGATTTGACTGAAAAATAGTGATGAATTGTGGCACAGAAGATTGCGTGAGTTCTAAGGGTTTTCGAATTTGGAAAAAGGATAATAAAATAAAGCGGGGGCGCAGATTTAATCTCATTGTCAGTGGAGGATATAAAAGTTAGGATAACTCGAGACATGCACATACACATGATATAGTAATGCAACATTTACGAGAACGAAGGAAGTTGAGAAAGTGAAAAATGTGGACATGAGGATTCAGGTGTAGGTTAGAAGTTCTCACATTAACCCGGGTCCACATTTGTCACTGCACCTCGCTTTGTCACCTTGACCAGTTACTATGACCGCGATAACAAACCGAGATGCGGTCATAAATGTGGACCCGGCTTAAGGCTATATTTCAAGCAGTGACGCTGAGACGCGGAAGACGATTGCACTCTCATTAGAAGAGAAGCCACTAGCAATTCATTCGTCCTGTACTCGAATGGCGCTGCTTATTTGAACCGTACGTGTGGACAGAGCATAACGATTTCACGGAACCGAGAGCAGCTTCCGGTATTATCGTTCCGTCATCTTTGCCTCTCTCTGTTCCACGCTAGGCGCGTGTTCCACGTTCGATGGCAAACGAAGGAGAGATGGTCGACTTTATAACGCGATTTGATACCGAGAAAATCTCCGCGGTGAATTGGTACGTGGCTGGAATATTCCCGACTAACGGAGTCCTCGACGGTTCTATGGAGTTACGCGGGTGAACCCCGCGACGATTCGAACCTCGCGTTCGAAATTTCCTCGCGGCACAGACCCCTCCACTGGATTGCGATCCTCGGTGACTCCTTGGTTCATCCCTTGCTTGTTGGGAAATACGAGGCTCGTGAGATATCCCCCTCTCTTTCCCCTTGGTGTACCTAAACGCAGATCTATTTGGAAATTCGAGGCAGCTGCTTTTTATGTACTCTACTAAAGGGAAGTGTTTAATATCGCAGTGGTATAAGGGGGAACGCTGAGGGTCGTAGGAATCCCAAGCAACACAGTCTCGTAGAACGATGGCCTCTGCAAGGAATCTGGAATTTATTTTGTTTGATTCTCCATCGACCACGAATAGAATTCGTACAATTGTTCTCGATTATAATATTTAGAATTGTTCCTAAATTGTAATTTTATCTGGGATTCACATTGAACGCATGAATTTGGTTTAAAACTAATATTAAAATATCCCCCGAAGTAATTACTTTTGTGTTGAAATATTTTAGCATTTTATTAAAGAGAATAAACAGCTGCATTGGAAAATATATACATATGGTTCCGTCTAAAACAGCGAAGTTGTCAAATATTTCCTTTAATCCACCACCTACAAGAAGGCTATTTACATAAATTTGTGCCCCCTCCTCCCCGGAATTATTCAATATTTTTGTGAAACATTTTTCGATATATTATTATCGAAAAGCCATTGCGAATATTAAAATTGGTAATATCACAAAAAGTTTCAATTTTTATATACCTACCCTGCCCGAAATTTCCATAAAACCACCATGTTTATTAGCCAAATCGTATATTTATTCCATACTATTGATAAGTTTATGTATCAGACCATTTTGGGAGAATTAAAAAACAGCATACACCTAGATCGGGTGCGATAATAGCAGTAATATTTATTTGGAAGAAAAACGTAAAAATAGAATTTATCTAAAAAGCGTGTGGCTTTATAGAAATTTCGCAGTTTATTTCTTGATAAATCCTATTTTTACGTTTTTCTCTTAAATAAATGTTACTTCTATTACTGCAACTGATCTATATACTGTTTTTTAATTCTTTCAAAATGGAATAAATATAAGATTTTGGGCAGAAATTCCGGGCAGTGTATGAAGACCACTTTCGTTTTTATTATGAAAGAAAATGATCCGAGTACTCACTGTTTCATTTCTCGGTCGCACAAGCCCACGGTGCACTTAATAATAATTAAAAGTGCATCAACTTACTGTCTTCTTATTTTTTTTCTGCACAGCCATTTCCGAATGACCAGATCACTCATCGCCACACTTGATATTTCAAGGAAGTGAGAATATCAAATTAATTTCGTTCTCCTAAACAATTGAAAATATACTTCCAAAGTTCGAGCTCTCCGTCAATTTCCTTTTTGCCATTTAATGCTCCCCCGACGAATAACTCCACAAACCGTCAATTCCTACGATGGAATCCCACGAATTTTCATAACGGAGTTATTTTGTCTTTGAGCTGAATCCCCGCGGGACCATTCGGTCGTTGCGTGAAGTTAGATTGAGGAGGGCCCATCGACGAAAAGTAGAACGGACAGTTATGCAAATCACTACGGTACGTGTACGAAAAGTGCATAACCACAGGAACGTCCCTCTGTACGTCCAGCAGCGAAAATCCTCAGGGGAAATTGGCGGGAACCGTGGAAAGTGGGCCCCAAGGGGGGCGCCGAGAAGCTGACGCACTTCTCTTAAGCGAAATGGACCGAGTTCGAGGTGTGGAACGATCGGTGTTCGACTATCTTACATTCCCTTCCAACTACTTTTAAGTGGATTGGATCGAACGGTATCGATGAACGCCGCTTTAATAGAAATCCCAATCGAATACGGCGAATCAAACGCCACCGCGGTTCTCCAGTCTAGTCTGCAAGAAAACGTTCGGCCCTGGCTTCGCCTGTATCCATTGTTCCATTTAACACTTCGCTTTACGACTTTTTTTAACATTGCTCGCCCCAAAGAAAGGAAAACATGTCTATCTGATGCTTCACGGATTATACAGGATGTGCAGCCGAGACCAGGTCGACGAATTATCTTCTCCAGTTGTGGAAATACTTTTCAATGGTTTCAAAAAGCAAATATGTTGCAGAGAAAATTTCTTTTAATATTTATTAAAAAAATTTCGAAGTCCCCTATTTTTTTCAGTAAATATAATATTTGTTATTATGTGTTGTAGCTGACACGAATGTACTTACATTAAAACATGTGTAGTAGTATAAATTTAAAGTGACTTTGACTCTTACATTTAAAGTCAAAAAGTTATTTTGCACATGTAGGACTCTTTTACTGATTGCTCTCTGACCCAAAATATTTTTAATTCCTATACAATATCATCGTACAAAATTTTCGTAAAAATGGTTCAAATTATCTAATAATATTCCTTTGATCACCAGTTTAAACACTCATTTTTGGAAATTTTGTGATTTATTATTTGCATTATTTTTCATAAGAAATCTGCATTGAAACTTCTCATTGTAAAAGTCTATAAGAATTGATGCTATCAGCAATTACCCAGATTGGAGTAGATATTATTTTACAATAATTTTTCAAATAATATCAGAGTGTTAACTCACACAAAAGGTTAATGCATAGTTTTCACTACGACTTTGATCCTTTTGTGCATTCCCCTGTCCTCGACAACTCGTAAAGTACACTCAGTTCCTTGTACATCATAAGCAATTTTAATTAAAATAAACTTTGTATGCAGCAATCGCAATCGACATCAAAAACACCTTCCGCGAGAAACGAACGACACAGGTGCCCCCTCCATAGATGTTTCAAATAAAAACACCCCAAATTCACATTCCGAAATGATTTCATACAGCTAAACAAACTGTCTATAAACCCATCAAAATTTTTCACTTCGCGCATCGTCACAAATTGCTTCCATAATCGCCATAGAAGAACAAATTCCCAATAACGATTCGACCGCGGTTACACGACCGCCCCACTTTCCCCATATAGGGGAGACCGGGGCAAGTTGATACGTTTTTCAGTTTTCATTGTTTTTCATTTTTGTTTGAATCAATTACTTAATAACAAATATGCTAAAATATACTTTGGTCCTTCCTCTTTAATATATAGTAAGCGAAAACTTGAGAAAGTACATACAAAATGATTGAAAAAATGTTATTTGGACGAAGGCAAAGTGTATCAATTTACCCCACTGCGGGGCAAGTTGATACATCTTTAAAATATCTGTTTAATGAGTAACTAATAAATTTGAAAAATATAATTTCAATCTAAATACCTTTCCAACAGTCAAAAGTTCAAAGATCAAACAGATTTTTAAACAAACATACCTAGAAAAACATTTTTATTTTCATTTTTTTTTATGTCTGGAATATCCCACTTTAACATGAGGTGTCTTCTTCTTTTTGTTATTTCAAACCATTTTCCAAGAAATATAAAGAAAAAATTCAATTAAAAGTAGTCGGGGAAAATTAATATACTGTATCAACATGCCCCAGAGAAACCGTATCAACTTACCCCACAGGAAGTCATTATGTATAAACATGTCCATAAAAAAATGTAGAGCATATAAACATAATTACAAAACGTAATTACCTTACCTTCAAAAGACTCAATATGATGCCAAATTACTTCGGGTTATAAAATTCTTGATATCGTCTCAAGACGGATTGGAAAGTGAACACAACTATTTACTTTTTCTTTATATAAACGAAAACAGTTAAAAAACGATTGCTAACGTCAAGGTAGACCCACGTACGTTGGATCGTAGGAAAGAATTTATCAACAATTTTCACATATCCCATTGAAATGAAGCTACATATATACGGTGTCGAGATAATTCGTCTGTATCAACCTGCCTCTGTATCAACTAGCCCCGGTCTCCCCTACGCTTGCGCCAAGCATCAGTGAAGCGTTCATCGTGCATGTCCAAACGAGCAAGCGCTCCCTGTGCAAATTCCATGGGGATGGCGATGATTAAATTCGTCTTCGGCGGGCCATCTATTGTCGAAGTATTACTGTTGGGGTGGCCGACAAGCAAATACCTCCCACAGGCTCCTTTGTTTTCCACCTCCTCCACCTAAGTCCTTCCGTAAACCTGACTATTGCTCGGTGTACCCGCGGCTGCGGGATCTCTCGCCGTCAGAGGAACGTCGATTCGTCACGGCGAAGGACGATCCACGAACAGGGGAGGCGCGGGCTCGCGTGAAATTCCCGTATGAATTTAATGGGAGCGCGTCCTTTGTTCGAGGCATCAGCATTTCTGAAAGGCGAAGCCGGGTTTCATCCGAGAAGCGTTTTATCGAGTCACCGCAGGATACTTCTCTCGTTATCAAGCCAGTCGAGTGGAGCTAGGCACACTCGCGTAATTCCCATGCGGACGATCCTATCCTTATCAAAGGGTCTTACATTTCGTCCCCTCCTCGGCCCACCCTCCTTTCCATTTTTCCTATCCACCTCAGACGGTCGTCCTTTCGATTTTTCTTCCTCCCCATCCTGTCTTCCGCCATCGCGCAAATTATACGCGCGATCGACTGCAAAAGGACAATCGCCGCGGGAGAGAAATGGTACCCGTTTGCCACGCTTATCGTGCCGCCGATAATGAGAATCGCTGTTCGGCTTGCTTCCACCAGCCTGCGTCGGGGGAAAAATCAAACACTTCGATCGACCTTCTAAATTCCTTTCGAAAGGGGTTGGGGCTAATTTGTCGGGGCGGTGGGGAGGGATTAAGTCTCGAAACGACACCGATCCCCTGGACCGGGGTGTTAGAAACGTCAACGATAGGGGTTATTGCATGTCCCATCGCAATTACTCGTTTTATCTTCAAAATTTGATGCGAAGGTGTCCTGGAAGCTCTATTACACTCGAATATTCGCTATCTGCTCCTACGAGCGCGAACCTCCACTGCTCCACTTTTGCAGGAGATTTTCTATACACACCTGCAGGTTCTGTTGTGTGATGGAAGATAAATTTGCTGGTGCTACAACTTCCAATGCACGTTCTCTGATTTTGAATAAGGGTGTTTGAGTGTGTTTGGTACTATTTAGAAGGTGTACAAAATATCTTATGTTTGCCAGGGTAATCAAAACGGAGGGAGAAAGAGCAAAGCACCAAACTCTGACAACTCAATATTTTCAAGATTATCGGGGCTTCCAGGAGTTCCCAGTCTTCAAAAATTTTCGAAGCTCTTAAGTGTTCATAAAGTTTGCAAGATTGTATTCCAATGCATTTTGAAGTTCCTCGAATTTCGTGGTTTGACTTATCAAGCTTTCAATCGACTTAAGGGAATCCTCCTTCTTGAAAAAAATTCATAAAACTCACCTATTTTTCTAGCATTTTGACCAGGGGTCTTCTTAAGTCTCATCTCTACCTGCATCAGTAGACAAAGCTTTGACAATGCGGAAATCACTGTCCGCGTGTCTTTTCAACGGCGTTACTAACGGAGCCACATTGCGAAACACTTGCGGACCGCGTTACGCTGTGCGCACACGGTTCCTACACGGGAATCCGGCGGGTTAAATATTTGTCGGTTATTGGGACACGTTTGTCGATGACGAACGCGGTTTCACAGGTAGAGCCACGTGTGTACACACACGATACGTAATCGCGTCGCGATGGGTGACCATTTCCACGCCTCTCGATTTCCGTTTCGCTATTTCTGCTATGTATCGCTCGTTTTCGCCGCGTTTACGACCTGGCCCGCAAGCGATTTACACGAAAAGCGCGTCCAAGCCACCGTGAAAACGACGCCAGGCAGACTCGACCACCGGACAAAGCATTTCCGAGTTTACCATCCTGTTCATCCACTGCCACGCTGCTTACGATCTCTTCTTAGCTACTGTTACATCCGTGTTTCCACGGGGGTTTGTGAATGCTCTTGCTCGAGGGCTGGCAGTTCGACCACCCTCGCTCTATTCGACGCGACACTCTGCCGAAAATTCTTGTTAGATGTGTGCACACCGTATGTGTAGTCCTCTTCCTCCTCGGTGAGTTTCTTTGTGACGGGTTAATTGGGGGAATTTTTTTTAAACGAACGATATATAAAATTTAACACTGCACTTTATTTTCTATCATTGCTTTTTCCGTTTTTCTTACTTACTTACTTTTATAGCTATGTAATAAAGGGTTTTGACTTGTTGATGTCAAATAATTGAATTATATTAAAAGAATTAAAATTGTTCTACATTCCAATAGTTGTGCATTTTGTTTATACGATTACCTGATTAATATAATCAGAATTTTTGTATCCTTGGAATGTTATGTTCAACCATTTGCGTGTTTGGGTACCTATTCGTTGTATTTGGAAATGATGTTTAATCCGCAGGGTGCGTTTCTGATTGAAATATAACAAAGTTATATTGGCTAGATTGCATTTAATAGGTTTCAATGTAAGAGGGGTGTTAATAGTGTTGTCATGTGGGTGTTGAGAATTATGGTCTGTAATATGGAGGAGGGTTGATTCAAATGTGATGTTAAATCGAAATAATATTCTGTGTGTGAATTTGTGTTCTCGGATACCTTCTATGAAATTTAGATAAAATATATACATAGTTTTCCTTGAAAATGCTCAATTTGTTATAGGAAACTGTGTCAAGGTAATTATTATTATTTCGAATTTTTGCAAATTGAATACCCGAGTGTCTTGTTAAAGATTTCCTTTGCCAAAATATTCGTAGGGTTGAAAGGGTGTACTTCCCTCTATATTAAAAATTGTCGTCCAGCATAGGTGAACTTTCGTTTACTCTAGATTGGATTTTCTCAAGCTGCGAGAAATAACCGTTAAGGGAGGAAGAAAAAAGACGGCCAGAAACGGAGACGGAAAAGTAGAAGGAAATCCAGAGGGTATTAGAACGAAAAGGGCAGGACATTACGATTACTTCGAACCGATGCAGTTATCCAGAACTGTGATCACATGAACGATCAGGTTTATACGGTCCTCGGCGTTCAAGGGAAACGATAAGACGGAACTTTTTCACCGCGATCTTTCCGTTGGGAATGCGGTGATCGACTCTAATCGAACCATTCGACTGCAACATATGAATACCATCGTTTTTGTTACGCCTTGGTATTGCTGCGGGTACAATAAAATTGTAACGGATATCTATGTTCTATTTCTACATTCTACATTCGATATTCGATATTCTATATATAATCTTCTATATTCTATACACTACATTCTACATTCTATTTTATACACATATACCTTATTTCTTACATGAATCAGTAAATTAAATAATCCTCACGCCATCCACCATTTCTAATCATGAAATGAACAATAATTTACAAAAACTATAATACTAAATCTCACCCCTCTCTATCAAATGTAGCACAAACTAAAATTCTCGTTCTATCTATTTCATTATTAACTATCACTATAATTCCTAAAAACAGATTCTTATCGTCACCCCTTCTAGCAACTCTCGCTCTATCATAATAACAATACATTACAAAATCTTCTTACAATACCTCCAAACTACAACTTTATGCAAAAAAGAGCTTCATCACTTTAGACAAGGAAGAAAAAACAAATATCGCTTCTACATACCATACAGGCTCTATTCCAACTTCGAAGAGGGATCTCGCGACATCTGTTCGTCTCAATCTCCTCTACGCCTCTTCCTCCACTTTTTGTCTCACGTTCTCCACGAATGCGCGCCCTAATCGCGGTATGCAACAAGATTCCACCAGCGATCGACTCTATCCTGCCTTTTATACTCGTTCCACCGTATATGCCGAGAAATATTTACCGTTTCCCAATAACGCTGCTCCTCCGTTCGCCTTTCTTCCGTCTCCATCGACCCCTTGGCCACCGTTGCTCCTCCGAGACGACGAGGGCTGGCCCTAATATGTCGAGTAATAGTCCGTTCAAAATTCATTCGACCGTTTTAGAGGCTGCCGGTATTGGGGGGCTGCGTTCTGCCTCTCGCTCGCCAATTTTACGATCAACCGATACCATTCATTCGCTTCATTGTTCACTTATATGAGCTCTCCAACGTCTTTTCCCCAAATGCACAGCGGTTTCTCGAACTTTGTGCGCTCAGAAAAATGTTCAACGATACGTTTCCAATTAGAAGTATTAGATGGAAATATTAATTGCATCATCCGAGTATGCAAAACTTTATTTAGTATCGATATTGGGAAGATATAGCGTGGTTGTTAAATAATACATAGATAATCAGTGGGTGAAAATAAATTTCATAATAATTAGTTTATCCATTGTGTAATTGTGCAAATTGTACACTATGTGGATCTGTGGATGATGCAACGTGAGATTTTCAGTTTTATATTTCCTGCAAATTATTTCCTTCTCTGTAGAATTCTATTGTGTACATATTGTATGTACGAACGTATATGTCTGTCACTTTTCCCTTACGTCATTGTCGACCTTTCTGATAAGATTTTCTGTCCCCCACAATATTGTCTTGTTTCACTTATAGCTGAGGAGTTTGACAAGTGTCAGTCTTACTGGCAGCAACAGAGAAAATACGAGCCTGTTGGATGAAATCGCTCGAGGGATACGAACAGAAATGTCAGTAGCATTTTTCTTCTGTTGTGTGCTGTCAAAAGTATACACTGACATTTTTACGTTAATAACATAAATACTAAAATTGTACTAGAGGTGTACTTCTCTGAAAATAAAATTCTAGAATTCTTTTGTAGAGAGGGAAAATAATGTTATTATTATATTCAAGAAATTATAAACTTCTGCACGTGGTTAGGTGAATCAAGATGAATTAAAACTTGAAAGTATGAAAACTCTTGTGGATAATAATGAGATCAAACAATATTAAAAATTTGTATTTTTTCGCAAAATTTCTGGCCACAAATGATACTTTGTAAAAATAACAAGATTCTCTTCCTTTTTTCACGCTTCTTGCATGCTCTCGCAATCACTAATAATAACCACAACACGTTTTTACTCCTGCACATGTATTTAAAGATCAAAATATGTACTACAAAATACAAATGATTAATATGACAGAAAAATATCACAAAATCCTGTAAAACATAGTAATTTGCAATACTGTAAAATATGAAATTCAGCAGTTCATTTTACTGTTATTAAATCTGACCAAATTACCTACCTTATCAAAAGAATTAAGTTCTAATTGAAATTATTCTTTCCAACATTTTGGACATAACAAAGTTAAATTAATGCCTAAATCAAACCTCTCCCTGTTGAACACCGAAATCCCTAGATCAAAACAATATACAACACAAACTGGATGAACATTATTATGTTTTTTGGAACATTTTGTTATATAATATAAAAATGAGCATTTTCACATTTTAAAAAATTGGTGTTAAAATTGGCACATCATATAAATAACACTAATAGCTAAAGTTTTACCAATCTGAATTTACATTGACACTTAAATTTGTTTCATTTTATGTTCAATACACTCTCCGTTACATTTTTTATTTTTTATTCTCTTTTTAATAACCATTTTTAAATTTGCTTTAGGTATCCTATCACATCCCCGCATTTGTGATTGCACTAGACGTGTAAAAATGCATAAAATTTTTGCCCATTTCCTTCTTTAATACACATCAAGTAACCGCCAATGTTCCCTCAGTTTACAGTACCCCGATTAATATACAAAAACATCTATCCACAACTAAGACATCAATCCACCCATTACATATTCCCTCCCTTATCCATTTCCCTGAAGATCGAGGTCAATGCAAATGAAGACCTCCAATGTAAGATTCCCTCCCTAAAGGGATGTACGAGCCGTCCCCGGAACGGTGGATCAAATTCGACGTTCCTTGAGACAAGATCAGATGCGCGACGTATATTCCCGCTCCCCATCTTCATCGTGAAACTATTCAGCCAGTGCGACTGTACTATCGATTATCCAGCCAGACGTTAACGAGCGCGATCTCTCTTTCGTTAGCGCGCAACTCAGCCCCCCGTGCCCCCTAGGCTGCCCCTGCCAGCGTTGCGTAAATCTTACAGTCCCAGCCCCGTAGAACCCGGGAGTAACACCTCTCGCTCGTAGGTCGAAGCGCCGGCCATAAATTTTTGAGAGTTCGAAGCGATCCTGCCCACCCAGGGACGCGATCCTACCTTCTTCCCCCTGATGGTAGTCCCTCGAATGTCTCTTATCCTCCCCAACGATCCCCCTTCGCTTGGTCCTTCGTTCGCTGCTCCTCTCTGCCCACGAGGAACGTCGAGACACGCGCCCAGTCTGGACCCACCGCCCACGCTCGCATACCGTACGCCCTTTAACTCTTTTTTCTCCTCTTCCCCAATTCCCTTAATTCCCTCCGTTCTCGCCGCCACCTTCAGCGATTCCGTTTCTCTCGTTCCTTGCCCCGTCTGGTCACGCTTAGCGAACGCTCCAACGCGGCGTTCCCGCGTTTCGGCGCGCGGTCTGATCACGTGGCTGTACTACTGTCCGGTTGTGCTACTCGCGTTTGATGCTCGACTGGCGCACGTTTCCGGGGACAAAGCTGGGAAGTTCGTCACTGCCTATGGGTAGAGTTCTGACTTGTGTTTGTAAGGATGCGTCGTCTTTAATAATTTTACCCCCGGAAAGGATCGAAAACTCACAAATGTTTCCGCTTTGGCTAATTTGGTGCTTATCTGCTGGTCTACGTAGGAGAATTAGTAGGTCGGTGCAAAGGTTCGTTCGATCACTGTCAGGTGATGTCAGGTGTACGGAAATGTGTGCTTTTACGACGCCTACTTATCCTACTGTCAGCGGTGTGTATACTCAGTTCAAAATGAAGATCGCTGATAGTGATTGAATAGTTGTGGACATAGTGTGTTTCTTCGCATTTGGAACAGTCACTGCTGAACGTTATAGTCAATAGTTAATGCGTTTGAGGGCAGAATTGAATGAAAAAGTTACTTTGAGAGTGCGATGTATTACGCTAACCATGATTTATGTCTCTAAAATTAAAATATTGGAAATACATCTGATTGTGAGTCGTGAAACTAAAAGAAGAAGGAACTTAAAGGATAATAGTCATGAATGATTGACAACGAAAAAGTCGATTCTACATGCAAAAGCCATTCATCTAAATGCAATAAAAAATCATATTTTTCAATATACTATATTGTTTCAAATATTATGCAAATATTTGATAAATAATAAAAAATAATGTTAAATAACATATTTTTCTATTTTTTACAAGAAGGGTTATAATTAAAATCAATTTCACTGATTAATTTGTCACATAATTCCGACAATGATAATTCAACTACAAAGAAGATATATCAAATTTTCACAACTTCACTATGTATAAAAAATATCTAACTTCGTAATATTCACAGATACTTTTCACGAAACTGACCTATAACACTGAGGGCCTTCTCGCATCCAACAGTAGGGGAGACCGGGGCTGGTAGGCCAATTTTTCAGTTTTTGATTTTTAATAAATTATGTGGGCGAAATATCATTAAATCGATTACTATATTTGATAGGGCATACATTTGGCTATCTGATTAAATTATTAATGTTGACTCAATGTGACAACATTTAAGACATTTTAAAGTTTTTCTAACACCTTGCATGCTGGTCAACCAGCTCCGTGGTCGGGGTTGGTAGACTAACAGTATGTGGTAGGTTGACTATAGGTGCAATCAGTTAAGAAAATGTTGTTAACAACTTATCTGAGTGGAAATAAAATAGCACAATGTCGCAAGAGTTTGTTTCATTATAAAATATTTATTATTTTTTAATAATAGATAACAATTTAAACCTTTATAGTAGCAATAAATCTTATATCTGGTACTATAAAAACATTCGCCATCTTGTATCAACTAATTACTATCTTCGCAATCTGATGTGCAATTTTTGCACTTGTAGAAAAGTACATATCTATACAGAGTTTTATACGGTATATTATGTTCCACGGCAGCTGCATGAATGCTTTTCTTTTCAAGAATTATTTTACGACATGCTTGTTCTATAAGATCTTTTGAGGTTGAACCTCTATTTGACTTTCTTTGATATGTCCTCATTGTTCTGTGAAATAAGTTATTAACTAACCTTTAGTAACGAAAAGTTCGTAATAAACTAATATAACTGGGGTTGGTTAATCAGCTTAGCCATGTAACCCCGGACGTTATTAGTCAACCAGCCCCGAACGATCATTTTGACTTCAATACTCTATATAACCATTAATTATTTATGTAAAATCAAAAACGCAGTCTCAATAGGTCGTTTAATAAACAAACTTTAAAATAGTCCCTTCACATTTATTCTACTCTAACTATATAGAGCGTGAAAACATAAAATCTTTAAGAAAACATATTTACTTACATAGCCAATTTTTCGATAAACGTTGGTAACTTTTAAAAAACGTGCGATCACGGGGTCGGACATAAATGCATGTCATAGTAGAAGTGACTTATTTCTACAGAAAATCGCTCCGCGGTACAGCATACGTCGGTGGAAAGTTATTAACAATTAGTCAACCTACCCCTGGTGCCAACCAGCCCCGGTCTCCCCTACAATTATCAAATCCACAAAACCTAGCGACTGTAACTCCACACTCACCTAAAAACCTCTCAACATCAAATCCCCGAAAACAAAACTCCATACAAAAGAGCTTCATCGCACATTTTCGATTCATTCCCGCACACACAATCACACTCGAATTCCGCGCGTACCGTTCATCGCGGGACACCCTGTATAAAGAGACCAAGAGCCTTAACCCCCCAGTTCGGGAAGTCTGAAACGCGTCCTCTGTCCTCTCGCTAGACCTGCTCGTCCTTTTTCTCCTGGATCGAGCTTGTTTTCCTATTTGTCCTGTTGCCTTTCTCCCTATCGTGTCCATTGATTCCCAAGAGTCCCCCCGTTGTCTTTTTGCCGTCTGCGTTCTTCGCGGTTCAGACGGTCGTTTGCTTTCCTCCCATTCCATTCGTCTCTCTCTCCCCTTTGGCGTGCTTCCACCGCGTTCCTCCTCGCCGGATCGTTCGATCGGACAGCGTGTTTCGGGGTAGGGGGAGTCGCCGCACGTAACGCCTTCATTTGGGCACGCCGAGGGGGCCCGCCGACCGGGCCCCGAATATCTTACTCGACGAACGCCGTGCCCAGGCGCCTGTGGATCGTTGACGAAGAAAAAAGGCCCAGGGGAATCGATGCCGGGGCCTGGGAAATACGCCCACGCGGCGGACACTCGCGAGATTTCTCTGTACCGGCCACGTGTATGCACGCGACCGCTTCATCCGAATGCACGGATGCTGTTCGACGCCTCGTCCTCGTCCTGGCTATTTCCCGACCAGCATCGTTTCCCTTTTAACTCCCCCAGACGGACACGCGAGCGCGTACAACGGTTCGTTGATGTCCTGCGCGCCAAAAGGGGCAACGAAACGGGAGCTACCTACGCGGCCAGATTTAATACTGTTCATCTTCTTGCGGCTTGAAGTAGCTTATAGAGATACGCAGGACCTTACTATTTAAACTGCTGCTATTTCAAAGACGAGATTTTGCAGGGGAAAATTGTGGGGAAATATTTTTATTATTTCGCTGACGTTCTCGTGGAAAAATTGGAGTGTTATTCAGCATGCATATCTGATTCAGAATTGTGAGAATGCAACAGTAAATATAATACAACTGGGAATTAATCGTTGTAGGAAAATAAGTCGAAATTGAGGACTAGCATTTTCTTCGATAGTGATATTGATTTTCCAAGACAATTGATTAATTTCTTTAATCTAGTGACGGATTTTGAAGCTTGATTTTTGGGGAGGAAGCCTCCTACAATTTCGAATTATTTTTTCTCAGGGATTCATTTCTTCCAAATTCGATTCATTATTGATTGAATCTGCGTTAAAAGGAGTGAAGCAGATTTGATTTAAGAAAACTTAAATATCCTAGTCATCACGTTAAATTATGGCTTCCAGAGGGTGAGATTACTTTCTTGTAATGACGCGAATAATAGGTAATTTTTCTAAATTGCAATTGAAGAAAGCAATACAACGTCCTCGTTCGCTAAAATATGTAAGAGTTTTTCCTCGAATGAATATTCAATTAAGAATGTCGAAACGTAACAGAACGATTTGTAAGAAGCATCATTTTCACATTTGTGCAAAAGTGAACGTACGATTTCTTACTAAAGATGGCGAGTGATTAAGAAAAATCGTGTTTTAGTTCAAGTAGGCTAATGAGATGGATGGGCTTTAGATTAGCTTTTTCAGCCGGAAAGCCAACATTAGCTTTCCAATTTCCCCCTCAGTCATCGTTACTCATAATATTATCCCGCTTAATACGTGGATGTCTTAATATTTGATTTTCCGGTCGATTGAGATCTTTCGAGCGATAAGGAGTCGAAAGGGACGAAGACTGAAAGTTTCTCGACGTCTTACGGAAGTTTCTCCCCGTAATTTCGCCGCGTCTCGTGGAAAGAAGATCGCTCCCCCACCTCGCTTCAGCTCTCCTTCTTTTCCACTCCTTTCGACGACTAGATTTAATTTAGGAGTTCATTTACATCGGCCAGGTATACGGTAACGTTCGTCGCCCTTTTAAAGGCAACCGAGCTTCTATTTCTCACACACATTTCTGCGATAGCAGCATTATTTATTCACTTTTTGTGAATAATTTTGCACGCACTATACAAGATATTTGAAACCTTCTGTACTCACTGCATTTCCCACTTAAGAAGGGAATACTACTTTATGGGCTAAAAACATAGCAAAATTTAGGATTTTATTTAAGAACCTACCATTTCGACTCATCTCAAATTTGGACCATGTTTTCATGCATCCTTGAAGAAGTTGCAGTTTTTTTATTCATTTTTAATAATAAATATAGGAGTTGTGCGTCACGCTGCGCAAAACTCGTCGTCCGCTGGTGTGCATGATATTTATCTTCCAGGTAATTTGAAACAGAAACATGAAACATCGTTGTACTTTTTACATATGTAGCTTGAATTTCATAAACCAGAATACCGCTAAGTTCTGTACATCTCTTGTTACCTAAGAAAATTTGCGCAATATTGGATATCAAATTTAAAGGTTCAGACCTTTCAGTTTAAAAACTCTCCACACTGTTCAATAATTTTTTATGTCTTTTTTACTACATATGTATAAAATAAAATGTTTCCGATTACCTGGTAGATAAGTATCATGCACACCAACGGACGACGAATTTTGCACGGCGTGATGGTCGATCATGCATAACTACTATATTTATGGTTAAAAATTAATAAAAAAAAATATACAGCTTCTTCAAAAGTGCATCAAAACATACTCCAAATTTCAGATGAATCGAATCGCTGAATTTCTAAAAAAAATCCCGAATTTTACTATCTTCATAGCCCAAAGAATAAGATTTCCCGCTTAAATAACTTCCGTGATTAAACTGTGCGGGGTGGGGAAAATAGATAAGAAGAAATAAGTATTTCACGCCAATTTATACTTGTGATGGAAAAATTTCTTTTTACTTTTTTAAATATGTACCAAGTCGCCATGGAAGGTCCAACAAGTTAGATTAAATAAGTTCTTTAAAAAAGAATTCCAAAGGTCAGGCTTTATTTTAGCCATCTATACGAAGTTCCCCCTTGTCTTTAAGAAGACCGAACTTATATAAAGGGTACAACACCAGTGATGTAACGTGTCTGTAAGTAAGAAAAAAGCGAAGAATTCGTTTACCTCCTGTAGACAGTCCTTGCGCTCCCTGTTAGGAACGTATTTGCCTATCGTTTGGATCTTCCTTCCACAGCATAAGAGAAGACAGGAGGCAGTCATTGTGAAATCGATTTCGTGCAAACGACAGAACGAATGCACTTGTTCCTGACACTTCCATTACTTTGCGCTCCGTGTATCGTCCCATCCGCTTAACTTCGTTCCGCGACACCTGTCTTGCATTTCCTTTGTTCCCATTTCATCCCCGTGATAAAACCGCGCCGCGGGTATCGCGAAAATCGATATTCCATAATTTAATCAACCACCGACCGGACGCGTGCGTTTGTTTTTTACGCCACGGATCAGCTCCATCCCCCGCGATTGACCAGCGACAAACGGGCAATTAATTCCCTGGCTAAACGCTCCGACGTAAATTGAAGTGTAATATATATAAATCGAAGGCTGTTAATTCAGATGTCCGCCGATTTAATGATCGGTGCAATGATCTGCGAGTTGCCTGTTGCAGGGGACTGACAAATAGATCCCTATTTTTCATCTGCAAATCATGTAGATTTATGGTGCGAATCTGACAAACATTTGCATTTGAAAGCACCGAGCTTTGATTATTAAAATTACCACTATACAGAGTGATTCATCTCGCGAAAATAATTAAGAAATATAAAAGAAAGCTTCTTCGAAATTATACAACGACCTTTTATCTCAAACGTGGCTTCGTTTTCGAGGAAAACTATTTGAAATGTTGAAAGAAAACTTTTCTGCAAAGCGAAGCTTCGTTTGAGAAAAGTTTATTCATACGGATTCATTCCACTTGCAGTTATAGCATGTTTACTGGTAAATTCTACTAACTCTTACCCAGTTGCACAGAGACCCACACCAAAATATTTCAATCCACCCTTTTCCCACATTTTTGCACAAGGAACCACCCAAAGTCCACTTGCACCCCAAACGGTTCCATACTTTTTCAAAGCACCCTCTACAATCGTTTCATACGTTTCCCACCTAGATTCCAGTAGAAAGTCCCTAGAACCAGTGCTCGCTAATTGCTTCCGGTTCGTGGCTGGTGCTTCGAGCAACCCTCGCCATAAATATCGTTTGGAGTAGAAGGAAATCGTGCGATCGTTTCGCGATACACGTTAGACTGTACATACGAGGTACAACGGTGAGGGAGGGGAAAGAGGGGTGGTTCAGGGTTGGTGGAAAGTTTTTCACTTTATACGGGCAGCGAGGCTTGAAATCGTGCCCAATGGAACGGTCCACGGGGACGAAGGAACGCGGGTCCTTCCGCGGCCGATAGATACGTTTCCTTTCTCAGGGTACATTCCCCCTTACGTCCACCGCACACACGCCCCTGCGACGATAATAAAGAAAATAGAGGGCGAAGGTAGCTCTTTATACGTCTGGCTAACTGCGCTGCCGCGCTTTCGTGGCCGCCGCGATATTGAATCCCATCATTTTTCAGGAAAGTCGCGTCCTCCTTGCGGCCATGGACGATCCTAACCTCCTTGCCGATTCCAGATTCCACCTCTCCGCCCGCTGCCATTAGATTTATCTGCTCAATGGCGCGTGAGTCTTTGTTCCTGTATAGGGTCTGCTCCGGAGCACTGTACTCGAAAAAAATAATGGTGCATTTGCTGAAACATTGGGCTAGGTATTTATGTAGGAAGTAAGTATATTCATGTACTGTGCCTTACAGGTGTACAGATATTACGGATATTCATCAGGTTGTTGTTTGTTACTTACTATATTTGCATACGATATCAGTATAGATATCTTTGCGAGTCACTGTAAATTTTTGGGGAGCTTTCATCTGAGGCTGATGTTTTAAGTAGAGGTATTCATTTGTTTTCTGTATTTTTTAAGTAAAGCTGCCTTTGCCAAAGAGACACATGAATTTATCCCAAATGGATGATGTGGAAAGGATGTTAGATTTTCGAGTGATGGGGATAGTTTTGATGTAATAAGGAATACCTATGCAAGGAAACAAGGAAACACGATGATGGGGGACACACTTAAGGGTGAATCCTATTCTCTGGGCTAAAAACATGGCAAAATTTGGGATTTTTATTTTAAGAATTCAGCGATTCGATTCATCTGAAATTTAGACCATGTTTTAACGCATCTTTGAAGAAGCTGTAGGTTTCTTTTTATTAATTTTTAACCATAAATACTGTAGTTATGCACGATCGACCATCACGCCGAAAATCTGAAATAGAAAAATGAAACGGCGTTTTATTTTATACATGCATGATCCGTGATCATGATCGGATGCATAACTTCTATATTTATTATTAAAAATAAATAAGAAACTGCAACTTCTTCAAGTATACATAACATCGTGAGCCAAATTTCAGATGAATCGAAATGCTAGTTTCTTAAAAAAATCCTAAAGTTTGCTATGTTTTTAGCCCAAAAAAAAGAATTCCCCTTAACTGTTTAGCCACAGTGCGGTTCAGATGACAATTAACCACTGTGCGGTGCCTTGTAGTTTCATGTTGGCCGTCGTGACAAGAACAAGGAAAAGTAATAAACGCAGAATGCAGTTAAAATTCAGCACTGTGTACATACTGGGTTTCATAGCTAAAGCGAAGGCAGAGCAAGCAAACGGGGGTGCAGTCGGGGGTACCCAAGTCGGGGGTGCAGTCATTTTACGGTTGTAGACGGTGTGGAGTAGATTTAATCTACTAAATATGGTGTCTCTAATTTTATGCGGAGTTGTCACTTAACTGAATATTCTCAATTAAGTTTATTAAGTATACGTAGCGCAGAATCAATTGGCCCCCTCCCCCCAGGGTCATTGAGGGGGCAAACCCCGCCGTAACCTGCCGCTTTACCTGTTATCTCTTTGCTTCGCGTTTGCTCTGAATTCACTCTGTCTGTGTGCGCTTCGAGGCAGAAAGTGCAAACAGAGATATCTCGCTAACTAAATGAATATTTGCGGGAAAAGAGTGAGAGACTGAGTGGTACGAACAAACGAAGGTTGCTTCACAGTGATAATACTCCTAGAAATTCAAACATATCAATCCACATGTGTTTGATATTTTAAAAAAGATAGCCAAACTCTAAGGGAGGGGATTTGCGACATCATTCGATGAACAAGTGGCCTTGAGGAATTTTGGTCAAGTGATGGTTTATAATTAGTATTATAAACCATCATGGTTTAGTATTATCATTTTTGAATTTTTTAATCTTTTTCTAGAAATGTAAAAATAATAAATGTAAATAATAGTAATGTAAAAAATAGTTGTGGAATAAAGCGATTTTTTTGGTTAAAATTCACGAAATTTTCAAATTTTAATATTAAGGTCAAAATTCATTTTGAATTCGTAAAGGCGCGATATTTGAACCCGAAAATTGCCTGGGGCAAAAGGCATAATTCGTGATAAACATTAAAACAATAATTATTGTTGACGGGGATTGTCCTGCGTTTTGATTCGTTCAGATAAAATATTGCAAAGGGAAAAGGAAAATAATAGAAGAAAATGTGTGATATTATTGCAAAGAAACATCTTGCCCTATTCAGGAATTTTACAATGGAAAAATTTTCTGGCGAGCAAGCGTTTGCAGCGAAATTGTTCTTTAACTGTTTTTTACGATATTTTCGTGAAAATGCGTTACACGTTGTCGAGATTGGTTTCGTCATAATATCCAAAGCCCGAAGCCTTTGTTATTTCGAAATATTCTTTTTAATATTTGCGCACTGTCGAGAATAACAGACGCATTGAAAAATTAAATATAAATATTGTTGTTCCAAAAATGTTTTTATTGAGTATTCATATTTCCTGCAGTTATATTTTTTGTTGCTTAACGAAGACTGTAGAATAATATTGATTCAAAGTAGCGATCAGTAGAAGATCATTACTAAAATTGCTTCAATCTTTTAATTGTTGCGAGTGCTTCCAAAAAATCTTATGAAAAAATAATTCTCCATTCATAAAAAATTAACTATACATGTAGAAAACTCTTCTTTTTAAGAAAGTTTAGGAAGCAAATAGTTTTCTATTAAATTCTGATTTTGTAATGTTTAATTTTCTCAGAAATTATCCATCTTATACATGGTAGAATTATTCTTTGCTAAGCTACAACTACGATAATAATCAAATCCAGCTCAATCCGGTGCCTCTGAAGTCTCGAAAAGTGTGATTTTGAGTGGAAATATTTTCCATTCTACAATTTATCATTTTGAAGTAAAACCTTTTGCCCTATGGTATTTTCTTTTACGATTTAGTGAATAATATCGCATATGTATACGTTTCGAGATATAATTGTAATTTCAAATACTCTCGACTAAACTGGAATAGAAGTGTAAAAGTTTGAACAAATAACGATTACAATAATTATTTAAGGGTGCGTGACCTAATACCCAAAATAAGATGTATAATAACAAACACGAAAACGTGTAGAAAAATTGTGCATTTACAGGACTTTGCTTTCAGAATTCAATTTTCCTCACTGGCAATGCCGCTATCACGGCTGTTCTTTTGTAAATTTGAAAAGCACAGTTGCCAATATTTTTTCACGAAAGTGTTTCGTTTGTCACGTCGAAAGTGTGTTTTTTTCACAGGTCTGAAATGCACGAGAAAAAAGCATTTTGTAAAAAACAGAAATAGAGAGGGATGAAGAGGTCCGAAACCCTGTGAAATACGAAACTCATACAAAAAATATTTCAATGTTTCCATAACTCATAACTCATTATCAATGATTATATTATTTAAAGTCACAATTTAATGACACTATCTTTTAAAATTCTGTAAGTATACACAAATATAGTAGAATATATTAAAAAATACCGAAATGTTTGAAAATCCATGTACCTCTACTTTTATTGATCACCAACCAGGTTTGTGAAATGGTCTCAAAATAAGGGAACACTTGAGGGGAGTTTTCTCCAAGTATAAAGTATAATCACACCTGATTGCACAGTGGTAGAAATGTCTACCCTAAGGGTGAAATTAAATAACCCAAGATTTAGTTCCTTCCTCAATATTAAACAGATTACATCGCAAAAGGAATCGCAATTTCAATCCGCTTACAAAAGTTCCGTTCACCGCTAAAGCAAAATCAGTACACACTCCTTACTGTATTCTCCCCCCTCCCCCTATCTTTCACCCCCAAAACATGTAAATTCGTGTTTAACCATTTCCCAATATAAATATTACGATTCAAAACGAAGACTATTAATCCAACAACGACCTCTGTGACAAGTTAACTGATATCGTGGTAAAATGTTGCAGCAGTGCAATAAATATTTCCACTAGCGTATGCTCCATCAATAATACCCTTCCAATATATGGCAAGCCCGGCGCGAGCGCGGCGCAAAGGGCTGACGCTGAAGCAGTAAGTGCGCGGGGCCTGTGCACGGTCGTTCCCTCCGGTTAATCGGTCCGTCGGGGTCCGAGCGGGTCGTGAGAAGGCGAAAGGAAGGAAGAAGGCTCGTATATACGGCCGTCAGGGGGGGCAGGAAGCGAGTACGCGCGAATGGAGGGAGACGATGGCGCATGGCAGGCGCGTGGCTCCCACGGGTCGCTCCGAGCCTCTCATGCCCCTCGAGAATGGGGGGAGACCAGAAGAGGGGTCCCGAGCACGTACTGCCTCGATCAAAGTTCCCTTCCCCACCCCTCTCGGGAGCAGCAATTTTTCCGCGAGCATTTTCTAGACGCGCCGCCTGACCGTTGCCGCTATTACGAAAAATCTGATACCCACTTGAATTCCATTCGAGCTGGGAATATCGATTTCGACCCCCCTCGCGATCCGCGCGCGATTGCTTTAAACAGGCTTAAATTTCAGTGGCTTACTGCTGAAATTCTAGCGCGATCGTAAACGTGAAACAATAGAATTTTTGGAATTTTTGTGTGGTTGAATTATTTGGTGAGGGATCGTTGCTTCTTTGGAATATTTGTAATAAGTTCTTTGTGAGAACTTTTTGATTTGTTATTTAGAGATATTGTAAATGCTAGTAGTGAAAATAACTTCTACTGGTTTGTTTTATACCGTGGGTGTAATAGGTCGTAGGGGAAATTTCTTAGGTGTGACGAAATTCGTGTTTTCTGTCTACCAAGAAGTTAGTAGATGGAATTTGGTCAATAACGTCTCACAAAATTGCATACATAATTATTCAAATGTTAAGAATACCTTTGTTCAGGGGCAATTTTCATCAAATCGTTCGAAAAATAGGTGATCTTTAGAAATTTTTTTCGATACAAGTATACAACTTGCAGTAAAAAAGTTCGATGGCTTTTATTTATTTGTTATTCCAGAATATGAAAAGAATTTTTTATTTCATTTTCCAGTAGTGGCTTGATTTCTATGTGGCATGGATTTCGATGATATTTTCTGCACATATACAAGTTACTTAAATCTACAAACGCAATTTTTAAATTTTCATTACAGGCTCAGATAAAAAAGTTGAAAGCGACCTTCACTAATTTCTTCACTATTCCTACCAGTTTCAATTTTTTTCAAAACGACATCTAGCAAACTAATCCTTCTAGCTTCTCGAAGAAACTCAAGTCGTTCATAGCCATTTTAAACAAATTATTCTGCTTCAAAGGGTGTCCACACACTTTTGTCCCCCACTGTACAGAACTACAACAGAAGTGCTGCTTTTCCGAAAACGATAGCTTTCATTTTCAGTTGGCAACGGATCGATACGGTAGCAATGTTAGCGCGAAGCTAATTGACAAATTGCCAAGGGAAATGGTAAAAGAATGAAGCGAAGGAGCGAGCCAAGGGAATGGCTTTGAAGGTCGAGGCTAATTACTTTATCCAGACGTGCGGGTTAATGGTCGTGCGAGGGGTTAATGATCACCGATACCGAAACGAATGAATCCCCTCGAAAGGCTGTTTAGTCGATTTCTTCGTGGACTCGCGTGAACGAGTGTTATTAAATATCGCGGCTTCCTGGCCGTAAACTTTACTGCTCTTCCTCATTCGTTCGCGCCAGGGGGAAAGCCGCCTCCTTTCTTTCAATCCGATTCCACAGCTTACGTAGCTGCGAAACTCCTCGAGGATCCTCCTTCGTTTCCCGAAATTCAAGCTGATCTTTTATGCATAGGTACCTCGCGAAGAGTGTGGCTGCCTTGAATGAAACTTTATTATTCATTCGACGCTGTAGAACTAGCAGGGTTTGTGTTATTGTGCGTGCTGGGATTAAAATTGAACTGTTGAAAAATACCCACCCCTTATAAGTACGTTCTGGTTTGTCTGAATTCTTTCGATTCTCATTTCTTGGATAATTATTTATGTATTATTTAATTCGTTGCGGCACTTATTAATTACCCCGTAATTGGGGTACTTATTTCTCAATGTGTTTGAAAGTGTTAGAAAAATTGAGTTGCAAAACCCTTTGCTGATTTTATCGTTTAGTATCTCGAAGAGAATAGAGCTTACCATTTTTGAGAAATTTTTCAAATTCAAACCATTGATGAATTCTAAACTTTAAGGCCTGATCGGCACCCTTTCCTGTTGTTCGATTGCGATAATATTTTTCGGGGACTATTTTTTTATGAAATTGGTTAAGAGCAAAAAAAAATCGCAGCTTGAAAATAAGAGCCACCCTTGTGTACAGGGTATCCCAGAACCTTTGCCACCTGTGTCGTTTTCCTTAAATCCACCACTGACTATACCCGAACCCCAACGAATTCACTTTTCTCCCAAAGAAATTTGCTTCTGCGTGAAAGCAATATTACCTACCCTCTCATAAAAAACACCCAGACACACGTATCAAATAAAATTATAAGTATTTCCTGGGAGTCGCGCGGAAGCCTGGATTTCCTCTGTTTATTGGCTGAGCTTGTCTCGAGCGGAGTTGAGCCAAAAGTAGAACATTCCGCGAGATAGATTCGAAGGAAAGAATGAGAAAACTGGAGGATTCCCGAGGACATCCATTTATCCGTCTTTATGAAACGCGAGGATGGAAGGAGTGGGAGAAGAGACGTGCCCACAAAGGGATCAAACGACGTCTATCCAGGACTTGGCTGCCACTATTCTCTCACCTTTCCTCCCTCTGCACCCTTCCTTCTTTCCGCCGCGTTCCGCCAGCCCTCCTTTAAAGCCCGCTTCTCATCGCTGCGCGCCGACAATCGTCGGGGGCTGTCCGCCTGGAATAACGTGACAGGTTAATTGGAAGCTGGTTTTGCTGATGGAATTTCATTTTAACGAACTCGGACGCCCCCGTCAGTGTTTGCCGATCGATTGGCCTGAGGGATCGGGCTCCGGGCTCTGTTCGCGCGATGTGAACGAGGCTTTAACTAGCCAGGTCGTTTGAGAAACTACGGCTGACCGGGTCTCCCAATAACGCCGCGGTGGAGAGGCAAGTCTTATGAAATTGGGAAAAATTACGACTCTGCAAATGAAATCCAAAACGAGATGTTCCTGTAGCCACCAGCTGGGATTGTGCGGCGGCTTGAAATACGAGTCACTCGGTTATCTGAGATCGTAGCCTGCGCAAGGAACATTGACTCTGGATCCTCAGCCTTCGACCTCCTCGCCTTGCGATGGCGAGTCACGCGCGTGGCACGGATTACCTATGCTTTCTACGGTGGAGGAAATGTTACGGTATTGAATTCAAAGGTGGAGGGCTCTTTCAATAGTTAGTTGAAGGGAGGGACAGAGGTCAGAATTACATACACTAGCGGACAAAAAAGTTACCACTTTTTCGATTTGTTCTATTTTTGTTATTTTTTTTAGCATACATTTAGGACTGTGGTATTTTTAATATGCATATTCTGATGGAGAATTTAAAGATGTATAAAATCCAGTTAAAGTTGAATTTAATTAACTGACAAGCAAAAGTGTTGTATGGTATTAAAGGGGGTAACACATTTTTGGGGCCGACAAAGAAGTTACCACGTTTAGCAACTTTTTAGATTGTCCTAAAAGCAAAATGTCCCCCCACAAAATATTAGATGTTTTTATGTTCAAAAGTGGTAACTTTTTGTTGACTTTAAAAGTGTGTTGTCTTGTTTAATGTTATGTGCGGTTTTTTGATTGTTAGTTAAATAAATTCAACTGTAACTGGATTTTATAGAGCTTTCAATTCTCTTTCAGAATATGTATGTTAGGCATATACTACAATTTTGAATTGATATTGAAAAGTAATAGAATTAGGTTGGGTCGAAAAAGTGGTAACTTTTTTGTTCGCTACTGTACATAGGTAAAGGGAGAGAGTGGCGTATTTAGGATTTAATTCTGTGGGGAGGTGAGTTGAATCGATAAAAATATTTTTAATGCAAATTCAATAAAATTCAATAAAATACAGGTTTCTTTTCTGTTTATACACCCCCTTCGTTGGGGTATTAGAACCCCTTGCCCCCCCCCCCCCCCGCCTGGGTGCGCCACTGAAGGGAGAACGAGGGAGGACCTGTAAGATAAAGTAAATAGACTCCAAGCCTTTAATTGATGCTACTGTTCGTTGCATTTGAGCTAAGCTGGAAAGAGGTTTATAAAATATAAATAGTGACGCCTGTGAGCAAATTAAATAGAAGCTATTTATAACGAACTAAAAAGGTTTTTAGTTTATTTAATTATAACGATTCTTTTGAAATAAATTAAATCAGTCTCGTTGGTTTGCACCGTTTGAAACTAATTTAATGAAATGTTTTTACAGCAGTCGATTGTAGATAATGTTGAAATAATGATTGCAATTATAATATATGAGTTTTAATGATAATTCGTTTAATAATATGTTCTTGCATACCAGTTATTTAATAATTAATGAAATGTTGATACTGTGAAACGCGACGTACATGATGTGCAATATTAGACAGTAAAATGATTCACGATGAAAAAGATTTTACTCCTACCTTGATCTGTACAAACAGTTATTCGTAATTCGTACATCATTTATAATTAGAAACAAAATATTCCAATCTGTTTAAAACCACTACCGAAGTATCGACATGAAAAACATTTCCTATGGGTTTCATACAATGGTGCAAATAAATCGACGTCATTTATTGTACACCATTCAAAGCATTGAAAACAAGTCAAGTGAACATTTTGATTTAACGTTTCCGTTCACGTGTTTATGTTTTATTAATGGATGGATAATTAATTTCTTCGCGTAAACAGAATAATTATCATGCATTCTGTTATTTGTCTGTCTCTCTTGTGAAGATATAATTAAGTGTCCATTCTGTTTATTCGCGTATCGTGCAAACAATTTCCTCACTCCGTCATTTTTCCAACTGTAATATTATTTACCTTAAATATTAATTTACCTGTAATATTATTACCTTATAAGGTAAACATGCTGCTCGTCCAATAATTTGCAAATAAAAGTATTTACAAATAAAAGACAATATTCCGGAGAGGAAAGTGAAAAAACCTCACTCAGCTCTCAAGTAGAGTTCAATCACTTTTAAGATAAATTAGTTTCAGCAGTAAGATGATAAAATTACCGTCACAATTCACAAGAAAAATTATGTATATTAAATCAACAAGAAATAGGGTATAGAACCGGACAGCGAATGATTGTTCATGATATAATGGTAGGATAACTTTGGAGGTGCCTTTAAAGAAATCTATGAACTTCATAAAAAATGTAATACAAGGTACTTATGATATGTACAAAGAAAAATAAAAAAAACATTTCTTCAGATTTTTTAACAAAAAATGACGGCACAATAGCCACACAACCGATACGTATTTCCATTTCGATGGACACACTGTTGGACCTAGAACAAAAAGAAAAATAGTTCTGTACTCTACACAGTACATACTAGAGACCTACCCAAGATTTCGAAAAACTGTTGATTTTTGAAGGAATGGCAGACATTTGAAAGCAATCCTTTTTCACTACAAATTTCAATATGACGAGAAAATTCAAATGTTCGTTATTCCTGCAAAAGTCAATATTTTTGGAATAACTGAAATAAAAATTCGTATCCGGTGGTGCGGTTACTGTCCCGCCATTTTTTATTAAAAAAAACTGAAAAAATTGTTATTTGTTCATTACATATATATAATAAGAACCTTATATTACATTTGTAATAAACTTCATAAATTTCTTAAAATCTCCAAAGCTATCCTACCATTTTTAGCCCACCCTCGTGCCGTTACCCTTAACAAAATCACCATAAAAAAAAACCCAAACAGTCCGCGCATACAAAAGCTACAAACCCGAATTTCCATTTATTTTTCCCGAAAAAATCATCCCCTTCCCAGTGGCGCCACAACCACAGCTCCGTCCTTTAGCAATGCCAGCAACAGAAACAGGGATAACTGAACCTTCAAAACGCTACAGCGAGAAAGAGGGAGCGGGTGAAAGCGTCGGGATAGAGAGAAAGAGGAGCACGTGGCAGTGGAATCGTGGAGGAGGTTGGAGCCACGTGGGTGGTCAATGGGCGATCCGCCACGGTCCTCTGTATGAGGTCTTTATGGTTTACGGTCGTAGATACCTATATGGTCGTAGTGCAGTCGTGCATACCTGCCTGTACATTCGTATAACTCGGGGCAGAGAGGGAAGACTAGAGAGGGGGGTCAGAAGGCAAAATCAAGGTGGGCAGAGATCCTCCTTGGCTGTCTGCGAGTGTATCGTCGAGCACTCGAGATCACCTTTGACCCCTTCTTGTATCTCTTCCACTCTTTTGTTCATCGCCGTCTACGTTCGTTTTTCCGTCTTTGGTTGCTCTTCCTCGTTGTGCTTAGGGGGTGGGATAGGTTTCGCCAACGATCGCGCTGCCGATATCGATAATTACAGCTTGCAGGGCTCGCGTGCCCCTTTTCCTCCTTCGACTATACACCGCGTCCTTTCTCCGCGTTCTCTGGCGAGACATTTCAGGCGAACGCACTGGAGAGTGTGGGTCAATGGTGTCGTTCCACCGCGCTCTGGCATTCCTTCCTCTTCGAAGCCTGGGTAGATGGTAAATTAGAGGGCGATCGTTTCTCGTAGTGGACATATGGGTAAATGAAATCTGAGGTATACCGGTTTCATTACGTTTTCATGGAAAACATGGTTTGAGGTGGTAGCTTCGTTTGGAGAACGTTTCCTGGAATTCTCGTCTGTCTTCCAAGTGGCAACTGCTTAGTGTTTGTAGATATTGTTCGGGATGAGTCGAGTTTCTTCTGCGGCTGGGAAATTGTTTTCATTCTAGAATTATTGCGAACACGTGTACAACTCGGATTGGAGAATTCATGGGTGCACTGTTTCTCCTACAAAGCAGAATAATAATTTTCACCATCTCTTGTGAGTAACATAGTTCCTCTAGTGAGTTCTGTGTTTATTATGTACTGTATATCGTGTTCCAGTAATTCAGAAGTCAACAAGCTATAGAATATTATAATCAAAATAACATTTAGCTAACTGTTAACCACGATTAATCCCTTTCCATTACTTCAAACAACTTCATTCATCTCTTGACTCTGTCTGTCTATTGTTATTACATATTTCAATATTTAATTAGGTATTTAGATACGACACTTTCACTTTATCACCTTTTCCACGGGAATATTTCATAGGTCGTCCTTACATTAGGTTGGATAGATAAGGTTTTTGAGGGGAAGGAGCGAATTTCTTACAGAGGCAGAAGAGTGAGTCAGGTAGCATCTTACGTAATATTTTTTAACCTAATTTGCAATATAAGAACTAAGCCTAAAAAACGATGTTTCATTGCAAACACGAAACCGAGTCATATGATTTATATAAAGCTTGAAAAGAATTTTAATAAAAATCTTATAAATCCTTAGGTATACCGAGGAAGGGACGGAATAAGAAATCCCGAAATTTACCCTGACTTATGTAATTTAAGCACAGCCCCTATAAATCCCCAATTATGACATTCACATTTTTTCAAGATCCTGAGGCTTTATTTACCAGTTCACTCACATTTCTTCCTTCCTTTTCATCCCGACGTCTGAACCAGCAAGCTTAATCTCTTCCTCAGCAGAGAGGGTCTGGCATCGGGCAAATTAAGCGATGCATACCGAACGGCTGTCCGTTTAATGAGACAGTCGCGACGCAAATCCTTTTCTCCAGGAAAGTGTCAGTCGACGGCAGGTGTAATTATAGTGGCAGAGGGGAATTGTTCTTCGTGGCCTAATCGTAAACGCATCCTCGATCGTGAGACCCGACAAAAGGCAGCCTGGTCTCGCGGCGCTGCGTCCGTTAATTACGTTTCGTTTGTCGCGTTTAGGGGGACACCTTTCTTTATTTTTGCCGAGCTAATTACGCTTGACGCGATTACCGGACCCCCTGTTCGGGAGAGTCATGACTTGACAGGAGAAGGGGACACAACGTGAATCTCCTATTTCTTTCTGCCTGTAATTAAAGTGACCCACAGACGGTCAAGCACGCTTGTGGATCATCCGTAATAATCCACGGCACCGTTGCTCGCACGCTTCACGCAGAAACTGGACAAAGTGCTGGATGGCCAACTTTCCACTAACATTCGTTAATCACTGGTGTATCTTCCTAATTAGGCCTTTGGAACAAGCCCAAAACTAGTTACTAATCAGCACACTTCACGTTTCAAAGTTAGGATTCAAATGGGGGACCAATTATTCATCTTGTTACTACGAGCTGTGGTCTGGGTCAGGGCTTCCCTTTAACAAACAGCTAATTTATTTAATATTCAGAACACATAGGCACAGTAACACTTCCAACGAGCGTTTCCATAGACTCTCCTCAATTGTACTTCAAATCATTTAAAGCTGTTTTGTAGTTAATAATACCACTTGAGAAATGGTGAATTTAAATAATAAGTAGAATAAGATTTGTTTAGACAGACAACAGGTCTGTGATGGATATACTTGAATAAAAATTAAACTGTTATTTATAATTCAATTTAACGTTAACTTTAATTGTAAACATTTGTCACACCCTAAAATTAGTTGCACCGACGTCAATTTGTATTGCATACCTTTTCTATCACCGAATGCACGTTGCTAAATGACAACAAAAAAAGCTGCGGCTCGTTTAATGACACAGACAGAGCCGCGGCCATCATGTTTAATTACAAGAGTCATCAATCACTCAATAACGTTACCGTGTCCTCCACTGGCTACACATTTTACCGTCAAAGGATCGTTCTGCGGGAAGGATTTTCTACGTCAACGTCAACCTTACAATTAATTTTTTCCCCAGCTGTTCATCGCTTCTCTTCAAATTTATCGGTTCCTTTCTCTTCTTTCCCTCGATACAAATTACTCGACACAATACTTATACTTTAAATGGCCCCCAATCCCAATAACCATTAAAATATCTCCCATAAAACCACGAAATCATATTCAGCAGCTAACAAACCACCAAATCAGTATTACACTCAAAAATAAATTCCAAAGAATGACTGAAAACTATTATTTTCAAATAGAAAGTATTTTTCATTTATTTCGAAGAGTATAGAGCTCAAAACGCTCAAGCTCACAAAAATCTAGAAATCCTTCGCTACCGAGCCAGACGAATCACGAAGCACGAATTTTGATCGACTCGAATCCGCGCAGACACGGCCTCGTTCAGTTTTTTTTTCTTTCTGCTCAATGTTTTTCGAGGAACATGTTTTCGCGACAGCGTACCGAGCAGATGGACGGACAGTTCGTTTTCTCCGTGGCATCGATCCGTCCATCCAACTTGTCGCGACATCCGACACTGGAGTCTGAATAGGAGCCATTGTACCGCGACATTGTAACGACTCGATCGAACCAGTATCGTAACGGTCGAACGACTTCGCAATGCCGGCTACTACCGCGAGAAATTGTTTCGCAAAGTAGTTCGCACAGGTGGTGCCGGATGATTCGCTCTTGGTCCGAGACGTTTCTATTTTCCTTCGTCCACCCCGCCACGTTCCCTCTGTTTCGTCGTCCCCGTATCGAGGTATCTTTCAATCTTCCTTGTTCTCACCATTGTTGGAATCTCGAGCGAGGAACGTTGCAGGCCGATTATTCGTTGGTAATATAATATACAGTCGGCCACAAAAGTCACAGAGTAGGATGGTATTTCACTCGCTGCTTCAGTTTAATTTGCCGAAATAAAGACAACTAACTGAGAAAATGTTGATTTGATTTTTATTCATACAATTTAAGGGGAGAAATCTGTTTTTTTTGGGGCTAAAAACATAGCAAAATTTGGTATTTTTTTTTTAAGAAATTAGGAATTCGATTCATCCGAATTTTGGACCAGGTTTTTAAACGTATTTGAAGTAGTTGCAGTTTTTTTATTTATTTTTAATAATATATATAGGAGTTATGCATGATCGACCCACGCGCCGTGCAAAGTTCGACGCCCGCTGTGTGCATGATATTTATCTTCCAGGTAATCTGAAACAGAGAAATGAAACGGCGTTTTATTTTATACATATGTAGCTTTAATATGATGAACCAGAATACCGATAAGTTATATATTTTTTGTTACATAAGAAAATTTGAGAATTTTGATAGCAAAAATTGAAGTTTGATTTGAAAGCTCCACACTTTCCTCAATAATTTTTATTTTATTTGGTTTCATGCATAACTCCTATATTTATTATTAAAAATTGGTAAAAAAGAAGGTGAAACTTCTTCAGAGATGCATAAAAACATGATCCAAAATTCGGATGACTCAAATCGACAGTTTCTTAAAAAAAAATCCAAATTTTGCTACGTTTTAGCCCAGAAAATACGATTCCCCTCAAACTATTCAGTGAATTTGGTTGAATACTTTTCACGATAATTAAAAATTCAAATTCACAGGATAATACAAAAATACAAACAAAAAAAGTACCACTGTTACCAATTTAAATTCCATATTTGAATCCTACTTTTATTTCGAGCTCCTGAAACATTTCAATTTTCTTTTTCTAAAACAATCGACACTACATAGTCGTTGCGAAATTTTGAGCAAAGAGGGAATGGAGCAGGAGGTTACATAGAGACACGATGGAAATAGGATTTCAGAGGTTACCCGTATTTTCCTTGTCAATCATCTCTATTTTCATTTCGTCACGCAAACTGGGATCGGGATAAAATATTTCGACGATTGAAACGTTCACACCAATACATATTATTTCACCTGTCCCCTGCAGTCTTACACGCGGACAAATTCCCTGAGCCTTTACTGACAGCCATGCAATTAATTAGCACGCTGGATTGGAAATATGTACCGAACGACTTCTATTCTATTTTCAAAGTGAAAGGTGTCTTTCAAGGGACAGCAACTTGCTACATTTCCACGGAATTGAATCGATACGAATGGTCAAGAATCGACTTTGTTCCTCCTTCTTACCTTTCATTACATTTCTAGCGACCCACCCCCTTTTCAATTTCTCTCGTTCTTCTTTCAACACGATCGTCCTCATTATAAGTTTGTATCCTTTTCTGCTACTTCAACAATGCAATTTTTTCCAGACGAACTTTACGAACTACTTGACTTTTACGATGTCTCGTAGTTCCTGCACGTGACTTGTCGTTCTGTATTTATTCGAATCTTTAAACAGGAATTTATGAATTCATTGTCACCTCCAAAAGAAAAAGGAAAGAGAATATCAATGTAACCACGACTGAAATAATTTAAGAGCTTTGTAAATAGACTGAAAACTGGATTTTATTCTTCAATTAAATTTTTATAACCACTTAATGAATTTTATTGAATTTGGATTAAGAATATTTTAGTCCGTCCAACTCGGCTCCACAAGATTAAATTCTGAGTGCGCAATACCAAAAGGGTATACCTATAAATAAGTAATTTAAATTTAAATTTAAAATCACGTAAGAACCTATATCTGTCTAACATATTACGCTTAAATAGATTCGCTAGAAATCTTTAGGGTAGCGTGCACTAAGACACCCCCGTTCTTACAAAATTCTTCGCAAGTTACAAGCTCCTTGAGTACATACATCCAACGAACACAAGTGTAAAATTGTCAAAATTTGCTTAGCAGCAAAAATTCTACTTTTCTAATTTTATACAGCTGTACTAGTTGACTTTACAAAGTCTCTGCTGAGAATTCATCTTCCCTAATTAAAACATTCCTGCCTTCTTTTCTCATTGCTGCTCCTTTATCAAAACTTAATGCTTAAATGCTCGAAGCAATCGCTACAAGTTTCGCAAGACTTGCCGCGAATCTTCGCCTCGTATACATCAGGAAGGTTTTGCTACAATAAATTATGCAACGCCATTACGCGCAACAGCCAAACAAGCTGGTAAGCGTGTTAAGAGGGGCTTATTGAATCCGCATCATCTCGAAGTGCTTTGAGTGAAAGTATGGGAAAACATCGAGCGGAACCTGCCGCTACCAAGATCCCCCGGGGCGTGTCTCTCATAGACAGTTCGTATTTGGCAAATAGTCGAGGGGACTCACGTACGGACGTTGCCGAAGTTTCCTCATCGAACAGTAAAGGTAACGATCAGATACACATGTAAAGGGGAAACAGATATCTCGCTCGGGTGGATCGAGATATCCCCAGCCAACCCACAAAGTCGTTTACCAGCCAAGTTTCGACGAGCAGTTATACACAGCGACAAACACACGTAGGGAAAGTAAACCACCCGCGACTGTGTATACGCGATTAGGGCACGCAGCCGGGCTGACAGGCGAGAAAGGGAGACAGAGCAGCGAGAATCGGCAGCGGGAGAGAGATGGAATGACGTGGGAAGGGTGGTTGCAGACGGCAGCGAAAAGATCAGCGAGGGTGCATTATCTTATTAGCGAGTCTGATGCTCTCTAAACCTGTTACTGTGCAGAGTCTGCGTGTAGAAACTTGGTCTGGGACCATTCGTCGAATTTTTCTGTATTCCTGTGTCTATGCAGCTTCGTGAGTAGGATTTTATACATTTTTATTATTCTATTTGAATATTTGAAGGGTAAGGGGGAAAACGAGAAATGTTCATTTTTTGGGATTCTGTGAGGTATAGTATATTTTAGTGGTGGTAATTGGGACTACTGAAGTGTCGAATTATAAAGGGTTTTGAAGTTCAAGTAGACTCGTAAGATAACGTTAAATATTTGGTGTAGGTACATACTAGTTAGAAATAGGAAACACTGTGCATTGGAACAGAATACGAAATGTCCCGACTTTATCCCTAAGCATAAGCTTCTGTCGTTAAGGTAAAACAAGAAATTATTTAAGAAAATTATATGAGAAAATTAAATTCTTCTTTATTGGTGGATTAAAGTATTGAAACTTAATTTCCTTGATAAAGCTATTTTGTGAAATTTGTATTTGAAGATCGACGATGTGCACTGAAAGTATTTGACTTCATTGATCTGTTTTGGTCTAGGCATGGTTCTGAGCAATTTGTTTTATACATTTTATGTAGAATTGATTAATAGGTGACGTTAGCTCACTGTTCGGGGTGGTTAGGTCTCTGGAAATGTCTTGTTTTACTACACCTACTTGCATAGATAGATAAGGAAAATGTGTACTGTGATTAAAAGTATGTACATGTAATATATTTTTACTTCAAATAAAGACTTTGGTTCAATAAAGCGAACAAACTATTGTCTCGACCTAATAGCTTAGATGTTAGAGGAAATAGCTGATGTGATATGTTTTGAATTAAAAAAAAATATTAGTATTCATATCTATGATTGTGGAATAATTAAATGGTACTTAGATAATTGAAGAGTCCTTGTGGAAAATACTGTAAATGCTCAAAATCAAATTCTATATTATAGTATTACCATTGGCACTAGAACATTTTCCGATAAATTTTTTTTTTTTTTTAGACACTACAATGTTTTCTACAAGCACTCTTCAATTACGTAATGAAATTTAAGATGTACCTCATTTCATATTCGTGTAATATTTTTTAGATTCTATAAAGTATAACATTCTGGAACCTCCGTAACACTGTACTCATAAAATATTCGAATATTCCAAACCCTCCTACCAAGCTCTGTACAATTTTAACTTTAAACCATTCATTGATTCCATTTTATATGTTCCCTTCAACTCGAATCTAAAGTGATATTTTTGGAAAAATATAGTTTGCGCTTCGTCAGCGTCCCTTTTGTGGAACGAACTTATTTAGTGGTGTTGGAGGTTTTTCCACGGCCACACGCTGCAATTTTTCCCTTCTCTACTTTCGCGTCAGTATTTACGAACACCGTGCACCGTTAGAGAAAACAGATGACTCGTTCCTTTTCCGAGATGAGAGCTTGCGGCAAAAATGGTCTGCCCTTAGGTATGCTGGACTTTGCAACTGTATCCTACCCATTCCCTTTTTTTTTCTTTTTGAGGCGCAGCATATCCATCGCGGGGCCAAAGAATTACGGGACAGTATTAAACGTTGCTGGTGTCATTCTGGCTTTTTCACGAACGAACATTTTTCCAACGTGAAAAGCGTCTGTCTCTTAATATGGAATTCCCAGTGGAACTCGAATGAATAGCATTTAAACGGTAACGTAAGCTTAAATGCAATAATTTCTGCATTTATTTTAATCCCTCGTCAAATTGGAAACACGGATATACTTGTAAAATGAGATAGTCGACATACTGCGTGTAGAGTTAACTGCGCCAAAAATTTAATTTCTTTCATACACATTTCAAAGTAAGCTTTTATATTATATTTCAGTCTCGTTTTGATTCAGAATTCTAATTTATTTTATGAAAGCGATATTAATGGGTAACGAATAAGCTAAGTCAGTTAATATGAATTTCCTGACTCCAAAACTGATCATTCTTGATATATAAAAAGTAGCTTGCTAAAATTCAAAATTATTTTTCCCTGAATGATCCATACCAGTTAGTAACAAGTGACACACGTAGTTCAATATGTATAAATATACTACTTAACTTTACCTCCTTCCCGACTTCGCTCGGAATTTATATTCTGATTTTTTTTAAAGTAGTCACTTTCATCCAGATTAGTCAGGAATAATAAGTTGAAGTACATTTCGTGACCCTAGAGTTTACCGTTCGAAAGTTTTTATTTGACAAACACACAAACATAAACTTTCTACATTAGGGTAAAGGCACCAGTAGTTGACCATGTATCAGTAGTTGACACTTTTCAGAAAAACCATATTTTTTTAAGTTTTTCTGAAAAGTGTCAACCTTATTTTTTTATGTTTTTCTGAAAAGTGTCAACCTTATTTTTTATGTCTTTCTGAAAAGTGTCAACTACTTCAGAAAAATATGAAAAATAAAATTTTTCTGAAAAGCGTCAACCACTGATACATGGTTTTCCTGAAAAGTGTCAACCTTATTTTTTATGTCTTTCTGAAAAGTGTCAACTACTTCAGAAAAATATGAAAAATAAGGTTTTTCTGAAAAGCGTCAACCACTGATACATGGTCAACTACTAATGCATTTACCATTATATATTAAAATAAGACGAATCCAACTAGGCCCTGCACCCCCAGTCATGGGTTAATATCAATTTGCCCGCTCCCGAGCGGGGCACCGACGATATTTAAACTAACTCGAAAAAGGAGGAAGCCGCGCAAAATCTACACAAGGGGACCGTCGCGATTCTTATCGAGGAAGGGGTTATGCCCCCGCGCGCGCGGCCCGACGCGGTGCGGTCCCAGCCTCGAGCCGGGCCCCGCAGCCGAAGAAGAAAAACGCGATACGATCTCGTTCCGGCCAGCAGGTCGCTCCACGGAGCCGTTCCTCTCTCGTAATTACAAAATTGCCTCTTTGAAAGATCCGCTCCGCGCTCCATTCTCTCTATTTTCTTTTCCATCGGCGTCGTTACCCGTCGTTTCTCGCCACCAGGCCCCCTCGGACCCTCTCTCCCCTGCCGCCCTCTCGCCGCTCCTCCTTTTTCCTCGGCGTCATCGCGAAATCGGCAACGCATTATCCCATCCTCTGCCTCCCTCCCTCCTTCGCCCCGATTACCTTTCCCTCTCGCCCCCTCGAATTCTCGCTCTTTCCCATCGTCCCCTTTCCCCTTTCTTTCGTCGCTCCTTCGCCGCCCGCTCTTTTTTCTCGCCCGACTAGCCGCCTCCTCGTCGCTCGTCCTCCCGCTCGCGGTCGGTCCTTATTTCGCTCGGGTTACCACGATGGGTAATTTTAACGCCCGGCCAGCCTTGCCGAACGACTTCATCCAACGGAACACAGCCGTCCGCGATACCGCGTCCCGGGGACCGATCATCGTCGATCCACGATCGTTTATCCACGTTCCTCCGTTTGGAGGAAGGTGTTGAGCGTTCTTGCGGATCTCCGATCGCTCTTCACCGTGGACCTGTCCAAATAACCACTGCTTTGCGTTTCATCCCTTTTGGGCGTCTAGGTGCGGGCCACGGTTGTCCGCTGACAAGGAAACATATCGAACCCGAAAATTCTGATTTTAATGAAACTCCGTACGATTGTAGAGCATGTCGGAGTATGTAAGAAACGATTTTTTTTTCTGTGGAAAAACACTCTGAGGGGGTGAAATCAGACCCCAAATTTCAGCGATTTTTCGTTTTTCGAGTATGATTTTGGACGTACAAAAATTTCTTTTGCAGCGCGTTATACGGCATCAAACACTGAACATTTTGTCCATTTACGGTTTTCTTCTACCTCGCACCGTTACAAAGTTATACTCGAAAAATGAAAAATCGCTGAAAATTTGGGGGCTGATTTCACCCCCTCAGAGTGTTTTTCCGCAGAAAAAAAATCGTTTCTTACATACTCCGACATGCTCTACAATCGTATGGAGTTTCATTAAAATCAGAATTTTCGGGTTCGATATGTTTCCTTGTGAGTGACGCCGATGTCGGTTTGCGTCGTGGGTACTGTACATTGTCAAGATTATGTCCTGAAATGATATAGTAGTGCAGTAAAGGCAACATGTACTTGGCGTCGAGACGCTACCGCGTCTCTAGATAGGAGACGAATTTTATGACGCTCTTAAATGCAGGGTTATTACAAAAGAAATAGAGAGTTTGAACATCTTGTGAAAAAAGTGTTGATGATATTGGGATGCATTAACAGATCTTTATCAAGTGTGGCATAGGCGGTTGTGATGCGTTGTTTCAGATCTTTTAAATCTACAAGGTGAGGGACAAAGATCTTGCCTTTGATATCTATATAAATAAAAATGTAAATATTCGTTTGTTCAAAATCTTAAATCTCCGAAAGTTCTTCACCGATTGCTTTGAAATTTTGACACAACTTTGCATTCGAATACGCGCGTGTTTTTATATACCTACCCAAAAGGGGAGGGGGTATAAAAAGGGGTGAAATGTGTGATGGAGTCCTCAATATCTCTCTTAAGCCCGAAGCGAAGCGTGGGGGTATTTTGCTAGTATTCCTATAAAAAATGTCACAGGGTGTTCAAGCGAGACTTCTTGGTGATCAACGTGAGAGTGGCTTACTCGCCACGCGACACTACCGCGGTAACGGAACGTCAAGAATGTCCCTACGAACCAGTTTAAGGACTGGGCACACATATCCGGTGCGTGTCAGTTCCGTGCCAGCGTGCTATATAGTGGTAAGAAGATGTGGGCTGTAGAGGATCTCTAACTCCTAGATCTTTAAGGTGCGTTGCAGTATTTTCAAAAAATCTTTTTTTTTATAAAATGTTGTAACTGTGTATTTTTTTTTGTAATAAGCCTGGAGTTTGTAGGCAAATGAAGAGATCAGGGAGTAGGTACATGTTGGGCATACTTTTTTGACATTGTTAAGTACTGCAAAGTGAAAGGAGTGAGATCAATCGCAGAGCAAAAACCGTCGTAGTTTTTTTTTTATTTAAAAAGGTTTAAAAATTTCGAGTTGAATAGTTGCAGTGTTGTGTTGGTGAATTGATGGAGAGACTTTTATTTGTGACTTTTGTTTACTAGATAAATTAAAATAAATTTATGTACAAGCTAATATTTCTTAAAATACTTTCTTCATGACTTCTGAAATAATAGCAATACAGGTTTTTTTTTTAATTGGTACCCGATATTACCCATTTGCATACTTCCGAGGAATCGTGTTTTTCTGTGAGTCAAATAGTTTTTTCAATTCTGTGATGTCCAATTAAGATTTCTAGCGGTGTCAAAAGTTTATTTTGCCATCTGACTTTTTGCTAACAGGAAAAATACATTAGGCACCCGGTTGTACCCCACAATCCCCTACTGTGAAAGTAGAAGGAGCGTGTAGGAGTGTGACTAAATATCTAGAAGTCTGTAGCGAGTGACCAATAACACATCTGGGAGCTTGTACCCTCCAAAATTATTTATACGTCCCTCGAGTGGGTCTCAGGTTAATCACTGTACCTCTGGATGGCGCAATACAAAAGTTAATTCACGTAGTACATTCTGCGTGCAAATATTTTCATACTTTTTTAAAAATCATTGTGTACTGGAAATTTAAAACCTGTATAGGGGGATGAGCTGTAAAGTAAAGCATCATCCTGGTGGCCCTTACTTGCTTTTCAAATGAAACCACGGTTGCAAGGAAATTGCGCACACCCGCTTATGAAAAGCACATATTGTAAGAAACGTGAAAGAACGAAGAAGGAAACTGCAGTGCGCGCGGTATGGAAATTTATCTCCCCGTATCTAAATTCATTAAAATGAAAATTAAGAATAGAAAACAGGACAAGGAAGTTGTTGGATATGATCTTTATGAACGAAACTTAATTACCGGATGCGCACGTAAAATTACGAAAGGGAGAAGATATATTAAGCTATAAAAATTAGGAAACCATTATAATTGCAGCTTTACTCTTACGCGAATGTATAATCAGACGATACTGGCGCTGATAATGAAAAATTCGTGGAAGAATCTTCTAAGTAATAATTAAGCAAAAGAATTGAATTTTCTGCAGTCTGGTTTCAATAATGAAGCCTCGTTTCTATAAAATGGTGGCGACGTGAGAAAACAGTTGTTTTGAAATGAAATGTATAACAACTGCTATAAAAGGATCAGCACTTAACGATTAATCATCACCCAAGTAGGTATGCAGTGCATTGAATGCGGAATTGTAACATTGATCAATCATTTTCTGAATTCAAAGCAAGCTTCTTCGAATATCGCGTCTTTTAACAATCTCGCCAATTCAACGTCTACGAGATTTGTAGAATTTACTCGCAGAGTTTCAAACAGGACTCCTACACATTATACTTATGAATTCATTATTTACTTACTTAGAACAGTTACTCATAACGTACGAAATATCATTGATTCCTCAGCACGAATTCTATGCAAACAGTTTCCCCATTTATATTATAGACCCTTTTTTAAGAAACACTTTTACTACTTTACTTAAAAATAAAATTATTACTAATAATTTGAATAATTACATTAATATTATGTGTAATTCAATGATGACGAGATGTTATTCGAGAAAGAACATTCCAAGGTTTTCATTGTCTTACTCTAAAAAAATTAACAAAAATAAGAATAATTTTATTCATTATCTCAGAAATATTTTTCATTGCATTCTTTTCACAGTTCTATTACTCCTAGAAATGAAATCAGTATAAATAGACCCCCACTCTGAATTTAATATTAATAATATTCCACTTCTTAATTCAATTATTTTAATTTATTCCGGAATTGCAATTATACGAACACATTACTCATTATTAAATAATAAATTAATATCAATGAATACTACATATTGCCCATAACCGTATACTAATATAGTTTCTCGCTTGCAAAAAATCTCACTACTGTGCGTTCCTACAAAAGCACATCCTCATCGCATAATTCAAGACCCCCCAAAACGCCGAAATCGAGGAACGATCTCCGTTACCTGGTTCCAGCCCCCAAACACGCTCTGCACTCCATACTAAGCTCGTTTCCTCCATTAGTTCCGAAAGTGCCAATTAAAATGCATATGTCGATCGATTCGCTGGCCAGCAACGATGAAATTCACCATCGAGCGGACCCCTCCCCACCCTTGCAGCGATCCCGGTGATCCGGCGATCGTGGCGGCGATTAAAGTTATGCTTTTAATTACCCCAGCTGGCCAGGCGAAGTTCAAACGGTTTCCCCAATCGTCGAGGGCCGATAATCACGCGGCCCTCGAGCGGATACATGATCGGCGCGGCCAAAGAGAACGAACGAGCCGGGTAACCGGTGTCTGTTAGTCGTAAAGGCGAATCATTAACCTCGGTGCGCGGAATTCCCCCCGGCGGGCGACTCAACACCTGTTTCAAAGGTGGCTCTTCCTGCTGCTACGCAGGTCACGCTCCGCGCGCCTCGCGCTTCTTCCTCTTTCTTCTTCGCCTCCTCCTGCCTTCTCGCCTCTCCCAGTCTCTCCAGCCACGTTCCCCGTGCTTCTTTCCCTGTCCCCGGCGGAGTTCGAGGTCGTCCCACGTCCGTGATAATCCAACTAATTTCGCCAGGGTTCCCATGGAGAGAGCTTCGTGGAACAGCTGGAGGTTGGGGCAGAAAAAAATGAACGAAATTCGGCTAATTCGTGACGTATCAAACCAACCGTCAGGCGTTAACGACCTTTGCACTCCGTTTCTTTTCTCGGTGGCAAAAAGAGGCCGAAGAACGCCAGCTGCCTGACGCTCAACGTCGGCGAATCGACACGCTGTGGATTGTTTTTATTTTCCTCTCTTATGTCACAATTGGTGACGTAGAATTTTTATTGGTCTGCATTCAGGGGTGGTTGGTTGATGAAGGTTTTTTTGAATGGGTTTTGCGTGGTTGATTTGATACTGTGTTGTATAGCGACGCGAATGTTTGGTGTGTTTTCGATGCGATTGTGTATGATCGAAGAAGGTGCAATAGAAATTTGTAATACGAGGTAATGTGTATTTTAAGTTTTAACACTGGGAGGAAGGGGTGTTTGGGTTTACATCACCGATTTTTCAGTTTTCACCCGTCTTCATGATTTTTTTTCTAAGCGACGAAAAAGATATGATATTCTTCTTTTATTCATTTCTGACGATTTCAGTTAAAATGCGAATGCAGGCGACAAGTGGCACGTAAATTGAAAATCAGAGATCGTCAGTAATATGCTAATGGATAAAAATAAGAAGACAAAGTTACATAAATACATATACATAAGCCCATTAATGCTATGTTAAAACGATTAAATTATATCATTAATGTTACGACGGAAAATAATTGATTCGCGAGATTTCGAATTATTAAAATGAAATTGCTATCCGCCATTTATTTATTCGCTTTTGACTTATTTTATTTGCATGCATTTATACCTTTTTAACGTTTGCGAAACTTGTAGTGAAGGAAATAAAAGCTGAATAATACACAGATGCGCGTGTCGTGTGCCAAGTGTTGAAAAATATGAAAACGATAATTTGAAACAGCGTAAGGAGAGAAGGATTATATAACCGTATAATTTCCCGCGTTAATCTTCCCGGTAATTAGCCATTTAAGTACGAATTTATTAGCCCCTTTAAATTTAGCTAATTAAGAAAATATTATGGCATGGGAACAACGGGAAGCGAAGGAAAGATCCTCGACATCTCGATATCCTAAAAGATTGAAGAAAAAATTAATTTATCTAAAGACAATTCCAATTTTGCTTCTTGGAGCAGAATTTCAATTAATAGAATATATATACACCTACGTGTATGCCAGTCGATTAAGTAATTAAATTGATCTTGATTGTAGTAATAAATAAGTAACAGTTAATCTTACTTATTCACCCCTTCTCATATTCCAACTAACAGATTAAACTATTCTAATGACTTCTATATTTACGCATTCCAGACGGTCTTGAATATGCACCCGTCGACCCATACTACTTATCAGAAATGAAACTTATATTTTATTATTATTTATTATCCTTCCCTTTCGGCTAAGGGTAGCTTCCGCTTATATCTTCCCTTAAACTCTACAGTCTACACTTACATTTATATTTACCTTCCCGCTTACATATGTTTACCTCTACATTTATCTTTACATTAACCAATTTTCCTTCCACACTTCCCTCTTTGCTTATTATATCAGTCTTATAAACTCATAAGTACTAAACACAAATAAAAATAAAATATAAACTTATACTCTTCACTCTAGGGTGAAGACACGAGTAGTCGACCGCTCTCAGAAAAACATGAAAAATAAGGTTTTTAGAAGTGACGATCTTTTGAACAGAGTGCAGTTAGAGTGCAGTTAGAGAACTGCACTTTGTTCAAAAGATCGTCACTTCTAAAAACCTTATTTTTCATGTTTTTCTGAAAGTGGTCGACTACTGGTGTTTTTACCTACCCTATGGTACTTTACTCTACTTTGTTTGCTTTCTATCTTTGTCATTCTTTCCCGACTAGACCCCCGTTGAAATCAAACGATATTGAAACCAAACTAAGAAAAAGGGTAGCTGAAACTATGAAGAGCTTAGCACAACTACTTTCTCGACATTTAAACAAATTCAACGCTCTTTAAAACCCTACCAAATATCCGAGCCTTGATTGCACGAAGCACTTTAATATTCATGGGATACATGACAAGCGTCGTTCAGGCCTCGCATCCTCCCCTATCCAACGTCCCCATAAACACTCTAAGCATCTCCAGAACCCCGCGAGAACCGACAAGATCCACGAATTGTCTGCACCCCACGCGACTGGAAATTGATCCGTGCCGTTGGTCGTGTTATCACAGCGTTCGCCACGAACACCAAAGTGGTGCGTGCTGGGTAACGTGGAGGCCGCGGCTCAGCCGGAAGGATGAAGCGAAGGAAAGGAAGTAGTCGCGTGGGCAGCCTGGCGTGGAACACGATACCGCGATCGATACTTCCACTGGCCAGTTAAAGCTGACGATGATGAAGGGTGAACGGTGAACGATACCGACAGGAGACAGCGACGCCGACAACGTAACATGGCTTCTAGTGTCGAATATCTCAGGAGGGTTCACGCGGGTTCCCTGCGAGGCTCGCCGCTTCCCCGGGTGGTTTCACGACCAGTTTCGCCCTTAGCCCCCAGCCCTGCCCGCTGGCATCTATTTATGTGTTTACTCGCGCGAGCAAGACGGCCACGACTATTTATGCCCCGTGTCGCCTCGGATTTTATGAAACGCCTCGGAGAATGTTGGGGAAACGGCGCGATCGGGATTAAATCACGATAATGGTAGGGATAGTAATAGATTCGAGTGAATTTATTGAATTTTATTAAATTACTGATATCTGCGATGAATGTTATTTCAAATTAAATTGTTACTAATTGTAAGTATAAATTATTTCCGACCAGATCGTTTTCGTAGCATCATCATTTATTATTATTATTATTTATGGTGATATTATATGTCCCATTAATAATAGTAATTAATTACTAATGACGTGAGAGAAACGGGAAGGTAATAAATAGAGAAACTAAAGCTAATTAGAGAAACGTGTAAAGGAGCGAAATTGAATCAAAGAAAAGAAAGTTTCGATATGGAGATTTAAATTCTTCGCGTTGCACCACGTGCGGAAATCCTTTGGCTGTAGCTGTTAACCATATTCGTCGAACGCCTATATGCGTTCACCGCACAGACTGTGTGGCACTGACCGCATGCATATAAATGTTTTATGTGGACTAGGTTTATAACATGTATACTGCTTAACCTCGCATTTGTATGATACCTATTTATAGTAATCTTTATGTTTCCTTTTATGACCCATTAATATTTAATGTGTATGCGCCACTGATGCAATAAAGATTGGTTATTATTATTATATGCGCCCGAAACACCCAAAGGATTGAACCGGACTCTTGTTTAATATGTTTACAGTCGCTGGAGATTTGTAAAAATCACGATAGATCATTAATTAAATAGGTACACAAATGAGATCTCAATATTCCTAGGCCATCTGATTTCAAATTGTCAAAAAGTGGGCTTCCATTGTTCTACCAATGTGAAATGAAAAATTGTCGATGTCACAAGTACCTACGTATGTCTGATGTTGGTCTGTTACGAGACATTAAATTGAGCTGGAAGTTTCGGTAAATTTCATTGTAACGAGAGAGATAATGAATAGGGAAGTTAAATAATACGAAAATGAAATAAATGAAACACTAGCATGTGCTATCAGACTTCGGTCAATCCAATTAGAGTGGAAAATATCGGTGAATGTGATGAATGTATAATGAGCTCTGCTTTTGTCTCTTCTGTTGCTGGAAATACAAACTGCAACGTTTATAATTATAAATTAATCATTTTATGATAAATGTACATTACAAATGTAGCATGAATACTAAATTGTTTAATTTCTGTCGTTCCTTTTAGAAATACTGTACAGAGTTATTATTATTTGTATAATATGCTTTAGTGTTGTTTGTTATTTAAAAGGATTGATTTATATACAAGAGCAAGAATTAAAATACCACCTATTTTCCCATTTTCCTCGTTGAAGTAATTGCATTAGCAAGTAATATTGCCGAATTAATACGAGAAATATTAGGTGTACCGAATGAACAATCATTAAATTTAATGAAAGAATGGTGGTGCTGTCTCTACTTGTGCTGGCTATTCCATATCTAGATTTTCAGTTTTTATCTCTGTGGCCCACGCATTGCTCTTTCCATCAATTTTTATCGCTCGTTTACTTTTTTCCGTACTATCCATCCTTATTTTGATGTATAAAAATTGAATATTCAACATTGCAAACGAGTACTATTATTTTACCCCTACTCATAGTGGTTTTAATTTTTATTCCTTTTTTTAATCTGATGCAGTTCACAGTACTAAATCTAATCTTGGTTGAAAGTTCACGTGTATGTAAATAATTTTCATTACATTCCGTGTAAGTATATCTAGCTGTTTTGTTTTCATATGAGAAAACTGAGTTGACCTAGTATTTCAAATATAATTTAAAAAGACGAGTCAACTCGACATTTAAACACACCTTTTTTGCAAAATAAATAAATAAATAAATAATTTGTTCAGCAAGTTAACGTTGCACATTAACAACCCAAATTGTCGATCGACGTCCATACTAGTAAAAGTCTTCAAACAGTGTTTCTCAATCGTTTGTGAGTCGCAATCCCCCTTTATAACATTCAAATAACCTACGAACTGCCCGCTCCCATACAAGCTAAAGTAAATTTAAGAAGGTAAATAAAATACATTAAAAACAGATATTTCAGAATACAATTCTAACTTAACAATATTAAAAAAAAAAACGTAGCGACCCCCAAAAAACACTTTGCGCCCCACAGGTTGGGAATCACTGTCATAAAACCTTCCAAAAGCTAGATTTCCATCATTCGCAGACATCCCTCAAACGTTCGCATACCTCGCGTCCAAAGAAGTCCAACTATTCCAAACACCAGCTCCAGCATCCACATCCCAGAGTCCCAACCTATACCACCAATCCTCCCATAATCCAAACAAAGTATGCAAAACGCCTGACCGAAGCGATAGACCGACGCGTCCAGCCGAAAGGCGCTGGTCCCGATGCAAATAATTGTCCTCGATGTCCCGATGAGACGTGTTTCCATAGCTCGCAGGTGATTAATCGGCCTCACACGGCCGACTACCTTGTACTTCGGCCGACTTGTATACCGAGGCGAAGGGGAGCAGGACCAGGACGTGGCAGACGGGCGATTTTTTGCACGGGATCGCTCCGTCATCGTAGAAGGCGGCACCTCTGATCTGCCTCTGGTCCAGAGGCTCAGGGGGCTTCCCATAATCACCTACGATCCTCTCTCGCGCCGGGGGCGATCTTACCACCATGAAAACAGTAAGCGCGAGAGAGAGAGAGAGAGAGAGAGAGAGAGAAAGAGAGAGTGGAAGGGGGAAAGGTTGGGACGAGCGAGAAGGAAAGAGGACAGTCTGGAATCCGCGGCCTCCGTCGTTGTCTGGCAAGGTCGCGAATTTTTTTGCTCGTCCCTCCAGCCACGTCCTCGATCTCTGTTTTCATCCCCCCTCCCTCCTGCGAGCGTTACCAAGACCCGCAGCACGGCCGTCCGACCCGTCGACTTTATTGGAGCATCGCTTCTGCGGCATTTATTGCGGTAATTAAATAGAGAGACTCGCTCCCGCGGCCAATTGGAACGCGTCGCTGACAGTTTATGGCGATGATAATTGAGATTATTTGCTGTGTAAGAACGGACTTGCGTGAGGTTGGAGGGGTCCCGATATCCTATGACGAATTGGGTAGGTGTGATTCGCGATTAACGCGCGTTCGTGTTTCTTCGATCAAAAGGCGGTTGTCTTTTTCTAGCTTGCTTATTCGGACGTATATAATTAAATGGAGGAACTACAGAAATTATATTTGTTGATTGGATGTTGATGGACACACGTTTCGCTCTTTTTATGATGTTTGGAATTCTTGTCTGCTTTTTATATCTTGTTGCCATTCTTCGACGTTTTTGATGGTCATTTATTTTACGATGGTATAACGGATAGCTTTGTTTGAATCTTGTCTTTTGGTTTTGGCTCTGCTGGGTCGCTTGGAGGAAATCGCGAAATAGGACGCGTATTGCGAATGCAGATGTTCCTGGTGTTTGATTCTCGCCTGGGGGGTAAAATATCAGAGTACATGGGTTCCGTGTTAACTCTTCGAATGGCGACGCGTGTTTTCACCTGGGTATTTTTTTAAAAACATTGACAGTGTTTTCCAAGTGCCTTCGAATGACGACTTTGAAAACAGTCCAAGCTCAGATTTCGTTTTGGATCTAGTTGCCTTGGCGACTCTTTGCTAATGTGGTAGCCGAGCGTCCAATGAGACGTTTAAATGAAATCAAATTAATAACCATTTTACTTTCTGTATTTCGTGTAAGACCTCCGTAAAAGTATTACCAAGAGATTAACGAGATTCTCCCGATGAAAATGAGTCCAAACACGACCTCATTCGGGTTATTTTTAATCACGCGTGATTTTAATTGATCCACAGAATTTAGAAACGATTCGAATTACGTCAAAATTAAAAATCTTCCGAATATGCCCGTGTTTGGACTCATTTTCATCGGGAAAGCCTCGTCTATCGATTGGTAATATTTTCGCGAATATTTAACAAACAATAAAAAAATTGCAAATTTTTATAATCGTCAACATGAGCAAAAACATTTCGAACACAAGAGACCTCTCGAAGAAATCTGTATGACTTGAAGAAGCATTTTCCAAGTACTGAAATTGTTAATAAAAACCTTGAATAAGCACAGTTACTCAGCTCCATACGAAAAAAACGCGCTCGATATATTCACGCATTGAACCATCAGGACAGAACACCGCGGGGACAGAGTTCCTTTTTCCCTTGTCCATCAATCGGACGATCGAATGTTCCCCGATACAAGGGATCAGTCCGATATCTCGACATCTTCCATTCTCGCTGAGAGGAAGAATAATACGCGCAATAGGGGTGAGAGGGGTGGGGAGACGGAGTAGAGGAAAGGCTTTTCGTTCGTCGTCGAAGCAAGAAGCATTCCCGGTCCCGGAGCATTTCCGGTCGAGATGCTCCGACTTTGCGACGACGGAAAAAGCTTGCGAAGATGAAAGCACGGGGTGAAGTAAGGAAAGTCCACGGGTGAATCGTCAGATGAATGGGCGGAGGGGGTGCGAGGGGGCTGGTTAACGAGTCTCTCCTGGAAATAGGACCAAATGCACTCTCGGCCCCCGCGGTTCGGCCCTCCTTCGCGTGTAATACCAACTTTGATTGCCAATCATTTCTCACCACTGCAAGAAGGTTATTACCTATCCACTTTGGTGGAAGCCCCTCTTCATCTTTCCGTTGCTCCCCTGCCTTTTTCTGTTTCCCTTTTTATGCGCCGCGCCGAGGGAAACTGCGGAGGTCCGCCGAGAAGTTTGCAAAAATATTAGTTCGGCACACCTACTTATCCCTCCCCTGACAGTTACTTCAACACCTGCTCGGAGGCCCGTCCGCTTAAGCCTCCAAGACCCCGTGAAGCAATCCTTGAGATTCTTGCATTCTGGCAGGCGGGACTGACTTTTCGTGGAGCGGCCTGAGGTCAGGGATGACGTTGATCGTGGATGTTTTGTTGAAATGTTAACCTGCTTTACATAAAACACAAACAGTTTCTTTTCCATCTGAGACTAATTAGAAACATAAATATCAATTACCCATTAACTGAGAGTGATTTGAATTTTGGTAGGGGGTTGTCCTTAAGGGGGAACACCACTGTGAAAGTTGAAAAAATTTCGATTTTTTTTCTTCACTTTCTTAATGTTTAACTCTTCAAAAATACTCTCTAAAAATTTCAAGTTGATTTTCGAAGAATTGACGAAGATACAGTGCATTTTGTGAGACGCGTCACGATGCCGTTCCGAGCGCGCTATGTTAGCGGCAAATAGCGCGCCGACATTTTTCTTACCCACTGTTCCCCCACATTGTTAAAGGTTATAAATTTTGGGTTTTTCCCGTTTTTACGCACGGTACGCTGTTCGTTCGAGAATCGAAGAAATGCAACCGTTGATCGGGCATTCGAGTGACAGTGAACGTCACGAACGGAAGTGTGATTTTTCCCGTGCAAACTTTAAACGCGATTTTCTCGAAACGACATTTTTCTAACTGATCGAATCAATAGCTCTGTCAATTTTTATCCGATCGACTTGAAATTTTGATAGGATCTTTAAAACAAGAGTATCTTCAGTTGTACGTACCGATTTTTCGATCGAAAACATATTTTTTTAAATACGCTCGAAAAACTATCCATTTTTTTGCGGATTTTCGAAACTTTTTCTTCCCAAGCGCACCATTTTTACAAAAATAATTTTTTTTAAAAATCGGTACGTACAACGGAAACTACACTCATACCGATTATATTAAAAAAAAAAATTGATTTCAGAGTTGCCGTTCCAAAGATATCGTTTCGATAAGCGACCTATGTTTTCTTGTGAGGGATGTAGGAGATTAACTGTATATGGAAATCTATGCATGTTTTTCTATTACTTTTTTTTTATAGTCTCTTAAGACATTGTACTAAAGATAGGTAATAACAATTTTATAATAAAACTGTAAGTTGTCCCTTAAAAAAATCTTAAAAATGGGCTCATTTTTCCGGCCGTCACAGTGGTGTTCCCCCTTAAATTACGTAAGGCTTCTTCTATTTTCTCACAAGCGAGAGGGAGGGAAGGGAGTCAGGTAGCGTTTTACGTAATATTTTTTAACCTAATTTTCAATAAATACAAATTCTATTATTAATGTTTCAGAAAAATCATTTTAGTTTTCACGAAACCGAGTTACGTGACTTATATAAATCTTTAAAAGAATTTTAATAACAGAACACTCTATCGATCATTTTCAGTGTACAGTAATAGATAAATGATAGTAACTTCAAAAGTTGCTTTTTACTCACATTTGTAGTTGATTGGAAATTACAGAAGCATTCAGGTATTGAAGAGTTAAGTTTATGCACATCTGCATTTGAAAAACAATTGTATTTTGAACTTATTGTGCGCTACTTTGAAGGCTGCTGTGTTATTTAAATCCACCGTTTTTTAACAAGCCACATAATATGTAGCAGAAAGGCCTGAGTATTGAAACTTTGTCTACACTTCAGAGTGTCGTTGAGCACCTTCGATTCGTGCTACTGTTAAAGAAATTCGGTAAGCAGAAGCCTCCTGGAGCCTCGGGGGTGGTGCTATTAAAATCTGAATGGCACCCTTTCTGCATCGAGGTAACGATCTTAATTAGAAAGTTTGTCGTTCGCATCCTACGGATTTGCAGAATGGATGGCATTACTGCAGCAAGCTTTAGAATGCGCTTATTGGATCTTATAGGTGCTATCTTACGAGATGAACGGGGAGGAAAGAGGATTTTTGTGAAAGAAGGAAATACATTTCTTTGCCTTGCCCTCTTTTTGTGGTGGATATTGTGCCTTTTATCTGCAAATAAAGTTTCCACCGCAAAGCAAAGGTCGAGCTATAATTTCATATTAATTCAATTTAACATGTAATATCATTACATATTCGTGATGTTATAACCTTGTACATAAACAACTCTGAACAATATTGCATTTCATGTTGAATGGTAAATATTATATTAATAGTATCAATTTAATTCTCTGTAAATTTGTATAACCACCCATCTTTGTGAAATATGTATTGTTCTTCTAAGTACATTTATGTATTTGTAACATAACAACAAATTCTTAAAATTGTTGGTTATTATGCGAAGGTTTGATGAAAGTAGAGTGAACTGGTTAGAAATCTGTTTCGATTAGGTAATTGTTAATTTTGAAACTTTTCTCTTGTTTTCTTTTTACTTATTCGAATATGTCCACTAAGTAAAATACACAACGATAGCCATAATTACCGCGATAACATAATTACCAATAATTAGTGATCAATACGTATTAATTATTATTAATTAAAACAACGTAATTGTATTACTATACAACCTGCCTAAAATTGAAAAACTCATGCTCCTCCACTTGCCATGATCAATTCCACATAACTACGCCAAAGAATCCAAAATTCTTCACGACCCCATTCGATTACACGCGCACAGTAATCCGAAGGGTCTTGAGAATCCTGTATGTCACATTTGGGGCATGAAACGTCTCCCACACGGGGGTCATGTCGTTCAAAGGTTTTTGCCGCGTAAGAGAAAAGTAGAAGATAAACATGGTGACGATGAATCGGAAGCAGAAACTGAAGTGCCTGTGATAGCGCAAAGGATAGAATTGGTCCTGTCGTTACGTTCTCAGGTGAACCATTAAACCATCTCGTCCTCGCGGAACAGTCTCTGGATGTCCTCTTCGAACAGTCGCCGAAAGTAAACCCCGTGGCTTAAGATCGCTTCTGTCTGGCTGTTTCCTTGGTGCACGGCATTATCTCCTTTTTCCGCCACCCCCACGCTTCTTCTCCACACTCCGACGCCCTTTTTCTTGGGCCCCAGCCACCTATCGGGGATTTCTGGCTGACGATAGCTGCCGACACGAATGAACCTTTGTTAATCTATCCGATCGGCCAGCCGATGATATTTCGTATCATACTGATATAATGATTTCGCAGACCGGTTGGTTCGATGTTGTTCGTCAGAGCTTCAGAATGTGTACCTAAGAATAGGTACAATAAGCAGCGTCTCTACAGGGTGTGCGAGATTGTTTCTGCTAAATTTTGGGAGTAATGATGTGCTTGTGGAAATGAACAGGGAAGACGGTGGCTGGCAGTATAAACTGGGGCAAGTTGTAGCTCTTTTCTACGCGGAGACATAAAATGAGGAAGGCTACCTTTTCGTGGTAGTATTTTTTCCGTGGGTACGGGGCGCAAGTGCAATAGGCAGATATAAAATATGAAGTATGCACCTTGTAAAGTATTTCGTTTTCAATGGTCACACTTTGTTACCTTTATGATTTGTGTATCTACAAAAATGATAGGGGTTCCATTTTTTAAAAAAATGCACAATGCACCTACTTGCCCCCTGGTGGCCAAAAAATATTATAAATAAATATTCGTTATACATACGTTAAATACTGTATCGTTAGTATTTAAGGATTGTCTATAGATATCTTATTTTAGAAATTTTGTTAGGACTTATACGGGATTATTTATTGAGAAATCGGTGATTATCTTTTTGCAGCGCCGATTTCGCGAGAGAAAATTATTCGCGTTGTTCAATTTAATCATTGTTCCCAAATTCAAAAACGATTTGGCATCAATATGTGATATCTCCTTTTATAAAGCAATCATCCACGCCGTTTCGTATTGCAATCAGTGCTCTGATGAAATTCGTCGCCCATGCAATTTAACGTTACACCTCGCGCACACGCGGACATTATTTTTATGAAACGGTTAAATTATTTGATTACGTTCCATGTGTTTTATGAAGTGTCGTACGTATTTTATGTATCGACGCTCAATTTAAATCCCTACGTGCACAATTCTATGGAAATAAATATGCTGACAGGTTCGCGTCGATTCGATTTATTAGTAAAATATTTGTTGAGCAAAATTGTTGAGCAAAAATCATGGCACTTGTATTTTCGGTATGTTTTGACTGTACATTTCTAACCCTAACCAACCTTCTTTACAATGCATATTGCAACTCGTGTTTGTGCATCCATTGCACCGCGTCGAGGTACCTCGTTTAGTATGGAATATTGCAACAACCATCGAAATTAACTCGGGCCGCTGCTGTTTCACCGATACGTTTCCATACATTTCAAACCTTGTGCCTTGAAATCAACACTACTACACTACACCAAAAAGTTTCGAATCACTCTGTGAATTATATAAGGGAAACACAAACTTACTCATTATAGAAATTTAAGTAATTTTCCCACGTGATAGGACACTTGTCATACGATATGATTTTAATGAAAATCTGGAAATGATTCCAAGCTTCTTGCAGGTAGTTTACGTGGTGAAGTAGATATATCGTTACTTCCAAAACTATCATAAATATTCAATTGACTAATAACAAGTAACTTGCCTCGTCGATGTTTTAAAGAAAATCATAATTCTGAATAATATAACAACCTCAAACATTCCAATCATTACTTTCAAAAATTTCAAAAATTCATTTCATCGAGATCCAATAAGTTAATATCACTTGTTACCTTAATTAAAACTGTTGTGAGTCTAACCTCGAGTTACCTCTACGCACTGCATTACTTATATTTATATAACACTACCTAACATGTTGAAAACGATGGCGAATACCAAGGAATTAATAAAAATAAATGTCCATTCTGCACTTTTACCGACCAAGGTACAGTGTAGCATGTATATACGTAGGTACATTCCCCCTTCGCGAAAACATCGTGACAGTGTTTCCAGTGTCAGCTTTTAAAAGATTTCGGGGGAACGGAGACTAAGGTATCCATTAAAACACGATGCAAAAATGGACTGTTGCAGTGGCAGTCGAGCGTAGTCGCCCAAGGGTTAAAGCGTGTTCGTACGGATAAAGTGAACGCGCTCGTTCCACGTGGGTTAGACCGAAAAGTAAACGAATCCGCCCCCACTGACGAGGGATTGGATTGGACGCCCCCGTTTTTCGTTCATCACCATTCCCGTCGATGTCACCACGGCCTCTACGAATTCCCAGACTTTTTACAGATGCTCGTTGAAATGAGATTTCCCTTCGTCGTCGGCTGGCGCTATCTGGCCGCCGATGAGGTGGCCGGTGTGATTCATTCGGGCACGGTGGCCAAGCTCTCGAAGAGCTGTCGAGAACGAGGGGACGAAGACGAAGGCGAGGAGAGAAAGGTGTCCGTAGACGATGTTTGGAGAATCGATTTCGAAGCGATGGAAAACTGGATTCCCAGGATTTTTTGGCTACCTGGCTTCGAAATATAATTTACACGGTGACGAAGATTCGACGGATCACTGAACCAGGGGTCGTTGGAAATAATTTAGCAAATTACACACTGGGGATTATCTTGTGTAACTTATGGAGCGTATAGTATTATTCTTAAAATTCCTTAGCAATAGTATTCAGACTTAAGTAATAATAACAAATCAGGCTCATCCTGAAGTGCAAAGCGTCAAAACCTAGGATTCATCATTTTCATTCGATGTTTGAAGAATCCTTGGAGAAAGCACTGTAAGTGCCAAAAATCCAATTCTATACCAGAGTATTACCATTGGCAAGTAGATCATTTTCCGATAAATTTTTTTTCGATTTTGGCACTGGGTGGAGTTGGGGCACTTTGATGCTGGGGCACAATGAAACATTAATATTATCTTGATATCTATAAGGTATCATTATATAATCTTATATCATCTATCAAGATGATAACTTATACTGTCTTGTGATCATGTTTTGAACTTCTAACTGTTTCTAGATATCAAGAATATATTAATGTTTCACTGTGCCCCTTGCACCAAAGTGCCCTAACTCCCCCTACAGTGTTTTTTACAAGAACTCTTCATTTACAAAGAACATTTCCAAAAATCTATTTCTCTTCCTGAAAACACTCAATGTTATACCCCAGCTGTAATTATTATTTAATTTACGTTTCGTCTAATCAATTCAACCTCCCATTAAACTGCAACCAATGTTGTTCATAGAACCGTTACCCAAAATTTATCATCCACATACAATCGGTCCACGATGTTTCAACACAGAAAATCATAGAACAACACAACATAAACAAAACACGTAGAATATCTACAGTTCCTCAAAAAAGTACCCACCCATCTTATATGCAACGCATTTGACATATTAAGTCAACTTCAAAGTAACAATTCGCAATTGTACTTCACATTAAAATATAAACCCTTTGTTTCGGGAAATTTAAGCTAGTAGAATATAAAATTTCGTAAAGTACGGAAACTCGTGATACCAGTCCAAGTGTCTCTAAACAGAGTTGGGCATTATTCGAATAAATTTTCATTCGAATACGAATTCGTATACATCCCCAAGATTTATGCGCGAATAACAAATGACGATTTTATTCGACGTAAAATTATTCGTTATTCGCGAATAAATCTGTACCGTTATTCTAGCCAGATTCGTTCGAATAAGAATTTATTCGTTATTCGACCTGAATGAACGACGAATAAGAAATGCGATACCCGGCATCTATCGATGGAAGTCTGTACTGTGACCAACATACGTTTTGACGTGTGTGTCTAGAAGTGTGCGTATACGTCTGAACGAACCGAGGAAATCCCGCCTTAAAGATGTATCCTCTTCTGGAGGCGTCGGCCATCGGTTGTAAGCGATATTTGGGATAAAGAATTATCAGATAAGAATTATCGAAAGTGCGAGCTATGACAAGAGTTACTTAACCTAAAACATTAGGTCTCACGGGTGTCAGTCAGTGGTGTCATGATACATCGCCGAAATCGCGTGATCATTTTATTCGTCCATTGAGTCGACTAAATTCTTATTCGAATAAGAAATTATTCGAATAAATTTTCCGTCAAATAAAAAATTATTCGTTATTGTCCAATAATGTCATTTTATTCGAATTTTTTATTCGAAGATTATTCGAATAAGAATTTATTCGCACAAATTTATTCGAATACTTATTCGAATGAAAATTTAGCCGAATAATGCCCAACTCTGTCTCTAAACAATCGCGAGATCACGCGCCTCCTCCAAGCGAACCGTTTTCAGCAGTGGGTGAAATCAATTTGGGAATAACGATTCCTCGAGAGTTTCCCGATCTGGCTAGCGGATACCACCCGTGAATCTGTCGGTGTTGCTGGCGGTCGTGGGAGGATCCGGTCGGGCACACCTCGTCTCGCCGATGCGGCTCGGTAAGAAGAGAAAGACGAGGCTGGGGCAAGCCAGTGAAACCTATCGCGGAGGTAGGTCGAGGTAATCGGTACGTATCGGCGGGGTCTTTTATGCGGCTTGTTATTTTATCTCGAGCGTCGCGGTCGTTAATTTGTGGTCACCGCCGCAAACCAGCACGGCCCAGAGGTCCTGCCGCACCGCAATTTTATTCGGCGACCCTCGTCCCCGTGTTTGCTCTGTCCCCTTGTTTCTCCCTTTGAACGGGCCGTCGCTCCGTGCCGTAGAAAATTAACCCCCCGCCCGTCTCTGCCCCCCTCTCGATTCGAGGAGGATTTCCACCCAGCCAGACCACGTTCTATACCAGCTATCGTTGTCGATACCCTTTTCACCTGTTCTTCGTTCGATTGCAAAACAAACACCGCCGCTTGGCCGCCGATCGAAATGGCCCTTTGACCCGCTCCTCGAACGTTTTGTCCCCTGTAACTGCCGCTGCGACTGGTCGTCAGGGATTTCTTCTTCTGTATCGTAATATTAAAGGGAAACATTCGAATGACTGCGGATTAAATTTGGATGTCCTGGTATTCGCGTAGTTGTGCAATAATGAGCAAAGAAAGTTCATTTCTGAAGATTCAATCTTCTTAAAACGGACCCACCACTTCTCTGGTTCCTTTCTCTGACAGAAAGGAAAACAGTCAACGATTTAGGCACTTCTTTAACTTGTTAGAAGATAGTCGAATACTCCCAATTTCGCTTTTAATTTTAATCCCTAATTTAAGCCAGGGTGATACCCACTCACAACCTGATCTCGAAGTCCTAAAACAAGAATACCTATCGTCGTCATGATCGCCAGAGTGCAATCGATGTAGACGAACGACTCGCATTACGAATGCATCGTTCCCTTTCATGGAATCCACCATCGTGGCTCCCCAGGACTAGGGACATCGATAACGGTTTACGGCTGGTGATTAAAGCTGGCTGCCAGTTTACACCCGTTGTTCTGAAAGCAATAAAGGAGCACGGCGCAAAGTGTAAGAAGGTACGAAGCAGGTGGATAGGTGTAGATGCATGTGGGGGGGAGGTAAGGAACGTGCACTGTCCATTGAACGAGGATGCTAGGAGAAGGTGGTTTGATAGTCTTCTAGGAGGTATCCTGGGATTCTAGGATCCTCACTCGTATTCCTGATATTCCGCATGGTGTTTGCAACACCCTTGTGACGGTGTTACAGTTATGGCCGCGTAAAAGCCCCTCGAATGGCCCTTCGTCCTTCCTCTATGGCGGGGGAAAAAACGGTAGGAGACGCTGTGCAACGACACGGGGCACTGCATACTTTTCTTCCTCGATGAGAGTCGAAGCTCGTAATCCTCGATGTTTTCTTCTTTAACAGACCTGTATATTTCTCTTCGCGACCTCTTTTGTTCCTCGCGTGTACTGTGACTCGAAACTGTCGACACTTTGAAGAGATACACGGTGCACCCGCGTTTTTATTCATTTCAATGGCGCTCCCAGTTGCTGATGCAGGGAAACTGTAAAAGAAAAAGAATTTACTCTTTTTTATAGCTGCGAATATTGTGTTTTTTATTAAATTGAAAATTATGGGGTTACATAGGTGCATTTTAGTATTTGATATCTCCTACGCTTCGACAAATAATATGTCGAATGCACTGATTAAAATCATTTTGCTAGACGGGCTGATCTCCATTCACGAAATATACAAAATTGCAGTTTCATGAAAAATCGTTTATCGATTCTCATAATTCTTAATATATTTCCTGAATCATGAAATTATCAGTTCCCATAATTCTTAATATTTTTCCCGAATCACGAAATTATCGGTTCCCATAATTCTTAATATTTTTCCGGAATCACGAAATTATCGGTTTCCATAATTCTTAATATCGTTCCCGAATCATGAAATTATCGGTTTTCATAATTCTTAATAATCCCCAATCACAATCTTCAAAAACCAAGACGAACAGTAGGCAAACTTCACCTTAAACGCATACATTAAGCTGATTAAGCTTATCTCCCCAACTAGTGCTATAATTCTCAAACCTCCCTATCAGTGTCCACAGGAAAGGGCCTGATAGCTATGAGCTACCGGCTATTGCGCATGCCCGCGAAGAGCTGTGACGTCAAGCCAATCAACGCCAACCTGGTAAACGAAACGAAACGACGCCAGCGCCATGGGAAACGAAACGGCTTGAACGCGAAGCCGAGCGAGTGACGCGGCCACGCGGCGTCACACATAATTATCGATTCATACTAGGGCTGGGACTACTCGAATAATTTAATATTCGAATTATATAAGCTAGGCCACAAGTACGACTGGAATTTGGAAAGCGTGGCGTCACTCGCTCGGCTTCGCATTCAAGCCGTTTCGTTTTCCATGGCGCTGGTGTCGATTCGTTTCGTTTACCAGGTTGGCGTTGATTGGCTTGACGTCACAGCTCTTCGCGGGCATGCGCAATAGCCGGTAGCTCATAGCTATCAGGTCCTTTCCCGTGGACACTGCTCCCTATATCAAATCACTGGTGCCCACAGGATTTAATCTCGGAATATCCGATAAATTGGAGGGAATTCAATAAAATTCATTAGGCGATTATAAAAATTTATCAAAAGATTAAAATTCATTTATCTTTTCCTTCTACAAAGCCCCTTCTCAGAGGGTGCCAGGGCCCCTTGGTCCCCCATCTGGATCCGCCACTGTATCAAACGATCATCTACAGTATCACAAAATCATCCCCTCCACGTGATCCACCTCGTCCCACTTCCTCCCCCTTTGCTCCAATCCCCAACCACCCCAACTCCAGTATCATTCGATTGACGAATCCACGCGTGATCCACGAAACCGTTGGTACCATAGCGTGTTTGCAAGCGAACAATGAATCCGATGCTGTATCTGACCGATCGCAGCAGTTCATTCCAGAGATTATCCCCGAGGAAGGAAGAAACTGGGGTGGTGGCCGGAAGAGCGGGGGCAAAAGTGGCGGTTTGTAGGAAAAAGATGGCGGAGGAGATAAAAGAACGGAGACGGCCAGATAGTTTTGTGCCGTGGATGAAGAGGAAAGGGGGCGAGATAGCGGCGATTCAAAGCGCGAAGGGAGGAAGACGCGGCCAGGACGAGACAGGAGTAAGAGAAAGGAAGGCGGAGGCAGGAAGACTAATTACGTTATTTATAAGCGACGTAGGCGCAACTACGCGTGGCCACGCTTAGAAGAGGGCGAATGGGGGGGCGTTCGCCATCGGCCGAAGCGAGTGTAAGCTGTGTATAGGAACGGATAGCGCCTCGGTAGTCAGGACGCGTAAGTAGTCAGACAAGGGAAAAGTTTAAGTTGGCTGCACGCCGTTGAATACGCCGCTTAATGGAGGCTCGTGGATTATTCTTGAGACGTGGCTGTGTTACACGTCCTCCGCCCACCTGCTCCTTGCTTGTCCCCCCATCCTCCGTGCTAGGTTCTTGCCCCGTACACCTAAATGACGGTGGGTCGGGTAATTGCGTTTATTAAAATGTTACGCGTTCTAGTTCTCGCGTGTGCCTCTATAGAAAACGTGACCACTCTACCATAAGACACCGTTAAGTCGCTATCGGGACTCTTGATTCCATACAGTGTTGGGACTACTCGGGGGCACACTGAGGCGCGTCGCTTTTGGGACTGGGACTGGTCGAAAATTTGATTCTGATTTTTGTGCGGTATTTTATTCTGTTTTTTGTGGAATATTTTATTTTATTTTCTGGGGAATATTTTAGTGGATAATTTTTACTCTGGTTTATCTTTATACCGTTACATGAATGTGAAGTGTCTTTTGTTATATAGATAGTAGTAGATACAGGTTAAGTATTTTACAAGATGTGCCTTTTAATTATACCTCGGCGGTAGATATAAATAGTGCTACTTTTTAATTTCAATTATCCTTGTGCGAGGAATGGGGGCAGTAGTTGTCCTGAAAGTTAGTAGTTATGTTCCATGCCGAGGATCTGGGGTAACTTAAGAATCTAATAATGTAGTATTTAGACGTCACTGGGAGTTAAGGTGAACTTAAATATAAGTTTGCATTCCCTTACAATTTTCATGTAACAATGCCTCGTTTACTGTTGTTATCATTATTACCGATAAGAGCCCAGTGCATAAAACGTCACAAATAATGAATATACTAGAACTATTGACACTCGTCGAAATATTTTGTTAAATGGACGAATATAAAAACAGAATATACGTGAAACAAGAAACTACTGAATCAGGCTTTTGAGTAAAAAATTGACGGAAGCAATCAAACTTGTGGCAATAAAAATCAGACAGCAAGTAATCCGATTTAAATAATGAAAAAGTAATGAATTTGGAATACAGCGTGCGACATGTGACGTATAAATTAGATATTAAATACATGCGAGTTATTTAGTTAAAAATATTTATAAATGCGCATCTCACGATATTAACTATCATAGTACAGAAAGAATTAACGATATTACTTTCCTGGAGACAGGTTAAACCAGCGGAGATTTAATCTCTGCAAAATATTCCCTGTTTCATTTAGTCGTAAAGAGTAATCAAAATTAATTGAAGCGGAAAAAGGAAACAGGAACCTGGAAGATCAAGGAGAGAGCTCTTTTATCTCGCGCAATGGGAAAACCGTGAGTTCTTTCTTGCCTTTGATATCGCCAGTTATTAACAACACTAATTGACATTCCTTGCAACAGCTCGGCAATAAATTGTGGAACTGACTGAAATATGTATCTTCTTTGTAGCCAGCTGAAGAAATTCGAGGCGAATACGTGGAAGTGTGCAGAAACTCGTGTCGTATGAATTACGGTCTGATGTGAACGAAGTGTAGCAACAAGTGTGAACTACTGAATATGTACATCGACTAGTTAACAAAACGGACATCACCGGGAAAGAAGAAACATGTTTTCAATTATTATACTTTTTGTGATACGTTAATATTTGACGGCAGATTTTGGAAATTTTTAGGAAATTCAGTAATATTTCACTACTTCGGTCCTTTTTCCGTTTGAATAAACGTTAATACGATTTATTACAAAATTATATCTACCTGTAGAATTTGTAATTTTGAGAGAGTGCTTCAAAGTAAACGAAACTGAAAAACGTTTTACCCATTAAAAAATGTCATTTTAAACGTACGACCTGCTTTTTACAAAGTCTATTGGAATTCATCCAATATGTTCGTTGTTTTGCAATTTTTTTTACCACAGCGATGGAGGAAAAGCGACTCTGTAACGAAATACCATTTAAAATTTTTCAAATTCATTAAATTTGACCGTGGATGGTTTCTCGTGCAATAGGTTTCCTAGTCCAATAGAATTTCGCGGGAGTTTACTTCAGCACGAAGCTGAGCGAAGCGAAAATTATTTGACAATTAAAGCGCCAATTTCTCGAAACTTCGGTATCATGTCGTATCTTTTTAATTCCAAATGCAATAGGTTAATCGAGCTACAATTGAATGTGTATTTAGAGACCAACATTTAATTATCCTGGTTGATATAACGATTTTTGCCACAAGCACAATTTCTCAACGTATCTGTTCATTTATCTTCAAACTAACTTTCGAATAAAACACAGAGTTTTTTGTGTTTAAAAAAAATCTAGAATCGCCTCAGTTTGAATATTTCTTCCACAAAATTTTACTGGAAAACATTTGAGTGTATATACTGTAAAAGGGCAGCGATTGGATCCATAAAAGTGAATAGTACACCAGAGAAAAGAATTCCAAAGCTTCCACTCTTTTTTACCACTGCATTCAACAAAATCCAATACATTAAAAGCATCGTCAAGTAAAACTTCATGGAAGAATTTCCCAGAATGGCTCAGATATATCACCTTTCTATTTCAAACCAAATTGGCTCGATTAAAGTTAATAGTTTATTACAGAAAAAATGTCAAAAAGTTTCCACTTTGTGTCTCAAAGTCCAAGCTTCTACCCCTTTCGCCCCTTCTGCCCCACCTTTGCCCCTTCGACGACGAAGATCGCCCTGACGTTAATTAACGGTGCGCAAATTGAAAGCCACGAGACCCTTAAAGTATCGCTTGACATCGACATCGTCGTCCAGCGGGAGAATTTATATTCGTGTGCTGGTCGGTTCCATGGAATTCTGAATTCGCCCCGCTGAGATTTCGCCCTTAGTTTCGTCCAATTATTAGAGGCAAACGAAAATCGATAGGAGCTGGACAATGGAATCGGGAACGGAGCTGGAGAGGAGAAAGTGAAGCTAAATAACAAAAACTTCGTGCGCTTTTATCTCGTTGCAAAGTTTTCTGTTTTCATTTAATTAGCAGAGAGACAGTTGATAAAGCGCGGAGGAAAAACGAAAAAATAAACAGGGGCACCGAAAACAATATACAGAGTGTTGCTGAAATACATGGGCAAAATTTAGGAGCGAATCCTCTTCCGGAAATTCTTTCTTTGGGAAAGATAATTAACACGTTTTGCCAAGTACATTTTAATTGCACCGTTTGAGGGTTTCTTACTAATATAATAATAAATTGGTAAAGGAGAACCAAAATGCTCTGGATTTTTATTCACAGAGCAGCTTAAAAAAATTATTTTTAATTATTTTTCTATACCCATACAGCACACTACGTTGCAGAAAGGCTGCAGAAAGGTTGCAGTTACGTTACGATGCAACATCGAAACATTGCAGGCAATATTTCTGAAATGTTGCAGAAATGTTCCTATGTCCGCCCGTGTGCAACATTGCATGAAATATTTCTGCAACTTTTCTGAGATTTTATAGCAACTTTTCTGCAACTTTTCTGCAACGTTTCGGGCAGTAGGGCCAAAAATAAAAATTACGGTATTTTATATTTATATATATATATCGGACGTGCTGCGAGGGGGGCCGACGACATGAATGTGCGCAACAGAAAAAATAGAAAATTATTTTACCCCAGGGAGATTCGAACCCGCAACCTGTAGGACGTTGCAGAAAACTTGCTGTAAAATCTCAGAAACGTTGCAGTAAAATCTCAGAAACGTTGCAAGGTAATATTGCACCGCAACATTGCTGAAAGGTTGCAGAAATCTTCCTATGTCCGCCCCCGTGCAACATTGCACCGCAACCTAACTGCAACCTTTCTGCAACCTTTCTGCAACGGAGTGTGCTGTATGGGTAATATAAGAGTAGCTCAATAAATACCAACAAAATTTGTTGCATTATATATTGTATTTATTGGGGAAAAATCTTTAAAAATGGCTTCATTTTTCGGTCGATCAAAGTTGAATGACTCCTTAAGATAAGCAAACTACGCTTCTACCTTTCACCCTATTTCACTTGCGCCCTGTATAAACGTGACGTCATTGAAGCTACGGTCACGGTTGAACGTCTTCAGGCGGTATCTGAAGTTATGCGTACGATTACAGAAAAGCAGAGCAGAGGGTGGCAGAAAAAGCGTAAGAAAAAAAGAAGTTCTATCAGCGACCGTAGCGTAGCTTCTCGCCCATGCCGGCTAAGCGTGTCGCAACTTTTTACATCACGTGCCTGCATTCGCGTTATATGCCGTTATGCTTCGTCGTTCCGCGAATATATGCGTCCACACACTGCCTGAAGAGAAACGCACGGTGTTCTCTATGAAGAATGTTTCATACTGCCGTGCCTTGTTTCAGCAACGTTTTTTTTTATGAATAGCCCACGTAACCCCCCGGTTATTTCCCTCGCTTTAACCAGATTACTTTCATTCGTCGATTTTCCGCGCTTTCACGGCAGATTCTTCAACGATCCTCGAACCGTGGGCTTCATCCATCCAGGATTCGTGAAGTGAAGCGATAGGTTTCAGTTTTGTTACCTTTGGAAGCATCTTGTCTGAAACGCGTAGAAATTATAATAGGGATATCAAATTTTGTCCTCTTTCGAAGCTTTTTGTTTTTTCAAAGCAGATTTTCTTTTGGAGAAAAATAAATTTCGCCGAGTTTTCGAAGGAAGTTACTTTCGAATGACAGTCACTTGGAATGTGATTAAACAGTGAATTTGATGAGGTTTTGGTGTCGGTATTGTGCTTTTTATGCGTTTCAGTAAAAATGTGAGATTTATGGTTTTTAAGAATATTAGTTTTCAGAGGGAAATTAATTTCAAAGGAATTTAATCTGTATTTTTCGTTTGGTTCGCTTTTTATAAGGAATCCTTTCGTAGCAGGTTGCGTTAGGATTTATAGGACACCCTGTACGTAGCGTCAGAAATGTCAGTGCTGTGATCCGATGCAGCTCAGTAATATTTTACGTAACGCTGCATCGCTTTATACCGTTTGAACATTACTCTCTCTTATCTTAAAGCGTGGTTGAAAGGTTTAAATATTTCATTGTCGAAAAGCGTTTTCTACTTTAGATCGATACTTGGGATAAGTAAACGAACTTGTTATGTCAGAGTGTCGATTATTTAGTAGGTATGCATAATAAATTTTCACTACTTTCAATTTGATCGATTACGTTAAGCGGTACAAGATACCGTTTATATAATTTTTATATTTACGATGTTTCAAGTAGGTATTTTACGATGTATCTAAACAGTGTGTACCGATTTTGATGTATCTGGGATTGCACTCAAATTAATTAAAAGTTGAAAGGAAAAATGTGCAACATTATAGCACTTTATAACAATTAACAATTTTCTGCAATCTCAGATTCAGTTCAAAATTATTGTTCCACCAACTATAAGCTACGCAATTACTTATTAGTTATTCAGAGTTCATTAACACTTTACCTGTCGCTCTCACGTACGCGTGAGTTCCCGATTTCGATCTATTATCGCGCGTGAAACTTATAATTAATGAGGGATCTCTATTCTACTTACAAGATGCAATATGAAGGTTTCCTAAAAGCATTGTATAATTAAGAATTCGAAAAGGAACGGCTTTAATCGTTAGTTTGGCTCCAAAACGCGCTACAGATGATGTGTTAACTCTTTACACTCCAACTTCTTTGCTCCTCAGTCGACTAGAATTCTTTATAATAACAAGTTTCGAAATCAATCATTTACTTGCTTCTGCGAATCACAACCTCTTCTACTTTTATAAACTTCAATGATACCAGAATGCAACTTTAGATCAAACTTTGACGTCGTTTTTAAGTTGAAAAAAAACGGGTTTATATACTAGAATTAATATGTAAAAATAAATTAATTATTTAATTAAAAAAAGTTATCATTTTGATTTGAAATAGCCTCGGACACAAGCATATTGTAGTAGATAACAGTTCACTGTAAAACTAATCTTCATGAAAAAGACTAAATGAAATAAAGATTTATAATTTATACTTTGTACGGATTTTAGTTATTTTCTTTCCGTTTGGTTTTGTATGCAGTATATTTTATTTTGTTATATTTTGTAATAATATTCATATTAAAAAACTGAATTTTTTTAAAATAAGTAGAAATATTTTTTTCTATTTTAATTATACTTTTTGTAAAAATTCAGAAACCGGTTTAACCGATTTTTTGGGAATAGTAGAATTCGACAACCGATTTTTGCAAAAGTCGGTTTTTGTATAAACCCTATCCCCAAATAAAAAGGTCCGAGGAACACAGTGGGATTAAATAAATAACGCGATTAGGTCAAGAAAGTCTCGAGCATCTTCTCCTCCACTCACTTCACGCTTCCTGGGACAATCCTCCCCAAATACAAAATGCTTCAATGAGGCGCTCGATACCTATTCTAAGTTACGAGACCAATTACAAGGTAAACGACTGAGAAATTCAATCTTGCACGCGATTAAACGTTGCTTCTCGCTTCTACACCTCTCTGCCCCTCGGTTCCATGGCGTAATTCTTTTCTATTCACCCCAGCTCTCGCAGAAGTCGCGGGGTCTCCGCGGCGTAAGGGGGCGACACGAAAAATATAGAGGAACATTCGGAATAAGGGTTTAGACAAAAGGAGAGGAAAAGGGCAGAGGGATGGAGGAAAGAGAGAGAAGAGATTGGGGCTGCGTGTCTGGCGAAATCCGTGGCCATTATTTCGACCCGGGGCCCTGTGTACGTCCGCCAGAAATGAATATGCAAGAACCTACCGGCGAATATTTACGGGCTGGCTGGTGTGCGCCTATATACGCAGCGAGTTTCAAAAGATGAAGCCGACCAGAACCGCGGCTTCTCCCGTTCTGCGCCGCTCCGCTCCGTCTGCTCCTCGCTGCTTATGGTTTACGGGGAGATCAACCGAGGATTTCGATTCATTTCCGTGAATCGAATTACAGTGCAACTGAACGTTGGCAGAATCGATGGTAATTCGAGAGACGCTCGGCGACATTCGAAGGAATCTTCAAGTCTTTCGATGAGCTGGGAAATTTCCTGAAGCTAATATACTGGGTGATTTGTAATTAGTGGTGTAATTAAAAGTGTGGTGAGAGAGTAAGTAGAAAATGTGGAATGGAACGTGTTTATATAAGGCTTCCCTTTCGAGAAGATCGATTTTGAAAAAAAATGGTACAGTGTCTACATTAGGCTGAGCCGAAAACGGGCAAAAATATTTTTTTTTTTTGACATAGAGGAAAAAATGTGTGAGGTGTGTTAAAAATCTCGCTGATTTTTTTTTATAATTTTAAAATCTAGTTAAAATATAGTTTTAAAATTATAAAAAAAATCAGCGGACTTTTTGACAAAAACCTTTTTCTCACTATGTTAAGTCAGATTTAAAAAAAAATATTTTTGCATGTTCTCGACCCAGCCTACCTTTTAGGGTCCAAGAGGCACAGCTAATCCTGTTTTTTTAATGAAAAGAAATCTAATTACTTTTTGTGCAGAGCTAAAACTTTTTTTTGCTATGACGGGGAAAGAATCCAAAATTTTTTGTTCGGCCCACCCTGATTTATACCTGACTAAAGGAATTAAATGAATCCTTCTGCGAGAATCGGTCGAGATTGTGGGATAATTGAGAGGATCCTTTTTTAAATGAGAATTTGCAAACAAAATCGATTTTGAAAATGTGCCACGTGGGTGTGGGGGTTAGAAATTAGTTTAATAATAAAGGCAATCTCCAAAATAAAGTTTTCTTTCAATGAAGCAGATCTGAGTGAATCCCCGAAATAAAGTTTTCTTTCAAAGAAGCAGATGTGCGGCAACATGGAACTGAAGATTCCCAAAGAACACGTACATACATTACGATCTCCATTTACTTCAAGTTCCTCCTCAAAATGTAAGGAAAACTGTGCCTACCCGCCGACGAAAGGCAGGGGACAAAAACATACTTATTATCTTCACCGGAATGACGAATGTATCCCTAAATGAGGATAATAGGGAACGGCTAATTAGCGACCGTCCAAAGTGGCAGTTGAAGAAAGCCTTTTTACTTGGCTGCTTGTTAACCGTGGATTTCATTTCAGTAACCGTAGCTACGGCCAGGAGCCACTTGGCGGAAGAACAAAAGAGTGCAGCCGCGTCCCCCTTGCGGCCAGACCAGAAGCTTCCGTCATGTTTTCGCGGTGGAATTCGCACCGGGAGCAAGGTCGGCCCATAATCGTCCCTGAAACTCCTAATACCACCTTTACTCGCAAATCCCCATTCGCCATTTAAACACGGCTTTTCCCTCTTCGTCGCTGAACGAGAATATACGCGAGCCGTAACTCGGGTTAATGCGTTTTCGCCCCTCGAAACGCACCGAGACGAGCCACCCCCTTCGAGAAACTTTATCGCCACACCGAGTCTCTCGTGCCATAAACTGAGCGCTGGCAATTTTTTTTTTGTACCCAGTCGTTCGACGAGTGATCGTCGATGAATTTCAGGAATTAATCGAGGCCCGATCGAACCTTTATAGGGGGAGTTGCTCAGTTGGGCGCGCTGGGGATGAAAATTGAACTTGGTTCACGCATCGACTGTTAACTAGTAAAACTGATTCTGTGACAATTCTTTTTCACAGATTTTACATATTACTTTTCACACCTTTCCAATTTTTATGTGCTTTATATAAAGTCAATTTTGCAGTCATATTTATTTTATTAGGCTACAAAGCTTGTTAAATTCGGCGCGACACTTCGTGTGGTTCTTTTGGGAGTGCTACGCGCCACACAAGTCTGTTTTCTCAGCAAAGGAACATCCCTCGCGGTAGATTTATTACACCAAGCCAATTCCGTGTTACCGAGAAGGGTAAACAGTAACGTTGAAAAATTTCACGAAAATCTGGCCGTTTGTCTCGCTGGAGTTTCTATTTAAAAGCTAAGGGTTTCGTCACATGGACTGGCCAAGGCTGACTTCAAGAGGCGTTTACTGGCAAGGGAGAACGAAGAAGCTTTAAGAGGGAAAGCCGCGACTGCCGACCGGAAGCATACTTATTTCTGTTCCTTACGAAACCAGTAGTCCGCGGGGAAAAGAAACAGTCAGACTAGAGGCTACGACTCTTTTGCTCCGGAGATCTACAGATCGAAAGGCGAGCGGAGCCTTCTAAACATAGTGTCGGTTCCTTGCATCAACCTTCTTCGAGGAAAGGGGCAGTGTCGCGGACAGGGGCATACGAGAAGAAATTAACAAAGATGACACTCGATTCCTTTCACGGAGGGCTCTTAAGTTTATGACGATCACATTACAAAACGAAAACACGCAGGGCGAAGATATTCCTAATTCACATTTTTTTGTTAATATTATTAAACTCTGTTTTTTACTTCCCCTAGCTTTTATTTAAGTGAAATCAATTTTATTTAAAGTGAATAAATAAAATTGCACTCTGGTTTTGTGTTTTTTATTTATTAATAATTGACCTTAAGTTGTTTAAACAATTAATTAAAGCAAAGAGTTTCCAAATTATTATGCTAATTTAGGTCAATTATAAACCTTCCCATAACAAATAGGTACTTCCAACATCTCACAAGGGAAGTTCGGCAACCCAGAAATTCAGAAAATTATGAAAATTAGTGTGCAAGTAGAGTAGTTCATCCGTAACGCAACCCAATTTTTGTTGATGTTATAGTGCAGTTTTGGGGTGATATCACCCTTTAAAAAAATGCAGAATTTTCTTTTCCGTGGCATATCTCGAGAACGGTGAGAGATATCGAAAAGAAGTTTAAACAAAAGTTGCATCCCTTTTTCATATCTATAAAGCTGCGCAAAAATAATTCTCAAGAAATTCATATTTTTCAAGTTACCCCCACCATCAACCCTTAAAATTAAGTTTTTGTATTTTGCAAATATATTGTAAAATACCTCTGGATAATTTCTTTTCATACATGTAAATAGTTTATGTGTTATAATTTTTCCTTGTAAACAAATATAACCTCTATTACCGAATTTGAAGTCGAATTTCTGAAAGCAATATTTCCATTCTGCAAAGAAATCTCAAAGTTACATTACCAAACATCATTTATCAAAAATTGTTAAAACTAATCTACACATTTTAAAGAAGAATTACACTGATTCCGCCTCTCGAATTCTTTCATATTCCAAACGAACTCACCATTCTCCACAATGTTCCTTTAATCATACCACAATAATCACCATTGTAAATAAAACCCGCACACGCACGCAATGATGTTCGACAAACATTTCCCTTTATTCCCGAAGGAATGCTTTCTCACCTCGATACCAATGTCCCTCGCGCGTGCGCGCCACCACATGGAACATGGAAATACTTTTTTCGCTTGGCAAAGTGGTGTCACGTCATAATTTCAATAGCACTTCCGCTCGAGAACTCTTACGAACGAGAGGGACATCCACCTTCAGTTAGGTATCTCATTAATTGCGAGCGCTACTACGCGAGATACTTCGTTCAAAGAGCCTGCCATCGTTCATCGTGAATTTTTACGCAGCTTTAACTCGTTTCCCTCAGAGATGAAATAGGACAGGAACAGAGTGTCGCCCGACTGTTTCGACGAAAAAGGCCGCGACTTTAATTAGTCGGAATTTTACGCGTACCTACGCTGGATTACCTCCTTTTCTCGCCAGCAGCAACGCGTTACTGGGCCGAGTACCTGCTGGTACGATAAATGCTCACGACCTGGTAAACGCGCCGATCCGCTGTCTTGTTCAGTGCACGCAAGGTGGTTGCTTTGGTGCCTGTTATTCAATAGTTTCGCATTTTATTAATTTAGTTTATTAGGGGTCTTTTCACGCGGGACACTTCTGTGACTCATGATTAATACAAATTTGATGCAAACGCATTTTAAATAAAATTGTAAAGTTGCAATGGATGAGGAAAGTATTCTTCGCAACTCGATGTGGTGTTTTTAATATTATTAAAATGTTATTTAATTTATTTATACGGCTAGGTCTCGTCGAGGTGGAGAGTTTTTTTTAAGTAATCTAATCTAAGGTATTTGCAATTTGTTGTTTAAGGTGTCTCCCTATTTTGACGGCCTGAACAAAAAGCGTAATATTTATGATTTTTTTTAAGAGAAACCCTCAAATTATATTAATTGAAAACTTTATGCTTATATTTGTACATATTTAGACAACATTAAAAAGGAAACAGTACCTAAAATTTTAAACTCGTTTTTCTTAAAACGATGTTTTTCGAACTGGTTAGCATGATATTTCAAAAACCAATCACTCGATTTACTTGAAACTTGATATATATCTTCAGTAAATGTTTCATTCTGGTTGTTACTAAAACTAAATCGGATTTTGCAAAATTAGACTTTTGCGTACTTAAAATACCAGCGAATTTTTGCAAAAATCGATGTCTATTCTAAAATAGAATAGACATCGATTTTTCGTCTAAACGCTGCCATTATTTGTTTACTTTTTCAGTATTTCTCATTTAATGTCCTCAGTTTGCATTATCAGAAATTCGCTTTCGAGCTAGTAGCTACGTCTAATCTTGGAAGGGTGCACATGTTTATACACCTAATATTCGCATGCTCGCAGTGAAACAGAGACGAAGAATGAGTTAGGCATGCAGAGGGAAAAAGACAAGGGGCGAGACATAAGATGGCGGCATGGAGACGCGGAGGGCTGCCGTGCACGTCAAACAGTAATCAGTGGAAGCAAACACGACGCGTAAATATGACGTGCTTCCTGTCTAAAACTGGAAAGCCCCGGTTTTAGCCTATCTTGCCAGCTTTAGGGTAAAAGGAGTTGTACTAACGATCCGCCATTTTTATTCCTGTTTTCCCCACTATTTAGGTCTCGACTTTCCCTTCAAAGTATCGCTGTTTGCCGTGTAGGCGAACGAGGGGTAATATTCCGAGTAACAACTTCGGAATAATTATTTCGAAGATGTTAGATTTCTGAAAATTGTGGCTTTTTGAAACCCGTTGTTGTAATTTTCAGCGAGTACATAATCTTTGAAATTCAGAGACTTGTATACAGAAGGTGGAATAACATACGTATTGTGGATATATTTAGCTAAGTGAACAAGGAAATAATGATAAAGGTTGATTGAAGTTTAATGGTTCCTTGACACTAAACACTTTTGTTGCTCATAATTGGTACTCGAATGTTTTCGCTTTTTCTACCTCTTTCAATATTCTTCTGAAGTGTTGTGAATATTGTTTCCATAGGCTGTGTTGCTAATAACCCAATTTAGAGGTTCATGTGACTCAAAATAACTGAATTAAAAAAAAATATATTCTTCAAACCAACGCTGTGTTTGCAAAGTGAATGTATTTGAAATGCTAATCGTCAGCTACAGAAATGACTCGTGTGAGAGGGTCCTAAGTAATAGAGACCTACCTATATACAACACACGAGTGACAGGTCATAAATTTAACAGAGCTAAATGACCGTTTAATGTAACCTACAAAGAATAACGCGATATTACATATGTGAATCACCATTGAAATAATTTTCAAACGTCTGCAAAGAAAGTTGAACTTCTAAGACACTATTCCAAAGTGCTAAAAGTCAATTCATCCTAATTACAATCACCAAAACTAACGAGTTAAGTGAGATTCAAGTCAACAAGAGTACATTTCAATTATGCAAACGAATTCTGAATTCTACAAGTCAAATTCACAGAATTGTCACAATCCTATTCACTGTCAATAGGTATTAACACAAGACAGGAAATCTAATAATTTTGCATCCAATTCAATTTCCTTCATCGCTATTAATTTATTAACGAAATCATAAAAATATGTACATTGCTTCGAAACAAATCAACTTCGTTCGAATTACGACAGAAATTAAAATAAAAACTCACGTCCACTTAGAAACGTTTTAGAGTACATGTCCATTTTCCAAGACACCTTATTTAATATCCCTGTTTATTTGCCTGCGACACAGAGCGTCGATAGGGTTTACAGAGAATACACGGACCAAAAGCGATTGCAGTGGCAAGAAGCCGTTCTTGTGAACGTACATGCAAATTAATGGTGCATTTGAATGCGCAAGAACCGTGCTGGTCGAAATCTAGGGCCCCACGGATATACACACGTGGATCCGTGGACTCGGGGTAAAATGTTATTGACTCTGAATGCTCGTGAAGATGCAACTCGAGATGGACTCGAGGGTGCATAGACCCCACAGGCACTCGAGATTTCCGTGGCCATTTTTACGAATTAAATTAGAATGCGCACAGAGATTGACGTCATGGAAAAAGGTGCAGTCCATTGAATAAATGAAAATAACGCTGGCCGCATTCGCCGAGAGCTCTTTCGGATCTTCAGCGAGCCTTGAATATTCACGAAATTTCCAGCGCAATGCTCTGCATGGAGTACCAACATAAACACGAAATAACACAACGGCGCGTGCACTTCTCCCGTGTTTTGTTACAATCAAACAGCGATCCCCTTTCATCTCAAGTAATTCCATTCATGTTATTCCTTACCGCAGAAAACTCCTCGGCATATCCCTTAAATATTTTAAACAGTCATTCTGAATTTCAGTACTTTTGAGTAAATATTCCTAACTCTGCTGTTGGTCCAACGTTTCGAACCACTCCGTTCATTTTCATCAAACTTTCGATAGATTCGAAGTTAACTTTCAGTGTAGATCGTTCCGCTATATTTCCCTGTCACGAGGGCAATTTACTTAAATTTGTTTGCTTAAAGAGAAAATCTCGACGCCAATAGAATTTCATTTCCTTTCGTGGAAAATTCAGAATGTTCATCAAAGGCAGTTTTACTATTTAATATTCATTCGTAGCGTGGAATTTGGAGGTTGCTTTGGATTTTCTTGAGCTCGCACCAAAATTTACTTCATTCTTTAATATTGTTCAGTGAATCATGCAGAAATCGAAGATACTTTTTCTGCTTCGCAGCGCCCAGTTTTCCCTATGAAATTTTCGCGACGCCCGTTACACGTACAAATACACGGTCTCTTCAAACCAGTCATGGACTGTTTACTTCGAAAGCAGGTCGTATATGCGGGTACACGTATGTACGTGCACTTTATCTGCATGTTGCTGTGTACAGTTATCGGCATCAACCGTGATACCCAGCAAGGAATGGGGGTGAAATGGTTGTTCAAACAGTAAGGGGGTTCCGCTTTCGTTGCTTGAAGATATCAAATATTGGCTAGCAGTACAAAAGGTGAATCACTGTAAACCGTGGCACATATTTGCTAAAAAATGATTGCTCGTGGAAAGACAGGTGACAAATGTGGAATCAATGTTCGGAAACTAATTGCTAGTTAATTGCCAGATGAAATGTATATTTAAATGATTTTACTTACAATTAGCTACGATCCTCTGTATGTTTGGTGTTTTTTTTTTGGTGTATGGTTCAAATCTGGCAACTCAATTTTCACCCATTTCCAATAATCCAATTGTCTTGAAACTTTGCAGGCGTGTGTAGTTTGGATGACAATTTGTTTTTTAAAAAGCCAAAAATAAAAAATATATAATGAAATGAATAAAAAATTCACAAACACTGGAAACTAAAAATATATACAAAAAATTCAAAAATCCACAGACCCTAAAACTAAAAAATAATTATTTTCTTATACTACAATATGTGACTTTAAATAAAATCACTCAAATTCTGTGATTATCCTGTAGAATTGTTCAAATCAATTATAAAGAAAACGGATAATCACAGAGTTTGTATGATTTGATTTAAAGTCACATATCACCATGGCCTTGTAGTACAAGAAAAGAATTTTTTTATTTTTTAGTGCATTTTTACTAAAATCGTTTAACATAAAATTTTTTGATATGCTTCTTGACAAAGAATCCATCTATAAACAACGGAGATTAAAGCTTCAATGCACTCTGCAGTCAATTACCATCGTCCTAACCCAATTCCTTGTTGTTCGAAGCAGATAACCCAAATTAAGACGCAATTAAATTTTAATTAACATTTAATCCCTCCTTCGACATCTGACGTTAAAGTACCATTTCCGCGATACTCCGCGGCCCTTTGATAGCGATTGCATTTCCCAAGAAATGTCAGCTTTTCCGATGCAACTAAAGGGAGAGGACCCTTCAAAGGTCACTTAAAAGGGGTACACGTGATGGCGGTGAAAGGGGGACTAAAAGTGAGCCAAGTAGGGAGCTTATTGCGAGCTTCCTAGCGGATCGACGCACGATTCACGCGTCCCCTGTGCATACCCTGAAGAGGTGGTAAAAAACCCTCAGAGACATCGGTCTTTTCTCCACTTTCTCCGCCGCGTCTTCCACTTCTTCCTCGTCCTTTAGCCGCGGTAATCGTCAGCTTCTTTCAGACCACCCCTTTCAGAATCTCTTCAGCGTGTCTGCATATCGTATTCGAATCTGTCTGAGCTGGTCGCTGCAGCCAGCTTCTTCCGTTTTCCTTTTATTCTTCGCGCCCCCTCTCTCCCCCGCTTTTATTTCACCCCCTCGGGCACTGCATGCAGCGGGGATCAAAGGAACGCACCAAGCGGCAGAGTTAAACAGTAGAAACTCGGTACGCCATTATTGCACGGTGTCAAGATGGCATTTTTATTAAAAGTATTCGCGGATAAATTGAATATCTCGCATGACATCGTTCTTTCCAGGGTTCAAATGCTTTAATGGCGAAATGAAAGTGGCGAGATACGATTTAATTATTATTCAGACGATCTTGATTACCACAAAGAATTAGTTTTAAGTTTCAATATTATCTATGTAGTATCACATCACTGAATAATTTTTTATTCTTTTCTGTTATAGGTAAGTTTCGATGAGACTGGTGTTAACTTTGGGACGAGGGTGAGTGTTTCAAAAAGTGAGTGTATTTTATAACAGATTCGGAATCAGCAGAAAATTTATTTTACAATGATACTCTTCACCTACACTCTCAAGTGTAGCACGACTGTTTTTATATTTGCGTTTCATATTGAATTATTCGCTTCTTAAATATTACCCACTTATAGCTACTTCAGAAGATTGTTCGTTGAATAATACATCGTTTCCAGCTACTCCACTCTTTTCTGCTTTATCCCTCTCTCTCTCTCTCTCCCTTTTCCACTCTTGGTAACCACTCTCGTCTCTACCTCGTAAATATTTACGCACCAAGTACCCTATCACATTTGCATGTGGGATTCGCAGTGATTTCTAAACATGGCCCGAGTGGTTATGTAGGTTGCAGCAGCGTTGCGTGTACATTCGAAGCGAATGATGTGTCGCCATGGCGGTGAAACCTTCATCGAGATCAACCATGCGCATTTGAAATGTTAAAATTAAGTTGGTATAGGTACAATAAATAAGTTATACGGTAGTTTATAATTTCTTATTCAAATGAGGAAATAGTAAAAAATATACGACCGTTCGATTGAAAACAACTTCCCTACCATTTTCACGGAGACCTAAACGTTCAATATCGTCCTACGTGAGGATCGAGTATTCAGCCGAATGAAATGGGCGGTTTCGATTGTGATGTACCCGTTTAAGAATCCTGGAGAGCCTGACATGCAAATGCGATCAGACGTGGCGTAAATATTTACGATCGTTCGCGGAGGCTTTATCGTGGAATTTCTCGACACTCGAATTTACCCTATGCACACCTTACCGCCAATCATTCCTTATCCCATTTCTTGTTTGCTTAGCTTCTCTTTAGTATAATACGCTGTTTGAGGTACTTATTCCGTCATACGAGTATTTAAAATGGGATCAATTATAATCGTTCAATATTAGTGTGTTAGGAAAATATTATTGCGCAATTGTTAACTGCTGACTATGTGAAATTCTGAGTGATGCATTCAATATTTCCAGTAGTCCACTTGGGACACTTATTATAGAAATTGATCAGAATTATTAACCACTCCAAGTGGCACCGCGGTGTTCTCACGCTGAGGGGGTGTGATTTGAAAACAAACCAAGCTCGGAGCTGGATTGTACAAGAATTTTTGTACGTATTAATTAAATTCTCAATATTTAATGACTGAAAGTAAATGAAACTTGTCATAACTGGGAATATGACAATTCATTTAATTTCGAGGTAATTCGTTATTTCAGAAGAATGTATGTGGGATTAATGTAAAATGCGAGAGATTATATTGCTCGTGGTAAAAAGTTTGATACGAAGGGAATTATATCCGCTTATGAACGAAATATGTCGTCCGAAAATGTTCGAAGGAATTTCTTGGAAGAAGAACGAATTTCTGTTCGATAACGTATGCGCCGGGTCAGGTTGCCAAGGCAACCATTCGAATTGCCAAATTTTCTCGTTGGAGTGACCCTTTAATTAATATGCACGCGCATACCATCCGACGCTGCGCAGGAAATTGATTTGTTGGAGTGAATGTTATCCAAACGATCGCTCCTCTAGTTTACATTTCCCACAGATACCTATATAGTGAAATCTATTGGCTCACCTCGATAGTCGAACATATAAATTTGCCAAATTCTGTGATTTGTTTCTTTTCGTAAAAACAAAAAACAGGGAAAATTTAATATCTACAACAATCATAACGGAAGTTATATTTTTCCTCTCTGTCGTGTAATCCACTTTCCGAAGGAAAAATTTTCATTCAAATCGTGCTCTTTTGTCTCGTATAAAAATAAAATATACGTGGGACATTTTTCATCTCTCTTTGATTTCCTAGACTCGATATCTACATTTAAAAAATTCTAATCGGCAAAATACTATTTGGAGGTATTTTATAACTTGCCACAAAGCGGGCAAATATTTTTAAATACTACATAAAAAAGACTGCGATTTTAATTTGATACATTCAGAGTAAAAACGAACTGACCCCATGTTAAAAAATTGCTCGTTACGTGCGCGAACGAAGAAAGTTTAAAAAACAGCAAAGCTAGCCGAATGTCTAACGAAGCGATTAGGTGGTACAGGAACTGATTAAACGTTTGTCAGTTTCGCGGGTAGAACGGCAGCAATATTTTCCCGCTGGCTTGGGAGCGAGTAACAGAAGCAAAGGTCGGTGGCTGGTGGTCAGTGGTCGGTGGTCGACGGACGGTATTCGAGGTTTCGCAAGGTAGGATAGTAACTCGCAGGAGTAGCTGGGAGTAAGTAGGCATCCGAATACTACCGCGGCCGAGCTGTCTGCTCTGTCAGTTTTAACCATGTTGCGGTATTTAACTATTGCGCTCGCTCATTGCCCCTTTTCTACCTCTCATTCTCTTCTGCTCCGTTAAAAATGTATAATAACGATAAAGGTGTATTCCGTCAGTTACACTTCGTTGCGCTGTTCAAGCATTGTGTTCGCTCCTTGCCTCATTTTATCTCCTATTCCCTTTTGTTTTGTTATAGATAATAAAAATGGATAATGATTGTAATTGGAATAGTGGGACAGAAAGTGATAAGTTTGTTACTATATTAAACCATTGCACTCTTTTCTGGTCCCTCCTTCTGCACTTTATGTCTCGTTCATTCGGGTTTCGTAAGAAATCGAAAATAATAATCGAAGTGGAAGGCCAAAGAATTAAATTTTGATAGTTTGGGGGTAACTGCGTGTTAAATTGAAAGTTAAATAATTTAAAAACTACCAAATCAATTTTTCTACAAATTTTCAGAGGTTTTTACTATTGCATATAGATTCATTCCTCAAATTTTTAAAGATTTTCGCTTATTTTTAATGTTACTGAAGTTCACCTTAAGGGGTAGTTGCAGGTTCAAAGGTTAAAAAAAGACAGTATAACATTTTAAGAATGTTGAGTCAAAATTTCATAAAGAAACTCCAATTATTTTCGAAGTTATTTTGCAAATATAGCGATAAATTATAGTGCAAACATAGATTAATGAAATGTAAAAAGTGTCGCCAAAAAGTCTTGTATAGTTATTTAGAAAAAAAAATCCTAACTATTATATCATTTAGAGGCGTCAAATCCGCAAATACCCCTTAACTCTCCTGTGGTTTACAAGCATTGCATTTACTCTTTGCCCTCTCCCCGTTCCCAATTTATTAATCATTTTCTCCCGTTTTGTAAAAAATGGTCACAGTATCGCGATTATTCAAATTAAATGGTAACAATGTTTGTATGCTATAAATGGATTTTTGGATAATCGATATAGAGGGCCAACAAGGGGGATGTGTCACAAAAGAATGGGGAACTCGATTAGTTTGAATGATGGGATCTGATTACACGAGAAAAGTGGATTTCTACTGGAAATTGTCAAGTTTTAATGAATATTAAGTAAACTCCAATGCAGCTGAGTTTTGTAATGTAAATTAATGTCCCCTTTTTGGAGGAATCTTTTATAGTAGTCATTTCCACATAGATTATAATAATTTATTACTTTATGCTTATTTCAAACATTTCCAAATACAATTTTTTTAAACAAATTCTAATATACCGTGAGTGCATTCAAAAGTAAACATTCACGAAATAAAACCACAAGCGAAATGTGAAATATGATTTAATTCATTATTTACTCCTTTCACACGAGATAAATTTTTCAATCTTCGCGATTAAGCAACTCGTTTCAATCTTCAAGAAATTTTTAAATGAATTATCCAGTTAAGAAGTTAATTCGAAGAGCATATTGTACAACAGAATATGCTCTTCCTGCTCGATATCAGTAAAAGTCAAGCAAATCAGAATAAACCTCTGGTTCTTTCATATTGCTTTCCGCACCCTTTAATCAAACAACACGATCCGTATTTCATTCAGCTTTTTCCTTTCTCCATTATATTTATTATTATAGCCCCGTATATTTGTTACTCTCTTTTCCTACTCGGCACATCTTATCCTTTTCCCTTGCATGCCCACTTGTATTTGCATTTCGTTTCCTTTTGTACCGTCCTACTTTCCTCTTCCTTCCCTCGCGTGTCCTTTTCTTTCCCGTGGCTTTATCTCTAGCTCCACGGGCCAGTCGTATATTTCAGTAGAATTTGCGCCCTTTTTAAATGCAAATTCTCACGGTTGCAACGCTTCTCCTCTGCGTACTGTTTTTACCACTGTAACGTCATTTTTATTGTTTCGATATTATTTATGGTTTATAACCAAATGCAACTTCCTATCGTGAGTCATCCGCGGGACTTTCAGCGGAGAATCGAAACAGTTTTAAACCACACTTTGCATTGACTAAGTCTGAATTTATAAAGGGACGACCATAACTTAGGGTTTCTATTGTCTTAAAGTGAACCACGTAAAATGTACTGTAATGCACCGTTTTATGTGTATTGGAAGCCTGAATGGGAGTCCTTTTAGAACTAGCATAATCTGTGCAGCGCTACGCTACTGTTTTCTCATCTGCGTTGATCTGAACTCTGAAGTGATCGATGGACATTGGACTTGCCAAGCTTACTATCTTACTCATTAAATTGGCAACTAAAGGTTCTGTAAGGAAACTTTCTTAGCTTTCCAAAACACTCATGAAAATTTGCCCACGATCATGAGTTCGCAAGTTGTAGGTGTTCAAAGTGAAAAATACCTTTTTTGCTTTGATCGCGAATAACTCGGTCAATAAAAATCATAGAACAAAACCAAAAAAAAAAACGAAATTAAAGAGAAATGTTTCCTCTATAAAAGCTCTTCATAGGATTTACCGAAAAAAAATGTTTTAGCCTGTACACGCATTCAAACTCGGCAAAAATTTCTGAAACTTCGTTTCCGACGCTTTTATTTTGATAAAACAGTATCATAATGCATGAAAAATATTTGAATCTTTGACGATCCTCCATTTTCATATCATAAGCCTCCAAAGAAAGTAAAACAGATATGTTAATTATTCTATAAAAAAAAATAGCTGTCTGGATAGACATCCTGAAATGACTAATTCGAGTACTCAAGTTGAGTTTGCTAATTTTGGTAAATTAGGTAAACTTTTAGTCAATCTCTCCCCCACCACCTGAATATTACATAACCCCTTGCACTCCAAGCATGCCTCTGAGACACACCAAAGTTTAAATTAAACCTTCCAGAAATAGAAGGACTTCATGATTCACCGAGTTAACCAAATTATCCCTCCAAAAATCTCTATACTACATTTTCTCCCTTACCAAACTCTTAAACCTACATTACCCAATACAAGATCTCCACTCTATGAACTACCTAATAACATCCTCAAAAACTGCCCAGTTTCAATCCTTCCTTCGATCACCATCTCTAGTTCCCGAAACACCCTGTACGTCAGAGAATCAGATACGCATCCGGTGGCGAGTCCAAGAACAGAAGGGATCAACCGTCCGGAGCGGAGAGTGGCGGACGCGTGCCCCGCGATTCCGTCACCTGCACAGAACCCGCGGAATGCAGATGCGCGCGTGGAGCGGCGGGTTGCGAAAGAAAGGCCGCGCGCTTCGAAGCCGCATCAATGAGAGCTCAATGGGCGCCGGGCAACACTTTTCCAGCCGCGGATAAGGTCGTGCTCGGCGCGCGCCAGCCTACCTTTCGTGCACCTCGAGTAGATGAAGGCGCAGCCACACGTAAGTTTAGCGTAGGACACGGAATAAACGCGGCGAAGAGGGGTAGGGGCGCGAGAGGGGTTCGCACGAAGATAGGCGGAGTGAGTCACCATCGAGAAACGCGTATGATAATGCCCGGTCTGGGTTAGGCCGTTCTTACCTTCCTGTTGTTTCGACGTTCTTGCATGTCGAATGTACAGGGTGTCCCTAGGAATTGGGGGATAAGTGTGGGGGAGGTGGTTCATTGACGGAAATCATACGGAAGAAGTAGTGGAAAGTGATATTTTTGGGGAGGCTACACTGATAGACTGATAAGGAAATGGTGCTAACCGGAAAATTCTGATTTTAATGGAAGCTCGTGTGGATTTAGAGTATATTAGAGGGTGAAATGGGAGTGAAGGGTGTAATCAGTCTGTAAGGATAAATTTCAGTGACAATATTATACAAAAGTTAATAAATTTCCAAAGTATTAATAGGGGAAAGGTGGGATAGTTGATCACAGTTTTTCTTTTTTATTAAAATAATAATAATGGTTTGCTTTGTTTGTATTTAATTATTTGAGTTGTGATATTAATTGATGTGATCATGTATCCCCGCTGATCAACTATCCCACCTTTCCCCTACAGCTTTATTCCTGTGATGAGAACCAGTCGGAAATGGCAATGGTGTATTTTTATCGGAAATTTGGTTGAATTCGCGCTTACTTTTTATTTTATTCTGTCAATTCATTAAATATTTGATCTTTTATCATAAACTTGTTTGTTGGAATCTATATACCTGAAAACGCAAGTTTCCGTGTCATTTTCTTTTATTTAAAAAATACTATTGAATCAATTGTCCGGAATTTCTGTGACAATTTTGTTCAGTGTCTGATCTTTCTGTACACAAGATTTAAAAAACTTTGGCCTATTATTTCATTGTTAATTTTGTAGTTATATTTCTCAAGTTACATAATCTAAAAACTACGGAATCAATTTTTCTGAAATTGTGCAGGGGGTTTTACTATTGCATAAAGATTCATGTCTCCAATTTTCAAAGATTTTCGCTTATTTTTAATATCACTGAAGTTCATCCCTAATGTTATCGCGTGTTTTCGTTTTTTTAATTGCTACCTATGACTTTGTAATGGTACGAGATAGCATAAAACTTTAAATATAAGAATTGTTCGGTTTTCTATACTCTGTGGTACTATCAACAGAAAAATAAGTTATATTAAGGAAACGAAAAAATGAGATCAGTTAAGAGCTGATTTCACCATTCTGGAGTGAATTTCCGCAGAAGAAAAATCCTCTTTGCGCACTATAATATGCTCTACGTTCAGCGTGAGGTTTTATTAAAATCCGAATTTTCAAGTTGGGAACGTTTCCTTGTGAATCAACTTAGGTTTGGAGATATGTAGTCATGTTCAAAAATATTCTCAGAAATATTCTCACAAAATATTGAGATACTAAGGAAAGATTTGTAAGGCACTTCAAGGGTTTGCAGTCCGGAGGATATTGCTGAGAGTTTATGTATTAATAACGCAATCGCATTCATGCACAGGTTCGGCTCGAGCCTTTTTTTACGCCCTAGACGAACTTACCCTATTACGCCCTTTATTTATAATACATTTATTTGAGGTTTTTGATGACCTTACTCTGAATTTTTATTCGTAGCTTAAAATATTTATTGTACAACTTATAATATTTCATTTAAAACATTATTTTAAAAAATGCCAACAATGAAAGGACCATTTTGAGCTCCTTGGCAACTTTACACCTTAGGGACTTGCCTAATTTTGAGAAAGAGAGAGGGAGAGAAATTTCTTTCAGCCATCTTGGCTTAAATTAACGTAGTTTCGAGTACATTTTGTATTTTAGTTGATCCTCGCCAATTGCGAGTTCTGTGTTCTGCGATATTCAGTTTCAGCAAAAGGCAATTCTTTACCGTCATACACGAAGCAACCAGCGAGTGACGAATCTATCATTTCGCTTCAACCATGTTTCCTTTTCCTTTTTAAAAATCTAGCCTTTGGCGTTTACAAGGTACCACGCTGCCCCAGTTGTTTTTTAACAAAACGGTTACACCCTTCGAACGCTGGTTGCAACTACTCGGATGTATATGCCTGAGACAAACAGATCCAATCGATTCTTTTACGTTTATTTATATCCCGTTTTGCGAAACCGTTCTTTTTCCAGGCACTGCGCCCGTGTGTGCTCACATTGCTGCACGTACGTGGGTGTGATATGGGTGTTGGGCGCGAACGAGCGACTGTCGTATTGACATCCACAAAAATCCCATGCGACCGTAGATCGATAACGGCGTTGCGCAATAAAATGTCTGTTGTGAGCCCACTTTGCGAGATCTCTGTCATGGTCGTTCGGTTTCATTGAAATAAATCGGTATTTCCGACTGCGAACTTTCATTCATGTCCTAGCCCACAACACTACGCGCGCGTGGATTTCTTTTGCGTGCGTTCAACACGCGGTGAATGAACTCTGGGCGTGGAATTTTTTACAAAAATGTTTGGTGAGGAGAAGATGATTTTAGCCCTTAAGGCGAGCATGCATAATATTATTAAAAATTAATAAAAAAATCTGCAACTTCTTCACAGGTGCGTAAAAACATGGTTCAAATTTCAGATGAATCGAATCGCTAGTTTTTTATAAAAAAATCCAAATTTTGCTATATATTAGTCTCGAAAATAGGATTCTTCCCTTAAGGGATTAGGCCACCATGAACGTAGCAAAGTTATAGCCATTTTCGGCATTTTTCTAGGGAGATAATGAAGTAAATGAAAAATTCAATATGAATCTAGTATTGTACAACTCTCGACGGAAAAAGACGTATTATTTTTCCTTGCCGAGTCACGTTTTCCACGGTGTTTAACCTCGCGGTTATACAGTTTAACCTAGAGCGAAACAATTAATAGTTTTATTTTCTACATGCCTACAACTAAAGAAGTACATACCGATTTTGCGATATATTGAACATATTCTTTGCAATTGACAATTTTATAAAAACAAAAATGTACTTTTTCTCCGCATGTTCATCATTTTGACAAAAATGAATGTTCATGGATATCCATATATACTTCTTTAGTTTTAGGCATATAGAAAATACAACTTATTGGGTTTTTTCTAGGTAAAACGGTATAGCTGTGAGGTTAAACACCGTGGAAAACGTTATTTACAATATTTCGCGTATCACGGCTCTACACCCACCATTTTATACCAAAAAAAAAACGAATTTTTCCGTCAAGAGTTGTGCAATAACAAGTGCATATTAAATTTTCCATTTACTTCATAATCTCCCTAAAAAAATGCCGCAAATGACTATGACTCTGCTTCATCCAAGATGATCCAACCCCTTAATGCACGAATAAGTAAAAATTCAAACGAATTTACACCTAAATAAAGAATACGAAACGAGCATCGTAAATGATTAACTTGCTTTGAACGTGGCAGCAAGAGGGCACTAATCAGATAAATCCCTTACTACCTAACTACCAGAAAGCTGATCATGTAACTACACGTTAAGTATCCGAATATTTCAACAATATCGATTCAGCCCTACAACCAGCTATAGAAGTGTATTTGCATGCTCTGATGCCCAACATCCCTAATTTCCCACCTACTTAGATATCCCCCTAAAACCTAAAGCCCTTCCCCCACGTTGCTCTCCTAATCCCCAACTTCCACCACAACAAAAATCACCCTCTTCACATTCTTTCACATCAAACCTTCTGTACAACCAAACCCTATTTTCCCCAAGGACAAATAGAAAGATTGAAAAAGATTCACTTCAATTTTAGAAAAGTACCTAATCCGTAAATGCACACATTTGGTCAAGAAGTACTGTCAAGTGAGAATACACTACAGACTCAATGAACAGTGGTGGTGAGCCACAGAATACGGGCCTTACGTATGCCCAGAGTTCTGTTCCCTGCTCACTCTGGTGTAGCTCCAGGCCGCGTCAGAGCGAAAGATACAATCGCCACGAGCCAGGCAAGCAAGAGATATACATAAATACGCGTACGAGGACGCAGTTAGGTCCCGATGAATCGGGTTCTTCCTTCCATGCTTCAGTCGCGGGGCAGGAGACGGGCGACGGCCCGACGCCGACGCCTCCTCCTCCGGCTGGCCGCCACGAGTTATGGCCTCACGGTCCGTTGCACCGACGATTTATGAAGCGAAAGATCGAGCGAGGAATCCAAGGAAGATACGGAACGATGGTCAGACCTGGAAGCCACCGAGGAACTTTCCCCCAGATTCGCTCGACTCTCGGCTCTCCTTCGATACCTCTTCCAGAGTGGCCATTTTATTACCCAGAGGGATGAAATGTAAAAACCGAAGATCCAATTTTCCATGCATGACGCCTCGCGTTTGCACGTTTCACCGACACTTTCATCCAGATCGCGTGCATATCATTTTAGGGGACCTATCGAACTGCCTCAACTTCGTTCGCCAGAATATTATTCGATCGCAAGGTTGTTAATTGCAAGGGGGATCGGGATCACGACGCCTTTGGACGCGAATCGAACTAAAATATTACCGTGAGATTCGACACGCGTCAACTCTCGGATCGAACGAATTTATCGGCGCGACGGTTTTTCGCGATAACTGAAGGGCTTAGCAATAAATCGACGACGATGAAGATGAACGTCACGGGCTGATGCAAGCTGCCGGTTATCCGCTCTTCTAAACAGGGTGAACGCCTCGATCCGCGCTCGGTAGCCATTGATGCCAGATTCGGGACGGGAGCGCTCGAGAATTTCCCCCACCGCGCGCACACTACGCCGGAGCTGCGTGTCCATGAGTTGGACTCCGAAGCGCCGAGCTTACGGACACGCAGCTGCGGCGTAGTGTGCGTGCGAGGTGGGGGAAATTCTCGAGCGCTCCCGTCCCGAATCTGGCATCAGTGTCGGTAGCTACTGGCAGGACGCCACGGAGACGCGCGACGCGTCGAATCGTTGCGTGGAATGTGTACTTTTTCTTGGTTTTTCTCGGACGTTGCGTGTCATCGATAAATCACCGGTGGACTCCTCCGTTGATTGTAAGAAAAACGATCGCCGGTCGAATTAAGGCCGCGGCTCTGCGGAGGTGTATCGGTCCGTTCGCGATCTCGCGGGGGTCTGAGGGCTCGATAAGCAAATAGAAGGTGTACCCGGTGTCGCGCGTGGAAAGTAGCCGCGATCATAAATAACGATTAACGTGGCAGCCTGGCGACCGAGGAACAGCGAAATTGGTCCTTCCAGCGGCACGGAAAGCGAAACTCGATGTGTCTTCGTTTACTGTAGATTGGTGGCTGCCTGCCGAAGATCCCCGGTTGTTTGTCTTTCGTCTCTCGCACGAAAACATTATTCCACGGCTTGTTTCGTGAATTAAACCCGAAGCAGGCGTGTCCACCTTTTAAACGGCCCTCACGTTCCGCCAACAATCCGAGGACTCGCTGTTACTTTAGTGCAGGCGCCGCTCCGCGTGAGATCGATTAGTTCTTCGACTTCGATACCGTGGATTTCGATGAAAATTAAATATGATATGGTGGACGTAAAATTAGGGAGGAGTTAAGTGATCATTTCACAAAATACAAAACTCTTGAAATGTGCCATTTTTTCCCAATTTCGCGAATACAGCCTGGTCGTTCCAGGTGGAATTTAATTTTTGTAGTTTGGTATACTGGATTTTAATAACAGTGAAACATAATGTAGTCCCCGTGAAATTGGGAGGAATTTAAGTGATCATTTCTCCGATACTTAATTTGCTTAGAAAATACAAGCTAACCAAAATTTGCAATTTTTGCCTAATTTCGTGAAAGCAGTAGGTATTTACAAAGGAGTTCATTCGAGCTGGAATGTCTGATATTTTCTCTCGCGCTATGGGTTAATAATGGGACGTAACAGTGGAATGAAAGAACAGGGCAGGCGAAATTAAATCAAAATCTGAAGGAAGTAATAGAGAAACGAGAGGCTGGAGGGTGGAAAGGAAGAGCGCTTTAGAGCTACGCGCGACGTGCTTTAATTAAACGGGATACGTTAGACGATGTAACTGCTTGCTACGGTATGTACGCTTATTAAGATAAAACAAGCAATTACCGGAGCACAAGGGTCAATCCGTCCTTCTTCTCTGCTTTCCGCCGTCTTCTCACATTTCCTCCCAGCTCCTGAAACACTTTCGCCGCGATTCACGGACAAAGGGCGGACCTCGATTCCATTAGTAAAAGGAAATTGAAAATTTTTACTGCGGGGCAACGTGTTTTCGGGGGGTCTACGTTGGTATCGAGATCTTGAATAGAGTTGGTGAAGAAAGAGCAATCATAATTTGTATGAAATAATATAATATTATTCCCCTGTACTCGTTTGACGTAAAGATGTCTGATTTATGAACGCACGCCCTCCAAGTCCACTCATTTACTGCCGAAACTCGATTATCCGAACTTGACGCGCTGTACAAATTTTTGGATCGAAATGTGACCGAACGAAAAATTATAACAATAATTTAATCGTCTTCCCCGATGTACATTGTAATCTTGATTGACAGATTGTTTTTAATATGTAATCATTCGCAAAATTTAATGTACATCCACATTATGCACGAATAGCAAAAACGATTAAATTTTCAGCATGTATACAACGTACTTAACACTCATCCATTCCTCATTTCACGAACTGAATCTGTCCCTCGGTGTTAAATTGACACAGTGGTAAAAGATCGATGAAATGGCAAGGTAAACAGTTACTTTTCGATATTTTTATACAAATTGATAAGTTAACATTTACATCTTAGATTTTTCACAACTGTCGCATAGAAATAAACGATGTGCAAGATATAGGTACTTCTTGTTCACAAGAATCACAAATAACAAAACAGTATAACTTATTATGAGAAAACTGTGTCAAATTGACACAAGGGACAAAGGGTTAAATCAACAAACGGGATTTTTAAATTTTCATTACAGATAAAAAATGCTCACATAAAAAAGATGGAAAAGCGATCTTCACTATTTTCTTCGCCATTGCGACCAATTTTTTTTTCAAAATAACGAAACACGTCACCTATTAAACTAATCCCTCCAACTTCTCAAAAAACCTCAAGTCGATTAGACGAATTTTAAAAAGGTTATTCTGTTAAACTAATCCCTATTAAACTAATCCCTCCAACTTCTCAAGAAACCTCAAGTCGATTAGACGAATTTTAAAAAGGTTATTCTGTTTAAAAGTGTCCCAATACTTTCGTCCGGCACTATATATATTTTTTACATAATTATATAATATTATTCGGATAATCAAGCGTTCATATAAATGCTATCCGGATAATCGAAGCTCTACTATATCAATTCCCGAAGATTTCCCAAAACCGTGCGAGAAATATCGCCGTGACTGCGCTGCAATTCGCGTTTCTGCTCGCACGCTCAGCTCGACGTGGTGTTTCGCTGGCAACGAGGACCGGAAGTGCGTAGGTGTGGCGTATATCTAGAAACAACGGAGTCATTATCCCGCAGAAATATCTGTGTTAAAAGGATCCACTGACACGTTTCCTGTGCCACTCATAAAACCCGCCACACTTGGCGTTAATTCGGCTAATTGAACTAGAAAAATTGCAATTAAATGAGCGAGCGTTTCCGGCAATCCACGCGTCGATACGTGGCACAATCGCCGGTCGCCTCGCTGTTTCCACTGCGCGCTAAGCGTTCCGGATCGTCGTCCTTTTCGAAACGGATTATCTCCGCGATGTGTTCTGTAAATCATCGTATTTTGGCTTCTCGTTGGATTACACGGGCTCTATGTATCGCGTCCCAGGCTTGTACGTACACTTCCTTCGACTTCTGTGTTGCTGCTGCGCATTGTTGCAGTTGGAATGCAGTGGAATTAACATGCACGCGCGCGTGCACTGTTATTATGTTCATTTGTTCGGCGGGCCTGAAGATTGGATCAATAAAGTGGAGGTGGGTGTATCGCGGTGTGATTGTTCAGATCGATAAGTTGGCATGATTCTTCTTAAAAATCGAGTGTGGGAATAATGACGTAGAATCGTTAATATAGAGAAAACAGATTGGAAGCTGGGAAAAATTAGTGTAAGAAAGTGTTAATCGATAGGGGGTTTGTAATATATTTTATAGTCTGTTATTATATATACTTTCCATGGTTTTGATTTAATTTTGTTATGGCACGTTCCTTTGCTTTGATTCTACTTTTAAAGCTATTACTTGCAAACGAAATCCTTAAGACATTTATGTAATTATCCACCCCATTTAGCAACTCAATTGCTCTTACTTGTCATTGGTAATATCGACAGCAGGTGTCTAATTAAGGACTCCAACTCGCCGAATTACTTCATAGCGAAAATTGCCATTCGAATTCCCGATAGTACCCTCTCATTTGCGCTAGTGTGCGTAATAGCCATTCTGTGTATGTCGTCTATTCTGTGTAATAGCACGTCAGAAAATCTTAGTGGGCTCTTAGTTTATTAGCAAATATATTTCATTAACTGATTTCAACAAGAAAGAGGTTCTACGTTTGATGTGTATATGTTGTGAGTTAGTATGTATTATGTTTGTCTGGGAGTTTCTCCGTAACTACTGGACCGATTTTCGTGAAATTTATTGCATTCAGTTTAACTTCAATCAACTTTGATCGTGGAGAAAGAATGATCAAAATTGGTTAAGTAGTTTTGATGTTACACTAAAAATAAGAAATCTGTTTCATTAATCGACTTCATTGTTTAAATAAATGTAGTTACATAACTTAAATAAATAAAAAAAAAAATAAAAGATATTAAAACCGACTTAAACAAAATGTGCTAAAAAGTATAAAATAATTTTGTTCCTTATTTAATCTACGACTCTGAATTTTTTTATATCGACGCCAGATTTCCACAGTGCAAATGCGCCGACGTGAAAAAATTGAGAGTCGTTGATTAAATAAGAAACAAAATTATTTTTTACTTTTTAACGCATTTTTTTTGGAAGTCGATTTTAATTTTTTTTAATTTGTTTTCGTATCATGATTAATAATTATCTCATTTGATATAATTTTGTGATACATATTATGAGAAATCACACTGTGCCATCCGGCTCGATAAGTGGAAAAGTCCTACCAAGGACAGACAAGGCTATCCCTCAAAGAGAACCTACACCATTCCATGATACATATCATAAAATAGTGACGCATTTATAAAAGTGGACGCAGAAATTTGAAACCGTCTTTGGTAAATATCCCTGCGCCCTTAACTTCTATTCTCGTCTAAAAATTCAAATATTTTTATATTCTACTCCCATCTCCAAATTACAATACTTTTACTTTTAGATTCAATTTCCATTTACAAATCCAAGTACTATGATATTTTCAGTTGCTCATAGTTTTCTACTTCCACTTTTTACACACACTTCCATGCAATACCTACTACATAATCTCCATACTCCGTTAAGTATTCGCAATCTGCCCTTATCTGGTATTTTCTACATACCAAAGCGAAACTTTCAGTACGGTGTGTCATAACATTACAAATTTGCAACAGAACAGTAATTATTATAACAGCGAACTGGTGAATTAGCTTAGGTAGCCGGGGATCGTTAGCTCCCGTCCTGAGCTAGTTCCCTCAGGCCCTGGGGAAATTATTACCCAGCGACAATTATTAGTTTTCACCCGAATTACACAGGGTTGTCAATGTATTACACTAAGATAATCATTTCTTACTCAGATTAGTGGCAACTATGCACCCTATAAATCTTGAACCTATTTTGGAATACAGCATGCATATAACCGACTAAAAAACATCGTTCGAATAACCATTAAGACTGATTTAGTTTTGCAATTAAGAGCCCTACGTTCCTATCGAAGGAAAATTAATTAATTCCAATGGCAAACGTGTGTATTTATTCGCATACTTTTGCTACTACGTACCCAGGAAGTCGTACCTTCCCTTCCACATTCGTTCATGGTTGTTGGAACAATATTTTTCAGCCGATTGTACGTGTAAACGCGGCGCAGCTTTTTCGCTCCATTCATCGCGGAGGGCTCTCTTGTACGAAGGCATCAGGCGCATACAGATGCAACGCGTCGTCGAGTCACACCATGATACTCATTCATAACGCGGGCACGTGCTCGATTGCAACTCTCCGCGTTGGAGCGCGCAGAGGGGATACGCTCGTTTCCGAGCTGGTCGAAAATAGTGAAAGGCCAAAGAGACTCCCTAGCTGGGTACCTTGCAGATCTTTATGTATTCCACTGAATTCCTTCGGTCTTATGGAATGGGATTATAGGTGTACTGTACCGAGGTTTCTAGAGAGGAAGGGGTAGGAACTAAGAAAGTCTCTAGGGGATCTTTGTTATATCTCGAATATCTCAAATTATCGAAACACGAGCAGCTGACCTGGCAAACATTGAATCTAATCATTGCTATCCCCGCAGGATTGCCGCTGCTGAGTTCTGTTCTGCTTAGTCATGCGCATTGGAGGGTTCCTCTACTGCCTGGTACACCTTAGTACTGATTTTAACCTGTTAAAGGGGGACATACACTTAGGGAGGCCTAAAACTGACGTTCCTTTAGAATACTTTTTAAGAAAGTATTAACTTGCACCCGTAACTTTTTTTATTAATTGTGTCACATCTTTGGCTATAAAATTTAATTTTTGTATGTCAAAATATTGGTGGTATAATAAGGTTATTGGGGCTAAGTTACAAATGCGTCATTCGGTATTGATTGTTTGGAAACTACTGCATAATAATGATATAATTCTATTGTACGGGGTGTTTTGGAAATAGACAGTTATTAAAAGCACATTATAGTAACAAGTTTAATTTTCTATGAAATATTTTTCACGAAGGAAGCTCAATCTTTAATTACTTATATTTTTTAAACAAATCAAAAACCATGAAACTGATGACTTAAACCCCCCCTAATTTCACGCGGACTACGTCATATTTCAATTTCATCGACATCCCTCGCCTTGAAGTGCAAAAAGTGATGAATTTTAAATGTAATAGCCCATCAAGTAGAATACTTGTATAATTATTTCTCTAATCTGCGCTTCATTGCTCAGTGTATATATTATTGTTTCTTATATTTATCAAAGAGCTTCCATTTAACTAAATAAATAATAAAATAAATAATACATAATTCTTATTCTTACTATTTATTGCATATTATTTTCATTCCTCTAAATTGCACACACATTGTACTACGCGCGTATATAATCCCTCCACTGAATGGTTAAACACGAAAATGGAGGAAATTATTTCGACCATGCGAGTAAACGTGTCGTAATAGTGATTAACCGCATCTTTATCCACGTACAGAACACGATGGGCATATAAACTGAGGGAAAGGGAGAGAGCGCGATGCACAACCTCGGATAAAGGCCTATTGGCTTGTATTCTCTGGCGATTCTAAAACGTTCCTCGATTTTCGGCCGGATACCGCACACCCCCAGGCGATGCGCAACATAAACGAGGTACATAGCTACCACGATGGGGTCTGCAAAGTGATCTAAAGCAGCAGAGGAGATTATTTCGGAACGTTGCCGAGAAACACCGACTCGGCTATTAAACGCAATGCACTAACAGGCTTCCACATTAAAATGAAATCTTTATCCTTTATTTAAGCCGCGATTTAAGCAGCTCGAATCTGACGCGGAGTCGACTAACTGACGTGATACATTTACTTGCAACATTTCGTATTATTAGGATGTTATTTACAAGTTTCAATAAGTCGATGTTTAAAACTGTGTTAGGGTAATAATAATGAAGAAAGAAAGTGCAAAGCGAATAAAGAATAGAGACGAGGAACGAATGTGATTTTTTTTTAATCTATGAAACGGACGTAATAAAAATTCATTGCTTAAAAATAATAATAGTAATACAGAAGTTACTTGAATTACTAAAAAGAAATATTTCGCCATTTAAGCAAAAGTCAATTAACATCCGCTGTTCTCTATGAGCTACTTAAACTTAAAATAATCTTTAGTCCCTTGTAGATACGGTACAAGATATTCAGAAAAATTCCTGAAAGCCAAAATATCAATTGAAGGAGAGATTAGAGTATCAAAAAAGTTTCTGCATTAACCTTATATTATATTGATAAATAAAAGTCACATCGACAATAATTTTTTTGATAAGAATACTTTGTGACATTTCCAAATAATTTTTACCCCAAAGTAAAACAAAAACATTGCAAGGATGTTACAGTGGATTATTTGAATCGTACACCGTCAATGTTTGAGGAGACTTGCCATAAAGTAGAGTTGGGGAGTAATAAACAGACACGGTAGGCACAGTAGTCGAAGTCGCTCGCGCTCGTAAGCGACGCACAACTTTCAACACCAACAACCAGCCACGGGAAACGTTCCAGATGTATCTTCACACTGTCACTACCGAAACGAGACTGACCTACACAAAGGAGCTTACGACACTACGACACTGGCGTTATTCTCGAAATTCAGAACATATAGTGACGGTGGGGGCAGGTGGTTAGAAGTGGTGGGAGAGGCTTTCAGTGATAAGAACTCTGGTAATGTTATAGTCACGTGTATGCAAGATTTATGATGGAGTAAAAGCATCGCAGAAGTCATTCCACTAGCAAATGCACCCATTTTTCAATTTTCATCACTTTTGCTTTTAAGATATCCTTTCTATTAACTTCGACCCTTCGTCGATAGACTTTTGTTACTTCATCCATTTAAATTATTTTTTTTACGTCAGAGACTCTGTATAAACAGTGTCTCTGGAACTGATTTTAAAGTAAGACGATGGGAGAAAGTTACCAGACAAAGTGTAAATGCGTTGCATGGAAAGTATTTTGATTGAGGGGTTGACGATCCTTGTTGTTTTTATTTTCTTTTAGGTTCCCTAAATGTTTAAGAGTATTGTCTTAAAGCTTTAAGTTGAAATTCGAAGAATTAACGGGGTCATGAGACTTTGTGACCCAATCGCTATTAACAACTGGTTTCGCGAAGACAAGTGTTGTTTTAAGAAGAAACAGTACCACTTTGTGGACCTGGAAAAGCAAATTAGGCTTTGATGTTTGTAAGTGTTCGCAACCTTGTTTCAAATTACACCGAAGACTTTACAAGCGTTCTTCTGGAAATCGTATTTTTGAAGTTGGATGACAAGATTTCTTGGAAGTTATTGGTCCAATCGGGTGGAAATTTCACGCGCGTATAATTCAAGTGCTCCTTTCGGCGGCGGGCTAAAACAATTGTAAAATGTAGAAAACTCTTTTGTATTATATTTACAGATTTTTTTAAAAAATAATTATTTTGTCCTGATTCTACTTTGTCTCCAAGTTTTTCTTTATTCGTTTTAAATGTACAGAACGAATATACATTACTACCCAGTGGTGAATAATTAAAGCAGAATAATTATTTAAATTTAATACCTGAAGCTAGAAAAGCCTCCGTGAAGTACAAATTTTTTATAAAATTTTGACACTTTTAAAGAACAGTGGTAGAATACGATAAACTTTCAAAGTCATCAGAAAATAAATCAGAAACCAATACCTATTTATTTTAGAAATATTATGAAAGTTATAATAAATACGCGTAAAAGCAAGAATGTACCTGATTATAATCATAACTCACCTGTTTACAATACTTACTATATTTCCTTCTTACAAAATTTTAATTGAATAATCAAAGCAGGTAAATATTCAGTGAAATCAAAAAATTATAAAATTCTGAGGCAAATAATTATTGCTAGTCCATTCTTTAGAACATATAGAATCCTGCCGCGAAACAATTCTCCTTCTCCTGACTGCCAAAATTCGACACTTCCTGCCATTGTACTTTCGCCGCGAGAAACGATTGCCATACTAATAATAACAAACAAGAAAAAGAAGATTCAGTGGATTCTGTCGACAGTTCTGCGGTATCCTATTTATCGACTCGGTGGCGGGCAGCTCGGGATGGAAACACGTTCCGCTCCCTGGGGTGCTTTCGTCTGCATATCGTGAAATTCATGCGACAAGGGTTATAAATAAGTATCGTACGTTCCTGGCACGTCCGTTTGTCGCTCTTCAAGTGGTTCTAAATAAAAATACACGTTCCAAGGGGAATACATTTCCCCTCGAACCCCTTCCACGGTCCTTACGTTTATTATTCAGTGGTGGTGAAGAGATCAAACGTATTCTATCCGACGCTGCTGGGCGACCGGGTGTTAAGTCCAGTTTATTGTATCACATATTTTTTTCTTCCTCTACAAGATAAAAAAAACACTTACGACGCAACACTGAGGTACCATCCCTGTATTCAGGTTACAAAACAAATTTTATTATTATCGATTCACTTTTTATTGTTGATGGACCATGTTTAAGAGATTGTGTTTAATTTGTGTGTTGGGAAACGAGTATTTGAAGAATGGATGTGAAACTTTGTAACTTTTTTGAATATTTGATAACTTCGTATATGGAATTGGAAAGTACCCACTGTCATTCAGTTTTACGAATAAGATTTCGTTATCTTTCGATGACTTGATTCATAGAATGATAAAGCATTATAATTTAATTGTTGTTACTTTATTTTTATTTTGTCGTTCTTCGTTATTTTCGTCGATATATCGCGTTAAAGATTGCAAAACATTTGTTTGTCAAATATTTCCGTACACTCTATTACATCCACAAATATAAATATTATTCACCCTTTATTATTTTCATCTTTTATTTTTCTCCGGGTAATATTTATCCACAAATATACTGTGAATGGGCAGACGAGTCACTGCGCTAATAAAATAATGAAATCGAGTTCTCTGATCGTCTCCAATAACTTTTCAAACGGAGAAGAAAATTGGTTTCGCGCAACAGTGCGCGAATCGAGTTTCTTTCTTTGCTTCGCTCGAAGCGACGCGCGTTTATAAAATAAACCATCCTAAGCGCGATTAAAGGCTGAACGAATTACTCCACTGCCGTCTCGCCATTGTCGTTAATGGGAGCCTCGACTTGAGAAAAAATAAACCTATCAAAGTGCTCCTCCATGTCTTCTCCACGTTTCGATATTTCTGTCCCTATTGGTTTGAAATTGTGTATAGGTGTACGTGCTACTCACGAACCATTGTGCGATATATCGATAATATTGCTAGCTCATTTTGTTTCTAACAATGTCTTTATTAATTTTAAAAATTTTAAACAAGTAATGAACAATTAATTTTGAATTTTCCCGTAACAGAAATGCCCAGCAATTTGATCGTAGAATATTTGCTAGTCTACTTTACATTTTAAAGTAATTAATTTTATTTTTTAACAGACTGGGTGGCTGAGCCAGAGAATTTAGAGAGCAGAGTTAATTCTGCTATCTTGTTTAAATAATTTCTGTATTAAGTACAATATCAAATTTCAGAATATTATTATCATTCAAAAAAAGAAGAAACGTCAGTATTCTTTATCATTATGAACTTTATTGCATTCCAATTTTAACTTTAACTTTCTGCTGATTTGAAAATAACTAATTTATTTCGTTCTACGAATCACAAATTCTTTCACTGTTACAAGAGTTTTAGTATCAGTATATAAGGTTAAATTAAACATTGGTGTGCCTGAGAGTCATGCTTAAAATATTGAAATCGATAACTGATAAGAATTCTGAGGTTTGAAAATAATTAATAGTTAACACCATGTACACAAAATTTGAATGCCAGAAAAGGGGTATCCGTTACATTAGGAAAGGTAGAAATTCAATTTTTGTCTGCAAGTAAAAAGAAAAGTTCTCCCAAAACTAGTCTTTATATCTTACAATTAGTTACTTCATTTCGCTTTTTTATAGGAACCACGTATACATAAAACTTTATTTTGTTTCCTACACTTTTAATCAATTAAAAATGCACTTTATTTTAAAAGTAAAATATGAAAATTTTGAATGAAATCCATCGTGAATATATAACTACGAAATTTAAAAAAAACTCGATTAGAGCCACAGTTAATAGTATATATATCGAATTAAAAAAAGTTCATGCCAAAAATCACATCTACCATTAATCTCTCGTACACCACACCATTGCTAAAAATACTCCAACTAGCAGTACAGTGAAAAACTGATTCGTTCGTCTATAAATGAGACCACGATACTGTATAAAGGAGGCTCACGTAAATTCATCAGATCGATAATGTTCTCTCACCGAGTTACGATCCAATCAAGTTTCACTAAAAATGCATTCGCTAAATACCTGACGATTGAATATTCAGCTGGATATCCACGCCAGGGGCGGGGAACCTTTCAAAATGTTTGGAGTTCATTCGATCATTCGAGAATGTGCACTCGCGAAGCGATATAAAATATCTACATACCGAAATTCGTATAATATACGTGTTGGCGGACGAAAATGAACTGTATCCCATGCATGGCTGGCATTAATCTGAGTGAGGCACAGCGAGGGACTCTAGACGCATTTAATTTCGAAATACGAGCGTTTAATTGCTCTCGCATGTACATAGAGTATCTTACATGGTACCATACGTCGAGTGAAAAATTTTCAGGGCTTTACGAGGACGCTGTGTTTATTAGTATTTTTAATTAGGCACAACGCCTTGCAGCTCCTTACGAGCAATATAATTTTTATGGATAAAAATTTTTTACGTTGAAATGTTTAGACGTATTTAGTTAATGTTTAAGTAGAGTATCTCTAGTTCTAAGTGAAAAGTCTCCCTGTATTGCAGTGAAACAAACATGTATAAACACGTTACAATAAATAACACAAGCTTTTGTACTGTGTAAAATATATACCGATTTATATCTAAGTAGTCAACATTGCAAATCGTAGGTACCCGATGTGAAGAATAAAATAATAAAAGAAAAAACTCTATCGCTACCTATCTAATAAATATTTGAAGCGATGAAAAAATAGTGCAAGAAACATCAGGTAAAGACTTAAAAGTAACGAGGCCCTTTCATGGATAAGAACTAAACGAAGGGTGCAAAAAATAGTAGGTTTTCTCAAACAGCCACTTAAAAAACAGCGAGTCTGCCTTAATTTAATCGACTAACCAGAAGAATTTTCTGTCAACGACAGGTAAAATTTAAGATAAAAAAAATACATAAAAGAATGGTGTATACAGAACGAAGTATCCACGTGGCAATATGCCGACGCCAGGCGTCGTTTACGCGACACTTCGTTTTACGGTTTCCGACGACTGTTATTACCCATGCTGCTGTATTATAACGATATCGGGGAATTTCTATCCCTTCATCATGCCATTAAAGAAGTATTATTAAACATCGACAGACAATGTGAGGGCACAGACTACGTATGTGTATATGGACACACACCAAAGCTCTGGGGAAAGGGAGAACCTTCCTCTCTATTTTGTCGAGAAATTTCGAGCTGTCCCCTTTGTGCGTTTAATATATCATTATTACACTGCGGAAATTTATGCAAGTATTTACATTACATTACTCGAGCTAATTTGTCAGCAAGTGCTGCATATACTAGAAATATGCAACATATGCAATTTGCAAAATATGCTAAATAAGAAATATATTTTTAAAACCATCTAACGACGAAATAATCCAAGTTCTATCAAAATCCTACTTATTTAGTCCTCCTCTATAAAAATATATATTCGCCTAAATTTTGCATATTGAGTACCAGCTAAATACAATATTTATTTGCTAAGAGCTCGGTTTGGCCTATGCCAGGGGTGTCGGACTCCCCACTCCGAGAGCCACACGAGTGGAGTCCCCGATCAGCCGGTCCCCCCACTTATTTTTCTTCGGGAGTTACACGAGACACGGGAGGGAGTGCGGCACCCGGCGGAGAAATTCAGCAGAGTGAAGTAGGTGTGGAGGGGGCCGTTCTCCTACTGCTCTACGGAGCAAGCGAAGAGGAGAAGGAGCCACTGCGGGTCGCGAGCCACTTGTTCAACATCCCCGACCTACACGTTAAGAGCTCGACGCTATACCCAACGCTTCTGGCTTACTCGAGCGAGTCAGAAGTAGTGAAAGCGAGCGAGGACAGGTGGGAGATAGACGACGCGTTGATACTTTGTCTCTCTCCGTCGTTTATCCCATCTTGCTCTCGTCTTTGAGAAGCGAGAAAGGTTCGTTCAGAATCGTGCCCCCTTTACGTTAAATGCTCATCGCCGCTCCCGAGCCGCGAGCTTATATATGACATGTGAACGACCAATTTTGTTGTCATTGAAACGTAAATATGTAACATTATCATTTCTAAAGTCTGCGAATAGCTGTTTCCACGTTCTGTGTCAGGTCTGTCCAAAGAGCTTACGAGTAGACGAGCGATTAGCTGTAGATAATTACGCTCGGGCTTACGTCGATCAACTGGACATGGTATGACGCCCTTCGATATAAAAGTTAGGAAGCAATGGCGGCACGCGAAGTTCGTATATGGCGATATTCGATAGTATCTACTCCTTACCCAACGTCTGCGTTTCGTTGCTATCAGGCACTGGTGATTTGGAATCGACGTGAACCCCCGTCGTCGTGGAAAAGAAAAGATTAAAGGTTGATTGCCTGTCCGTTTACTTTATCCGCTGATTCTTAACTGATCCTCAAACGACCTGTCTCGTTTGCTGTAATTGCACGAATACCGTTTTCACCACTGATGTTTCTTGAAAATGAAAGATGGTGAAAGGATCTTGTATTTAAGAGAGACTTGTTCTTAGTGTTTGTTACACGAGAAGGAAGTTTATCGCTCGCAAAATCTTCACCATCGGCTATTGAATTGTGAACAATAAGTTTTTGGTAGTGAGGATTCCTTTCAAAGTTAACGCGATGATTCAGAAGCTAGGGACACCTTCCCCGAGTAAAAGTAAACACATCAAGCTTCCAAAAACTGTACTTGAGTGTCTTTCACCATGTCGAGTATGTAGGTATACATATTTTAAATAAAAAATTTCAACATCATACACTTATTTGTGCCGGTGATTACGAAAGTGGTGTAAGTCAAAAAACCAATTTTTCACGAATATTTTAAACCCTTCAAAGTATCAGAAACTGAAATTTTTGTTGTTGAAGAAGAATATTAACAGAAATTAATTAAGCAAATTTGCAATTATAACATACATAAATAAACACGTTTGTTTCTACCTTGTTTGTTCATAAAATTCATTATTTTTTGTTATCGTATATCACCAATTAGGATATACTACTAATTTTGAAAATGGTGTGTCATTCAAAGGTTTAAAAAACGCGTTTTCGTACAAGTTACCCATAAAATTTCACAGTGATAGATAAATTTGACATTAGATGAGCATATATGTTGTGAATCATTTTGTTCAATAATGGAAAAATATTTTTTAATTCAAAGTTTATATATCTCGAAACAAAAACTTGTAACCACTCACTCAAAGGCAACCATGTGCTGCATAAGGCGAAGAGATCTCCGTCACAGAATTTCTCACAAGGAGAAAATAGGTACATGCACACATATCTCGCTTCAGGAAATAAAAGAACGTATGTATATCACGCCTACAGAGCAGGGGAAAAAGAGCCCTGTATACAGACGCTGTCTGCCTGAATGACACTTTCCTTCGGGCCGATCCGAAAAAAGGAAGTTCGCAGCGATGAAAAATGGCGGGTCATCCGATCGTCGCAATATGAATATCCTTTTAAATGAATCAAGGAGGGTATCCCAGCAGTTTTTCACAGGGCCCACCCTCGGATTATTAGACGAGCGAAAAATGCCTGTGCCGTTACTTGAAAAACGACCTATCGAGACAGCGTCCCGTATTGATCGTTATAAATAGCGCGAGCCGAAGAAGAGCCGCCTGGATTATCCCCTTTATATCGAGCTATTAATATTACTTTCTGCAGATCTTCCTCGATCCTCGCTGACCTAACGGTGCCACGCTTGAGGGTGGAATGTCGGATGGGCAGAGACTTTCGCCCCTGGCAGGGGTGCCAACTACGTTTAATCATCAGCGCGTGCTTTACGACCCTTCTCGTTGGTTTTTTAATTTTCCATGGCTCCCATTGCTCGTGACACACAGTCACGAAAGTCATATCCAAATTTTATGCACAGACATGGCACACATTTCTTGGAATTACTGTCGCGTTTGGTGGAAACATGATTAATGGAAACTAGTTATTTTGTTATGAAGAAATTATGATACTAATTATGATGAAATTGGTGTGTTTTAATGTGGTGAAGGATGACTTGTGTTTCCAAAAAAAGGATTGTAAATTCAGAGATCTTTTTGCTTCTGTATTGTAGTTTTTATTATATTTCAGGACTGTCAAATCGCCTGTTTTGGATCACGAGCGATTATTTTTGGCGGTATGACTGTCTTTCGTGATTCGTACTGTCTTGAATTCTTTTAGAATCTGGGAACGCTTTAGATGATGCAGGAATATTATTTTTGGAAGTGCAGTCTTCTTGATCTTCGTGTCCATGTCGTTTCCAAATATTCTGCGATTAATTAAACTTTGATGCATTCGAAATGAGAGTTAGATAATTTTCTCTATTTTTACTTTCTTATTTAGGCACACTGATATTATTACCAAAATATTCCTATTACTATATTCTTTTTGTTAATTTATAGCCTCTTGTCAAACTTTGTCAGTTAATGCCTCTCTAAAATTAATAACTACTCCACTGAAATAAAGATAAAGAATGTTCCCATTTATGACTAGATAAGTTAATGAAGAAAAGAACTTGTATATATTCGCGTTTAAGGTTTGCGTCGAAACTCGCCAGTCATTCCAATTTGGATTAGGTAGGGCGCCTTCAGGGCGCAGGCCGTACCTTTCGAGGTCATGCCCCTCCCTTCGGATGTACTGTTTCCCTGTGCGAAAGGCGCGAAACAGAAAGTTACCCAGAGTGACGAGTCTCCTGGGAAATTTCCAAGTTTCCTTTTAATGGAATTATAAAGAGAAGCGGGAGTGACCATGTGACAGCTGGCGAACTCGCGAAAATTCCTCACGGGAGACACACAATCCGCCCCTACAACCTACCCTTCAGGCGAATTTTTCACCGTGGCCGTACCCAAGAACATCTCCTTTGCATTTAATCCGCTCTGTCAAATTATCACTCAAGGCGAAGAGATTGAAATTGGTTTTCCTGGATTTGATAAGAAGGCGATTCAGATTTAACTCTCTTTTGTACGTGATTTAAAAGTCGATGACATTTGCTTAAATTCTGTGAGCATAATAATGTATCTACAATAGAATGTATATGAATATATAAAACTTTTCATGTAATCGAATTCCAGAGATGAGCAAAATTTTTATTTAAATAAAAGTTTTGAATAACGAATGAAAGTTAAAATAATTATTCGGTACGTGTCCCGGGTTAACTTTATTCGTCAAATTAGTTCTCGTCGAATAAACTTTAAATTAACTTTATTCGTCGAATAATCTAAGGTTGAAGTAAGTTTATTCGCTCTGTTATTTAAATAAATTTTTATTTAGTTAGTGCCCAACTGTGATTCCTACACATCGTTACACTTATGTTATTCTTAAACTTGGAAACTTGTTTATCCGTTAAGTAACTTATAAATTATCAAGATGAGTTCGTACTTAGAATAAGCATAAAGATAAATTTCATGAACAAGAAACAGTAATGACTACTATAGACTACTTAAATATACCAAATTTTTCTCAGTTTTTGAACAGTTACTAGTAAGGGCTACTAAATTATTTAGATATGGCAAATTCTCTCCCTTATATGCACAGACAATAAACACCCTCATTAGCAACGCTACTTGTGTGTACCCACAACCCCTCCAGATTAAGCAAAGTGATTATAACGCTTCCAGATGGAAAGTCGTTCGAGAATGTTTTGTGAGGGTCATTACAGATTGGAGTTTGCCTGCTAAGAGAAAAACGTATAAAACGGTAAAGTGGATTTAACGCCCAGGCAACTTTGCACTATAAATGCTAATGACTACAGCTTGCAGTTAGTTAACCAACTAACCCCGTAGTTCGATGCGCCTTTGCCGAAGGCAGGATCAAGAGATGGAGTCTTGTTCTCAGTTTACACTTGTGCAAACCTGATATTTCATCTGCCCAATGTGGAGAGAACGAAGATCCCGTGGTAAAGACACATGTATTCGACATAATTGAATATTCTTTAGGTTTTGAACCACGTGTATGAACTTTTTAAAAAAAAGGGGGCTATTGAATGATTAGTAGGTAGCAATATCTTTTTCCTGAATCCTTTGACGATCAGTGTAAATAGTTTTGGAAAACGTTATTCAAAATGGGGAAGTTACGATGAATTGAAAAATCCTTGTAGAGAGCACTATAAGTGACAAAAATAAAAAAAAACATTTATCAGAAAAATTTTCTACAAATATATTACTTGACTATATTAATGCAAAAAATTGAGAATTTTGTGATGCATTTGAATTATTCTATACTAAGAGTATTTAGCATACAAAACAAATCACGTTTCGTAAATCATTTAAAGTCGGGGAAGTTTTTCTCCCTCCTGAAATATTTGATTTTTGTCACTTGCAAGGACTCTTCAATTCATGTAAACGATTGTTACTGTTAAAAAATTAAATTTTTCAAATCCTTCAATGCCGAAATATTAGAATACTCGCTCCCCTTTCGCATGCACAATATTAATTATTACGATTAAGATTAATATAAACAAACCCCCGTAAACAATTCGTACTTCAAACGAATAATTCACTTTCCCTTGGAACACACTCTTGCAACCGCTGCATCTCGCCAAGCATGCTGTAACAATTTCCAAAATCCACTTCTCAACGCCGGAATATCAAAACTTAAATTATCTCAATCGCATTACGTCACGATGGAATTACATTTTTTATTACTCCCCCGCGGAGAAAGCGCCGTGTCCGTAATGGCACTTGAAAGTTATCCACTTCGCGTTCCCGTAATAAGAAGTTCGTGGGGCGTAATTACCAATTGAAAAGAATAAAGGCGCTGCTGCGCAATCGTTACGTTTTACTTACCGCAGAACGAGTAACGTCCCCGAAGGGTTGGGGAGGGTTAAGTTGATTAAAGGGATAAAACAAATTATTCGGGGATACGGGAGATAAATGCTTTGGATATTACAATATCTTGGACTGGTTCGCGCGATTTTTCGTGGGAGCGATTCTCCGTCGATGCAAACGGGCCAAAAATGAGATGCTAGATGATCCGGGGTCGCGCGGCGTATAATGCCATTACGTGGGCGCGTCTACCACGAAAGAATCGCATGTCTTTTCTTACTATACGGCCCTGGACGCTAAAGAAGATTGTCTCGAGGATAAGTCGAGGCCATTAAGGAGGGACACCCCTCTGCTCTTTCATTAAGGTGCCCTTGTGACAGGTAGCCACGAAAGTTTCTCCTTAACCTGCCACGCTGCTCGCCTTTATTCCCACCGCAATGCGGAAACGTGGTGTGTCGATCGAGTAAGCGGGCATCCAACGATAGAACACAATGAAGAGGAGGCAGGCGATCAATGAAAAAGACGAATATAGAGAAATAGAGGATAATATTTAGAAATTAAGACGAAAGATTCTGCTTGACTGATCGCGATCGAGTTGCTGTCATTCGATGATGGTTGACATGGAAATTTGGGGTTAGAGAGGGGGTTGAAATTGGTGTTTATCATAGTGAGCCTTTGGATTTGATCACAGAATCATTCTGAAGTTTTGTAGTATTGTAAGTATCTATAGGTAGATACTGGTGACTTTTTTATGAGTATTTTATCTTCAACAATGGCTTTCGAGCAGAGTTTGGGCATTAAATAAATAAAAAATATTTAAATAATGGATCAAATAAAAGTTACTGTACTTTAGATTATTTGATTATTTAATTTTTTTATTCGTCGAGCGTTTCAACTTCAACGTCGAATAAATTTTTCATCTTTCACTTTAAATTTAACTTTATTTCACATTATTTAACGAAATTTGATTTAAATAAAACTTTTGCCCGTCTCGGCTTTCGAGTTATCTTGAAAATTTTAAGAGAAGTGAGTTATGGAAAATGTAGTGTACCTAAGTTTAAACGTCCCTTGGAAGACAAATGAAGAAAAATGGAATTTGAAATAATTCATTGGTGATGATAAGATAATTCGTGATAAATATCTTTGTTCAGCGCCACTAAATTCGGAGCAATCAAGAATTTGGTGCAAAACTTATTTTAAGAACCTTACTTCTCATTGGTCATTTCTTGTAAAATAGTAAATGACATTGATAATGAGCAAATAATTAAGAAGAAATAATTAACTGATCTATGAAAATCTGTTTTCACCACATGCATACAAATGCTGTTCTCAACATCTTCATATGAAAAATCATTGTTTCTCCCGTACCATACACTCTATAAGTATACTTCTGGGTCTCGAAGCTCTGCCTCTAAACTTCTCAAACTACAGCCAGCACCGTCCAACATAGCTTCTTGTTGAAGAAACTTCTCTCACAGCTTCTCATTCATGAACATGAGGCAATCCCCAACTGGATATAATCACGATACTACTGAATAAAGTGATTCCATACGACCAGTTAACACCCGTAACAGACAACTTTGTATAAGAATAAATTATTCGTCAATAAAGAACCTCTAAGACTTTATAAATGCCACAACTTTATCAATTCCCCTCTAGACAACTATAATTAATTCATTACACAAACCGAGCGTGATGCATCTACGGAAAGTGTTCAAGTAAAATCTCCATACAGTAAATTCTCGTTATAAGCTCATTTCCACTATGCGTTATATGCTCGGTCGCTATTCGCACCAGTTCTTAGAATCATTTGGTCAAGAGTGTGCCAGAGCGGACAAAAGAGTTATGTCACTTACACCTATTCGTTGTAAGCTCGCCTTATAACGAATATAAGCTCGAGCTTATAACGAGAATTTACTGTAATCCGAGATCCACATAATCTGAACTCTGTAAATACTTTTCAAAGCTCAGCCGTTGTTCTTTTCACACACAAGTTATCATTCCCCCAAACTTCTCCTTTCCCATGTGACTCCCCATCAAACAATGACTTCGGTTTAAACCGAATACACAGTCCGCAATTGAAGCTGGCTTGTGCTCCGTTCACCTCGGATTATCGAGACCTCGGCGAACTGTGAAACGGTCCAACACCCGCGGTCGCGACGGAGGAAGGCATGTGTACCGCGTATATTGAAATTGTTGTATTTGTGTGAGCGTTGTATTGGAATATATTGAAATTGTCACGCGGCAGAGTACACACAACGGGCGGCGGAATACGTCGCAGGGAGGCACGTGAAATGCGGCGGAGCGTGAGTACGCGACGGGAACGGCACAATGACAACGGGCACTCGACTGACAATGAGCACGAGTGGAGATGTGCTCTCCCATTGGGCCGTCTTGACGTACTACACACCACCGACCACGAGCATTGGGTTAATGCGGCATTGTCCTCGGTGCGTACCTGCCGAGGATTACACGCGCTCGCTCGCTTTACTGTACCCCTGCAAGGTGCTTACATAATGCATATATATACGGGCACAGATACCTGCGTCACGCCGTATCCCGCTCTATCCTTTTGTCCGACGCGCGACCTTACCCTCCAAATGTTTATCAACCTTATCTGTTATAGGTGTGTTAGTTTAACACACCTTGTCAAAAGTAGGTAATATTGACACGAGCTTACTACAATGGTCCGTTTAATTCGAGGCATCACTCAAAATTTTAAATACCTGGGAATCGATTATTTTACTAGGTAGAATTGTATTTTTTTTTAGAGGTCAAAAGCAGAGTTGGACACTTTTTATTGGGTTATTGGGCATTTTATTTATTAACCAGAGTTAACTGTATTATTAATAATTGTTTTAACTTTTATTCGGTATTCGAATTTTTATTTAAATGAAATGTTTGCCCATCTCTGTTCAAAGGCGATATTGACACGAGCTTGGTATTAGAAGGATGTCTCGATAATTGGAACCTTGGTTAATCTGAATTAATGTTCCAGTTTAATCTTTTATGTTAAACAGAGTTGTAGAAATCGATTTATATTTACGCAAAAGCTAGGGCATGTACGAGGGAGAAATATATTCCACACTTTTCACATGTTTTTTCCTGACAAATCGTTTGCCTTTGAATGATACTAGAAATTAAACAAATTTTATAAAAGTTTCATTATTATTAATTAAACATCACTTTATTTAGTTTTATTTATTACATCAATTACTTTTATCCTTAACTTTGTAAATATTTGTCTGTGATTTCAGTATAATTATTAATTTATTATGTGCTGGGCAAAGAAAAAATGGTGGAAGGAACAGGCGATATAGCACACGATATAGTGATATAGCGGGCGAAATCGTGGCACCGTCCGACTATTTACTCAGTTGAGTGCTATTCGATTAAGGGATGGCGGAGTACCAACGGGCGATGTACTAATTATCAGTCTCTATCCCGAAACTCCAGCAAGTTGACTTCGATTATAACTTCGACCGAAGTTATGGAAAGTTTCTTGCCCACGAGCTCGTAGAGTCCTGATTATATTCGATTGTCGCAATAACGTACACTCTGTTCTAATATGGCCGCCAATATGTTTCGTTATTTTCCCTTTGTTACCCCCTCTTCTTCAAATTCAATTGTTTTTTCTTCATAGAATTGGATTTTGTGATTTATAAAGTATTTTTGTTTTTCTGATATATCTGCCTACGAGGAAAAGAATATAGAACATTTATAAAAGTTGAAATAGAGAAAAAGTCGCCTTAAGTTTAACGTTGCTTATTAATCAATAAAATAATTTTCCATGGAGAGAATATTAATTCGATGTCCGATATACTTATTAATGGAATAGGGCTGACAATATAATTGTTGTAAAACCTGTTGTATTTTTTATAATTTAAAAGAATCCTGTGGATACGTAACGAATATAAATCAAACTGTATTCTGGATTCTCGCACTTTAACGAGGATAGTTTAATTCAAACAGAAGTGGCTAACTCGAAATAAAAGGATTGAAATAAATGTGACGTTGGAATTGCTATGTGCGCGAGTATCTATTTTTTCCAGCTGCACGTTGAAAAAATTCTATTCCGCTGAATTCACTTCTATGATTATTACTCGTAATAAAAATCCAAAGCTGCCAGCTCTTCACTTTCAACCCCCTCCCATAATAATTCTCCCGTGAAGATAATAGTAAAAATAAGCTTTAGCAGAGAGAATCTGCGACAGGAGTAAATTTATTTCCTAGGATCTAACCCTAGTGGCGTCTGAATAAGCATAATACCAGACATTTTTAATAAATTCAGCGTTATGTTTCTCTCGAATTTTTTGTTTCCAATTTCACACGACCCTCGAGAGAAGGTATTTCTAAAGGTGACTACAAATATCACTGATTACTTACATCTGATCACTTATTAAAAATTATCTTAAATTAACAGTGACCGCCTCAATAAAATAAAAATTTTTCAAATATAAGGGATGTTTTGCAAATTCGAATCTGCCGTTCGTTCGCACGAGACGAAAGTTCGTGATTACGTAAAATATAATTATTGAGACCAAAAATTTTCACTTATACATATCTCTGAATCATTATTGTAAAAAATAAAATTTATCATTGCTGGCACGCGTTCAACTTGAAACGTATCATTTCAAACCTACAACCACTATAGACGCTCACAAAATGAAATGTATAACACTTTACTAATTACACTCGTGCAAACGAAATAAACATAACATTAAACGAGTTAATTCACCTTGAGTCGTTTTCGAATACCTACACATTCTTCGTCACACAGAGAGTTTTTCTGCTGGAGAAACTACCCAGTTAATGCTTTCAGAATATAGAAACAATTCGTCCGAGCAGAGTAATGGTAATCATTGAAGACTATTGAATAATTCTCTCCACCCTCGCAGTCTTCCCAGCTGTTTTCCCTATTTTAACACCGCGGAAAAAGGGTATTCGCGAACAAAGGAAGCTGAACAACGACTGAGCTCGGTTCACTTAATTCCAAGCCGCGAATATTCCGTTGGAGTATTTGTTCTGGTGGGGTTGGTAGCGGTGGAAGTGTGCGCAGCACGAGCAAGAGAGAAAGTCCCGGTAATGAAGGGGATAATGGATAGTAATGCTGATGAGTTTTAACACTCTACCGGGGTATTGTAATTTATTTCGCGCTGTTTCCCACTCGCTGGCGCCGCGAATGATCGATGAAAATTTCATTTAGAGAATGCCCCGCTGAAACGTACGAGGATATTGCGACGCGAGATTTATGCGGCGAGCAAGACACTGATCCTGTTTCCAAACTGATTTCAGTAAACATTGCGCGGATATCGAGACTGGCAGGGGGTTCGCGTGAAATTCGACGCACGGACTTTAAGGAAAGTTTCTAGGTATATAGAGGGTTGAAAAATATTTGACCTGGTGGTTGCTTCTTCGAGTACATATTCGATAGTCCATCAGGTATTTAATAACAGGGGTAGTGTGCTCATAATTAAATATGGCCACGTAATAGAGGAAGAGATGGCGAGTTTGGAACAGTGGTAGTGGTGCCACAAGCGGCAATACTCGAGAGATTTAAATGCATAGTGCATACAGTGATAGCAGCATCCCTCGGCTCAAAGTATTAAAACCATACGAACTGTATGCGAAATGTTTGATTTTGGTGTCCTAGGGGATAGTTAACATTCGGAGGGTAGAGTTGGATATCATTCCGTGAATAATAATTATGAAAGTTTCATCGCTTATCTAAAATGCAGATCTTAAGATGAAATACGTCTGTTCAATAGAATATTTGTTCAAACGCTTGCACTGTCATAAATTTTAATCATTTCTCTCTAATAAAATTTGTAAACATTACAGAAACGTGGATAAATAAATGAACCGAATTGTGGCAGGAAAGGTTGTATCGATGTTTTATAAAAAAAATACCAAAGCCTGTGTAAGAAAAAGCTTGTCTTACACTAGAATGCCTCTTTAAATCGCCTCAATGTTCCTTTTATCCGCCAAGTTTCCGTGCTCTGGATCGCAGTGCGATTTAGTTTTTAATATGAAACAAAGCCTGGAGCTCACGCACCCTCTTTTCGAGTCTCTTCTCCGTGCAGAATACGCTTTTCTGGTCGTACGTGTCACGCAATCAAAATATTTGCACACTGAATGGGACCATCGACATTCATTGCACGAGACCTTGAAATGCTTCGTCGAGGGGGGATAAAACAAAGGAAAGGAGAGGAAAACTTTATCCAATCGAACGGTCCCTACTCCTCAGAATTTATAATAATATGAAACGACGGGGATAGAAGCTATTCCCGCTGGTACGGAATAATTACAAAGGAACTCTGCATTTCTTTTACCAAAATAATAAGAATACAATCATTGCACCATATATACAGCCCAACAAAATAACAAAAAATCATGGAGGAAACAGAGTAATTCAACAAAAATATGGCGTAAAGCCTGTTAAATATAAACCTAGATGTCCAAGGGCGCATTTCGAATAGATATAAATTTGTACGAATAAAAAATGTAAATACAACATTTCAAAGAGTCTTCACACAAGGGAAAGAAGGAGTTTTTCGATGAATTTTTGCACTTGGTGTCAAAGAGTATTGTTAAAATTGAAGTATAATTAGGGGTTGTTAATTAGAGGGTTGTATAAGTCATCACTTTTCTGCCCCAGCGAGGAAAAGCAGAGAAGGACACGAACAGCTTTATTTGTTCTTTTTATTAAAAAAACCATTTCACCTCGAATGAGGAAGAAATGAGAATGTTCATGTGAAAGCGAGGTAGCGAAGAGCAATGTACTTTCGCCACGTGCCTCAGGCTTCGTGCCGCGGCCAGACGCAATAAATAAATAAATAAATGCCCGCCAACTCCCCTCTGCTCCGCGAGGGTACATTCGGCGTGTTCCCGTGGCCGCCTATTTATATTCCAAAGCCCATTGATCGGCTTCTGTTTTCAGCGTCTTTTCGTGCGCCGCGTTATTTCGCGCGGCGGGCGAAAAACTGACGAGACGTGTAAACGCGAGCTTTGTAACCACTCTGCGATGGTGAAACGAAGATCCTGGCTTCACAGGAGATTCTGGCTCGATCAGTTACACGCTATCGCCGCCAAAGCTTTGCAATCTGTTGAACTGTGTACATAGGTACAGCAGTGAGTTACGCGGAAGGGTGGTCTTTGCTTTCGCTTATGGGAAAAGCGAGGGGTTATTGTGCAAATACAAATGTGAATCGTAGGTGGAATAATATGTATTAGTAACTGTGCAATTAGAAGGTGTCAAAAAATAAATGCATTAAAGTTTAAATTGTCTTAAAAGAAAAACGTGACAATGTATTTGAGAGGTGATTGTTTTTTTTAATTGCCCATATTGCATTCTTCATTATCTTTTGTCATTTGTTTTGTCATTATAGCAAAAGGCAGCCATTTTGAATGGAATATGTGATGATAAAACTGAATATAATAAGTTGGGACATACCATCTATAACAGAGAAATAAATAATATGATATAATAAGTTATTTCATACTTTTTAAAGTTTTCGTAATTTATATTTTCAGTTAATACGCCGTTCTTTTTGTATCGTTTTAATTTTGAATCGTTGGTACAATCGTGCACCTGTGTAAATTCTCTAGAAGTTCACCTAGATTGTTTATATTAAGGGCAAAGGAAGAGCGGAAGATTCATGAGGATCAATATCGTGCATAAAATGTATAGCATCAATTTAAGAAGCAGAAACATTATCTTTAGAATAAATTAAAGAGGCAAGCAAATGTAGGAGAATCATGCAAAATACTAGGAGGAAGAAGAGATACGACGCAGACGAACTCAATGTAGCGTTTAAAACGAAGAGAATGGGACTTAAAGTCGTCATAATAAAGAGTAAGGAGGCGTGATGGCCAACTTTCTGTAATTTCCAAGATGAAGATCCTCGAGGACGGCCTTATTAGGTGGTGACAAATAAACGAAAATCGCGCACTCGCAGGGGCATTTTGCGGAATGAAGTGGCCATTTAAATCGTGACCGTGTTGTTCATCATTGGAAAGAAACCACTCGATGTGGAAGAAATTGAAGTTGGTGTGGACACCGGTGACAATTTTAAAACGGTTACCTTGAAGGTTACCTTAACACCAGAACTATTCAAATTAATGTATACCTGTTTCTACCATATTATTCAAAATGACTGGTTATTTATAAAATACGTTATGCAAAGAACATAAATCATTATTCATATTACTTTAATTTTTATATTGTTAATTAATTTATACATAATATTATTCATATTTATACTACTTAGAAATACATTATTTTCGTATTTAAAAATGGTAAGTGTATTACCAAATTTAAAACCAGTTATTTTGACTGGTTTGGTAGTTTTAGTGTTAGATAAACCCATTGCAAATTCGAGGATTTCTCTGCTGCCACGAGTTTCAGCAGAAATCAGCACTCAAAAGATAGGGGGTCGCGTGATTATCGGCATTCCATTTCGTTTTGTACAGCCACTTGAGTATATTTACTATGGCAGCTCGACGCTAAAAGGGGATGCACGGCATCCACGGTCATTTATAAACCGCCACGACAACGTATCGATCACATTTTACACCGTTGCAATAATCATTGTACAGTGCTGGTGGGTTTCAATTCTTTCACGAGCTTCATTCTAGATAATTATCGCGACGAAACGCTGACAAGAATGTAGCACGTCAACGACCACGTTTCTGCATTAAGCTTATTTTATCGCATTCCTAGAAACTGGGCTCGTAACGACCCCTTCGCACGTTTGCCACAGAAAAATATTTGATATTGACAATTCGTTACATTAAATTTGCTAATTTGTTGCAACTAATTGCGTGGTTTCTGTTTTTATTAGGTATATACTGAGTATTTTAAGAAACGATTTATAAACTTCTAGGGGTCATCATCAGAGGTGGAGAGAATAGAGTTATGAAATAGATAAATTGAAATAAGAGAATTGAAATTTGAGAAATAGACTTTTCTTTGAAATACTAGTTACATAAGGAAATAGTATTTCGAATATATATTTTAATATTAACTCATATAAAGGCTATTATGAAATGAGTATTTCATTGAAATATCAGAAAATAGCATTTCAAACAATACCTAGTATTTTGAATAATACTATTTCAAATAATAAAAATTATTAAGAATGTAGCGAGCGACATTTAGGAGGTCTGCTTCGTTTTCAAATTTGTGCTATTTCCTATATTCGAATCTGAGTGTAAATAGTAAATAATATTTACTCATGATTTAAGCATTAAATGAAATAGTATTCTCAAATATTGTTTGATGTAAGCATTAAATGAAATAGTATTTTCAAACAGTATTTTATTTAAGCATCAAATAATATAGAAAGTATTTTCAAACAATATTGGCTTACGGAAATATTTCAGTCTTTAGTATATTGTCTCAAACTATTTCAAATTTTCCCCAGCCCGGCTCATAATGCATCGAATTCTTGCGGATACATCGTACTTTATGCAGAATGAAATCAATTTATATTCAAAGTATTCAATTACCACTTAAACAGAATAATCCTTTATTATCTGCGAATATTTCGTTCACATTTATGTAGCCCATTTTATTACTGCCTTCTACAGGTTCCGTTGAAAATGTTTAAAAATAACAGTATTCATGTAATTCAATTAGTGTGCAGAAATATGATATTTCATAATAATCGGAGCAAGCGTACAAAAATTTTTATTCGTCTGCTGTTACCTTGTTAAATGTAAAATGAGTATTCATAATAAAATTTATATTACTGTATTCTGATCAAATTTCAGGGCAACGAGTTTTTTTCAACAAACCACGATAAATTATAAAATCATTTTCTAAAATGCTTCAAAATTCATATTCAAAACATTTCTTTACAACTTCGATTCACTTGTACACAAAGATTCATCCCATTTATCTCCGCACCCCTTCAATTCTAACAATTAAATAGACACAGACGTACTTTCCCAAGCCTCGTATGAAAAACACCATTGAAAATTTTACATTTATTTGCTCATGCAGAATCGCTACTGCCCCAGTTGCATACACCATATATTACGAATCACCCTGTACAATATTACAGGTCCTTCTCATAAATGTTTACCAGTGTTATCTGCCTGGAGCAGGCTGCAGGCGTTTGCACATTGTTAAATACAAGTTCGGTCCTGATAAAAGTACACCGTGGTCGATGCCTTTTTATAGTCGTGTATCACGGCCGCTCGACGCAGGACGTGCATCTTTTATTAACCACGTTAGGTTATAAAGCATTTTCATGGCAGCAACGTTCATTAATTTTTTTCCTTCTCTTTTTATCGAATTTTAACGCCCGACATGGTTGGCCGCGGGAAAGGCAGCGTATTAAAAAATGGAACGACGATGTTCGCGATAAAGGTCGCTATATTGTTCTAGCCGCGGCTAAGAAATGATGAAATCGATGTGCCGTGGAAAACGAGAGGCCAGCATCGTGCGAATTAAACTGTGGTCGCGGCGATAGAGGCTGCCTTTTTTTCGAAGGCGGCGCTTTCAATGAGCAGCTATTTTTGTGTTTCTTAAATGTCAGCACATGGACACTTGACACGTGTGCGTATTTTTGCGTGAATCAGGCCTGCATGGCAAGATTGCGATAGCTTGGTTGTTTAACCATGGATGGCTTTACGTCATTAAATAAACCGAGCTTTTGCAGTTATCTGTTGATTTATAGGGCACTCTGGTTTCATTCTGGATACAACAATTAACAGAGACACTTGATTATACAAAGTAATCGGTGGATACGATTGGAGAATTTGATAAAATTTGCTTATTGAGAGCTTCGAAGCAAATAATTTCATTGAAATGTAATGGATGTTTATTAAAATGAAGTACGTATTAAAATGTTTTGAGTAAATTACCTACCCTTGAAGAGAAATTCAAAGTTTACAGAGTAATATTTTTGAAACTGAACTGGATAAATTTTTATTTCCCAGTAATTGGTGTCCTAAAGTAAATAATTAATTTCGTCACGTGATGCTACGTTCAATGACAAACAATCGTTAGGAAATGATAATTTTACATGTCAATTTTTATCTTGCAACTTTGTTAAAAATCACATTATTTAAGGAGAACACATTTTTAAACATCCATATAAATGACCGAACATAGGACAACTACTCTTCTACTCTCTACCTATCCACGAAATTTCATCAAACTCAGTGCACAATGCTTCCCACAATTACCTTCTAAACCATATACAGAGTAACATCCCCTCAAAACATCTACTGCATTCAATTGAAACTTCAAAACTCATCGCACCACTTGCACACCTGAATCTACCATCCTAAACAATCAAAATTAAATCCCAAAATGTATCACCCATCAATTGAGACATTGATAGCAAAAACGCACTAACCCACATTGAAAAAAATCAAATTTCCTATTTTATATAATTAATACAGCGTTTTGGAGTACATTATTGGTACCAACTCAATTTCTCAAGCAATGTCAATTACTCCGCTTTTGTCCTCAATGCAACTGACCTCGATCAGCCAATCCTTTGAAACCACCCTCTCCCATATCACACAAACACTTCAAACAATAATTACCGACAGCTGTCGCCTGTTCATTCCCCCTGAACATAATCGTAACCAGTATCAAATTCCACTCAGCAGCCTTTCTCGAGATTAACGGCTCGCAGTCACGATATTCCACGAACACGGTCCCACAGTCAGGAAAATGGTTATTCCGCAGTGTCTACTGGACACGGTCGGATCCCCAGCGCGGAATAAATAATCGGCGACGGTGTCCAGCCCCTCCAGTAATGGATCCGATGAATTGGTCGCGCGTGTCACGGAATTCAAATGGTTTCACGTAAGAATGTATAATTGCCGTCAAGCGAGAGGGGAGGTAGAATTCGACTGTCGTGACGGGCGTCGTGAGACAAACGAGGGATGGTCACGAAGTCCCAGGGCCGTGTGGGTCTCGCCGCGGAAATGAGAAAACGTCCGTCTTTGGCCCCTATCCGGAATATTGCTCTCTCGCGGCTAGACTCTGCCTTTTTCCACGCCCGCCGCCGGTCGTTCCGATCGGCTGAATTTATTTTGGGTGGCGACCCGCTACGTGAGGCGAAATTTTCAATGGTGCGTGCCAGCGGGAAAAATGGGAGGATGCCGTCGAACGGACAGGATGGTACGCGACGTCTGTTGAACAAAGGTACGCGCGCTATGAAATTCAGGCTCCACCGTGCTGGCCATTTCCCTTGCAATTCCAGCTGGAGAATCTACGAACGGGGAATGACGTGGATACGATTCTGGTCGCAAAGGAAATTTTGTTCCCTTTTTTCCTATCCGTTTTGACGTAATTGGTTGCGTAATTGGGAACGTGGGTATGAAGAGGTGTGTCAGGGAGGTTTGAAGACCTGGGGTTGGCGGTAGAGGACCTGCTGTTGGATTTAGTTAATTTTTAATTTGTTTTGAATTTTGGTGAAGGTTGTTTGGTAGTTTGATGTGGAGGTAAAATAGGAGACTACGAGCTGAAGTTAGGGACAATTTTGCACAACTTTACCCTATAACCTTCTGACACTGAGTATTTGATTACTCCCCACGCTCCCTCCTTTAAAAAAATAACGATGCCTTTATCCTGCGACACTATTGTTTATCTTGACGCGATCTCTAATGCGTATGTTCGTAAATCTTCAATTAGGGTAAACCAACCAGTAATTGACCGCATACCAGTGAATGACCATTAGGCAAAGAAATGTCAAGTATAAATTTAAAAATTACTATATGTTTATAAATGGAGTGTAATTGCACGTTTAATATCCCATATTTTTAGTTATGCGTATTAAACAAACATTAATAAGTACGATTCTTACTAAAAGTATGCGGTCATTTACTGGGCTTCTCATTCAACAATTCGGTCATTCACTGGTTGGTTTACCCTACCCTAATTTTTGACAAAGTTGGTTTTCTGTTTCTTTTTCTCCCTTTCTCGTACCTAACTTATAGCTTAAAGGCGATCAGGCTAGGATTAGTTAAGATATTATTATTATTACGCATAAAATTCATGTTAAATTTGTAATTCAAATTTTCTGACCATAATTGGTTTGATAGTTACAGAAGAAGTTTCAATAATAAAGGATATGTTTCGAAGGACATATGCTCTGTTTGGGTAACGAAATGTTGGAATAGTAGCTGATAGTAATGTTGATGTAGCAGAACGTTGGAATAATGATGGCTCCAACGTGATACAAGAGAAGAGGACACGAGAATGTTCCTCGAGGATTTCATGTAGTGGTAAACGTATCATGTGCCAACTGTGAGGGTGAAGGGCGAAACATGGAGGGTCACTAGGGAGAGAGCATTCGTATTATAGAGCTTTAAGAAAGGATTGTCGAGGGAAGCTGCCGTTTATCAGAAGCGAGGTCGGTGTGGCTGACAAGCTATTACTGCGCGTGAGATCGCCTTTGCATCGAGATTGAATAGATCGTGGCCCCTGAAAAATAGGTAATGGAAGGGCAGCCCTCTGCCACGAGAAAAACGACTGCAACTGAGATCATGTTAACCTGGTTGTTCGCGGATCGTTAACAATTGAGAGCATCGTGACGTTCTCTTTTTCAAATGTCCTCCTTCTCTCGATGCAGGGATGGTAAGAAACGCTATTAAGTGCACAAATAGGGTTGTTTCGATATTAGTAAATACAAATAAAGTATCGATACTTGACATGCGATACTTATGAGACATCGAAAACAAAGTATTTGAATCGAATCGTATCGAACAATTTATTTTTTTAATTTTTTTTTTTTAATTGTCAATTGCGTCAAAATAATAGAAGGCCAGAAAATTGTCGATCGGCCTTTTTTCTAGCGGACAACGGGGTTTTTAAGCCACGAAACGTATTTTTCTGTTGAAAACATTTGGACCAACAATTTTTTTCTGTTGAAAACATTTTGACCAACAATTTTTTTCTGTTGAAAACTTTTTGACCAACAATTTTTTTCTGCTGATTCCTATTATTTTCAGAGTGGTTGACAATATAAATGGAAATGATTACAGGAATCGAGGCACCATGGATAATGCAAAAGTACTTTTTTTACAAATAATAATAATCCATTGGATACCAATAATTACAGGTATCGATACTTTTCCACAATTAGAGTTATCATAGAAAATTTGTCAAAAACTATTTTTGTTATTTATTTATCAAGCCACCTTATCCTCCTTCCATTCTATGCTGGAATAAAATTATAGAATATGGAATAATTATAAAACGCAATATGAGAATATTGAAACCCAATGTAGAGAATTTTAAGACTTTTACACTTTAAGTAGAAACACTCTACTATTATATACATATGGTATGTACTAAATAATTGTATGCAAGATTTTAGCCAAATCGATATGTCGAACTTGCGCGCTCCTCTTGTAAAACCACTCCTCCACGATTTATCGTGCACACTCGTCTCTGAAAAGCGTATCGCGACTTGGTGCCCGAGTTTTGTTCCTCCCCGTATGCATAGACCGCATTCACGCGTTCCGCGGCGAAAAACAGGCTGGGCGCGGTGAGGCATACACGCGAATGTTCTCGCTAGAACACGCTCGTCCCAGCTTCCAACCACCGTCCGCATAATGCACGGACACTCCACTTTACTCTATTGTTTTTCCTCACGCATGAACGACCCGTTCGACAAGAAAACGCTTCAATCTCCCGTCTCGAAACTGTAACACGAAAATGAAAGAGGGTTTCACTATTTAGGCCTCGAACGCGGTAGGCACACACGTGGAAACGGAGTAAATTAAAACGGTGTCGATATTCTTGATCGAAATGAATATTCCGCAGCTTTTCATCGTCTACTGAAATTCTCGCCAGTCGTTTAAATAATGTTAGGATGGATGATGGATAATAATGAAGGGTGAATTTTTTATAAAAGTAAAGTAGCGAAGGAATTTGTAATTAAATGAAATAATTATTCCTTGGTTTCCAACGTTGTGCTATGTTGATAACTCTTTTCAGGAAAGCTGAGTTAAAATTGACGCAAAAAGAATGCAACTTTTAATAGTTATTGCTTCTATTCTCTAAGAATATTCAGCAAAGTGCCATATAACAATCATGGGCGAAAAAATCTAATTTTTAAAAAGATAAGAGCTAACAACCTTACAACGAAGTTTATTTGATTTATGACAAAAATCCGAAAGAATTGTAACTTTTGATCGTAATTATTTGAGTAATTATTACCTTTGATCAAACAAGAATTGTAACTTATTAATCTAACTCTAATACAATGGTTATTATAATTCAACTTACATTATAATTCAAGCTTAAATAAATAAAATATTATTTAAATAAATAAAATAAACAAAAAAGAATTGTAACTTCTGATCATAAGTACTTAAATACAGTTGAAATATTCGCGCAGAATACATAATTGCGATCGATTAAAATCATAAGGGATATCGACTGAAAGGAGTCAGACCAAAGACAAGGCATATTCTACTGCGCCTCGTTGAAACGATACAAGTCTTAGAATTAATTAGAGGTGAAACGCCAAACTAATAAAATAAAGTGTATGAATTCCATTATTGCAGACCATTGTGCGAGCTGGCAGACAATGTCTCTTGCTCGACAGCGTGTCACCTACAGATTCCGCACGGTCGAACATTCGTTTTTCTCGTGTCGATGGCTTTGCATTTTTCACGGCCCCCCTTTCTCGTTTCCCGCCGCGTTCTTTCCACTGTCCCAAATCTTTTCCATCGTTGCGGAATACTATGCGGCCGTCTGTTTCCCCGCTTCTATTCGCTTTTTCAATCTCCTCCTCTTACAGTGGGAATCTGTAAATCGTGCGTAAGGTTGTCGCATCGACGCTCGAACGTGTCGATACACGGCGATCCGTTTTACTTTTCTTGTTTCAGAAGGGTGGCAGGGAACGATTCTACTCGTTGTTTCACTCGAAATTCAAAGTTTCGAAATTAAGAAATGTGAACGTATCAGTATGTTAAGCTTCAAGTGGAAGCTGTGAAGGTATAAGTATGTTAAGTTTTAATTAAAAATTGTGAAGCTATTTGTTAAGTTCTGATTAAAAAATGTGCAGCTATTTGTTAAGTTTCAATTAAAAATTGTGGGTCTATTTATTGAGTTCCAATTAAGAGATGTTAAAGTATATCTTATGTTTCAATTAAAAAGTATGAACATACCTATAAATATAATAAATGCGCCTCAATAATTAATCAGTTTAATAACAGTAACTCAATCATTCGTAATTCTTTTATCTTATTGTTTCAGTGCTTTTTATTCTTAAGATTCTTAATGAAACTGCTTATTTTCTCGTAACGAAATCCTAATTAGCACATTAACTAATTGATAAAATGCTGAAACGTTTTGCATAAAACCTTTCTGCGAGATTTTGAGATTAAAATTAAGCTTTTATGCGATTTATCTTTCACTTTAACATATTATAAAATGCTTTTGTTTGATTTAAAACTTACTTGCATCTAAATTGTTCTTTCTTCTCTCAACGGCAGAAAAATGCAGTACTCTCGAAATTATGATTTTTCATTTTGTTTTGCCACCTTTCAATATTCTTCGGAAGGAAAAATCCTCAAGTTATCCGATAACCTTGTGATAATAGTTGACTACTTTTTGCAAATGCACTAAAGAAATGCCTAAAGCAATATTCCGCACAAATAGAAATAATCACAGGTGACAGTTGCAAGCAACCAACTATTTAGTCAACAATTCCTTAAAAAAACGATACTTTCGAAGAACTTGCTATATTAATCATTAATTCTCAATTAAATCTAACATAAATCATATTAATTTTTAAACCTCCAATTAAATTTTAATATAACCTATCACAATAATTACTTAATCTATAAGTTTCAATTAAATCTAGCATAAATTATATTAAATTTTAACCCCCACCCCCTATCAAACATCTGGGTAGACAAATCTTTCTTTGCGATACCGTGTAATCTGAAACTGAACGCTTTTTAACACAGATGCGTAACACGTACATATCACAACACATTTAGGGCCTTTTCACACGAGAAGCTTTTATGAAACGTGGCAAACTGTTCAGACATATTCACTTGCCAGATGCAACGCTGTTTTAAAAAGATAGGAAAATGCATGTGTATCTTACAAAGACCAGTCGCGATCCAGAGAAGTGTTTCGCGTGGAAAGTCTCTAAAGGCCCTTCCATACCAGACGCTTTGTAAATAGTGTCTGATATCTCGGCTGTACTCACAATTTTTTTATATTCATCTTTTTCTTACTCTGTGATGCCTGTAACACGTGAATATATCTGAAATACCATTCGTGAGCCACAAAGGTGTCTCGCGTCAGAAGCCCCTTAAGGCCTTTCCATACGAGACACTTTTATGGGTGACGACTGCTACTATCGGCTTTGCCACACTCGCACCCTTTTTACGTTCCTATTTTTTATAACAAAGTACCCTGCCAAGAGTATGTTACGTCGAATGTCTCTTAAGGCCTTTCCGTACGGGACACTTTTGTGCCTGGCGAATGTTATGATCAGCTTTACTCACACACGTTTTACCTCCCTATATTTTTTACAACCGAATACCCCTTCTATCAACCGAACATATCACAAATACCAATCACAAGTGTGTACACAATACAGAATGTGTATACTCGCTAATAGATACTGCCATAATATTGACGTTTTCGCAACTTCCTTATTTACTTTCTGAAATTCAGTTCGGTGTATATTGGACGATTAAATTGCAATATTGATACTTGTATATGTAATATCTGTTCATCTTATTTCGTCCCCTTCTATTGTTTTCTTTGGTAAACTAAATGTCGCCATTTTTGCTCATTTCGTACTATAGTTGCAACAAAATAATTCTAAATTATGTGAACATTTACGCGAGTGTTGCACGAGGTTGAGCTAATCAAACTGCAGAATAAGCAATGAAAAACTTTTTAAACGAGGGACTCGTGATTTTTCGATCGTGTTCTAGCTGGTTGTGCTAAGGAACCACGTCACTATTGGTATTCGATAATTGGGCATAAAATAGTTTTTGCAGCAAAAGTTCTCATTTAATAACAAAAACAGATACCGTATTGTGCTCTGGATATATATTTTTTTTACTATTTTTAATTTTTCAAGTAGAAAACAGCTGAGTAGGTTTAGGGTTTTTACTCACCAAAATTTTAGTAACATAACCTCACAATTCAATGTATGCTGTAACCTCTATTTCTATTCGAAGGCATTTTATTTATTTGTTTATCATTATTTTATGCTTTACAGCTGTGTCATAAAACCTCTCCATAAAAGATGTAACTAATTTTAAGACTGAAGAGGCAACATATTATGTGAGCAGAAATTGGTACAAGTGGTAAGTAGAAATACGTACACCGCTATTTTTCGTGAGCAGAAATCCGAACATTTAAAGCAATACATTTAATTACAAATTACTAATAGTTAAACATCTCGAACTATCTTTCTTAAATAGTTTTCAACTGCCACTTTTGATCACAAACAAATTTTTTACACCTTCTCTATGACGAGTTACCTCTTAAATGAACATAAATTTGAACATTCAGTTTATTTGTTATTTCAACTTTAATTTTGCCAAAGGGTTGTTACCCATAATAAATAAATAAATAAATAAATAAATAGAAACAACCAAAGCACAAAAGCATCTCGCATGATAGTTCCCTAAAGTCCCTTTCCCACTTCCAAGACTCGCAACTGATAATCCGACTACATCCACCCTTGCCCATCTTCCTCGACCAAAATTTAAACCACCCCTACAGCCAACCAAATACATCCGAAACACCAGCCGGCAGAAGTGCGGAAAGTCCATTTCCCCAATCGAAACGTCAGCAAATTAAGTTACCGCCGAGGCGGGCTCCCGTTTAATTCCCATTCAACGTCCAAGTCCCGAGTCAATATTTGATGCATCGGTCCCCCGCGCGCCTCGACGCGCCCGGTATAGTGACCGTAATTAACGAGCAATCGATAGGAAGAACGGAACCGAGACATCGCCGGGGGGCGGGAAGATTTTCCGGTTTGCTACGTGCCACAGCATCCACGGGAGGAAGACGAAACGGGGCAAAGGGGTGGGAAGGCAAAAGGGGGCTGGTCTAGGGATAGGGCAGAGGCAGGGGGTCAGAGCAGCGAGGCGCAGTGGCTCGGTGGCGGCCCGCACGCCGCAAAATTGCGGTAATTTCGTTAGCCGCGCAAACGATGTAATTAAATAAAAGCGTCGACGGGGATACACTACTATATATTCCATAATGGTATGGTTTTAATAGTTGCCCCCATCCCCTTCCCCCCGCGGAAGGAAGCGGCTTTTTATCTCAACCTCCGCGTGCGCGAAAGCTCATCTGGATACTCCTTCTGAGTCCTTCTCCCCCTTTCCACCCCTCTCACCGTGGGAGCGAGCTGGACCAATCTCGCGCCCTCCCCACACCCCCCTGCGCCGGCTTCCTTTCTATTCCGCTTTAAACTCTATTTTCGCGATTTGCAACTTCGTTTCCTCCTTTTCTGCCGCCCTGGAAGCTACATATTTAAATTTTATAGTGTGGTTTAACGATAATGGTAACGGTGTATTATAATGGCGCATTATTAACCCTTAAGCAGATGATGCTCCTTTTTGGCTGCGTTCTTTTTCCTTGGGGGTGTTTTTGAAAGTATTCGTTGACTGCTCGAATTCAATGTGGAAATGAGGGAGAGATTTTGGAGGTTTTGGAGTTCTTTGGTAGATTTAGGGAATAATGAGATCTTAGATTATGCATCCGTGAAGATTCTTTTTGTTGGGAAGAAAGAAAGGGATGTGAGGTATTTTGGTATACCTACTTCTGCAAGAAAAGGACAATTATTTTTCCTTAGGAGTATGCATAATTTCTAAACAATCGTTGGTAATCGTTTTAAAAATATTTCGATTTGCAATAATTGCAAGCTTTCAGGTCCTTCATTTTTTAAACTAATTTGAAACCAGTGAAATAATGAGTTAACCACCCCTAATTTCACTTGGACTGCATCATATTTCAAAAACAAGAGCAAACAGTGATCGATTTATCCTGGAATAATTCGATTGAACGTGATTGCTTTGTAGAATAACTAACGCATCAAAATCCACCAAAATAACATCTTAAAAAATTATTCTTTGCGGAAGGACGCTTTATCTCGATGCTTTGTCCCTTACAACTAATTATGTTTCATTCGTGTGGGGTGCGGACACATAACGCAGCATCAACAATATGGCTTTCATATGCATGGTAATGAAGACAGAGTGTTGGGAAGATCCCTAAGCTCCGTGGCTTAGGTTGGACAGCACTGGTATATACCGATCTCCAACAGAAAATATACATATAAAGGTGATTCATAAATGCATGTCGATACACCAGAGCAGGAGGATTTGCATACTAAAACGAATAAAAAAATGTTATATGTAAGTTGCTCATACATACATAATCTATCGTCGTTTCTGTGTCAGAAAGGGTCGCAGGAAACGGCCATTTCTGTCTTCAATACACTGGTCACTACATCATCCCTCAATTATGTCGTTACAAATTACAGATCTTTTAAGTTCCCAATCTGAATTCAGTTCAAAACTACACATAAATAATATCACGATAACATCGTTGCTACGTCAATTTTTCACTTGTAGGAACATTAATTCCATTTCGAATAGTCTAACAAGGGAAGTTAGGCAACCCGGAAGTTTCAGAAAATAATTTTATTATTTTATTATTATTTTAATTATGCATTACGCAGTTCATGAGTAAGACAAACCTATTTTTTGTTGATGCCATATTGTGGTTTTGGGGGTGAACTCACCCCTTGAAATAAATGCAAAATTTTCTTTTTCGTGAAATATCTCGAGAGTGGTGAGAGATATCGAAAAGAAGTATCGACAAAATTTGCACCATTTTTTTATATCTACAAAACTGCGTAAAAATAATTATCGAATTAAGGTTTGGTGGTGGGTGGTAACTTGAAAAATATGGATTTTTCGATAATTATTTTTACGCAGTTTTGTGGATATAAAAAAAAGATGCAACTTTTGTTTATTCTTCTTTCCAATATCTCCAACCCTTCTCAAGATATTCCTACCCTAAAACTGCACTCCTCACCAACAAAAATATGTTTGCTTACGCATGAGCTACGTTGCATAATTTTCTGAATTTCTAAACTACTTAAGATTCCTTGTAAGATACAGAAGTGACCAGCATCAATATCACCAATAAAACGTTACCCCCATCGCTAACCTTATGATACGATAAAACCAACCCCAGCTACGAAGAGGGGATGGGATGACGCGAGTCTTAAGTTTCAAAGTGGAAGGCGGCCAACAGCAGGCATAACGGAAGCGGGCGAAGAAAGGGATGGGCGGGGGTGAGATGGAGGGTGATAAATAAGCTTGCAGATATTGTGTTTCGCTTCTGACCTTAAGGGGTGCGCCTCGTATCTCTGTCAGGGAGCGTAATCCTACTCGGAGTTCCAATAACACTCGCGGCATAAACTAAGTTTAGCATAAAGTATTTCGGTTGCTCGCTTCCGTAAGGTCTGGGGCCCACCCTCGCCCTACCTACATCCCTCCGCCACACGCACAGGTATTCCTTTCGCGGAAACGGGAAAATGCATGGAACGCTCACGGTAAATAGATCCTTGTCGTCGAAAATGCGCCAACTGTGCAAAGGTACGAGCGTACGTGTCATTCGCAGGCCCTCGTTCCGCTGCAACTTTCCCTTTGTACGTCGTCTCGCGGCTGTTGCGCTTCCACGCGAAATTACTAGCGAATTTGCTCGGAACGTTAGCCCCGCGTTATACAACGTTTCACCGAACAATTAACGTATACAGAGTCCCGATAAATTCGGCGTTTTAATCCTTTGTGCGATTAATTAATCTCTTCCAACTGAATTAACCTTTCAACGCTCAGCGGGTACCATTTCGATTTCTTACTGTGCAGAGCGGGTGGTCTTCTCGGTCGCCCATGATGTTTGGGATATGTATACTACTGGAATTATTTATTGGGAATTTTCACAGTTACGACAATAAAGTAGGTGCTATGTAACTTGTGTATTTTGACTGAGATATCGATCACTGTATATTTATTGGGTTGTTGGTACAAATGTAACGGGGGTTCGAAAGAATAAAATAAATAAAATAGGTAGAATGTAAAACACATTTTTATTCAAACTTAGCAACCTAATAGTTAACGATCACCCAAGAATATTTTCCTAATACTGAGGTGAGGTGTAAGTGACGACATGTTAAATTTAATATTCGAGTGATTCAATGAATATTTGCAATAGTGTATTTTGCACAGTTTGATGGAGAAATGTTTTTTACCTGAAGAGACATTTGCACTTCTAGACTGCTTTCATATCTTCGAACTGCTGTTAGTTTGCTTTGTTCTTAATTGTGAATTATTTTATTAGTTTGTAAATTGCCTGGTTATTTTAAAAATTAGGGAAACAAGAGTTGTGAACATTAGCACTTAATAAAAAGTTTACTTATTCGTCTTCTTGTGGTAGCACGTTAGCGTCGTTGAGAAATGTAAAATGTAGGGATATAAGGGTAGAAGTCAATAAATATTGAAACGCACGTCGTACGTGAACGATAGCTATGAAATTCCAAATAGGCACGTTATGATCAAGACATTTCGTGAACACAACCACGCGTGGTATTTAATTATCTGAATAAACTTTTATCGGTTGAGTAAGTTTTGATTGGAAGCTATGAAACTATGCGAGAATAGGGTAAGTCAAGCTGGCTTCCACCGCCAACCGTATACATTGTATACATACTTAATACGTTTACGTTTCAGGAACTATTTCGCTTTCCTGGGCCATAAGTTGTATATCATGTCTGAGCATTTCATTGGTTTATGATTCGTATCATTGTCAACCTTTTTCATACCTGCACACAAGCTTCCAAATTGCAAGAAAACTGATTTTCATATTAAAATGTAATATTAAAACATATCGTTCTATTTTCGCTCTTATTGTGGAGGATTTTGATAAAATTGAAATATGGTGTAGCCCACGTGAAATTAGGAGGAGTTTAAGTCATCATTTTTCTGGTGTCAAATTTATTTAAAATATTCAGGCAGTCAAATTTTTTTAGTCAGACAAAAGGACCATTCCAATCCAAATTGATTATATTTTACACTCAACGCAATTCTTGTAAAATTAAAATATAATTGATCCCACATGAAATTAGTGGGGGTTTAAAATTTAAACTTTAAATCATGATTTCGGCATTCTCTAATTAATTCCAAAAATACAAGTCCTCAAAGTTCACAATTGTCACCTTCGATAAAAGAAAACAGGCTCCATAAATACATTCCTACCTCCAAAACTATCAACCCTGCAGAGTCAAATCACTTCAATCCCCCAGAAAGCACCAACAAAAAAAATTCATTTCAACGCAAACACCAAGGAACAAGTTAAAAGAGGACAACCGATGTTAATCGAACCGTACGAGGCTCCTAAATCGCGATGGATCGTTCCTATAAAAATCGCCCACCCCTATTATCAAAGTATTACGCCAACAGGGGCACGTTGGATGTTTATAGGCAACGAGTGGACCAATAGGGGGCGGCATGAGCGCAGACTGGCCTGCCCGTAAACTCGTAAGGGTGGCTTGAATATGAAAGAATATAAATTATACGACGTTGGCCCCGGTCGCGAGAGAACGAATCGCCGAAAAGGTTTTGCTGACTCGCACACCCGAGGGGGCCGGCGCTGTCGCCCCAGAGGGCTTTTAATACCGCATCCTGCACCTACAGCCACGCCGGGAAATTAGTTTTTCCCCAACGCTCGTCCCACACCAGCACCACCCTTGACGTATTACCCTTCGACCTTTTGTCGCGCGACCTTCTTCCCCGCATTTCTTTTTCACGGCAAGTACGACGAAATACCAAGAGTGACATCCTTCACGTTCGAGTGCCCACCATGACTTATCGATCTCGTCCTTGGATTTCCTGCTGCTCCAAAAAACTCGTTACACTATTTTCCAGCTTCGCTATCTGCAATTTATTGTCAGCGCTTCCTGTCGATTGCTCCCACCCACCTTCCCAATACTCCTAGTAGATATTAAAAGGTACTAGTAGGTGTTGCTTAGATTGTGTTTGGTGTTTTGCGAAATTGGGTTCATTGTGGGGTAGTGGGGTTGGGTAAGATTTGGAGAAGAATTTGGGGTGGATATTGTATGTAGGTCCTTTGAATTTGTGTCATTTTGAATCGGGTTAAAGCATATGTTTTAGGTCTCGTAGATTACAACTGCTTGAACTTCAGGTTAAACTGACTTTCAGAATGATGAGTAATTACGTAGAGTGCACTTCAGAGCAACTCGATAAAGGAAATGTGTGACGACGTTCTCTACATGACGAATCATAAATCATTTGACGCCAGCTCTCGCCCTCTTTTCAAATAGGGGTCAGAGCTTGCACGTACGTGGACATTTAAGTTCTGAATTTTCCAAAGCGGAATATTAATTTCCTGTTTCTAACAATATTGTACTAATCTAATTTTATAATGTGGACGTATAACATTAGAGATAGGTAAATATTGTACAAGAAACTTGAAATGAATCTATCTAGCGATAAAAATTATTTCCAATGTACCTAGAAGTAATGTAATAAACAAAATTAAGATGCATAATTATAGACTTTTTTACCATTTCACTTGTCTTATATTTTCACACTATTTACTATAATATACTAATGGGAATATTAATTACATCAGTCAAATATTTAATATGTCATCACTGACACTACCATTAATATTACCATTTAAACGAGATTATTGTATTTGGATACTCTAGTCGAAATTACTTGTATACCAACCACATTATCGATCATGTAGCTATGAATTTGTTGGTGATGCAATAAACATTCCTGATAGCCGTAGGTACATTTCCAAAAAGTAATCATGGTTTGAAAAAGTCATAGCATCACTTAACAATGTTTCCCAGTTCTTAAATAAAATTAATCCAATTTAGTTATATTAAATCTAAACTCATCTAAGAATTGGATATCGACGAAAAATATATGATTGCTAACAAAAAACACGTATATAACGATTCACTCTTCTGCGTGAACAATTCAACGATTCAACGTTGGATGCAGTCTGAAGAAATGGCGAATAGGTTTTAGGAGGGTTGATCTTCCTTGGTGATGTTGGTCCTCGCATTGCACACGGTCGCGTTGTGAAATAGCGATCTTTCAGCCAATGGCGGTTCACAGAAGTGGCGATCGAATGCGGTGTTAGCTGGAATATGTTCACCAATGAAAGCAGCTGACCCCAATTTCGATTCAGTTCGCTAAGAGTACTCGGCGCCACATTGTCCCAGGATCTCGAGTACTCTTTGTAGTTACTCGTCTCGGCCCTCCATCGACGACAACCTCCTCGTGCCATTCGCTGTAATCGTCCTCGTAGATTGTACAACTTGTCGTGGCCCCCTCGCAATAAAATCGGAGGGGCCCTGACGTTTCGACGCTCTCGCTTAAACAAATTGTCCCTTTTTTCTACGTAATTGTGTTTCGGGTTCAGTTTATCACGACACTTTGCATGAAACACAAATTGCGTGGTATAAGTACTATTTTGTACCGGTGGAATTGTTTTCGAAATAGTGGTTGGTGATGTAAACCTTTGGATAGATTGATCAATTACAATAAGCTACTTTTTTGTAGCTATTTAAAGTTGGGTTTTTTTGGGAAAATATTTTGTACTGTTTAGAGTAGTGCTTGGTAAAATCCGCGTAGGGGAGACCGGGGCTAAAAGTTCCGGGGGTAAGTTGTTCCGACGGTTCTATCTTCAAAAGGAAAAGAGCGTTGTACTTCAAAATATTTTTTCCGTGTGAGCTGATCGCGCCACTCACACGGAAAAAATACTTTAAAGTACAACGCTCTTTTCATTTTGAAGATAGAACCGTCGGAACAACTTACCCCCCGGAACTTTTAGCCCCGGTCTCCCCTACTAAATAGATGTTGTGTAATTAAGTTATTAAAATATGGCAAATTCAAACGATTATGTATACAGTTTCGGTGATGCAATTTTTGTGAAAATCGAGGGACAAAAATATTTCAAATTTATTCAATTAAGTGCTAGTGTTATTCCTCAATACTTAGGTTTCGTTGTAAGAATACTTTAACATATTTGGGCCTAATTATGCAGAAAGCTACCAACCCTCAAAATGACAAAAAGTTAGTTAAACGCAGTATGGATTCCATAATTTTATGATCTTTATTTTCTATCTTTAATTTCCATTTCAGATTTAAAAAAAAGAAGGCTACAGAAAATTTGAAATAATATTAATTATACTACTCACTATTAGGTAACCCATTGAAAAACATTGCGAAACAATAACAAGAAATAAAATATACTCAATCGAAATAAAGCCACTTTTCTGTAACAATGAAAATCTTTGAACTAAATATACTCAGTTTCAGATCATTGAGGGTTGGTAGCTTTCTGCATAACTATTTAAGCTCATTTAATATTGTAGTGGAAGCATGAAAGAAAATACTTAAAAAATCAGTCTGAATTAAGAAAAAGACAATTTTAAAAATTTGCGTTTATTACTTTCAAAATTAGTTGCTTGTACAGTAATAGCTAATATCTCTGGTCTAGCTATTCTAATAATACCGCGGAATTTAATCCATATTTTTCCAATAATCGATACGTATAAGCTGTCGCCATCCAAGATCCGATATCGTGCGGTATTAGCATTATAAGAATGTACATTTTAATAACGTGGTCCCCGTATCAGACGAGAGTAAATGGAATTTAATCATTAAGTTTGGATAAACGGTACCTCGCGTTGGTATATTAAATACGTCTTCTATGTTATTTTCCACAGGGAAAGCAAACCAAAAATGTCGAATAAAAGTTTTTTTGTGTAACATTCCCCCGCTGCGGAAAATAAAATTAGAAAATCTGTTCAGTACGCGAGCACGGTTTTTGTGGAGGCATATAAAATAAAAAGTTGAGTCTGTGAATAACAGAAGCTTTAAAAACTTTTTTAATTATAAATCTCCTTTATTCATGTACATGTCGTACTGTTTGTAGGTTTTTTCTTTAACCCTCGATTGTCACATCTATGTTTTCGAACGTAGTTATCACACTGAGTTGATTCGGCCTAAGCCAATTTTCAATCAGCTGCTGTTTGAAAAATATCTGTTAAATTAAGTCGCAAAACATTGTAGAATATACGTTCGTCGTTGAAAATTAATGTTGTAAGTATCATCATATTTAAACAGTAGTACTTATCATTTTCAATGATGCCTCAAAGGTATTTTACCTCAAAGTCAAATTGTGGGTCATTTTGATCCAGTGTGGCAACCGAGGGTTAAGAACTAAAAACAATTATTAACATTACATTCTAAATAAATAATAATAATAATATACAGAGTGTTTTGAACAATTCTCTCAATTATGTAGATACTTCTTCGAAACTTGTAATTAATCGAGTACCTCCATATCCATCATACAAAAAGATTTTATTCCCCATTTTGGATTTACTTGTACACACCGAATCACCCCATTCCCAATTCCACTACAGTCACTGGATCACCCTACACAGTATTTCCGTGAAAAAAAAGGAAATGCTTGCAAATAAGAAACTAACAGTGAAACCTTCTAATACAATTTTCAACATGCAAAGCTAACACAATCGAGCACCAAGGGTAATCGAATCAGGGTTCGCACAGGGAGTTCGGTATTTCCCGAAGATTAAAGAAGTCGTTTACGAATAATGCTCGATTAGAAATAAACGAAACGAGCCGAAGGAAATTGGATGTTGGAGATGCGATCGGCGAAATAATCTGACTGTGTCGGCGCCCGCCAATCCGTTCGTCCGTCCTTCCGTCCGTCCGTTCGGTTTGGTTCGTTTCGGTTCGTTCGAACGAGGACGTCCGGCGCGGAAAATCAAAAAATGAACGATCGTTGAAAGTTCGTTAATCTTTCGAGAGGGTGAAAACGTAACGGTACTCTCTCTCTCTCTCCTATCCTTCCGCCCCCCTACCCACCCTATCATCCCTCTCCCTCTCGAGTGCCGTCTCGTCATTAATCACCCCTCCGTACTTCTTATCGTGCTCGCAGCTCGGATTCAATAACGCGGCGGGCGTAATTTCGCGGGGGTTATTAGGGACACAGAGAGGGCACCCCTTGAAAAGTCGTTAATCGAACGAACCGAAGCCCTGGAAACGTTTCGTGGGCCGCGGGGCCGGCGAGGTGGAAGGGGGTGTGTCCATTCGCTTTCGGTTTTCGTTTTTTCCCGCGATGATCGGGCTAAAAATTTTGCTGGCGGCTGCACACCGCTAACAGGTGAACGATATTTCTGATGAGACTACAGAACAAGGAGACCTTCGTCGCTCCAACATTCTGATTGTTTTCTAGGCTTCGCTGGTTCGTGAACGACCAGGGTACGAGTAGGTATTGGAATTCTTTTTTGTCCCACTTGTTTTTAGCGATGCTTAACGACGATGCCAGGCACGTGGAGATTGCAGCACGGTTGCTTTACATTATTCTACAGTGTAGGAGGATATGAGTTGTTCAAAGATTAATGGAGTTTTGTGAACTACTAATTATTTATATTGTTATGGACATTAGATGGCCTGTCGATCTCTGTACTCATCACCAGTCACGCTGAATATCGAGCTGTAATACAGTAATGTTTCTCAAAACGCGACTGAATTGGGACCCAAGTGTCGCATTTTGTGGAGTATTTTCAGTTGTCTTCTGTGAGACATTACTATAGCAATTTTGCAAAAACAAAAAACGGTATATGTACTATTAGGTTGACGCAAAAGTTCGTTCGATTTATTGAACCAAAGTCTTTACTAACTCCTTGCGGTGGGACGGTACCTAATACCCAGCAAAGTTGTTTCACCGTGAGGATCGTATGCCTAGATATAGGTACCAGGCATGGTTGTCACTCACTTAAAAATTTAAACGATTCGATCCAAATAACTTATCGCACTCACGACAAACCGACTGTAGCACCATAGATATTAAAGGTTTTGTTTATACGTACCTATAAAAATTCACATGACAACTTTGCTAGCAGAGATGGGCAAGAAAATATTTGAAATAAAAATTTATGTGCGAAATTTTTATTTCAAATAGTTTTTCGCCCCTCTCTGTTGCTAGGCATTTATACAGTTCACCCGAGACGTGAACGCGTCAGATCATCGGCAAGCTCACAGCTAGGGAGACAGTTAGAGAAAGGTTAAAAGTAAAAATATATTACATACATTTTTCATTAAAGTATTTTTCTTAACTATTTATGGTCTTTTGCAACTTTTCTGGCAAAACTACAAAAAGGCACTTCCGTACACCTAACATCTCCCAACATTGTTGTGCTTTTTATCAACTGTATCTATACCTACGTCGATATCGTGAAAGTTGGAGAAAGTAACTCAGCCGAAATGTTAAACGCAGTAGCGAGATGAAAGCCACGTCCCAGTATCGAAGGATCATGATGACATTTTCAGTTAGGTGGAATGAAAACTTAAACGCAGATACAGGGGAACGTCATAAGGAACCGAACCTCTTACCGTGCCTCTCCCCCCGTTTCCTGCGCCGTTCGTCGTGGAAACCAGCGAGGGTGGTTTCCGGGCGCGAAGTTTAAAGCGGCCCCACGAGAAATGCGGTCGACGATCGCGCTCGGTGTTCTATTCCCGTGGAAAATGCGACAGGAAATAGCCGAGACGAAACTGGCCTCGGTTAGCTATGCAAATCGACAAAAATGTGGTGTATCAAACAGAGGAAGAGAAAGCATCGGCGGGAAAAGAAGACGCCACGGGCGAATGGGGAAGAGAGAGAGACGGGGCGGCGGTTCGCAAAAGCGCCGAGACGAGACGAGACGGGATGGGACCAAACGAGACCAGACGAAACGAAACGAGACGACTGGCCAGACGAGGGCCAATGCCAAGTTACTCGAGATACCCCGAAACGGTTGACAACCCCGCGCTAGCAATGACCCTGTTGCTAGGATAAATGTTTCTTCTTCGGGCCTACCTCCTTCGCATAGAAACTGAGCACTTTTCGGGAAAATATTTTATTTTCGGACGAATGCTGAGAACCCCATTCGAATTTATTTATAGAAAGGTACCTACCCTTGGAATGGGTGTATGTATATAGTTTTTAATTTCTTATTTCGTTCAGTATCACGTGTGATGCTGTATTGATGATTGGCAGTGGCTTGAATGTTTATTGGCATGATTTCATGGATAAAGTGGTTGAAGTACGGATATCCTCTTATCAGGCATACTATAACTGAGCTGCCCATACAGCACACTTTGTTGCAGCTGCATTGCAGGAACGTTGCTGCAATATTGCGTTGTTGCAGGTTGCATTGCAATATTGTAAGAACGTTCCTGCAATATTGCCGTGCATTATTGGAGTGGCAATGATCCTACAATATTACAGCAAAATTGCAAGAACGTTACTGTGCAATGTTCCATTGGCAACGATTCTACAATATTGCAGCAATATTGTAAGAACGTTGCCGTGCAATGTTCCATTGGCAACGATTCTACAATATTTCTGCAATATTGCGCGCTCATCGACGTGCAATGTTCCAGTGGCAACGATCCTACAATATTTCGGCAATATTGCGCGCACATCGACGTGCAATGTTCCACTGGCAACGACCCAGCAAAATTGCCTACATATTGCCATGCAATAGTGTAGTGGAAATATTGAATAACAGTACATCAATATTCTGAAGCAACTATGACTTTAACGAAATTTGAAATATGACGACGAGTAGATTCTACAGGATGTTTCTGGATATGCTAGAATTTCTCGTTGACCGTTGAAGATATGAAAAAAGTGTTATTGTGAGAGTTGATTGTACATGAATTTAAATTATAGAAGAGATTTGAAAATGAATTTAATTTGTTTAGATAGAGTAGATACTATATATTTTAATGTGTGAAATTATTATTATTATTATTATTATTATTATTATTATTATTATTATTAAACGTATTTATTGTACAAACACGTATATACAATCAAGAGAAAAGAGAGATGAAAAGACAAATGCAAAGGTTTAGTCTAAAGACTACTTTCCAACCTAACCTAAAATGACACCGAGTTATAGTTAGAGTCCGCACCTACAGTGTTAAAATCCCTAATAGTTTTGTCAAATGAGTCTTCGTTTTTTAATAATTTGAGTTTAAAGTTTTGTAAGGTAGGAGTATAAGTTCGAATACGTAAGCAATTTTATCAATCAGCAGTTGTAGCTGCGGCGGTAAAGTGTTCGCCTACGATGCTACAGGTCCTCGGTTGGAATCCCCGTGGGGTAAAAATATTTTCTATGAGAAAAACACACGGGCGTTATACTACTACGATTCTGCACACATATTCATGTCGTCGCGTCCCTCACTGCCCGAAACGTTACGGTGGGACCATTGCTGTAAAATTTCCGAAACGTTGCGGGAATATACTCCTGCAACATTGCTAAGGCGGACATAGGAATGAACCTGCAACTTCCCTGCAATGATACGGTGCAACAGTATAATCTCTCACCGCAATATTTCCGAAGAGTTGTGCAGTATCATTGCCACAATTTTGCCGTTTCGTTGCAGAATCATTGCCGGAACATTGCAAGACTACATGTTTGCAATGCTGCCGCAACATTGCAAAAATACATACCTGTGATATTGCGAAGGCGGACATAGGACTGAACCTGCAACGTCTCTGCAATGTTATGGTGCAACATTGCAATCTTGCACCGCAATATTGTAGAAACGTTGCTGCAATATTATGGTACTGTGTGGGTGGGTGGCGTACACCCAGGGTGTCAACGAAGGGTTAATATAAAATGTTGATTCACTGGTACGTGTTGTGAATGTTTATTGGCATGATTTCGTAGATGAAGTGATTGAAGTACTGATATCCTCTTATCAGGCATATTATAACTGAGCTGGGTGGCTCACACCCAGGGTGTCAACGAAGGGTTAATAAAAAATGTTGATTCACTGGTACGTGTTCATTTAATGGTACATTCACCCCCTAAAGTAAATCTGATTAAAGCCAATACTTTTGTTTCAATTTTTTTTACTTTTGTTTCTGTTTTTCCCTTGAGTGTTCGTTATTCCCCCACTTTCCCCTACCTATTGTCACTGACAATGCGATTCACGAAAAGCACAGCACCAATGTCCAATACACCTTCTTCCTCGTCTCTCGAGGAGGACGCTCCTCCAGGAAACCTTGAAAGTCGCCAAGAACTTCCATATGTAAATCCGTGGAATCACAGAAAGGGTGGAACAAGGGGGGAGGGCTACGTAGAAAAATTCAAGCGCAGAAGCCGCGAGACAAGACGAAACGGGACTGGAGTAGCCGAGGGCCAATGCCAAATCCCCGACACGGTTGACAACCCCGTCCAAACGAGACACGAAGACGACGAAGAAGAACAAGGAGTAGAAGACCAGCGCAGGAAAGTTTTAGGCTGCGTTCACTCGGGAGCTCACCAGTCGGACAACCGTCGCCTGTGCTGTCGAGTAAACTGCAAACGATTTCCAGGGCGAAACAGAAGAAAAAGCCACCGGCGAAGGAACGACCTTCTGAAACTTTCCTGACGTTTCCTCGCGACCCGTTCGAGGCTGGAGAGTAAAAAAAAAAGAAAGGGAGGATCGCGTCTCTGCTTGGAGCGGGAAAGAAGGGGAAGAACGGGAATAAAAAAAAGAGAGGAAGATGTTGCTTCGACCATTTGGGAAATGAAATGCTACGGAATTGGAAAAGTTTAAATGCGCCGGCGAGGACGCTTATGGAAATCGTCGCGACGCTCGTTCGGAAGAAACAAATTCTCGAAGTGGAAGTGTATTTTATAATACGCTCGATCCACTGGCAATCATTGCGGTGAGACGGATAACCTGCGGATTTGAATTCAGGATTCGGAGCGCGGGCGTCGTAGTGTCTACCTATTTTGTGAGTGGTAGCTGGTGGAAATAAATTGGATGGGTTTATGCATTTATGTAGTTTGTAATTTGTATGAATATTCTAGGTTTTGATAGGTTTTATTGAAATGTGTTCTTTGATTCGCAGATATAAATGGAACGTATTAAATATAGGTGTGTTTATTTGGCTACTTAATTCTTATACTGTAATCTACTCATCAAGAGAATTTATATGATAAAAAGACAGTTTTGATAGGATTTTCATGGGATTGTTTCGTGTTTGACAGAAACGACGATAAAAGGGAATTTTTAACAGAATAAAAATTGAAGTTCCTATTATCTGAATGTTTTCTCTCGATAGATGTATAAGAAAATTTATACTCTGGGAATTTTAAACAAAAATTGATGCAGAAGTGTTTGAAAAGTATTCAACTAGTTGTTCCTGTATCGACGAAGGCTGCAAGCAGTTATCTAACAAAAATCTGTAAAATACCTAAATATACAGAAGAAAAGAAGTTTAATATCATACTGTTATATTTTACCGCGTCACTGAAACATTAATTTATTTCATCATATATTTCTAAAAAATGAGAGTACCTAAATTCCTATTTTCCCGGAGTTCGGAGTAGTCTATAAAAAATGTATTTCCTAGATTTTTATACCTCATTTGATCCCGTAAATAGTTCGAGCAAAAGCTTCATTCATCACGCAAAATAGACCGTAAAGCATGATAAGAGAAAATATGCACGATCGATACAGTGTGTATTAAATATTCTCTTAATACACCAAGTGTGTAATAAATTTCTGTTTCGCTCAACGTTTAAGGCTCCCTCGATGCATCAAATGTTAAAATTTAATCGAGCCTTGTAAACTTCTCCCATCGTGAACGTAGCCTAATCTAAGATTGTTCAAACCCGATGACGACGGCGGTAGTTGAAGAAAGACAGACAAAAAAAGAAGTACAGAGAGGCGCGAGTTTCAAGACGGAATCCTCATGCCTGACTCAGAGTCGAAGACTAAGTCAGCAACTATAAGCACAGATTTCTATTCCTGGCGGACTCAGTCGTGGACCCCCATGGACTCTCGCACTTGACGCTCTCGTTGTACACGGGGTGTCCATAAATTCATGGTACAAACCTTGCAGGCGCGTAGTGCTCGCCAATATCAACAGAAAAAGATCACTGAACATGGGTCGGAAAACCAACCGTCTTGAGCTTACAAAGTGGAAATGATTTTTATTCGTCTTATGTCTATACGGAGTCCAATATGCCCGCTATCTATCTCTTAGACGTGATTCTTTGTTGAAGTATGCATAGATTGAAAAATAACAGATTTTTACTTTATTATTTGATAATAATCTTTCATTGCATTCTCTGTTTTCATTTATTTAAGGTATCAATTGGTGTTTAGTGTAACATGTTTTTTTATTGTCGATAGGAATAGTAATTTATACTGTGAATTTAAAGTTGGCGAGCACCGAAGTCACGCGATAGGTTCACTAGAGCGTCTCTTTCAGATTTTGTGATAGGCTGTAAAATTAATTTGCACGAGTTTTCCTGATTTTTAAAATATGTATCGTTCTATGAATACGAAAGTTAGATAAAGTAATTCTAAAGTCCTATTGCACGCCTATATGGACGGTTTAGTAAAAAAATTTATTTTAAGGTTCCCTCGATGCATCAAATCAAACTTCTTTAAGAAGTTATTTTACTTTAAGGAAAAAGTGAAAATGCGATTCGCATTATCACAAGTTTCAATCGTAATTTTTAGTCCTATTTTCGTTGAATCCTGCATACTAGGTAGGGTTTGTCAGATTTTAGAAACCCATTTTTATTTATAAATTTGGAAAACAAATTATGTAATTTAACGTGATTGGAAGTCTGAAAAAAGCATATGGATGAATTTGAAAATATCCAAACAATTTTCTTCATAAAATTGGAGTAAATACTCGAATACATTTTAAACAATATAATAAAACAACGTTAAAGTAAAGCAGTCAAAGGAGAAAGTAAATAATATTCCATTTTCTTTAAAATGACTAAAATAACTCTTTAGTTCTTTTGAATATAAAGAGTCACGCTCCCGTGATGATTCGAATTCGATTGGCAGCCGCTTATTCGCGTTTGATCAATGGCAGGCCCCTCAGGGGAAGTTAGACTGTCGAGTTCTGCGATGTTACCAGTAAACGCAAGTGACTCGAATGTTTGATAACTTTAAAGAACAATGCTTGATCATAGAATATTCTGCTCGTATGTATTTAGTTTAACTAAAAATTTTTAAAATTTTTTACGCTAAGCTAAAATAATATTGTATAAAACTGACAGAGCTTCAATTTAAATGTCCAAATATTTTCAACGTGCCATTGCTTAATATAGTAACAAATATAAAATATTTAAAATTACATCCACGATATCCATCTTCCTCCTTATTCGAATCGACGCGGTCTGATCTTAATTATTCGTCGGGGGGGGTTGAATAAATTTTCCAGGATCGCGTGCCCCGTATCGAAACGCACGATAGGGTGTGATCAACTAAATTAACGTTTAAAATTCAATTTACCCTGGGTATTTGCATTTCGCGGATATTAATAATCGCCCGCTAATTTTATAATTAATCTGCGAATTAATTCGACATTTATTAAAGGCTCTGCATAATCCACCATGAACGAGCCAGCTTTTCAAATTTTTATACGTATTTATGACGAGGGTAAATGCACCCGAACGGTCGATAAGCGAACGAAGAACGTATTCGCGTGTCCCTTGGGGCAGCCTGATGGTGATTTTGTTAAAAAAAAATTCGGTTCGAGTTTCCAATCGCGTGATTGCTCCCGAGCAAACGTCAGTGGCATGGTAATAAGGAGAATCGGTAGGGGAAGAGGGTGGGAGAAACTGTTCCAAGTGAAATTGCAACAAATGCAGCTCGACAGAAGTGTAAGGAGGGACTGTAATTTTCGGAAGTGCATACAGTGATATCCTATCTTTTATTTACTAAATTTCGCCGCGCTAAAAGAAGAAGCAATTCTGAACGGAACCCTACGAAGGGCGTGCATAATGTCAAGAGTGTTCTGCGCTTGGGAACTGTTTGACTAACCCAGTTTCGAATCAAAAATAGCCTTCCTCCCCGTCTGTACGTGCACCACTTCGGTATTTCCTCTTTCCAATATTTCACGAAATTTTGTCAAATATTTCAACGACCACTGCTCGACGCCGAGCCCCTCGACCCGCGCGCATTCGAATACTTACATACGTTTCGTCACCTGCGCGCAGATTTTCGCATTTCTCTCGATCGAACCTTTTACGCCTGCGACAGAAGCTTGCGATGGGATCCATCAACGTTCGAGATATTCAGGAAAAACGGGACGACGTTCGTTCTAACTGTTTTGTGTTTAATTTACGTTCGTAAATATTCGCTGGGTGGTCATTAAATCACTCCAAAAGTAGGTCATTTTTAGGGTTTTATTTAAAAAAAAATAGTAAACGGGATAGTGATAAAAACTGTTTTGGCTGTATTTGTTCATCATTGAAGATGATAAACTTTTTAACACTCTGACGCTTACTTTTTTTTTAAATAAAATCCTAAAAATTACATATTGTTGGAGTGGAAAATTAGTTATAGTTACTATAAAACAATGTTAATCTTCTGTTAACGTCATATTCTCGTGTAAGAATAATATAAATAATTCTATTATAATATATAACTATAATTACATAAATAATTTCCATATCATATTAGATATGCTCCATACTGGCATTACCGAACTATTATAATGTGTCCTCTCGGATGAGGCAACGCAGTTTATAGGTCACAGTGTTTCCCAACCTTTTTTGAGTCGCGATCCCCTTTTATAATTTTCAAATAACCTGCAACCTTCACCCCTCACATAAATCAAGGTAAATTTAATGATGTAAAGAAAACACATTAAAAATACATATTTCAGGATATAATTCTAACTTAATAATATTATAAAAAAAACCGTGGCGACCCCTCAGAAAACACTTTGCGAGCCACAGGTTGGGAATTACTGTTATAGGACATATTTATAAGGTGGAAGAACTAAAGGAACAATGTACAAAATACCCACTAGTGTTTTTAATTATATAACAAACAATTTCTGTTTAAATTGCTACTAGAAATGGAACAAAGGAATTCTTAGCAGACTTCCCTTTCACAGGGTCACCAGTAATAGCGCCCAGTACCTAATTACTGAAAAATCCCAATCTAACTTTGGCACTTAGCCAACTTTGGCCCTTCTACACTTCCACTTCGCAATTCCTTCTTAAATTGTGGCGTTTCTGTGACTCTTTACACTTCAAACATTCTCCCCACCACTACGGAATAACATTATGCAACAATCACTTCCATAACACCATTCGATACTTATCGATTCTAATCTCCATAGATGTTGGATCGATAGGGTTACTTGTAAATTAAGCGAAAGGCAATTCAATGAATCGACTTGACGAGCAATCGCCCGAATAGCCGTGGGCAGTTTGGACACAATTTAGACTGCCGCGCTATCTCTACTACCCTCCCCCTCGATACACCCCGTTCTCTCCTTGTTTCTCTCTCATGATTGCCATATATACGTAAATGCTCTCATTAGCCTGCAGGCTGGTTATGCGGCTGCAGTCGCGTGAATGCACGGTACACGGGGTGAATACAAGTCGGCGTGTCGTCCTGGTGCCGTTAATTTTCACGTATGAAATGGCCTGTCGATATAACATCGTGATGACCGAAATCCAACAGAGGAATCGAGTTGACGAGACAGAAGAAACGTGTCGTCGCTGGGACAGTGTGCTGGCCACGACTTGATATTCGTGTAAAATTTGGAAGTATTTAATAACGTCCCTTGTAAAGATTTGTCAAATGCTTTACCAAATTCGTAAATAGTATTAATTCAGATTTTATTCATAATAAAGATTGAGCATTATGTATTGTTATAACGTATTAAATTATGCAGTAGGTGCTGGAGGCTCTACTGTACTACGTGACCCCACTGTGCGGCTAAGTTTTGGAAAAGATTTCTCTAAATTTTATTATGTTAACGTTGAGTTTTGTATTATTAGCTCATATTTCCTCTTAGTTCGAATATTACACTACCTACCCCATCGTCGTTTTCTATTAATCAGTTTTCCTCACATTCCCTCGAAAAATCAATTTTTTTATATATTTCCTATTGTACATATGAAGAATTCTTGAGAATGAAGAGCTTGGAAGAAAAAAATTCATAAAAACTGCCCCTTTTTCACACACTTCTGAGCAAATACCCCCTAAGACTGCACGTGATTCTCTTCGTTCGTCACTATATACCTACATAATTAAATGGTGAAATTTAAATGAATTATTTACCATTGCCTATTAAAATTACTTCCGTTTTTAACCCAGTTCAACACATCGATCCCTGTCGACGCCGCGTGCAGCGTAAAATAATAAATGCGTCAGACCCCATACTTACGATCAATGGCGTTGGACTAAATCGAGGTGAATCAACGCATTCCTGCCGCGAGCTTGATTTACGACTTACTATTAGCCGCGTGCTTTCAACCCCCCTCCGTGCCCTTTTGTGTTGACTGTATCGAAAAAACGGGGACATTTTTCTTCGCGTTCCCCTTCGCATTTTGGTATCGCCAGTAGAAGCTAGTTCGCGGATGAAATCGACGAGTCATCGTTTTAACTCGATCAAATGCGCGCGTGGAATCCCGCAGAAAACGAGAACTGAATGTAAGTACGTAGGTATACGTGTATGGAGTACATTCCTATTGTGCTGTAATGCACGTTACAGTGCGCGATTCCAGCGCAAAATTCTGATGGTAGTTGGCACGTCCGAGGTTCGTACGTGAATGAACCAAAAAATGGAAGATCTAAAATATGAAAGAACAATTTTCCAGAAAGAATACCGCCATTTGAAACGAAACTCTGCTCGCGGTACTCGTAGAACGTAACTAAAGGTAATAATAGTTTTTGCCCTCAAGATTAATCGCACTGAAAAATGTACATTTTACTTTGAGTGAAAGCGATTAGTGTAAATATTTCAAGTAGCAAAGAATGAAAACGATGGTTACATTGAAGATCGTCGAAATCTTGAATTAATTAATTGTAAGAGTGGAATGCAAAATATTATCCACCTTGGAGCGCATTGTTGAGAAAATATTGTTACAATTCGTGTTGCAATTGCAGATGTGACAGGCGAGAATACCTAAGTTAACAAATGAAAGCAATTAGCAGTTTTGCTACTTGGCCCATTATAAAGTCGTGCCCTTATACAATTAACGGAAACGTTTCGTGGTTATCTAATAGAAAATAGGACGTCGCCCAGGCACAACAGAAGGACAAGGGAAAATTACGGTTGGGAAACGGTTGCTTTGACTGTGAACGACCTCGTTCATCGGCTGACAAAAACGGGAAGAGCGAAAGTAATTTATTTATACGGCCACTTCAGCCCTAGATGAGGGTCGTAACTAATGTTCTCCATTACGCTATCTCGGCGATGACATCTTTTCATTATCCTAATTGTTCTTTTTTTTGGCCCTCGTTTTTTCTGGAACTCTCCCCTGGTAAACGTTTGTAATTGAAAAGCACACTTTAGGTACATACAATATGCTTGAATTAAATGTATTTTCTCTTACTTTAATCTGTTAATGAGGCTATGCCTTTTGGGAGAAACGACCGCTATGTGTTTGAAATTGTGTGTTCAGGAGTGACAAAAAGGAAATTAACTCGTTTTAACGATAACAAGTGTCGTGTAAGATATAAAGCTATACTTTCTTCTCTCCCCAAAGTTAACTCGTTTTAATCAAAGTTGAAACATTAAAAGTTTTTATTTCTGACAATACGTACTTGAATCAATGTTAATGAACGAAAAACACAGGCCAATAGCGTGACAGTCAAGGTGTTATATAATTGTTAATACTAAAGCTTACGTTGCATGGTTTTATTGCACACACACAATTCAAGCTTCTATTTGTAAAAGAAGCATATTCCCCGATTCCTTCTAGGATGATTTCACAATTCCAGAAAGCGACGAGCAAGAGAACACATTCTGTCGTTGGTAAACAATCTAGGAGAGGAACTGTCGCATTTGTCAAACACAATTTCCCTCGCTTATTTCGCGAGCGTTTGATCGTCGAAGAAAAATTTTTCTCAGGAACGTAGGTAATTTAATTCCTCCTTTTCTTTCTCCCCACCCGTTCGCCCTCACTCCCTCTCTCTCCCTCTCGTTTACCCACTGCCTGTCTCCCCGGCTTATTTCTCTCTTTTTCCATTCTCAACCGAATTCACCCTCAAATTCCCGATAACGTTGGAACGTGGGTTCGCAAGGTCGGTCGGAGGAAAATTCCAAGCTGGTCTTTAATAACGATCGGGATAAGGAGTGGAGTCGTTTAATCCAAATTGATCGCATCGGAGTATTTGTCGAAAGATGAGCTTAAGTTACACAGGGGTTGAACGTTACAAGGACTTCCAATCTTGTGAGATTCCCTGTAACGGGTGGCACTCGCTTGAAAATCCGAAAATAACTGTTTAAAAGCTGTTTACGTGTGTCTAGGGGCCTGAAAAAACGATATGAATTAAAGAACATTTTTGGAAAAAGGTATGAGTAGAAATCACACCGAATTTTTTTGTAGGGAATAGTATATTTTTATTAATTAAGTTTTCTCGAATTTGAGTCTAATCTCTGATTTTTTATATTGAATTTTCTCGCAAACTGGTAGCCTTTTGTATAATAAGCATCAAATTTCCATGGGAGAAATTGCAATTTTTGGAATTATCAAAAATTAAGGTTGAAATTTAAGGAAATGGGAACGCTAAGGACCAGTAGTTTTATTTAAGGAGTGAGATGTTCCGATGACTTAATATTCATTAACAGTTCTTCCACTCTAAATAAGTATAAACTGTAAATCATTCACATCGAATAACGTTTCCTGTGAAATTCATAGCTGATCAATTCGAAACTTAATATTAGCAGCTAGGAAAACGCGGAATTAACACGAAATCCTTCTTTATAATAGAATCCCCATTTACTTTTCAACATTTCTTTAAATCGTTTGTTTTAATACGCGAAAGATAGAAAATGATACGTTTCAATTGAAAGATCGATAGGACATCGTGTAAAAAAATGATATTCCTGAAATATAGTTGCGTTTTACACCATGGCGTTTCAATATTCAAGATAACACTTTATCGCCTTGATGAAAGATAGCATCGAGTCAAAGCTGAAAAATACGACCTTTTTAAACGTGACCATTCCAGTATTCGCGAGTGACGCGATGTACGTGCTGCCAAAACGTGGTAGTAATGTCAAATCGAAGCAGGACTACCATACTTTCGTACAGTGAGCAAGATAATTCCCTACTCGATCTTTTCAGCTCCACGACGAACATAATTATCGCGACCACTAGAGCGTAGACAATTTTCATCTGGCAGAGTTATTTTTCATCCCCAACCCCTTCCCTCCAAGCTAAACGTTTATCGACCACTCGACAGATATTCGTATATAGTGTTTCCTTCCTCCCACATCGATCAAACATAATTTTACCCACAACTTCAATATAAAACCCAAATTGCATACCACAGAATAAAATAATGTCACCAAACACTTCTCTCTCTCTCTCTCTCTCTCTCTCTCTCTCTCTCTCTCTCTAATATCTAATGGTTCAACTTAAATGCAGGTTACATTTTACATTGTCTTCGTCGAATCAATTATCAGTGTAGGGTGGATGTACCAGTAAATGAACACGTACCAGTGAATGGCCATTTTTCATTAAAATGAGTAAAATAAATTATTAAAATAAGCAACTAATTAATTAGAGACTTCTTTTAATTTCTTGCTTCGTATCCAAACAATTTTTGCAGTACGTGGAATCAATCGCGCTGCAAACACAATTTTATAATAGTGTTCATTCATTAGCCTTAACTGTTCATTTATTGGTGCGTTTACCCTATACAAATTCCTCACTTCTTATTAATTTTCTGGGGCGTAGTTCACACGTAAAACAAGTGCTCGAACAAATACACAGGGTTCGTTATAAGGGAGTAGCACGCATACAGTTATACAGAGGCGATCAAGCGCAGCAGCCATCCTGAATCGTTAATAAATAATGTGTGCAGCTCTCTTTGGTACCCAACCACGTATACCCTGCTTTTAATCGCGATAAATCACGGCAACTGATTTTATAATCTTTATCAAAGCCGGTACTTAACGACGAAGTGGGCGCGTGCACGGGTAAACATGCTCGCAGGAGAAGTTTATGGATGATCCGCGTTGACTTGGTCGACGCTACACACGAGCACGAAGTCGCGAAGCACTTCCGAATGTTTGCCAAAGGTTCGCCGTTTGAGGTGCCTGTTAATTAATTCCACTGATGCCGCCGGTGGCCGGGGCCTGCATTTTAACGCAACTCCAAATGAGTCTCGCAATCGAAACTCCTGAAACGTCGATACGTATCACTTGTCCCGTAATTATATAACGCGAAACGTGATTGTAGCTGGTATTTTTGTGACTCGATAAATAAAGGGACGTTTACAAGCTTTATAGAGACAAGGATCCTTTTATTAAATTAATCTATTAAATTGTTGACTCGATGAGAAATCAGAGAAAAATAAGAGACACGACAAGGTATCGAGGAAATCGACAATTTTAAATCAATTAATTTTAAGGGGGAACACCACTGTGACGGCCGGAAAAATGAGCCCATTTTTAAGATTTTTTTAAGGGACAACTTACAGTTTTATTATAAAATTGTTATTACTATAGGAGTCGGAAAAAAGGGAAAGTCGCCTCAACGGGATTCGAAACCCGCGATCTCTAGATCCGTAGCGCGCTGGCCAGCCGCCTTAGCCACCTCGGCTACCGCCGACTCCCCCCCTTAGTCCCCCGAACTCCTATTTAACCAACGCTACCTATGGGCCACTCTCGCACCATAGGCCGCTTATCTCCGAGCGCCAAAGCGCCTACATTACCTATCTTTAGTACAATGTCTTAAGAGACTATAAAAAAAAAGTAATAGAAAAACATGCATAGATTTCCATATACAATTAATCTCCTACATCCCTCACAAGAAAACATAGGTCGCTTATCGAAACGATATCTTTGGAACGGCAACTCTGAAATCAATTTTTTTTTTTAATATAATCGGTATGAGTGTAGTTTCCGTTGTACGTACCGATTTTTAAAAAAAATTATTTTTGTAAAAATGGTGCGCTTGGGAAGAAAAAGTTTCGAAAATCCGCAAAAAATGGATAGTTTTTCGAGCGTATTTAAAAAAATATGTTTTCGATCAAAAAATCGGTACGTACAACTGAAGATACTCTTGTTTTAAAGATCCTATCAAAATTTCAAGTCGATCGGATAAAAATTGACAGAGCTATTGATTCGATCAGTTAGAAAAATGTCGTTTCGAGAAAATCGCGTTTAAAGTTTGCACGGGAAAAATCACACTTCCGTTCGTGACGTTCACTGTCACTCGAATGCCCGATCAACGGTTGCATTTCTTCGATTCTCGAACGAACAGCGTACCGTGCGTAAAAACGGAAAAACCCAAAATTTATAACCTTTAACAATGTGGGGGAACAGTGGGTAAGAAAAATGTCGGCGCGCTATTTGCCGCTAACATAGCGCGCTCGGAACGGCATCGTGACGCGTCTCACAAAATGCACTGTATCTTCGTCAATTCTTCGAATATCAACTTTAAATTTTCAGAGAGTATTTTTGAAGAGTTAAACATTAAGAAAGTGAAGAAAAAAAAATCGAAATTTTTTCAACTTTCGCAGTGGTGTTATAGGTCGTTGCGCCTCAAATCGATCGTTCTGTGTACTCGATGTCGAGGGGTTTCGATGAGATTTAGATATGATATAGTTCACGTGAAATTAGCGGGTGTTTAATTTGTTTATAAAAGAATTTCTGTGTATTTTTTCAAATAAAAGTAGGATAACTGAATCCACTAACATAAAAACTACTATCCTCTCGAATAATCTTCCAACATCTCCATCCCCTGCATTTATTCCAATAATTCTCTGACGCGCTGATAATCAGCAGCGCTGTCTCGTTTAAAGTGAATCCAATAATATTCCTGGATAGCACGGAATCGATTGGGAATTGGTGTCAGACATCTCCCAGCAGAGTACACATCCCGACGAACGGAGGAGAAACGTCTCCGTATATAAGACAGACTGTCACGGCCAAGAATGGAGGTTGGCTCTCGTCCTTTATCGTGTCGCGCCAGTTAGGGGGTTGGACGACCTTTCCACCGGATCCAGGACTGCCCTGCCATGTCCTTCCCTCTCGATTTGACGGCCTGACTAAAGTCATCCACCTTCCACCCCGTCGTTCCATCAACGCCAACTCGTTCCGGCCAAGGATTCGCCCTATCCCTCTCGCGGGGACTCGTCATTGCCCTTTTCCCCCGTCCTGCCGCGAAAATTCTAATTTCCGCCTCGCCCCGTGCGAATTACGGATAGGACGCTTTTTCTCCACGGTACATACCTATCGAAGGTTTGTTCTTGGCATGGACATCGGTATATCGATTCCTGCTATTTTGTATTCCAGTGGCATTAAACTGTGAGGGTGTTATTTTATATAGGGTGTTTGGGGAAAAAGAGTTTGATATTTGTGAGTTTGGTGTTCAGTGGGCTTACAAGGGCGCGAGGTTTAGGTACGGAGTTCATACTTTGTGTAGGTACAGTTAGGGCTAAGTGTGTGCGGGTGCTCGAAATTGCGGGACCCTATTTGCGATTCGGAAATCGATTTTCTTGCTTAAAGTCTCGGGTACTCGATAACTTTTAATTGTAATTTTGCAGAGTGTTCAGATATAAGAATTTTTAAGCAAGAAAATCGGCTCCCTTTTATATGTATTTTTTATTTTTTACTTTTTAGTGTCCGAGTTATAGGCTGATTGCTAGTAGTTTAGATTTGTGGTTATGGGGTATATTTTTTGATGACTGGATAATTTTTTAAACTCCCGGGTTTCTTTACGTCAGCGTGTTTAGCACCATATTATACATTTCTTAGTTTTTATATTTTTTCTTTTTTCTTTTCATTTTTGCCTTTTTTTTATTAAAAATTGTATTGTGATCACACCCACTCACGCCTACATAGTTTCAATACAATTGGGCACCAAATATACAGAGGATCGAAGCTAATATAAATCGTTTAAAAACTTTATTCGCGAACGTTTTCATCTGTTCTTGCCGCGTCCACATCGCGTCAACCATGAGCATAACAAAACGTACATTCACATACTGTTCGTAGGTACATTGCTGATCCTAATTTCCCAAAAGTTAAATGTATACCATAGCAGAGAATTTTAACTATTCCGTTCAAGTCGTCCTAATTCGAAGCTTGCAGCGAGTCACAAAAACGTCAATCTATATCTATATCTATACTATTATATAAAATTGAAGTTGCATACTTTGAAATGCGGTTTCTCAGTAAATATGAACTGTAGCCACAAGTGTGTTACGTCACTTTGTTCGTCTTGACGAGAGGAAGGTTCTAACGTTTTTATTTTTTTAAATAATGATTTTTAAAAGGGGTGAAATGTGTTTTCATGAAGTCCTTAATATCTCTTAGACCCGAAACGAAGCGCGGGGGTATTTTGCTAGTATACTCTAAATACTTCGCCAAATTCACACGTTTCATAATATTCCAAAATGGAGTATACAGGCTGTACTGTATCTGATTATTGGTACCGTTGCTATCGTCGAACGAATGCAAATGTCCATCGATCTACTAAGAATGCGAGCGAAAGATGGAATAACGCCATCGACAATCGTTTCGACGTGCTGCATTGTTACGAGGAGCACGGTTTCGCTAATTTTAACGACGCTGTCGTGGCACTCCTTGTGTCCCACTGAATTATCTCGATCGGTATTGTTACAGGCGTCGAGACGCCACTGCAGACAAGGAACTCGAGCGTCGTACATTTCACGACATTGCAAACACATAGTCAGACGGGCCCCGCACTATTTATAGTGGCGGATTTTCGTAAGGCTGCTCGCCTGTGCGAGAGGAACACTGAAAAAAGAAAAGAGAGAAGAAGAGAGAGAAGAAAGCCTACCGTTTGAATTAAGGCCAATTCACTTTCGTTGACGGGACCCTTGATCTCTCGTATTTTTAATTGAACATTAAACGTTGAGGTTCGAGTTAACAAGATGTAAACCTCTTCTGCCTCGTGCGACTAATTATTTTTGACTTGATTGTTTTAGGATTATTCATATTCAAGAATGTCACTGCAAGGATTTTGTTTTTCATTCCTAGGGGGGATTTTATTTCAATTTTTATAGAATGTTTTGAAATTGCTGGAAATGTACTGTAGAGTTATAAAATATAATTACTGTCTAATTGTGGATTAATCTTAGTCACTTCCAAAATTATAATTCATACTTTTAGTTTACATTATAGATACTGTTTATATAAAGACACTATATTAAAAGATGTACCGCGGTACAACTACACTATATGTATTAAACTTTATCATTTCATAATTATAGTAATGAAAATTTCATTCGGATATATTAACCGCTGGATGAAAATCTAGCCCGTTCACTGAACTTGACAAAATACGGTACAAATAATATTGAAAAAGTATATAGCAAAAATTCCTCAATTCCGAGTTTTCACCCTACACCTATCATGCACAAACGCCCTGTACAATTTCACATAGAATGAAATGCGTACTTTGTGACTCATTTTTCAAATTTATAACTAAGAATACCTTGAAGACCCTGCAGAATTGTATCGACTACTCAGATACATTACTTCATTTCAGAGAAAAAAAGTCACTATTTCTTTACTTAACAAAACGTGCCTTTTCTTTCAATGAAAGCAGTCGCACTAACCATATACGAGAGGGAACCAACGGAGTTATTTATTCAATAGATTTTCTCTTTTCAGAACCTCACGAAAAATCCGATACGTAACACAGTTCCCTCTTTCTAATTTGTATGATAAATCTGCGTATTTGTTTCTTCGATTAAACATTTGTATGGTTACTTATATATACTTACTTAATAATGATAATAATAACTGCCTTACCGTACATAAAGAATATTAACGTTCTATGAATAATTGTGGGTATGCTAGACGCTCGACAGTTGTTTAAAGTGAAAGACAGAGAAAGGCGAAGCAGAAAGCAGATATGGACCGTCCTTTACGAGAGGGGTCATAGCGTAGCGATTGCGGCGCCAAGTGACGGACCCCCGACGTCGTGAGACGTCGCTGCCAACGACGCTGGCGCTAACCCAAATCGTATACCTACCTAATCTTCTTCTTCCTTCCTTCCTTCCTCCCTTCCTTCCTTCCTTGCTTCCTTGCTTCCTTCCTTGCTTCCTTCCTTTCTTCCTTCCTCCCATCCTCCCTTCCTTCTTTCCTTTTTTCCTTTCTCTTTTTCACCTGCTTTTTTTCTTTCCTTCTTCCGTTACACGTCTTTTCTGCGGCTGTCCCGCTTTTCTTTCGCCTTCAAACGAATTACAGACCTGTGCCCAAGATACATTCGGTTATACTAATATCTTCCTCCCTGCTTCTAGCAGTTCTACGAAAGTATTTATAGTGAAGCTGAATGGCACGCCCTAGATTTCAAAGGAGCACCATAAATTCAGCAATCGCGTGCTTGCGCCGATGGGGTGTCAACACTTTCACGCGCGTTCCGGAGCGAAAGCTTCCAGGCCTGAAACTTTTAAACCTGTTTACTTTTGCTGGTGATATTTATCTGGTTTCATTTGGTTACATCAATGTTTTGGGACATTGAAGTTATAGCTTATGATTAAGTGTACAGTTGTACGTTTAATGTTCTTTGATGTGTGCTTGTCTGTATTATTTCTATTTCTACTTGTTCTGTTATTATTTATTGCTTTACTTTGTTCTCGTGTCACGTGTTTCGGAAAGTTTGACTGGCAAATTGAAGCTGTATTGTAAGTACATTAAGTTATTCAATTTTTGTGTATACTATACCCAATACGAGGGAAAGAAAATTTTAATAAATTTTAATTTAAATGCAATACAAGAAAGCTTTAAAAGTTTTTAGTAGTACGAAGATAGCTGCAGTATTATAGTCTACCTATATATCAATAATAATATCGTGTGTCATTAAAATTGTGCAACTTGTAATATACCTATTTACTTATAGTTTAAATTTTTTTATAATAGATTATTTCCTATAATAAATTTAATTATTTCCTTAGAATTTCCTCATTTAAACCCCGTTCTATTAGTTCTATATAATCATTGATAATATTCTGAAAAACGAACCCAAGTCACTTCACATCTTGCAAACGAAGCGTTTTGCGATTAAGAGACTAGTTTCGAAAATTGCACGCGGCATTGAAATGGTCGATGATTTGTTAATTTTGTATATTGGTCTTTATTTCTCCCGCAGTGAGAGGTGGAAAAATCAGTTGCCCCCGAGTGGCCGTTAATTTACCTCCACTTCTAAAAATAGCCTTATCTGTTTGCATTCTTTGATTTTAAAACAAAGAACAGCTGAAAATTTCGTTCTTCTGAATATAGCGCGCGAAGGATCGGGGGATGCGATGATTGAAACCCGAATTCCGACGAAATTCCACGAATTGTGAGAAATAAAATCCCGTCGTGCTTGTTACGACCTGCTTCAAGCGCCGCGGAAAACTCGTGCGAATATTATCATAAGAATGAAATAAAATATACGTTACGTGGCAAACGCGGCGGCAGTAGAAATGCATGGTTGATCGTGAGCATTTTACCTAATAAAAACCATTATTCAAAATACTCGCTCGTGGCATCCATCATTCAATAAAAAAAAACAGCAAATCTGCGACCGAGATTATTCACTTTGATTTTTCCATCAAATGTTGAGAGAAACTCGATTTCTTCTCAAAGAAACCACCGATGTCTGATTCCGAGCACGTTTTAAATATGCAAACTAAACAGTCGCACGAGAAATATCAAGATATCGCCAGAGAATTCATCGTCACTGCGATCTACTTCAAAATTTACTTAAAGCTCAACAATATTCACTCGAAATATTCCCTGTAATGTAAAGTGAAGCTCAAGAATTCGCATTGCAAAAATAAACATCCATATATAGGACATGGAAGAACAAAACTTTGAGTAGAATTCGTAGGAAAATTTTTACTACTGCGTACTCTGCTATTTAAATGAAATCTGCGACCTAAACCTCGCGCACCCTTCACAGCAGTCGATTCCACAAGCTTAAGGCACTTCACAAAGTGAACAACGTAGAATGAAAAGAAGAAAGAAAAAAGGACAAAGAGGCGGAGAAATCGGTGTCCATGATCGAACCTGGAAGCAAATTCCGGCTGGAAATTCGGGGAGTCGCAATAAATAAAAACGGCCAGGACTGGCCGGGGACATGGATTGAATGGGAGAGTACGGCCAGTGGAAACCGCGTACCTCATGATTTTTCAACCCCGCCCGACCGTCGTTTACCAAACAATTCCCAATTGCCTTGTCAAAAAGTTCCGGCCAAAAATGGCCGCTGGATTTATAGGCCGCGGATTTATCATCCGCGCCGCGGAAGCGCGGAAAACAAAGCGGAAAAAAAAGGGGAAAAGAGAGCACGGAAGTAAAATGGTACGCGCGGGACAAGGGGGAGGAGAAAGTGCTTTGCACGCGTCGGAAATCAGATCCTGAATCGGGGATCGCGTGAGTAGCTGAAGCCGGACTTCACCGGAACACAGGGAAGTGGAAGCGCGACCTAATAGCGAGACGCTTGGCGAGACACGAGGTAACGGTGGATACTAGGGAAAGGAAATGAAATGCGATGAATAAGGAAACGGGGGTAGCGAGGAGATGGAAGTCTGAAGCGATGGAAGAACGTAAAAGTGGGATTTATTGTGATGGAAGGTGAAAATGATGCTTCAAGTGTTTAGCTTACTGTGATAGTAATGCACTAGATAGGTAATATAAACCCGAGAAATCCGAATGCCGACGAAATTCCCCGAATTGTGAGAAATAAAATTCCGCTGTGCTTGTTGACCCCCTTTAGGCGCCGCGGAAAAATAATAAAAAAAAATAATGTGATAATATAAATAATATGATATTGTGTAATGCATTTCAGTGTTCTGCGTAAAAATTCCAGTAAAAGGGAGTAGTAGGTATATGTATAGGGGTACGGGAAATTTTGGGATTTGTATTTATGTGATACTTGTTTCATGTGTACCTAGAATAGGTGAGTAGAATATTCTCAATTTTCCCACGTATCTTGATTATTATACCTTATATAGGGAGTGCATTAACAATTGTAAAAATGATGTTGCTAGGGAAGCAGGATGTGTCCAAGTCTCTAAGGGTAGAAATTCTGGGTTTCCAAAATAACTGACCAAATGGACCGTTTATTTTGAAAGTGGTGTAAGTCCATTTTTGAAAAAAATGAGATATCACGTAATTCATGCTTAATTTAATGTAAATTTTTTATGTATAACTAGAAAAAATAACAAGAGAAAATGGACTTACACCACTTTAAAAAAAAAACCGGTCCAAATATTGGTCACGTCTACCTTTTTTCTGCTTACGTAACTAATCATAGAAATACTTCAAGATTAAAAGAAAGTGGTATACACACATCTGGACGACAAAATATAACTGCTTGACACAAGAGTTGTACACATTTCAAATTACAGTCGCGAGCACGTTGCTGTGGTAACTCAATTACAGTTTCTTTGTAATTAATATCTACAAAATTAACAAATATCGGGGTTCACTAAAGGTATCTATTTTCCCTACTGCACCACACGCATTTGGCATATTATTATACACAATATGCACTAACTGTACTTTCTTAAATTTCTAAATCAATATTAGATAGCTCCATTTTCCGGACAGTTGATTTCCACTCTTTTTAGTATTTTAGTATAATTTCAAAACATTTGAATTTTTTTAAATTTGACTATGTAAATATGATTATGCATTAGTTCCTACGTCCCCTCATGTCAGTTTCATTTAAAAAAAAAAAACAAATTCCCCAAGCAAATACTTTTGGCAAGTTTTTGAAATCAGGTGTTCCATATTACTTACATTTACCCTACCTGCATTACTCACAATTAGTTAGAAAAGGAACTACACGTTTACGCCACTGATGAGCCATGTTCCTGTTGTCTATGGTTCATTTTATGGCGAGACAGGACAAGACCCGCGATCGTTTCATTTCCGAGAGTATTTTAAACTCTCGTCGGTCATTAATACACATCCGTTCGTCGCGGTGTGGGCGAGGGGAGGGGACGACGAGGGCAGAGGGGTGGTGGGAGTGCCGGGGAGGGTTGGGGATTGCAGTGTATAGCGACGAGTACGCTTCTGCGAATGAATTATCGCGGGAACGCGTCGCGGAATCGTTTCGACCCCTCCGCCCCTTGTACATGTACCTGCCTACCTCGATATATTTGTATTTATGAATACATAAGCGAACGGGACCGACGAAAATCGTTGTAGTACTTATTCTGTCCGCGTGGAAAACATCGCCGGATGAATTATCATGCTCCTGTTATCATTTTAGCGCGTGATACCCTGCGCACCCAGCGCTGTTCTCCTTCCTTTGCAGCTTCATCGTTAATTACGCGACGATCCTCGATACGCACGGAGTGAAAAAAAATTTCTGCAACTTTTCTTGAGTGCTTGTATGTATATTTTTAGTCGTCGTCAAAATATTGCCTTTCCACCCAAATTCGAAGCGTTCTCAATTTTATTGAAAGGTGAATTGATATTTTTGTTTTTAATTAGTCTCCAATAAAAAAGAAATTGCTTGAGGTTTAAAATATTTTCCAGTGCAACTGCTTCATATGGAGACAGGGCTATTCCTGGGTTAGGTGCTGGCCTTATTAATTTAATTATTTCGTAGTCCTCGTGAAATTATGGGGGAGGATTAAGTCATCATTTGTCGATTTCGAATTTGTTTAAAAAATACAAGGCCTTGAATTTTTCGACTTTTGTCTATTTTCGTGAAAATGGGTTGTACTTATGAATTTTTATCTCGAAAACCAGGGTTGAATAATTTCAAAAGAATTTTCATGAAACGGATGATATCATTAATAATAATCATAAAAGTTTTGATTATTGTTCTTATCAGTCAAAATTTCTGCAGTCACCCCTAGGTTTGGCCACCCAGGTTTGGAGGCATCTTCTGCACCCCTGCCAGGAATGGTCCTGTATAGAACACCCTGTATAATAAAAGTCTAACATAATAGTAAGGTATCACCACGAACGTTCTTCATCCTTTTGGGTTTACCGATCTTCGAAACCCAAATTCTACTGATTCACAGACATCATCGACGTTTAAACTTCTTTTTCTTATACTCGCCATATACAAAGAACGATAGAATTATTCCGTATCTTAGAATTCATAGAAGCGTTGTATCGAGGAACTACTTCGTACACAATTTCCTCCGGTACATGTATCTAGCCTGTGACAAAGCGTTTTCGTTGGAACCGAGGCAAACCAATAAGCGTAATTGTGTCACGCGAAAGGAACGATTAACCATATACACTAATTTGCGTTAGGACAGCCAGACGAAAGCAGAAACTGTGGCACGTAATTAGTTCCTCTGAATTGCGACGCGATTCCAAGTCAAACTTTCCCAATCGCCCGAAGCAGTTGGCGTTAATTTTGTTCATCTTACTCCTAACAGGGGCTAAATTTCCGCGTGCCATTTTATCAACTAATGTTCGACTGGGACAATTCGCGACGCATTTCGCTCTGGCGTTCTAATCCCGTTAACCCTTCGTTACGTAATATTGTCCCCTTATAGGGAAATTGCTTTTCTCTGTGCTAATGAAAATGTATCACTGTTGCACTTCTCCTCATCGCTTTCAGCACCGTTCACTTAATGCATAAAGCTATTCGTTGAATTTTTAATTTCTACAAATGATTTTGGAAGTATTTGACATTTTGGATATACATATTTGATAATCAAGTTTAAGTTTGGACCATGTATGTACAGTGGCGTGCAAAAGTATTCGGCCACCTAGTTTTCAGGTGAAAACTATTAAAATGTGTGATTTTCACCAACTTTAACGTTTGCAGCTCATAGTTGCGTTATTTAAATTTTCAGCACGTATACAACTTATTTAAATCTACAACAGGTATTTTTCAAATTTTCCTTACGAGCACAAACAAAAAAGTTGAAAGTCACGACATTTACTATTTTTTTTTGCTATTCCGACATATAGCAATTTTTTTCAACACGACGAATCACGTCACATAGCAAACTAATCCTTCTAGCTTCTCAAAAAAACTCAAGTTGTTTGGACAAATTTTAAACAATATATTCTGTTTTAAAGGTGAGCCGAAAACTTTTGCGCGCCACTGTATGTAGTTACAATCAGGAGTAAAATTTCAAATAATTTTTTCACTTTCACTGACACATAAACTTTTCATTGAAATAGTATTTACATAAAGAAATAGTACTTCAAATATATATGTTAATACTATCTAAAACGAATACTACTGTGCAATGAGTAGGTATCTCATTGAAATATAAGAAAATAATATTTCAAATAAAAAATATTTCAAACAATATCTAGTATTCAAATAATAGTATTTCAAATAATCACTGACTGACTGATGACACAAAAAATGTTTGCATACCTGTATTTACAAATACTTGCAAGAAACGTTTGCCCCAATATAATATGTAATCTTATTAAGAAATAATTTTAAAATTTCTGCCATTTCCTATATTGGAATCTGAGTGTAAATAGTACTTACTCATGACTTAAACATTTAATGAAATAATATTTTCAACTAATAGTTGATTTAAGTATTAAATAAAATAGTATTTTCAATCTTTATTTGCACATGGAAATATTACAGTTTTAGTATTTTATCTCAAACTACTTCAAATTTTCCCCACCCCTATCTATAAGTCTTAACTAAAATATAAATAACACATGTCAAACATAACATCATTACTATATCACCTTCATTACAGCAAAAAACAATGTGGTTCCCACTATGTCTGGAAAATTCGACAAATCTCATACCATATCCCAGTGACGCAATTAACATTTCCAGTAGCACAGACTCCCAGCCCCAGAAATCGAGTCTGGGTCAATGTAGAAGCGACTCGAACAGAGCGCACTCAATGAAACCCGAAATTTAGCGTGGCGTTTAAGCCCTGACCCCTTGTTCGCCCTCGGAACTGCCAATAACCGAGTTCGACAAGAAAATCAAGTCGTAAGGTAGCCGCATTCCCACCATCTACTGAGTGACAGAAACGACCGTGAAAACTACGGGAAATTAGAGAGTCCGATGAAAGAAAATGGGGTGCGCGAGACGGCGAGAGCTTTAGAGTAGGTTCAAAGAGATACAAGGGTTGAGAAATAGGGGAAGAAGGCGGGCAAGAACAGGGAATCGGACATCTCCCGAGTGGCTCCGAACGGACAATCTCGAGGGTGTGGATAATTTATGCGCGCAATTAGGCGGCAGAAGGGGGCCTGTAAATTAATTGGGAAGATGGTAGTAAAAGTTAATTTGGTAGGTAGCCAGGGTACTGGTAGTCGTTTGGCTCAGGTGGCGCGAGGAGTGCCTCTCGAGGCCTGAATTTCGTTGGCAGGCAAGAACCATAATCGGACCCGCGCGGGGGTTCGGAGCAACGGCAACGTGTAAGCACGGTTGAAAGAAAAAAAAACAACCGACGGTTTTCGAAAGAACACGCGAGAGCTTAATCAGAATGCGTCGTTACCGATGTAAGTGCCTCCCTTTCCACCGTGGCTACGTTGCGCGGGGCTTGTGCGAACTATGTCATTATGTGCCTTCGAACGAGCTAACGAACCGGGCGAAACAATGGAATTTACGTTTTTCGCAATTCCGACGAAGCTTCGCGAAAAGGCTCGTTCTCCCTTCGAGCTGCGCGCGGCGTTACGTGGATGGGTAAACAGTTCGCTCGACTTCGCGGAAATTTTCGTGCTTTCGGTTTGATGTTTGCTACGTGCACGCGTGGCGCCACGGCTTTTACTGTCGTCGGGCCAGGTGGGATTTTTCGTATGTATTAAGGTGTTTGCTACCTATGTACATACATAACAACGGCAATTTTGCATTTAATATCGATGAAACGGTGGAGGTCCATTTTTTTCGATTTCGTAATGATGTAATTAGATAGTGTAGGTGACATCTAGAGAATTAATTTGGGATTTTTATTTGACACCTGATGTACCTAATTAAAAATGAGCAGTCTATTGCAGAGTAGTGTGTGGCAGGTGTTTTTCCAAAGGTAAATTTCTCCTGGCAAACGAGAAGTCTGTTTGTTCCCCCTTGCCAAATTATATTTGTGCTACTTAATACTTGTCAGTATTGTTCTTTTCTGAAGAAAATATACATAGAAAGATTAATGTCAAATTTAAAAACTTATTTTGATGGGTCAAAATAGACTCCGCACTTAGGGTAAAGGCAGGTAATATGGAACACCTGATTTCAAAAGCTTGTCAAAAGCTGGGGAATTTGTGTTTTTTAATAAAACTGACACGGGGGGACGAATGAACTAATGCATAATCATATTTACATAATCAAATATAAAAAAATCCAATGGTTTTGCAATTATAATAAAAAAACTAAAAAGAGTGAAAATCAGCTGTTCGTAAAAATGGGTCTTAATATGGAACACCTAGGAAATTTGCAAAGAAAACTAAAAAAATCTCTATTTTCTTTTATTAAAAATGAAGATTTATTAAGTAAAAGATATATATATAAATAAATATACGTCATTTTTGGAATTTATTCCTGTTTTCTGCGTGTCCTACACGTTGGGCACGTAAATAAATACATCGGAAGCTCCACATTCTTCGTGTGCCCCCTGAATGCAGCGAATACATTGGGTCTACTTTTCAGTGTCATTATTTTTATAATTACCATCGCAAAATAAACATTCCGCATCATCGCCGACATCGTCAATATCAAATTCATCTATATTACTCAGTATGTTCCATATTACGTGCACACCTGTTCTGATAAGAAATTAAGAACTATACTAAGAAAAAAGTAACTTTATTGTTAAACTTTTGTTGAATAATCATGAACACACATATTTATTGATAAATTATACCAAAATAATACTTTATATCTTACCTTCACTACAATATTTAACTATTTGATGCACTTTTCAGAAACTTTTACACCTCATGAAAAATATAAACGTTTCTTTTTCTATGATGGATGCCTGACTGAGGCTCAATTGACAGTATCATTGTCAATTGTATCTAGGGATCTAATATACACGATTGCCTGAAGAGTTCGTTATTTATTTGTCGAAATTTTACGAAGTTCCATATTACGTGCCGTTCCATATTACCTGCCTTTGCCCTACTGTGCAATTTTCTGAGAAGAGATTTGCCACCAAAGGGTTAAATCAAGAGCATGAGAAAGTATAATAAAACAGTATATTCACTGACAAAATCAGGCTGACCTCGAAACATTCAAGTTTCAAAAAGGATAAATTTAAGTACAAAGTATTTTTAATATCAAACTTATTGATCTAATTCTCTACGTCCTGACGAAAATAATATTTAATAAATCGGCGATGAGAATGTGACGTTGCTTCGAGCAACACATTTGTATAATAGTTAAAAGTAGTATAATCTATGCACGCACTGTCGGGAGAGTGAAATAAGGTGTAAAGAACGAGAATTGTTAAAGCCACAATTGAGTGACGTATAATGAAAGGGGATCCCCTACGTGTTAGCCCGTTGCATTTGCTGGTACGTTTTATTCTAATTAAACTCGCGGACGAGAACAAAGGGGGTTGAAAGGCGAAGAAAAAGAAGGCGGAGCAGGAATTTTCAAGCACCCCGTGTCCGCGTGAAAAAGCATAAAATTTATTCTTCGTTTACCTGCCCGAACCCGACGAACATCGTCTTGCTTTCACAATTTTCCCAAGCCTTGGTTGGCTGGTTAGCTCCTAACTAGAACGAAATCAAAGGGCAACGAAGGGAGGGGGAGAGTCAAAGCCTCTTATTTCTGGATTATTCTTCAGTCGCGGGGGCGGTGAATTCCCGAGCACAAAATTCGATTCATTATCCGCGGCTGGTAAGACGACGAGCATAATGACGAGGAGGATAATAATAAGCCGGAAGGCGACATTATGGGCGAAAGAAGCGGAAGGCAAACCAGGGCGAAACGACCAATGGCGAACGCTATTATACGCATCGACAAAGGCAGTTTGCAGTGATGCGCCCCGTTGACTTAATTACTTTCGTTTCACGAGCAAGAATTACTTTCTGTCTCGGTTCTTTATAACTCGATCTGACGGCTGTAAGTAGAAATTAATGCAATGGAAGGGGATGAAAGCGTTCGATCGCGCCTTAAGATCACGCGGAGACTTGGAGGACACGAAGATGATGGGAAACGAATGTAGCGCTGATAAATTAAATGGACGTCGAAGCTAGAGTAAGTAAGTACCTGGTACATGTTTAAATAAGTGCCTTCTGCCATCCTTCTCTACTTTTCGGAAACTCAATTACCAGATCCCGTGAATGATATTTAATCGAGTGCCATTTAGATACTCGAATCGTTAACGTCGGTATAACTGAACATTTCTTTTTCAATTCGTGACCTTTAACTCCTTTGTGGCTTGAATAATAAAATGTCACTGACCCTGTCTATTTGAAATATCTCTATCCATTATTTGATAGGGAGAAGATTTAGATATGAACCCGGGTTGTAATATGGACCAGGTGCAAGTGCTGCGATATGTTGGGAAATGAAATAAGCATAACAATTAGCATGTTTATTTTAGCTAAAAAGTGAAAGTGTTTCTTTTTGTTTGTGCAAAAAGTTTTTCATGGTAAGATTAATTAATTTTTTTCTCATATGAATTGACGAATGGAATATGTTAGTCATAGCTGCATAATTAGTCAGAAGATTGAGCTTCAAAGTACTATATTTAGTTTTTTGAAATATCTTTTGAAATATTCCCACACTGAGATTTTTATATTATTTTGGAAAAAGGTGGGTGGTGGCAATATGGACCGCGTTGGTCCATATTACAACCTCTTTTATTTCGTCAACTGTTTCACTATGTCACTCCTGGATGTGGCAGTGATGTTTTTAAATTTTATACAGATTTTTTAAAGCTCCTTAATAAGCCATAATTTGTTTTGCAAGAAAAGTTCATACAAGTTCTATGGTTCCTTATTTTCAAACTTTTTTGAATTTTTTATACTATTTGAAAATTTTTCAATTTTTTTGGGGTTTAAATAATTTTTAAATTTTATCTGTAACTAATAGAAATATGAACAAATTATTTTAATGTTAAAATGCAAAATCCGTCAAACATAAACTATTTTTTACGTGTTTTTTACCTCTTCAGCTCTGGTCCATATTACCACCCCGATTTCTGAAACCATGTTTCTGACGAAATTTCGTGGAAATGGCAGAGCTTCCAAATAATGGAATTTTCACGCTGAAAAGCTATTGTTCATTATTTCAGACCTATAAGCTACCATTTCCACCTTCTGTTTATACAATTTTTACATTATTAATATGTGTTATTTACGCCTTCTCCTCTATCTATTACAATTGTATTATACCCAAAGTTATCACATAACTTGATATTTAGTATTTACTCTGTTTCTCTTTTACCTATCGATTATAATTTCCAAAACCCCTCTCTAAAAACTGACCTACAATATCTCGCAAAATATTAGGTTCAGAGCACTTATACTCTATTACTTTTTATCCTGAAAAAATACATCTCCTAAAAACTTAAATTTTCAATAAATGCTACCAAATATTTCTACGAAGAATTACCTAATTCAAGGAATTAAACCTAAATGTCAACGGGCAAAGTACCTATCACGTCGTTAGAAGTTACAAGCGAACGAAATTGTCCGTCGATTCTGACTCGCTGTACAGGGAATCGGTGGAAAGACGAAACCGGCAGGATATAATAAATCCCCATTGGAACCCGCGTTTCCGTCTCCACGGGTAATTTTCGGTCACGTCCGCCACTTCTTTACGATCGCAGGATATCGAATCTCCACGAGATTTCCGGCGCGACGTTATTTCAACGATTTCGCGGTTTTCCAGACCGGATTTCAATGGCGTGGCTGGCCGAGACCGTAAATTTTTCAGCCCCCTCTGCCGCGACCCTCTACCCGGCGCGCCACGGTCCACCCACGGTTCACCCCCCCCCCCCCCCCTACCTTTCCACCGGCCAGAATTTCGCGCTGAACTTTCTCCATTCGTTTTCGGTTCACGGCAACGCGGAAGGAAGTGGTGCGTTTCAGTACCTTCGAAAGCACGTCACTTCCGCACGAAGAAACCGACGAGATTCCGCGTGCACTGTCCCAGAGTCCCCTAGGGTGGCCCAAGGCGTCGCAGGGAACAGGGAAATCGATGCGCGCGAGAATGTGCCCGGACTATTCGCGATCCCGGGGAATTTACTCGATCCGAGATGGGGTGGGCAGTGATACCGGAGGAATAAACTGGCAACTGTGATGTATTGATAAGCGGTGAACATTGCGTCGCATGACATAACGTGCTACTAGCGGCTCAATAATTTCAGTTTCTTAAGGTAGGTTTTCCTGTATGCGACTGGGGGGCCGTCCTTAAGGGGGAACACCACTGTGACGGCCGGAAAAATGAGCCCATTTTTAAGATTTTTTTAAGGGACAACTTACAGTTTTATTATAAAATTGTTATTACCTATCTTTAGTACAATGTCTTAAGAGACTATAAAAAAAAAAGTAATAGAAAAACATGCATAGATTTCCATATACAGTTAATCTCCTACATCCCTCACAAGAAAACATAGGTCGCTTATCGAAACGATATCTTTGGAACGGCAACTCTGAAATCAATTTTTTTTTTTTTAATATAATCGGTATGAGTGTAGTTTCCGTTGTACGTACCGATTTTTAAAAAAAATTATTTTTGTAAAAATGGTGCGCTTGGGAAGAAAAAGTTTCGAAAATCCGCAAAAAAATGGATAGTTTTTCGAGCGTATTTAAAAAAATATGTTTTCGATCAAAAAATCGGTACGTACAACTGAAGATACTCTTGTTTTAAAGATCCTATCAAAATTTCAAGTCGATCGGATAAAAATTGACAGAGCTATTGATTCGATCAGTTAGAAAAATGTCGTTTCGAGAAAATCGCGTTTAAAGTTTGCACGGGAAAAATCACACTTCCGTTCGTGACGTTCACTGTCACTCGAATGCCCGATCAACGGTTGCATTTCTTCGATTCTCGAACGAACAGCGTACCGTGCGTAAAAACGGGAAAAACCAAAAATATATAACCTTTAACAATGTGGGGGAACAGTGGGTAAGAAAAATGTCGGCGCGCTATTTGCCGCTAACATAGCGCGCTCGGAACGGCATCGTGACGCGTCTCACAAAATGCACTGTATCTTCGTCAATTCTTCGAATATCAACTTGAAATTTTCAGAGAGTATTTTTGAAGAGTTAAACATTAAGAAAGTGAAGAAAAAAAAAATCGAAATTTTTTCAACTTTCACAGTGGTGTTCCCCCTTAAATTACGTAAGGGTAATTTTGGCGATTTCTTACCCCCTCCCTCCCCCAGTATAAGAATTCGTAAGATTTGATATTGCAACCCCCTTCGTACGTAATATTTTTTACATTTAATTTTTCAGGTATTAAAATTCTTTTGAAGGTTTATCTAATTCATTTAACTCGGTTTCGGGAAATTTAAACTAAAAAGCTTTTCTAGAACATTAATGATAGAATTTGTTTTAATTGAAAATTAGGTTAAAAAATATTGCGTAAGACGCTATCTGACTCCCCTCCCTCCTTGTAAGAAAACGTAAGAAATTCACAATCCCCTCCCCCCCCCCAAAAAAAGCCTTACGTAATTTAAGAACGACCCCTGGATGCAACGTCAAGAATGTTAAAGTCGATTTTCTCAAAAATGAAACGCAATATCAAAAAAATTTATTCCTTCGTGTCAACTTATTTACTTTGTATAAGTCGAAAAGAATGAGTAACTTTTTTTGATATCGCGCTTCATTTGAGAGAAAATCGAGATTGAAATTCTTGATGGTGTTTCCAGTCGCGTATAGGTACTCTACTTTATAGTTGGATGCAAGAATGGCCTCGGGACTCTCAGGCCCTTTTTGGATAACGCGTAATTAGTTTCCTCATTCTTTTCTACAAATTCCCTGTAAATTTCATTGTATTATCTTTAGAATTGACAGAGGTGTAGTAGATTTTGTGAATCGATGTTGACCAACTAACCCTAACTCGTATCTAACAAGGCAACTTATACTACTTACGTATAGAATAGGTACCTATTTTTCCCAAAACTAACTTTTGGCACTAAGGCCCTTCTTGCATTCAACAGTACAATCATAACAGCGATTGGTATGTTTTCTGAACAGGTATATGGCCACCTAAGTTTTTTTTTAATTGTGACGATAACACACTTTTGCCGTTATCAGAATTTTTTGAAATCTGTTGAACGAATCGATTTCAAATTTGCACACTAGATTCTAATACGTGGTACATATCGCATCATCAGTTCAATTCTTTAATACTATATTCATAGTCCAACAAAAGCTTGTAGAAAACATTTCGTTTTATGATTAGCTTTGTGTTTTTATTATTAAATTCAGCTATTGTCCATTAGCAGTTAGTTTGTGAATTTCAATTATAACTGGTGTTGTCGGTGCCAAAAGTTAAGTAAGCCAATCTTAAGCAACTGCAGGGTACTGCTTATAAGTCTATAGACGAACTCGTGGAATTTATATGCTTCTGCGTCCACGTTTTGATACAAACCACGTTGAAACTCGTCTGACTTTGAGCGCAGTCACGGCCATAAACTTTGTCGGAGTCGCGGCAAAGTTTGCAGCGAAGTTTACTTTGTCCCCGGTTGCGCATTTGGCACTTTCCGTGTTGTCCAAACGTAGCCTCAAAATGCCGCTAAACGAACTCCACTTCAACTATTCGAAACAGCAGCCTGGCTTGTGAGTCGTTCCTGAATAATTGGATAAATCTTAGCAAACAACTCGATCCTTCTGTGAGCTTCGTTTTCAAATTTTCTTCAATCCATCTGCTAACACAGAGAAACTATCTCTTGGTATTATAAAACCAAATATACGTAGGTAGGTATATTAAAAACATTTTACAAATCATACAAGAAATCTAAAAATGATTCACTGAGAAAAAGAATAATAATACTTATTTGAACATTGAAAACACCTTCGCTTGTAAAAAGTATTATACATATTTTGTCTTCGTTCTTTCACATCAGAATGAACATGAAATTTTACATAGTTGACTATGAAAACATCAGTTTTCTAAAATACTGATTACCTGCCTACACAAGAAAATAATTACAATTTCTCCGCACTATTAAGGATCTATTCTACTTTGTCGGCAGGAGAAGAGATCTATTTTCATGAATTTTTTTCCAGAACTAATTTACGGATTTTAATGTTTCTTTTTGTGAAATGTTTATTATTCCTTACTGTATAGAATCGTATTTTTCATGTTTCCAAAATATAATTACAAATGTGTGGATTTAAATCGCAATGTCTGTGCCTCTGAATTGTTCCAATAAATATTTAACAAAAAGAAAACATTAAAATCCGTACAATAGTTCCAGAAAAATGTGTATCATGAAAATAGGCCTCTTGTTCGACCGGGCAAAGTAGAATGAACCCTTAATACTACAGACAATCGTGAACTCTTTAACGTGACGCAATCGAGCACGCAAACAACAATAAATTTTTTTTCAAGCCATAAAATTTGCATAAAGCCTCCCTTGCCTGCAGCGAACAGCTGAGTCTGTTTGTGCAGCTATTAGTTTCACTAATTTCGGCCGTCGAAAATTCCCATTTCATAATTCATTAGCCCCGTTATAGCTGTTTGCTCGGAGCAAAGTATACCCTGCTCTGATCGTCAATTTTTCAATTTCCTCCTATCACACGCCCCGCTTCCCGTTACTTTTAATCACGTCTTTTAACCGCCGCTTAATAATCTCGTCTCTTCTTTTATTTTCACAACGTTCTGCTGTCCAATTACCAGCGATAAGCAATTTCCTATCGCAACACTTTCCTCCAATATAGCGTAATTTTATTACCAAAACGCGTATCTATGTTTCAACTCTCCCTACCTCCCCAACCCTCGCTCTCATCCGCGGTCCAATTAGGCAGGCCACCAATTTTATTTCTTGGCCAAAGATCCGCCGTCTCAGATCCTTCTTACCGAAATTACTAATATCCGGCTACGTACACGGTAGGGATTACACGATGGAGCAATCAGCTCTGCCTTGCCATACTTTTTCTTCGGGCTGAAACACTGAGTGACCCGTAACTGGCGATGCGGCCCAAAAGCTGGTGATTCCAGATGAAAAAATATGTCGAAAATTTGGAATAACATTCCTCGATTTCAGACTTTGGTTTAGAAAGAAATAATAGATACAGAATATCCTTTAAGCACGCATGAGAATTGGCAGAATATAAGAGTGAATGTGATACAGCTGAAGACGAAGCGAATCGTTGTATAAAGATGGATCGAAATTGTAGGGTTTTATTTCGAAAGGACCTTTATTTTCTTTGAGCTTCTATGAATACTTGTTTTAAAAGAAACAAATATATAGTAATCTTATATATTATAGAAATGGAAATATTAAATTGTTGTGGAAATATTAATCTCGGAGTTACTAACAAAAGAAGTTACGTACTTTGAAGCGGAGTTGGGCAAATTTTATTTTGAATAACAAATAAATGCGCAAAATTTATTCGTGAATAACGAACAACGATTTTATTCGACGAAAAATTATTCGTGAATAATGATTAAATCTGTAAAAAATTTATTCGATATTTTCTTCGAATAACGCCCAACTCTGCTTTGAAGCAATAATGTCAGTAATAACTATTCTGTCTAATTATAAATGCAAATTACATAATAAATCTAATTTCATACCGTTTAAAGAAGTTACACACACGAAAGGTAGAGAACAATGTGCATAAACAATTCTAAAATAAAAAAGAAAATGTCACTACTCTTCGCAAAGATTTATTCCCTCGAACTCGGTGCTAAGTGAGCCTCGATATATTCAGTTAAAAATTGTTTTTATTGCGGAGACATTACTTTTGCAAACACCATTAAAAATGAAATCACACAGAGGTTTGAGAAATTCCAATCAATAAGAGTGAAAAGTAAGAAAGCCAAGGGAATCGTGGGGAATGAGTCTCGAAATAATGTTACTTCCGTCTGCTTCAAAGAGATAACTCCCCACGCAACCAGGTTTCACTTTTCCCCCGTTCCTTTTCTCGCTTTCCCTCTCCGTCGACGGGGAAGAAGACAGACCCTTCTCACCAGGGGCGCGAAAGAGTTCTTTGCGGTTGTGAATTAAGTCGTAATGAAGTACGGAGTAAAAGGCCGGCGAGTTTTCTCTCTCGAGTGATTTCATCCCCTCGGTCTGTCCTCTCCTTCTGTGCGAACGAGCACGACGGAGAATGTTTTTCCCGATGCTTCGAAGAAAGTTTGTTAAGGCGATAACGTTGTTTCTTTCGCCACTGGCTCCAGTGTCATCAATTTTTTCGCGCCTGAGTGTTAAAAGCTTCTACAGAATTCCATCATCATCCCTTCAGGGGCTTAAAAAAAGAACCCTAAAAGAGGCTGTGAAATGAAATTGTGTGCTTTTTGTTAATTTTGTCCATTTTTACATGGGTGGAATATCGATGCACGGGGTTGCAATTATAAAATAGATGCCTATTTCTTTTCATAAATTCTTTTTTTTGTGTGTTCAGGTATTTCTACTTCTCCTCCCCTTTGACTAAATAAATTAGAAGAAACGAAGCAAAAATATTTTATAAACTTAAATACAACTTTGTTATGAACTACACTTGAAAGATCGTTAGTAACAACTTCTTTACTTAACAAGGTACAGAATATTGAAATTATAATTTCTATTAAAATTATATTCCAAGCTTACTATTTTCGTTTTAATTAATCGGTCGATCATTATTGCTAAGTAGACGGTTCCGCTGTGTTTCCAGCAAACAGAAGTATCTACTATGCAAAGCTCGAAGCCGCTTGTAAAGTACCGAGTTACAACTGTGCTTAAGTCCCGCGACGTAATTAGCGATAATTATTATTGCGGTCGACGAAAGTCAGCCAGCCAGGAAAGAAGAGACCAAATGCCACTTCCACCATCGTTATAGAATCCACGCAGCCATTTGACGTCGTTACATCAAAGCTGCGAATGTACTCGTAAACGGCATTGCACTTCGTGTGTTGGTTATTTGCCCAAATGGCGAGCATTCTTAAAAAATTGCCACTGAATTAACTTAACTCCTGTAACTCGATTAAATTAATGAAAAATTAAAAATGTTTCTTGCGTATTTTCTAATTTAACAAGATTGAAAATTTTGAAACCAAATTACTACTTCACCTGAGTAGTACTAATTATTTATTATAGAAAATATTCTTATGTGATGAATGGTTACAACTAAATTATTTTGTGTTATTATAATAGGTTTTACTATTGTGTAAAATCGGTTACGGTTTATTTTTCTTTCTAAGAGTGTGAACTGAACCATATATCACCATTTTTATTTTTCACGTGGTTCAAGGAGTAGTTTTATGCAAAGCTGGTTACAGCCTCGTGTGAAAAGGCCCTGAACCTCTGTCGACCACGAAAGAAAAACACAGATAGAGCCACGAAAATCACCAAGAATGAAGAGGCTATTCTCGTTACCCATTCTCGTGAATTACCTCAATTCTCGTTAAGCAAATAAGCAAAATATGCTTCGAAAACTACAACGTACTAAAACCTTCCTTGTATAATAGCATTATACTTTGGTTATGGCTTGCAGATTCCATCGAATTGTTTCCAGACTCGTGTATCTGGAACAGCGTTGCTACAATCACTGGAATGTTTTCTACGTCCCATATCAATGATTAAATATTCTTTAATCGTCTACACATATTACATATTTATACATTGGAATTATAAACTGTACTCGTGATATTATCAACATGTCTATTCAACAACAAATTAATTTTCTTCCAGCATAATAAATAATCGAAAACAATAATTTAATGGAATGCTGGATCTGAAACGAAAAACGTCTTTCCTTTTGTTACATTTTTTTTCCATTTTTGTAATGAGTAAAATAATGAGTATTGAGTAATGACTAATGAGTTTTGCACGAGTAAAATAGATCCATTGCAGATATAATTTTCAGGATTTCTTAGTTACTCTAGGTACTTTAAAAAAATATATTCCAAACCGGAAAACTCCATTCACTATAACTGAATGTTTACTTCTTAGAAGAATTTCTATGCTGAACTTTTGTTATACTTTCCAAGTGTCTCTTGCATAATAAGTTACGAACAGTGTATAATACTTCAGATGATAAATACATACACGTAGTGTTTACGTAGCGGTTCACTGTGCAAAATTATCACTATGATATAATTTTACCAATTAAATAGTTCGCATATAATATTGCTCAAAGAATATTAGTATTTGTTACTTAATACATAAGTACAATGCCCATTATTGCTACCTAACAATCAGTATTTCACATCCCCACTATCGCTCTCTCAAATTCCGCGAACAAATATAAAAACAAGCAAATAAAAACACTTGTTCAAGCAGCGGAATTTAGAAAGTGCAGAAGCACGAAAGAAATTCACGGAATGTGCTGAAAACAGAGGATCGTTTGGGTGCCGCGTTAGAGTCTCTCCTAATGAACTCCACGCGATTAACATAATATTCTCACTTGCCTCGCACGATAATGATTGCCTTCCTCCGAAAAGGAATTAAAAAGACCCGAAGAATACGAAGCCACACAGCGAAACGAAAAAAGAAAAGTAAAAAATAAGAAGAGAATCATAAAGAACACTCGCCGCACATCCCCTAGTGGCAGGAAACTGGACGTGCACAGGTTGCAATTTGTATTGCAGCGAATTTAATTGAATTGATAATGGGATTACAATGTAACCACGTCCAGCTGTAGGTTCGGAGAGGACACTGTAATCATGGCTGTAACTCACGTTGATTCATAGCGATACCGAGCCGCGGGCGATCAAATTGTAGTTGCGAAATTTCACAAATTTCAGTCGTCTAGTTACCCCCCGTCATTTATTTTTCCCTCCCCTGCCCCCTTATCGCCCTTTTATTCACTGGTTAGCTTCTATTTCGCGAAGGGAAGCAAACTAAAGCTAGTCACCCTGATTACAGGCGGACACAAATCACTCAGTCATGTGCCTACTATTTCCCTTTTATCTCTGATTCCTCTGCCTGCCTCTGGGAACTACATTTTTTTCGTCGTGAAAAGAACGCCCGCGAAAGTGCAAATTCTCAAAAGGGTAGCCAGGGACGGCTGGTAATTTAATCATCGACCGTAATATTACCGTGTTCTCGTTACCGCAATCTCGTAAATCGTATCCGTCGGAATTCCGCAACGCTGACCCCCCTCCTCCCCGTCTACCCCCATCACCCCCTTTTTCTAGTTCTTCCTCTCTTATTTTATCCCCTCCCCTCTTCCACCCCCATCCCCCTTTTCCTCCCCAAATCGACGAAATTAAATTTTCATCCGGACCTCTTCTTTTCTATCCACTCTCTCCCCTCGTTCCGAATTTTCCTCCCTTTTCCTCTCGTTGCTCTCAGTTTCCCTTTTCCCGCCTTTTTCTATCGACGAGTTTCGCCAATAGACGCAACTTGTATTAAGTTTCCTTTTAGCATTTTCTTTCACTTCCTTTTGCTGACTATCGGTTTGTTTGTTCTGGAACATTGTGGAGTACTAAGATTGCCATTTTGTTGTGTACTTTTGTTGTGTACTATTCTATTTCGTGCGGCGGTAATGTGTGTACAGTGAAATGTAGTTGCATCGATCGTGTTTTATCCGCGCGGGTGTATCTACTTATTATGCATTTGTATTATGTTAACGTGGTGTAGTGTAGTGAAGAATGGATTTGAAGTTCGATTTGAAGTCAGTCAGTGGCTTAATTGCAAACGATCAGCTTACGTTGTGTTCAAAAGTATTCAATCATTTTAAAGGGTAACGCCACGATGATAGGCCAAAAATTTTAGGATGACTTTGGTGGCGATTTTGAAGATATTTACGAACTTTATTAACCCTTCGTGGTCACACGGGGTGTATTGTACCCCAAGAGCAATTTTCGTTTTGAAATATTGCACCTTTACGTCTTCCAAAGGGGATTTATCGCAAAAAATAATAAAAAAAAATTTTTAAAAAATCGGTTTTTCCCACAACCATGGAAAATCGCTCGTTTTCAACTACAAATTTTATCATATCAAAATTTATGTTTCTAGAAAAAGACTATTAGACCATGACTGTATAAGTATTGCGAATGTAAAATTATCACTAAAAAGGTAAAAGATTAAAAAATACGAAAATGGTAACTCAAAAAATGACGCTGGGGTACAGTGAAACCCGTGTGACCAATGTGTGAGTATAAGAAGGTGTGACCACGAAGGGTTAAAAATGTAACATAAAGTACATTCGATATGTATAAAAAAAAATTCTTCAAATCTTTTGAATAAAAAATAGTAGTACAATAGCCGCCACAACAGATACGTATTTTCCATTTGAATGGATACATTGTTTATTCCGCTTTGGAATTTTTCACGTCCACACCGCTGGACCTAAAACAAAAAGACAAAAAGTTTTGTAATTTACACAATAAATACTAGAGAAGTGTCCATGATTTTTGCAAAATATTGAAAACATTCTTAATAACAAATTTTCTAGCGAAAAATAAATTGTGTTCAAATGTCCACCATTACTTCAAAAATCAATATTTTTTTATTTGATTTTTTAATTTCTTGACTGAGATGACTTTTACTCACTCTATTTATTAACTTTTACAGTTCACTCCAGGTCATTACCCCTCCTCCTCCTCTAATTACATCGACAATAACGAGAGTAGTTAGAGCTTTTCATTATCAGCCAACACTTGGAGTTATCAGTTCCCGTAACGAGCGGACGGATGTTACTCTATCACTGGGCAATCCTTTTTTATCGCTGGCCACGCGCGAAGATCGATTATCCTACCAGGGAACAATATAGAGCACATATGTATAACATGTACCAACCATCTTGATAGCGTACTAAGCAAGAATATTAACCAGGAAGACCAACGAGAATTCATTAATAAAAGAACGTAATGATAGTCTGGAGCCACTGTGCCCCATTAACTGGAACGTTACAGTGATGAATCGTACTCGCGCACTTCCTTTTGCTTCACTTCGTCGATTTAATTTACGAGAACATATTATTTTCCTCGCTCTTCCTTGTTTTATTCAAATAGCTACAGATTAATGCGTGATATTCTAATTTCTCCGAATTAATACTGTATGCACTCAACGCGCAGAGAACTTACATATGTATTTACAAGGTGTTCCAGAAATGTAGGTCCAAAAAGTGCGTAACAGATCTCGTTAACAAGCAACAAATTCGTAGTTTATAGTTCTTCACAGTTCTAGAGATATTGACTTCTTTAGTGAAAAGATTCTTTAATCCAGCTTTCAATTTCTTTTATAATATCTCTAATACAATATTCTCTTTCATCCCCATAAGATTCGCAATAGACACCTCACTAATATTCTGTATCCCTACGTATTCTTAACATTCTTCGAGGGAAAACAAGGGAAATATAATTCAGAAATATTTCCAATATTTCCATTTTATATACTCTTCATAATGTGGAGGTTCTTGAAGAATTCCACTGTTGGACAAAGTCCAGAAGATGGAAAATATTCGCGTGGAAACGGGGTAGAAGATCGTTAGGCGTTACATCGATCTTCCATTGAAATATTTTCAGGATTGCTCAAGAGCCGTCGCAGCGACGCCAAGAAGATGGGTATTCGATCGTATTCCGCCGTCTTGAACGTAACGATGTTTCCTGGCAGTGCCTTAGCTCCTTCTATTCCTCGAATCTCATCCGTGACAAATCTCGATCTCGTTTCTCAACCACCTGTGGAAAGTGACGCTTTCCTTCCTCGGACAAAGTCGTAAAACGACCACTTCCGGCGGGGCTGACGCGCCTTCCAGCCTGCTGATTCTTCCAGATGGGCCATTCCACGCCAGATCGATCACTTCTTGCGCTCGACGCCGAGAGATTTTGATGAAATTGAAATATAACGAAGTCCGCGCGAAATTGGGGGGATTTAAATCATCAACTTGCTCAATTCGAATTTTATTAAAATTCTTATTCCTGAAACTAGCAACCTTACAAAATTCGTTCTTTTATTTTAATCCGCTGAAAGAAAAACTCAAAATTTCAACTTTCAAAATTCAGAAAATGATAGATGACGTCAATTGATAAATTCGCGTCTTGTCGATCACGGTGCATTGCTCCCATAAAAATTTCCCCGATTGCCTCATCATCTTGCTAATTTGGAATTTCTATAAAAAATACAGCTCATTTATACTATTAATAGAACTTTGAACTGAATTTTTTCACCTTTTAAGTGTTGTCTCCGCATTTCATACGCTACTAAATATAATATTAATTGTATGGATATATTCAAGACTTCAGCAACATTCGAAACATGAAGCTTGGAAGAGCTACGATCTACGAGGACCGAACAATTCACCACAAACCGTCCAAATAGCCGCAACTTCCAGAGTGCAATTCGGCACAAAGTGGCACAACGTCGTGCATTGAAATTACACAGTGGAGTGCATTAACTGCATTCCCCATCAGGACAGTTGAACGGAACGCGGCAAGCAGGACATCGCGCCAATTAAACGTACTTATCGTGACAATTACACGTAATCTTGATAGCGACTTGACGCCTGAAGTACCTTAAGCTCACCGACGCGACGTTTCAGCCACCATAATCCGTGCTAACGAAGGATTAGGTTAGTTTCGAATCACTGCACTTTGAACATCCTCGCCTTATCCCCCGCTCCATCAGCCATCCATTTTACATCGTCTCGCTGTCTTTGTTTAAACATTGGTTACAACGTTACGTGCCTTCGTACGACTATACGGTTCTATGCGAAAGTTTATTGAACATAATCGAAGAATGTCAACGGGTTTCGGCATATTAAGTGGAGATGTAGTTACGAAAGCCTATATTCTAATTTTAAATAGGGCTGTTTTTGGGAGTATGACTTGGAATGAGGTAATCTGTGCGAGATATTGCTAAATAGATGTTAAGAGGATTTTCTAAATTCTTTAGAAACTCATTAATTGCGAAGGAAGTGATTCTTCGCTAAAAAATAAGTGGAAAATGCAGAACAGTGATTCCAACCGGGGGGTTGTGAAGTGTTTTCTGGGGGGACGCTACGTTTTTTTTTTTAATATTATTGAGTTAGAATTATAATCTGAAATGCCCATTTTTAATATGTTTTCTTTACCTCATGAACGTTTTTTTTTTTAATATTATTAAGTTAGAATTATATTCTGAAATACCTGTTTTTAATGTATTTTCTTTACCTTCATTAAATTTACCTTGCCTTATATGGAGGGGAGTCGCAGTTTATTTGAATAATATAAAAGGGGGTCACGACTTAAAAAAAGTTGTAAGACACTGATGTAAAACAACAGTGTTTGATTTGGGGTTTTGTTTTTTACAAATCCTTCAGATTCTCCTAATCCATCGCTTATGTTTTTTAAAATTATGTAAGTCAAAATTCCTTTCTAATCGCATTGCAAATAAAATGGTAAATGAAAAAAATGCAAAACAATTTGCATGAAACGTGCGCCAAACACTGTACATATTTTTTTACGTATATTACACGTCATAACTGAAAAACTATCCTAAATGGAGCTATACCCATCTTGCTCCAAGCCTTCAATTACACTCCAATAATAATACTCAAACGCTACCACATTCAATGAATATTTCCAACGACCATTGGGATCTCCACCTATAAAATATTCGACTACTCCCAACGCCAATAGACGTACAGAAGACGTGTTCACCGAATTCAAGGGAACCGTGAAACCACGGTATCCTGCAGCGCTGAATTCAGGCGAATTCCCAAATAATAAATTATTCTTTACACGCTTATAAGGGAACCATATCCACCCATTACTGGAGGGAAAGCCCCGATACTCGCGGCGGTACCAGACGGAAAGGAACGCGGGGTCCGAGCCGTGTCTGAGCGCTTATAACCACCGAGCTTATTTTCGCGGCGGTACGTGTTCTCCACGAGTGGGTGAGCACACGTAAGAACGGTTTCTAACGGTGCCATCCTGACTCTGGTCACGCACCAAGAGAAAAGGGAGAAAGGAGAAGGGAAGAGAGGAGGTGGGAGAGAGCGAGTGGCGTAGGGGTAGAGGTAGAGGGAAGGCGTTGTTAGAAGATAGAATCTCAAGCAACTCGTAAGGGGTAAACGAATCTTTGCGCGGGCCCCCGAGAGTTTCACTCTTCCTCCCCACCACCGAGCCCATCTTTCTCGTTTCCATTTCCACGGTGCGAGCCACCCTAATTACTTCGCGTTCGGGCAGTAACTACTTGTCTCAAATTAAATGGAACTGCCTGGCGCCGGCGAATTTCGCTGGTCATAGAAAAATTGCATCTAAAGGCACCTCAAGGCGTTTGCTAGAACTGGGTATCATGTAAGTGGTTTGTGTAAACGAATGGAGGGGATTTCAGTTAAATTTGGAATGTAAATAGTGTAATAGGAATAACTAGTGTATTACTAATATAAATGGGAATATATGTAGGTACAAGATGTCTTTTAGAAGGATGGGGTCCTCAACTGTTGTGGGAGACAGTGGTCCAATTAAATGAGAAAAAATATTTTTAATATAAATTCAATAAAATTCATTAGGTGACTATAAAAAAATTATTTGTAGGAGAAAATTCAGTTCTCTTTTCTTTTTACAAAACTCTTGAATTACTTCAGTCGCGGTTACATTAATCTCCTTTTTATTTCTTTTTTGGGGGGTGCCGGGGCCACCCCCTGCTCTTGGTGCGCCACTGGCGCGAGATAAAATAAAGTGGAAAGATTTCCCATTACCATACTGTCCATTAAAAAATATTAAAACAAACTTGAAAAAATAAAACTGCACTAAGACGGAATAAATATTTTTTTCCCTTCTTTAATCCACGACACTCAATTTTTTAAGACGGCGCCAGATTTACAGAGTGCATTTGGTGAGGCGCAGACATAAAAATATTAAGAGTCGTAGATTAAATAAGGGAAAAAATTATTTTTCGTTTTGTAGTGCATTTTTATTTTTTCTAAGTCGGTTTTAATTGTTTTTAATTTTTACATTTGATAGCTTTTTAAATATATATTAACACAACATGCTGAGAACTGGCAAAATATTCGGCTCATATTGATGTAGCACGGGATGGGACCACCAGGGCATCTCCCTGTTTCAAAAAAAAGATTATCAAAATCGATCCATATGCTGAGGGGATATGACGGAACAAACATAAAAAAAATACATACGGGTCGAATCTATAACCTCCTCTTCTTTGAAGTCGGTTAAAAATACACAATTTATTTCCCCTCCTTTCTCACAGATAAACAGAGGTGGCCAAAATAAAGTTTAAAATTCATAATTTTACGTGTTTACGTAACAAACATAATACATACTAATAAGCAGGCTTTATTTGTTATCTTGATATTGCTGGTCTATTTTCCAAACCCCCCAATATATAGACCGTTTATTTTGAAAGTGGTGTAAGTCCATTTTTGAAAAAAAATGAGATATCACGTACTTCATGCTTAATTTAATGTAAATTTTTTATGTATAACTAGAAAAAATAACAAGAGAAAATGGACTTACACCACTTTCAAAATAAACGGTCCATATGTTACATAAATGTTAAGATATAATTATTTTTTAATGTCACTATCGTAATTTGGTTACCGTTCACAGTTTCAACTTTCTTTTGACAACTACTGTATATGGTACCTACACCTAGATACACAGTTCTGTTATAAATAGGTACACGGTAATGGTGGGTGGTTCTAGTGTTAATGCAGGTGTACGTATAGGTTTTCAAAGGGGTGCTGGCCGAGGGGTAAGTTACGCGCGTAGATATGTAAACGAAGGAGCGCAGCTCGTCACAGACCGCAGACGGCCACGTAGCGAAAGGGGAGACGTTTTGGCGACAAATCCGCAGAGGCGGGTATCGCTGTTATCTGATTTCTATGATTTGCACGGGCTACCTACGTATGCTTACGGAATACGCGGTAACAACGCTGGCGCCTACGTGGTGCACAGTTAACGACCCTTTCTAACGACCGAGAACGGCTACGTGGACACCTCGACGCACGGGACCCTGATTCGGTGTCCCACCGGCGAGGATCTTTCTCTTTGTCGTCCTAGCAGGATGTAACCAACTCGAGACTGCGAGCGGAGCCTACGCTGCGAACTCGATGTAACGACCTACCTTTGAACAGACATCGCTGGGCTCTCATTAAAACTGCAATTTACAGGATTACATTTGTAAAGCTTTGTGGCAATTAAACCGTTTTGTTGTTGTAACTCGGTGTTAAGGAATTGGAGATGGTTCTGTTTTGTTCTTTTTAGGCAGAATGTGTGAGTGGAAGTGATAACAGTGTTTCCCAGTCTTTTTTTGAGTCGCGACCTCTTTTTATAATATTTAAATAACCTGCGACCCTCCCCTCTTCATGTAAGGTAAGGTAAACTTAATAAGGTATAGAAAACACATTAAAAACAGGTATTTTAGAATACAATTTTAGCTTAATAATATTTCATTATCTTAATATATAAATTAAATATATTCAAAGATATTTTATATATTTAATTGTGTTATTTAGTGTGATGGTTGTACTTTCATCTGGGTAACCAGTTTTTTCTTTTTTTCATTTATGAAAAATCAGTGTTGCATAATAATGCATATTAAATACAACACGTTATTAATAAATAGAATATGGCAATGTAACCGTATTAAAATAAATATGTGCTAAGGATTGTCAACTAAATCCCCTTGGGTGTCGCGACCCACAGGTTGGGAACCACTGTGCTAAGTGAATATAAGATTGTATAAGTACGTACAATATATGTACAGTGGCTACAAAATGTTTTCGTGCACTACATTTCTAATACTTTATCCTGCATTGTTTGTAAGATAGCAGTCCTTAAGAATGGAATATGACTCAATATTTTCAATCATGGTAATTATCCTGTTTTTCTATTGTTTTAAATATATGTTGTTTTGATGCTAGTTTTGTTGCCTACATACATATAGATTTTCATTCAACTGTCAGCTATTTCGATCATTTCAATTTAAAAAACTAAATTTCGTTTAAAAACAAACTCGTTACATCAGTTAGATTAGTGAAAGGATAAATTTGTTCACTACGTTTAGAATGAAAAAGTCGTTAGAAAATATAATAGTACATAATATGTATATACAGTATGTTTCTTCATTAATTTTCCCAACAAAAAAAAATACCTCTAGCTTAAAACCTATCAAACCTTAAATTTCAACTTTAATTTCGCAAAAATTTAATTCTCTCAAATAAATACAAGCAAAATTGAAATACCTATCATAAATTCAATGCAGTAATAACTTGCAAACTAAATAACTTTCTCCCTTATTATTTTCTTTCAAAAATAAAATAACTTGAATTCAGTACAACAAGAAACAATGCATTAGATATCCTAAAACTGTAACTCAACAAGTCACATGTTCTGCAAATTGCCCACCGATTCTCGTCGATCGTAGGCGTTTAAATCGATTGTGACGCGCAACCGCGTCCCGTTATCGCATGCACGCCACCATTTCTAATCTGACATTCGACCGTGTCACTTGCGAAAATCGGAATGCTCGCAATTAATATTCATTCGTAATTGTTAATTGAACAGCGGATAACCAGCTGCGGGCATGCAACAACCTCGGAACTCTCTGCCGCGGTCGTCGGGGCCGCAATATAACGTCGCTCGACTCCGCCGTGGGATTCGACCGCTTTACAATTACAATTAACGCCTCTAAACAGATCGAGCCGCCTGTGGCCATCCGTTGCATGTATATACTCCCAGTGCTTCTGCGCTGGCAAAATATCGGAACGATTATACGAACCACTCTCAAATTTCGCACACGTAGTCCCAATTTTCATTTTTCAACCCTTTGGTGCTGACAAGGAGAGTACACTTGCCAATGACACACTCAGGATTTAAACTTGGTGGGAGCCGAGTTTTTTTAATGAAATATTTTTAATGCAAAGTCAATAAAATTCATTAGGTGATTATAAAAATTCTTTTTATAGAATAAAATCCATTTTTTTTTATTTTTACAAAGACTTTCAGGGGGGGGAGTGCTAAGGTGACTTACCTACCATTTGGGGAAAAAATCAACTTCGAAATTGTATCTTTTTGAAATTTTGTATATGAACCTATTTACTTACATTTTATTTATTCAAAATTACATCAGAGAAAAAGCAATGAAATTTTTCTTTATCATCTTCAAATATGTATAAATTAATTTACCCTATGTGTTACAGTTTTTTTTAAAAAAAAACGCCTAAATTTTTGAAGGGGCTACACGAGAATATAATTTTAATATCAGCTTCCATGGGAGAATATTACAGCTTGAATGATTTAAATGGAAACACTTGAATGCCTGTATCGAATAATGATCACGACTGTACGAAACAACCTTCTCGCACAAATCGTTTGGAGGAGAGCCAGCATCCATTTTTCAGTTCACTTTTCAGTCTAAAAAAACAAGCTGAATACAAAGTCAGCCACCGTCGAAAGTAGTTTGCTGACAATTCATGCGGCAGCCGTGCCTGTTTACTAGAAAGATAGAAAGCTTATTTTTTCAGTGGTAATAGCCCATCAAATGTCTTCGTTCAATTCTACGGATTTTCCTACATGAAACATCTTTTCAGAGTTACCATTCTGTAATCATAATTGTACAAATTACTCTTCGTTGCTGAGTTTTAATATTTAATCGGATTGCCTCCATAGACCTTATATATTATTTCCTACTATTCCAGTTGCACTAATTGCAATGTTGATAACATGCTGAACGCTCTAGGTTTACCATTTTGCAGTTTCAACTGTGTATTTCTACAATAATAAATGAGGGAGCTTCCGCGGCTTACGCGGCGTCCAGTTTTTATTTTTTTGTTCCATGGTTCTTCGTAAAATTAGGAAAATAAAAACTGGGCATAATTATACTATAACAACGTGTTCGTATAATGAAAAGTTTACTTCATGTGACACATACAATGATTAATTCTGTTAAAATGAGACACATAAAACGATTAATTTTATTAAAGTGTAACACATAAAGTGATTAATTTTGTTAAAGTGGACTTTTCGTATATCCCGAAAATACTCTGGGGTTAATAAAGTTAGATGATAAATGTTTTAATCTGCTCTCTGATATTCTGATCCAGAATTTATTAGACGAGTTGGAAGCAGAATTAAATTATACAGTAACGGGAACGTTACGTATTCGTAACTCGTCGCCCCGTCACTGTACATGTATAAATAACGTAATCTCTTAGAAAGCTGTATTTATCAAGCAATTACGATATCGCTCAGATTCACGTGAATAATCGATAATCGTTTGTTCCTAATTTCATCGACAAAACTGAAACGGCACGACAACGAAATCTCATCAAATTTATTAATTCCACGAAAGAGAAATGTTAATCAAATTTTACGGGTTAAATCTGTCGTGGGTTGTTTATGCCCGCATAAACCAGTCCAATTATCGTGAAAGCTTTAAGCGCGCCCGCCTAGTGGATTACCTTTGCACGTGAGCGTACTCGAAGAGCGTGCTTCTCACGTCGATACGTTGGAATCTCGCCAAATCTAATTTCAAAACTAAAAATCATGTATACCCCCTTTGACGCGATAGTTATTTAAAAAACAGAAAAAGAGTTCTACCTCGGAGCACAGCGCTCTAGTCGTTGAAAACTCTTGCGCATCGTTTCAATTCCACCCTCCCGATGCTTGTCTATTTAATTACTCTAAAAGCATAGAAGTTCTCTCAGTAATTAAACAATTTTCAAACGTGCATCTTTCAACCCCTTTACATAACAATTTCACTCTTATCGAATATGCAAATGAAATCCAAAAACGACCCCCGTTGAAGAATTATTTAATAATTTTCTAAATCAGCACCCTCCCTCTACAAAAGAAAAAAACAAAAATTTCCTTGAAATACTACAATACTTCGCAGAGCTACGATAGGTATAACGAGACGACACGTTTCTACTTGTCTGCTGAATAATATTGGTCCAATGATTCTGTGAGGGGGGATTGATTCGAACAGCGTGGGGTTTCTTTAACGTTTGATGACCCCGAGCTCTTCTTCGCCGTGGGATCGTCAACATGATTAAACCATTCCACGGACCAATATTCTCCGGGAGCAAATTTGCCCGGGCAACAGTTTTGCATTCCAAATCGTCGGGGGGCTGACTTGCCGCGTAATGTAGGCCCGCCGTCGTGTAAACCCAGCATAATGAAATCCGTGCCATTAGGCCGGCCAATGGGGTAAATTCTCCTGGTCGCGCAAACGTCGGTTTCCCGCTGGCCTGATGCGAACCACCCCCTTCCCCTATTCGATTTCGAATCGAAATCGAATAGAGCCGTGCTTCTCGACAATGCTCCGGAAAATTCACTCTGCGTAGCCACGTGTATACGTGTTACGTATTATCGTGCACCCTTCCCGGCGATGAAACGAACGCGCGAGAGTATCCACGGGAACGCCTGTTTCTTCGTCGGCTGAAAGTGTGCGCGTGTTACATACCATACCGGGGCGAGGGGGATGTAACTTGTTTACCTTTTCCCTTCATCCATCGATCCACTTCCCTTCTTCTCGGCCTTTCTTCGCCACGTAATTCGATTTCGACGAGATAGCATGCTTCGTTTTTAAATAAGACTGGGTGCTTGTTGGTTTTATTCTGTCTTGCAATAATCTTGTAGTTCGAGTACCTATTCGAAAATTATAGGCGTAGGAATACTTGTGTATGTGTTGAGCGATGATATTCAAATACCTACTGTTATTGGCATCGAGGACAAATAATGTATTTCAGTAGGCTGTACTGATGTTTTTTAATTTTTTTTTTCAATATGGGTAGTCCGTTTTTGCTCTCAATGCTTCATAGTATGTATCAGTAGAATACGATGTATGACTCTAGTACTTGAGGAATTTTTGTGAATTTGAAGTATGATGTAGTCCATGTGAAATTAGTGAGGGTTTCAGTCATCATTTCGTTGGTTTCGAATTTGTTTAAACAATACAGGCGGTCCAAATTTCAAATAATAAATTCTGCAATTCTCAAGTACCACTGTAAGTCAAACAATTCAGTGATATTGAATGATACAACATAATCTCTTGCAATACATTTCCACAAACAAAAATCCACTATTCAAGTACAAATGTCCCAAAACTTCATCTACAATCAAGCATACTATAACGTACTATAAGCGCACTATAATATCTGGTATTGTAGATACTATATTGTTGTCTAGTTAGAAAAAAATGTAGTACCTAAGTGAAAATACTATGATAAAATTGTGCAATTCATACTTATTTTTTATTCTGTTACAACATCAAAACTTTAAGTTGCGAATTTAAACTTTTGAACCGCGACTTAACTAAAGTGTCATCTATGATCTGTTTGTCGAAATTTATATAAAATACTTTTATTCTTTCTCCCTAACACTTCTATCCCACCACTTCAGTTCTCACAGATATGATTATTTCTACAATGAACATGAAGTGGCGGAAAAACACAACAGAGATAGTAGTCTATCTCTTATAAAAAATGAGCTTCCCATCTATATTAATTTGGACATTCAATGCAATCAAACCTTTGACATATTTATGAAATACAATAAACTAATTAACAATGTAAAATGCACCAAGAAATACATTAGAAAATAAGTAGTTTTATTTCATACCACTTTCCTCTGAAAAGTATCTACTATATTTTCCACAATGTATTTACCACAAACCTGAAACGTTATTTATTCTGAGGTATTAGAAACAGTTCACCGCGTAAACGAAACCCTTCCATCCTCCATCCGCAGAAAAGAAAAAGCACCAACTCCCCGTCCTCCACTTAATATCAATTAAACTAAAAACGAAGCGCGGCGAACGAAAAACGGGCTTCGCGGAAACTGCGTTACGGACTCACAGGTTCCGGCCATTTCCACTCCGTATTTCGCATTCTCTTTGCGCTCGACCGCTTTGATTCCTCTCTAATTTCGAACGCCGAATGCGTTCATCAACGCATCTCACTCGGTTGACCGTTCGCCAGTGTTCATAGGGCTGCCATTTAGATTGCAAAGCGCGCGAGTGCGCGAAGTTAGAGATGGGCGGCAGCGCGACGAGGGATCCCGCTGCCCGGACGATCGAGCAATCCGATGATCGTGTCCTAATCGAATTAAACTGGCCGGTTGTACCCGTGTTTACGATGGGCTGACTCGTCGGTTTGGATTTGCAGCGTTTGCGCGATAATGGCCGCATACTCGGCACCCATTGACCACCCTTATGCGGAGCACCGACGAAAGGCCTGGGGCCTGGCGTTTCTCATCGATCTCTGTTATCGTCCGATGGAAACCACACTGCTCGGGCGTTCCACGGGGCCCCGTTTGCCTTGAGTAATCTTCAGCCACCGAGACTGCGTGGAAAAGTTCTGCAACAGCTACCGAAGACACTAAAATCGATCACTTCGGGGGGGAAAGATCGATGGAGCCAATACGCTGCAATCGATGATCCAAGGGGGAATTTGATTATCGAAAGGGTGGAAAATTTTGAACGTCATTTTGGCACAGAGTGTATTGCGTAGACTCCAAAGGCTGTGCTCTATACTTCCCTGGGCTGTTGAATCCCCAATCCATCAATTGTATCAACTAAATGTGTTACCTAGCTTCCAAAAACTATTCTGAACGCTTCCATAGACTATCCCTCCCTAAACACTACTTAGTATACTAGTACAGTATAGCAGCATAACTCCCTGCTGTCTTCAATAGTATATTTACTTATAGTCGAATTAACGAAAGAAGGCACCTTGGGACCGGGGCCAGAATTTGCGACGTTGCCGCTACTCCAGGCTCGCGGTTGGTACTTTCTCGATGCGGCTCCCTACGCCTTGGCCAATGACTTTCGACTACTTAACTGTAGGCCTATACTCCAAGTCATTTTAGAAGGAACTTGCCGACAGACGAGTTGTTGGCGTTCATTGGTGCCGAAACAAATTACTATTGGCTATACCCCAAACAAACGCTTCCTCGGAGCCAATGAGCTCATTCTACATGCGCCAATAAGTTCCTTCTAAAATGACTTGGAGTATAGAGTAATCGTTGTCCTTGTCTGGTGTATATTGCTATCCTCTTCCTGAGCTGCGAACCCAGTGAGTGAGAGAGACACAGTTGCACTTGAAGATAGAAAGAGACGTCCGATCTGCTACACAACGTGGCAACGTCGCACGAAGTACGGAGCAGGCATTGGGTCTCTCCCGAGCCACGCGCACCGGCCTACGGGCCGTCCAGGTGCCTTCTTTCGTTAATTCGACTATAGATACTCCTGCAACAGCGCATCTAGTGGCACGACCTAATGTCAGTCTTTTCTAAATATCCTGACCGCGTTGCGGCTGGACGATAAACTCCGTACAAATGATCGAGATTAATAGAACGAGCCCTTGAGCCCCTTATACGATACTATCGATCCCCGCCACGACTACGACACACACGGAGAGCCTCCCCACGGGATCGTAAATTCACGTCGAAGATTTACTTACTTACCTGGACACTGGTCGACAACGAATCTCGCGTGCCTCGCCGCCAGTAAAACCTTACGTAGGAATATTTAAGGTTAAACGCCGCACGTCCGTTTTCTCATTAACGGGTGGACAGCCAGGATTACACGTACCCCGTCCCCCTGACAGAATAACAGAGTGTGTCACAAACTGCGGGGCGGGATCGTTAAATAAATGTAATTTAAGTAGTTACGTATGCCGTGTGCTTGGCTTCTGAAGGCAATCGAGATTTCCTCTTTGTTATTTGCTCTTCGAGTTCATAACTGGCGCGATTAATTCGGAAGGAGAATAATTTCCAAGGATTTTAGCCCTGGCTCATAAAGTGAAACTTGTAACTGAAACATTTTGGAATTACTTACTATAAAACTACATAAATGTTTGTGTCAAAATTATTCACATTATTCGTGATCGAAGTCATTCAAATTATTCGCATTCCAAATTATTCGTATTCGAAATTATTCGAAGTCATTCGAATTATTTGAAGTCATTCGAAGTTATTCGAAGTCATTCGAAGTTATTCGAAGTTATTCGAAGTCATTCGAAGTTATTCGAAGTCATTCGAAGTTATTCGAAGTCATTCGAAGTTATTCGAAGTCATTCGAAGTTATTCGAAGTCATTCGAAGTTATTCGAAGTCATTCGAAGTTATTCGAAGTCATTCGAATTATTCGAATATTCGGATAATCGAATATTTACAGCTCTATTTAGTATAAACCACGTTATTCTGGATACTAGTGTACGTCTTATGGCACTAATATATGTAATGTATCACAATCAGTGATTACTGATTACCAATTATAGAACTTTTTAATTTGAGAGTACCGGGCGTGGAGAAACGAAGGAAGAGGGAGTACACGTGACGATAAATACAGTGAAAACACCGATTCCACAATAACAGCAAACTTAATTTTCTTCGTCAACTAGACAGAAGTCCTTTCCCCGGATTCTTCGGTGTGTACACCCTTCCTGCCAGTCTACCCCCGCGACCGCTTCCTTTTGGCAATCAAACGAGCAAGAAACGCTGCGGCTTCCGGCAGCTGGTTCTTCGTGGGCAGAACTTGCTCCTTCAAAGTTTGTCTCGCGTTGCCACCGCGCACGGTCGTAGCCTTGGGAAATTCAGAGAAATTTTCATGAAACTTATTAAGCACATGGAGAAAGTTGTTTGGCCCTGTTCACTGCTTTCGCGAGCAAAGCACTCTAACTTTCGAAAAACAGTTTCCCTTGCGCTGTGCCGGAAAACCCCAAATCCTTTGTTCCCCCTGATATTACATCAATTAAAGACGCAACTATCGAGGACGTAGTACACAATTGGTAAGAGGACTAAACCAATAGGAATATACTTAAAATTATTTAATAAGCGCGAATCGCAGACGTTTATGACATTGCAAAAAAGCAATTGATAGAATTTTGAATTCTGCTGCAAAAAAATTTGGTAATTACGAATTACCAATGTAAGATAGAAGGAGTTCAGTTTTATTAATTTCCTTGATAAAACAAATATGTAAAGCAGTAAAAGATTTGACTGAATATGGTAAGGATCATAGTTCAAAGGTTAGATCACTGAGATATTATATATAAAACTATACAGTCTTGTTATGTTCCTTTAGCAAACTATTAACACCATTACAATTTTATTTCAAAACTTATTTGATACAGTAATGGTCCCAATTTCTGCAACAGAACCAACCAACCCCATTACATATCCCACTAATGACAACAGCATTTAATTTAAGCTTGTAAACCCAACACCTACATAATCCAATTTCCATTAATAATACAACACTTCCACTATTTCCCTTCTACTGTCACTCACATTTCCAGAATAACTACTTAATAACAAACTCTACCGCTAAATTTTCCTCTTCTCATAGTCGTAAACCAACTAAATTCTACAACATTACTACGAGTATTACGTACAATTATTTCTATTGTTTCGCACTTAAAACTCTAACTTTACATCATGCATACTAATCACCACACGCTTCCATTAATATATTCAATTTAAACAACGATCGTAGCCAACAACATTGTAAACCCCGTTGCCAGCGAACATTTCCCGTGTCCGCAGTTCCATCTATTCCTTCTCTCGCGCAACAATTTCCAGCAAGGGCGTTCGTAAATATTTATTGGCGATAATCGCCTGAAAGGTTCCCTTGGAGTGTATTTGCCACACCACACAGCCCCGTGGTAAATATAATAGCGAGCCGTCCCACGTGCTCCATGGATAGCGACGTCTCGGTGGCTCTTACGCCACTGTACATACACCCTCTCTTCCTTCTACATACATTGCTACAAACTGCACGCGTTATAAGACGAGCGTACACCGTGCCCGTGGATGTTTGTCCGTGCCCTTGTGCTACAGACTCGCTCTATGTACATACACGACTTAGCTCGAGGAGTTTGCTAGCGTTCTTGCTTGCATTTGCCTAACCGCGTTAACGGATCCTGATCCAAATATCAGCCACCCGTACCCCGAAGGGCGCTCAGCCGAAAGCTTCCTCAACTGGATCGTGCCAAGAACTGCAACCACCTTTTGTGTCGTTCAGCTCCCCCTGGAAGAGTCGAGGGTCCTGCTGTTCAGTGGCTTTAGATTTTTTTGCAAGAGGTTTGCATCAATCGTTTTTTAAATAAAATGTTCTACGTTGCTGAATTTTATGCAAGCCGCTGACCCTAGATACACGAAATTCCTTTTACGACGTAGTTGTTCGATAAGAAGGGATTTTTTTAAATTCCAACCCGAAGGGGGTAAAAAGGGGTGAAATATGTTTTCTGGGACTCGTTATTAGTTTTTAGGCTCGATTAAATATCAACTTGGATTTTACTTACCAAGGTTACCCACACAAATGCCTAAAAAGCCCATTCGGGATTTTATCCTAATCAACCCTTAAGGAGTTGAAACGGGGTAAATTGTGTTTTCACGGATTCCTTAATATTTCTTAGACCTAATTTGATACCAACTTAGTTTTTACTTCGAAAGATTACTCACATAAATGCCTAAAACCAATTTCAGGATTTTGTCCTAATCAACCCCTAAGGGGGTGGTGAAGAGGGGTGAAATGTGCTTTCACGAAGTCCTTAATATCTCTTAGGCCCGAAGCGAAACGCGGGGGTATTTTGCTAAGTCGGATTAATAATAAGTAGCACGAGAAGTCAGGCGACTGTCAGGCGAAGGTTAATGCGCAAAACTAAAGGACTGGCGGCGAAACTGCACATTAGCGTGTTGTGTAATTTGATGAATGCATGATTCATGATTGCAGTGAAACAATAAGTAAATTAACATTTCCTGGTCTCTGTTGCAGATGAGTGGCAAACGAACTAGGAGCTTCAAGTGCGCGGTTCACCATCGTGACCGTGAGGTTTGCTCGGAAAACGATTTTCATCTCCTCGTGCAGGAACCTCCTCTTTTTCACAGGTATGAATTACCAATACAATTATTATATTTCGTTTTCAATAGCATCAGTGCTATACAGGAATAATGCATAAGCACTTTTTAATGATCAACAATTTTATAGCAATTTGTAACACGCTACTGTATAATAAGAAATAGGTAGGTATTGACCAACATGCCACTATTACTTTTTAATATTAAAGTTCGTCACAGCTCATTGCTTAATATTCACTTGGCGAATACAGGGGTTATTTGAAGCCATCCCGTTTATTAGTATCATTTTTTTAAAAAATCATAGTACAGTATTTATTCGCTAAGAGCTCAGTTTGACCTACACGTTCACAATTTATATTTTGTACGGATTTTAATTATTTTAGTGTTTTCTTTCATTGGATTTTGTGTGCAGTGTATATACATAAAGATTAAATAAACTCAAAAATTGTACGAATTTCAGATTTTAATTTTGTTTCATTTATTTGGTTTTGTATAGATAAACTATATTTTATTTTGTTATATTTTTGTAATTCCATACATATCAAAAAAAGTGAAAAAATTTGAAATAACTATAAATATTTATTTTCAATGTTAATTATATTTTCTATGAAAATTCGAAAACCAGTTCAACCGTTTTTTCGGGAATAGTGGAATTCAAAAACCGATTTTTTCAAAAGTCATAAAAAGCCGCAAAAATAAATATCCCACATTTTCAATTTTTATTCTCGTAAACTGCAAACAATCACCCCTATGCTCCACCAATAACCTAAGTACCACTCTATATAATGCTGGTACCAAATGCCTCGTAGCTCTCCGAGCAAGAGAAGATATCCGAGTGCAAGTCAAATTAATTTCGAAGAAAAAGCTCGGCAAGGCGAAGCCTGATAAAGGCTATCCGTCAACGACGCGACGTTAAAAGGCGAACGTAGGAAGCGGAAAGCGGCTGAGGCAAAGTAGAGGAGCAGGTGGGACGACGGCAAAGAGAAGTAGAAGGTCCCGCATTTTATTATTCCGCTGAAACATCCGACGACAGTGACGTCGAGGACCGTTCTTACAGTATTTCTGTTCTGCAATTTTATGTCTCGCATCGTTACCCATGCGAGAGAACCTCGAGAAAGTAGCGACGTATACACGCGATGACCTGTGAAACATCAACGTCTTCCTGCTTCCTACTACACACCCCCTCCTCAGCGTGACGCTCCGCTGTCTTTTTCGGTTGCTACTCCGTTGCCCCCCGTTGCTTCTATCCTACAGAGCGAGTGAACGCATTTTCCAGCCAATGCTTAGACTTTAGAGATTCGGCTTCACAGTTTGCTTAAAATATTTCCTTGATTATACACAGCTGCCATTCTTTTATTCGATGCCCCTTCCCAAGACAGTGAAGGGAACATTGATAAATTTCAGGAGGCAGAAAGACTATTCTGTATAATTTTAACGCGGCCCGATTCTTTTTTTTTAATCATTCAAACGTGTATAAATCAACAAGTTTCAGTTTTGTGTAAAATTTTTGTTCAATCAGAAAATGGCCCCGGCAATCGACACAGCTATAACTTTAAAGAAACAGAAATTTAGTTTAGTGTATTTATTATAAATTTGCCTCACAAGTTTAGAAGCTTCTTCTTCGAAGCATGTCTCTATCAAAGTGTTAATCGGGCACGTCAGCCGGGATCTGCGCGCATGCAACAAGATATTCGATTCATAACCAGGGACATTTCAGTCGACGACAGTCCCCGGGGTGCGTGGCAGCGAAATTAATCGATTTTTCCTCCCGTGAGCAAGCTGATAAGATTAATAGGCAGGGGTATGTATCAAGGATCGAGGAGGCGCCGGGTCTCTCGAGCGTAGTCGATTCGACTTGTTTCTGGGTGCCATTCATAAATAATTCATCGTATCGTCGGCGCAGGAGATCAGAAGGGGAATCGCGAGAAAAACGAAAGCACGGTGGAAGGGAGGAAACCAGAGTAACAGGAACAAGAAAAGACGCGACAAACGTGCACGCGGCAGAAGGGGGAGGAGTGACGGGAGGGGGAAAAAAATAAATGAAGGGAAAATTGCGGACGGGAGCAGAAATGCAGAAAACACGATGTGTACAGGGAGATCAAAGGGTGAAGAATGAAGAAACGGGGCTGAAGAGAAACAAACGATTAAATGTGGGGGGAGAGTCTTTGCAAGTGTCTTTGGAGAAAAAATTAATGAGGGTGGATAATGAAGCAGGTGCGCTTGCGAAAAGTCGAGTCGTCCGATGGAAAGTGTGAGGAGTTGTTCTAATTTGTGTCATGCATTATTTTTTGTGAAAATTTTTAATGTGTCAGGTTCTATCATTTTGTCTTAGCATTCCATAGCAAAGAAATTTCTTAGGTAGCTTTCAGTCCAGCGAAACATGCGAACATAATGGGCATAAAATGAGGGGAAGAGTATCCCGTATAAACGATTTATTTCGTACTAAATTCTGAAACATGTCTGGAATAAAATCAGTCTTTATACTTTCGGTAGTCGATGGAAATTATTTCAAGCTTCAATCCTCTATATGCATGGAAATATAAAGACAGTAAAATTCTCCATATCTTTGCTAATTGTTTATAAATCAAGTCAACTATTTACAGTTAAAGATTGATAAACTTTCGAATATAGACAGAATTTGAGGGAAAAAATTCACCAATATTTAAACAGTAACTATATTTTCAAATTTATCAACATGTGCTCTGATACCTGTATGCAAGGTACACAAAAAATTCCTCGAATGAGTAATACACCAGAGCGCTATAAAAAAATTTCACCTACCTGGTGCATAAAAAAAAGTATAGCAAAATTGAGTACCTTTTGCCCGCCCTCACCCCCAAGAATAAAACTACAAAATTTCTCCAACAGCAGACATGTATTCAAGATTCCATTAAAGCTGTTTAAAATTTTCCCTCGTTAATAGATTCACCTAAATAATGACCACGGTTTCACAGAGATAGAATAAAATGAAGGTACAGGGAGGAGAAAGAGAGAAAGGGGAACAATCTACGAAAATGACGAAAGATGAGCGGGGAGGGTAGCGATAAAAGCATCGAGGAGCATAGGGAGGCGAAGCAAATCAAAAGTAAAAGTAGAGCAAAACGTAATAATTTGCAGCCCTGTCCTACCCCCAGCTCCGCGATCGCCTACCCTCAGTCCCTCCCTCTGTTTCGTCTGCTACAGTATGAAATCTCTGTGCTACCAAGGAGAAATTCCTGTGCACACAAGATAAGAAGCAACGGCAACCTGCAGACAAGCTCTTTGCAAATAAAATATCGCTCGGGCGTCAAGCGGACAGGGGGCGAGGCGGGCGGGATGAGAGGGGGGAGGAAAGAGCAGGGAAACGGAGGGTGGCCGGGCGGAAATATAACGAGACGATATTCCAGGCAGGTAGCGCGAGCACGCTTGGAATTCGACGCGAGTAGAGCCCTTAAGTCTCGCGGCGTAGCCCCTTTCCTCGTCGACGCTCCTGTTCCGCAGCCACGACACCCCGACGCCTCGACGCCCCCTTTCGTCGCCGACCACGGCGCCGGCGAAGAACCATGCAAATTTTTGCGGCGAGCCGGGGGAAAGGTGTAAAAGTGGCTGGCATGGCACCCAGGAGACCGCGGGCCGCTTTGACATCGAGAAACTGAGGATACTTTATTGCAAGCGACTAGTCTTCCTTGGGGCAATCGCAAACGAACGCGGTGAATTCGAGATAGCGCCGGGTCGCCGGAGCCAACGATTTGTCCATCCATTCGTCATACGCTTAGATTTTACAATCGCCCGACGGTGACGAAAGCCGAAGCATCGTTTCGGTTACCCGTGAGCAGGGTGAGGTTCCTGTCACCGATTTCGGGACGATCTATCGCATATTATTGGTGCACAACGTGTGTGATCATTTATCAAACGCGTAGAGCGTGCTCAGAGCCGGATTTACCTTTTAGGGGGCCCCAGGCTGAATATTTGGTGGGCCCCTGGTTAAATGTAAAAAATAAAATAACGCTAATTTGATATTTTTTATCATCATACTCGTATAAACTAAATAAGAATTTAATTTCAAAATTAACATTGAATATCCAAACTAAACATAACATTAACATAAATAAACATTAAAGATACAAGTTAATAAAGATAATATAAAAAAATGCTAATTTTTCGAAGAAAATATTTAGAATGAGGGGCCCCCAGCTAAACGGGGCCCTAGGCTTCAGCCTTGTTAGCCTAAGGGCTAAATCCAGCACTGAGCGTGCTGCTGATAAATTGGCTGGGAAATACAGTTTTTTAGTTTTGCTTTTTGCCACTTGATTTAAGTATGCAAGTATAGTTCAGTGGAAAGAGTGAGTTGATAATTTGTTAAGGATGTATCGGAGTTATCTTCAAAATGGTACCAAGTTGATGAAAATTTGGGAGATTGTTCTTTTTAATCTTCCTGATGTGTGCCAAAAATTTTAAAGGAATTTATTAAACGGTAGATGAGTTATAATGATTTTAATTTTCATTGATTTTAGATTTACTCTTATGGAAAGAAACGATCTTGATGGATAAAACAGCTGAAAGAAATAGTACCAATGTTTTAAATTTTTTTGTATATGTAGTGTATGGATAGATGAAAATATCTGCCGAGTTTCAATTGTTTTCACTACACCGCTAAAGAAATAAATTATAACTTGAGAAAATTGTGAATTCAGGGCATTTTCGCTGCCAAAAGTTTAGCAAATAATGCTTGAAAAAAGCATTTATAAAGTGAAAAATACATTTCTAGGAGTAAAAATAAGACTCCAACTGTCGTTCGAGTTCCTTACTTCTAGATTTACTTTGCGTAAGACGTAGATATTCAAGTATTTCAAATTTCGTACACTTTTGTCTAATATTGTACTTCCGGTACATCTTTAAAGAACTACGAATGTCGATGTACAGTTTCGGAAACTCGTGTGGGATGCGGGTGTGGTTTCGGTCACCGAATTGGTTCACATTTTGTTGAAGGGTGGTGTTTCTTTTTATATAAAAAGTAAGTAGAAAATGATTTCGGTTTTCGAGTAAACTGGCAAAAATATCTACCAATTACAGTAAAACTGCGAATGAGATGAACCCTTGTGAAAAAGTCAGTCGAATTTGTGGGGTAACTTTTTTCCAACCTAACTTTATTTCACACATGAGTGAACTCAATAATATCATTATTAATTCCTAAGTAGTAATAATAAATTGCTCATTACCACATCAATACCACATATAACATTAGATTAGGTAATTACATCAGTAACAAAAAGAAAAATAAATACTATGCCAATGTAAAATAGACTAATATGCTGTTATAAATACTAGAATCGCCATATAAACAAAAACTTCGAAAAGCCCCGCCACAATAAACAAATGATCATCAAGAAGAGTAAAGAAACGATATTTTACTCTCCCATAAACATTTCACTCACAATAGTTCAAACATTTAACCAGGCCCGAATTAAGATCTTTAAAGGCCCAAAGCATTTAAAAGATTTCAAAGACTTCAAAGATTTCTTCGTCATTTTCAATAATTTAGTAAAAAAATATTTCTAACAAAAGTTCGATTTTAAAATTCAGAAAATTTCTATTGTGACCCTTCATCCCTTCGCCTGATCCCTTAAGCACGTGCTTATTTTCTTATTGGTTAATCCAGCACTGCGTTTATTCCATCAAAACCGTGCCTCTGCCAGCACCGTTGTTCTAACGACATTTCCCCGGAAGGGGTCAGCTTTAAGTTTAAAAGCAGAGAGGCACGCGCGGATCTTTAGCAGCCTGTGCTCCATAATTTTAATCTGCCGCCGTCTATACGTCGCTTTCGCCGGCACGCGCGCAAGAGAGAGACGTTTTTAATCGCAGTTCCCCCTGGAGCGCGTGGCGAGCGGGAAAATTTCTACGAGAAACACGGCTATTAAGCGTAGATTCCTTTCTGTTCTTCCGCTCCCTCGCTTTATAAAGCCGTCGCGCGGCAGTTCCCTCGTTCCTTGCGCGAAAGCGCTCGTTTTATGCCTCACCCTCAGCGGGAGAGTTGGGTTCGAGGCTGGCTTTCTGCGTGCCCAGTCTGCGGATACATAATACATAAACCGTCTCGAATAGATATGTATAATCCACCGCAGAACCGCGAAACAAAGACCACCCCCCCCCATTTACGCTGTTTAAATTTTAGTTAAGCTCGACGTGTTAATACGACCGATTTCGTTTTTGCCCTGCCGTAGCTGCTGCGCCCAGAATCGCCATCTTTCCTCCAGATCTCCTTTTAACAGAGGGACAAAACGCGTCGAGGTTTGTCCTACGTAAAATAAAGGTCTGGGAAATCTGGACACACGTATGTGTGTATTTATATTACGATTTGTGCGGTATAAAGTGTTTGCGATTAATTATTCGCGTTTCGCAAAGAGCTAGACGTGATAAATTCACTAAATTAATTGAGTTTAAATTCTACCACATCTGGGCCATTATAATTGTCGAATTATTGTTGGAACAATGTACTAAACAGGAATATTGAAATTAAAGGTATGTAATTATGTAGCCATAGTCGTGGGGTGATGAATCGATTCGTTGAATAATTGCGTGATTTATGTAGACGTTGAGAATTGGGATTGTTTTTTAATTGTCTTAGGAGAAAATAGATTTATAGTGTGTTGGAAGGGAAATAAAAAATACATGTATTAATGTAATTTCAGTTTCCTTTGTTATGTATTAAAATAATATGTCATAGATTAAGGAAGGTTTATGTAAGGATTTTCTGTTTAGAATTTTGATCATTAAAATTCAGCTGATAATTTTAAACATTCGACCATTTCAAAAGCATGAATTTTAATATGGCATGACAAACAATTTTGTAATATCGCCTAACAATATATTTAACACAGCACTGTGAATAATTGCAACGATATGTCATAGGGAAGGAAATCATATTATATTGCCTTTTTATTTCCTTATATTTGCCAATTTTGAATCTGTCAATTTCTTACTTCTTCTCAATGGTCAATATGGCAGCTTATCTATCCCTCAGCTTTATCTTCCTTATCTTTCTTCTCCTACCTTCTGTCTTTCATACTTGTTATCGTTGAATGTCAAGTGTCTCAGGGGCGTTAAAACCATTGCCAGAAAAGGCAACTGACGTAAATTGACATCGCGGGGAATATAATTTGCCGATGGATTGACGTAAATTGACATCGCCGAGAAATCTTGCGGAATCAAAGACAGGAGAGTCGCAAAGACCAATTCAAGTTTTCCTCATTAAATAAAGGAAAGAGGAATTACTAGCACAGCTGTACACCATTTAGGTACTTTATTTACGTATTAAAGCAAATGCTTTTAGCTTTTCGAAAAATCGCAATTGGGAACATATTTTTCCAGCACAATTTCGAAAGATTTAACGTTAATACATCATTACATCACGATCTAAACCTAGATCCTTCGTGTTCTCTGTTGCGTCATTTTTCGTTTTTTTTTCAATAATTTACTATTACATATGGAAAACAAATTCCAAAAAATGATTTGGTACTAATCGGACCCCTTGCTTCAATTTCTCTCAAGGTATAGGAGGGGTGATATGAATTAATTAGGAATAAAAACAAACTGATAGAAAAAAATATTTAAAAAAACTTTTTAAGTTAAATCTGTTAAATCTGATTTTTACCCCCCTTTATATTAAATTATAAATAATTATTTTCGAATATAATTTTTGACAGTGGACAACAAAAGCCTCTTCTTCTATAAAGTAATTTAATATTTATAAATTATCAATTAACCAATTTTACCGCTCTGGCCTCGTAAATCGAACGCTGCTTTCCTGGAAAGTGGAGAGTGTCACCGATCTTCGTCGAAATGTTTTATTTCATGTATTACTCTTTGCACCAAACAAGCAACAATTTCTAAAAAGAAGTGCACCGAAACTTTTCACGCTCGCCAGTTACGTGAATCAAAGGTGTTTATGGAACGAGGGGAATAGAGCCACGATAGATTCTACCACGCGATACCAACGTCCCCGGCAACTTTGTCGTTGTTCGCCTATATATTGTATGTATCCCGTACTTATTGTCGACCCTCAAAGAGCCCCCCTGTCTCCCTCGGAACGTCAAAGATCGTTGAGAACGGAAAAGAAGCCAGCAAATTAGAGGCCGTAGACGACAATGCAGTCTGTGCTTCTTTGTAAACGCGCGTCCCATTTCCACGCGTTTCCCCCAGCACTTCGCCCTTTCCCTATACCATCCCCGTGAAAAAGCGACGAGCCCGCGATACAGTAAAAACCAACAGACGCGAATCCTCTTTGCAATTCGACGCTAATACCGCTCCCCTTCTCCTTTTCCCCCCTTCAACCATGATTTCTTTCGATGCAACAAACGAAGCGCGGGTTACAGAGAATTACCCACCTTATTAACCCGGTAACTAAATTATTTCTCCGGCTGAAATGTCCCTTGCGAATTCTGAAACGTGTATTCAAGAAACACTACAATGGAATTAACTCGTTTCGATTGCAGTGGATGCTAGAATAGAATAAAGTATTTATTTTTATTGCAAGTGTTACTTTACATTTTTATGCGCTATTAACTAATTTTGTCCTAAGTGGTGGTATTTTTAAATAATGAGTTCACTCGATTTTTTTAATTAATACCTAAGGTAATGCTTGACTTTTGTTTCATTTGACATGTCGCAGTGAAATTTTGCTCATCGTTTTTACACAGTAACGTAATAATAATTAAATAACGGGTACAATAAAGTTTGAAGATAAATTCGGCGCGTGTAGGATGTCCTTGGTATATGTACCAAGTGAGTGCATAAAAGGGAAAGGGTATTTACTTACGGGGAAAAAAGGGGATACGGTATTTACTTACGTTAAAAGAGAGAATTAACAAAAACTTTTTGGTAACCTATTTCGCGTAAATTTATACCTACGTTATAACTGATAAACTTGTTACATTCTTCGAAGTTACTAATCCATTGCGTACTTTTCCAGGCAACCACTACAAAGGCATTTTATTGTAAACAATTTCTTAGACTACATGCTTCTGTTTTCATATCCTTGCAACTTCGTCACTTTCATCGCATCATTTAGGGCAGTGGTGGCGAATCTCTTTATCTTCGCGTGCCAAAAATGTATAACTAATATTTATTGAATTGCTGACGTGCCGGATAGTTTTTAAAATGGGCTAAAAATTAATAGAAAATTATTCATTCCAGAATTTTATTGAAACAAGTTTAAAAATTACCATAGAATTTCCTAAGAATGCTGGATTTTCATAACCATATAATAATTATTTCAGAATAATATTAATAATAATAATACGCCTTCATTAGATTCCCCAAAAACAGGAACAGAAGTAATGAGCGTAATGGGCTCAGCAATTTACTGTTTTTAAGTCTAACGCAAAGAATAATTACACAGCACAATAATAATAGAAAGAGAATATAAATGCAATATGTTACAAAAATATAAAACACGAAACCAAAAATATACAGTAATATACGGTATATATAAAAAATATATAGTAATATACAGATATTCGTGGTATCACCTGTTAGTCACTGACGTGCCAGCAAAATTTTCATGCGTGCCATAGGTTCGTCATATCTGATTTAGGACAAAAGTATATACATCTACATATCTTCTCATTTACTTTTAAAATTTAAGACAACACCGCATTAATTTCGATCGCCCATAATCTCTTTTCCTTTCCTTTAACCCGGCGTTGCTAAGGTGGGGACTCACAGACCCCAAAGATTTTAAATTGACTATAACTTTTTAACAACGCGTTGCAGTGAGTCGTGCCTCAGTGTAGCTTCCACTTCCCTAACCAGCTACTCGACGCCATAAACAATAATTTCTGTTGAAAATTAAAGATGTTTAATTAATTAAGTATTTCTTGGTAATAAAAATTTAATTTTGTGGATCTGCGCTTTTATTCTGTAAAATATCACGCCACTACGTAATCTCATATTAATTACAAGATATGGAATTGTATAATACACCACAATTATTTGTTGGGGCCTGTGGGACCCCACCTTACTACTCTTGTTACATTTCCCCACCTTTCTAACGCTGGGTTAATAAACTATATAGAATACCAAGCCAGAATCATCATCAAATACAGTGTTATAACGATTGAGGCAAGGCGAAAAGTTATTTCATGCGATATTTAAATGTGAAAGACGATAATTTATGGGAGCTCCTGCGGAAAATCAATATCACGCGTTGGGATGCAATATCATTTCACACGAACATACAGCAAAAAAAAATTAAGCAAAAGGTACACACTTGCACCGTGCGTGAATCTTAAAAAAAAATTCATTTCCTCTACCCATTGCTTCTCAGTATTTCGCCGAGGGCGAGGGCTTTCGTCGCCCTTCATTCCATTTAATTCCCTTTGCAGTAGAACACACGACGCATCGGATCCAGCCGTAGAAAGTAAAATCTGCTAATTGAATTTCCCGTGACGCGGACGACCTGTAAGCTACAGGCGCAGAGGTTTGCTTCTTTTTTTTTCGCGAATGCATCCAGATTTCTGGGGCTTCTTTTTCGTGCCGCTCTCTGCACTTCATAGAAATAACGAGCCTGCCAATGTGAAGGGGAGAAAGTGGGGGAAGGAAACTTTAGACGAAATTCCCGGGCTCTTTGATTTCGATAACTGTGTTTGCAAAACTCCGGGATTTCCAGCGAAAGAGCTTTGGCAACTTGCTCGATGCCTTTGAACCTGTTTTTATTTGATCGCCGCCGCATTTATTATGCCGCTCATTAAAAGCCACCCCATTTTCTATTCAACGCGGCCGCTGACACAATACAGTGATTTTTCTTCTGCCTCTCGCCGGGGAAAATAAGGTTGCGTTACCAACTAAAAGCGCGATATCTCGCAGTTTACGCGGACTAAAAGTTCATACATTCTCTGGCCCTCTTTTTTTCTTTCTTTATCAACGTTGCAAGGTGCGAGGGTTTAAGAGAAAACGTCGCGTGAATTTTTTCCTCATTGTCGTGTTTATTTCGTGGAGAAGTTATCTGACAGTATTTTCGAATGAAAACAATGCTTCCTTAAGATAAATTAATCCTGTCATACAGACTACAAGTGCACTTACTTGTCTTTATTTACAGTTGTCAATAAACTTGGCGATTTTGAACAACGTATAGGAGGTACATAAACAAGATTCCTATCTCAAGTTGGACAATTCTGTTCGAAAATGAAACACATACTTTCAGTTCGTCCACTGTTTATTTTTCTTCTATCCTTCGGCTCGATACATCACTGTCTACTTTCCCAGTAGTTTGAATGACGCTTGTCAAAAGTTTCACATTGATATCGAATTTGAAATTGGTAAGAATTTTGAACAGTTCGCAAAGAAAGTTCTAAACAGTATACCACACTAATACAAATTATTAAAGTAATAAAACTATATTTTTAAAGTACATCTCTTTCAAAGATTAAATCAAGCATTTTCCTTCCATACACTAAAAGAAGAGTCTATCAGAGAATAAAACACAGGTCACGCCTAACTTTGCAATTTCCAAAGATTTACAGTACTGGAAATATTTATTGCAGCGCTCTGAAATTTATGTAGTACGCAGAATTTTCATAGCTATATGTATAATTCATAAAATTATTCGCACCCAATTTATTTCGGACAAGATGCCGAGCCACACAATTTTGCAATAATATTTCTCTACTCAGTGGCTCACCCAATGGGAGGGGGGGGGGGGGGTGGACTGCATCTCCCAAAGAAAAGGAAAAATAAAATTAATGTTACCACGACTGTAGTAATCCAAGAACTTTGTAAAAAGAAAACTAGATTAAATTCTTTAAATAAATTTTCATAATCACCTAATATATTTTGTTGAATTTGCATTAAAAATATGTTTATCCGTTCAACTCGACTAGCCCCAAAATTAAATCCCGAGTACGCCACTGTTCCTACTAATATTAAAAAAAGGTATAAGTGACAACGTATGTATTTATTACAACGATGAAAATATTTCCAGTACTGTACATACATACGATTTCCGTTCAACAAAAACAGACACAGGAGGACCATGGTGCCGAGGATCACGCGATTAGCCACAAATATTTTTCGCCGCGACCAGGAGCCCGCCTTGGTTACAACAGTTTAGTCGACGCCAGCGATCTTGTTAATTCTGTAGTCGTGGAAAAAGCGATAAAGTCTCGGGTTCCTGGTCCCGTCACCGACTGACAAATCCGTCGAGAACTCGACCCGGTCACGTAGCGCCGAATCTCGGAGTTAATAATGGGCATAAAGGAGCTGTTGTAAACTACTGGGTCGTGAAAAACACTTAGGCGAACGCCAGCAGTCCCGAATGCCTGGCCCCGGCACACCTGGTCAGCCCCCTTCTTCGCTTCGATTCGGGCCCAACAGCCGCCAAACAGGGCGAGGAAATTCGCCGAGCACGTTTACACAGGTACACCCCCCTCCCGCGTCAGCGGCCAATTTACTTTCCCAGATGCGACTGAACCTGCCTGTACCTGTCCGACCCTGCGACACTTTTCCCCGCAAAGATACCTCGCCTCGTTTCGAAACTGTACTATGTAATTGAAGAGTTCTCGTAGAAAACACTGCAAGTGCTTCAAAATCAAATTCTGTACTATAGTATTACCACTGGCACGTAGAACATCTTCCAATAATTTCTTTTTTCAAGTTTGGCACTCACAGTGTTTTCTACTAGGACTCTTCAACTCGCAGAATTGCCTGTGTTTATAAATCGGAACTGTGACACCGAGCGTGCGAAGAGAAAAGAGGCTGAACACGAGTGTTTTGATAGGGGTTCATCGATCACCGATGATTGGATTTCTGGTAGATGTTTAGCGCGCTAGGATCATCGTCATTAAGCCACTCGACTCGGATGACTCCCAATGCCCGCAGCCGGATCGTAAAATCTTGGGAGGTCTTATGTCTCTGACATTGAAAATAATCTTGCGTTTTATTGTTATTTTTTTTAATTTTTTCACCGTTATCAGACATTTGAACCGGATCTCTGCGGAACGTGGGTGTCATTTAAATATGATTCGAGTGGGTTAATAAAACTTGTCCAATGAGTCATTGTCACAGTTTCGTAACGTCGGACGATTCACTGGTTGACAGGTTTCGAATCACAGAACGACGCGTCACCCAGTAAGAGAAATTTCAAGAAAAACGTGACTCGCGTCTGGTATTCTTGCCAAATCCATATTTCGTTCGAACCAGAAACATTCTCTCTCTACACAATTATCTGCGCTTTATTTACAAAAGCGTGAATACAATCGTCCAGCTTGAAATGTCCACACAGAGCTTAATATAACTAATCACAAACACTTGAAAAACTGTCTTCGAGAGAGTGCACAGCCGCTGAAGAATCCGCTGCCACTTTTCGAGGTACACCACTCTCCGTTAGCACGTCGCGCTAACGTCACAACTCTGCGATTTAGAGACACTTGCATCTGTATCACTTGGATCACTCTAGCGCCCAGCAGCGTTCCGTCGAAACCTCCAACACTTCCATAGTGTTCACCAGGGAGAGACAAACTATAGCACGGATTAAAAATTCTCTTCGCGACTTTCCAATATTCCCATATGTTTGGGAAGCAGAAAGAAGGAAACGAACAAGGCACGAAAATGTTTCCCGCAAGAAGTTCGACAAACAACAGTGAACGTCGAACACTGAATCGAGAAAGACAACACGCACCGCGAGACGACTCGCGATAGAGTGCTGGGGTACCGTCGAGTCGGGCTTGCTCGGTGGCACGGTGGTGAATCGCGAGCGGCGATTGGCGAACGCCAACCCCCCCCGAGGGCTAGACAGTGGCGCGGGCCAATGGGAGCGCCAGTTGCCCCTCCACGCAGCGAGACCGCGTGTGCACCCACGCAGGGTGGCTCGTGGCTCGTGGCTCGTGGCTCGAAGCTCGCGGCAGTCACTCAGTCAGTCAGTCACTCGGTAGGCCCGCGGTGCGCTATGAGGTGGGATCTGTGAACGAACGACACGCGAGTTTTTATTTACGCCCGTGTTGCTGCGGGCCTTATCTCTCGCCGAAGAAAACGAGCAGTCAGGCCGCCGCTCGTCACTCTACCTCCCGGCTATATTATTCCTTTTTTTTCTTCCTCGCTATGCGTCGGCACGCTCGTGGCCACCGAATCGATTCTCGATACATCGCGCCGTGCGAACGAAACGCCGCGCGCTAGGCCTCGGGTAAATCACAACGCGAAGATCCGGGCCCCTCTCGCAAACTTTTTCACGTATGCTCCCTCCCCCCGCGCCTCTCCCCCCGACTGGTGGTCCTCGCGCGAGCCCTCGCTGTCCCCTGGTTTTCGTCAATCGTGACCGACGCTCGCCGTTCTGTGCACGCGACGGTGCTCCTTCAAAGTGCGTGCTGCCAAGGTGATCGTGATATCGCGCAAGACAATGTGCGTGACAGCCACGCCGCTCAGCGCGACGAAAATACTCAAGGATAGTGGCAGGCACCCGGCAAGGACTAGCATCGCGACCAACGTACAGGTGCAAGGATTAACTGGAGGGACGAACAATGCCGGCGACACGGACAGGCCGCAGCATACGTCGATCATGTAAATATGAGTTGTTGTTTCTCTTTATTACATCGTGGAAGACAAATTGATTAGTAAATAATAGAAAAATTGATAAGTTATGGATTAATTGTGTGCTTAACACTATTCCTACACCGAACCGGTCAAAAGACCGTTTTTAAAATATAGATTAGAATTTCCTATATAAAACGTAATTGAATCGCCTTTAACCCTTAGGCTACCGCTATAACCACTATATTGGCACGGTTCTACCCCCTCGACTCTATGGGACCTATTGACTACTCATACATAAAAATTTTTGGAAAAAAAGGACCCCTATTTTTACGAAAAAATAGCGGCAGCCTAAAGGTTAACCCTTCGTGGTCACACTTTCTTATAATCACACATTGGTCACACGGGGTTCACTGTACCCCAGCGTCATTTTTTGAGTTACCATTTTCGTATTTTTGAATCTTTTAACTTTTTAGTAATAATTGTACATTCGTAATACTTATACAGTCATGGTCTAATAGTCTTTTTCTAGAAACATAAATTTTGAAATGATAAAATTTGTAGTTGAAAATGAGCGATTTTCTATGGTTGTGGGAAAAACCGATTTTTTTAAAATTTTTTTTTATTATTTTTTTGCGATAAATCCCCTTTGGAAGACGTAAATGTGCGACATTTCAAATCGAAAATTGCTCTTGGGGTACAATACACCCCGTGTGACCACGAAGGGTTAAACTTCACGACTTTGCCTCAAATATACGTATAATACATGTTTCAATATTCACTTCTTGTTTTATTGTTTATTTTCTGAGAAAAGTTTGTAGTCTGTGTTACCTAATGCGATCGGTCAAATGACGTGAAATGTGTCTGTAGGAATAGTGTTAAGTAGCGAAGTTGATCGTGCAGCTGATTAGTGAGGTTTCTTGCGAAAAAGACACGAGTTCGACGATTCTTTGAAACGTGTTTGAGCTGTCATAGATATCTATGCGAACAGCTGAAGTTTATTATTATTCCGTTCTCCATTCTCGGTGTCTCTCTATTTCTTTCTTTTACGGCTTGCCTCAGCGCCTTCCCACGTGAGACTCTGCTGTAGCTCGCAACTGGTGTTGCAGCGTGTTCACGCGTTTTCTGTCTTTTTCTATCTTTCTTAACCAGCGCTACCTCTACCGCGTGAATATATCTGATACACTAGTCGTTGGTGCATCACGTGGAAAGGGCCTGAATGTTGTAGCAGAAGTCCGAGCTTTTAGGAGATGTGTGTTATCGAAACACAACTGTTTCCATTGTCGTTCGCGTGTTTTTAGATTTCAAACATTGTTGCAAATCTTTCGTAGGAGGCAATAGTGTCCTTTGTCGAAATGCTTGACGATCGCAGATTATTCTGAAAGTGATGGCAGTTGAATCGGTAAATTATAGTGAAATAGGAATCTTCTCAGTTTTGATCAAAGAATCTGTAGGGACTTTCGAACACAGTTCTAATTGTAACCTTTTCGATATGTATCAACAATTCGAGCCCTCTCCACGAGCAAAGTTTACCTTTACGAATACTTCAGCTGTTTGGTGAAGGACAAATAAGGGATTGCGTAAAATGTGTTTTCTTTTAAGTATTATATGATACCTAACTTAAAGTAGTTTGGAACGTTTAAAAAGTACCTAAGTAGTCGGTATAAGTATTTAGTATTTCACTTTATAATAGAAGAAAATGTCACTGTCCCTAAAATACTCTTTTCCTCGAATAACGCTAAGTACAAGCAGAGGAATACTGAATAAAATACAGTGGGAGCTGTAAAAGATACGTTACTTGAATGCCAGAAAAAGATTCATCTTCTCCTCTCGATTTCAGCCAAGAATAATTTTCTACATGAATCCCAAAATTTAGAATTTGCTCAGACTATTTAATTTTCAAGCAATACATACTCTATTATAGATATATTATTGTTATTAATGTTTATAGTCAGTGCATAAAATATGATCAGAATCAATAAGTCCGATATACAAAAGAAGGGATTTCCCCCAATTTTATTGTTTAATTTACAATATTTCATAAATAACATCCTCAAAAATACATTTTCCTACTAGTTTCCACTTTCCACTATATTTCTTTCATATTTTGCAACGAATAATATTCTATTCCAGCACATTCTACTGTGTATACTTTTTAATTCCTCGTTTTGTGTGAAATGTTACTGTTGGATGAAGTCCAGAGGTCAAGTTGTACACCTTTTTCTGTCACCGCAAACTGTATCGTTTATTTGGATCCGTGAAATAGCCATCGATCTTCAATTCGCACCTTTTATTTCAATCACATACCTGGTCTTCGAGCGCCATTTTCACCGTGTAGGTGTAGAGTGCCTCGTTTCGAAATCGACGAAAATATCGCCTCGAAAAATTTAAACGCCACATCGACAGCGTCCAACGACCAAATGGGCGTCGTTTGACGCAAGAGCTGATCTTTGGAAAATCGTGTCGACGACCATCGCGTTCACGGGTGCTCGTTGTTTACGTTAATTGGACGAGTGTTTGTGTTCAAATTCGATGCCGGGATGTCGTTCTCGTTTCTCCGAGGAACATTAGCGCTTGCCCTCATATTTTTGCCGATGGTTGAAATTGTCTTCAAAACAGGTGCTCGACTTGTATTTTTCACACACAGTTAAATATGTATTGCTTCATAAAAATTTAGATATTCAATTTATCCCAGATGTGAAGGATCGTTTTTTTTAATATCAAATATATATTTTTCCGACCAACTCTGTAATGAAAATTATATAATTATTTCTCTTGTTAAATCTTTCGAAAAATTTCTCATACTGCACGAATAATCTATTTCATAAGTATGACGAAGCGCAGTGTCTCTTCACTCTTTTCCCCTTTCAATATCCACTTTGTTTATTGAATAGTTCAGAGTTTTATTCAAGCCCCTTCGAAGATAGTAAAATTGCGAAATGATTTAAAAGAGGTGGGATAGAATTTATACGACGACCATTTCTTTGCCTTTTTACATACGTTAAATTCGTCTCCATCTAGTGCCACACTATCCGTACATGTTCTACCGTTAATTTCACAAATTGTGATAAGCAAATCAGTCACTTACTAAGTAATCAATCCAATTAATACAGAAGTTTGATTGGCGAGTTTACCTTTACTCCTCACCCAGCAGTTGCAGGGTCCATGTGGACCCATTTAATATCTATACCAATCTATTTATGTCACTTAGCACGAATCAACAAATTTCAAAATTCAATATAAAATCTATGGGTCAAAGTGGACCCCGTATCTCTTGCCCAGGGGTTAATTATTTATCGTTGTAAAAGTAACAACGCTATACCGTCCTCCATTAACTATTTTTAATCAATCATTAGTGTAAATATGTGTATACTATTTTTCAAGCAGTTTTTGAAACTATATGTGCAACATTAAAAGACTGCTGTATCATGTTCGCAGAATGTTAAAGGTTCAGTGTCAACTTTTATCATTGATATGGTGTACACAGATGACTTTTTAGTCTCCTACCCTTGTTTTCGTAGAAACGACAAATTTCCAAAAAAGGAAAAAGAAAGGCAGAGGAAAAATTGACAAAAAAGCGCCGGATGAAAAGTTTGAAGCGTATTTGCCATCTTTTGACGGCCAGTGATTGGACGCGATGCGCATCGATGAGAATTTTGAGGAAGGACAGTGAGGGCGTGCGGCTTCTGAAATTCTCTCGGCTGGTCGGACCCGATTTGTCGGCAACATCTGTCGACCGAGAAACCAGCGTTTTTCATCAAGGAGTAGGAAAATCGAGACGCACGAAAAAGGCGTGCGTCGACTCCTTTTTTTCCACTCCCTTTTCTTTCGACCCTTTTCGCTCTTCCGACTCTGCGCGCGGTTTTTACCATTCGATGGGATCATCCCCTCCCATTAGCCTCGTGTTGTGCAAACCCTCGTCGTTTTATAAACCGAGGCCCAGGCTAAAGTGACGGAAAAAATCGCCATCGTATACTATTTACTGGAACTTGCAATTTTTTCGCTCAGAGCGTTCTCGCTGCCTCGCATGAAACGTGGCACTGTTTTCGCCTTGGCCATTGGTCGATAAATGAATTGTTCCAAAATTCAAATTTTCGTGTAACGACGCCACCAACGATCCTTTCGTGTCGCGTTTCTTTATTTTCTCCACATACATCAAACTTTGTATTGGTGTTCCATAGTGACGTTATTGAATTTTTTAAAAATGGAAGAATTTGTAGTTTGTAAATTTAATTGTATTATTGGAGGTGGAGTTATTCTACTTCATTATTACGGATTCTAAGATGTTGTATTTAATATGACGAACATCGAGAAAATACATGTGCCCAATTGGATTAACTAGGAGAGAAGAGATGTAATAATTCATTGAAAATTTCTTTTCGTTGGATGGGACGAGTTAACCCCTCGCGAAAATTTTAAAATTGCACTCGTGCAGAAGTAGCGTATAATATATTAGAACGGCCATCGTATTTCGGTCGAAATGAGTTACTTCGCTTCGGATTATTATTAAATATACAACGTTGAAAATAAATTGGAGTCTGTTTTAATTGAAATATGATCCGCGTAAGGGATGAAATTTCTCGTTAATAGAGTATATCTTATTTTTTCATGAGCATGAGATTTTATACTTTATCTGTAGCTGTCACGTATGTAGCCACATAGCAATTCGATATTATTCCATGTGTCATCAGTTTAACTGTTCCATCAGCTGATCTCTATTTCATTTACAAGATACTGTTGGGAAGGCTTTTAAGCAGAGATTCAAAATAACAGATATTTTAAATTTTTTGGGAAAGAAGTCGTTAAATAAAAATGAATTTTTATTTAAATGGAAGCCAGTTGCCATTAAACCTGAAAGAAATTTCTCAAAAATGAAATGATTAAAAAATTCTTTTAATTGTTCTGATTACAACTAACCATTATGAATGATGAAATTTTTTTGACTACCAGTAACCATTATTGACGACGAAAATTTAATTTTGGTTACCAGTTGTTTGTTTCATATATTTTCTTACCGTAATTAATTTTTTTTATGCCGTCAATGAATTCTAATTATCAGTAACATTAATAAGAATAATTAACAATGATCGAATGGAACCAGAAAACATTTTTGCTGTCGATAATGGATATATCGATAATGAAAATAAAATTTCCACCATCGATAATGGTTACTGGTAGGCAAAAAATGACAATCAGTCATAGCGGTTGTTCGCAACAAAAATCAATTAATTAAAGATATTAATTCTTATATCATAACTTTTAAAATTTGTCTAAAATTTAGCTACTAACAAGTAGCTGTCAACATTGTTAGTTTCCTATTATCAGTAAATAAAGTGCATTGTGTTTGATCATAACAAATTCTATTTATCAAAATGAAAATTAGGTGCGACAAAATACTTTTTATTTGCGTCCCATTGGACGCTCGATGCTGAAGCTGCATAGAATAGCGTTTCGAGTAGGTACGTAGTGGAAACCGTTTCGAGAACCTTATTTCCTGCCGGTTGGTGTTGCGATAAAGCAGTATTTGCGGCGTTGTTGTCCGATATTCTGCAGCAAATTGCGTGGAGATCGTGCAGATCTACTCTACGGGCAATATCTCATGATGTATTTTGAAGGAAAAACTGAAGGAAAATGTATCAGTAGTTTTTCTGTTACAAGCTCTGTTTTGGCGCTAGCAAAAACGCAGAATGTACTCGTGGAATGGTTGCACGACATCTTTGGAAATGATACTCGATACATCTGCTAAAAAGTAGTCTCCTATTCGAAGTGTGCGCTCAAGATTCGTCGAGGATAATGAGAAAAGTGTTTCGGTTCGTTGTGTAGCTTCAACAACCCAACGCACGAAAAGATACAGAAGTAGTATACGGGGTGTTCACAAACGAGAGGTTATCGGCTTAGAATCTGATAGAAAAAGCAGTTCTTAGCAATAAAGTTCTTGTAAAAATACATTCGCAATTGTTTCCTAAAAAAGGTATTGACAATATTTCAAAATTCTTATACCTGAGGAGAATTGAAAGAGGAAATTTAATTGAGTGGAAAGAAATTGACTGTACAAATATTAAAAGCACGCAATCTTATGAGAAACAGCAAAAAGAATTCTAAAATGTTGTTAATTAATTAATGACAAGATAGTGGAAGAAATTTTATAATAAATCATCAGTATCGTAAGGAAACAGTGTTTCGGAGTGTTGAATATTGTAATTTTATTAGACTCTCAGGTAAAAAGATTTTTCAGCAATAATTTAAGAAATAATTTCCGGACACATGTTTACTGGAACTGTTTACCTAAAAGTTGCATTACTCGTGCCTCCTCATTTCGAGGACACCCCGTATAATAAGCAACTTTTTTGCCTCGCTCTGTGTTTTCGTTTCATTCGAGACAAATAGGCGAGTCCTTCGTGCAAGAGGTCGTCCTGATGGTCTTGACTCTATTTATTTTTCCGTGAAACGACAGCGGGAACAATGGGCGTGTAACGAACGTTACTGACTTGCTTTCTCTCTTTCTGCATCTTGCAAAAAAGGAAATGGGATTACGCCGTGCCCACGAGAACTTGGCTGCCATGTGTTTGTTTCACGAAATAATGTTCCATGCTCCTAATCAATATTTTCATTTAAATTTCTTCGCACACCGTTTAACTTGTATTAACTTTGTATATGACATTTGTTGTTCCGTTTCGTCAGCAGTCTGCAATTTAATAAAGACGCAATTTCTATTTCATCATTCGTCGCACACCGAGTCTTGTACAGTACTGTTTTTATACTTTATGTCGGTAGAAACATTGTGTTCACAATATATGCATTATAAGAAACGTTTTCTCGTATTTACCTTTCACGGTGGGTCGATGGAAATGTTGCTAATGTAACATGAAATCCGGTTACGTATTTTAAGCTACTGCTGCAAGCTACAATGGTTTACAATACAAACATAAACTGTAGGATAATATTATTTGATATACTGATTGTTGGGTATTTCGATCTCATCAAGTTATTGGTACATATTTGTCGTTTTATGAAAACAAATGAATTTAGAGATTTTAGATGTTCTATTTTTCATTGTTATGGAAGTTTAGTGTGGTCTAGTGTATTTTTGAGTGGCAAATAGTGAAATAGGCTCTATATTATGTATATACTTGTATATCAAGGGAGTTTCTCTTTAATTATAATAATAATAATACCAGATCGACGCAAATATACTGCAAAAATTAAACTGTACGTGGCACCATGATTAATTAAACAAAGCTAAAAATGTAAAGGTGCAAGTCAGAATTTCAGAAATATTGCGCTCAAACATATTGAGAATGCAGTTGAAAATTCAATACTAAGCGGGTCAACAGCGAAGAATAATGAAGAGGTGGTGCCGAATATCCCTTGAATTTAGTAGTTTCGGGGGCATATCGTGGATCAGCTTTCGGTATACATATTTACGATAATATTGGTGGACGCATGATAGAGTTGCTGACAATCGTTAGACACTGCTAATCTATTAGGTTTGCCCGCGTCGATTTGTCGTTTACCAAACGATCCATTTCGCGTCGGACAATGCGCGTTATTATCGGCACAACACGCGAAATATGTCAGAAATTATTACGCCCGCCTGCATCTACCGGCAAACCATCGACATTTTGGTCTGTATAGAATTGACCAGGCCACGCATTGCGGCACTCGTAAATAATTGCCGTCAGATTTAGGCGGAACGAGCTTTTCCACGGAAGCCACCACTGGCTCCCTAAGGGATGAACGTTTCTTTCGAACGATCCGATAGTCGTGCTCCAAATAAGGTTAAGGATATCCGAATCATTCAGTAGGTATTCGAAAACATGATTAGTTGAATTTTACGTGTGTTCTTCGAATACTGCAGTATTTTAATCACATATTCGAATTAGGGTGGCAACCGAATATATTTATATTAGAATTGTATTCGAATTGGAAATGTATTCGAATGTGTTTATATTCGAATTGAAACTGTATTCGAATGTATTTATATTCGAATTGAAACTGTTTCGAATGTATTTATATTCGAATTGAAACTGTATTCGAATGTATTTATATTCGAATTGAAACTGTATTCGAATGTATTTATATTCGAATTGGAACTGTATTCGAATGTATTTATATTCGAATTGAAACTGTATTCGAATGTATTTATATTCGAATTGAAACTGTATTCGAATGTATTTATATTCGAATTGAAACTGTATTCGCATGTATTTATATTCGAATTGAAACTGTATTCGAATGTATTTATATTCGAATTGAAACTGTATTCGAATGTATTTATATTCGAATTGAAACTGTATTCGAATGTATTTATATTCGAATTGAAACTGTATTCGAATGTATTTATATTCGAATTGAAACTGTATTCGAATGTATTTATATTCGAATTGAAACTGTATTCGAATGTATTTATATTCGAATTGAAACTGTATTCGAATGTATTTATATTCGAATTAGGGCTGAATTCGAAAATATTTCTATTGGCATAAAATACTACATTCGAATTCTATTGGAACTACAGCTGCATTCGAATTCTACTCCAATATTCAAATTTCACAAATCCATAGCAGGAAACGAAATAGAAATATTTGTCATCGTCGAGTTGCAGTCGGTGCATATTTTTAACGCGGCTCGGAAATTCTTCTTTCCGCAATAATTTCATCATCGCCACTTTGGAAACTTTACAGCGCCCCGTGGATTTGCAAATTGAATATACTTCAACCGCGTATTTACTTAGTTTTAAGTCTGCCGAGTATTCTATTTGGGCGCGGCGCTGTCGCGGAATGCAGTCTCTAAGAAAATGCGAAACTTTATTCAAAGTTGGGGGCGAGAGAAAGAATGGGGTAGTAAGAGTGGTAATGTAGAGGGATGAAGAAGAAACTAACTTTCTCACACTGTCTAGACCAATGTACAATTTTTGTCTGGAAAATTGTAAACTCGTTAGTTTCTCTCCATCCCATGCGCGCATATAATTTGAATATTTTACCCGTCGAATAACAATTTGAATGCCGTCACGTTACTACTTTTCACGCAATAAGCTCGCGCATCCGATACTCAGCTTTCCAAAATTAATATCAACCAGTTTTAAAATACCGTGCATTGTAACACGATTTGCGGCCATTTTTGTAGTCGCTGATTTATTTCATCGTAATTGTTCGTACCGTCGAGTATTAATTTCAAACACACAAAGGGCGGTGTTTTAATGTTCGTTTAGACAGTCGAAGTTTACGTTTATTTGTTGCAGCGAAATTGATTTTTATTGTAACGCGATACTCAATTTATTGGATTCAACGTTCATGCACAACGCAGGTTTGAGGCCCTCCTTTCGAAAAAGCGATGTTTCACGAACAAACCATAATAATCATTAATAACGAAACGAGTGCTGCAAAGATAAAGATCATCGCGTCAGCACTCGCCAATCATATTACGATCATAAATCACACTCGTTAGTAATTCCTTTTCCCTTTACTTCCTCCACCTTTGTTATTCCACTCATTCCGTATACACTTTCTGTTTAATTTCTTATTTGGTTCTCGAATTACTCGAATAATAATCCGCGCATTCTATTTACTCTACCGAACCTTCCATTTTTTTGTTTTCCATTGAACATTTAAATCGTTTCGCTTTCCCCCCAATTCCCGCATTTCGAGACATATGTAGCCTCTCGAAACCTTTTTCTCTAAAAACAATTCTCCTTTTTTCCGTCGGTTTTCGTTTCTAATTTCGAATTCACGGTTTCTGCATCCACCTGGAAATTCGAATGCTACATCTGCGTGTTTGCAGATTCGATCTCGATCATCGGGCTGAGTTAATCGGCCTAATAATTTTCCTCGTTAAGCTACACACCCCCTCCCGTACCACCCTAAGCGGAGTATTAAGCCTCTCATATTTAATTATCTATTCTACCACGATACGCGCGAACACCGACGATATACATACAAGCTTTCCGTCCTGGATATCTGCAATTATTGTCGTTAACGTAATAACGATAAATCCAATGGCAGAGCTACAATTTATCTAGCTGGAACATTGCAATGGGGTTTGTGGAAATAAATTATTAGAATATTTGCAGTGGTGTCAGATCTGGCTGAAAAATTATTTTGATTATTTGCAACAGAGTTAAGTGGGTTACTGAGATATTGATTAACATCAAGCGTGGGTGAGTGGTGATGAGGAAGATGTATAAGTGATGCTCTTATACTATATTTAGCGGAATATTGAACATGTTAATGTCAATTTGGCATCAAGTTTAATTCTGTCGCGAATAAATTGATTTTTGTTTCATCGTGAAATTGAACAGTTTGGAATGTTTAAAATTTTTGCTGGTGATATTTTGGCATTTCCTAATTAAGGAGATTTAATCAGAGGGCTAACGGATTTAATAGTTTCATTTTTATTATATATTGGAATTATTATTCTCCATATTCTTGCAGTTTTATCAACTGTTTCGTATTTTCTATATTATATTATTCTTATGATTATTAAATGCAAATATCTCGTTTAACATTGTACAAGAGAAAGCACGTTATTCGTTATTCATATATATGATACGCCAGCGTTTCTTGTCAAAAATATATACAGATACAATTCTCTCTCCCTCCCCCTCACCCTTCTTCCCTCCAATTGTAAAAAGGAAATATGTCAGCTTGCACGGAGACGCGGCGGATTTTACGAACTGCCATAAATGAGATATGGGTGACAATAAAATTTAGATACGTCTTTATAGCTGTTCAATAATCTTACCTCGGTGGAGGAACACGGGCACGCGCCATCCTGGGTTTCCCTTCGGCGTCAGGTGCATACGAAATCTATTCCGAGTGCATAGATGCAGTCTGGCTTGTAAATATAGTTGAATCGATCGATACCACCCTTGAAGGAAGTTTTCCTCCTCGAAAGATCTGTTACATGTGTCCTTTGAATTTTTTACAGAAATCAGTCTGCTTGACTTCGAGCAACTGAATTTCCAACGTTAAGACGCAGTCTAGCTTGTAAACATGCCTACTTGAATCGATCGATGCTACCCCTGAACGAAGTTTTCATGCTCGAAGTTTTTGTTACTCTTCTTTTTTTAATTTTCCCTCGAGATACTGTGAATATACGTTTTAGCTTCAATTAACAAAATTGTTCGCGTTGAAATATTATTGCAAACGATACGCAGCACAAACGCCGTGACACGCCCTTCATTTTTTTCCCTCGACGTGCTCGAAAACAGTCACAATTGAAATCGCTTGTGAACCCTTCTCGCCAGATCAATAAAAACGTTTCGCGACTATGAAAGCACTTAGCATTCTGCTTTTATAGCTCCAACGCAGTAACAATCGATCAACACTGCAAGCGCTCCGACACCCTTTCATTGGCGTAAATTGTTCGTTGCAGCACCACTCTTGTCCTTCACTTTCGCCAGCGAATCATCTCGCATTTAACAATGTTGGTTTCAGTCGGTGTCCGTAGCCCCCAGTTTGTTTAGCCTTCGTGTGCAAACAGAGGTAGCAGAATGCACTATTATTGCAATTAAACACCGGACTCATTTAGGGACAAACGTTTACTTCTTATGCACTACGTCAACTGACCTGTTTCCACTGGATGGTATATCTAAAGATTCGAAAGGGTTGGCGTGTAACTTGAGGAATATCGATTAGAGTAAATGTCAATAATTACTCGAAATTACCGCAAGGTTACAATGATCATTTTAATATATCTTTCAGTGAAATAAAGAGAAAAGAATAGGGGAGATTGGGGCTAGTTGATTCGTTATTTCGTTTTCATTTTTTTTCATCTTTATTTGAATTAATTACTTAATAACAAATATGCCAAAATATACTTTGGTCTTTCGTCTTTAATATATAGTAAGCGAAAATTTGAGAAAATACATACAAAATAAATGAAAAAATGTTATTTGGACGATTAATTTGGATGTATCAAAACTATTTACTTTTTCTCTATATAAACGAAAACTGTTAAAAAACGATTGCTATTGTCAAGGTTCACAGACATAAGTACGCTGGATTCTTGTAAGGAATTGAACAACAAACTTCACATATCTCGCTCAAATGGAGCGATGGATATATATGGTGTCGAGATAATTCATCTGTATAAACTAGCCCTAATGGTCTCCCCTATTCCATGTTATTATTATTATTATTAACGGGAATCCCCATAGTATACAAGTCTGTAAATAATACAGCGTTTACATAGTCGAATTTAATGATAAATTATTAACGCGTGAATGTGTTACCCGTCTGTGTAACATGGTCCGAAATGAGCTGAGTGAGCCTATGAAAGGGTCAACATCGTTCAAGTGTTGATTGGCGTAACACATAACTCTATTAATAACGTCAACCGTATAATGAAAATACGCTGGCAGTCCTGAATGAAAAGAGGCCTAGACCAAAAATGCCTCATCGGAGCATTGGATGTAATTAAGGCAAGTAATTAAAGTAATTATTCTATACCTATTCATATTCCTAGCTCAACAAAATTACACTTGCAGCTGGTATACCAAAAATCGGTAATTATCTACATATTATATAAAAAATATTTCTTTGCCAACTGTGTTGACGGAATAAATATTAGGTTGGGGTTGAATGAAAACCTTTATTGCTTTTAAACTATTTCATATATTTTTCTGAGTTTCTGAGACGTTTCTCAAGTCGTAAATCAGCGGTCGCAATTCTTATTTCATCCCCGCAGTAAACAAAGAATCTTTCACGCTATCCGCGATCTACAATTTCATATACATCAATTCGATAGTTCGCCAGTTCTCCCATTAACCCTCGTCAGGCGGCACAATTTTTGCAATCCTGAACTCAATCCCCTATCTCCGAAGGGGGTAGAGATATTATTCTGAAATTTGGTCTACGTAATCTAGACCAAATATTTAGAGAAGACACGAAACATCAGCTCTCCATGGCTTCTCGAAAAAAAGTTATTCCAATTTAAAAAAACGCAAAAGTTACAATTGTACCTATGCCGCCTGACGAGGGTTAAAATTGCACGAGTGGAAATAGTTAGAATTCTCCTCATAAATACCATCTTCGCAACTCTAACGATCCTGAACCAAAACGTCACCCCAGCGTAACCAGAAATACACCGTCGACGATCAACGAACAATCATTCCCAATAAAGCCGCTGTCAGTTGCCGTCGCGAAGGTATCGCGAGGGTGTGAGGGTGTTTGGTCGCGGGCGGCGAAAGCGGGGGCCCAGAAGCAGAAAGAATAGCGCGGAGGGTGGGACGAAAGGAGGAGTGGTCGGTGGAAGAGGGTAAATAGAAGGACTTGTCGACAAGAGTCGGTCGAGCTTTCGAGCGTTGAAGCGCTTTTGAAAAAGTCCTCGGTCGCGCTGTGGAGGCCTTTCGAGTGGCGAGTCAGGAGGGGGGGAGGGAGAAGGGGTAGTTGACGCAAAACTGGGGGGTTACCGGGCGGTGGGGGACAGCCTGCCACCTAACAAGTGACAATTACCGGCGCTAACGAGCGACGGGGCCGTTCGGTACGAACTGCTTCCTGCTCAGTACGCCCCGACGTTCACCCTCGAATCTCGAACGTTCGAGGCCGGCGTACGACGCGCGGGTTTATGGCTTAGCCTTCCCCGATCGACGTACGTCTAGAAGAGGGTTGTCCTGACTGCTGTACTGGCAGGTTACACCCGTCGAAGGTCGAAGGTGTCGACTATACGTCGAGTGTTGTACGTACGGCTGTTCGGCCCTCGGTCTTCTTCTCTCTGCCTCTGTTTCTCTCGCCAACTCCTCCACCGGCGGCAATTTTGCTGATCGCGGGGGAAAACTGCTTTGTAGCTCGGCGCCTGATCGTGTCCTCCAGCGATAAAGCCCGGTCGAATTGTGTTTTTCGATCACGTACCCCCTTCCCGCGTCGCGCTATTAACGGAATTACTGGATCAGACCGCACGTTGTATTTAGAGACACAGTGGCTTCATTTACGGCTGCTTCGTGAATTTCGACCTTTGTTCTCGAATGGGACGAGGAGCTTCCGACGTTGGAGCTATTATAACGTTGTTAGCGCCCTTTCTTATTTTCCGCGATCGAAGCTTTTAAAGTTATACTGCGCATTGTAGATTATTTGATACACCATTTTTAAGTTCGGAGTAAAATAGAACCAGTGATGTTTTTTCTGTCCAGTCAAAGATACAAAGTCCCAGGATGCAAACCATTTTCATTTATAAAATGTTCAAAATGTTGCTTGCACTTTTGTCTGAACAGAAATAATAAGTTTTTTGTAAAAATTTATAAACAATGACGTATTTACATTAAATGTACTTCCACTGCATGATGCAGCAGATATGATATTTACATGTACATTAATTTCAATAGAAACATACACACGTAACCCGGAAATTTTGTATTATTTTTTCCGGATTCGCATTCAAAATCTACGTTAGAAACTATTTTTTTGCACAAAAAATGCGCAGTGTAGGGTTGAGGGAAATCTAATTTTTTGGGCTAAAAACATAGCAAATTTGTTTTTTTCTTTTAAGAAGTTAGCGGTTCGATTCATATGAAATTTGGAACATGTTTTATGCATCTATGAAGAAGTTGCATTTATTTAAACTTATTTTTATTTTTTTTAAGTATTTCTAGAAGTTCGTCGTCCGCTGGTGTGCTTGATATTTTTCGTCCAGGTAATCTGGAACAGGAAAAGGAAACGGCGTTTTACTTTATAGATATGTAGCTTCAGTTTGATGGACCGGAATACCGATAAGTTATATATCCCTTTTTTGTTACATAAGTAAATTGGTGAATATTGATTAAGAGGGGAATAGCAAAAATTAAAGTTTGATTTGAAATCTCACCAGTGTCCTCAATTTTTCTGTTTATTCGGGTTCATCAAACTGCCTGTATCTTGGTTGCTAAAAACGTTATAACAACTGCTTGAATGTATGGACATGGATTCGATATACAGCATAGATACAGGGGATATGGAATTCAATTTATATTGGAAGTAGTAGCAGCAGACATACGGGCGACAGTATCTATCGTGCTGACGGCTGACTAATCGTACGACTTACTACTGCGAATTGATTTCTGATGTAACCACTATTCTAAAGACCACGAAATCGTAAACATTCCTTTGCAAACAGCTTCATTACATTTCTCAAGATCGTTAACATTATAAATCTTCTTATCTTAAGTAAACTCTATTATTTTTTAAACAACTAACTGCAAGTAAGATTATTATGACATAATGAATTTCTCTCTACAATCTATACTCTTAAAATGTAAGATAAAGTCAAACCATCCTTTAATTAGAAAAAGTCAAGTATTATTTTAAATTTCAACACAAAATCATATTTTGGATAAATCTACCAATTACAATTTGCCCGTTGTTGCACAAAAGGCAACGATTCCAACATATCGCAGGCGAAACCTTAAAATCTGTTTGGACTTTGACGTTTTCGAATATCGTAGAAAAATAATGCACGAGTTCCATTCCGTAGATTAGTAAAAACGGTCTTGATTACCATCACCGTGGTGTACCCTCTACCTATTCACATGCATACGGACGCGAACGCGTACAACGAGGTGAGCCAAAATCGCGTCTCGTTATCGTGATTCATGCAAATTCGGACGTTTTGCTAGTATTGTTTCCCTTTATCCACCTGCGCTCTGTGCACGTTGCCAAGCGATGCCGGATTTCTGGCGCATGCTGAAAAATATGCACGGAAAGTCGTACGAAAGGGACTGTTAGTTTGTCGTACGCAGCACCGAGGATTCGTAGCGCTTTGTCACTTTTATTTTCCACGTGGATAATAAAAGTGAGAAACGGTTTGGGCCACTTTTCTTCAATGGCTGAAATTTCAGTTTAATGTTGGAAAGGCATGCGCGCTTCATTGACTAGAACAAACATGAAAAGAGGAAGAGAAGTTGTCAAGTTGTCGCCGAGTTCTTTATTCTTCACTTCGTGTACATAGTTTTTCAGCAGTAGTTGATCAAATTTTGGATACGTATTTTGTACGTATATGATACACGTTTCTCTTCTCCTATAGGGCGAAAAGGAGTGACGTAAGTATGGATTTAAAAATGCTGCTTTTCTGAGTTATAAACCCTTTTCAAACACAATAGGATTTTGGCATGTTTCCAAGGGAGCAATTAGAGTATGATAAGCTGATTCACTGGATTACAAGTGCTGTTATTATTTATATCTAAGGAGAAACAGCAACTATACTTATAGTTAGACTGCAGATGTTTATGCAAATGCATATATTGACATGCAAAAATTATTTTGCATATTGCATATGATTTATTAAAAGGCATATGCATATATGTTACATATTTCTTTTATATCTATCTCACTGTATTTGGTTGCGTTTATAGATGAATTATCGAGCCGCTATGTGACATTAGTGATAAGTACCAATGTTGATATCAGCGATAGAATAAGTCATTAGTAGAGACTAATTATTCATTCATTACAATCGCCCTAAAAATTAAAGAGGTTCGGCAATTTTTTCCTCTTAACACTCGAAAATAGTAAAATCATAAATTTTCACTCTTTATTTTACTTCTGCAATTAAGCAGTTGAAACTTTTAATAAAAATAATGTCGTTTTCCAACAGACACAAGTTGCTCCACAATATAACATTTATTAAGGCAAATTTACAAATTATTCCAGCTACAATAAAGAAATTGTGACTTGCCAGTCTATCCTTAACAAATTCGAAAAAAATAGACATGCCTATTTTACGTGCATATTTGCATATATTACGTGCATAAACATCCACAGTCTACTTATAGTATAGGTCCCACAACATACAGTGGCTCTTAAAAATATTCGGACACCCTTTAAAATCGCATAACTTTTTTAAAATTAATCCAAACGACTTGAGTTTTTTTGAGAAGCTAGAGGGATTAGTTTGCTAAATGATATGATTCGTCGTTTTGAAAAAAATGCACTTGGTCGGAGTAGCAAAAAAAAATAGTAAAGGGCGTTTTTAAACCTTTTTTTGTGAACCCTTAATGAAAATTCAAAAAACCCGTTTGTAGATTTAAGTAAGTTATATACGTGTCTAAAATTTCATCAAAATCGGTTAACGTTGCTCTGAGCTACATGCGTTTCAAGATCGCAGAATAAGGTCGAAAATCGCGAAATTCCCGAAAATCAGCGATTTTCGACCTTATTCTGCGATCTTGAAACGCATGTAGCTCAGAGCAACGTTAACCGATTTTGATGAAATTTTAGACACGTATATAACTTACTTAAATCTACAAACGGGTTTTTTGAATTTTCATTAAGGGTTCACAAAAAAAAGTTTAAAAACGCCCTTTACTATTTTTTTTTTTGCTACTCCGACCAAGTGCATTTTTTTCAAAACGACGAATCATATCATTTAGCAAACTAATCCCTCTAGCTTCTCAAAAAAACTCAAGTCGTTTGGATTAATTATAAAAAAGTTATGCGATTTTAAAGGGTGTCCGAATATTTTTAAGAGCCACTGTAGGTCTTTCCATCCCCAAAACAAGGAAAATACACTATACAGTAATCTCTGAAAGGCCCTGTACATTTCGTTTAAAAACAGGCACACCAAGCAATAATGAGATCTGTAGAGTAAGTTAGGAGGACGAGGTTGAAGACAAGGGAGGTTAAGCATCACCTTTGAATTCCTACAAAACCTCAAATCTCCTTATCTCTGTCCCTACAAACCTGCGTCTCGGTGCACCCTTCTGTTTGATCCTGCGCAGTCGGAGGCCTCGGTACAATTCGACGCACCTGAACATCCTTTCCTACTACTCTAAACAGAACATCCATTTGACACAAGAACTATTCCATGCCCAAGCCAATACCTACGCTGAGGATGCCGCCTGAAGCTCGCTCGCCTACCCATTTAATACATCATACTTTGCTCGATCTCTCTCCGCCTCGCCTACATCGTTCTCCCTTTTTCTCTCGTGCCCTGGCTAGGAGGAGCGTGCAGATCTGCCGGATTAATTAGCCACCCCGTACGTAATTACACGTTCACCTTCGCAGCCGCTTGCACGCGTGTACACCGAGCTTGCACGGTAGGAAACGGGACGACGATCCTCGTTGTAAGGACGAGAGGAGTCGGGATGCGAGTAGGGTGTGATGAAAGGGGGTTGGCGAGAGGGGCTGGGAGAGGAGCGGGGGAGAAAGAGACAAGACCATACGGCTGGCGTGTACCAAGGATATTGGGCTATACGTCATACGTTGCATAGCTACGCGACCCCAAACGAGCTATTGTTCCTCGCGACGAAGTGTTTCTCCTCCTCCTCCTCCCCCTCTACTCATCCTCGCTTCCCTCTCGACGCGAGCTATTTCGTGGCGTGTCATCCCGATAATTTTGGAAATTTCGACGGTCGACTCGTACGCTATGCCATGACCGATTAATCGCGCCGCGGGATCCAGCTATCGGCATCGGTTTTAGAACCGTTCCATCGATGGGGAATTTCGGAAATTTCTTGCAACGCTGGTCTTTGCTAGAGAGTTTATTTTAAAGCTTCTTGATTGCTTTGAATTTTTCGCGTTGATTGTTCTTATTATTTTTGATTTTATGTGATTGGCAATTTTTGGGATGAGCTTGGAATGTGGTGGAAAATTTGCCTTTTTGTATCCCAGTGTTCCCTGATTCAATTTTGTCATGCAACTCTTTGTTGGAACCCCCAATCTCAACAGTTTTTCTTTTGTACATCGAAAGAACTCATTTATAGAAAAAAATAAGAAAATTAGGAATTTTATTATGAGATAGAAAATCAGGAAAAAGAAGATTATGACCTAAATCATTGATCCCATTTTCTGAAGTATATGTGTGTGTATTTATTCTATATTTCACCACCCTGTATTTTTCTACGTCGAGGAATAGTGTTTCAGTAGATTTTCAATTAAGATGGTACCCTGCTACAGAAAATGGCGATAATGTTTCTGAAATGTTCACCTCCGCCCCTATTGGGGAAGATCAGTAAATTAGGGAAGGGTGACAAGCCCCTCCACCCTCCTCGAACCACCCCTGTTGACCATCAAGACGAGTCGCCTGATCGTAATGTATGGTTTTGCACGGTGACTTGGTCATTTGATTGATTGCATTTGATTGCGCGTTATCCAATCGCCTGTATCTATCAAAGATCGCTTATCTGCTCGGTTATTGGCTATATCGTGGCCGCGTGTCATTATCAATTTACGAGCTGCGTAAGCGACGTTACGTGCAATAGTACATCGATACTTCCTTTTTATCATTATTCTCCCGTGTATATCAAAATGCTCGTCGTAAGTTCCAGATGATGTCAATTGTTTAAAAGCAACTTGACTGAAAATATGTACCTAACTACTAGGGCCAATGTTAATGAACTAAACAATAATCCAACTATTCTGATTATGCAGAATTTAATTTTTTTTATACAGCAAGATTAACGATTTAAAATAGTTCTCATTTAAAACCCTTCATTGTCAATCCTGGAGCAATTACTAACAAAAGAAAATAACATTCATTGGTTGCTCAGGGTATTTATCTTGAGTAAAGCTTCCATCAAAGGAGAAACATATTCTTCAATTTTATAACATAAAATAAGGGAGATTAGAAGCTAAAAATACGATGAATTTATCGTAACACTACCTTTCTTATAATTCAATATTGCAATGCTGCTTTTTATCAGTTTCTAAAGTCTACCAAGAGCCGTAAACTACTATGTGGTCTACTGAACGCGTTGAAACGTAATTGAAGAAGCACGAGCGTAGAAAGTCTCGAAAAGAGGGCACCATTACCGAGGTAGACACAGGTTCAGTTAGTGCATGCGTGGTTTACCGTATGGTCGTACATCATCGGCTGGTTTGCGTCGGTTTAACCACCCTCACCGCCAGTTGCGCCGGTTATCCGAGCATGGTGAGCAAGTCAGAATGATTCAAGCACCGTGGTCACTACACACACGTGCACACGCACAGACCTCTCCCACACAATGGCGGAAAATTGAGAACGATCCCTTTCTGTCGCTAAATCTGTAAAACGCGGTATTAATTTTGCCTGCCAGATTTCCACGTATCCTTTTTCATTTCCCTGGCGGCCTAGACCTAATCCAAGTAGTAACGGTTGAAATTGGTCAGACAGCTTTGGTACTTACACTGCTGCTCATAAGTGTTCGCTCGTGATTTACCATGATAAAAAATTACAAGATAAAGAGTGTTATATTTACTTGAAAGCAACATTAAATGAGCAATTATTTTTTTATTTACAATTTATTATAGTCTACATTAGTACGTTTCTTTCTTCAAATATCTTTGCTTTTAAATATATTTCCAGTTTTCCATTTTACAGTGTTATTTCTTTTTATCCTTCTTTTGGAATTATAATTATTGAGTTATTGGAAAATTTTGACACAAATCTGTAAAGGTTTCAGAGAAAACTCCCTATAAGTATCAAAAGTGTTTACAATCTTTTTATTCTTTTCTTTTCTTTAATATTTCCCCAAGAATCAATTTTGTGCTTAGCTGCTTACTCCACTATAAAAACTTTACGTATTTTTTTAAAAACAGTAAATGACACAGTAAAAACAGTAAATGCAATTACAAATGATTTTAATTTCTATGTTAAATGTGGTGCTAATTGTATTACTGAGAGTTTCGAAGTGTATCAAAGACTTCGTATTATACAGTGGAGGTACCGAATTTACGATTGTTCTCGTCTTTTATCGATTTCCTTTCTCTCGTTCTTCTTATCACTGCCTATCTATTGCTGCTTATCAGTTTGCCCTCCTCGTTCCTTACTTCCTTTTCCTGCTTCCTGTTTCTCGCATTCCAAACTCGGTAGAAGTAATCACTGGATGGAAGAAAGCTGCTTCTTGCTTTGCTTTCCATTGTATCTCTTCGCGGTGCTACTCTTTCGCTGCAGCATCGAATAATCGCGAAAATTCCATTGAAGGAGGTTCGTTCTGACATAGATCACCGGATAGGATGCAGCCCGTGCGTTTGGGATTTCTGTATATCGAAGTTGATTGAATGAAGGGAACCATTCTGCAAAGCAAAGAACTATTCAATCCTCTCCTTTGAGACTCAGAGCTTCTTACGAAGCGATTCCTTCTCACTTGGCTGAACGACTTGTCCACAGAGCAGCCCAGTATTCTGACTGTTTAAATCAGAGGATCATGGAAAGAAGCTTGGAGTATGAAAGTCAAAATTCACTAGATACTCTAACGTACAATATTTTTTTATTATTCGTTCAAAATGCTTATATCCTTACTTGTTTATGTTTTCGTGTTTGAAAACACTGTTCACGAAAAAGCGCAACTGTTCAACTAGAGCTCTGTGATAACCCAGAGATGAATTCAGCAGAGTTATGGGTACTATAATAATAATAATAATAGTTTGCGGAGCAGATGTAGCGATGTCGTAACCTTGCTGAGGGTTGGAAGTGTTAGTATAGTTGGGTTAGGGAGTCAATGGCCTGGAGATGCTTTCAACATAGTTTTTGGACTCGAGTAGATTACAACCTTAGGCACACTAAGTAGTCGTAAGGTGGTTAGGCGTTTTTGGTCTTACGGATTCTGTAATATATAGTAAAAAGCAACTCACTCAGACTTCCATGACATTCCCAAAATTCTCGATACTGGTCTCCGCGAAAAATTTAAGAAACGGACGAAACCACAAACCAATGGAAACTCAATAGATCAAGGTTTAACTAAGGGTAGAAAATACTTCCAAAGATTCCGCGATGATAGTGATAGTGATTCACCATCGCAAATAAAAATCTAAGTGGAGATATGATTGTTACAATTAATAGAATGCGAGTATTGTAAACAACCCTAAATGTCACCGTAATTACGAATACGAAAATTTAAATCATGCAATTTGGCAATGCGAGCTGTACAACTCAAAGACACTCAAGCTAATAAAGTCATTCCACAAATTAGGCTTCCATCTACCGCTAAATATCGATATGCTTATAGCCACGCCAAATATTAAAGCATCAATAATATTTGTGCCTTCTTCAAAGAGTGTAATCTACGCATTTACTTCCTATGTTGTCTGTTGTATCTACATTTGAAAATTTATTGATCACGTTCATATTTGTGTAGCTAAATAAACCTAAAAGGGTAAAAAAATCGACAGTTTCCACCCCCAAAGTTATTGCTTTAATTAAGTGGACCCCATGGGATCGTGTAACAAGTGACGAAAAGCACGTTTGATTTACATGACTGGGCCCCAAATATTTTGGTCCCAATAACGCCCTGTGAAATTCCAAAATCAGCCATGGGTAAACTGAACATATTTCGAGCTCCCAATACAAACAACTCTAAAGAACCATGGCGCCACAGTTTAGTACCGTAAAATGGGGGAACATTGGCAGCATAGGGTAACATTGGCATACGCCGAAATTACGTTGTTTTACGTCAGATTAGTAAAACTTAACCTGTTAATGCTATTTATATGATGTGGCAATGTTACGAGTTGATTTTAGTTAAGATGCAAAAAATAAAATAAAATATAGAAATTTAAGTTTACTGACCTCAGTTTAATAAAACTTATCCCGTTAATGCTATCTACATGATGTGCTAATGTTACCCCGGTACAGTAACGCTTTTAACATTTATTAAAGAAGGAAAGGACACAAATTTTGTGCATTTTGACACTTGTAGTACAATCACAAAAGATGCAATGTTATGATAAGATACTTAAATCAAATGTAAACATGTTAATTTTTACATTATATAACAAAATGTTTCAAAAACCTGAAAATGTTCCCCCATTTTACGGTAACTCTAGCAATAGGTATCTGAATTCCGATTCAGTTCCCATCAATCTCGCTGTAGGATGCACATAACCCTAAACCGGGATAGCGTACGCATACTAGATCTTTCTACCTCAATTGTCGCCGCCACTTAACCACCGAATTTACGACATCGCTGTATCTCCATCACAGACTATCGCCATACCAGCTCCATCATCCACGCGTATCCACACACAGGAGTAAACAGATAACTAGTGTAATAAAGTAGCCACGTGACCAAAGATTTGGACAATTCATTTACCACCACCTGCCTGCCTATTTTCTTTTTCCTAACTCGCTAAAATCAAGTCGTCCAGATTAGACACCCAATGCACCGCGGGTTTAGCAGGTTTGCAGCATCCCAGTGGAAAGTATATCGCGACAACGTTAAGGGAGGATGAGGAGACGACGAAGCCGTGACGTAGACGGTCGGCGCGTGTACGCTGGCGTATGCAGGGGGTGAATAGGGGGAGCACGAGCGCGAGCGAGGGGACAGTAGCTTTTTTTTACGAGCCACTCTTGGACGGCGAACTACGTTTACGAGCTTATGGCACGACGTGCGCCGGGGCTGCTTAACAGCGGCAGACAGCTTGCACGTAGTCCAAGCACGCGTCTTTACCTGCCAGAAGTCAATTTCCGTCTTCGACAAAGTCCTTTCTTCCCTGTTCCAAACATAGGTTTACCCGTGTCCTGTAGCATTTCGAGAGACGTATTGCCTAACCTTAACCAGAGCTAACACAAACATAGGTCCACCTGTGTCTCGTCGTCTTTCGAGAGCTGGACTCGTTCCTCTTCATTCGCTACCACCCCATTCTCTGGCGTTACTATTTTCTTCGGCGTCTGTGGTAGATGCTAGAATGGAATTCAATAGAGTTTGGTGATTTATGGGAGGAGTTATTGGTGGATGATATCTAGAAGCCAAGGTGTACGGAAACTTTTTGCTGGCTGGGTGGATATTGTGTATTGCAGAGATATTGCGATGAGCGAGGTCTGTGGGATCACTGAATATTTTGTTAACAAGTTGAGAACACAGGACTGTATTTAGTGTATTGTTTTGGTAATTGGTACGTGGTAGTATTGGAGTGGGTAAGATGGGGTCAAATAAGTGTGGCTCTTTTATAAGTGACGATGAAGACATTTAGTGAATTGCTCTCTGAAATATAGACATCGCTTTGCATTTGTTTGAACAAAACAGGTATACGGATTTTTGAGACACTTTGGGAGTGAAATAGGTTTGAAAATTTTTGAAGTCTTGGAAATGTTAATCCTTTGCTCTGGTATAGTTACATCTATACTATTCTTGTTTATTTTTGAGTCAACTAGTGTTGTAAAAATGAGCTTCGAGCCCTGAGCTTCAAGAGCTCGAGTCGCGGTTCAAACCCTAAAGGCTCGAACCCTTAAGGCTCGAACCTTGTAGCCGTAAGAGCTCGAGCCTTTAAAGCTCGAGTCTTCAAGCTCGAACGCTCGAGTCGTATAAATTGTATGTAGTGAAGTGATGTACAAAGCTCGAGTGAATTATTTCCGTGACGCGCAAACTTCGTTAAACTATTACTGATAGGAGGATCAAATATATGCATATATTTTAAGCAATATTTGAAACTTTCCTTTATTACAAAATACATACAGATATTTAAACAAAGTATAGAAGTCACTTTAGAGTGTTATAGGCCGAACAAACAAGGGTTTCTCAATTTTCTACGTTTATTTAATCTGATAGACAAAGCTGGACCACTTTTTTCGTTATTTACGTGAATTTCGACCTAATATTTTTGATAGGTTATACTTTCAAAGTATGAAAAAAAACTCAGTTTTATCAACTCTCACTGTGTTGTTCCCCCTTATGGCTGAAACTTTAAAGCTCAACCCTCGAAACCGTTAAGGAGGTATTATCCTTTCCAAATCATTTTTTTACATGTTTTTATTTCTTACAGTGGTTGCACAAAATAAGATATAATATCAAGGACGTGCAGTTAACTTCATTATTATTAAACACAAGAACCTCTAGCTTCGAGAGCTCGAGCTTCCTATGATATTAGCCTTAAAGGCTGAGTCTTTAAGGTTAAGGTTTAAAGCTTTGAAGACTCGAGCTTTATACAACACTAGAGTCAACAGAATTTCGAAACGAAAGCAAAGCACTAAGAATTCAGAAATTAATAATTTTATTTATCTTGCAAGATTTTACAAAACTTGTAAGATTCTATAAAAGTACTAAACATATTGCTCTTGTAAAACCATTCTGTATTTCTTTAGTTTAGAGTTTTATCTCGGGACTTTTTGAAACGTCTGGAATTCTATTACGACGTACCATATTTATGGTTTCAGGATCGACGCACGAATGGTAATAGTCACGGTGGAATACCAAATGGAAAAGTTTACCCTTACGGTTTATTCGATTCGACGGGTTTACGTCGGTGGGTATGGGATCGAGGTGGGCGATGGGGGCACGAAACATGGGGCATTAAACGACTACGGTCGTTTCGCCGAAAATCTTGTTTCCCCGATGGACATAGTTGCGGCTCGGCTACGTTTGATTTATCGCGAAATTTCCCTTGTTCTCCCATGGGGAATACAGCAGGACGACGTCAGGATGCGCGCGCGCGCGCAGAGTCCTAATAATCTAATATGCCGCGACCTGAGCGCAATTTCATGCTTTCTCGGGCATGCGGTGCACCCCAACCACCCCTCTGCGATCAAACGTCCTTCCTACCTCCCTGTCCCGCCTGTCCTCTCGCCTTTCATTCGTCTTCTCGATCTTCATCTCTCCCTTCTCGATCTTCGTCGCTTCCTTCTCGATCTTCGTCTCTTCCTTCTCGATCTTCGTCTTTCCCTTCTCGATCTTCATCTCTCCCTCTTCGATCTTCGTTTCCCTCTTCTCGATCTTCGTCTCCCTATGGACCGTCTAAATGAAATATGTGCGGGTTCCCTATTATTGTCTTAAGAATATTTTCGAGCGGAATTCATGAATTTTACTGGAAATATCAGCGATGTGTTTCCCTAACGAAATGAAAAAGTATGGTAATAAGGCGCGATACCTAATTGAATATATAGGGTGCGTGAGGAAGAATGGTACCACTGTGAGGGGGGTGAATTTTTTAGCAAAAATAAATAGAGTACCTATGCGGAATAAAAGTTTTGACATGCGCCTCCATTTTCGAAAATATGAACCTTGAAAATTGATTTTAATTTATGAGTAAATGTAGTACAACTCCGAATAAAAATGGGCCCAGTGGAAGGGTAAGTCGAAATTGTAGAATATCTTGCTTTGAATGGGGGGATAATCCATGAAAATTTGAATTGATTTTTAATAAAGTCCGCGAATTTCACTGTGAAGTGAGAATGAGGAACAATGGATAATTACTCTGATCTCCTTTTCCTCTTTCATTTATAATCCGTTTTGGATTACCCTTTATATTCCCCCTTTTGAAATTTGCAATCATCAAAATTGCTTAAGAGCAGAATATTTTCTTTATTGTGTAATATTAATTAAAGATAAATGTTTGATATGAAGAATTTGTACGCAGAAATTTTAAATATAAACCTGTACATGAAAATTTCCTTTCATCGAGTCTTACAAAAATTATAAATAATATTTGTATCCCACTTTCTTAGTGTGTGTGTACTTATTACATTGTACTCGCCACTTACATTTGATTTTCAATGCGATAATATTCGACTAGATTGCAATATGCATTTCCATCCATATTATTTCACGTTTCACCTAGTTCCACGTTCCAAAGATTCACTTGCTGCTAACAAACACACGTTTATTTACTCTTTCTTTTGATCACGATGGCGTTGCCTCAAAAAGACAGTGCTCGATGTGAATCGCGGAATAATCGGCGCGTTTAACAAGCGAAAAGGAATTGCTGACGCTTTCATTGATCGGCTTTATGCACTTTACACGCGTACATGCACGCATGCATTTCTGTCGCTGGTATCGACTATCGGTGGCTCCAATATTCTGTCTCGTCAATCGATTCCCAATCTGCACGCGGTGTAGGCGATCGTAGGGAGATTCGATTTTCCGACGGCTTTGATCGTGGACGGGTAAAATCGGGTTTAAGGACTACTTATCTCTCAGGATTCCTTATACCCAGACACGGTATAAAGGATAAGAAGACGATTCTTATGGAGGTATTATTCCCCTCGTACATGTGTGCTCAGGAGGAATCATGTGCTCAACGTTCCTGTCGCGAGGACACGTAATCCGTAATAAATTGAGCCATTTTTCTGCCGTTTTGGTGCATTATTGCACGTCATTGAAATTGATTCGTATAATTGTGTTCGCTGTTTGGCTGCAACAGTACTGTAACTTTTCAGTAATTCGAGGCAAAGTGTATAATATTTTAAATGGTGGTCGCATGATTAAACCGAGGGATTAAGTTTGATGTAAAATTAGACTTTTTAAAGTATGACATAATATCTTATTGCTTTTAAATGTTATGTGATTTTCGTTGTTTCGTTGGCAAGGCCATAATTTTAAAAAATATCCCCTCGTATCTACCTCGTATTATTTGTGTAATGAGATATTTGTAGGTGTACTGATTAACAGTGAGGTATTCAAGAGTTCAGAGGAAGATGACAAAAGAGGAGTTTATAGAAGATCTGATTCTCAGCTACTCTTCTACCAAAACCTAAAAAATTTGCGCAGTGGAACTCCTCTGTTTGGTCATGCGAATTTATAGACTTTCTTACTGCTTTGAAGACCTATGCTGCTGTGTTAATTTGAAAGGGCGTATCTGGTTAAAAGATGCTTATGCCATCGGTATTTTATATCAATCAGATTACGTTAAATATTAAATCTTGATAAAAACGTAACCACATATTTTTGACAAACCCGCAAAATTTTACTTATCCTACTAAGATAATAAATGCGAAAGTGTGTTTGGATGTTTGTTACTCAATCACGTCGTAACTACGCACCGGGTATTTCTGAAATTTTGTATAAACGTAGTCTAGAACCAGGACTAACATATAGTATACTATTTATCCCAATTTTTTTAACCTATCTGGAACAAATTTTGCAGAATTACTCTCTAGATAGAACCCTGCGAAAAATATGGACCACCATGAAAACTGGACATCCCACCCCTTCCCCCTTATATCATCCCTTGACGCTCTGTAACAATCAAAGTTTTACCCGAGCACCGCCGGGTGCTTTAAGCTAGTATTTCATAAACTCCAAAGGAGCTTTTGGTAAATACGTCCAAAATCAGGGATGGATTTACATAGTACGATGTAGGGGAGAGTTGCCAATATCGTACTGGTCACCTAAATCGTACCTCATCAATTTCTAAGTAATTAATGAATGTAAACGACATTTGATAACAAAAATATCAAGTAAATGCGAAATAAGAAATAGAAACAAAACATTTTGAGCTTACACCCTATTTTGTGCGTGCTATAAACATTTAAAAAAATCAGGTATGATTGATGTAACTTTTTATCAGTTTACCGTAGCTGATAATAATCAAACAATACAATTTTGTCCCGTATTTTTGTATTTTTCTAAAAGCAGGTTTAATGTAGAATATTTGACATTCATTTTAAGTGCATATTACATTCATTATAAAGTTTAAATTGATATTTATGAATAAATTGATCATGTTTCCTAAATCGTACCACTACAATCCTACTAGTAGGATTTGACAACTCGTATATTTATAGGTTATGTACATATATCATTTACATAGGTTATTGCGGCCTGTGTGTGATCCATATACATTTGTATATGTAACTATATAATAATCATTACTTTATGTTGAATATTTTCTTCTCTATTTGTTATTTATACTATTTTTTAGTGGAGGTACGATTTTGGAAACCGAGAGGTACGATTTAGGAGACCGGTTGTCCGAATCGTATCTTTGACAGTATGTGACAAAAAGATTAATAACAAATTAATTTGTTCTGAACAAAAGGCTAAGCATATAATAGTAGGTGCCTAAAAGATCAAGCTACAATATCCAATAGTCATTTGCGTTCATATGAGTACCAAATATGAAATATAACGTAAAATGTCTTAAGTGGTACGATATTGGCAACTCTCCCCTACGTCCAAAATATAATCTGTTATATCTTCAGTTTCAATGCAGAAAAGTCTTTCGCATTTAATATACACATAGATAAACTATTTTCATGCTACTTGACAGCAATAACTCAATTTAAGCGAAAGTTGCACATAACGTCCTTTCGAATTAACACGGCAATAGATAATGGTACACTTACACACCAATCTAACCCTTCCACCCATTTTGTAAATTCTACCAAGAACCTGAAACTGCATGTCAACATTAAACATGTTCACCTCCAATGTTAGTACCTACTTATTATCATGTTTGTATTACATGGTAGAATTGAAAAGAGCAAGCGAGAGCAAAGGCAAAGGGACGAGATTTCCTGATTAGCACAACGGACTTTCTGAAACACGATTCTTCTACTTTTCGCCAAGTTCAGAAGGGTTAACTTCCCCATGATCACGAGAGTGGCGTCACAACGTTACAACTTCCACTTCGGAGACATCCGTGTAATTAAAGGCGATGTAGGTTGACATCGTAGTTAAACTCGTTACAAGCTTACTTACCTCGGCTTCCTGGGTCCATTTCCTCACTTTCCATTCGGTGGTCGCGGAAATCCCTGCGGGAACGATGTGCGGATGCTTCACCGGAAAGCTAGAGAGATCAGTTTCGTTACACAGCGTAGGATACATATAGCTTGGCTGATAATGTGTCATCAAATTTATTTGATAAAATAGAGTTTTGCGGAAAGTTGCGCAATGTAAAGCAACGGTTATCTGTAACCACTCGCGCGCCTCTTGATCTTCGTCCTCTCTATCTGCGTGCAAGGTGCTACGCGATGCGATCATTTATCCGACCGCTTGGCGCGAGTTCGAAGTTTCAAGTCTGATTACGTAACTCACCAAAGTAGTTGGGCCGATTTTTCAAGCGATTCGACTGATATCTTACTCACTCTGCTAGCACAGTTTGATTTAAGCTGTTCGAAATTTCTTTGAAGAAACAGGAACATGGAGTCACCGGTCATTGACCTGATTCAAAATTTCATATGCTTTTAGACATATCGAATCGATCAGATGCTTTGAATAATGAAGTCGAATATGGAAAGTGTACTTAGTGATTTATAACACAGGTATTTTAACTTCTTCCACAAGATTTAGTAGCTTAAGGTATCATCTATTCTCATTACACGCTAATTCAATTTTGTCTGCATGGGGTTAAAAATGAGTAAAATGTGTGTTCATCAATTTCTCAATCTCTTCGGCCCGATTCGATATCGATACCTATTGGGTTGGCGAATAAGTTCGTAGCGTTTTATGTTTTCTTTTATCCTGGAACGATTTGTTTGCTGTTTGGCAAAGTGTTTATATGCATTCGAAAGAGCTTTTTCTGTTCTACAAAACTGTGATAATCGTTGTTTTGAATAATTTAATTTTTTATTATTTTTCAAGCTTAGAAATGGAATTTCTAGGAGGCAAAAATCAACATTTTTGCGCAATTGACTTGCCTATGACACCTTCTCCGTACACGTCGCAAATCTCCCGAGCGGCTGCGGCAGCTTTTTGACATCGATGAAAGCGAAGAAAAGCAGATGTCGAAAATGTTGATTTTTGCCTCCTGGAAATTCCATTTCTAAGCTTGAAAAATAATAAAAAATTAAATTATTCAAAACAACGATTATCACAGTTTTGTAGAACAGAAAAAGCTCTTTCGAATGCATATAAACACTTTGCCAAACAGCAAACAAATCGTTCCAGGATAAAAGAAAACATAAAACGCTACGAACTTATTCGCCAACCCAATACTTGTTTTTAGCCAGAACGCAAATGCCTAAAAACCAATTTCTAAATTTTGCCGTAATCAACATTTAAATGGTCAAATCTGGATCTGTAACAGATATTTTTGTAACATGTCTTAATTTTTTAATAGTAGGTGTGAACGAACATGTAACTACATATATAAATGTTCGCTGTATAAACGTTACTTCACATAAATTACATAAAAAATTACTTAAAAAGAAGATAAAAAACACATATACATAAATGCAATTCCTATTAATTATTCTACCATAATGAAGCACGGGTATTTTACTAAGTAGTACACTATATGTACGTAGATATTTACTTAGTCAAACGGCATTAACAGTCTATTACTATCGTCACCATTAAAATCATTTTTACCAAATTCTTATCTTCGATAGTCGAAAGTCGAGTCACTTTATTGGTCGTCTAAAAATTCTAAACCTATCTCCGAAGTGCCTCAATTTCGTGCGCACTCGATCAATCATAGGTGGCTCTTCGGTCATTCCAACTGCGAATGACGAAAGTGCAGTGCACTTTGGTCGATACATTTAATCGGTACCCTTGGCGGCAGTGTTATTTCTAATTCTCCCGCGATCTCGTCTGCTATATACCGCCCGGTTCCAGAGGAGCGTGGCGGACGTCGAGGCCGCCACCTGTGCTCACAAACAGCGGCAGCGAGAGAAGGAGGGCAGAGACGACCCCTTTCTCGTTTCCTTGAACCCGGGTATATCAGTCACATCGCTAATTGGAAATCGCTCGTGCGATCTACGCTGTCTCGAGGCGCACCAGCAATTAGGTGTGCACCTACGGACCTGTCAGCCGCGCACGGGGGCACTCTGCATTCGAGATATCATGGTTTTTTCCTTCAGTGAGACCGTATCTCGCATTTCTGGCCGTCTCCATTTTCACTGATTCCACACAGAGACAGTTTAGCTTTCCATTCCATGGCCAGGTACTCCTGGCTCCCCTCCTTCTATGAAAGAAAATACGGTGTAACTTAACAGCTTCGTTACTCCTCTACTATTTTTCGTTTCGTCTCTCGTTTCGCATCGAGAGTGAGTTGCTCTTCTTTGACTCTTTGTCGCCATGGCTGCACTATGGAGATACGGTGTTCGTTTCTATTGGCTACTTTGAGTTTGGGCGAATAGGGGGTTCAGAATTTATTGGGATTGATTTTATGGGTGAATTGGTCACACGGAAGTAACGAAGGGGTTTAATGTAAATGTTCGTTCTGTGTGACTTGGTTTTGAGTCGATATAAGAATATCTTTGGTTTTTTGATTTTGGATAATTCTATGTCGAGTTCTACTGTCTATCGTTTACGCCTCTTTCGTTGTAACAGTGCATTGGGCGCCACGTAAAATTCGAACCATTACAGGAAAATGAAAAAAAAGTTTTTATGTCCTTGAAGAATGAATAAAGGAAGACCATAAAGGTTTCTCACTGCATGTTGTATACTTTTTTGAAAAAATCCTAAAGATCGCTTATTTTTTTAGCGATTTGATAGGAATGTCCTCTTAAAACACAAGTCCATTAATAGGAATTATGCTTACTTAAACGGGATGTTAGACGTCATGAAAGGGACACGTTAATGAAAATAAACAAAATGAGACGAAAATGAGATCAATTGTTAAAGTATCATTAGTGACACATAGAAGAAAAAAATTGAATACATCCTTTATTCCGCATGACTTATTGGCTGATTTTCCGCAAAATTTACATTGGAATCAATCTTCTACTTTACTGGTAGCAAAGTTTTCTCTACAATCGCAGCACTCATTTTTAGAATTATTTGTTAATAGTCTCGCTCGTTTTCATAAACCCATGCTCGAGTCAGTATAGTAATCCCAAGTGACTATGAAACGGATAGTCATGAAACGGACGTCACATTTAAGACTATGAGTGAGCGTAACCTTAAAACCAAGAAAATAATCAATCAAGCTTATTCTTGCTTTAAACAGGAAAATAACTTGTAATGTGTTCAGAACTTTGGCAATATGATTTGTCCCTTTTATAGCACCTCTCCCTTACCTGGTGGGACGTGTATTAAAGCGCAGTGTGATAATTTATATCATTTTCTTTGAGAAAGAAATTCTCCAGAGAGATGTTCTCTGTCTTATATTTTTTAAAGAAATATTCTAAAGAAATATCCTATGTTCATATCTTTTTCATATAATTCCCTCTTCCTATTAGTATCACTATCTGATACTTTTATACTCTTTCCATGCCCGCTCCACGTCGCCAGAACGTCTCCCATCACTTTCATCGATCTCTGCATAATTTTATAATACGCCTTACTCCTCATTACTTTAGTACCCCGATCCTCCATTTCCTTCCGTTCTCCAGCTGTTGCATCCGTTCCGCTCGATTTTCTTTCTGCCGCGTCTCATTCGTCCTTCCGCTAATTTCTTCCCGTTTTTATATCCCTCCGCTGCACCACCATCCTTTTTGCTCCTGTTCTTACGCTTCCCCACCCCCGAGTCAATGGAAACGAGGAGACAGTTTATCTTCAGAACCATAAACCTGCTAGACATCGAGTTACGGACCAGTATTTCTTTATGATTATTATTCCACGGTGGGGTCCACTCCCGCTTCGCATAAAATTCTACTCTGCCGTTATCAATTTCTTTAAATACACAACATTCACCGATAATCTCGAGCTAAATAATTCCAGCATTTCCGGCTGCTAGCTCTCGAGCGGATAGAAAGTATTAAAATGTTGGAACGTCGAGGGAAACAAACCGAGACATCCACCATTTCATCCACAATATTTATTTTGTACTTTGAAATAATACCTTCCCTTTGTATATTGTATGTCATACATATATATATATGTATGTCTTGCTGGATTCGAGACGGTCGACCGAGTTTTAATCCTTAATGCTCGCATTTCGACTGTTCCAAAACATGAAATCCGTTTAAATTTAAACATTCAGGACACAAACGTTTAAAGCTGCTTTTAATAACAAAATGATGATACATGGCGTATCATTGTATGGTTCTTGTGGAGGTTATTTTTTCTTTTTGAAAGAAGGTAATGTTTAGGGTTGGTCATTTTTACGTTCGGTAATCTTTGGTTTATTTTTGAATTTAGCAATTCTTGACAGTTCAGTTACATCGGCGATGCGCAATTAATTAACGATAATTAAATTCGATAGCTGTAGGATAGGTTTCGAGACAGGTGAAGGTAGGTAAGCCGAGTATATGCGCGGGAGCCGTTTTACGAGCGCCGCTAGATATTGACAGGCGAGGATAATGAAGAACTATAGATGCCAAAAGTCGTTCGTAATTGCGCGAGAGTGTTTTTCCCTTTTCTTTCAGGCAAAGTCCGATTGGTGAAGTTAATCCCTCGTTATTTCGCTACCTCTGGCAACGATTAACGAGGCCACGCAGCTACCCTTTGGCGCGAAAATTGCTGCAGCCCGACCGATTAGTTGAAGAATATCCTCCAGCTATCGACATATTAATTTTGAAATCCCAAAGAGTCTTGCAATAAAATCCGTCCCCCTTCGTAACATCTTCTAATAGTTCGGATGGATCTCTTCCATCCACAAGACCACCAAATATATTCTAATCCGTGTCAATCTGGAATTATTATTTAAAATTTAAATAACACGATGATGCAAGAATATTTATAGGATCGCATCTGATTTTCATCCAAAAAGAATTCCTAATTTAATACAATTACGCCAGACAGCTGATTCGCATTGCATTGTATTACACAAATTAATTACAAGTATCACAGGGTCAGAGTTGGGCATTAACTAAATAAAAAATTAGTTACTAAATAATGGATCGAATAAGAGTTACTTTAACTTTAGATTATTCGACGAATAAAGTTAATTTTTTATTCGACGAGAATTTACTCGCCGAATAAAGTTAATTTTTTATTCGACGAGAATTCACTCGACGAATAAAGTTAATTTTTTATTCGACGAGAATTCACTCGACGAATAAAGTTAATTTTTTATTCGACGAGAATTCACTCGCCGAATAAAATTAATTTTTTATTCGACGAGAATTCACTCGACGAATAAAGTTAATTTTTGATTCGACGAGAATTCACTCGCCGAATAAAATTAATTTTTTATTCGACGAGAATTCACTCGACGAATAAAGTTAATTTTCTTATTCGACACACTATGAATACTTTTTTTAACTTTTATTCGTTATTCGAAATGTTATTTAAATAAAAATTTTGCTAATCTCTATACATATGTAAACGCCTGCAAAGTATTAGACCACCTTTCTGTCACAGAAACTCATCAAAGATCATTATTTCTGTTGCAGGATGGTCCGCATGATCGGCGACGAATTCCTTACAGAGGAAAGGGACCGCAAGTACTACGCTGATCACTACACGTGCTGCCCACCGCCTCTCTTCATCATCCTCATCACCCTTGTGGAGGTCAGTAGCGATCCTCGTTCTTCGTAACTCGCGCGACGCGTGACACGAGCATATACAGCGTACAGCTCGCGGGCTTTGATCCCGCTGCGTAACCTGCCACTAATAAATGTTTAATGAAAACACACGGTCAAAAGATGCCGCGGAAAATGGGGGGAGGGGGGGGGGGGTTAAAACGAGGACATTCGGGCAGCCCCGCTATTTATTAAAAATGCCTTTGACAGCCACGTCCCCGGCCCCCACTCTCCTCCAAATACCATAACGTTACTTTTGCATCGTGTGGCGATTAATATCGCGATAGCAGGCCACAGCTCGGCCCGTTTGACGCCGAATGGATCCGCGTCTTTTTGCTCGCCGTGTTGTCGCTTAGACGGGTTATTAAATTTGCTTCGGTAGGAATTCGCTTTCACTCGCGACGAAGAATCCGTGGGCGCGAGGCGCGGCCGTTAATTTCGGTTTACATTACGCCGGCGAACTCCGAGTCCACAAAACGGGGGTGGTTTACAGCGAGGAGGGCGTAAAACGCCGCGGTGGATCGTGTAGAATCGGTGCAACGCGCATTATGGCGGGACGCCGGTTCCCCTGGCCAGCGCCTTAAATTATCCCGCGGTGCGCATAATACGGGAAATTGTACGTTATTCGCGTTAAAGCGATATTAAACCGTCGCGGGCGGCGATACCGGGCTTCTTTATTTTCCGCGTCTTAACGAGTAGAAAAAGGGGATCGGGTCGCTAAAACAAACGCTGGAGTAATTCTACGATGTGCATTGGCGAACGTCGCGCGAAAAATCCGCGGCATTTTTCTCGTTCGTCATTTTCCCCTCCAATTAATATTTTATATTTAAAACGGCGATATTAACTCCTTGCCAAAGTAAAGTCGACTCTCTTAAGGGGTAAAACCACTCTAGAGGCAAAAAAAGACCTAAATATGACAATTTATTTTGTGAGTATGACAAACGGAATAGAATTTCTTTTTAAAGGGTTTATTTAACATATAATGAAGTACGAAAAACAATTTTTTTTTATTGTCTTTTGTCGAAAAAAGCTTTTTTGAAAACGACCCCACGGGAGGACGGATTTCTTGGCATGTATGAGTCCTGGAACAAAAAATGAAAAAAATTTATAATCTATATAGAATTGGCTTTGGAAGTACGTAGGGTTTTTTTAAATCAATTTTTGTGGAACTGGTGCACTTTTTAAGAAATGAATCGATTCTTTGCCCTAAAAATGAGCATTAAATTGCTTATAAAAAAAGAGTTTACATTCAATCAAAAAACGGTACGTACTTCCAAAGCCAATTGTATATAGATTATAAATTTTTTTTATTTGTTGTTCCAGGACTCATACATGCGGAGAAATCCGTCCTCCCGTGGGCTCGTTTTCAAAAAAGCTTTTTTCGCTGTCGCCGCCATTTTCTATGAAAATGGCAATAAAAAAAATTGTTTTTCGTACTTCAATATGAATAAAATAAACCCTCTAAAAAGAAATTCTATTCCGTTTGTCATATTCACAAAATAAATTGTCAAATTTAGGTCTTTTTTTCTGCCTCTAGAGTGGTTTGACCCCTTAACACTCGCGAATAGTTAAACGCGAGTGTCGAAGACCTTTCTGTTCCGCGAGGACACCTATCATCGCGATGCGAAGGGAAGCGCTATTAAAAATTGTTGGCAGGTGTTTTTGCGTTGTTCGCGTGACTCTTGCAGTTGGGTAACTTGGGAGAGTAATTAGCAAATTTATTATACGTACTTCAAGCGGAAGTTGATTAGTGGGAGTAGCTTTTCATGGACAACCACGAGGAAAAGGGAAAGCAAGCGGTGGGTATTTTTATTTACAATAAAAGCGAGATTTCCATTGCTACGAACGCGAGAGAAATGTTACTTCAAACTACTCTCCCGCTTTATACTCATTCTGCTTCGCGAAAAGTTCGGGTTAACGACGTCTAGGACCGTCAACGGTCACCACAATACAGTTTGTCAACGAGCTTTACTCATTATTTTTACCACTTTCCTGAAAGCTGACAGTTGTTGTAATCCTTTTGCAACAAGGGCACCCCTTCGTGGGATTATTCACATGCGCACACCTCCTTGCCCCTCATTTTTCCCTTTGATGTAACGCGCGTAGGCGCGTAATAGGATTACCATTTTTTTAACAAGTTAATTCGTGCAGGAAGAATTTCTGTTACTGCATCGACATACGCGTTCGTGGAGGTAAATAATGAATCGTTGTTTGCATCCCCCTATCCAGTGTGCAAAGCTTCATTCTAGATAAATATCACTGATGCAGGCACTCTGATGAATTTTTAATCGGAGCGTTTTGCAGCGGTCTACGTTAACGAACATCAATGTTTGATTGAAAACGACATGCTGGACGCTGGTGATTTCAGTTTGCTAGTAGAAAGTTCTTAACTCTTGAAATTTCCTCTTCGACATCTCCCTTGATATCGAAATCGAAAAATCACCACTAAGAAACAAACAATTTAGCATTTTCTTCTGAAAAAAGGTGTAATTTACAGTAATGCAAAATGATGGTACATATCGATGGCTTAGTTCAGAAATATGTCTGTTTTTTTTGGTGAAATTCTAGTTTTTATGACTGTTTCTTTTTGCCATATAAAAATCACATTTATATCTACTTCATAAACTAGCCAAAAATTGTATTTTCGTTTAATGGCGTTATTTCCGAAAACGCTAAAAGTCCACGTCTCGTAGGATCGAGTGTCAGCGAGAGTAGCTTTCGCGCAGGCGTGTCTAAAAGCTTCTAAGCCCGCAGAATGTTCTTAAATACGCGGCGAAATGAAGGGTCTCAGGTGCAGCACAGATATACGTGTAGGCAATGCTTCCCGATCAGAGCACCTCGTTAATTAAACCTCCAAGTGCAGCCCGCGGCGTAAACTACAATCCCGTAAGCGACATCGACCCAATGTGGCTACCAATCCAGGCTATCCTAACGTACTGTAATTGAAACATCAGGGGCAACTTGGAAAACCCAGCTGAACTTTATAGTGGAGCTTTGCAGACGAAATGTTTCACGCTGCTTGGAAACTGCATTCTTTTAGAGGACATTTTTGCATCAGTGCTCCTTTAAAGTAGGAATAAGTGACTTTCTTCATTCCACGTGGATTACAATGAATTCCTTGCTTTATAACTTTTTACTTTCTTACCTTTTACCATCTATTTTTTTATTGCATTTTAGACCCAATGTTTCTTGGATGTCTGATAGATATTTTCTGACAGATATGTTATTGTTGCTTGATGTACAGAGTAGCAAAATTGAATTGCTTCGGGTGTTGTAAGAATGATTGTTTTTTTTCTGTTAAGCATTGTTGTTAAGAAAATGTCCCTGTATTCCAAGCGTCACGATTGTTTAAACAACTTCCATAACATTTCACCTGTATAGATGGCTCGCGCGAACTCATGAAGGCACAGGCTAGCTGTAAAATTCTAATATTTAAATGAATTGACCAAGCCAACAGAATTTCGACGGAAAATATGGCTGTCCCCGTCGAATGCAAATTCCGCCGTGCCTCTGTTTACAATTTATCTCGAAAGAAACGCGGAGCAAGTGAAATTTAAATATTCAAAGTTCAACATTCCCTGCGTGCGCATTATAAAACGTTGCACTTTCGAGACAGCAATGGTCATATTTTAAAAAGTGTATTCTTAATCGTGGCGAATTTACTAGCAAACTGACAAAAATCTTCAAACATAAATCGTTCGTTACCATCAATACGATTCTTTTTTTAGTACATCTAAAAATTTTTTAACACACGGTATCGTGAGAGATATACAAAAAGATAATAAATTTATGAATATATAGAAGTACCTGCCAGGCACGTTGATACGTTTTTACAGTTTTTAATTTTTGTCATTTTTGTTTGAATTGTGTACTTAGTAATAAATATGCTAAAATATATTTTGGTCCTTCCTGTTTAATATATTGTAAGTGGAAACTTGAGAAAATACATACAAGATAAATGAATCAAAAATGTTATTTCGATGTAAGCACAGTGTATCGATTTACCTCACTAAGGGGCAAGTTGATACTCCTTTGAGGCAAGTTGATTAGGGTGGGCCTAGTGCGGAAAAGTTGACTTTGGAGAAGACAAATCGAGGCAAAAGATAATTTTTCAAATCGATCAATATTTGACACTCGCTCATCGTGGTCAAATATTGATCGATTTGAAAAAATTTCATTTGCCTCGATTTGTCTTCTCCAAAGTCAACTTTTCCCCACTAGACCGTATCAGGTTTTGAAAATTTGGAGTTTTCTTCCCACCCTAATATTGATACATTTGTAAAATCTTTCTTTAACGAATAACTAATAAATTTGAGAAAAACTTCTGAGTGTTAATGGGAATCTGATAAAGTTTCTCTGCTGGATTTCACATCTATAGATCAGTTTATTTATAAAAATCGAAAGAATATTATATAATGAAAATCTGAAAGGTGAAACCGCTCTATCAACGAATGCTACCTACGCGAACAGGTAAGAGTTCACCAGTGACGTGTATGTGCCTATAGAGATGGAGATTATAATTTTAAACGAACTGCCCATCGAATTACCTCTCGCTGAATGCCCATTAGCGTCTGGGTTAATGCATGATTCACGCATGCTGGAGATTGTCAAATTCATGCCCCATTCTAATTAGAATGCATCGCCTCCTATTTCCCTATTTCTCTTCACTTCCTCGTACACCTTACACCTTGTTATCTGCCTTCACATCTAAGTACTTACACCTTCTACTTCCCCTTCATTTTGCGTTTAAACATATCCTCCGGAAATATTACTTAAACCGTTCGAATCTGATTGTAACCAGTGCTCGCACTCAATCGCAATCGTCTGCTCTGTTTGATTTGAAAATAATCCAGAGCCAATTTATTCCATAGATTTTCGAACCAGGCAAACAAAATTTAAATCCCCTCATATTCTACCCATTTTAGTTAAAATGTCCTATCTAACATTTTTCAAGGTATGTTGAAATATTTGAAGTAGAGTTATTTAAGCAGAGTTAAAAAATCATACGTACTTCGTAGAGATCCAGGAACAGTCTAATGTATTTAACCCAACAGCATTTGAGATGGTTTACAATATCCTGTTTGAAACATTTAATTAATTACTACGTTAATAACACATTATGTACCGGTAAACCTATTAAAAATAATTAGACTGTTAACGAAATTCTAATTAACATGAAGCTAGATAGGATATTTTAATTAAGAAGGGCAGTATTCACATCAAATTTCTGTGGGAAATGGTAAAATTCGAATACAACTCAAATAGGTTAAGTTGATCTTTATTGATCTTCCCAACAGTATTAATTCTGTCTCTATTATTAGTTTGCTTTTCTGCCCTCTTTTTCTTTTCTCGTGACCCCCTCCTTTTGTCCTTTGTATGCTCCAGTGCCCTAGTATTTTTTTTCTCTCCTCTTCACACTTATTTCCCGTTTTAATAACCCACTGCTGATAGGTCCCTTTACCCCCGCGCTTTTCCCGATATTTCCATCGACGCGCTCATTCCCGATTCTCCCTGCCGTTTATTATTGCGCAAACGCTCATACGCGCATATATCTGCCTGAATAATACAGATATTTACAGACAGCGGGGTGACATTTACGTGCATATGCATCGACGGCTCGTATTATAAACGAGGCGAATGGTCATTAGTCCCTGCTATTCGGATATCCAACTATCCCAAGTATCTCAACCACGGGGCTTTGTTTTCAAACTCTCGCCGGTGTATTAAAAATACCCGGGGCTGAATATTCCCGTCAAATTACCCGAACATCTGAATTTTAACGAATCACCGCGCTTCGGGTTCGTAATGCGTAATGTACAGAGAGATATTCATGACACGTGCTTTCGCGCAAATTTCATGCCAACGTTGCATGACTTATGTTTTATGAAATAGAGAAACCCCGTGTATTTTTTTTAAATGTCATTTGCACCCCTTTTTAAATGGAAACACTATCTCTTTATATATATACAGTAGCGGACAAAAAAGTTACCACTTTTTCGACCCACCCTAATTCTATTACTTTTCAATATCAATTCAAAATTGTAGTATATGCCTAACATACATATTCTGAAAGAGAATTTAAAGCTGTATAAAATCCAGTTACAGTTGAATTTATTTAACTAACAATCATAAAACCGCACATAACATTAAACAAGACAACACACTTTTAAAGTCTACAAAAAGTTACCACTTTTGAACATAAAAACATCTAATATTTTGTGGGGGGACATTTTGCTTTTAGGACAATCTAAAAAGTTGCTAAACGTGGTAACTTCTTTGTCGGCTCCAAAAATGTGTTACCCCCTTTAATATCATACAACACTTTTGCTTGTCAGTTAATTAAATTCAACTTTAATTGGATTTTATACCTCTTTAAATTCTCCATCAGAATATGTATATTAAATATACCACAGTCCTAAATGTATGCTAAACAAAATAACAAAAATAGAACAAATCGAAAAAGTGGTAACTTTTTTGTCCGCTAGTGTATCATATAGAAATGATTGCCACTTCGGGGTGTTCTCTAAGAAACACACTTGGTATTCACCCTTTTATCAACCACCCTGATCCAAAACCCTCAAGCATACAAACCAAAAGTGTCTTCCAAGGGTTCATAAAGACATCAATCATTCGTCGTCCCTTATTCTCGCAATATGTTTTCAGCGGTTCTCCAAAGTACCGTGGACAAAGTACTCGGGCTGGTTAAAGTTCGCCCGAACGTTTTAAGAACGCCCTCCGTATATTGTTTACGCGATAACTAGCTGCAGCCGTTTGTAGGTGAGCGCGGCTGGCTGCCACCATATATCCCGGGAATGAGCGGCAAACTTTTATCTCTGCCCGCGTGATGTATCAGCGTGTCGGGGGCTGTTCCCCGTGCGCCTCCTCGCGCGACGTATGGCGTGCACAACTACCACGTTGGTGGAAGGTGGCTTTTTGTCCTTGGGCCTCTTGCCTCCTGCGAGCGCGTCTTTGTCCGTCTGCCCGCTGTCTGTGCTCGCGGACTTCTCCCTTATGTATGGCCGGAGTTCTCCGCCGTTCCCTGGCTTCTCCTCGCGTGCTTTCGTCTTCCCGTAACAATACCAAGCCTCGTTGCCTCGAGGAAAACTGCCTCGCGAATAACTTTCCGCGATCAAACTATCTACCCGCGCGTTTGGGAGAAGATCGCTGCTCGCTTCGACGCCTCTGTCGCGTTCACTCGCGCTGAGAAGTAGACCTGTTCTATCTGAAAATTTGGTGGAATTTTTTTTTTTTAAATATTCATTCTGAAGAGATGAAATTATCTTCAAAAGTTATTTTCTTGATTATTTGATATTTAAAGGAGATGATTTCTACTTGATGCAGTTGTATGAAGACTGATTGGTTGATGCAGAAATTGCTTCGCGTACACAGTCGGATTGTGGCGTGCAGAACTTTTTCTACTCAAGACCGCCAAGCGGAAAACTACGAATGTAATGACCTGTTATTAAAGTTGATTCGATCAATGCACGTATCGTGACTTACGAGCTGGTATGTTGCGGTATCGACGCGCGACTCATGACGGCTACAGTCCTAATGACTCGGACGGATTATGAATAACGCGTGGCCGTTGCGTGCGCTGGCATTGCTCTGCATTAACTAACGGAAATGCATAGGGAATTGCATTTTCGTTTACAGTGCCGCATAACGAGCTGGCGGTGCTTGTAAATGTGGAAATGAAGAAACAGAAAAGAGAGATTAGATGGTTATCTGTAATATCATTCTGCTAACCGTCTTCGCCACTTCCCGCGAGAACTTTATATTTTGTTTTGAGATTTGACGACTACTTATAGTTGTGCCGAAGAAGTGACGAAATTTGGTTGCGCTTCTGTCAGACAATGTTGATTTAAACAAGGATAGTTAGTGTTGTCGAAAGCACGAATTTAACGAATGAACAACTTTGAAACCATTGACATTGTGTTTACGCGTGAAATCACGCGAGATGTGTAGGTAGTTGTGAATAAGGATTGTCCGAATGAAATATAAAATTTTGGACGGCACGTAAATCTTTAGAATCCATGTGATTTGAGGAGTCTTTGTGGAAAATACTGTAAGTGGCAAAATTTAAAATAATATTTATTGGAAAATCTCGTACGTGCCAATGGTAATACTATAGCATAGAATTTTAATTTTGACACTTATAGTGTTTTCTACAAGGACTCTTCAATTATAAAAATATGAAGGTTGCATATTATTATACCATTACTGTGATGATATATTATTGTACGTTTACAGTATCCTTGTTACAATGAAGAATAAAGTAAAACGGATATTACGTTGACTACAATATTCCAATTCCAATATTTCGTCATTGTAATCATTATAATACCTCTTTAGCTTAATTTTTCATTGTAATATTGTAACAACTTCGTTAAATGAACGAGGATTAATATCTAAAATATTAAAATCCCCCATCCTTGTGATAATATATTTTTCAATGGGGCTTTCATCACGTTGATGGCGACATTCTACTGAACAAAATTTCCAATCGATTGTATCGAAGTACAAATCCATTGGAACTCAATTGTTCTCGATTTTAATTAAATTCTTATCAGTTACAAAAGGCAAAACTCGTGCCAATATACGCTCGTAATTATCCACGCAATAAGCATGTAAGGCGAACAGTTTGTTTAAACTCCAATTGCATTATCAAAGTGCAACCAAGTCGTCGACATAGCGATAGAAAATATGAGTATGTCAAAGTTTATGTAAAATGAACTATACAGTTAGTGCGTTCTTATTAAGTTTCTACCACAATTAATTTATATTCTATTGCAATTAGTAAATTTAGTTTAAAGATTTTAATTGTTAAAAAAAGTAGCTTTATTTCTATTGGGTATATTTTATTTCTTGATATTGTTTTCCAATGTTTTTTAATGGGTTCTTTAATAGTGAGTAGTATAATTGATAATATCTTAAATTTTCTGTAGTTTTTGCTTTTCAAGCCTAAAAAGGAACTATAGCTTGGTAGTTTTAATAGTTTTATATTGTAAAAGTTGTTCTATGAGTCGGTAAGTTTTTGCAAAATAAAGATCACAAAATTATGGGATCCGTACTTTGTTTAACTAATTTTTAGTTGGCAATTTTCTGCATAACTAGGCTCAATTGACATCTGTTCTATTCTTCTAAACTTTTATTACAATTAAATTCCATTTCATTCTACGAATTCTCTATTCCATTCATAAACTTCTGTTCCATCGCAACGAAAATTCCTGCGGCATTACGACACAGTAAACGGAGGCAATAAAGGGTGGCACGTGGGTACCAATCGAAAATCGGACTATTCCCCCCCATTCGTATTATCCCCCGTTTTACGTATACAAGTAGCGATTCGCGAGCGTTATCATCATTCGATGGCTAAACAGAATTCGATATTGAAAGGTTTCCCGGAGCCCGCCCCGTTGTTTCGGCATTTTCCTGAAAATATTCGATTCCACGGCGAGAGCGGATGTGGCAAGCGTATATCGACATCCTGGAAGGTCTTATACATAGAGGACCTTTCAAAATTCAATTCCGCGACTTTACCCGCCCTCCTTGGCCCCGAGATACCAGGCTGCCTTCGGGAATTAAATTTCCATCTGCCTCGATCGCTGCGAGGGGTTTTGATAGAATATTTTGCGTGGATGTGCGCGTGCATTGCCGTGCCCTGTCGTAAACGTACATACTATATACATACGTAGGTACACTCGATCGACGGTGAAACATTTTTACTCGGTGGTCGCGATCGTTCATGGGCAATAACTGCGCTTACGGATACGCTATTCAAATGTGTGTATACGTAACGCCCGTTTTCCAAATAGCGCCACTTCCTTTCTCTCCTTTTAATTTTCTCGAAACGTTCGCCTGTCCCCTTTCGACGAATAAATTGGGAATTGAATGCATTTTCCCGATGCAGTAGGGGCTGCTTTTTTGTAGCCAATTGTGGGGAAGAATGTGATTGACTAGTAAAACCCGCGACGATAAAGAAGATGAAGGAAATGTGTAGGATGGACCTAAGCTATTTACTGTGGATTCATTGATTTTCTCGAGGAACTTGGATGCCAATAACTGCAAGATTCAAAAATAACAAATTCTGCATCGAGAATTTACGATCCTACGCACGCGGTGGGATTTAGTGAATATGTTGACTGGATGATTTCTCGTATACTTGAAAATAAGAATTGAGATGTTTAATTCAACGCTTATAAACCTTTAAGCAACGAGTTAAGTTGTCTGGCCTAGTTAACGAGTTAAAAACTGTCAAAGATATTCAAATACCTCAGGAGACGCTTAACGCGCAGGAAACTATTGAAATATGATTTATTTGGGGAACATGCAGTAAGAGGGGTGCAATTCTATCTTTACTAACTTTGAGTAAATTAGAAAAAAAATACTTCTTTGATTTAACATTGAAAAGAGAACACTAATTGAATAATACCTATATATTTTCACACAATAAGTACCTAAATAGTAGTTATTGAGTTGATAAGTTTTTATTTCTATTTTTTGCGAAAATGTGTTCTATAATAAAAATATTAATATTAAGATAATATTATAATATAAGTAATATAATATTACTTAATATTAATACCTATAAGTAATGTGTAATAAGTGCATAAGTAATATTATATCAGTTATATTATAATAAAAATATTAATATTAATATTTCTATTTTTATTTATTTGTAATAAATCGTTAAATTTGTTATTGGATTTGCATCCAAATCTCAAAAACTGTAAAAAATGGAGTTGCACCCCTCTTGCTGCAACGTCCTCGATTCTTCTCCGATTCTAAGTTGGGTCATGAAAAAGAGGAGGGAAAGGGGAGCAAACGTGTGCAGGCAAAATAGAAGAATTTGAAGCCACTGGTTACGGGTCTTCATCTTTTCCCCTCGTAATTCACCATCGCAAAGGCAATAGATGTCGTAAAAGAGAAAGAGAAGCAGCCGTGCGCAGACGGCAGTTTCACTTATTACAATCCTGTGGCAGTCTTTCCTCTTTGCAAAAACGACTCGAACGACGATTATCCTGCGTGCAACGTCCGGATCTACATACGTAAGTAGGTATTTATTCGCGAATGCGTAACGGTGCTGCCAGCCGTATGTACATACACGCGTGCATCGCATTTTACAATGCGCCCGTTAGTCACGCCAGTCCGTAGCACTGTAAATTGTTTAGAACGTTCTATTTGCAGATTTTCTGTCCCTTAGCCCTATTTATCTCGTTTCCAGTTAGTTTGTCAATTCGTATCTGTTTGATCTGACGACGAATTATAAGAGAAACTTGGGCATCTGCACCTTAAGGAGAATAACCACTGGGTTGGTTTGAGTAGCGAGGTTAATTTTATAATTTATTAATAAGTGGGGAATGAAATAGCAATTGGCGAATTTCATGAGGAGTTATCTGTTGTCATTAAGTTGTTTTGTGGCTGGTACAATTTTGAGAAATTTAATGAGATTTGACTTCAGATTTTAATTACGTATTTTACTAAATTATTGTATTATTAATGAAAATAGTTAACTGTCGAATTGGTGTTTCCCTTTGGATGATAGATTGATCTTTTGTAAGGAATTGTTTGTTCTCTTTGGTGTTTGTGGTATTTTCTTTTGTATTTTTACTAGTTATAATTTGTTCACTTAGGAGGATTAAGCTGACACCATGTAGTTGAGTATTAAAAATATTACTTTGCAATATTTTATTTAACGCAGCAGAAATACAGAACAGTAAATTATGTGAAGAATAGGATTTTCTACAGTCTAGTAAAATTAAATGAAAGAGTGAGAAATATAATAGAGCATTACGTATTCCAAGCTTATTTTCAGCAGCTGCGTTGCGTAAAAGTAGCTTTTAAAGCATCGTGTCCCGGTTTCAGATGTACGAGTGTTGAAGTTAGATGATATTTTTCAAAACTTGTTGTAACTTTTAACGCGAGAAAGGAAATGCTCAAAAATGCATGAAAGTTTATACGATGTAATGCATCTAGCAGATTCAGTACTGCTCGCGTATGTTTACTAAAAAGTTTTTGGAAGGATCACACTTCCCAAAGAAATTAACGCGTCCATTTCGTTAGTTTCTTCTTAATTCATACTCTGATCCCTACACCAAGTCTCAAATCCATAAGGCAATTCAAAATGATGATTTTACATAGCATAATATCATTCGAATATACTACTAATCTTAAACCCCACAAAAATGTTGAATTTGTGGTGCTTACAAACAATAATTGTTTAATTATTAGTACACCAATTATTAGTACTAATTATTAGTACACCAATTTTTCATTTAAACTTAATGAAACTTAAATGAAGATAAGCCAAATATAGCAAGCTCATTAATCAATATTGTATCATTATTAACGAAGTTCAAATAAATATGTTGCACAAGAACATACATAGGTTTCTGTAAATGAAGGGTAAGGGGAAAAACAGGGAATGCCACAAAACACCTTTATCGGGAAAATTTAGTTTCAACACTTTAATCCATCAGTAAAGAAAAAAGGTTCGATGATTTTAATTTTCTTATATAATTTTCTTCTTAAATAATTTCTTGTTTTACCTTGACGATAAAAGCCTATGCCTAAGTAAGCAAAGATTGGGGGCATTCCGTATTTTGTTCCAGTGCAGAATGAACATTTCCTGTTTTTAATCCGTATACCAAATCATTAACTTATTTGAACTTTATAACACCAACAAAATATGCTATAAATCGCAAAATCACGAAAATGGGCATTCCTAATTTTTCCTCTTATCTATCAAATATAAAACTCGTCACTTTATTCGGTATAAATAAAAAACGTGAATTTGTAGATTTACAAAAGTATCCGCCTCAAATTAAAATGTTATTCCGTTTTTACACATATATTTTCTATCAAATCAGAGTCACCCTAAACGCGCGTACAGCGACTGCGCGCTATCAACGAGAAAGGGGTAAGTTGTTGACGGTGGGACGGAAGGGGGTGGTGCTCTGTAAATAATTGAGATGCAGCATATAGCGTGGTGCAGGTTGCGTGGAGAGCTGAGGCTCCAAACACACTTCACCGCCCTGATCCTGCGTATATGTCATGGCCACTTGATAAACATCAATTTGATATCGCTTGGATATTGTGTCATCCGTGCGTTCACCTCTGCCACGGTGTCATAATGCACACAAATGGTCGACCGTACGGGCTTCCACACCTGTGCGCCACTACCTTCCCCTTTCTCCGCTTTGCGCTTCCTGCCCTGCTGCTCATCCATTTCTTTGTTTCCTCCTGATCATGCTCGTTTATCGCTGTTGTCCGTTCCCTCGCCTTTCTGATAAAGGCCATTTGACGCGGGAGATTTTTGTGACTTACGAGCGGTGCTTTGAGTATGTTCACTTAGCAGATACTATGCGAGTTAGCAAGAAGTGGGGGGAAGAAAGTCTGCGAATGCTGAAGATGAGGATGGTTTGACTTTTAGGTCCTTTTCGCACGGGAGATTTCTGTTGCTCAGGTTTAGTATTTTGAATAGATGTTTTCGCTTAACGGAGGCAGATAGGTTTACGAAAGATAGGAATATAAAGGAAGTGTGGGAATGTAGAAATTAGGGTGGTTTTGAAAAAGACAGAAAGGGAAAAATTTGGGCCCTTTTCGCATGGAAGACATTTTTGGGCCCGTATATTTTATATGATCTCTTAAGGGGAAATTTTCGTCTAACACCCCTGAAATTTATATTTTTTTTTTTAAAGAAACTATTGTTAATATTGCATTAAACTCTTTTGGGATATAAGGAGGCATATTTAAACTTCCAAAAAAATATTTTTTTTGTATCGATCCTTCTTATTACTTATTAATTATTGTGCAATCTCTTCGACGATGTTGGCGTCAGGTGTAGCATCTGATACCTTAATAGAAATAGCAGTGGATGAGAAGTATATAAATTTGACTAAAGTACCAGTTGTTAACCGCAGAAGTGCCCCGTCCGAAAAGGCCTTAAGGCCCATGGATGCTTCTGCGTCTCATAACTGGTACTTCGATGAATTTCAGGCATCCTCCATTTCTGCCTACCATTATTAAACCAGTGCCACTTCTACCAAACCAATATAGGTATGTGAAGTTACGAAATAATTTGCGCAAGACACGGTCAGTCCACTCGTTTGTCATTAGATATCTATCGTCTGTCTATCAGCTTGATGTCAGTGGGTACTAACAACGCACCAGCCGTATGCACCATGACATGCACGTGTACCCACGCGCACCTGTGCAATATGCGTCAGCATCTTGAGCCTATGTACACTGAACACAACGACGCCGTGCAAATGGATTTTGGTGTCTCGTCTTTGGGATTGGTTAATCGTGTATTACGTTCAATAGAATCTGTTGACATTCCATGGAATATCGCAGGTAGATCAAATATGAGTAATCTGCACGATTAGCATCACCTAATTTCATTTCTTTACTCGTCTTGCATAAGACATAGACACAAACTATTTAAATACATACATATAAGAAAAATATAAATTTGTACGAAAGAAATTGAATGTATTTTCATGTAAACAGAATGTACCTTTGTTCTTACATTAAGCATTCAAGAATTTATTGTGTAGTATAATTTATTAATTTATAATGTCCACGATATAATGTAAATGTCATTGAAATTGTAATGTATTACGAGGGATGCAGTAGTGAGACGTTCAGTATCATCAGCGTATCAAATGCGAAATCGTGGAAAAAGGATAGAAAGGGGTGGTCGAAAATTGCAATATGGCGGCGTTATCTCTTTAGCAAGTATCATACGTTTGCGTATACGGCGAGGGAAAGCGTGAAAAAGCTTGCTGGCAGGCGAGAACGTAAACATCGTGAATCTTTTGGCGTCTTTCCAATTCCGATAATCTCATCCGCGCTATCATTATTATAGCCATTATTGGCCTCGTTATTTAGTAGCCGGTAAATCCCAGGGAACCGCATCCGTTGGGCCATTCATGGATATCGGATAGAAGAGGGTGGGACCAGTTTATTGTTCGAGGGGGTAATATATTTTCGAAACGAGAAGAGTGGTAAAGTGTCCTTTAACCCCTTCGTTTTCAACTTCTTTTTTAATACCCCGCAAACGCGACGTCATAATTTACCAATATGGTCTCCCCTTTAGCTTCCGTTTTATCTGAAATCGAATGCGAACGGGGTGCTGGACCGATTCCTAGACGCTTAAGACATTATGCTTCTGTAATGAGCGGAGATATTGATTTAGGAAGTAAATATCTCATTGTGATCTTTGTTTGTTAGGTATATACATTTCAGCGAAAATGTTAGGAAAAAGGAAAAGGAAAATATGTGTCCTTCAGATAGAGAAAAGTTGAATTAGGCATTTTTGGAGTGATAAGCAATAAAATTGTGATGAAAAATTTTTCTTAGATAGCGTATAATAATTTTGTAACCTGGGATTTACATTGTACTGTAGTACTTTTGTGATAAAAACGATAAATTATTGGAAGAACTTTCGATAGTCTATGTTGCGTAATGGAATTATTTTATGACACATCGTGGCTCATAGAGTAAAAAGTAATTCCGCTTGCAATCGGGGAATAGGAGCAGAAAAGCGAATTCTACGTTTAATCATCGTTGTTCGAATTAATGGCGAACTTTTTTAAATCCATGAATAGCAGTGGCAGAGTTAAGAAAATAAGCCCAGGTGGAAAACATTTTGTGGGGCCCATTTTTCGAGAGGGGGAAAAAAATAGTTTACTAAAAAGTAAAAATGGGCAAAGGGTAGTAATACAAAAAATATAGTATTTGTTTAAAATCTTTTTTCTTGGGAAGATGGGACCGTAGGACGCCTTCTTAAATCCGTCACTCTTGAATATATCTTATAAATAAGAATCCACTAGGTGTATTTAAAGAAAAGCCCTCTGTATGTTAATGAAACTAACAAATACCTAAAAAAACCAGAGGGAATGATGTTTTGGTACAACAATTTTCTTAACAAGGAAGATTAAAAGAGTGGTTTTTCGATTGTGTTCACCGACCGCATAATAATACAGCAATTTTAAATTATGCTGCATAATACAAAGGCTTTAACTTTGCTTTCCTATTATTTTATCAACGTTTCTTCAGCCATTTTGCCCCTCCACTACCACCTTTGTTAACGACTACTTCGCAGGCACATTTCATATGCAATATTAAGCTCCTCCAACAAGGTATTATAAATGCACGGCTACGTCGATGACGACAATACTCGGAGCTTGTTAATTTCTTACGAGCCGACAGAATAATCTCTGCGTAGTTGTAAGGGAGAAATTAGATTTTCGAAAGTTTTCTCGTTGGACGGTCAATTAAACTCTCACCTCATCGTTAAATATTCGTAACGGCGAGCAACGTTAAGCGCTGGGAACGTCGCGTTGCAGACATTGCGTGCGACGAAACGACAGAAACATTTCTGCAACACGTTCTGACAATCCTACAGGATATTTCCTGTTGCAAATTGTGCATTAATACGCTTCAGACTATCGTTTGCGTGTGTTTCGCGTGAAGGAATTACTTCTGCATTAAACTTTTGTCCTATATAACTACAAGTCTTACGATTATTTTATACAGAATGGTCTGTTTATAAAATAAAACGTGTCCCATGTATACAAAAATATTTTTCAATTAATGAGGGAGAGTGTGACAGTAGATCTATGTATTTATATTTATTTATTATATACATATAATCGTTGGGTCACTTACTGATTTATCAATGTCCAGCTCAAATCACTGACCCTAGAAACATGAAATTCGGAGAGTAGGTATATTCTTTTTACGATGTAGGTACTCGATAAGAGGGGATTTTTCGAAATTCCAACCTTAAGGGAGTGAGATGGGATAAAATCTGTTTTCTGGGACTTCTTAATATTTCTTAGGCTTGATTAGATATGAACTTGGTTTTTACTTATAAATTTTACCCCCACAAATGCCTAAAAACCAACATTTGCATATATAAATGTTTGTTAAGCAAAAGTTACTTCACAGAAATTACATACAAAATCACTTAAAAAAACAGATATAATTCCTTTTAATTATTCTACCGTAGCAAGGCGCGGATATTTTGCTAGTATGATATAATTGCAAGTATTCCACAGTTTCCACTTATTTTTTCGGCAAGAATCACCCTCGTTCGTCCTAAGCTATCAATAATTTTACTAACATTAATATGTAGTATATAAAAAAATTCCTTTTATCGAAGGGGCAATTCTAAAAGCGAGCCCATAAAGCAGTGCATGGAAAATACGTGGCAGGTAACGCTGTTTAATAATTAATAGCGAGAAATCTCTGGCAGATACCGAGTGCCCGAACTACAGATAACCGAGCGGAATATTACGAGGAAATGCAGCCGAGATTTTTCTGAGATGAGAGCCAGGCGACGCTCGTGAAAAATTCAAGAGAAGCATTTCGTAGTCACGCTCCCAGTTTTTCTTTTTCCGCGGAGCCGTTCTTTTTCGTCAAACTCCACGGACACTTTCACGATTTTCTACGATGAAGTGACTGCGTCGTCTATTCTCTATCACTGTCGCTTCAGTGGGTGGAGGGCCCACTTAGACCCATCAAGTATATCAAACTATTTATATTATGATACTTATTATTTATTAGTATCGCATCTTGAGAAAAATACGATTTTTGGATTCCAGGATGTGTACGAATGAAATTGTATACAGTGTTCCCACCCCCATGAAGCAAAATAAATTTGATTCTACACCTTCAATTTCTCTTTGCACGCACTTATCAATAGAATGCATGGTAGATCGTTTTATGCCATATTTACGATTCGATATCATGAATTAAATCAGTTTAATCATTGTAATAACTATACCCGCGTGTTTATGTTGCGGAAGCTTGATTCAGGAATTGAGATAAAGTTGAACCTCGATAACCTCGAATCTCAAGGGAAGGGAAAAAATCTTCGAATTATATAGGTTTCGGCTAATCCAGTTTTCGGGTAAGAGATGTTCAACAAACGAAAATTCGACTTATAAAGACTTTGTAAGACTGTTAATTTTTTTACTTGTGAAGCTGTAAAGCAAGACAAATTTCAGTTTTAAAGGTTAATTGTTTATTGTATACCTATAATCAAATATACCTTTATGCTCGAAATATTACTCTTTATTACATATTAAAAAAGTTGTATTTTTGCTTTGTGCTAGTCTTTTAGTGTATTATAAATCGCCCGAATTTTCAATTGTGAATAATGCAGGGAAAACATTTTCCTCAATATTTTGATATCTTCCTACGAAATCTCGTAATACATAAGTAGAAATACACTTCGACTTGCAGAGGCCGGAGTTCTTTTAAATTCGAGTTGTAGAAGTGGAATACATAATTTAACATGCAAAATATAGTTCGAGATGTAGAGGTATTTACAACGGAGCGGAAGGAATGAAGAAAATTTCGTCTCATAGAGGTTCTCGAGTTATCGAGGTTCGACTGTATAATAAAATCGCAATGAATATTTCACTATAAACGATAGTCTGACTAACAGCGTAACTACGCGGGTAAGTAGTCGAGATAGTAGATTCGAAATAAGAAGCATCGGGCGTGCAGTTGAGATACATACTTTATCGTTGGAGCGTTTAATTCCATCACGTAGTTGCATAAGTTGGTTATCGCGGATAGGGACAGTCAAACGGTAGTGGTGCGCTCGCAAATCATCCTTATCGGTTTTGAATAAGGTGGGTAAGGAAGATACACGGTTAAGCCTTCGAGATAAACGCGAATCGATAAGGCCGTAGGTGTTAAGGGCACGTGGCTCGTCACTTGCCACCGAAGGAGATCCCTTTTATGCCTCTCTGCTATTCCTTCCAGATAAAAAACTACCCCAGCCCCTTCACATCTTCCAGCAGGAATGCTGGGTGCTCCCGTCCCCTCCTTTCACTTCCTTCTCCCTGTCCAATTCACCCTCTCTGTTTTTTCACGCGCCCCGTGTGCTTTTAATCTGTTTACACAAGGGTGAATCAAACATTTTAGCGTATTAATAGCTTGAAATGAACGAAGAAGATCTAATGTACTACGTGGGTCCTAAAATTGTTTATTTTTTAGATACAGCCAGTTTAATTGATAGCATGAATTATATGCGAGTCTCCGAAATTGATATAGGTGCGAAATTGATATAAGTAAAGTGAACGTTAAGTTATCAATAACTTTTTTATTCGATTTTCTCTTGTGACTTCTATACTTATAGTGTTAAGAAATGCATAATTTAAATTTCTGTTTCGATTTGGAAGAAAGTGATTGGTAAAGTAAATAGTTTTGCTTTACAATTATTTCATTTGTAATTTTGAAAACGTCAGATTTTATCGTTTCTCCTTTCAAAAATTGTGGATTTAGGGGTTTTCCAGGACATTAAATTGATTTTCTGCTTGAAATATTAATTAGCTCGAGATTAAACGGGGAGTAATCGTTCTGTTGGGTCAAGAAGGCTTCGAAATTAATTTATAGTCCTTGCGGGCAAGGATTCTTGAGTATCTGTATACCAAGTAAGCAGTAGTAGGTTAGATAAGACGACCTTTGTAAACATTCCCAGCGAGTACCCGCCAATCAGGTAAACATACTTACCCTTCCAATTTGGGAAATCGCCAATAAGACGATATCCTTGTTAACAACTTGGATTTCTTGCTGGGAAGTAGGCAGTATGCGTTTACCGATACTCGTAAACGATATATGTCGCGTCTAGTAAACCACCCCATACATATACACATCGTTCACTCACTGTTTTTCGTTCTGTACACACATAAAGTTAGTGATAGTGCAACAAGTTCCCCCAACTTTCTCGATCACTGAGGCAAAGTCGAGCCGACGTGTGCGGTATTATACGTGCAAGAATTTCGACAACCTCTCTCGAAGATGCACACGGCAGTATTCCATGTGCTTGGGTAAATATATGTATAACGTATTGATATGCAACAAGTGAGTGTATTTATAATTTAAATTATACCATGAGTACATTTATAATGTAATATTTAATATTTCACTAATGCGTAGGTACTATTTTGTGTTTACTATTTGAATGGTTTTAAAATTGAAATAATATTTAATATTTCTAGTACCTATTCAGTAATATTGAAATATGAAAGCAATATTGAATATTGTATAATTTTAGAAACATTAGATTAATTATCATTGTATATTCGTTAGTACATATATACAATATTTCAATAATATTTCATTTTTCTAGTATTAAATAAATACTAGTTAATATTTCTTTAATATCTTTAATATTAAATGACATTTTATATTTAATATTTTTAACATTGAGTATGTAGATAAAAATCGGCTATAACTGAAGCAATTATTTAACATCTATGATAACAAATGCTACCCATAATGTACCAGATATCACACATACATACAGTAGGTGGTCAAATTATTATACTCAAACAAAAAAATTTGAGATTTTGTAAGTTTAAGCGATGGAATAAAATAGATGTCTCGTTTTTAATGTTATAATATTATTTTTGAATACTAGTATATGTATTTAAGAATGCAAATTAAATACATTTAGGTATATAGGTTTAAGACTATATTGTACACGAAATACAATTACTCAATATTTGGTGACTCCGCTTTTAACTTTGGATTCGGCGTGGCACGCTTTCAATACATTCTGTGGCTCCTGCAGTTTTGGAATATTCTGCCATACTCTGATGATATTCTCTATTATTTCCGTCCAATTCGTAATAATTTTATCCCCGTCCCTTTAAAAACGAATGAGATTTATATGTTGAAAAATTACTCGCAATGTTGCCAGATATTGTAGCTAATCAATAAATGAAAAACCAATAACATTCATGCATTGTTCCTTTAATTACAGCCACGACTTTCATAGATTTTGATGAAAATGTTTTGAGTATAACAATCGGCCACCCTCTGTACATAGTATCTGTAAAAAGTTACAGATATAACTAATTGTTGATCCTCGATACATGGAAAATGGTAAACTCCGTTCCGTCAGTGCGTTCGCTTTTATTCAATCCTCTCAATCTGTCAAGATTACAAATTTTCATTAATGAATCCCGAGTGTATTATTTTCGATGCAGCCGCATTCGGTTCGATCGAAAACGGGAAAATTACTGTTTGCTCGAAACTCAGGTAGGTAGTCAATTAAAAGTTCGGCTTCGTTCATTCGGAATGCCTTCTAGCACGGGAATAGTATTAATTAGAGTGGAGATACGTGCGCGCATACCTTAAATACTTGGCGAAAATGTAATGGAAGCTTGAAAAATTCATTGGGTCAAAGGTTTCGTGACATTATCGATACAGTGAACGTCAACGGAATCCAAAAGGGAATTCGCTAATAGAAAGGATACATTTCCCTTTGAATTTACCCTTCGCGATATCTTAACAGCTTCTAATCATTCCCCACTAAATACCGTAATCTCAATCGTAATTTACCCATTAGCGTGAGTTCATATTAACGGTGGCGTTGAAGTTCAGCAACGAAATCGATCGCGGATAATATATTCGGAAATTATGCATACCATCAGGAAATTAACCCCGCAGTCATCGTTGATTGGTAATTTGGCGATCCTGTCGCTGAACATTATGAGTGGTGTCAAAAGATTTTTATCTCGTCCAACGAGGATCTTCGATGCAGAATAATGCAGTGTCCATTGGAATCATTAATAACGAGCTCGTTAACCATTACCAGTCGCATAATTACACGCGACGATTCACGACACAAATTTGAAAAACCAGAAAGTTTTTGTTAAAGTTTCAACGAGACGTTTATTAGTTCGTTATTACAGGGTATTCATTTCAGAAGTTCTGTAATTCAATATTAAACAGTGAATAAGAGAACTTTTATGATACTTTCAAATTAATATTCATATTTAGAATAGAAACAGGACAGGCAAATAACAGCGCAAAATATACAAGATAGAGGTTTTATTATTTAAAAATATCGTAAAATAATTCTCTTCTGGTTACAAAAATACACGAATTTTAATTTTAAACACTGCTCAACGTGCATAATTCCTCCATCCCCCAAAATATTCTCGTACTCAAAGCACGCTAGATTTTATTCTACCTGAAAGCATGAAGGAATTTTTTCTATCCTCACGTTAACATGCTAATTTTCAAAGCAACGAAGCTTAAGGGCCTGTTCCGGTCTGAAGCCCATAAAAATAGGTGATTTTTAGGAATTAATTAAAGGAAAACTACTACATATAATTTCATATGACTTTTTGCACTGTATTAAGGATGTCTTAAACTATAGAAACAAATTTTTTGTTTTATAATTAATCATTTCAAATAAGAAAATAACAACACTTGAAGTTTGAAATCACTTTTTCCCTATAATTTGCGTTCGCCCTTTGAACGCCATTAAAAATACAGATTTTCATTTTTATTCAATTTTACTGGTTTCCCCACGTGCCAGAAGTATATTCTTCAAAATAAAAAAAGGTTCAGTCGCATCAGATAATAACTTTTCGAGATACACGTTCCACCAATTTTAAGAGTACTGTATCGGATTTAAGAAAAAAGGCCCAGGTGGCAAACGTTCTGTGGGTCCCATTTTTCGGGGGAAAAAAGTGAGATAGTTAACTAAAAACGAGCAAAGTGTAATAATACAGAAAAAAATATAGTATTCTTAAACCGGAACCTCCCCTTAATCGAGATACATTAATAGATATTCCGTCGAAAAGAAAGTCATCTGGCGTGCAGAGGAAAATGCACTTTTCCCCACTGTCACATCCATTTGGAACGTTACGAATCCGATTTCGGTCGGCTCCTTTCTGAATTTGTAACGTATCAAGCGGTGGGGTCCGCTTTTAGAAACGTAGAATGTCCGGCTGGATCCAGATGGCCTTTCCTCCCGTGGAAAACCATTCGGGCCCTCCTCGCCTTCCCCTACGATTTCTGAGTGCTACCACGAGTGGTTGGCTCGTTAACGAACCCGTGTGCACGCGTCTCCACGTGTGTTCCGTGGCCAGTGACAGAAACAGGCGCCGTTGGCGCGTGGACAAGGCGCTCAACAGCTTTGCCCCCTCTTTACATCCACCTCCGCACTACTGAGAAAGAAGAAGTCTTTCTCTGCTTAGCTGTGTTTGTTTATTCCGCCTCTTATATCTTGCTACTACTCACAAGTTACGCGAGGTCGCTCATTTATGTTATCGAGTTGTGGAATAGTTTTTTAAAATGTAGAAAATAATGGCCAGGTTGTTTATGGATTCGGTGTTGTAGATGGAAGAGGTACAGGGTTCGCCTATATTCTACTTCTGGCCGTTATTTGCATATTGGTTCTGTGTCACCACTTGACAGCATCCTTCTACCGATTTTTGTGCTTAAGGATGTATCGGACCTATCTTCAAAATAGTACCAAGTTGATGAAAATTTGCGAGATTGTTATTTTTATCTTTCCTGATGTGCTCCAAAAATTTTATATGAATTCACTAAACGGATGCTGACTTATAACGATTTTAATTTGCACTGACTTCACACGTACTCTTATGGAAAGAGGCGAGCTTGACAGATAAAATAGCTGAAAAAATGTGGAAGAAATGGTATCAATGTTTTCAATTTTTTTTGTATACTTATGTGGTATATGGATAGATGAAAATATCTGCCGAGTTTCAATTGCTTTCACCACACCATTTTAAAGAAATAAATTGTAACCTGAGAAAATTGCGAATTCAGGGCATTTTCACTGCCAAAAGTTTAGCAAGTAAGGCTTAAAAAAGCATTTGTAAAGTGAAAAATACCTTTCTAGGAGTCAAAATAAGGCTCCAACTGTCGTTCGAGTTCCTTACATCTAGATTTAGTATGCGTAAGACGTAGATATACCAGTTTTTCAAATTTCATTTAGTTTTATCTAATATTGTAATTTAAATTTTCCTCTTTATTGGGCAAACAAGAATTTTGGATCGTAGAGAAAGATTTATTTGAAATAATAGGCAGCTTTATTTTTATGAAACACTATTCCCGTGTGGATATTATATGAAACGTTTAAGAGAATCCGAAAATACATTAAAAATTGATTACAGGCAAAAGTGCCTTTGTGATTTTCTTACTGACATAAACTTGAAATTCGTCGCGATTATTTATATATTTCATAGATTGAATGCGCTGCTCATGCTAAGCGGTTTAATCGTAACGATTCTGGCAAGCAATTTATTAGCATCGATTATCGATCAATATTACATTATCTAATTCAAAATTGCGATTCTGCGTTAATAGGAGATTTTAATGGTCGAAATGTGTAGCATTTGTATTCACTGAAGTTATTGGATATCGATGTGTTTCGCGCATTTATTAGAGTATTACCATAAATTTCAGACTAAGCCTTGCCAATATACCTACTATCTAATAGATATTTAATTGGCAAAAATTCAGTTACACACAGTGGCGCACCGAGAGAGGAGGGTGGGGACACTGGCACCCCCCAAAGATGAGGCTTTGTAAAAAAGAAAAGAAACCTGGATTTTATTAGTTAAATAAATTGTTATAACCCCCTACTGAATTTTATTGAATTTCCATTAAAAATATTTTTATCCATTTAACTCGGTTCCCGCCAAAATTAAATCTTGAGTGCGCCACTGGTTACAAATACTGTGTTCCTGTAAACGATACATTCCTCTTCACTGACAACAACAGCAACAAGAAATCTGAAATTGCTGTTTTGGTTTTCGCACAGTGTGTCGTGCAAAACATTTCTAGCGAAAACATCACGTGAGTAGAAAATGGCACCGCGGACGCCACCAACTTTTTCCATGGCGTCGCGACGTTCCGTGCGTGACGGGAACCCGACAGATTCCACGTTCCCTCCCTCGACATATATTTTTTTTCCCCAGTTCTAAGTGGGAGGAATCGATTTCTTTTTTATCGAACGACATTCCTGGCAGGGGCTGTGGAAACGGAGGGGAGGGAGCAGTTTCCTCGAGGTTTTTCATTCGTTTCCTACTAGTTTCCTCCGTCTGTCCAACGTTTGTCTAATTAAGGTCCAGGGTTGCTACCCTACGGAGCCTGTCTCTACAACGCTACCCTCTGTTCTTTCGACGAATCGTCACTCTCCTCCGTTCTCTTTATCCCTTCTTCTCGTAACCTTCTTTTCTCTTTGTTCACCGCTTTCTCTTCTCATTACAGATTGAAACGTACCGCGGCTAGAATAAATAGTAAATGGGGGAGGGGAAAGGTTGGAAAAGAGTTTTGGTTAAATAGCTAATTGTAAGTAGTTTATTACATTAAAGTGGAAAGATAAATAAATAGCATCTATTAAATGGGTGACAGGATAATTATGACATTATATTATGGGTTTTCTCCTTTGTGTTTGTTAGTGTGATAAATAAAAGCAGAGTACCTATACGTAGAAATTAGAAATTACCGCTTACTTACTTACTTGCGAAAAATTCGGTTTATCACAATCTCAATTGAAAGTTCTATTCTTTCATTAGGTATTCTATCTCACTCGTGAGCTTTTGACGATAAATTGTAGCTGTGTTAAACAAGTATTTAACACGTACTTCTTTAAATTTGTACTGGATCGTGATTCGTAAATTCTTTTCTTAAGAATCGTTGATCCCTGTCGCGATAACATAAATATTGCCTATCACGAAATTAAATTTACCATTCTTATTATGTCAAAGATACCTGCACTCGGTCCCTGCGTGACACAAGCTCGGTTTACAAAACCTCTTATTTCCCTTCTTATCTCTAGTGGTCTCCTTCCACCGTGCTGTTGGTGAACTACCTAATATAAATGAGCTTTCGCAAGCCAGATACTGCCGTACCTCCAGTTAAATACCGCGAACAACAGTGTATTCAATATTACCGCTTTAAATAAATAACGGGGGTGACCGTCAACAGAGAATAATAGTGGCTGCTAATGTCATCTAGGCTTAGTTTCTAAAATGAATTTCAACTTTGAAATATTTTCAGTCAAAAATAAATTTACTTAGTTTGTGTATCGTTCACGTGCGTCGTAGAAAATGTGTACTCATGGAAGACACATACGTGGAAATGTAAAATGTACTTAAATTTCAGCGTTGATATAACGAGATTTTCTAAGAAGCCAACTCGTACAGAATCGATTTTGATAGTCCACTGAACACACGTGCACTTGACACAGAATCTGTTCAACATCAAATTCCATGAGAATGAAACCTGGCTCGGAAATAATTTGTTCCGCAATTTCAATTGAATTCATTTCATCCCTATTTGTGTCATATTCACAGCATTTTACCAACCCTTACAATTAGTCAGACGAACGCGTACCCGAGTCATTTTCAGTCTTTTTCTCTAATACGAAGACCGCGATGAAAAATACGAAAACCGTGATTTTCACTTTTTTTAGAGTGTAAAATCGTTCTTTTCGCGACTATACTACGAATTTCGGAGCACCCTGTATTTGTGTACGGCTGAATACTTAATTTTTACGAAAATAGCGCCCTAGCGTGTTAGATTTTCCTGATGTCTAGTTCTCACGTCTTGGAGCTTGGTATCGTCCACAAATTGCTCACTTAAATTGCAACCTCTTCCCCTTTCAATTTCTCGAAAGGGGAGTACATAATATTCCTGATGTGACAGGAATAGCTCGCTTGATGCTAATGGCGGTTGCAATCTAGTGGTACATTACAGACGAAATTGCGGGGTAGGTTACACACGTTCTAAAGGGGATAATAGTAATAAAGGTATTAGTATATCTATGGCCTCTAGGCTATAATAACGGCAATAATAGCGATACTGATTCAATCGTGATCACGCGTGTCTGTCAGACATGATGAGATTACAATAATAGTCGTAGCAATAATAATATTACTACTACCATTTGTGCTTCTACTTATACTACTACTTGTACTTGTACTACTACTTGTACTTGTACTACTACTTGTACTTGTACTACTACTTGTACTTGTACTACTACTTGTACTTGTACTACTACTTGTACTTGTACTACTACTTGTACTTGTACTACTACTTGTACTTGTACTACTACTTGTACTTGTACTACTACTTGTACTACTACTACTACTTGTACTTGTACTACTACTTGTACTACTACTTCTACTTGTACTACTACTTCTACTTGTACTACTACTTCTACTTGTACTTCTACTACTACTTCTACTTGTACTACTACTTATACTTGTACTACTACTTGTACTTGTACTACTACTTGTACTTGTACTACTACTTGTACTTGTACTACTACTTGTACTACTACTTGTACTTGTACTACTACTTGTACTTGTACTACTACTTCTACTTGTACTACTACTTCTACTTGTACTACTACTTCTACTTGTACTACTACTTATACTTCTACTATTACTTATACTTCTACTATTACTTCTACTTGTACTTCTACTTGTACTTCTACTTGTACTTCTACTACTACTTCTACTTGTACTACTACTTATACTTGTACTACTACTTGTACTTGTACTACTACTTCTACTTGTACTACTACTTCTACTTGTACTACTACTTCTACTTCCACTACTAGCGGCAACAATAAAAATCCATACTTAATATGAAATAGTCACGTTCCCACGTACTCGCGCAACTATAATTCAAGAATAGTTGCTCGCCCTTCTATTCGGAGCATCTGTGTAGAAGGGAACTACTCGACGCGTAGCAGAGTATCTATCCGTGCTCCCTCTTCGTATCTTCCTCTATCGCTTCCTGCCTCCCGCAGTGTAAACTACGTGGCTCCAATAAGCTTCCGGAAACCGGTGAGCGCCGAACCGTGGCTCGATATACCTTGGTGCACCTCGTTTGATCCTACGATACCCATTCCTCCCCTCCCCTGCTCGAGATCATGGACCAACCACAGAGAGAATATCGGATAACGCCAGCCACGTTTTGCCACCCTTACCGTGATCGCCGCCACCGCGAGAATACCAACTGTTGGCACGGCGAGGGGGCGGAAGGGGGTGCTGCAAGCGTACCAACTATCAGGGGGCCCGTAAAGAGCGCGAGGGGGGTACGTGCAGATAGTGAACTTCTTGCCCCGGGGAAGAAGGGCTCCTTGAAAGTTTTGCCAATTAAGGAGGGCCGTTAGCGACGAATAACGATAATATTTACGAACGCCGAAATGATTTCCGCTGATTTCACGATCCTTATGTAGCGATACCTCTGACTCCGCCAGAAGAGGGCCTCTCGACTGGTCCCGCTCTCTCGCAAGTTCTCCCTCATCTACTCGGTCCTATATATATCCGTTTCATCCCACCTTCTAACATCCCCGAGTCTAAGACTTATTGTGATAAATCCACTAGCCACTTCCTTTTCTCTCCTTCTGTCCTATCTGCCAACCATACTTTCAACCCCCGCCACACTTATTTCGTCTTCGGTTGTTGGTGACGGAAGTCCTTCACTTCCAAATAAAATGGCACAAATGGAAATGTTGTTAGAACACGTGTGTGTGCGTTTTGTAGTCCCACAACTTATTATTGTGAGAATAATAGAGAAAATTATACGAAAATTGTTGCCCTTAATTTAATTTGACGATTTAACATTCTTTCTTGAAGGTATAGTAAAAGTCACACAAGATACTCGAAACAAGAGTTAAACAATGTTAAGTATAGTCTTATGTTTCTGAAACATCAGTTAATCATGTATTTACTTGTTAAACTATTTTAACTTTGATCGTTGATTTCTCGATTTTCTGGCCATTTTGTTGAGTACATATGTATGTACATTAATTATACATTCTACCTAGTGAAAAGTAGTACGTTCCAATTTATTCGAATTTTCTGCTTTTTATCGAAGAGAACTAAATGCTTGAACCGAAGAGGTAAACATAGAGTAACGCTGGATTGTTCAGTTGCCCCTCTGGCATCGCAGTCAGAAGTACCGTTTCTGTCTATACATAGTAGACGTCGCAGATAGTGGCACGTTCTTGTCTAACAGGAAGTACGGATCCTTGAAAGTTTTGCCAATTAAGCACGGTCATTAAGTCGAAGTCCCGCTTCATTAGTGAGAACATCCGGACAATTATTGATACCGAGGGTGAAACGCGGTTTCTCGCTTCTTGTGTCATCTGAAAACTGACGAAACTGTTGTACGGTTCGTGCCGCAAAGTTAGTACGTTCCTCCGCCATTTCCGTGGTCCATAGCGAGGTCATGCTAATGGGAATAAATTCTTCGTAAACGTTTCCACGCTTACACGTCGCTTTCTCCCGCTGAGCAAATACGGAAATGGGGATGAAAGTGGAGGCTGAAAATCGTAAAGTAAAGGAAGATTACACGAGCGAGAGAAGAATTACAGGATAACCAAGGGAAGAAGATTACCACCGTCTGTTTTCACAGTAAAAGTGTTATAATACAAGTGCTCGCTTCACAGACACTCCACTCTCGCTAAACGGCTTTCGTGTTTTTTTTGTCCGTTTTTAGAGGAAGCAACTAATAATGTGAGAGCAATTCTGATAAAAAGACTTGGAGAGTCGGTCTTTTAAAAATAATCAAGCAGATCAGAGGGGAATTGTAGCTCTTTCCAGCCATTTGTGTATTAAAACGGATAAATTTTTTGCATTAAAAAATTGGATATTTGAATTTGTTACCACGTGATACTACTATATCGACATTTTAATAATAAAATATATTTTGCCCCAGTTTTGTCTGTTTACTTAAGATACCAGATCTCTTTACAACACATTTTGTTCGATAAATATCGGTACTTGGAACGACCAATTTTATTGGTGTCATCGCAGGCACAAATGGATTCTATTTGTATTTCCAAAATTTCGTTATCGCGTTCAGTTATAAACGTTCACAGTGCTCCAATATTTTCCCCCTTCTTTCACTGTTTCCCACGTTAAACCTGTTTGGCGTTATCCAATAAATTATCATTCGTTGGATAACATTTATTTCCGCGCAAGTGGCCTCGACAGATAGGGGTGTCGTAACGAAACGAAGAAAGCGGATCCCTTCGTGGCTGTTGATAAAGACCCAAGAGGAAGATGCAGTCCATTCGCGATCTGATGACCTTTTAGCCTCGGATAGTAACCCTGGATCCTGAGTGTTGCAGGTAAAAAAGCGGAGCGAAGCTGGGACTTAGAAGCTTTCGTTCTCCAAGAAACTTGGTTCCTCAACTAGTATTTCTTTATTTGGGTAGAAGCGCGAGCCAATAAATTCACGAGGCTCCGAAGGGATGAACAGTCCCAGATAAAGATTTCCGAGGAAGGGAAGTCAGCTTCTGAACTGTGTCGATGTGCAGACCAAACAGTACGTCTTCGTTAATCCTCGTTAATGGTCCCTTATTTCTACTACCGTTGAGTTAGCTGAACGATTCTTCCAATTTTTGTTATATAAACGTTAATAAGAAGACGACTTGCAGGGTGGATAGTACTCACAAGAAATGTGCACGATGTTCATACATAAATCAAAATATATTTTTACTGATACCATCAGACTTGGTATCCCGAGAATTTTAGAATTAGATTTTCTCAAAAATTAGAACGTGCACAAAGAAATTTTATTGAACAATTTCAAGTGTAGAATCATCCCTTTCTCGAGAATTCCAGCAACTTTGGCCCACCCTGTACACGAGCAGCGCGCTTTTGCGTCCATAGAGTAGTCACGGGTGGTAATAACCGCGTTACCGATTAACCTTTTAAACGTCGAACAATCGCCGTGGCCTAGGATTTACAGCGGTCGCCATTGACGTTTTTGCGTCGGGCGAAGCCACCTAGATAGCGTGAATTGGCGCAAATGTTCATCCGTGCCTCCGCTACAAATTTCGCCGTTGGTCGAGTATAATCGATCGCAGAGAATCGTGCAATCCCCGATGCAACTCGAAGCCTCGCGCTCCACCCTCTTCTGCACTCGGCTTAATTGCCGTGCATTTCAAGAAATGCCCATCTACCAAATATGATGCAAGGACGACTACGTGGCCTGCAAAAAAAAATACACGAACGAATTCGATGAATCTTTACTCCTCTTTTTTAAACGATTTTATTTCTACACAAGTTGAAAAATATGGACGTTTCCGGCGAAGAGAGCTGTACACACAGATAATCAATTCGAATATGGAATTCATACACAGAATTGCAATTCTAGAAAGAAAAACCCGATATCGAGTATTAATTAAAAGTGCAATATAATTAGAGGAAACGTTGGCTGTGAGGGTGAATTCGAAAGTCGATCGCGATCTCGGTGGCGAACGTCTTTTTTCCTATTTCACCCCTCTCACTCTCTCTCACGGCAGATTACCTTTGAAATATCGCCGCCATTTATTCAGTCCCAGTCGCGAAAACGAGGCAGAAATAAATATAAATTTGATCACGCGTTTAGATAGTATTCCCTCCATGGCGGTTTCTTTCACCTGGATTTTTATTCCCGCGTCCGCTGGGAAACGTGTTTACAAATTTTTTCGGTCGCGTTTTCGTGTTCGCGCCTTTAATTCAAAGTGGCTATTATCTGTACTGCTCTTACACTGAGAGAAATGTGTACCTTAGTATTTATATTATGCAAACGTAGAGCGATTGTGGAGTGAATGTAGCAAAGTGCCAAAATTAGGGTGAGTTGCCTTCTTCCATAATTAAGAATTACGTGACATTACTTGTAATTCTACAAAGCGACAAAGTATATGTGTAATTCTTTTATGATTGACAGGGAAACCTATATTATCTTTACTTTTGTCAGTTCCAAATCAATTCTAAATCTACCTCCAGATAATATTATACATTGTTAAAGGTGAAAGAATTCGTCATTCATATAATTAAATAAATTATTAACTTTGAAATCACTGAACTCTATTTTAACCTATTAACAAGATACGTATTTAATAAACGCATCACAAAAAAAACAAGTTACAAAAAATTATAGAAAAATTCTGCCATCTAAAAATCTGTTCCGTCAAAAGGAAACCGAGCGCTTAAATCCCACTAGAATTTTCCAACTATACATGTCGATGGTTCTCTACAAAAATTAAGCAATTAACTTCAACTAGTCGATAAGCACGTTCTCGAATAACCTTCCTCGCGAAGGATCCAAACAGAAAGTCAGACAGCACTGACAGTCAGACAAAGCCTGTAGGGGAAGAGATTGGCGCAGCTCGATGTTGATCTATGATCTGGAACGGAAAGATTCGAAGGAAACGGAAAGTAGTAGCGTGAAGAGGGAAAGGGAAGGACACGCCTGAGTAGGGGTTGGTAGAAAGTTTCTACGCGAAAGCTCGGTAGCTTAATTCTTCTCTTTACAGCAGCCGCTGTTTTGCCCGACTAAAGAAGCAGACGAAGAAAGCTCCAGGGGTGCCAATCGCCTAAAATCTCGGCGAAGTGGTCGATTTCGCCCACGGGCTGTTCTGACTTTATTTTCTCGACGAATTAAAACTACCATCCTCATACCCCTTTCCATTTTTATTTCCTTTCCTCTCCACCCCTTTTCAACCCTTCGCCACCGTTTCTTCCCCCTTCCCTTTGTCCACTCTGCTGCGCTCCCGTTCTCACATTTCGCTTCCGCTTCCTCTCGTGTTCTCGCTGCCGAGAGTTTTTCTGTAAAATCAGGCAAGTTCGTCACGTAACACGCTAATGTAACTACGACGAGATCAGCTTGCGCAATCACGAGATTTTTTTGAGTCGAGTCCTGAAGCGGTTCGTACCGAATCGGCCTCTTGCGCCGAGCTCCGGTGCACGGAAGATTCGGTTCGATATCTTCGGCGGAGGAGGGTCACTTTCAGAGTTTCAGATGGATTCATTTTCGGTAAATGCAAATTTAAGGGTCAATCTAATAGATATAATAGATTTTCTAAATACAAACTCTCATTTTTTAACAAAGTGGACTTGGTTAGTGTTACCAAGAAACCAACAACATGCTTCATGAATGTCCGGGATATTTCGTTATTGTTAGAATTCATATTAAATAATTATTTCTAGGTAGATATGTGCTTGAAATAATTTTTGAAATTATACCTAAATTTGGGTCTTTGCAGTCTATATTTAAACCAGAGTTGGGCAAAAGATAATCTAATTACAATTAAAATGTAATTGTGTAGACTGTAGTTGATTACATATTATTTTCTGTAATCGTTAATGTAGGTGGTTGACCACAATTTTATCAACCACCTACATTAACGATTACAGAAAATAATGTGTAATCAACTACACAGTTACAGTTTAATCGTAATTTGTAAGTTGTAATTAGATTACATTTTGCCCAACTCTGATTTAAACCTTCGACAGTTTAATAGAATTCCAATTTTCGGTTTGAAAAGTGTATATTTTTTTTATGTTGTAAAATATTTCCCTTTATGATAAAAAATGTAAAAAATTTAATTTATAAGTACTTTTTCTGTTTTCTTTTTTCGCCCCTCGCGCGGGATAAATTGTCGAAAGGTTAGAGAACTCGGTCACTGGTACCTCACGATACTTACCACGTGAAAACGTCAATTAAAGGAGAAACTACTTAGTTATATTGTTCGCGTCCGTATTAAAATTAAACTTTGAGAAAAAAACGTCAAACTACAGAGAACTGAAATTCGTGTACTTAAGTGTTGCATACGTGTTCCCGAGTTTTATATGCACTTCTAGGAAACTCTGAACGAACGACGAATCCGCGAACAGTATTTAAATAAGTACATACACACATATGTGTTTTAATTATTACAGTATCTGTTTTGCAGATTATCCTTGCAAGTTGCGTAGTTGCTCCAAAATTTCCAGTCGTAGCTCGTCAATTATTGAAAGGCCGATTTTACGGCGCCCGTCCACGGTGACGATCGCGCGATAAAAATCTTGCAGCGAAACTCGGTGTATAAGTCGGCCGAAGTCCAATAATTCTCGCGGAGAATCACCTCTACTTTCCATTCTCGTAGGAAGACAATTTTTCACGCGGCGAAGCTAGGATTGGACTGGGCAGACTTTACGGTTTCCCGCAGAAGCCTCCCCGCAAATCTGATATCACGAGATGAACGGAAGTCTGAAGGCGGGATAAGATAAGGTTGGAATAACAGAGGGTAACCGCGTGGTCCTCGCTCGCCTCCTGAATTATGCAAAATCAACGAGTCAGACCCGTGTCAGCGGGAACACTGTCTCGAACTGTGGATTCCCCTGGTTCCACAACCGGAAAGTCCCGCGTCATCCGCATCCACCCTTTCGAATTCGCTTAAAACTGGCGCAGACGGACTTCGTGCTGTACATTTTTACTCAGACCCGTGTTTCCCCAATATCTCTTGCTTTTCACTCGATACGTGTGACCGAAACTGAGCTTCGAACAACCTTGGGGGTGTAGCTTGTTCTTCAGTAACTACTTTCGAGGGTTGCAAGTGTCAATAATGAAGTACATCTTTACTTAGCTTTGCATTTTTTAAGTTTCTTTCGCTTTAGATGGTTAGAAGATTTTTTATTCGTGTATTTTTTAACAATCTAGCTTGATGTTCAAAATATCTTACATTTTGCAGTGACTCAAACTTCGTAAGAATAACTCATCTTTAATACCACATATCTAAAAAATCGTGATATCATGGGAAATATGAAAAAATGACAAAAATTCTGAATTTGTGGTAGGGTAAACCAACCAGTAATTGACCGCATACCAGTGAATGACCATTAGGCAAAGAAATGTCAATTATAAATTTAAAAAATACTATATGTTTAGAAATGGAGTGTAGTTGCACTTTTAATATCTCATATTTTTAGTTATACGTATTAAATAAACATTAATAAGTTCAATTCTTAATAAAAGTATGCGGTCATTTACTGGGCTTCTCATTCAACAATTCGGTCATTCACTGGTTGGTTTATCCTACATACTGTAAGCGATGAGGTTCGGTAAGGAGTGTTTACTTCTATTAAACCAAAGCATCCGGCCTTAAAATCTGCCGTCTTGAATATATAAACAGTATAATCTTGGTCCATTCCCTCGAACCGAGTCGTTCCAAGGAGAATTAAGAATCTTACAAACCCAATGTTACGTAATCCTACCTTCCAATCTCTGTCGAGCGAGTACATCCGAGTTCCCTTCTTCTCCGCCCCCTTGCGTTCCCAATTTCTCCCCCTGTTCCCTTGTATATTCGCGAAACAAATGTAGCGAAAACAATCGCCCTCTTCCCAGCACTTTTCTTTTCCCCAACTAAATAAAAGTAGCGAGGGTCCCTGAACTTTCTGCTTTAAACTCGCATAAAACTCTCGGCTAGCCCTGCACCGTGGATACCTCCTGCGGCCTGCGATTTCGTAAATTCAAAGAAAAACCAAGATCCGTGTAAACCTAATCTTCTTAAACGGGTAGGCCAGGCCGTAAAGACCCAGAGTATGGGTCCATTCGAACTCATTCTGGTTATCCAGCTACTTGTATTACTTATTACTTGCTCGTACTACTTCCTGAGAGGAATTAGAATTTTCGATCGGTTAAGTGAAAATTTAAAGTAGAAGCTTATTCTGGAGTGTAGACGAATGAAATTGTTATTATAAATAGAGTGTGTTATAATGAATAGTGGGGTCATTAGAATCGTAGTAAAAAATGTGAGGTGAAGTGTTTTCATAGAATCCTACGTTTTTGGAAGAATTCTGTTGAAGAATTCTTCAAGTATGTGAGTGTATACTACATGACTGAAAATTAGTAGAATAATAATAGTAAATATGATGTAGATGTGGATTAAATGAACCTTTGTGCAAAAATAAGTCGAGATTGTAAAGTAACTTATGTTAACCTTTTAGTGTCCAGTGTGACGTATACGTCACATCAGTTTCAGACGTATACAAAAAATCGATAGTAAATAATTTTGGGTCCCAAAACGGATCAGTTCTCTAAATGGCTCCGAGATGGAAGCCACTGATGCGTTTACCGCAGTAAATAATGTTTACAGAAACCATGGAAACGTTTCTGACGAATGCATGTTGGAAATTTTTCGATAACCTGAAACGTTGCTTTTGTTTTCTTTAAAAAGTTGAGAGTAAAATTATTTTTCTTACATTTCATTTGGTAAATACGTGTAAATTGATTGTTAAAGAAATAGAATATAATAGAATATTAAGTAATATTAAGTAATATTACTTATAATTGATTTGATCAATTTTTAGTTTGTAATTGCATGTTGAATCCGAATAATTGCATGTTGAATGAAATTTTTTTTAATCCGTACACTCGGCGTGTACGGATTAAAAAAGCGAAGATTTTTTTCATTCGTATAATGGTTTCTAAAAGGTTAAAATTCGGAGGTGATTATGAAACAATTTGATTTCAAGATACGCGTAACTTGAATTTCTATGTATTACCTGTAGGAAGTATATTCTGTAGAAATCCTCGTGTATTTCTTCTAGCAGGTATTTTCAGTACCGTTAAATATTTCGTTAAAGTATTAAGATACTTCATTTGTACTCAGCTAATCGCCTGCTCCCCGATTTCTCTTTCATTCCGTCGAGCTTTTGTCCATTTTTCCCACGGCTCTTCCTAGACTTCTCTTTCACAGATAACGCAACAACTAACTTTTCCCGCTCCGAACATTCTTCGCGCGATATCTCCTTCCCTCAAAATCTTTTCACTTCCACTTTCTTCTATTTCGCAGGCTGGGGATAAAGTATGTAAATCCTTCTCGCCACTTGCATCGATCTTTCCGTTTTACTCGCTGCCTCAAATATTTCAAATATTTAACGTAAATTCGTTGCGAACGACAGTATATCCGCGCTTTTTACTACACACGATTAAAATGGACCAGATTTTTGTATTTTTTCCTTTTCATGTTATTAAGAAGAATGTGACGTACATTTTAAGTTTGTTAAACTCTAAGTACGTTATTTTACTTGTTTATATTTGTTGTTGTAAAATTATACTACCCTTCTTCAAAGTGTCATTATTTAAAAAATGTTGAATATTTTTTCTGGGTACTTTTGACGACAGCTATATCGAAATAAACAACAGCCTTTACCATTATTTTTTTAATCAGGTCGATGTTTTTTAAACAGTTTAGGTTATCTCTTCGATGCATTAATATTTCTTTATGAAAGAAATATATATATCTTCTTGATATATGTGTAAATACGTGTGCAAAGTTTGAAGACACTGTTGGTAATAGTATTTTAGTAAAAAATTCGTGAAGAAACACCTTTTTTAGTGCTTTGGCCCAGAAGACCCCCTTAAGTTAATCTTAAATGAACACCTCGCGTAAACAGTCGTGTTCTTACTGTTCTCGTTCTGCCCTTCGTTTAAATAAAGGATTTTATCGTGGTTTCAGTCGTTTTCCTTGCAGCGTGCGCGCGAACAACTCGTTTTTCCTTCGTTTATTCTCCTGTAATACGTGTTGCGGAATAAACAGGCTCCTTTTTGCTTTCGTGCACCGTTAAAGCGAGGAACAAAATTACGGTTAAAGCCGATGGTTTTCCACGACAGTGGTGAAAATTGGAAAACTTTGGGATTCCCACCTAATTTATATACTGACTTCGTCTTCGTTCTGCCAATGAGCATTATACTAACATTTTCTGCAAATATCCCAAGACATTTCGTAAAAGTACATATTTGATAAAACACAAAGAAAGCGTTACACAATTAAAAATTAAAATTTGTTAAAAATGGACATATAAAAAATGGGGGTGAAAAAAAATACATAAAGGTGCGTAAGTTACTTCTCCTAAATACTTGATTATCAATATAATTTACTAACAAAATAGAATTACAATAACACAACATACAATGAAATATTATAACACAAGTTTCTGCGGCATAAATTTCATATTTCAACACCTTCGAATATTGTCGAATAAAAAACGACGGGGTTTATATAAAAAAAAGTTTCAACACGGAGGAAAAATCAGATCGTAGCAGGGCCAGCCAGGGGAGAAAATAATATTGCGCGGGGTGTAATCGTGAGGGATTCGCTGGTGGAATTTACGGCGGACGAATTTTCGCCGAATTCGGGATCCACGTTTAACGGTGGCTGTGTACCCTGCAAAATAAAGTAGAAAAAAGTAAGAAGGTCCAGGCGGTTTAATCCGCGGGGATCTACGGATCTGGTTCGGGCGCCACGATCACGCGGAGCATCTCGTTTAACCAGAGAAACGATAATAATTTCGTAAATCCGTAGTAGGTATTAAGGCACTTCTATGTTGTCTCCCTTTTTCCAGATAACACAAATACGGGTTTGCCTCCCTTCTGCCTTCCACTGGTCCTCTCTACTCTCCTCCCTATCTTCTTCCACGAGATAACGCGAATACGGGCTTTTCCTTTCTCCTCCATCCTTCCCTACCTACTCTCCACCCCTTCCCTTTTCCCCCTTTCGCCTTTTTTCGCTCCTTTCCCAAAACAAATGCTGCCAGATAACCATCTCCTTCTCCCTCCACCCCGTCAAGCTCTCCCACCCCCATCGTCGAATCCTCCCTCTGCCCCCCCCCCCCACTCTTTGGCTAATTCCACCCTCGAAATCCTTCGAAGGTCGATGACCTTCTAGGAACCTGCATTCGAGTCCTTCGAGACTTCTATTTGATCTTCTTTCTCTTTCTCCCTCTCCCCTCGTTTGCCTCTCGCTTCCCCTATTCGCTAATGGACGAGTTTGTAGTAATGGCCGGATTAGGGGTTTCCTTTATGTTTTTTACGTGGAACGCCTTTACTTCACGTGCCGTTGAGCAAGATTACGCGCAAGTAAAAACAATAGATTACCATTGGGTCAAGTACTTATTCTTCTTTAAACATCGTTTCTAGTTTCCGAACATGTGTGTTGGTATTAAAACGGCAATAGAGTCGTATATGTGTGTGAAAGTTAGTTGGAGAATATAAAATTAATCCAGTGTGGAGATGAAAGTGGAACCATTTTTAATGATATTGGAAATATGTTGGTAATGAATTATGGGAGTAATGAACCCATAAGAATATGCAAACTTGGCTTGGTACCCACCTGAACACATACATAAATAGTTGGGAACGTTGATACGACGAATATATAACGATGTTGTATCTTTAGATACGCAAACATTGCACCTCACGTGCACAAGTGCGCGAAGAAAGAGTCCCATACCATCGCGTCATTTTCCAATATGTGTACTCAACGTTCCATTATATGAAAGAAACAGTTTTTGTTCGGGGGAGTTCTCTGACCGTTCGTAATTTTCAAGACACTTCCCTCTTCGTTAATATTTTTAATTTTGAAAGTCCTCAATATTTGCGAATATGAAACTAAATTTTGTAATGATGCTTATCATTTGTTTATTAAATATACAGTTGTTAAAGTCGTAATGATATTAATGTTGTATATTTGTGTTATTATAACCTTGTTAATAGTTTGCTTTATATTTCTTGAGAAATTAAAAAATTTTGTTCAACATTATTTCACATGAAAAATTATCTTTTACATCTTGTTATTACTATTAATACACGGGGATTTCAAGATCACGTCGCTTAGAAATATTAAAAAGTAGGTATAAGGAATGTGCTCTGAATTTCTTAGATGATCTGCTTAATCATTGAGAATACTACTTGGCCGACTAAGTGCTTGCTTGTACTACTGAATCTCGATATAAAGGTTACCGTTACAGAGAAGCTCTTAATAATGTAACTTCCGCACTGATTCTTGACTCGTTATTAATAGAAGACTGCCTCCTCAATTAAACATTAAAGCAATTGCTGTGTTAAATATGCAATATGGTAATTATTTAAAATTTCAATCTCGGGCATATTTATGGAAGACTGAAACAAGATACAGAAAATAATAATTTTTGTTTCCATTCAGTTTATTTCCGACTATACATTTGTTTTTTAATGTTAAACTTAGAATTTTCGACATTAAGCAACGAATTATTAATACACATACATATATTCTTGCATCTATTAATTTTGCCACATGTTCTTTTCGTTTTGCTTTAACTTTCAATTTTTATTTCTGATACATCTCATTTCTCTCTTTCATTCCATCATTTCTAGTTTCAGTTTTCAATCTTGGCTCCGTTTCTTTGCTTACAAGCAAAGAAACTTACGTGGCAATTTTTCTTGAAAACAAGCATAAATGAGGGAATCGCAGCTTACTGTGTTTCAAACTCGATTTCTTTTTTACCAATTTGTTTAAGTCCGTCCGCGTCTTCACGAAGTTTCCGTCCATTTTCGAATTTTCTTTTTTCGTCTGGCATTGCGCGCTTCCATAGAAAGTAGTTTGGCCATTTTCAAAAAGGGGAAAGGAAAGTTTGTTGGGTGGAAAGGTCGCGGTGAAAGTTCTTTTCAGCTATGTCTGCGCTCTTCCCCCGATTTCTTCCCAACCTTTCTCCGTCGATTCTTTTTTGGCCGTCACGTTCGAGCTTTCCTCTTTATTGTTTTCCTCGTTCTCTTTGCTTGAATCGTTTATTTTTACCAGTTCGGCCAGTGTTTCTCCACGGCTCCACTCGTAGATCTCGTACCAGAAACAGAACGTTCAGTTCCCAGTGAAATCAATATATTTTCGGGGACGAAATAAAATCAATCCTTCTCCGTTAGCACGGATTTCCAAATCATCTTAGAATTGTACACACTTTCGTTACGTTTCACTGTCTTTGACGTGTAAATTTTTTAAACCTGAGAAGGGAAATAATTTTTTCTGCTCTTAGATATTTTTTACCTCAATATTATTTATATAAAATAATATAATTATTTAATATCAAAACTGACAAATTAGACAAATTAATCTATATTTCTTCGATTTGATCGATTCAATTTGTGCTTTTGGTTTTTAAGCAAGTTGTTTTTGTTTCCATATTTCCTTTTTTAATATTTTCAGTCAATTATTTATAACAGAGTGTTTTACGTTGATAATGATAGCATTGATTATGCTAAAAGATTTCTTAATCTACAATTGTCATAAACTGAATTTGAATTTACCTATTTTGAAACCTTTATCACCAACGCAAAATGTATTTATTTACTCTGTAATAAGTATATACTTATTTCTGTTTCAGGTAAGCCAACACCGCCAGACATTATTACTGTGAGTACTGTGCAAGAATCAAGGCAAAATCATCAGACATAATTTTCAGTTAAGCCCAGCTTTATGTTTTTGTTAACGAAATACAATTTACGTTATAATGCTTCGTAATTAGAGACCGGTGAATAATAACAGAAATAATTGCAACCAAACTCTATTTAAAACTGATGCTTCAGTCATCTCGTCTGATAATTATTTATAACACTAATTACAAACGCGCAATATTTTATAAATTCCATTTCATAGCTGCATTTCAAACTTTAAATTGAACTCGTTTGAGTCACTTTACTGGTTCAAATATATTCAAATTGATCGTTCAAATTATTTCCCAACATACGTATTTTGATATTAAACAGTCCAGGGTTCACTCATCATTTGACAAAAAAAAATCGGTTTAAATAACGCTACTTTGTACGATCATAATAACACAATGTTTATCTCTACTCCAATATAAGTAGTATTATTTTAAAACGTTTCTCCTACGCGGTTCTGGTATAGAGTTTCGTGATTCCTACCATTCTTAGAAGCTTTCGTAACGCAAAGGAGCTACTTTTTTTCACCGACAGATGCTTTTCCACGGATCTGAAATGTTTACTTCTCAAGTTCTTATCGCATCTGAAAGATAGGCACACGAGTTTCTTCAGATTCTCGTTCGCTAAGAGCCGTCTGTATAAAACTTCCCTTGTTTTCTAACATCGAGCGCCTTGTTTTCTTTCCATTTCTGCAGATCCCGGTACGAGAGAAATACAATTCTGCGCGTTTTCTAATATCATACGTCTTATTTTCTTTCTATGTACTTAGATTTCTCGTTTCGAAACCGATTGGCCGTTGCCTAGCCAGTTTATTCTTCATCCCTCGTCTTCTTTTACCTTTTTAACCTACGAAAATTAAACTGCAACTCTATGCATTGTGTATCGAAATGCTAGGTAGGACCTTTTAACTAAAGAGGGCAGAATACTAATCTGAGAATTTTCTCGCCTATGTCAAGAGGGGCAGCTGTGTCACGGACGCGAGCGAACTACCATAGCCATGAATGTACATAATCCATTAGCGTTATTGGCCATTGAGCGTGCTGGGCCGCGAATTATCAAATTACGTCGTATTCGGCGCAATAACGTTATTACTCTCCACAGATGTATGTATAATATTTCGCCTAGGCCACTGTCAGGGACTTGGACACATCGTAATCGCGGCGGCGATTAAATGATTGTTTTGTTGCTCCGCGTGCATTAGCGGTAATGATGTAATAATAGAAAATAATCGGCGTCGGGGCGGTAAGGGACATGCATCGCATCGATTTTAGTACCATTCATTGTTAAAACTCTTTGCAAACCTAATCTGTAACTGTTCAACATTTAAGTTGTTTTCTGTGCGCAGTATTAAATTGTTTACGCGAATATTAAAGTATTTTGGTATGTGGAAATGTAGGTTTGCGTTTAGCGATCGGAGCTGACGATTTCTTTGGCATCTCGTTGCTTTTTAACCTAAAATTATGTTAAGTGAATACATCAATGAATAATAGTTAGGTAAACTGAACACTTTTTTAATTTTAAATTTTGGGCAGTGTTGAGAACCCAAGAACATGATTAATTAGTGATCTGAATGTAAATAATGCATTGGAAATTATGGTAACTATCCCAGATTTCGAGATAATAGTTATTGGAATTACGTGAATCGATAGCATTAATTCATTCGAAAACAGGAAACTGAAATGGTTACAAATGTTGCTAAATATTGGTAAGTTTGAAATGTCTAAAACATATTTTATTAATTTGCAGGGAAGGCATTGTTATAAATATTTTAATATGGACCTCTCATTGCAAAAGATTGTTATTCTCTTTTCTTGCAAATTTGTCATCAGGTTTTGTTTGTTACCTTACTTTTGACTAGTAAAAGAATTTGACCAATATTTGCATACAGAATTTTTAAATGCTTAACCACATACAATCATGCAATTAATTAATGCTCTTTATCGATTCCGCAAAAACAATACCTCACGAAGGCAATTGATTTATATAGTTTACTCAACTACAGTTCCATGAATGGAGTTTCATGTAACCCAGTAGTCAGTATAACAAAAATGAAACGTTTCACGAATACCTGGTGACTGTACTAATTGCATGAACCTTGAGTTACGAGTCTAGCACGTTAACCACTCTGACAACTCGGAATACGATAGTATCATCTTTCACTCATGGTAATCAAGATCCCCCAGGGCTTGAGGTGTGCCTCCGCGGGTGTTTGAAACCCCAGGAGCATCTAAGAGCGGTAACAGGCGATCCCGGGATCCCGAGCTGTCTCAGCAGTGCCGAGACTCTGCAGCAGGCCCGGCTGACAAGCAGAGCTCCCCAAATGAGACGATTTTAAATGAGCTCCTGCACAGTGATAACCGTTTGCACTAAAAACCATATATCACTAGCTTCTGTATTTCAAGCCTTATCGCCGTGCAAAAGCTCGTTTAGATATGGGTGTGACACTTGGGGAACTCTTCTTGCGAGAGCATTCTTTAAATGAGGTCTAAATTACAACTGAGGGAGGGTCTAGGTTGGGGCCCTAACTATGTTGGACCCCAATCTGCTTTCTAGAGATGGGTCAGAGTCGAGTATAATCCTCGCGAACAAAAGTGGAGGAATTGGACAAAAAGTTCTCAAATTCCTCAGTTTTAGTCACGAGAAGTACATTCACTTTCGCCTCTGAAGCTAATTTTGTCGCGAAAAACGAGGACGAAAGTTTAGGTGCTCTAGGAACTTGGACTCAATGCAACACGCTAACTATGCATGCGGTAAGGGAGAGTGGGGAAATTACGAATACCTAAGAAAAAAGTTGAATAAAACAAAATATTAGAAAGGTAATAATGTCTTTATTGTTTATATTCAAACACACATTATGTGTTTATATATTTCTGTAATCAACTTTAATAAAATTTGAAAATAAAATAAGTTTTGCATGAAAAACAAGACCGTTTCTCTTTGTGATTTTTTATCTAGTGGCGGGTAATCACGAACACAGAGTGGGGGAATCACGAACACGAGTTATTTTTTACAAAAATCACACAAATAGCCTTTCGACACTATCTGTCCGTCACTGCAGTTTTCATGTGCCCATTTTCTGCAATTGTAACACATGATCCAATCTTCAGTTGGAGGTTCCTCGTACTTTTCCTTACAATAGATGCAGTAACATTCGTCCTCGTTCTTTGGTATTTCTTCTTCTGTCTCTGCGTAGTTTTGTTAAAACAGTGTGCCAATTTATTTTGTTCCGCAAATTGGAATGCAATTTTTCGCAACATTTTAGCAGTCAGCCCATAAAACAACTTGCTACATTTCAAAACGTACTCCTCTAATTCCATTTCTTGATGTTCTCTGAATAGTGGTTTTCTACCACATTTGGGTTGTCTTATAATGGATTTTTTCATATAATCAAATATTGTCGTTTTAGAAACCGAATAAACTGCTGCTGCTTTGCCAAAACTTAATTCGTTGTTCCTGACATCTCCTACAGCTTTTTGCAAACTCTCCAAACTATACGTCGGTTCTGTTTTTCGCTTGTAATAGCGTGGCATCTAAACATCGTAACAAATGAAATCAAAATGGATAAGTACAATACTCTTTAATTCGAAACACGGGGTAATGACAAACGATAGGGGGTAATCTCGAACGTTCGGGATTGACCCACACAACCCGTTCGTCAATGCCCCATAAGGTGTAAAACAAAAAATGTAAAAAAAAGTTAGGTTAGGAACATCAAATAGAAAAAACGTTAAGGTTAAATTAATCCTTGATTTGTACTTTTTGTGTTCCTAAACATTAGTATTGAGATAATTATAAATACAGAAGCTACACCTACTTTAATTTGTCAAAAAATTATATGAAAATAGAACAAAATCAGCAACAATATTTATTTTGAGCAACGTGCGTGTCAACTGTTTTGCACTTATGACCTAGCATGGCGCGCGGCACGAGGTGTCTCGTGGCAAGGGGAGGAGTTGTTCATGTTTTTCTAACATGATTAATTTTCGAATTCGCGATTACCCCGCGTTCGTAATTTCCCCACTCTCCCTTAATTAAGGAGATTCTTTAAAGCATCGTCTTAAATAAAATCGGTTGGTGTAACTGGGAGAGAGCGTAAAATAGGGTACCTATTCACGTGAATTTATCCTACTTTTATGTAGTAATTTTGTCGGTGAAGTAGCCCACGTCTTATGCGGCAGCCTATATAGGCTCAATCGAGATTCAGCTGGGCAGAGAAGTACGTGGCGGCAGAGGCCTACGCCCCTAGAGACGGGAAAACCTATTTCGACGTCCGACCGAGACGACATACGACGCACCCGAGGCCTAGCCTCCTCTTTCATGCAGATCTACCCCGTCAAACTACTCTTTATTGAAGTACCTTTAGCTGTTTCTTCGAGGAAGAAAGGGGATAAATGTAGTCGTAATTCGTGTTTATATCTACACTAGTGTTTCTCGCGTCGGGTCGCACTTTCTTCTTTTATACTTAATAGTGTGCATCGTAATTCATGCTCTGTCTCGTTTCTGTTGGTATTGGTATTACTATATTAACCTTTAGACGACAGACAACTTGCCGACAGCAAACATGGGTCTATTTTTATCCATAATATAATTGCATGCATACTAGAATATGCTTTTAAAATATTCAGATAAAATGCAAATAATTTCAACGTTATTTTCCATTCATTCCAATTCACTATTACAGAGAGTTCTATCTTGAAAATGTAAAAAATTACTTCCACGTTCGTCTTTTGTGGGCCCCCTCTTAAATATTCGCGTGTATAGATTACATTAAGTATCAATAACAAAAGGTGCAGTGGTAATGTTTCGATGCCATGTTACCTCGAGTTAACATTAAGGGGTTATACCACCTTGGTCAAGTTAAGAAATACTGTATCTTTGGGAATTTATTTCTAAGTGAAAAAAGAACACTTTTTTTCGATTGAAACATTTCAATAAAGATAGAGACATCTTGGAATAATATATACCTACAATTTTTTTCAACTGTTCTTTAATAAATAAATATGGCGAGCGAGAGTTTACCATGGTGTGTACGGTGGGGCGGATGAACAGGTTTCTGATACGAAATTTTAACAATAGAATATTAAATAAAACTAAATTGTCTACTGGTCCACGTTAAATTTGTTCGATTGGTTGAAAACTAACGAAATAGCTATTATACATTTTAAAGCACAAAGCTCAGTACCGTGTGGAAGAATATTCACCGTTATTTACGCATAAGTCAGATAAAAATTACAATATCGAAAAATTGAACGCCGAGAGGCAATTTAGTTTTATTTTAATATTCTATTGTTAACAGACCTGTTCATCAGAAATAGCGTACACTCGAATAAAGTAGTGTAAGGAAATCTTGAAAAAAAAATTGAAATATTATTCAAAGATGCCTCTATCTTTATTGAAAAATTTCAACGAAAAAAAGCGTTTCTGTCACTTAGAAATAAATACCCAAAAATGCGATATTTCTTGACCTGGCCAAGCTGGTCTATCCCCTTGAGGTGCCAATATCACTGAATCTTAAAAAACCAGAAGAATTCATAATTCGTATTATTTTGCATCGCGCTAATCTGTCACGACTACGGTGGTCAGCCGCCGTTTCGTCGTGGGAACTGTCTTGCAAAGATGGAACGGTAACAGCGGTGGTATAAAGACGAGACAAAAGCTCGCATTGAAAACGATTGCATTACGATACGCGCGTGGCTGCGAGATAGAGGCGCGTTTATACAGCACCGTTGCTAACAAGATCCTGTGCATCATCTGTATTCCGCTGCAACACGCGAACGCGTCGGACGCGTCCGCAAACACGCGGCCAGTGTAAGCGCACACAACGGCCGCGCCACGCGCGTCCTTGCGCGGTTTTCACTTGAGAGTAATACCGACCTGGGCGAAAAGCTGGGGAAGAGAGAATCGACGAACGAAGGGGCGAAAAGGACGCCTCGCGAAGAGGATGGAGGTAACGCGCGACTCGGGTACCATATAAACTTGGCCGCATACAAATTTGCACGAGATCGCGTTAAACCGTTTCAAGTTACGCGAGAGTGGCCGCCACCACCCACATCGACCCCCTCCGTTCCACCCCTGCTTTCCCTTTTCACTATTTCTCTAATCCCGAGTCGGGCAATTCGTTGGCTTCGAACGGAGCTCGTGGCGGCGGTGGCAAATAATAATTGTGTTAATCGTAAACACTGGGATAATTGTTAGCTAAAGATACTGATAATAATGTGGACAGACCTTGGGTTGATATAGGTAATAGAATTTTAAAAATCAAGTGGACAAAAAGTATATGAATTCGGGGACCTTTGAATTCTAAAGCAATATTTTATACGTTAGATGTGCCTATGAAGAATTGTTGTAATTCAAAAGTTATAAGATTAATCTTGGAGGATAATATGTACCTTGCAAGTTAATATTTAATTCTCTCTCTCCTTTGAAGACCTCCTGGAGTGAAATTGAGACCTATATAGAGTGTTAAAAAATAGAGTACAATAGTTTTAGGGTACACAGTACTGACAAGGGGAGTTGGGTAACCCAAAAATTCAGAAAATTATGCAATTTTGTGTGCAAGTAGAGTAGCTTATCCTTAACAGAAACCTAATTTGTTTTGGTACCATAGTGCGGTTTTGGGGGGTGAAATCACCTCTTGAAAAATGCAGAATTTTCATTTTCCTGGAATATCTCGAGAACGGTGAGAGATACTGAAAATTAGTTTAAACAAAAGTTGTATAATTTTTTATATCTACACCACTGCGCAATAATAATTATGAAATTAAGAATTAGTGATGAGATTAACTTGAAAAGTATGGATTTCTCAATAATCATTTTTCGATCACATTTTCTATTAACAGTCAACCTTACACCTGGATATCTTCCCCTGTCGAATCACCTTGCTCTAAGTAGCACACGCATACTAACACTAAATATATACCTGGCCAGCTATCGTTTGAACCGTGTTGAACGAACAAATAGGAAAATTTAATTAATCGAAATCGCAGGTTCGCCAATTCCGCTTTCAAACTATTCCTCGAGGCTACCTTTGTCTGGCGCCTCTGCTTCGTGGAATGCTTTGCGCGCAACTACTGCTGTTTGTTTCGGGCGATAATAAAAATCCACGTTCCACAATCTGGATCACTGTAAAGGACTGAGTAGTGAACAGTAAAATGAACTTAGCCTGCTTGAAAATTGAGTTGATGCGAGTGTTGAGGGGAAGAACGTGATCCACTTTATTTTAAGTAAATGTGCAAAGTTTTTGCATAAAAATTGTTCCTCATTGTTTAATTGACCACAGAAGTCTTATGGGCACTGAGTTGTTCTTTTTTAACGCGATAATAATGACACGACAGTCGATGCCATCTTCTGGAACGTAGTTCTAGCGCGTTTCCATGAATACAGTGGTTAGGATCGATGGTATGGTGAGGCACGGTGAGTCGCTACCTAGTAGCATGAGTACAGTCAATGGTCAGACGTAGTGGACACAGTAGTCGACACTTTTAACGAGACGGAACGAAAATAATCGAATCCACGTTATTATAAAATATAGTTTTATTGGTTTGATGAATGGAAATATTTATTCTTATTTGCTTGTACAACTAAATAATCGCGGTTTCTCCTCGTACGATCTCCAAATTTGGAATCTCTTCTATATAGATATAAACAATATTCATAATTTTTAAACATCACAAGGTTAACCCACAAAAGAGGTATTTCCCAGAAAACAAATCAAATATATTTCCCATCAAAATCTGAATTTAAAATGCAAACATCTCTTTGTCACTGAATATTATAAAAAACACACTCGTTATGCGTCGAAGCGTTAAACAATGTCGCGTAAAAATCACTCAACGAATGCGACAATGGTCACGCTGGGGAGTAAAATTGAAATCTGTCCGCACTCACGGTGGTCGAAAAAGAGGTGTGTATACATAAAAGTGAAGGCCAAAAAACGGGACGTCAACACAAAGATTATTTTCCAACCAGGAATCTTTTAATCCCTGCCACGGATCGTAAACACACTGTCGAACGGAAATAAAGATATTTCCCACTAAATCCGGCGACTTTTAAGCTTGCCTGGGCGGCTTTGATTTAGCGCAGTCGCGGCGCGTAGGCGCGCACGGTGAAAGAACGAAGCTTGAAAATTCGTCGGTGTCGCGATAAACAATGGCATATGGCTTCGAACCTAAGCCACGGGCGAGAGTTATTGCCACGGTTAAGATAATCCATTCGCGAATATTAGCTGTGCACACGCGGAAAAACGTTGTACTCTGTGCAGGTCGGCTCGCGATACTTTATGCCTAATATTTTCCTGCGAATGTGGAAGGCCCTGGCTAGGACGAAAGCCGCAGTTACAGTAAATCTCGGTGCTTTTGGATATTTTACGAGGTCACGGGGATACGTAGCAAGGGACGTTCGGAGTTCAGACGCTCTCCGAAGGGGGTCACAAGTAATTTTCGCTCCCTCGAGGCTTCAGCCATACTAATAACCCCTATGCCTAATAACCTATTACTCATGTCGCGTAACATGCTTCTTAACGAATTATTAACTCGGCGATACCCTTGCTACGACTATTTGCATCAGCTTGTCGTTGATATTTGCTCGCCCCGTTTGCGATGAAAAAAATGCAAATATTATGTGTTTATTTAGTGTCGAGCAATTTGAGCAGAATGTGCAGGTGGCTATGGCTGAGTCTGGGTAAGCTGACTTTTCTGGCTTTTTGTTCTCTTTGTGGAACAAAAATGGGGCGAGAAGTGGGCGTTAAGAAGCCACGCGTGGTTTCGTTTAATTTAATTTCTAAACTGTAAATGAGCAGCTTAGCGGGAAGAATTTTTATGTAGTTGGGGGTGAGGGTGGAGGTAATGAAAATACAGGTATGTGGAAATAAGAGATGAGGATAATACGTCTAAAAGTTGTTACAAACATCGTGATAAATTTGTTTGCTCTGTGGAGGTGAAATATAATATTTCTCTTGCTGTAATTCTAGGAACTTGCAAATACCTTGGATTTGAATCACGTTGAAATGAAATTTGATATTATATATGACATCCAGGAAAAATGGAGAGAGCAATGAGCTAGCAGGCCAATCAGAAGTAATCAATTCCACATTCTGTAAAATTTCTCTATTTTTTATTTTTTTCAATTTTTTATTTCATGTAGTTGATCAGTTTAGCTTGTGAGTAACAAGATATATGTTGTATCTACCCAGATTTCTTGAAATTGCAAAACAAATGATCAAATTTAAACCTCGAAAAAATCCATAAGCAGTGATTACCGTGTAGTATTATTGTCTCGAAGCTTTTACACGCGCTTAAAATGCAAGAAAAGTCGTTTGTCTGGCGCGCAGCTGAAAGCTCCCGAATCGGCTGTCGTTCAAAGCTGGATAAAACTTCGTTCCTTGCTTTTCCACCCCTTCGTCCCCCGCTGCCCCAACTCGACCGTCACCTTCCCCTTCTTTTCCCCCTTTTTTATTTTTTTTTGCAAGCTCGCTAGAACTCGCGGAAGTTCATCAGGGCTTTTGAATGGTTTAATTTGCATACCTAACAATATTACACTGCGCACTCGACGATAGCTTTCGAGCTTCCTTCCACATTTTGCAAGACTAGAACTGAATTTTAAGGGCGGTCAGATGCTGGGAAAGGACGGTGTCGCGAACGGTCTCGCCTGCGAAAATAAATCGCGTTTCAAGGGAAAGTATTTCTCACGCCGGCCCGTCACCGAGTTTCTTTGCTTTTGTCGACGTCCTCCCGTTGATTATCTTCAATTTGTCAACTCGAAGACGGGGAATGCTGTTTGACGGGGGTGCGAGCGCGTCGAGAAAGGAATGTCAACGAGAACGTGGATTTTGCAAACAAGCGAATCTCGTTTTGTCGTGAAGGCGCGCTTTCTCTGATTTTAAATCGCTCATGGGGCGAATATCTGCGTTGGAAGAAGGTAACGCCTCGCCACTTTAGAAATTATCCAGATGTTCGAAAATGTGTAGAGGAGATGTGTTATAAAAGGGACAATTTTATTTAGCATCCATTTCTGATAATATCGTCATAGGTATTTAAAGCACAAGTCCATTAAGGGGGAAATCTTACTCTTTAGGCTAAAAAACATAGCAAAATTGGGGATTTTGAAATTTAGACCATATTTTGGTGCATATTTGAGGAAGCAATAATATTTTTTTATGAAGTTTTAATAACAAATACAGGAGTTATACATGATCGACCAACACGCCGCGCAAAATTCGTCGTCCGCTGGCGTGCATGATATTTATCTTCCTGGTAATCTAAAACAGAAAAATGAAACGGCGATTCACTGTGTATACATTTGTAGCCATAATTTGATGAGTCAGGAAAAAATACAGCAATTTTTTAGGGATGTGGAGAGTTTTCAAATTGAAAGGTCTGAAATTTTAACTTTTGCTATACAATTTTGTGCCAATTTTCTTCTGTAATCAAAGAAGTATGTAAATTATCGGTATTCTGGTTCGTCAAAGTATAACGTAATATTTGTTGGACATACAGGCCAAATTTGAGAAACATTTAAATATAAAACATTTAAACTCTTTACTAATACCTCTGAAATATCATCGTTTTTACACGCACACTCGTGTTATATCACAATGATAAGATATATTCTCCAAATTTTTATTAAAATGTACTATTTTCGTCAATAAATTTTTCAATCTGTCTCGAAACTACGGGAGGTCCAAAATAATTCGTATAAATTTCAAAACCCCTACGTCGCTGGATGTAATTCGTCATTAATTTCATACTTTGATTGCTTTGTTATATAAATTAATAAGTGTTATTTGTTTCACGAATCTTCGCGAAGAGTGACTTCTTCTAGTTAGTCACTAGCAGCCACGGAAATTTTCGCATTATCGAACTTCATCCGTTTCCCCACTGACTAGCCAGCAAAAACCACCTAAGCCCAGAAAGATGGCGCGGGATCCTGGGAGCGTGAAAGAGGCTTTTTGCCACCGACAACCGTCGACGCCAACGACAATGACATTCACACGCGGCAAGATGAATTGGAGGTAGATTCACGTACGGGTACACGCGTACCCGTAATTCTGTGCTTGGAATCTATTTACCTTTCATTACCTCAATTTTACATGTACGTTTTGGGTCCCGGTATTAAGTACGTACCACACCACTTTTGTGTAATATTCCATGTATTTCAATTTTGCATACGGGCATGTAGGTACCTAAATATTTCATACGCAACCGATAGTAAACTATTTTTATCTATCTATTTATTTGCGGGTAATCCCTTTAGCATACGGTGATAAAAAAATGACTATGATATAACTATGAAAAAAGAGGATTATAATAAAATAGATTGTTTATACTTCACGAAGGTAAAGAAGCCTAAAAATAAGTAGCTCGAAACGAATTGTCCAATTGACACGAGACAAATGCATCACCATAACCCATTACCTACCGTCAATTTGTTGCATCATCAGAGTTGGGCATTATTCGGCTAAATTTTTATTCGAATACGTATTCGAATACATTTGTGCGAATAAGTTTTTATTCGAATAATCTTCGAATAAAAAATTCGAATAAAATGAAATTATTCGACAATAACGAATAAGTTTTTATTTGACTGAAAATTTATTCGAATAATTTCTTATTCGAATAAAAATTTAGTCGACTCAACGGACGAATAAAGTGATCACGTGGTTTCAGCGATGTATCGTGACACCACTGACTGACACCTGTGTGACCTAATGTTTTAGGTTAAGTAACTCTTGTCATAGCTCGCACTTTGCAGAAAGATGTATGACTGCGGTATTACATAGAGTGACGTTTTGATTTATTTTAAATAAAATTTGCTCACGTCAATCCATTTAAACTAATGAAAAAATCAATCTCTTCAAATTATAAGCGTTCATTGAACGTTTTTAAATACATACAAATACGCACACTTCCAGACCCACACGTCCAAACGTATGTTGAACACAGTACAGACTTCCATAGATAGATACCCGACAGGGTATCACATTTATTCGTTGTTCATTCAGGTCGAATAACGAATAAATTCTTATTCGTACGAATCTGTCTAGAATAAAGGTACAGATTTATTCGCGAATAAAGAATAATTTTTCGACGAATAAAATCGTCATTTGTTATTCGCGAATAAATCTTGGGGATTTATACGAATCCGTATCCGAATGAAAATTTAGCCGAATAATGCCCAACTCTGTGCGTCATTACTTGGCCCAATACGTTCTACTTGTATAAATTAAAAAAAGTTTCGCATTGATTCCTTCATCCACATTCAACCTAATAGTTACGTATATACCAAGTAATAGTGAGGTCTCTAAACGCGCATGTCCAAGCTGAAGATAGGAAGATGCAGAGGCGGATTAAGGTCGGTTGAGGCCCCGGGCGCAAAAGAAAATATTGGGCCCCTTACAAAAGTTACTGATAACTGCAACAGTTACTTCAAAATTGCGCAGTGTTGCACAGTATTATACTTTTCTCGCTTACAATTTTACAATCCGCTTACAATATGAAATCAAATTTGGTATCATTAAAAAAAAGTGGAAAGTTGGTTTTTGTGGGTCCCCGGGCGCACGCCTGGTGCGCCTACTGTTAAATCCGCCTCTGAGAAGCTGGGTGATACATCGACCCCCTCCACTCCACAGGGATATAGATACGAGTCAAATTTCCCAAAGGTTTCCAATTTCTCCCGCGATTATTGTGACGCTATTGCGAAGACAAGTGATAAGGTACCATCGCGTGAAAAATGGGGAGCCAGGTAGAAGGATCCCAGGCATCACGGCGACGATTCTACACCTGAGGGACACGAGCCTGTATATTATTTCGATGACGGTGTCTGCTCGCATTAATCAGCTGGCAAAGGTGGGGCGCCGCGTTACGCTTGGCACTGACGTGACTGGTCATAAATCGTCGGTTCGAGTGCAAACGCGATTACACGGCGACGATTATCGAGAGATTCCCTGGGATGGGCATACTCCTCGGCTGCATCCGCTGCCACCGCGATCCTATAAATGCATAAATCCTGCTAACACCTCACTACCGCGCCCCGATGCACGCTGACGAAGGAGAAATCCCAGAGGCAGGAGACAAAATATATCGTCGATGCCGAAGGGAGCGGTATAGGGAGAATATGTATTATTCCCGCGATGGGATTTCCTCACGCGCACCTTCCTCGCATAACGCTCACTTGCGCGTAGCTCCGTGTCACTGATTTCGATGAAATTTTCCGCGCAGTTTAAGTGGCTCCCATGCGCAGGTTCATTCTATTTAATCCGCTGTGACATAAATGCCCACGGTGAAGAGTGGGGTGATTGGCATACATTTTGTGAACACTTCCATTGTGTTTCGTAAACATGGTGTGTATGGATTGGGGTAGGGTCGCAGCGTAGACCTACTTACTTAGTGGCATATTTACTATTTCGTACATAATTACACTATTAACAGAGTAAATATGTTATTAGGGCAAGGGAACACTGTAAACTTCTACCCTAGTAACATATTTACTGTATAAACATAGTGCAACTGTTCACAAAATGGACACTAAATATGTTTATTTAAGTAGTTAGGCACTTTGGCACGACATCGAGAAACGGCAATTGATTAACGATTCTGTTGATTCCTCTACCCAATTAGCACCACACAGTTGTATTTGGCAACTCGCGTTTTTCTTCTGTGGTTCTCGATTCTCAATATTTCCCGAGTCATGTTTGAAAATAGTAGATTTCTCTTATTATTGTGGTTTAATTTCTAAACCAACACTGAACATTTTATTATCCTTTTGTTTTCAAATTTCCTTCTGTTTTTTTTTTAAAGTTTAACCTCGGATATTTGAAACTGTATTGTAAAAGTAGGTACTCGTAAAAAAGATATGAAACTATAAATATTTTCGGTGCACTGTGTCGCATCAAGAGAGAAAACTCGATTAATTTCAACGAAATGCGTGGGAAATGGGATAATAAGCAGCACGGTATTAGCGCTCAGAAAAATGCCGTTCGCCCCGGACTCCGCACTTCTCTTGAATGGCGTGAAAAGCGGCCGCAAGAATGTGAAATATGTGGCTTTTCATTATAAAGCCCCTTTTCTATTGGTGCAGCGTGCGTTCGGTTTTATTTTCTGCTTTTTTTTTCAATCGAGTTCAAACCATCCACGCGATCTTCCCAGCTTTCCGTTGCTATTCTTTTTTGGACCAATCCAGCTGACGGATGGTTTCGTTGCGATGTGAGGTTCGAGACAACGTCCACGACAAAGCACCAGTTGCTTTTCACAATAGGGGAAGATAAAGGCGTTTAGGGAAGACGTGTTTGTTCCTCATCCTTGTGGAAGCTGACTAACAAGGGAACATCCCGAACACGAAAATTTAAAAAATTCTGAAACCTTGTGAATATGTATTTTTGCAATTTTTGTTTGCTGCCCAAATTCACTCGAAGGGGGTGAAAGTAACCCCTGGAAATTTTGCTATTTTTCGATTTTGTGTTATAGCCCACGAAATGTAAGAGATAGAAAAAAAAGTTTGAAGACAAAAGTTACTTCTTTTAATTAGATCTATCATTGGGTAAAAAAATTATTTTACTGTTCATGCATTTCTAGGTACCTACTTACCTTCCATTATTTCTTTGACGACTTATTTAAACTGGCCCCATTCTTACGCATAGACCAACGTGCGAGTTTCAGAAAACACAAAGCTTCGAATTTGCTTTTCTCGCAAACATTTCAGTAATAAACCCTCTGCATTCAAAACGATGCTACGTATAATATATACTAATCAATGCAAGCATTGTAATCAAATCAGTGACTCGAATGCTGCTGATTTCGAAAACGTCGCGGTACAACATTCTACGAAATCTCGCGCAAGAGGGACTCTGTATAAAGGTAGAACTAATTTATTAACAGCTCCCCTGAGGGTTGAACGGAACAAAACGAGGCAGACCAGAGATCATCCGCCGGTATAAAAAACAGAAAGGAGAAAAACGGAAACGGCCGAAAGGTGCAATAATGACGGAAGCTTGGGAAGGGGGGAGAGAATTAATTAATTACGAAGCTCACGCGGTTCATGCCGGACAGAGAAAGAGGCAACGGCCGGGATTAACGTCGGAACTCGAAAATCACAAAGGGAAAAGAAGTTTCCAAAGGCGGGGGCGTCCGCCTGTCTCCGCTCTGATATTGCAATATCACGAGCCGTGGTTCACAGCCGCGCGCCGCAAGATTTACGGGGAATCTAAAAGGTGTCTGGCTGGGCCAATTATCAAAATTCACTGGTTCATTTACGCAGACTGGTTTACAGCGTTACGCGAGGCGAGTACTTTTAAAATTTTCACTTCGATTTAGGGTCAGAAATGGTTAAATGAACGATTGGAATTGGTGTTTGTATGGAGGATGGGAGAATAATATACAAAAAGAAATCTTAATGAATTTGGGTTTCAAAGTTTCTCCTTAGAAATTTTAAAACATCCTCGCGTTAAGGCGAGACTGTTTCACACTCGATGTTTGAGATTTTGATGAAGTTGAAGAACGATGTAGTCTACGCGGAGGTAAATGGGGTGAAGCCATCATTTTACTATTTGGTAATTTATTTAAAACCAATTTAACCATTTATCCGAGAACGGGATATAAAAATGAATATTTACCTACAATTTTGACGCACAAATATTTTTTTATTAAATTCGAAACCGGCAGAATGACGACTTAAACCTCGCAGAGTTCCACGTGGACTACTTCTTATTTCAATTTCATTGAAATCCCCGATAGTGAGTGCAAAAAGTGATTGATTTGGCGTGGAACGAGCCAAGGGAATCAGTAATAGGTTAAAAAGCTCTGTGGCGTTTCTGCCAGAGTCTATTGATTAGATAGTGATTAATAATCTCAAAGGAATCACACTAACACATAAAATGCATTGAATGCACAGCTACTAAAAACAAGGAATTTAGGTTGAAACGTTTATTTCTCTCAGATCCTGTATATAAATATTAATACTGAAAATCTCTTTACCATAAAATTTTTCCAACCATTCGCCAACTCCACAAAGAAGATGGATCACGTGTACAATAAATTTCTCATCTTAGAAAAGAAAACGAAAAACAGGGAAATAGGAGGAGAGGTTGAAGTACTCATTAAAACACTAAACGAAAAACTGGAAAGAATAGAAAGCCTTTGTATGAATATAAGTAGCACCCCTTATTAAGGTTCATTAGTTGGCGTTTCACTTTATTGTCTCATTTCTTCCCCCAGTGCAAGGCAACCAGCTTCCCTTGAGAACTGTTCAGAATTTCAGAATTGAACAGCATGCCTGTGCAACTACATTCTGGAACAGCTAGGGAAATACCTACCATCTTTCTCTGCATACTGCGAACAAGAATGGCGCAACGACGCTTTCCAATGCTCCCTCGGATTATACGCGACCCTTCCTGTAAAAGGGACGCGCGTGCGTGCACACACGCGTTACGTAATTCTGCAAAACTGCGAGCTCTAACGACTTGAGTGCCTTGCATGCACCGACTGAACGATGGGATGTGAAAAATAGCGAGGATTTTGTTCTTGAACCGTCTGTGTTTTTATGGAGATAGGCGAAGGTAAAGCAATGACAAACTGCCAGATTACACGCGTGTAATATCGGTGAATTTTCTATATTGAAATTCTCTAGTTAAAATTGTTTTATGTGTTTATAGAGGGGGAAGCAGACTGAGAGGTAATTGTCAGATTATTTAATTAGTTTAGAATGGTATCTACGAAAATTCGCTGAATTTACAATTTAGGATACAGAATTAAATTATAGCCAAAAATATTATTATTATTATTATTATTAAACGTCTTTATTGCATAACAAGCAGAGGACAACAGAGAGAAAATAAAAAAACGACAAAAAGCAAAGGCGAAGTTCAGTCCGAGACTGTTTTACAACTTAACCTAAACAGTCGTATTAAAGTGCTTAACAATTGTATTAAAGTGCTTGTATGATTCCCTTTATAAGAAAATACCTTTGGGTAAATTACGCAACGAATAAAAGCGATTTTCTGATACTTCGTAGCACGAATTTTTCTTTGAGAAATTTTCATTAGTAATAATAAGGATGGACATAAAAAAAATTCTACAACTTTAAAGCCTCCTTATATCCTAAAATAGTTGAATGCAATATGTAATAATAGTTTAAAAAAAAATCATAAATTTTGGGGGCTGTTCACATCTCTTCACATAAATTCTTATTTCGTGTAATGATGATTATTCAGAATATATATTCCGCCGTAAACAATTTCTGTAATATTCACCCGTGTTACGAACAATGACGGGCACACTCAGAATAATCAACTTAAACAGACCACGCTTTACATGCGTCAAACTGCTACCAAGTGCCAGCACAAAGTTTCAAGCCGAGACACTACGAATACGCTTATATTACGTTACTGGATGATATTGCACATAAATTTATACACATATTTTGCCTTACATTACACCGCTGATAAATGTTTCGGTAACGTGGCGCGTAGCCAAAATACTCGCGATATCTGTAACGAACGCATTAACCGTAATGAACGCGTTAACGAAGTTGATCATAAAACATATTTTATGCTTGCCCTGCATGAAACAGAGATAAATAGTGAACGTATCGTCTACGACAATCTCGGATGGGATTATAGACAGTTTCCGTATTGCGAATTTCTATTTCGAAAAATTCCTTAATCCTTATATTTTTAATGCTGATGAATTTCGTGTGCTGTGTTTCTATTTTAGAAGAAATTGAGTTCTGTCTTTTCGCTTTGCATTAATTAATACTAGAACTACTGGCAATTAATGTAAACCTATTTCTACCAGACCAGTCAAATGGACTGATTATTTATAAAATACGTCACGCAAGGAAAATGAATCTTTGTTCTAATTTCTTTAATTTTTATATTGTTAAAAAGTATATACATATTTATGCTACTATTATGAAATGTAGAATATATGTATCTTTGAAAATAGTGGAGGAGAGGGGAAGACGAATTGGTAAATTGAATTCTTTAGGTATTGCAATGAAAATCATGAAAAAATTTCTGAAATGCAAAGTCATAAATTTGGGTATAATTTTAAATTAAAATTTAAAACCCGTCATTTTGACTAAGTAGTTTGATAATGCTATGGTTAAAATCGACATACTTAGAGAATTTATGGAAGTTGAAGTGAAGAAACTCAAAAGCATACGATATACGACACTCCTTCGTTCTGTATATCCATGATCAACAAACTGACAGAATTTCGATATGCTACTACGTTCTCGGAATAATCCCCTTTCCTTTGCCATTGTGCACACACTTCTGTGGAATTCGTTTGACCAGAAATCGAAGATCAAAGTACAGTAGGATATTGTGCCCTGCTTTAAAAGGAACTCCGACTGAATCTATAATCGCGGTTTTCGCCAAACCGCGATTTTCAAGACGGTATGCGTCACATCTCACAAAAATTTCTTTGAAATTTTTCACAAATATTCTATGAAACTAGCTCGAGTTACCTAAATTTTTCATTAATTAGAAAATGAACAGAAAAATACGGAAGAATCGATATTTAATATTCCGAAGATTGCCACTTTATTTTGAGTAAAAGATTCAAACATTCGCAAACGTACCTAAGCGCTCAAAATTCTGATATTTTACAGAAAAAATGTCATAAAATTTTATTTGAAAACAATGAAAGTTGGCAATGTCTTGGAAAAAAATTCCACTTTCGGTTCTTTCTTTCAATTATTTATCAAGCGCATGTAAATTCTTAATCCATTTGTGGATTTCGTCATGTGGCAAAATTCAAAATATTCTATAAACACTGATGGCTCTTATTAAAGAAAATTCATTGGGAATGACTCTCACATGCATCATCACAGAAGATTATATACGCCCTCCATATTCCACTCCTTCCACATACTTCACTTTCTTATAAAAAAAAATACCCCAAAAATGTCCCCTATCCCTTTCCTTCATTTGCATATCGAGTCTGCCATAATCATTTGCATCCCACAGTGCCTGGATCAACATGGAGCTGAAGATCTCAACTAACAACATCAGACCCGTGACAATCTTTACCCATTGCCCCCGTCCTTCCCCTTACTCCCTCATTACATTTTCCCTTTTTTTTTTGCACCATCTCCCTTGTTTCTTAGTCCCCCACATCACTTCATTCCTCACGTTACACCACGTTCGTGCATCGCTTTGTCAAATTAATCAATTCGTCCGCACCCTTCGTTTACTTCCACAGACTCTTCTATATACTTCCATTTCTTACTTCTTATCCCTCTTTGTTTCCCATTCCCTTTATCTTCGCCGTTTTTTTCTCTCACCCATCATTCATCTTTGATTCCCTTTCACGTTTCTTGCTACCCTTCTGTCTCTTTCTCTCTCCCTCCTCTTCTTCTTTTTCCTTCCTTTCTCGCGCTCTCTCGTTCCCGTCGCCCTTCCCTCTTTTCTGTTTTAAAACTCGACGAAAGACGTTTCTATTCTCGGCGACCGCGTTCCAAGACTTTTCCAGCTGCCCGACGAGGGCGCAGTTTCCATTCCCGGCTGTGTTCTCGCGAATTTCTCTGTTCCATTAACACAAAGGAACGCGACAGACACGCGTTTCTCGGGCATCGGAATTAAAGGACTTCGGCTGGTTTAGTGCCAGGCTTGCAATTAAAGGAGCTTAATTGAGAGCGAACGATTAAGACGGGAGACCCTGGAGAAACGGAATTGCAGATAATAAAACGTTGCTAATCAGATGGGTCACCTCCAAAGACGTTTGGGTTGGATCAGCATCTACCTAAAACAACACTGAAATACGCTATTTCATTGGAAACGAAAGTCTGAATCCTGGATGCTATAGAATTGTCCAGAAATTTCCAATTAATCGTTTTCACTTTGCAATATTTCTGCACTATTTCTAGAGTAGTTCAATAATAATTCTACGCTATAACCACTAAATACGAACGCGTCCGCACCAGAAAATAATACTGCCTCGACGTGAAATCACGTCCGCGCCAGTGAAAGGATCAATGTATAAATCGTTATGCAGAAAATATTTTAGACCCCTCAATCGTTTTTCTGCTTGTTACTAAAATTAGTACAAACTGTGAGACGTCACAGTTATCTTCACGACTCATTTAGGTATGCCTCTGTAATAATCTTAATATAATTGTTTCAAAACATCCAATATGTAATCATTAATAGACTGCGGATGTTTATGCATGTATAAAATGGACCGTTTATTTTGAAAGTGGTGTAAGTCCATTTTCTCTTGTTATTTTTTCTAGTTATACATAAAAAATTTACATTAAATTAAGCATGAATTACGTGATATTTCACTTTTTTCAAAAATGGACTTACACCACTTTCAAAATAAACGGTCCATATGTCGTAATATGCAACATATATGCAAGATATATGCAACACTTATGCAACATACATATATGCAAAATACAAAGTGAGTCATCCAAAGTTGAAACCTGAAATATTTCTTTAATTGTAGCTAACAATGTTTCACACAGAAGTATCTATGGTACATTCAACATTTTATGATTCATTAATCATTCACCTTCGAGTAACCTTAACAGCTGAAAGCAGAAATCATTCTTACATTACAAATTCCCCCAGTAATTCTCCTTCTTTTTGATCGAGGATATATTCTCCGAATCCACATACGCATTCGTTGATGAATATTCAGAATTTAACGACTACTGGCAGGACTAATTTGTTGGCGACGGAACTCCTTGTTCGTCGACCACGGTGGAGGGGTGGTCTGCGTGGCCTGTGTCGTTACGGCATTTCTCCGGTTTTCAGAAACAATACGCCTAAGCGTCCCTGCAACACTGGCGTCGACTCGGCGTCGACACGATATTACAAACCCTGATTTATATCGACCATTCACGCTCAACCACTGCCTTAATGCTGCACGCACCGCCGCCTTCCATCCATCGCTTACATTCACTCGGAAACCCGGCTGCCTGGATCATTATGACGTAATAAACGTCCTTACCATGCCGTGTGTCACTCGTCTCCCTTATTACATTTGCGCGTGCCGCCACGCTTTTAAAGCGCCACGTAACGGTACTATTTTTACCGTTCCCTTTGCTCGTTTTGCGTTATTCGTTAAAAATCCATTTGCGGAAAGCAATATGTCATTTAAACGCCAGATCCGTAGATGCAGCGACTCCCCTTACAGTTTTGTACCATACGAGGCATTTTTCTCGAAATTGAGGTTGTAGCAATAATGTATTTGACTAGGCTGTACTAATCATATCAAATATTAGAAATTAATTTTTTTTTCAATGTGGGTTAGACCGTTTTTGCTTTCAATGCCTCATATAATGTCCCCTCGCGAGACTATAACCGGGACGAAAAACGAGACCTTAACTGCACTGGATTATGTTCGACTTTAGGATTACGTACATGTGTGTGTATATTTTATTCGTAATATCGTAAGGTAGATATATACAGGGTGATCGCAAAAATAGTGGAAGGTGGTTAGTTAAATAGAAAATAATTGAAGACCTTGCAGCAAGTGGGGTGCAACTCCACTTTTGACAATTTTTTAGTTATCACGTGTAATATTAAAAAGAAACTACATCTTTGACGCAAGTTTGATGCAAATCACGATACGAAAAATTCGTCAAAAATAGAAATAAAAAACTCATCAAGTCAATAACTATTATTGTCTGAAAATGTATATTTTTCAATTAGTGTTCTCCTTTTAATATTATATCATCGCAATAATTTTGTAAACAGTTTTTTCCAGTTTACTCGAAACTGGCAAAGATGGAGTTGCACCCCTCTTATTGCAAGATCTTCAATTAACTTCATCACAATGACTCCATCTTGGATACCAAACAGTCGATAGAAGTTCGAGATTTCAGATACATACAGTTGAGTTTCAGAAATATTAGGTCAGGTGATATTTGGTGTGCGGACATATATTTTTTGCTACACATACCTGTACCTTTATTAGAAAATTAGAAAAAGCTCATAGGTAGCTAATGAAAATACTTTGGTTAAAAAAACATGCTCTATATTTTTACTTTTAATGAAGACTTTGGTTCAATAAACCGAAGAAACTTTTGCACTGACCTAACATTACATACAGGGTTATTCTGCTTCAAATGCAGTTCAGGGAACATGCATAAATATCTGGGGACATGGCATAAGTGCCCGCGTTACGTCCCCTCGATAGACAGGGGATGGGCCACGGGGCCATTACATTCTAATATTTCCATGCAATATCGACGGTGCATCGTTACGAAACGGCGAACAGTTTGTATAATGCCATGGCCGATCGTGAGCTCTGTATTTGGGCGACATCCATTTATGGAAAGATTCTCTCTCGCGGGGGAGGAGAAATATGCATCTCTAGACGGATGATAAACGACTCCGTTTCATTTTAATGGATACGACGCCAGTAATCCTTTCAGGAAATAGGTGGATTAATTCGCACTGATAGGATTACACGATATTCCCGCTGTAACGATAAAAACGGCAAACGAAAATATTATGCGCATTACTTACCCCCTCCGTGTTGCCTTTTGTTACGACCGCGTCCGAGTAACTGTCAAAATCAAATTACGTCAGTCATTTTTACGCCACGCTCCGCGTACGAATGTGAAACGTTTCTTCAGTCAAATACCACGTCACAGTACCAGGAGTTTTTTTTTTGCAAACGATTTTATTCAGCTTCGATCCTCTGTTTATTTGTTTGTTTGTTTTTTGTTTGTTTGTTTGTTTGTTTGGTTCAAATCTAGAAACTCAATTTTACCCCACTTCCAACTATCCAATAGACTTGAAATTTTGCAGGAATACGTAGTTATGATGAGAATACAAATTTTATAAAAAGAACTCTCCCTCGAGGGGGTGAAAAATTGCATCCCCTACAATAAAAACATATAACCACAAATCCAAACGACTGGAAATCAGCCTCTCGCCTACTTCTCGAAAATGCACTAAATTTTCTTAGTTGTAAAACTCAAACACTAAATAGTAAATAATAAAAAAATATATAAAAAAATGAAGTTAAACGATTTTATTTAAATAGATCTAAAATGCACTAAAAACATGACTTCTTTTCTTGTACTACAATTACGATGGTATTATGTCACTTTAAATAAAATCGTGGGGCAGGATATTTCATAACTGGATATGAATCAATTTAATACAGAATCAAGCGTCGAAATGAGCGATGAAAACCGATGAAATATCTTGCTCCACGATCTTATTTAAAGTAATAAATCACCATCGTAATTGTAATACGAGAAAATAATTATTTTTTAGTTTTTAGTTCATTTTCGATCAAATTAAATAAAATCATTAAACTTAAATTTTTTTTCTATATCTATATTTTTTTATTTGAGAAACAAATCGTGTTATCCTAAAACTTTGGAGTGAGGAGCCGTGTACTTATGTAACGTTTACGTATCGCGTGTACAAAGCGTATATGAAATTCATAAAATCACCGAAGGGACCTCACTGAAGATTTTAATTTAGGAGTTGATACTTATGATCTTTCAAGATCGTCTCGATCAAAGGTGTCAAAATTAAGTTTTAGAAAGTAACATTGTAATCCTACGCATATGTGTAACGGCCTGTAAAATGTGCAGACAATCTAAGTTACATGGAAGAAAATGTACCTCCTCTTAGGTACTTACATGAATATATGGAGGGCTCAAAAGCCAATCAGTGTAAGTTCATTAGCATTAAAATCGAGATTTACACTGTTTGTCCTCTGAATAATTTTGCCTAGTAATTCCTTGGTCAATATAAGTACTGCCATTTCTTGCTTACGTGCATGTAAGTAGTCACTTAATTGATTTATCAACTAAAAGTTTTAATAATAAAAATGAGTTTAAACTACGTATCACATTTTCAGGGAAAGTAGGACTCACACTGATTGGCTTCTTAGCTCTCCATATATGTATATATATACGAATAAATTAAAATTACTGGTTATTCAATTATGAAACATACTTATAACGTTCGTAATTATGAATATCCAATTATGTAGCTTAATGCAATGAGAAATATTGAATAAAGAATATCAGTAATTTCAAAGAAATATCTATTCGTAAGAAACACATAACAATGATTGCGATCGTAAAACACAATGTAGTTAGATAAAGTTCAAATTCTCATTCACATTCGCCTCATTTGTCTTCCAACATTGTATTCTTCGTTCAATTAACCTGCTAACTGGATCACTTCTCCATGAAAAACGTTTTCAGTGTAATTAAAAATGTCCATTGACGAATTTCCTCGTTGTGTCCATAGTGAATTTGACATAGTACCGTATTCGCTCCATTCGAGCGAGCAACATTTTTCAATTTCTCTTAACCAACGATGGAATTATTCAATGACGAGTCAACTCGTCTTCGCCGGTTATCAGGTTAAAATTATACTCTATTGCATGCTGTATTCGTAAACGGTTGAAAATTTTCGATCGTTTTATGTGTGAGTAGTATACATTTATCGAATAATTTCCATTGGCTTCTCTTTGCAGCTGGGTTTCTTCACATATTATACAGTAGCAATGGGAAAGGTGAATCCGTCGGGGCCGGTACCAATCGATAGTGTCTTCATTTACAGACCGGACAAACGTCTTGAACTCTGGAGGTTCGCGTTCTACATGTTCCTTCATGCTGGGTGAGTATTGTCAAGTTCTCCACACGAAATTCACTGGCTGAGTCATAAGTTTCATTCCCAGTTTACAGTATCTTGTGTCTTATGTTGGTTTCAAAACCTTTTGTGTAGAACAGAGTGAAAATCACATAATTAACAGGAATATGAATTAATATTGTAACCCATAATATAATAACTGTGGAATATGTGAAGTATAACGACTTTTATGTGGAAGACCGGAGTTTATTGAATAGGTACATTTTTGTAGCGCAAATAAATTCTGTGTATAAACTAGGCAAGAACTTGATTCATCCAGTGTAGATGTAATTTTTTATTTGAATGGCTATTGTCTCCGAGAATGTTTCTATCAAGTTGCAAGTAAATGTAAATAAGCAAAATAGAAGTACAGCTAGGTATTTAACACCTTACCCACAGGACATTCTATATTTCCTATTTATTTTAAATTTTATTTTAATTACTTATTATTGTATCAACTGCTACAGGTTATTAGCGGCATACATATAAATAAGGTATACATTAACTATACAATAACAAATACAATTACAAATTTTATACACACATATGAAGCATTGAGAACAAAAATAGATTAATCTACATTTTTTGCGAAATGGAGTTAGTAGCAATAATGTGATCCAATCGGCTGTATTAATCATATAAAATAGGAAAAAATTATTTTTACAATGCGGGGTAGTCTTTACAGATACAGATTTTAAGATACTGATTGAAAACTACATAGTTATAGGTTACTTAGATTTTGGAGTATATTAATTTTTCTCCAGATAGTCGATTAACTTCTTCCTGTGCTCTGACTTGTTGCATTTCATCTATATTAGGTACTTCCAATTTTGATAGTCACTGATCATGGAATATTTCCTGTATTACCCCAGGAATTTCAATTATCACAGCTGTGCAGTGAAGCTGTTCAGCAGCTATATCAATTCTAAGCGGAATGTTCAATTTTTGATAACAAACTTCTCCGAATCCATCAATCATATCTTTCTCTATTTATCGCCTTTCAAGCCTCCACCTATTAATGGCATTACCGACAGAAAATTAACATTTCATACGTACTATTTCCTATCATCATTCACCACGGTATATAATATCTTCGTACATTCCCCATCTTTCAATAATCAAAATCCTTCTTCCACTATTATCGACAAAATTGAAACCTCAAACGTCAAAAGGTCTGCGTCAAAATTCTCCGAACAATATCGATGCTGTATTTCGTAGGAATACCAATCTAACCCCTTCCAGAGAAATCGCAGATGCATAGTTGGTAAAAAGTAAAAGAGAAAAAAGGAAAGAAACGCTCGATAATTAAGATTCAGACCGTGTCCCGCGGAAAGGGTGTCACGTGTGGCAATTTGCACATTTCGCTGACCACTTTTCGCGATTGGCCGCCCTGCGACGCAAGTCCTGTGTTAATCCTTGACGCTAACTTCGCTTCCCTACTGTGGCGAATCACGTTGCAATCTCTCTACACCCGGCACGAATCGAATTCAACCATCGTTTCACGACTCGGACAGAATTACGTAAATGTCCTGGCGCGCGCTGGATCCTGTGCTAGAAAATACGCTTTCTTTCAACACACCCACCCTCCCCGTCTGGCTAGCTACGTTTCTAAAGGTGCCGTCTCGCAAAACTTTTCCTCCTCCCTTTCCCTTTCCATTTCCCTTTCTATCCCCCTCCACCCTTGTTTCATTTCACCTTTTTCTTCGCTCTTGTAATGCGGGAGATCAGTGAAAACGTCGAAGGGTACGGAAATTTATTCGGCCACATTACGAATTTATGGTACAACCTCCGCTAGAAACTGCTCCGCTACCATATGTTTCGTATCGGTGGGGACGCTTATTGTATTTGTTCTGACGAGACGGTGCAGAAGGCGGTGGAGAAAATGATAGTTTATGATATGATCGTAGCGTACCGTATATCATAGTGTACCGTGTTAAAGTATAGCGATGACAATGGGGGTGCGCTTTGGCGAACTCAGTGAGTTCCTTAAGATTCTTTAACGTAAGAATTCAACAAATTATTCGCAATAAAATCTATTGTTAATACTAAATCACGTTCAAGTTGAAAGCAACCCTCGTTTTTTAATTTTTTACAGACAATGGGCTCCCTCTGAATTTTGTTTTTTTTCTTCTTTTTAATGAAACTACAAACCTACGCTCTTTAGAAATGGTTCTAGGGTACGTCTTTCCGATTTTCTGTTTTCCCAGTAATGGCTTCCATCGGTGCCTTTCTTTGTCGCGTTTTCTCTCCTCTCGACGATAGCTCGTGCACAGAGGGGCAACGCACGAGAAGGGTCGTGGAACGATAGAACCAGGCCGGCAGAGAAGTTTTCAGCAGCGAAGCTCTCTAAATTATTCATGGAAACGCCAGATAAGGCGACCATTTTCCCTACGTGCGTATGGAAACGGTGATAAGAGTGACCCGACGTTTTCCCATAGACCGTGTGCCTTCTTCCTCGACGTGTTCCCCACCCTCTCTACGTTCTCTTTGTTCCTTCCCTTCGTCCACGGCACTATCAGTCTTCCCTGCAAGTGCCTCCCTTGTTGCTGGGAGGATATTTGCGATATGACTGTTATTCATACGAAAAGTATTTATTCCTTTTTCTTCGACGGATGACTGTACCCTTTCGAAGCTCTGTTATCGACGAGTTCGATATTTTCGCGTAAATGTTTCCCTAAAATTGTCGGCTTCAAGTAGCTATTGTAGATTATTGTTAGAGACCAAGGGGAGTGTCAATGGTTCGAGTTACCTATTTCACTAAATTCTTATATAAAATTTTAACGTTACATAGAGCGCAGCAGTACAAAATTTAAATATTTTCTATTTCATATTTACCACTATTCAAGGCTTCTATAATCAATATAAATACTTTTCACTTTTTAACGATTTCATATAAAATTACTCATATACTCATTACACATATAATGAGAATTTTTCGGAGAAAAAAGTTTAAAATTTCGTCTACTCCGAATTCTACGTATACATCCACATACACGCAAGAACGGGACTAATTTATCCCTCCGTGGTTATACCTTCTTATAATCACAAATTGGTCACATGGGGTTCACCACACCCCAGCGTCATTGTTGCGTTCCCATTTTCGTATTTTTGAATATTTTAACTCTCGAGTGACGATTGTTTATACATTCGTAATAGTCGTGCAATCATGCTCTAATAGTCTTCCTAAAAATGTAAATTTTGATATATTGAAATTTGTATTTGAAAAAATAGTGCTAGATAAAATCATTTTTTTTTAAATTCACCAACTCGTGCTATCATGCTCTAATAGTCTTTTCCTACAAATGTAAATTTTGATATATTGAAATTTGTATTTGAAAAAATAGTGGTAGATAAAACCGTCTTCTTTAAATTCACCAACTTTTTAAATTTTATTATTAAGGTCTAGAAATTTATAGAAATATTGTCCAAAACATATCCTTGGGTATGATACACCCCGTGTGACCAGGAAGGGTTGAATAAGTCGTCAAAGAAATAGTAAAAAAATAGATAAAAGGATTAGAATTGAATTCATGAGGATCCGCAGAGGGGTTAAGGAGGGATAATGCCTTCCCCTGGCTATAGAAAAAATTCGCTTGTATTTTTAAAAACTAATCTTTATTAAATTTATACTAAAAACTGATTATTTTTAAATTTCAAATTTCAAATGTTAATCAAATCCGTGCCACAAACTGTGTTTAATCAAGCAACCAATCGTCGCCTGTCAACTTGACTGTTTCTCAAAGTTGCCCCCCTCCGGAAAAAAGTCTGCAGCCACCCCTGATTGAGTTGCCGCTGAAACTGAATTATGGTGTTTCATGTTTGCACATGCATATATCGAGGGTTTGGCAAAAGCGCAACTTTGACGCCCATTTCCTCGTAAATTCTTTAATAGTGCACTCTGCGTGTTTAATACACCATTATACATACATTACGCGTATCAACTATGCACTCCCCTTGTCAGCCCAATTCCGTACACTGTTCACACCGCGCAGCAATTCGTAATTGCAAATAAAACGAGCTCAAATACACCGCCAAAAACCCCACCACTTCCCGTCACGCGTCTTTGCTCCTACAAACGTTTATCGCGCTTGTTATCGCCGCAAGAATGTGTCCCCCACCTTTCGACCGCGGATCCCGGCGTCTCCACATTCCCTGCGACGCGGAGGTTTCACGGGGGGCGTCGTGAGAAACGTGGAAGCGAAGAAAAATCGAGACAATCGCGGTAATTGCAGGAAGTGAACGCGGCACACCGTTGTATCAGACAATAGTATCGCGGCGCTCGCGAAAATAAGAGGGACGGGCAACCGTCGAAAAGATGTGTTCCCGTACTCACCAACAGAAACGATTACTTAGGGGAACTTTCATCCAGGCAACTTTCCCCGAATTATACAAGAGAAAAGCGCGCGCGACAAACGGGATTAATTCCCCATGGATCTCCATGAGCGAATTCCCCGAAACTCGGTGTCATAACTTCGTTTCCCTGGATCCTTCCCTCTCCTTCGTCCCCTTATAAAAATGCAATGAGAAATCAGAAATTGAAACAGCCCGTGGCGAGAGGGCTTTCGTTGGGAGTTCTAAATAAATTCCTACGGAAGAAGTGATTTCCAGAATGAAAATCCCCATTCCTTGTCTCAGTCCCTCTCAGTCCCTCTGTCTCTGAAAGTGTAACAGAGAATATCTGTAGAGGGTAAAAATGCGAGGCGTAGTTTAAGATTCGAGAGCATCGGCACGATTTAAATAACGACGTCCATCCTCTTGGGCCGTCGGCGTGGTGGATCCCTCGTCACCGGCTGCCGATGCGGACATTATGCATGCCCGACGAGGGAAACCATTACGAAGACTCGTCTAATGTCGTATAAATGCAGAAAAGAAGGCCTCGTCCCTAATACCCGCGACAGCGTCCTTACTCCTTGCGCCAGCACGCGCCACGTGCAAACGAAAACTTTTGCCTGTCGCTCGACCGTGGAAGATTTCTGAGCGCTGGCGTGACGAGCCACGCGGGAAGTGCGTTTTGTAAGGGATGAGGGGATTAGCAACGGGGAGGAATCGACGCTGTAGATTGCAGTTCGTTGTAAAACCGCTTCGGACCGCGCAGATTCTTTTGGCTACGAGGATATCGCTGGCAACTTGTCTTTATCTCTCGGCAGGCGGTTGTTGGGTCTTTCTGGACCCACGCGTAACGTTGCCGAGGGTAATGATCGTAGGGGAAACTTGAGAAATTGAGAAAATTATAAATCCTCTACCAGAGATGGGTAAAATTGTTATTTAGATAAAATTTCGAATAATGAATAGAAGGTGAAAAATCGTCATTCGTTCGTTAATTCAAGTTAACTTTATTCGACACATGACGAATATTTTTTTTAACTTTTATATATCGTTAGTTTATTTAAATAAAAATTTTGCCCATCTCTGTCCTCTACTGCTCTAATAAGGAGAGGTTTTCAGGTGTTCGACTCCGATTGCTTTGATCTTTCGATATTTTTTGGAGGACCAAAAATAGCAAAGACGTGTTTTTTTGTTTTGGCCCGTTTAGATATTTGGGGAGTGAAAGCACTCCTCGAAGTTCATAAGAAGTGCTTCAAAAGTTCTTATTGTTATTTATAAGAATATTATAACATTGTGTATATCAAATATTATTCAGCAGAATGTTATAATGTTCTTTAAACTATCAATAGGAACTTTTATACCCTTTCTTATGAACTTTCAGGGGTGGTTTCACCCCCTAAATATGCAAACGAGCCGAAATAAAAAAACACGTAGGTATTTGTTATTTTTCGATTTTCTAAAACATCCGAAAATGAAAGCAACCGGAAGCAAACACCTGAAATTCTCTTCTTGTAAGAAGAAGGATTGTTAACCCCCTGGTATACGGGCCATGAATAGTTACGTTAAGAAACGGGTGGCATAGGTAGATACTCCATACTCCATATTGTTTCGTAATTTTAAAAGTCAGCAATAGAATTTTTGTTTATCATTTGATTAAATAATTTTCTATTTCTAATGGTAGACAATTTGGATGGCGAAACGCAGTTTTCAAGTTAAAACAAAATAATGATATTAAAAATATAGGTACATTTTATTCTGTCAGTATTAATTGACAAATATCCAAACATAAGGTAAATGACCAACACGTAAAAAAAGACAATGAAAACGAAAAACAACAGACTTCCATGGGATCAATCGAATCGTTCGCTATTAAAGGGTTAACTGTAGGAATCTAACCCAAAATCTCACTTCGAAGTCTCTGAATAACGCCACGCCTAAAGTAAATAAAGATTTTCTCATTGAACACGATTGTTCCAGTCACACAGCTGTCGATGCTCATTTGAAGCGCGTTGCGATTGAAGGGTTGCTCGATGAAGTCACGATGGGTCGAAAGTCGTTTGTCAGGTAGAAAGTTGATGGTTAGGGAGGCGAGTGCCATCGAAAAGGCACAGGCTTGCATTGGTTCTCTATTAGGATCGCGAAATGCTGAGACATCAGACTCGACAAACTCGTGCATGGTTCAGTGATAAGTGAGAAGTTCTGGGAGCGTAATTAACTAGTAGCAAGTAGTTAAGACCGACTTGGGGACCTCACTTGCGTCCACGGAACATTGAAGCCAACTTGCGCGGAACTTTACCATCCACCTTTATCTTTCTGTTCCACGGCGAGTTTCCATTCGGATCGATTTCAATTGACAATACTTTTCAGCCTTTCATCTTCTCACGTTGTATGTTCAATATTCTAGATTATTACTTCAACCCTTTGACAGCGGATAGCTTAAGGGCGTAAGTGGATGTTCCATTTTAAAGCCTATGAAATAGGTGATCTTTAAGAATTAATTAAAGGAAAACTACCACGGTCAATTTAATGGCACTTTGTGCATTGTATTAAGAATATTTTAAACTATAGAAATATATTATTTCTATGTAATGAACCGTTGAAAATGGCACTGGGGTTTCGTTGGAGAGGAGGCGTAACAAAAATCATCCAAAACTGTGGGACCATTGGTCTGAAATAAGAAACAATGTCAGATTATTAAAGGGTATGAAATTTTTTAGTGGACGTAGCTTTAAAAATGACAAGAAATTACATTTTTTAACAAGATAATGACACTTCAAATTTGAATACTTAAAAATACTTCAAATTTGAAGTATTTTTAAGTTAGAATTACATCTGAAATACCTATTTTTAATGCGATCTGTTTACCTTATTAAATTTACCTTACCTTATGGGGGGAGGGGGTAAAAAAAGGGGTTGGTGAAAGGGAGCCGCAACTCGAAAAGGGGTGGGAAACACTGAATTATTTATTAAGAAAACCCTGACTTATTTATTTAGAAATCCTGACTTATTTAATAAGAAAACCCTGCTTCCCATGATTCACCGGGTAATTCCAAAATTTTTTCGACGAGGAAACTTCGAAGTACGTATAAAATCGTCAGTGATCTCGTGCAGCAATCAATTCAATCTAATATAAACAGTTTCAACTTCAACACTGCCTCGAACGACAAGGATTAAAAAAAAGTAGTGTAACTGGCTTATCGACGCCTCATAACTGGCTTATTGAAATCCACGTGTATCCGAGCGATGATATTCGAGTCACGACACGACGAAGGGTTCCAGACAGGGAGCAGTGGGGACGCTCGACGAAGGGGACGGCAGTTTCAGTTAATTGGATAGCAATTAGACGAATCCTCCTGCATTGTCTTCGTGGACGAATTACACCAGATTGTCGGCTTCCAGCCCCTACTGAAGGATGATCCTACTGGATCGAAATTTCTATCTCACGGATAGGAATGACGGATAGCGGCCTCTCGTTGCTCTCACAAAGGGGGTTATCTATTCCCATGTCTTATCGTTTCGCCGTCCTCCTCGGCTTCCAGTTGTCCTCCGCACGGAAGTGGCCCGGAGTTCCTTTTTGCATGCTCCATTTGGAGGATTGCGTACTTTGGACGAATCGAACGTATATACCCTTCCATCTTTGCACTTGCAAAATTGTTCCACGCCGGAGCTTCTGTCTATACACCCTGCACGTCTCGCCGCGGGTTCTCCTCTATCACTTTAAAATACACAGTAAAGCTTTCAGCACTTTGGCCCAGCGATAATACCAAATTTAATTCAATAACATTTTAGGTACCATTTATCACCATCCGGCAGAACGTCAAATATATTGCATCGGCTTCGTAGAAATTTGAATACTTTTTGATTTTTTTTCGCGTTAGCTTAATTTTAACACGACTTGTTCCCCTTCCTTCTGTTTCTTTGTTTTGTTAAAGGCTCGCTAATCTCGCGTACTTTCTATTCGAGAAACGGCGTACGAAAAGAACCGTTGCGGCGCGGAGCGGATGATTCCACGTTGGGCCTAATCGCAGGCTGTTCGACGCGATCCGTGGCATTCGTTTCAGGCCAAAGAGGCGACGAGAACGACAAACGGCGCCCGTGAACTTCTCCGGGCGTCTCGATGCCTCCTCGACGGCCGATCGGACTGTTCGGTGCGTCGACCGCATTGTAACTAGAGACGCGACGGCGCTCAGACTCGTCGAGGATGCAAATTGTGCGCTTAATAGGCTCACGTTTTACTCGGGCGACTCAGCTTGCATATCAGACAGTCGAACTCGCTTCTGGAATTCCTTCGTCGCAACTTTTTTTCCTTGTGTTGATGTCTAGGGACTTTCTTTTCGGTTGTCGGTCAACTTTTCGATCGGTCCTACTTTATTTTCGTGTCAAGTAGTCCTTTGTTTTAAATAATCATTGAAATTCTTGCTACCACCATTGTCTTTCAAGTCATAGAGAAGTATTTGGCTTTTGTTTTGGGCGATGCAAATATCAATCTCCCATGGACAAGATTAATATTCTTCAGCTTTCTTTCCCTCATATTAACCCTGCTACCACCTTTAGTTCAACTTAGTTTATTTAATATAATGTGAAAGAATGAGAAATGACACTCCGTTAGATTTTCCTCAAACATACAATTAGGAATGTCCTGAAAGAAACGAAAAGGCGACTGGGTCAAAAGTAACAAAATAAAGTAATACAATTTTTTAATACGTCACTATTCACTGCACGGACACATCAAAATCCTGAAGACTTCTTTCAGGGAAGAAAGAAGTAGGTACCTATCATTCTCAGTCGAATACTCTCAGGGAATGGTTTGAAACAACCCCCAAGATCCTCCCTAACCATTTTCTACATTCCATTTTTTTTACTATTACTTTAAAGATAGAAATTATATAGATGTACCATAAACGTTGAAACACCTGTAACAGCGGAATTAAGGATTGAGTTTTAAGAACGAATGAAAGGCTTGGCCAGTCAAACGAATCTCCCCTCGAGGAATCTTTCTACGACCATCGGGAGGTGCAGATAAGCTTGATCATCTTCGTTTCCGCGAAGAAAGTTTGGTCGGTGGTGGCAGGGTGAAATTCATAATTGCTTTAATTCCACTGTCCACCGTTACGCGTTGCCGCCGCGATAGTCGTTGATCCCCGAGCCAAATTTCCTGGGGGGCGTCGCCCAAGGTATCGTTCCTCCGATCCAACCAACCCCCTGGCTTTTATCTTTTCTCTTTACTTTTGTTCGCGTCGCCGCCCTTCATGGGTAATTTCAATTCTCGTCCGACGATCTCCAACGTCGTCTCGTCGCATAAAATGTGGGTCGCTGGGATTAATCGTTTGTTTCTTACGTCGCTTTAAGAATCGCGGAGTCGAAGACGTCCCGGGGTTATTCTCATTTCTTCGTGGCTCTCCACAGATTTATCTCGGGCAGTGGAAGTTTTGAAGTAATTCTAACTTCCTCTGGCAAAAATAGTACTGTCGTTCGGATACTTCTTTTCATGGAGAGACTATATTTAGGCGACTGATTGTCTACGTAGATGTCTGTACGTAGTTTCTTTGAAATGGTGAAGTTTCGTCATCCTGAACGGAAGTTCGAGTTATTGGGGATAGGAGTTGAATGTAAAAGGGGATTCTTTTTGTTGTGTGTTCTTGTGGCGATAGGTTATGGTAACGACTCGATCGCTGATGTGCTTGAAATCCATTTTCTTCTCTTTTGGAATATGTTGCTTGGCAATGAGTTCTAACAAGGGATGCTCGGCAATTAGAAAATTGAAAAAAGATTTAAACTTTGCGGAAATGAGGTTCAAGTGATGATAATAACGTGAACATTTTTTGTTTTGGGGCCGCCCTTACGGAAGGGTAATTTTGGCAATTTCTTACCCTGCGGCGTGCGACTTCAAACAAATAAAAATTCACTAAAAAGTAAGAAATATTTTTTCCCCTCATTTTATCTACGATTCTCACATTTTTTAAGTCGGCGCCGGATTTGCACTGTGCAAGTGGTGAGGCGCATTTTTATTTTTTTGAAGTCGGTTTTAATTTTTTTTTCAATTTTTTTCTCGACATTAATTATTCCATAAACATTTTTAGATACATTTATCGCAACAGTTTAAAAACAATAATATTTACAAATGCAAAATGAAGTGAAACATTTAGCACAAAAAATTTCCTTTTTTCTGGTATATAACTAATAAATTTTGTCCGGAAAATACGAGAAGCATGTGGCGAAAGAAATCGAGGAGGAACGTATAATTAAAGCTTCTTTCGTGCGCTAGAGTCCTTTAATAACTCTCAACCGGTGGTCCGCGAAAATATATAAAATACTGTCCACATTGATTCTTATCTTCACCGGTCCGCGTGTGTAAAAATGTTAAAGCATTATTTAATGAACTTTGAGCAGCCACGCATACCGTTCATTCGAATAAAATAGAGGACTGTCTTAGGAATGTCTGTGCTTACGTTTCAGGTGGCTTCACCTGTTATTTAACCTAGGAGTGCAAGTGGTCGTGGGACTTCCCCTGGAAATGGTGCATGGAAGCCTGAGGATCGCGGCGGTTTACATGGCCGGTGTTCTTGCTGGTAAGTAAAACGACCATGCATTACAAGTTCTTGAATTTTATTCGCACAAATTACACACTTGGTTCCACCTACAACGACACTTGCAATTAAACCGATGAAATTAACGTTTCCCGAGTACACCGCCATCCTCAAGTCCCGCGATTCCTTTCAAACCAGACCACCACTATCTCGATTCCAACTAACTCACGATTGAGACTAGAGGTGGAGAACTATCGATAGTGTTGACTATCGATATCATCGAATGTGATGAAAATTTAATAAAATCTATATGTTTTAAAATATTATGTTTCCTTTTTGTATTTCATTTTATTTTATATATATCTCATATATATTTGATTAAATTTTCATCACATTCGATGATATCGATAGTCAACACTATCGATAGTTCTCCAACTCTATTTGAGACAAATCAATAACGACGAAGTCTATATCGATACACTCGGTGCATAGCGACTGCAATTTACGATTTCGCCATAAAATTCTGCGCCTTATAATGTGAAGGGAAAGAACCCAGCAGACGGGTGGCTATACATTAAGAATCTATAGTCGCAAATCACTTCACAGACTTAATATTGAACTTTATTCGATATCGTTAGATTTAGTGTCGTCGGAGGTGCGCGTGTTCGATCAACGGAATTTTATTTTCTTCTAATTAGAAACAGATACCCGCGAAGGGTGTCCAATAAAGGAGACAATAAAACCGGGAATAACGACTGATATGTAGAATCGGAATAATGCAAAATGAAGGGAACGGCGAGCGTTATCCGTTGTCAACAAAATGCGATTAGCGAAAGCTCCGGTCCAAGTGCGTTCCACGCAAATGTTTGCTACAGGAGGGGCGGCGTCGATAGCTCCACCGGCGATTATGCGCCGACATGTAATACAGTAATGCACGGGTGCACGGAACGATATTCGTAAATTTAAATCACTCGGCGATTCTCACCCGCGTAAATGCTCCGGCTGCAGCTGCCGGGGCCACGACTCTATTTCTTCTCTGTAACACAATTTGTCCCTCTTTCCATTTACCGTGTTTCGCGATTTTCCCAGCCTGAAACGTGTTTTTACTCTCTCCTTCTCACCCCCTGCACCCCCACCCTCTGCCTTCCATTTTCCCGCTGTCCCTACCCCTTTCCACCTGGCTTTGTAACGAACTGTTCGTCCTTCGTTCTTCTCTTTCCATTATTTTCATTCGTCCCTCTCGCGCAAACCCGAAAAAGGGGACGCAAGTATATAATACATGCACACGCGTACCGCGTGTGGTCGCGTGCATCTACGCGTGCACGGGTGGTACACGTATTACGATGGACCGAGTCGACGCGCATACGGTGAGCGCGCATTCGTGTAAACCTAATTGCCATTTGCATAAATTCGATTAGACGCGGATTCACCCCCTTATCCCCCGTCTCGGTTATTAGCAGTCATGAAAGTAAAACGTTGCAAAATAGGGCGCATGAATAATAAAGTTGCCCCGAGAGATTCGGGATACATCGCGTAAATGTGCAGAATCCTTGGGGTGGGTGGCTGGGGAATGGGCGATACGAAACGTGGTTGGTAATTAGAAGATAGAGAAAGAAAGATGATGATAGAAGGGGAACGGTGAACGATGAATGGGGTCTTCTCGGAGTAGTGTTGCCACCTTAGATTTTTGGAATTCCGTAAGGAAATAAGGCTGAAAATTCCGTAGAATTCTGTAGATTTCCCTTGGAAAATTCGCAAATCTAAAGAGCTTTTTGTTAAAATATCAGAAGGCCAACAATTGCTATTCACAGTTGTCACATTTATAAAATTTTACATGTTAAGTTAGGTGTGTATATATTATGATATATGAGCAAAATACTTGTTAACCCCACTCCTGCTTCCAGATCGATGGTATGAAAAACGACATTCCCATTTATGTCACGATATTCTGTGGTTCTGTCAGTAATTGACTCGTTTGAATCTCTGACTTTTGATCGAACGAAATTTCTGCGATTTTTACATTGATAATAATTACTGTTTATTCGAACGAAATTTCTGCGATTTTTACACTGATAATAATTACTATTTATTCGAAGCTTATGAATATTATTCATAATATTACATTCGTATTAGTATTTTTTTGCATTAGCAATATTACCAGTGTAACATTAGAAGAAATTTGGTTATCTTATTGATTTAATCCTGGAGTTTTATAAAATAAAATGATTCATTTGTTGACCATGCCATTACGAATAACAAAAGAAAAAAAGACCAGAAATCCGTAGATTTGGGTTTGAAATCCATAGATCCGTAGGCAAGATAAAAAAATCCGTAAATCTACGGAAAAATCCGTAGAGGTGGCAACACTGCCTCGGAGATAAAAAGATGGGTAGAGGTGTACCGAGAAATATTGAGATTTGTAGGCGGAATTAAGAGCAGGGAGTGGGGAAGGGGAATCTGTTTGAGGCCTTTGGCTGATAGTCATCAGATAGCTTGCTAAACCTCGAATTTAATCGTCGTTATTCCGATAGAGTTTGGACGGATAGAGTTTGGATGAATTAGGTATACATATATTATCATGCCCGGAAAAGAATGCATAATTTAAATATCCGAGAAGGGAAGAATTGGAGAGTCCTTGTAGATAACACTGTAAAAGACAAAAATCAAATTCGATGCTATAGTATCACCATTGGCACGTAGAACATTTTCCGAGAACAAGTCTCTTTTTTCAATTTTGGCAATTACAGTTTTCTACAAGCATTGTTCAATTGATTCCTGAAGGATTTTCACATACAAGTGTTCCTGAACGGGGGAGGTAGAACTAACAGTGAAATTAGTAACTTTTGCATTAATTGAATTGCCTAGAAAGTAAGGGAAATGTGGCATTCGGGAAAGCACGCTTCATTGCTTAAATATTAACGGCAAGATTGCGGAAAGTTAAAGCAACAGTAAAAGTGCAAAAGGTAATGTTTATAAAGTAGAAAACTAAGTTAACCGTGAAGACTGAAATGCAAAACAGTCGCATCTTCTCGACTGCCTTCGCGTTTCTTATTAAGATGCTAGTGCCTTTACTTATCTTGTACGAATGCGTTACTTTTCTGAAACTTCAGCATCCTATTAGCAAACCACGAGGACAGTGTTGACATATCGATAAGTTTGATAGCCATAATTTAATTTAGTGTAATGACTTTAATGTAATTACTAATAAGCATTATCGATTAATATTTAATATATAAAATAGAATAAATCCCTGCAAGGTACCTCTTCAATTTTTCGGCAATTATATACTTCTGGTTTTCAACACCCATTTCTCTGACTTTAAAAAATGTCGTCACGGCCATCATTCTGAACTTTTACTTATACATGTTACCACCGCTCGGGTTTAGTTTTCGAGATAATCGCGAAAAGCGACTGCTGTCCATGGAAGCGTATGCGTCAGTGTTTCGCTTATCGACTGTTTCTATAAACGTATTACAGCGGTCGAAAATAAAACAACTGGTCGAATCCTTGTTTCGATAATTCTTTTTGCGCAGTTTTGTAGATATAAAAAAGACCCAACTTTTGTTTAAATTTCTTTTCGATATTTCTCACTGTTTTCGAGATATTCCGCGATAAAAAAACTCTGTATTTTTTCAAGGGGTGATTTTACCCCCTAAAACCGCACTCTGGCACCAATAAAATACAGTTTTGTGTTACGGATAAATTACTCTACTCGGTGATGAAAACTTAAAGTAAATAATTACCGAAGTAATTTATGCATGCATACGCCAGGTCTGTTAAGTGAAAAAAGCTTGAACATTTGAGTTTCACTTTAACCATTGCGGAGGATTTATGGTGTGTGGCACAGCAATTAAGGTTAACTGCAATACAATCACAGTACATACGTACATATAATTACCTTTTCTAGAAGTTTCCTCCGGTCATAAATCACGAAAGTGTAATCTAAATTTTCGGCAACGGAAATTCGCAATATTTACCTACACTCCTGCACTTTCATGCTCGATCGATTTTCCTGCAAATGCTTATTTGATGCCAACGGTGCGAGAAGAAACTGAAAGCGAGCTGCAGAGTTATTGATAGGCAGAATTTTTTACTTTGCCATGGTGCGGTATCGTCAAATCAAGGAAGACGTGAGAAACGTCCTGGGAATATTGATTGAGAGTTCTAATGAGACTAAGGGGCCATTTCAGCAGATCTCTTCCTCTCTTGCTTTCTCTTCCTCGTGTGTTCTCTCTGTCGTTTCTTCCGACGATCTGTCGCTCTACTGTTCCTTTCCTTTCCGTGTGAACTCGAGCTGGCGACAGCTTGTCTGATGGCATCGCGTAAGATTACTTCGTATGCATCGCGGTTGCAACGATGCGATTGCAACAATACGCAAGCACCTTTCCCTCCGTTTAAATTGCTATCTTTTTTCTTCTAATTGTTCACCATTATTCTTTGTGTTTCGTGATACTTACACGTTCTTCTAATCGTCCATCCCTTTCTCTATTGGTTCGCTTAAGGGCCATTGCCTTTCAGATCGACCATATATTGCACTAAATGTCAATGGATTTTTTTTAAATTGAAATATGGTGTAACCTTCGCGAAATTAAGGGGAGGAATTGAATATCGAATTCGTTAAAAAAATTCAGGCCGTTAAGCTTCCCAATTCTTTACCTATTTTCCCGAAAACAGATACTATAACTAAGAGGAATATTTTTATTTTTAAAATTAGCAGTTCGACAAACTTCATTTATCTGTTATTTTGAAGGAAGAACCTGGTTTAGAGGAGATATTTTTCTTTCTTTAATCGATAGTAATACTCTTAGAATTCTACTTTTAGAATATATTCATATTCCTAAAGTTTCACAGTGAAATTCAAGTGAAATGAAAACTGTAACTGTAAAACGGTTTTACTCAAAACAATATTTTTCAAGTTGGCAGGACAGATAGCAAAAAAGCTATTTGACCTATCGACTTTTCCGCGGCCTTTTAGTTACATAAAAAATCGTCCATCGTCGATGAACTAAAAACATTTATGAGAAAATTAAACTGAACCATATTTTTTCGCCTAAAACCATCTAAATTTGTTCCTCAAACCCATAACTTTTTCTCTAAAGTCCCACAATTCTGTCAATTTTATCCTTTTTTCTCATTTGTTTAGTTCATCATCAATATAAATTCATGAAAACTGAGAAAAACTTCGGTTTGTTTATTTTGGGCAAAAATTAAATCCTCCATATTTCTTGCTATTTCAAAATTCCAGTGGCAAAGCGCATCAATGACGAATAATTTCCGACGCGATGAACTTTAATTCGATGAAATTCTTTTTTTGTATCGCATAAAAGCCTATTAAAATACCCCTAAAGTTTTTGAAAGATCGACTTTATTTTTCCGTCTTAAAAAAAATCGCTAAAATCACCTTTTTCTGCATCCTTACCCAGCTTAATCAATAAAGATCGATCCTACCAAATAAATTACCCTTCGCAAGAAACAGTCACTTGCCCAACGCGAAAATTATAGGCAAATCCTTGCACACCAAAGCACTAGCCCAATACTCGTAAATTCATATAAATTACTCGGACGTAGTGCAGTGCGTACCGCGGAGCGCGAATAATGCTCAGTCAGCGAGGCAAAGGGATAAGGATCCTTGAGGAGCGGGAAAGAAGCGCGGTATGCTTCGGGAGTAATTTCCAGATAGGGGAGCTTAATTTCCGCGTAATTTCATTCATTCCGTCAACAGGCACCCCCGACCACCGCTCGTCCCTCCGGCCTCGCGCTTCCGAGCGTTCATTGGCGGGACGCCGCGCGCCGTGTCGCAGAATCAACGGCGCCGTGCCGATTGCGTGACACGGACAATTATACGACGGTATCTGCATATAGCCGGGGAACGTTTCTCTATGCGTGATGCATTTTGCATGCGCAATCGGAGACACGGTACCCCTTGATGCTAGACAGCCGTCTGCCTCGCCTTCCCTGGAACTCTTTATCGCCGTTATTTGCCCCCAAGCAAACTCCCCCTTCGCAAATTTCCACCCTTGTTCTCGTTATTGCGCATTCCCGTCGCGTTCCTTCCTCGCACACTTTTCTTCTTTTTTCCTGTACTTCGCTGCCAGCCACTCACCTATCGATCCCACTACTGTCTATCTGCAATTATTTCGATGTACAGGGTGGTGCGCGTGAAACGTGACAATATATACTGAATATTTTCAAATTATTTTCACAATTCATGGGATTTGTTTGTGTGAAGTAATGTTTATTTCGGTTTGTCATAGCGCGTAAAGAGACGAAATCTATGGTATGTGTACCTAATTCTTGAGCCTGCTCACTTTGGTTAACTTTGGTAGCGAGTTAACGGTTTCTGCTTGTAGGAAAGTGTAAAGCGAAATAGTCTAAGGACAACGTACGTGGGGCATACCGGAGGAAACGGTTCAGCGTATCGAATAGAGTTTATTTTCCTTCTCCCTGCAATCAGTTTGCTTTTATTCTACCCGCTCCTCCGCCAATATGTACTTTTGCTTAAGGAACGGGAGGGGGAATTCCACTTGCGCGTCGATATCTCCTTTCTGTCCGGGATATTTTCATTTTATCTTTGTCATTCGGATACCTGAAATGGGAAATGCAAGTTATCACGATTTTTCTAAGAAACTCCTACATTATCGTACGCAGAAACAATGGGAAGAATTGAGAACACTTACGAGACATTATTTTTCAAATAATTCGCCCAAAATGTTTAATCATAAACGAGTGAGATCCATAACACTTTGATTAATCTCAACAAGTTTCTTATCAAAGCTGTCCATAATCGCGAACTATCAAATTCGACATTTCCGTTCCTGTTATTTTCTTTCGATTTCAGAAAGAATCGAAAGGAGTGCTCCGGTGGTCACGCAACAGAATCGGAATTTTAAATCACCCTTCGCACGTATAAAATCGCTTTTAACCTTAATTAGATACGGTCTCGTGTAATTTTTATTCGACCTTAAAATATCGCGTTCGTCTTTGTCCCCAGCTTTATCTTGGTGCTCGTCCTCGTGCTCGTTCTGCTGCTGCCTTCCTCCCCGCCCCCGTTCCATTACCTTCGTGTCCCTCTTTACGAATGCATCGACGTGCCTTGCACTCGCCTTCTAAATGCGCGCTCTATTTTCTCGTCTCGAGCAATACGGAATGCATCGCCTATCTTTTGCGACTCCCTTTCCCGCTTTATTCGCTCCCCCTTTCCTCTATATATTTCTCCCTGTCCCATCTCCATTTCTATCGCGCCTCGATTCTCGGCACGCTTTTCTATACAGGGGAATCGGCGGAGGGGGGCACGCGTAAGGAAATTCTAAGGACTTTGCTACCTCGCAGGTGCACAGATCTGTGTATAATGGAATTTGCTTCTTTCGTGTAGCGGCAGGACAAATGACAAACACTTTTGATGCGTCTACTTAGGTACCTCTTTCTCGCGAGCTCCATTATCGAAAAGGTTGTTCGCTACAGTGGCGCATCCAGAGGGGTGGCCAAAGGGCCTTGGCACCCCCAAGAAGGGGCTTTGTATGAAGAAAATATAACTGAAAAGAAAGAAATTTTATTCTTTAAATATATTTTTATTATCACCTAATGAATTTTATTGAATTTGCGTTGGAAATATTCTTATCCGTTCAACTCGGCTTCTCTCAAAATTAAACCCTGAGTTTTTTGGGTTTTATGAATTTTATGCGGTCTAGTTTGCCTGAAGTGATTGGCATGAAGAAACTGCGAAGTTTCAGAACACGTGAATAATAATAATAATAATAATATAATAGTGGGGATATGGTCAAGGCAAACTGATATGTATGCCCAGACCTTTAGAGAGGTACAATATTGCCCGGTTAAATGCACGCATGGTCGGGACTGAACACGATCTCTTAACTCTTGCGCTGCGGTATTCAAATACTTATAGTCGAACGCCACTATATTCCCGTTCGCTGAAGATTTCGACTTGACCCCACGCATTAAAAAATGTATTCTCTTGAATTGTGATACTCAGCAATGTTCTCCGATACCATAAGTTGAAAATTGAAAACTTTTTTATTCGTCAAAAAATGACACTTTTCAAGAATCGTTCGAAAATTTAAATACGCAGCGAAATGGTTAACCGGGGTAAAGTGGCGATGATAGGCTAGGCACGTTTCTTCGGAATGAAACTTTAATTATTTTTAATTATAATTCTATTTAAATAAAGAAAGTTGTCTCTCATATCTCCCGCACACATTCACCCCGAAAAAAAAATAAAAAAAAAACATGAGGTTATGCCCATCGGAACCATTGAAATTTTATCTGAAACATTTTTCGATACCTACCATCGATAGTTTCGAAACTAAGTATTTAAATGAATCGATTTCAATGGCATACCCTCCACGACACTGTATTGAAACAATCCCCTTTTTCTAGGGTAGATCAAATTTCAAATCTTTAAGAAATTCTTCTACATCATCTCATTTGAAAATTCTTCGGTACCTTTAGGTGAAAATAAATCACTTTAATACTAATCTTAAAACTATGTATGTACATTTGTTACTATGCATATTGTTCACGATACTTTATTGTTATTATTATTAATCGTCTTTATTACTCAAGAAAGAAAAAACTCGAGTATTTACAGCTGGGTAGAGAATAATAAAAGTAAAGGCGAGGCTGCAGGTGTGCTAAACTAAAATAGAGACAACAACAAACAAACATAACAAACGTTAAGAATAAACTCCAGTAAAAGTAATCTCGACACTTAAAGCTAAACATGTGAATGACACAAAAAGTAGAGTAAAGTAAAAAGCAAAGTAAAAAGTACGTGCGCATGGAATAAAACAAGGCGGAAAGAATACGTAAATTATGCAAATTATATCAACCGTCCTTTATGCTTTCCTGCATTTCGGTTCTTATCGTAACCGTCAACGTGAACCAATGAAGAAGCGCGCAGTGGTCGATTTCCATTTAAAGCGCGTCACAGCTAAAGGATTAACTAGGGCACAAGTATTAAAATCTGCGTTGCAGGCACGTGTGTGTGTGCACAGTCCCCGTAGGACGATCCTGGTACCTGTGCTCTTCAGAGACTTTTTTTTGCTATTGGTTGCAGCGTTCGTACTTGATTCGCTGCACCTGTTGCACGCGTTCTAGTTGCAAGAACTATTATTGCGAAAAAGAGAGAAGAAAAAGGGAGGGTCGTTTAGCAGTAATGTCTCCTGAACGTGAAAATGAAAGTGGTCAGTGGTGATCTCGATGGAATTTACTAACGTGGATGAATTTTTGTTGATAATTGAACGTAACTGGTGTAGATATATATTTCATATCGAGGGGGTAGTTTTGTGTGTCTGCTCGGAAAATGGAGGATCTTCAAGATTTTTTCTGGAAAAATACACGACTTGTTAAAACGAAGCTTCGCGTGTCAATTAAATAATTAATACATTATATACTTATGAAGTTGACGTTAATATACTTATGAGGATACGGTGTGAATTTTTCTACTCAATTTATTTGAGTGATGCACGTTATCATATAACAATGCCGCAACAATGTGCCAAAAGTGACATAATCAGACTTCATTCAGTGATCAGAAACAAAATCTTCTTTGTAAATATAATTCATATAAGTCAAAAACAACGAAATCATTGTTTTTATAATTTCTTCCTATGTTATAAGAAAATGTTTACTAAGCTACTAAAGAGGGGTCCAAATCTTCAATTCACTCAATTATTTAATTTTCAACATATCCTGGTCACGACTTTAACAAATATTATTCTGAGACAAACGCATTCAAGGTTTAGTAAACTAGCAAGTTTAAATTTCCTCTTCATTTTATTCAAAACCCCATATAATTTCGTATTTGAAATGTGCGTCATAAAAAGCAGACTAATATTGTCTGCATCACAATATCTGCTGACCCTGGCGACAGAAGATTCCAATTCCCTTCGCGTGCCAGCAAAATAACCGAACACACTCGTGTAAGTTCGCGCGGAGGAGGGTTGGACCGGGTCGCAGGGACATTAAGCCTCGCATCTTTGCGTCGACGCGACTTCACTCGACCCATTTCTATTTCCTTCCTCCTTTTTTCCTTTCCCCCCTTTCTTTGCCCCGCGCAGGAGCTGCAAGCACCAACGAGGGTTTAAGTAAATTTCATAATCCCAGGCTGCAAATTGAGTCCGTTGGTTGTTCGAACTTCTTACGTCTTACTTTTACGTCTCACTCCAAATCCCTCTCCACCATCTTTGTAGGTAATTGATATATCTTCTTTGTAACATTGCGAAGAATAGAGTTGCATCACATTTTTAAGTAGTTTCTGTACATCGATGATAAATTGCTTAAGTTGCTCCTTGTGTAATTAAATATTTAGGCAACTGAATTTTTTCCATGGTTCACTATTTCTATTTACACTTTTATCTAATTGTTAAATAGGCAGTTGTAAAGCTTAACTAAATTAGGTAATCAATATAAACGATCTGTTGTTGCGTAAGACTAGAGTCTCCAGACCTGAACTTTGTGCTTGTTATAACATTTTCTCTGATGAGTGTCAGGTTCGCAGAGTAGCTGATACAATTTATCGATTAATTTCCAGATAATGGTCACTTTGATTCTAAACTGACGCGTTTCCTTCCTAGTACAGAAACACATAGGTATCGGGTTTCCAACTCGAGGTAACTCTATGTTACAGTTTACTTGTTTATGGTAGCACCCTTTCCCTATAAAGCACCCAGAGCGTTATCAAACCAAACCGAAAATGCGCGAAATATGTATGCACAATAATAACTTTACAAGGGGTTTGCCTTAAATTACGTCAGGCTTTTTGAGGCGGGAGGGTGTCTCGAATTTCTTACTTTTTCTCACAAGGGGGAGAGGGAGTCAGGTAGCGTCTTAACTAATATTTATTTTAACCTAATTTTCAATACCTATGAATAGCCAGAAAAACAAATTAAATGAATTATATGAACCTTTAAAAAAATTTTAATAACTGAAAAAATGCAATGTAAAAAATATTACGCATGGAAGAGCGGGGGAGAAGGTTGGAATATAAAATTAACAAATTTTTATACTGGGAGAGGGAGGATGTAAAAAATGGCCACAATTATCCTTACGTAATTTAAGCACGCCCCCCAACAGGGTGGTTTGGCATTCGAAAAGGAGCATTCAAACAAATTTCGCATTAAATAATTATATTAGAAATATTAAAAACAGCGTCCAGTAGTATGAGGAATAATATTATGTAATATTGAAACTTATATCCTCAGATTTGTTATTACCCATCGGCCCCTCGTCCACCTCAACATCCAAATAACGATCCACCCCCACAATAAGATATACTTTTTTATGAATCCCTGGATACGAATTAATTCACTGATGCTTTGTGCGAGTGATCAAAAGAAGGATACCACAGATAAGTAACTGCAAATACAATTGGCACTATAAAGTGTATAAATCTATATAATTTCAATTCCTATTTCACTTTCAACGTAATTATTTAGATTTGTACTATTTATAGATGCAAAGCAGTCTTATTTATACAAAATATTGATACGTTTCAGTTTACGATAAGTGGAAGTATAGAAAATGAAAGTTCATTCGTAAAAAACCAGCCCTGCCATTCTTTGAGACAGTATTTCCGACTCCCCACTGCAAGTAAAGAGTTAACACCGATTTGGTGCTTCGAGGGGTGCCAGTTTTAAACTCCGGATGGTATTACCGCGAGGCAAATAAATTTAGAATACAAAGTATAATGAGGTGGCTTTATATTTACAGGTTCTCTGGGTACATCGGTGTTCGACACGGACGTGTACCTCGTTGGCGCCAGCGGGGGCGTTTACGCTCTTCTCGCTGCTCATCTGGCCAACGTTCTCTTGAATTACAACAACATGGAGTTCGGCATAGTTCGGTTAATAGGCATCTTCGTAATAGGTAAGATTTTAAAGACAGTTTTTAATTAAACTTAGTACTAGGTTCCCCTTGCTCAAGTTTGTTCAACGAAAGAACGCGCACTGGTGTCAATTTATAGACATTCAATAGTTTATGAGATACTATTTAACGACAGAAATCGCTTTCGTTCGCAACTCCGTTTGAAATTCTTCAGGTACAAACGTCAAACTTTGTTCGAAGCAAGTCGAGAAACCAGTGGATAAGAGTCGAAGTAAATTCCCAGTCTGAATTTCGTTTTAACGCGTTTGCTACGAAACCTAACCTTAAAAAATCAGAAATGCACAGTGTTGCCACCTTATCACTACATAAATCCCGGAGTACCACACATTCTAACCTGGTAATTCGAAGATAAACCCGGAGATGGAAAAAGGAAAAACGTTTTGTTCTCGTATATCCGAAAAACAAATGTGTAATTCTTTTAAGCTCAAACAATTCAGAATTTAAAAGAATCTGTTTTTTTTTTTAATGAATAACTTTTGTTGTATTTATATAAAATTGATATAATACCACAATTTCTTATTACCCCATTTTTTTCTACAACCCGGAGATTTGCTTCAAAACCTGAAGTCTTCGAGCAAAAACCGGAGAGGTGGCAACCCTGGAAATGCACTATCACTACTATAACTTTACCATTACAGTTAAACACCTCATAAACTATCAACTGTCCATATAAATATTTCACAAACTACCATTAAAATCAATTTAAACAAAAAATCTCCTGATTCCTTAACATAGGAACCGTTTAATTTTCAGCCAGCGCCGACGTGGGGTTCGCGATCTACGACAGGTACGCGGCCGAGCAAATGGGCCCGCCGGTCTCGTACGTTGCGCATCTGACTGGCGCATTGGCGGGCCTGACGATCGGGTTGCTGGTGCTCAAGAACTTCGAGCAGAGGCTTCACGAGCAGCTACTCTGGTGGGTGGCGCTCGGCGTCTACGCGGCCTGCACCATCTTCGCGATCATGTACAACCTGATGCACCCGGACTATCCATGACGCGAGGTCAGCTTCGCGTACGGGCAACCGCGAACCACGTAACGCGAAGCTGAACAGCATTCAACGAAAAAGAAACGGAAGAAGAAGAATTGGATGGGAAAGGAGCGTGCAGCGCCAGAAGAGAAGGAGGGAAGAGATGGATTTTGAGGGCGAATCCCGGTGAATGTTTCGCGGAACAGACGTAAAACGATCGTTACAGGTGCGCTTGGTCTCTTTTGGAGGGGTTCCCAGAAAATCGTCCGCGAGGGATGAAATAGATCGAAGAAAAGGAAGTTAGGGTTTTCTGAGTGGGATGATTTCACGACGAACCGATAAGCTGTTCCGCTCGGCCTTGTATCCGCGTAGAGAATGCGCGAAGGGTAAAGAGACACGGGCGAAATCTTCTTCTCGAGGCGAGGAAGTTGGCTTCTAGCTCTTTGGTGCATCGGGATCATTGAACGATGGAATTTTCGCAAGGCAATGAAGGAAGTAATGCAAGTCTGTTATTCCTATTAGAGATGAACGTACAAGGAGCGTTGAAGTTTATTATTTTTTTTAAAGCAGTATTGGTTTAAGAGACACTTGGAACACGTAGGCGCGTGAAATTTGAAGACACGGGATAGAAAGAAACGAGGGAAACTGAACAGGAAGAAATTCGTTTGCAACGCAAGATATAATTACAGACGATTTTTTAGAAAAATTAAAAAGAAGAACAACAAGTTTGTGAATGTTAATTGGAAAAAAGAGGAAGCGTTTTAGTTGCCCGTAATGAATGCAAAACTGATCGTGCAAGGGATCAGTTGCTTATCACTGAAAAAATTACTATTACTACAGCATCTATCAAAGTTTAAAATGTAACACTCCTTCATCGCTGAAGAATAAAGTTCATAACACTTCGATTAAAATGAAAGCAAAGATACAAGCAGAAGGATTATTAATAAACTCTCTACAAAATTCAGTCTACTACAGTTGCACCTTTGATCTAACAATCGATTAAGTAGAAAAAGCAAGGCGACGCCAGAACTTGGCAGAGGAGTACCAAGATCGCAAAGATAAGCAACTAATAGAAAATGAGAAACGAAAGTGAACGCTAACAATATACAAAGTTGCTTTCGTGTTCCTTGCACGATGGTATATCACGTTATGTTCTCCCATTTCGAAAGAGCAAACCGAACTTGAAATAGGAGCCAGCCAAAGAGCGGAAAACAGAGAAGCAAGATGGCACACAACTGGACCGCGTGAATTCGAATCGCAGGGACGGTTCCTTTCCCTCGAGCGCTACCATTTTGTCTATTTCCCCGGTGAGAAACCAAAGATTCGAGATACCTCTGGGAATCCGTTTTCGGGACCCGAAGTCTTTCGAAGCAAGAATGGCGACGCGACGCTGCAGAATTGCGAACGAGTCGCGGCGGCTCTTGGCGAAGTGAGAGCGAAGAAAGGCAGGGAAGAAAGGTCTTTCTATTACGAGAGGAATCAGTCAAGAGAAGAAAGAGATACGATTCTTCTTTGCGGCGCTTTTCCTCCTTCATCGGCCGCTCCGGTGGCACAAAGAAACCAAAGAATCGTATGGAGCGAAGTCCTTTCTCCTGTTTTGGATTTGACTTTTCGAAGGTGGGCGGATGAGGAAAAACGGCGGCAGAGGCAAGACGCTTCGGTGCTCGTTTGCAGCATCGGGAACTCAAAGTATGTAGATACAAGGGAAAAGAAAAATGAGTAAAAATATCGATCGCCGCGAGGCATGAGAAGGAACATCGAAAGAAGATTTCGTCGCGTGGATGATTAGTTCCTGAAGGCAGCGCGGTGAGGAAGACAGTCCTCAGCAATTGGACAAAGAAATACTCCACTCGTCACCGCGGTTCATTCCGCTTGTCCAACAACATCTCATTATCCTTGAAAATGCAACTGCAAATGCCTCTCGATGGTCGTTTCGCTAGAAGTGTATAGGTGTACAAGCAATGACGAGGTCTATAATGAGTACACAGACGATGGGAAACTAGAGAAGTCGCTTAGCAAACCTGGAACTCAGTCAATCTATTCTACTTTACACCGAGTTTGCGCTATGAGATGGAGAGGGCATAACCACCTTTGCTCATGTACGTTGAAGACCTCTTTACTGCTCGGTGCACTTATGGATTAGGATAACCGAACGATCAAGTAACGATTATTAGAGACGAGGAACGATTCGAAAGGAAATGTCGAGGAAGCATAGAGTTTAAATGCAGGTATGACTCTACGCGCTGCCTTCAGGAATCTTCAGGGCATTTACGTAATCAACACGAGACGCTGCGTTCGTCACACGAGATACTTTCGCGGGCGAACTGAACCGATCCAACGATCGTCTCCCGTTATTAGCACGGATCACTCGCGCTTACCATCGCCGTGTCGCGGATATTCTCGACGGCGGTTACAGGCCCGCGCCTAACTCGTATACCACTTAACCTGTAAATAATACTGTACATAGTTGAGATAACGGACGCGCGCGTGTGTCTGTATGTGTGTATGCGCGCGCGAGTATGCGAGTGTGTGAATGATTGAACGACGAACAGAGCGTGTAACGGAATATCGGGTGAACGCCAAGGTAACAAGCACGTGGGACAGCCCACGCGATCTAGTCGGATAATTGCGAGAGATTGTCGTGCGTGAAGGAAGAAGCAGATTATTTTCAATGATACATTTCACGGATTTGCACCGCTTTCCTTCACCCGCGAAACCGTATCGACGCCTCGGACCAACGGGAACCGATTCGTACGAGTCCCCGAAATCTGAAGCGTCGGCTATGATGATGGCAGTGCAAGGCCAAGGTGCGATGGAACGTGTAAGGTAAGGCGATTAGGACGCCTGAACGTGTTACGTGGGATACCCGTCCGCAGAATTCCTCTTGCATTACACTTTGCGTCGCATGTTGCGATACACCCGTCTGCACCCAGCCTAATGCGTAGTAGACAGTTGTAAGGAACGTCGAAAGCGGGAACGAAGACGCTCGTGCGAGTTATTATTCAGTTTCCGATGTATGAGAGACGCGCGTGGTGTCGTTTATGTGATCCTTCGCGGGACACGTTAATTCGGAATCCCTGATTTATCATTTGGGAGCGTTTCGGTATGCTTGCAGAGTGGTTGCGTTTCGTTAGGACGAACCGGTGGCCGGCACTGCCGCCTGGACTAGACGCGCGCGCCATCTTTCTCCCGATATTTCTTAACTTATTTGCGATCCTTATTCTTTGTCGCCGTTACCTCCAGCGACGCCAGTGTAAAGCTTATTTCTATTTATTGATCATCTTCCCTTCGATAAGCGTGCCGTCGGCGATTTCGCGAGCTCGATTTCCTGTAGTCTACTCCACTCGGCGATTCCGTCTTCTGTTTCTTTCGATTGACTGATTCCTTCGCTCCCTCGGGAAAAAGACTTCGATCGATTGTCACGTTGCAATTTATTCCGAGCCGAAGATCCCAGAATTTGCATTTCCATGTTGTCTTTATCACTTGATTTCTGAACGAATCTTCAGTGGTGGTTGAAAGAAAGTTTAAGAGGCAAGCGAAAGCAAAAGTGCTATAATTTGAGGAATAGGAACTGCATTTATATTTATTTGAGTAATATCAATATACCGAGTGAAGCCTCAGTATTAATTATTTATACACATGCGTAATATTCGAAACTTTCTTTTAACTACCATTGTCGACTATTTTGCTTGTTGATCGCGTGGTCAGTTATAGATCATGGATTCTTTTAATCTCCTTCCAATTGTCATGCATCCGCATTATATTCTACGTTCAACAAAACATCTCAGGGGATAGCTTGGAAGAATAGACATCTCGTTCGCTGTTTCCCGTGGGCGCAAAGTTTTCGTCGGTTCGCGAAGGATAGTCGTCTTTTCGAATTTCGCGGGACAGGAGCAGCGCCGCGCGCTCAAGTTAGGGGTAAAATGAATGAGGATAGAAGGGAAAGGAAATTTTCACCAAAGAGTCGAAGGCGAAAAGGCGAGCGTGTTCAAACCGAGAGTGATTAACGATGCTAGTCAATTAGTAGCGGCAAGGGGCAGCTAAAACATTAAGACATTGCCGAAGAACAGTTGTTTTTCCTATTTTTTCTTTTTTTTTTCGTTTTAAGAAGCGAGTAGCGGCTCGCAAAGTTCGCTCGAGAATAACAGATCGATTCGGTCTATCGTCTTGAAATCTCTGTCACGTTCCAAAGAATCGAGCGCGCGCCGCCGAATAGTTGCTACTCAAGGCAGCTTCCGGCTACATTACGGTTGCAAGTAATTTTCGACATTCTCCTGGCTCGGCCTGTCACGTTCAGCCACTTAATCGACAGTCAAAACGATAATCATCGTCGACCATATCTCAACCGTGTTTTCCCTTCTGTTACATCTGGCGCACATTTGTGAGCAATTTGAACATCCAGGGACCATAAAGTGCATCAATTTGATCAGAATTTACATTCATTATTTACCATCATTGCTGACTGTTTGACTAAAATCTCTTTATGCGTTATGCTGAATACTATTCAGTGAATAGTCATAGTTGCAACCTAAAGATTCCAAATTCGCGATTTTCAATTATTCCAAACGGTCTGTCAATTTGACAGTGTCAAAGTCCAAAACGTTGATTTGTGCGGGGTTTCGTTTTGTTACCGAAAATAACGCATTAGTCCAAATCGCATGAATACCCTCAACGCAAAACCAATTAATTGGTCCATTTAATTAAATGGCGCATCCCCTTTTGTTTCTCTTTTTCATTCGCTTCCGACTGTTCTGGTCAATCCCATTTTCGAATTTATTGAATGATAGCGGCCTTTTAAACCGAAAACTGTTCGCTTCGATTTCTGATCGCGCGTCACATCCGCGGCATTAAAGCAGACAGTTACGTTTAAATTACGATTAAATCGTCGCGATGGTAATTCATGCTACGGGGAATCGTTCACGCCGTACCCTTGGGTCGAATAATTCGATGGTAACGGTCGTTGAAACTGTCTGCTAGTATATAGTTCATCTCGAGATTAATCGCAACTAATTGGAACGAAATCACTGGTAATTACTAAACAATCCTTTTTCTGGTACGTGGGAAGGTGAAAAACTAGCTGTTCCCGGAATAAAAAACACGGTTGAACTGTCGACGTTGACTCGGCTCGATAGGAACGTAAAGACTATATGCTACAGGTGTATCGAGGAGTAGTGAGACTTCCAGTGCACCTTCTCGAACAGAGTTCAGTAACCAAGCCACCCAACTTCACTATTCCTTGGCACACCTATAACGTATAAACTAAATTGCGAGGACGAACCAGATGAGAATGATGAAGGTTTTGGTTGCCAATCGTCGATTGTCCGCAGACTGCCGACCAAAAGATCTGCCAAAAAGAAGAGAGAACACGCCGTTCGACAAACTGCCCAAAAGGAACCGAATCGCTAAGCCTCCCAATCGGAAATCACAGCCCAGTAAGCGCTTCTTCTGCTGCGCGCGTGATCGTATTGTTAGTCCTCCGCAGCTCATTTCGTGTTAATTTATTTATGAGAAGCGTGCCCACTTATCGTTACCGCGAGAGCAGTGTAAAAGTTACGGTGTAGCAAAGTTAATCTAGAAGCATAATTTAATAGAGCCGACGAAGGGTTTATTGTAAGTCGCTAATAAGTTATTCGTTAAATTATTTATAGATTAAACAATGTGGATCCTCGTCCACGCCGAAGGAGCTCGAGTGTCGCCGACGTATACGTATCATTTCCTCCTTCAATTCATTTCTGCGATCGAGAACCGCGACCTCGACAAATGTACATACTTCCTTCCCGCCTTTTATTTATTTCTCGTTTAATCATCGACGCTCGGATAGAGCAGAAATTTGTTTAAAGCGCCCGAATTATTAGTGCAGATCCACGCAACGGCGGCTACGTTCCACCCCCCCCCCCCCTTCCGGACACTCGAGCGACTTCGAGCCGCGTAGCTCGCAATTTTTTTATCAGCGCTACGCGCCGAGACACGGCTACTCTTTCTTTCCCGATTCCTGCGATCGTCACGGGCATTTCTTTCTATTTATGTTTTTTAATCGACGTGTCTCGACACACTTCGATCGTGCCCCTCGCGGCGAGGGCGCTTCCGTCAAGCTTGTAATCGAGAAAGGGAAAGGGTTGCAGGAGCAACGGCGCGCTCCTTGTAGAAATTAAACGGGGACGTCGGAATTCGAATTTCACGGTCGACTTTTAAAACGATGGTCCGGCGAGCAACGAACCGATTGTACCTTCTGCGAGCGACGTTCACTATTTTTCTAACGCTGTTTTCAACGAAATTTTAATGGAACGTCTGGGAGATGCGGGGTCCTTTATGTTCTCGGTCATATAAAGGTATTGAGACGCCAATGCGATGGTCGATCGCCGATCGATGTTTAATTATTGACCAACGAAAGTTGATACTTCGTGACGTTGTTACAGTGTAGTGGATACAGCTTCACATGGAAACTTACAAATGTGTCAGTTTAAGAGTGTTTCCCCGGGGTATTCCTGTCCATTTGGTATGAAAAATTTAGCGAAAACGTCGATGTCTATGACACGTTTCAACGTCACGATGTAGAGGAGTTTCAGACTGGCGGGACCGATTAGCAAGTGTCCATCGTTGCTCGTAAGGGTGAACGACACGAACGATTATTTTGAAGGCGATTGAGATCGGGATATACTTCCACCGCAGGGATCTTTTAATAGAAACTTTTGTTGTTCGCTCGCAATTTTTCATAGCTATCAGCAAGTCGATCGACGAGCAAGTATCCGGCTCGCTTGGCTGCTAGCAGCGTGGGAGGAATGTTCCCTTGAATTTAGTAGCTTAATCCGGGGATTGATCGAGTTCACGACTGGACCACATTTTTTCCATTCATCTACTCAGGCCAGGGCAGGTTCCTCGCGAGTTTAAATCGACCGTAACGTAGTCGTAATTTTTTTTAATTAACAAGGGGAGTGCGTTGTGGTTCGAGTGACCGATTCTGTTGAAACTACGCGTGTAGGTAGCGAGCGGCGTGTACAATGTGATATAGCAAAGGAATAGAGCGCACTGCTGAGAAAATTGGCAGGAAATAGTGTTGAAAGTGTCGCCTTTTCCAGATCACCAGTATATGCAAAATGTAATTGAATTACCCTGCGATTATAATCCATGTAGTAATTCTAATATTGTTCATTATTCCTGTGATTAGTATTAACTAATCGTTCTTGAGTACATATTTATATACAGAATCTGGGAAAGTAGGAATCTTTAATTTTGAACTCGATTTACGACATTTTTATAGTAGTGCGTTCTGTGCTTTTAACGTGTTTTGCACGGTGCGAACAAACTGCGCGCGGAACTTTTGCCGAATCAGTCACCTAAACCTCGCGCACTCCTCTTGCGAGAGAAAAGACAGATTAAGCGAATCTCCCTCCGAAGAAATGCGAATAGACGGAATACCAGAGTTTCCCGCGAAGGGAAATTAAATGGGGATTCTCGGAGATGGATTCGCGGAGATAAAAATAAGAGGTTCATTTGGTAAATTCGATGGATATCTTTCTCTAGTTATTTATTTATTTATACTATTCACCGTCAGTCATAAATGTTCACAAGCCAAAGAGGCGGAGCTAGTAAACGGAGGAGAATGAACGAGAGCAAGGGAAACGGGAACCGTTTCTTTCCAAGCGATTAATGATATTATCGTTGCCCGTAGTTGTTACTTATTATTATCTACCTACGCAAATAAATTATTCTTATTGTATCGTCATCGTTCATCGACCTACGCCACTGTCATTCTTCGTCGAGCATCTTTGTTGATTAGTTCTCTCATTACATTCGTTCATTGAATAATTTCCATTAAGGGGTATGCGTTTAATTTGTTGGAACACGCACGATTTGTCATATGTGACAGACGAAGGGTCTTTTTGTAAATTGTATAAAACGTAGGAAGAGTTGTAAAAGGAACGCGAGAAATGTGCGAAAATAAAATTTTTGTGAAGAATCAACGGCCTAACTGTCTTTATACCTGAACTATTTAGCTTTCTTATGTGCGCATTGACTAGGAGGCAGTCGAAACGGAATATCCGACTGCGGATATTGTTACGGTAAGAGTGTCGAACGTAGGTTAATCCTATTTTGATATTTAATACTTAATTTTGAAACGACTGCTTTGTAACGCTTGCTGAATTCGTTTCGGTATTTGCTAATTAATTGAAGCGATTTTAAACAAAGAATGCCGCAGCAATTTTTAAGTTATAGCACATGCAGATTGTTTGCTACAAACATAGTTGATGGTATATCAATTTATATTTAATTTTTTTTCACGCGATGATAATTTGCAGAGAAGTATGCCTTTAATTGAAGAAATTTTTTTTATTACCTTGGGGAATTTTCCATTAAATGCACATACACAGCGTTCCATATAAGAGTGTACCAACGCCTCTACCAATTTGCGATCGATCTGCGCAGCTCCCACGGATCTGACACACGCGATTGGTCGTATCTCTTTCGCGATTGGTCGAAGCACTTTCCCTGTCGGTTTACTACCAATCAACAGTGTATCCCTGCGCGAAACGAGTACGCTCTAATGTGGAACGCAGTGTAGTCTATTCTGGTACAGATTTCTAAATAGATAACAATCAGCGAAATTAACATATTATGGGAGTCGTGTCACGTGAACTAAAATACCAACTTCGTGAGAAATGACAGGTTTTGATGCGCGTTTAATATTTAAGAACGGCGACTCTGGGAACTAATACAACATAATTGCTGAAGTCGGTAAAATTACTAAAGGAACAAACAATAATCGTGCCGTTCACAGTGTAAATTGGCTTGGTTCCCGTGCTCATTTGTCACATTTACTACGTAATTCGCAGTATGGATCCAGATTGATTCCCATTTGCGTTTTTCGTAGCAACACAGACGAGGTGGTTGCAATTTTCACCATATTTAGTTTCAATTCTAAGCGCTAGTAGGATTGCGATCGAATTCCTACACTCAGTTGATAACGTTGCATGCGACACGAAAATGGTAAAGGACTCGGGAGCCCCCGAGCACAGACGAGGTATAGGATAGACCTATCACCTTCCCCAGGGAAGACCCCGATACACGGGGTTATAGTGTCGGAGCTGCACATCATGCGCAGGAGGGGAAGGCAAGCGGATGTTATCGCTAGTTTGATCCCGCACCAACTCCCGCCCCTAGGCGCGCAGGTCCGACAGGAAGAAGACCACCTTGGAGGTTTTAGTGGGTTCGTGTCCCACATAACTCCCGACCCTTCCCCGAGGGTACACTGCCTGCGCAAGTCTCCTGGTCAGATTACCCAATCTCCGCGTAAGACGGCTTGAGTCAGGTCACACCTAGTGTTGCTCCTGGCGGGTCGCATGAGTCGGTGCAACAGGAATCGCCTGGGAGACGCCGAGCGATTCCCTTTTGACTTGGACATTAGGGTGGAAGGAACTGCGCCATCCACTACTTCTTTCATGCTCACCCGTAGTCTTTTCCTCTTTGCTGAGTTTATTTCAATCCAGTGATTGCTTGGCAGTTCCCTATATTCGATATTTAAACCGAAGGGATCGATGGAACTATGTTTCCATCCATCTCTTTGGTTTACTAGGCTAAGAGTTTCATGTACAGGGAGATCGATGGAACTTTGATCCATCTATCTCTCTAAGGATCTCCAAGCGCAGCAACCTCCTCGTGGTGAGACCTGGTAATCGGTGAGGACCGAGCTGATTACTGCGATTGTCAAATATTCTAGTTGGATATAAGAATTTTTTTAACTTGCAATACATTGGTAGAATGTAAAAATAATAATTTAACTTGAAATGTTATTCGATTGTTCCTACCCGACCACAGAATACGAGTATACCTAGTGTTAAGATAGAAGAATATGTGGAAGCCGATATATTTCAGCGAGATACTGGAACTGATGGGTTTTTGAGAACTTTTAAAGTCCTTTCTGCTTCAGCACGTTATTGAAATATACCATCTTGCATTTCCTTGCTGAGGTATTCCACGTTACATCATCAAAGCATGTCTTCCACAAATAATGTTGTTGTTTATATAAATTTTTGTGTTAAATATATTTGTTTTGCGTTAAATAAGTCCAAATAGGACAGCATGGTTAAAATGCGTATGTGATTTTGTTTTGCTGTGACCCTTCTTTCTCTGTCGTTTACCGGAATACGTTTATAAAACGATCATTAAATTGTTACTCTAATTGCATCATTTGTAAATCGCGGGTTTCGAATGGCCTATTAATTTTACCCGTGTTGAATTCTAAATCCTACCACGCGTAGCGTTACAATATGTTTCGAGACTTCACTGATAACGTTGCATGTGACACTAAATTAGTAATGAGGTCCTACATTGGGTGATAGGTCTATCGTATACAAGGGAGCGTTGTGCATGAATGTCATACTCATCTTCGGCCGTTCTGCTACGCCAACGCTCCTTTGACGGTGTACCGCAGTGAGATGGGTGACCGCTTTTCTGAGCGGCGGTGTGTGCACCCATCACCACGCGGTCGTCCCCCCCCCTCTCCTCCTATTTCCATCCTCCTCCCATTCCTTTCTACAATCGGAGGTATCCCCCCTCCTTCTTTGGCTCGTGTGCATGGTGTTTCTCCGAGTAGTTGCACTATTATCATAATATAATAAAAATATTACCCTCTGCGCCTTCTCTATTGCTTTCCTGCCTATATGAGGAAGGTGATCTCCCGCAGAGGTAGAAAAAATGACATGACCTCCACATTGGTGATTTTCTCCTAAATGACTGAGATCACTGATACTAAGTCTGTCAAACAATTTTTTTATTAGTGATGGAAACACCGGTTTTCATTCGAGCACCGGAGTTAAACATCACGGGGCGGCGTACTGGGGAAGGATGGGTGACCATTTTTCTCGTGTTGGCCCACTTGTTGCTGGGACCCCCACGGCCAGTCAATTATCTTCCGGCCGGAGGCTTGCCGAAACGAGGAGTTTCGACGAGCGGGGGCTCACCTGGCCCTAGCTGCAGCGGTCCATTGCGCCACCTCTACATTATTTGGAAGGCCCCCTATTATGGGGGGGGGGGGGGGCTGGGCAGGAGAGAAGTGGTGGCGAACGCTTCGTTCTGTTTGGAGACTCGCCCTAGTCCTTTCCCTCGTCGCGCGTAGGGCTACCATCTGTAAAATTACAAACCCCGGACAGAGAGCATTAAAACCCCGGACATTTCTACTTGAAACTCGGACACTTTTAACTATTTTTTATATGTATGTATATTAGGTACGATATCCCAAGACAACAATTTCTGTAAAATATAGACTGTGACGGTAATCAAGAAAGATAGATAAAATATAGTTGTACAAAGTAGGAATTTATTTATGATCTTTTTATACACTTATAACTAGAAGAATACATAAAATACACAAATTTAATTTACAAGCTAAAATAAAATAAAAGAATTGAAGCCAATCGATTATGCTAAACGTAGAAAAACATAAATTCTTTTTTTTTCAAAAGTCAACACGAAAATAATCTTACAAACTACGAGCGAGAAGTAGCGAAAAACCCGGATCATTACAGAAAATCCCCCCGGACGTCCGCGGACGCCCTAAAAAAGAGGACAAATCCGGGGAAACCCGGACGGATGGCAGCCCTAGTCGTGCGGGACTTTTTCGGTCAGGAGACCACTGTGGTGGGTTTTAGTGGGTGCAAACCCAACATAACCTCGTCTCTCCCCCGCGAGAGGATTTCCACCACGTAAAAAGAAAAAGAGAAATCTATCCTATACCTCGTCCGTGTTTACAGACGGTAGTCACCCTTCTGATGGTATATTGGAGAGCGCCCTCAAAATCAATCATTTGACTAACCGACTGTTGGTAACGTCTCAATGTAGAAAGTGCCAAGCTTTCTGACTTACCATTATAAGGAACATGTGAAAAGGAAGAAATATATAATAGTTTATGTAACACTCGTCTGATGGATGCAGGGTCCATTTAGTCGCAACCGAAACTACTTACGTTATTCATTATATATTAGTATCACTGCTACAAGAAAGTAGAAATTTTAGGTAATAACAAGATCGAAGCTTAATATAAAAGTTTATTCTAAGAATGATATGAACGAATTTGTATTATGGGTCAAAAGGCACCCCGTATTTGGCTATCTAAGGATTAACGAAACGTTTATTCGATTAACTATGTTGCTGGTATACAAAATTGGTCAGAACGTGGTCGAAAAATATACTGAATCGAATTTAAGTTCTTATTAATAAGAACTCGTAAGAACCGAAACTGGTAATGGATTGTCTCTAATTTGATACTGAATTTGTAATGCATCCAATTTGAAATTTGAATTAGAATGAGTGAATTTGAATTTGAACTCTGCTCGAATAATCGTTTCTCGTTTCTTGCAGCAGAAATGAAGGCGATAAAAGGCGCCATAGTTTAAAAATTGTTTTTCAATATGTGAATCAAAAGCATTTCAAACGAAAAATATTTTCAAACAAAAGTTTAATAGTACAATAAGCGCTGCAAACTTGTGTTAACAAAATTTTGAAAAGAGCCTAAAAAAATACCGACGAAAAAAACCTTGATTCAAAATTTCGTTAGCGCAAGTTTGCAGTGCTTATTGTACAATTAAACTTCTGTTTTAAATTCTTTTTTCTGCCTCTTGTACTTTAGAAGTTACACGCGAAACAGTGTGGATGCTCATTTAACTTCGAGGTTAATTTTCGCACCCTTAAAGGGTGATGGGGCAGGAACGAAACCTACCGTTGTTCTTGTCTCGAGTCCCTCTATAAACCCACAAAGTTCCGTTCCCATCGGTGACTGAGGGTTCGTGATGTTCCCTCATTAGTTTATTCGCACAAAACGTTTCATTGCCAAAGTACAGTCAGTCAGAGAAGTCTATATACACCAATTTACAACAAAATATATCATAAGAATTACCGAACTGACTTACTTTTGTGAAATAGATATAATACTATGTATAATACCCTCAAGAAACTCAATCCTTTTTAGATCAAGATTCAAATACGTGTTATGATTATCACAATTTATCTTTTCGCTTGTTTAATGGTACATACCCAAAGACTAAAATCCCTAACGACTTCTTTCGCGGATGTCGAAAGTAGAGAATATTTCCATCGATCGATTCGCAGCCTCATTAATCTTTCCGATACCGATAACGTCGTTATATCCTCTCCTGCGCGTCAGCAGTCTGCATTTTCGCGCTCGCTCGCGAACCTTGGAATGGATTTATTGTTGAAAGGTCGCTTAATACACCCGATACGAAATTAAAACGTAGGAAACTGGCGCAGTCGCGGAACCCTCAATCGTTCAGGACTCTTTATTTTTCCAGCCGACGACATTCGACTCCGTGACGCGTCAAACCTGGCGATATCACATCAAAGCTACACGTCAAAGCGGTCGATCGACCAGCCACGCTCGCGGAATGACGGATCCCGTGTCTTTGAGTCGCTTTCCTCACGCGGCATCGCGACATTTCTACACGAAATGCTGGTTTTATCGCCTTCGATCGTATGCTGTCCAAATGTTTGACGTAAAATTTATCTGCAAACCTGTCCGTTTGAGGAATCCAGCTGTGTTGAAATGTACCTACAAATTACTTCACACTTGCTAAATACAGTAAACATGTCCGTGTGCATACAAAGAGGGACGGTGCAGTTTTCATTTCAGTAATTCAAATTATTTCATGTCCGCAGCGACTTTAGCACGAACAGTTTGACGAGGGGAGTGAAGGGGTTGCACCGAGAGTAAGCGAGGTAGAATTACAAGCAATTACGTTTTGCTTGGCCTACGGTTGTCGAGGGCGATAAGTAAACCGCGCGTGGTAAACTCACTAATGAAAATTTGAATTTTTATGACCTGCAACAGATATTCATGACAGTATGGCCAAGAAATTTGCGCGGTTGTCCTAGTGGAAATGAGTCTAAACATAACCACGTTTGGGCTATATTTAATTATACGTGATTTGGAACACCCCTCTACAACTTAATAGCATTATTAACACATAATTCAAGTTAGTCGACATGAGGTCACTTTGGACTTGTTCTTATCAAAATGACCTCTAAAATCCGTTAGTAATGTAGTGTAATAAAAAATAAAAATTTTCATTGGTAGAAGACTCATTCCACACATAAGTCTTAATCTTCTTAGCTGTCAACCGCTGAGTGCACCTGGACGATGGTCGCTTGCGCGAAATTGGCCGAAAAAAGGTGGTAGTCAGAGTCCAGATTTATATAACGAAGTAGAGAGGCGCTTATGGAATGAGTGATCGATGTATTTAATTTCCAGTTTCTACCTGTAATCGTAATTAGTAGGTACAGCTAATTAACACGTGCCTCTAGCAAAGACTCTGATTAAAGATACAAATTTCTATTCAATATTTCTACCATCGAGAAAATAGTTTATAGCCACCATCTATACTTTGAAAACTATTTTAATCCCTCCACTGATATTGGCGTGTTTTCGCGTCGAGGCTGTGCTTGCAAACAAAAAAGAAGTATTAATCCATACTCTAAACGCGTGTTTGGAAACCTGATACCTAGCTATTTCTCATTGAGTCTGCACCTCCGAAGTAATTTATGATAGTTACAAGTCGAACACATGAAGAAAGCTGCCAACCAGGGGACGTTATTGAAGTCGCTCCGCTGTCAGTTAAAGAGTTAGTCTCGCGAGCCTCGCGTTCCCGAGTGGAAGGCAGATCGGACAATTACAAGGCCGAACGTGAAGCTATCGAACGCTTTTCAGACTTAACAGACACGTTCCTAATCCTTCTCGCAGTGTTTTGCCCCCACCAACATACCCAGCCAGTCCACGTCGTCTTTTGAAACACTCTTCGCATTTTCGAGGCTTCCAGCGTAGACCGCGGAACGGAGGGTCGAACTGTAATTCAACCAAAGTTCCCTAATTAATCAGGCTCCCAATTAGTTGAAGTAACGAAGGTCCGATGGTTATAGCGTTCAGCGTGCAGAAGAACGAGGGAGGCAGAGCGAAAGGGATGCAGAGCGAAATAGTTTGAAGGAGAAGAAAAGGAGAGTCGCGAAGGGTGGGCGAGAGAAAAGAGAGAAGGAGGAACATAGGGAATTGGAGAGTGGTACAGTGAGTCACGTCGAAGTCGATCGACAAACGGGTTGCCCGATTTCCCTCGAAATTACGTTTTGCGTCCCAATTCGACGCGCAACGGGGCGAAAGGGGGCGAACAGGAGGGGGGAGGGGGAAATCCAGGAGAGACAGACAGTTTCTTCGCATCGATAGGTTCCCTTTAATGCGCGAAACAGTCGCTCAATTGGAAGATCCAGCTTTGCTGATCGTTAAACGCGACTGACTCTCGCGTTTGATGGACACTCCGGTCGGCCACAAATGTAGCACGGTACACGGGTTCTATTTTCTTTCTAAATTGTTCGGTAGCAAACGGAAAATTGCTTCTGGCGGTTCCACAATTGTACTAGCAGAAACCAGGTGATTGAGGAAGCTTCTGCAATGTCTGTTGATGCTCTCAGGGATTACGATCTTGGAAATTGGCAGGGAGCATGTTCTTAGCTGTAACTGTTAGGACCTAGCAACTAACAGAAATGTATGACATGGTCGCAGAATATTGATACATTTAAACTGCGAAACATTAGCTTCTGAGCAACGCGTCTCTATGGCAAGTAAAGTACGTTCTGATGAATCCGTAGAAATTGAAGTTTATTGCAGATACTGTGGTGGTATTTTATCCCATCCTCAGTAGCACTCAGAAGTGCCGGGCAAACCAAGATTTTCGAAAGGATAGATTAGAGAATCTATATAACGGGTTTCACATACTAGAAGTAGAACTCCAAACTTGATGGAAGTTCCGTATTGGTGCCAATGTTCCGTTCATTGAACGTAAAGGAGGTATCGCTGCAACCCTTTCCAAGCAGAGCGCACTAACAATAAGAGTGGGAGATCGCGATGCTCTCTGACTCATTGATTGGTGTATCAGTTTTAGTTTAGCCAATCAGAAACCACTTAGGAAGCACTTTGGTTTCTAGCAGTCTAGTTAGCAATGCTAGTGTGGGCGAAGTCAGTTAGCAACACGGCATCAGGTTTTGTTAGACTGAACCATGACCTCCTAGGATCAAACACCAAATAGTTACAGGCAAAAGTAATGAAACTCGACGTCAGTTATGGAAGCAATTGCAGGGTTGTCTTAACAAATTTGAGCGCCCTGGGCTAAACAGATTTGGCACCCTTCACGTACCAACTCTACTTTTACATCGTGAGAGCCTACCTTTACTCAGCAAAAACGTAAGAATTTCTGAAATTCTAGAGCTGATCGAAATAAATCATATGTTTGCGCGAACCTTTCTATCGTTCTTCAACGTAGAATGCATCTTTGAAGAGAGGTCCATCTGTAAGAATATAACCTGTATATTGCATTACGTAATCTTCATCGATTTTGTTACCTAAGAAGATGAATAATTAGCGGTGGAGTTATGACGTACCCTAGACTATTACAGAAGAGAATTGCGTTTGCGAGTCAGCTTATGCAAGAATATTCATCATTTATAACGGGAGCACCGTTGAAGAATACCGGAAACGGCAAGAATAAGAATAAAGAGGATTTACGAGGATTTACATAAACTGTCTGAATGAGAACAGTACGATGCTGAAATGAATTGAAATGCAATAGAAATATATATTTCGAATTACTTTTACCCCAGAGCCAAGTATGGAAATGGAATTTTGTTCGCATTAGCAGTTAAATCTTCCCACAAATCGATAAGTTTCTTCTGGTGGCAGTGTTCGTAATTTTTCTACACAGAAACTCATATCACCACCTGAAAATCTCGAATTCTTAAACACTTCTTAGTTTGTGGTATTCTAATAGTTTGACAAACCTATAATCAAAAATCGATCTCTCATAGGTAAACGATCGTGTTGTGGAAAAGCTTCTGCAGTACCGTGTATAGTACGTCTCAAAATAAACAGCAATATTTACCGAGAAAGGTGTGATGAAAGATATTTTCTTCTCGTTTAAATAATCCACGATTGCAGTGAAATTGCCTGAAACTTTACATCGCGTTCATCCACAAACTATCAAAGACATTTTCATCCATTCCATCTTTAACATTTAATTAAACAAATTAGGTACAAACAACTTTCTAAAGCTTTCTAGCTAACTCTACCATTGCAATACTAGATGATCCAGCGCGATTATGAAAGTACAAAAATATTGCGCGGCCTAAATGTGCACAAGTAACTTTGCCGGATCTCGAAAACCTGCAGCCCTGAAGTAGGTCTAAAGCCATTTAGAGTGATTTTATAAGGATATTGGATCAAATGGGATGTCGCGGGAATTGGAATACAACTGAAAGGGTTCCCGGTTTTATGTGCTCGTAGATTCGCGAAATGACATACCCATTAGCTACGCTGGACTCCTCGGAGTCCCCTGAGGTTGCGTCGATATCTCTGTATATCGCTTCGAGCTTGGTAGGTCTACGAGCAACCGCCCTCGATATCTCGTTCCCGATATCGGGGTGTAGTAATACAGCTTCTTTTTCCCTCCCACTTTCCGTCTCGATTCCACCATCCCGGCCCCCTTATCAATTCTTCCGTTCCGTGGTCTTCCTTCTTTGCCGTTTTACTCTCTATCAGATATGATCGCGTTCTTTGTTTCTCCGTCGCGGGATCATCTCGGGACGAAGCTCGCGAACTCACAGGAGAGACGATAAGCTTTCCAATGTCCTCGTACGTATATACGTATGACGCGTAGGTACCTGTGTCGAGCAGATCCTGTTTTCAGCTGGGAAAAGGAATAATCAATGATTAGATCCCTCTGGTCATTCGGGCGATTCTTGATATCCACGATCAGAGGAGCGCGGTCTATTCCCAGAAGTAATTTGCTCACGCTGGTAACAGCGGATTGCTTGCTGTAGCAGCAATTTAGCCATCTGGTGTCATAACATAGAGCAATGTTAACTTTATCCTAAGGACTAACTAGACTTTTTCATTTCAATGGCTGCTTTGTGTACTGAAATTGGGTGATAATAGTAGGGTTTGAGCTGTTACCACCACGACTATGACCTTTCTTGATCTCTGCCTTTAAATACTGTACATAAAGACCATCCAAGGGGGAAGCGTTAATGAAGATAACAGGTGTGGTTGCCTCAAAGTCTTCCAAGTCTAGCTGCTTCTAATTTCAGATTCTAATTGCCTCACACTATTGATTAATATAGCGCCTGAACATGTTGGGAGTATGCTATTCATAATGCTCAAACTCTGATTGTGAGTGCTTTTAGATTAACGAATTACTGGGAGCCTAAGTAACCCCTGATATTAACAAGAAGAGCTACAAACTATTGAAAATTACTGCATCCTGATTGAATTCACATTGGTCACTAACGAATCGAGAATTGCTACAGCGATATCTATGAGATGACTATATATGAGGATGCAAATAAAAACCTGGTCCAAATTTCAGATGAATCGAATTGCTTGTTTCTTAAAAAAAATCCCAAATTTTGCTATGTTTTTAGTCCATAAAGTAGGATTCCCTCTTTAAGGGGCCAGACAACTCAGCCAGAGCAATAGCCCGAGCAGGTCCACGAATGAGTTTCGACCGTCACGAAACCCCGAGAAATATAACCCAGCATTATTCAACCCAGGGCTTCTTATTATATCCAGGCTGTCTTCAAGTACGGGGAGATCTTCCCCGTTCTGAGATTTCTTATCGCCTTTTAACCAGCCCTCCTCAACGGACGTTAAATTTCAAGTAGAAATTCATTGTCGGTTCAAACAGCAGGCGTCCAATGGCACTTACACTGCACTACTCACTTCCGCGTTTAAAGCCTTGATATATCGATGGAGGAAACCTTTACAATCACTCGTTTCCTAGCAGAGCCTTTATTTCCCACCGTTCCGAATTTTATTATTTAAGTGTGTATTGTAATCCACTGAGTTTGAAGCAACCTCTGGAGGGCTAGCGAGGCGCGCAGCCACCCCATAAATTCTGCACACCGGACTATGCCATAATGGTACCCTAAATTTCATAACTCCGAGAACTGGACCCTCCTTAATTACCTGCAGATTTTCCTCTGCATTTCTCCTGCCCAAAAAATATCCCCTTTCCTCGCATTTCCTAATTTCCCTCTGGATAACTGTCACGAACTGCGCCTTGCAGAGATATAGTGATTAAGATGGGGCACACTATAGTAGATATGTATGGTGATATTCCTGAATGTACAAACCATGAAGTGTGTTCGTCATCTATTAGAAAGCTGCACTCATTTGATCACATCCCTACACACTTCTGGCGCTCATAGTCCTAATGTACAAGTATACTGAATTCATCTCTGGGGTCCTGACTTTAGAAAAGACATTCTAAAACGCTACTGACTTTTTTATTTGCTGCTTTCACCGTATCGCTATATTTCTGCAAGGTACTGCAAGAAAAACAATTCATATAACTATTTCTATTACACACTGCATTTCATTCATATTTGGAAACCAGGGGTGGATTTAAAGATTTGACACCACTAGGCGAACAAACACCTGCCGTCTTTTTTTGCGAAATATCATCGAATATTTTAATTTAAAAGAGTCGAGACAATTTCAAAATTAATTCAATATGGCAATTTACATATGAGTTATTGCTAATTTGCTATATGCAAATAAGTGAATTGTTTTTAAAGTTGTCTCAAGCCTTTGTGTTCAAACCTTTTCCAATTTCTTTCGCTCAAAATTTGTCGTTTCCAAAATTAGCCGCTCCCCAAAATTTGTCGCTCCTCAAAACTTGTTCCCTAAAATTTGTCGTTCCCTAAAATTTGCCGCTTTCAAAAATTTTCCACCCCCAAAATTTTCCTCTCTCCAAAATTTGCCGCTCCGAAATCTGCCTCTGTTGAAAACAATATCTAAATACATAGTCTGGATTGAGTAACCGTCGCACTTGTATCCAACAACTATTAATCTCGACTTGATTAACTTTTTTAATTGCTTCTAAAATATGTATGTGATATAAAACACTTGAAGGCCAAAGATCCACTTCAGACTCTCCCATAAGTCCGTAAGCCATGTTAAATTGTTACCTTGAGCATACAAAGTTGAACCAACGCTTCAAGACAATCGTTTTTAGTCTGCAAAGAATTAAATGGCATTCAAATACTGCAGCCAAATCTTCTTCATCCCTTAGAGGTTACTACACGTTCAAGACAACGCAAACACTGTTATTTGCCAAGCAATGCATCGATAAAGATTCTCAGCTTAGTTCGTTGCACCACACCTTCGGTTTGTAGGACTATTGTTTCTCCATTTCGGAACGGTTGCTGGTCTGCTTGGCCCTATGCCTGTGCTTTTTGCGCAAGAACGTGTAAAAGGCCTGGTACATTTGCAGAGTGAGGATTCGAACCAACACTCGCTGTACCTTTCGAGGTGACGTCAGAGTCTGGCTGTTGTCCAGCCTTCGAAGATTCAGCCGCATTGATTTTGTTAAAAACACCACAAATTGTTCGTTCTCATCTGGACGATGTACAACTGGGTCGGCGGGAATACTAAATCGTTCCCTGCGACTTGCACATTGGAACGACACTCCCGATTTTCCCTGTCGCACGCCAACTTAATATTGCGTGACTAATTGGCGTGCATACCAAGAACTTTGCTGCACCCTGCTTCACACGGATATAGTGACTAACCTGGGAGCCACTCAAGTGAGTAAAGTGATATCCCTAAGTGTGCAAACTGCTAAATGCGTTCTTCCTCACCTATCACAGAGTTGTACTTATGTACCTACTTGTACCATATTACGAGGACCTTATAGTACTAATTAAAGAACTTGAGTTCGTGACTTAGCAGAACACTCAAGGGTCTTAACAATTTCGCGTCATCCTACTTTTATGACATTATTACATCTTTTACGTTATTTTTATTGTGAATTAACGTATATAGTCTTGGGTCTGAAAATTAAACTTAGGGTCTAAGGGGCTTGCAACTTGAAAGTGATTCAGCTTCCTTCGCTACACCGGAATTTTGGTCACATTTATTAAAGCACTGCATTAAGCACAAAAAGATTCGAAAGGTCAACGACAACCACTATTAAAGTGTTAAGTTTCAAGAAGCTGATAATATCGTTGAATGTTGCCAGTCAATTATATAGTAATATTTTATAGTAAACTATTACTATACGAATATATAGGAACAACCGCAAATATACGAACTATCGTACAGCTTTTCTAACAAATTGAATTTTGTGCTGTGGTTCAGAGCAGCTGTTCATACTTTCCTTACAACGATTGTAGATGTAGGTACCTAACTGCCAGCTGTATGATTAGAAAAGTGGAAGAAATTATTCTATTGGAAGTGGTTGCAAAATTAAATATTAGATTCTGAGAAATAACTCAAATTTTGGAAGTATCAGAAATATAATGTAAACGGTGTCCTGAATATCAAAGTTAAATCTGAACGAATGGAAAGCAGGTATGCAACATGTTTTGATTGGTAAGCAGCATGTCGAAAACGTTACATTGTAAGTGACGTGTAATGCATTTATATTATCTTATATCCATATCCTTGAAAGTGTATTCTGGTCGTGGCATGTTGAATTTGTTGGTGTCCATGTCATTCGATGATAAAATATCGAAAATAGTAAAACACGAACATCTCCCTACGTATTTCAAGAAACTCCACATCTCATTCGAAAAAGGAACAAGGAAATAAAGGAACAGCAAACCAAGAATGAATTATTATAGTTAGTAAAGATGATGGATACTACCAAGCAAATTACTTTACGAGTTACTAAAATTGAAATTTACTTGTAACTCAGAGAGTGTTGATTTTTCCACTCATGTCATGTATATGGTAACACTTTTTTTGTATTGTGCTTTTTCTTGTAAAATACTGTATACGTATATCAATTTTCCAATTTCTTTTCATTAGGGAAAGAATTGTCGGTAAGTAATTTTGAGAGCAAAATATAAACAATTTTACGTTGATGTAAAAATAATTGCGCTTTCTGCTACTTTAATCTTTGATACTTATTTTGGAATAAACATTACTTTAACTACGTTAATGTAATATACAATTGTAAAGCGTGAAATTCGTTCTATCGATTTATGGTAATAGTTTTGTATGATAATCAATTCAGGGCGATTAATGTATCGGATCCACGCGAAACAACTCGAAAGGTTGCAAATGCAGAAGGACTAAATATTGACCATCCAACAATTGTTTAACATTTGCACCAAATTGGAAAATCGAAAAAGTTAAAACCCACAATTATTTTAGCACAAACGTAATAGAAGTCACTTGAAATGACCAGACAGGGACTGGATTAGAAAATACCGTATCTAATTCCATACCTAATTAGGAATTAAACGATAATAGCAAAACATAGTTCTCTCGGTAATAAAATTTGTATACATAAATGAAGTTTCTTTTCTACCAAAAAACCATACTCCACCTTTAAATTTAGCGAGTTAAAATTATGCATCTACAATCCCGAACTGTGCTTCCAGTACTCAGAGCCACTGTGAGTTATTGCCCACGCGGTTGACCACACCACATTGAAAATCCTATCTCCATGCTCTAATTGTAAGTATACTTCTTCACTATCTTCGTCTCCCTTTCTCTCCCTCTTCCACCCCACTGTCTTCCCACTGAGATATTTTTTTTATTTATAATACGTACCTTTATTTGTTTAGTATATTAAACACACTGTAACATGCACAATTAAAGTACGTTTGCAACTATGTAATTTTGTTTATTTTTCTACGATAGAATTGCAGAGAACTGTGAGAAAGAAAATTAGGAAATTTGTGCATCTAATTTACATTTAGCAGATGTCGATTTTAACTCGTAACCAATTCAGTGAATGGTACATGGTTTTTATAAAGGTTGGCCACCTATTGAGACATAAACGACGTGGTTCGACGAATGCGAATAATTTTTGAGACTGCATCGCCACGCGTAACAAGCACGAGTTATGTCCGCTTACCCACCTTCGCGTACGTGGCCCGTGCACGTCTACCATGCGAACGATCCCCCGAAGTTTCTGTTTCGAATGCTTATCGACGATCATTTTTATTACGTACCGAGTTATCTGCTTCTCCGCGGGGTCGACCGTGAGCCACATACTAACTTACCCCTCGCCCCGCGACGTGGGCAACGTTCGCCAGGAATAAAATTTTTCCTCCGATAACGATTCACTTTGTGGACGCTCGAAATTGTAGATTCACCGTGGCCGCGGTGAATTTCGTTGAACGTGAAAAATCGAGGCAGGTATATGGGCAATCGAGCTGACTCTGTCAAAGCTATTGAATTGAAATTCGTTGCGCTTTGAAGTTGTGGTAATTAGACATTTAGGAAGCATGGTGTGGACGTGCTCCAATAAATACAACGTATTGTGTAGAAATATTGGTAAAGACAGAGATTTTGAGATGGAAAGTTGGAATAGGAATAAGTACATACTAAGCGATTATACAGTAAATTAACGTGGGTTGCAAGTATTGTGGTAGAATTCTAAGTGAGTAGTACTTCTGATTTAATTTCGCTTATTTTACGATTTGAAATCAAATTGAGGACCTTAGATCAAAAGGGGGTACAGCTCCACCTTTCCTAACTTTGAGTAAATTGGAGAAATTGTTTATAAATTATGGCTTCGACTTAACATTGAAAAGTGAACACTAATTGAAACATATATATTTTCACACGATAAGTAGTAGGTATTGAATCGATAAGTTTTTATTTCTATTTTTGGCGAATTTTCAATTCTGGGGCTGCCTCTGAATTGCAGCAGAATAAAGGGTGCAGGTTGAAATTTTGCAACAAATTGGTAATTTCTTATTGGATTTGCACCAACCGGATTGGTCATTCGTTATTTGGATTTGAATAAAAAAATTAGCTTTTAGCGTCAAATAAATTCTCGTCGAATAAAAACATTAACTTTTATTCGATCCGTTATTTAAATAATTTCTTATTTAGTTAAAGTTAGCGCAACTCTACTGCAATATCCTCAATTACACTTTACTAACGAATTACTACAATTGCTTAAATAGTAATGCTTATTTAACAACGAAATTTTTCAATTTGGATGAAATAACTAGTAAAAACTTTACATAATCGTTTGAAAATAGCGTAGTCATTGCCAAAGAAGCTTTATCAACTTTCATATTCAGCGAAACTGCCAGAGTTCATTGGTTAGACAGATAATCGTTCTAGAAACTAAACATAAGGTTCAATTATCGCGATTCCTCTAAAACGTTCTACTTCTTTAGAACGGAAGAAACAATTTTCCACGCTGCAAGAACTTTTCCTTTAAGAATCTATTACCGAGCCATCAAAAGTTTTTCTTCCATTTAAGCTGTTCGAGTACCAAAACCCCGTTGCCCGCACTGTGGCGCAGCAAGAACGTAACAAGTCGATAATTGGAGAGAAGCTTACTGAATGCCTGGATTCCGTTGCGATGAATTTTTGCTTGGTTCCACTTGGTCTTGTTGTATCACTTTCCATGCCGAGTACTGACACTTTTATCATGCAGTATAATTATTTGTTAATTAACACTGCAACCACACATGACGTCGCGTTGCATCGAACCAAAGCAGAATGTGGCTAATTTGTCAGAAATGAATAAAAATTTTATCTTATTTTAAATCACCGCTTCTATAAACCACTGTTTTGTTTTGTTGAAACAATGAATTCGTGTCGGACTTCATGTGGAGTTTTACTTTAGATGGAACTATGTTGTGATCGACGTTATATTAAGGCTGTAATTTATTCTCAAGGAATATACTCCACTCAGTTTGAGCATTCAACGAACTTCACCTGACAATTCCACTAATCACGGGCAAGGACTTGATAATTAAACTTCGTGCACCGCTTCAGTCACGTCATAGTTGTTAACCACTAAAGTTCGTGAGGTTTCACCAGAAATTTCGAATGGTTTCGAGCCACTCATTGAACTGTTTGACGCAAAACAATGTTTCAAGCGATTTGATAAATTATTCTTTTAGATGACTAATTAATCTATTCAGCGTATGCTTAACACTTTTCTACTTTTGTATTTTCTACCCCTGTCAACGATGAATATATATCTCACTACTTAGGGGAGGTTGCCCTAATTATGCAGCGTTTAAAAATCAAGATTTGCACAGCCGACGATCGCTTGGTTCCGAAAATCCCAAGCCGTCTTCTCATCTCTTATTCACCTGCGGTCGAGTGTAGCTTTCCATAGCCGCGAGGGTTGGCTTTTTGAAAATCCCCACTGGAGATCCGTGGACTCGGAAGGGAAACGCACGCTTATTACGTGCATCGAAAACAAACAAAGCGGTAACGCTTTAAATCTTCGCTTTAGAATTCGAGAAAAATAATGTCGGAGAAGTTGGTTTGGTTCACAGATTTTGGATAACTTTTATATACACTCGGAAAATATTAGTTCAAGGAAAATAATCTATAGTGTCTATTGTGTAAAATGTATATACTTTAGTGAATAATTGCGGGGTAAATAATTATTCTTGTTTTTACATTATTTATTATACAATAAGGATATACGGAATATACAAAAATGGAGATGGATTAAAATGTTCTATCAGCTACGAGAAATTCTATTTGCTGTACAATGAAGATAAGTTGACTAAATGTGTCTAAATAATTTAAAGCTATTGAAAATACTACTCTGTAATACGAATACTTAAATGAATTGAAAGACAATCTCAAGTAATAAGCTGAAGAATAGATGGATTTTGTTTGTGTTCCTTCTTTTTACTTTGCACACAAATATAATACGAAATACTGGTACTGATTATAAATAATAGAGATCGTTCGACTGTTCTGTGACGCATGCTAAAGTTGCTGAAGCTGTCAAATTTAAACGACACGTAATTTATTTTGACACGTAATTAACCTATCGACTTTTTTGTCGATTCAAGTGAGCCATACTTACATGTCTTATTTAAAAATTTGTTCACTTGTATCTCAATACGATTTCGTTCTTAAAAAGTTGGTTTAAAAATTGAAGCTGCTGTGAAAAATAAATCGAACAGAAGAATTTACATATTTCTCAACATTTTAAAAAAATTCCACGTTCCCTTTACAGTTTACATGACTGTTAGAAATTTTCGACGCAAGCGAAATGTATTCGGAAACAACAAATTTGTGAATTATACAGTGGGAAAAGGAAAATTGCGGTTTGTTTGATTGAAAATGCGTTTGATGTTAAATGAAGCGAAATCTATCTGCGAATTTAATGTCATGGAATTCATGCAATACTGGTTGATCAAACTCAGTGGTCTAGCTCACTGCATTCGTTGTGGCTGAAAATCACATTTCATTAAAACGGTAGTACGTATCTATAACCGGTTCATCTATAATTTATTAGATTTAATTCATAAATAAATAACCGAGTTGATAGGTGTATATTAAGTGTAGAATTAAAAAAAAGGAGATACAAAAACCGATTATCTACCACCGCATGAAAAAGTTATCACTACTTTATACATTTTAACAAGAAAATTTGCAAACACGAGAAATATGAATAATTTATTAACATATATTTATTTAATATATTTAATTAATGGGGTATATATTTAAATTTACACATTTTCATTGATATAACTGTATATATATAAATTATTTATATATTAATATGTTCTTTATTGAAAATTTTATTTTGGAATGTATAAATAATTTATTATAATACTTATATTTAATTATTGGAATATATATTTATTTTTAAATTGCATCGAAACTGAAATATGCTGCGAATGAGCTGACAATGAGAGCTAACGTATATACATATGTACCTATATTATGTATAATATACGCGAAACAAACTGCAAGTGAAAAATTCATTGCTTCACACACACGAATAAAATGGTGCAAATAACAGCTATATTACAGCAAACAATACACTCTGTCAATTTTGAACGAAAAGCATCTCATCAATATGTTCGTTACATGAATTCCAATAAATTAAGGCTTTCGCTCTATGCTTGAAATCAAAATCAACCAAACAACGTTTTCTACTTTTCGTCTTATTAAAGTTCAGAAGTGTAAAATATTATATACCATAATCTGGTATTTAAACTTATTAAAAATATACAAATTAATTTGATTATTGGAGGGCATTTGGAATTTATAAAAATTACTTTGTTATTAATTGAATTTTGCAAATTTCAAGGGTGTGTAAATTTATTTGTTATTTAATTTGATTAAATAACGTATTATAAACTCAATAATAATTAATTATTTCTGCGAATAATTAAATCCTATAGTATACTTACTTAGTCTACTGCTATTACTGCCTTTCATTTTGCTCAGTGGGAAACATTTGAAAGGTGAGAGCGACCGAGAGAAGAATTATTCGCATCACTGTTGTAGTGCTCCACCGATCGCTCATCACGCTTTTTTTCTTCCAACAAAGGTTCCGTTATATCCGGGGACGAATGTAACGTCAGGGGAGCGGAAATGGATCGTCGTAAAGCGAAGCGTGCACGGACGAGAACGGAGCGGAAGCACGATCAGTTGGTTCGCCAACGGTACGCGACAGTTTGCGAGGGAATTTTTAAGATGCGAAAATCGCGGGAAGGTATATGTTCGCTCCTGGCACAGGCAAAAGTGTAGGGCGCGATGGAGAACAGCTGAATCCGAAATCGGATCACGTCCGCCAACGGGGACGCCCCACGTGGATCGACCGTATCTCTGTCCCTATGACTTCTCGAATTCTCAACAAAAACAATCCCAACTTAGAGCTTCGAATGCGGCAACCGTTTTTACCCTCTCCCCTTCGCCCATCCCCCTTTCACTCTGACTGTAAAGAAGGTTGATTTCCGGTGTCCGTTTAGCTGGCGACGGACAACCGTCTGTAACTATTCAGGTTTGTTTAAATTATTAAGACAACGGAAAATAAATACAGTATTCTCTGGCAATAAGTATGATTTGGTTCCGAGTATGCTATAAGCTAGTGGCTATCGTCAACATTCTTTATATAAACTTAAAGAATTTTCTATAGGAGAGTGACAGGAAATTAGTCTTTGAATTGTGAACTTATAGCGAATAAATACTGTCGCATCTATTTGCCTTTCGACCACTTGTAAAAATGTGTTTCCACTAATATACCTCAATTCTGACTATCTGTTTTCCTTTTCCACTCGTCCTTTCGACTCGGGTGAAATGACAGAAATTGATTGATCATTGGTAAAAAACTTGTTGAATATTTAAAAAATGGAGGACGGAAGTACTTGAAGGCAAAGGAAAAAAGAGGAAGAATTTTATGTATTTACTTACTGTATATAGGAATTATTAGTCGATCAAGTACCATTTTGTGGATAAGATTACATCACATCCCGTAGTGTGACATAACTTTAAATATACCTAGCTTTTCATATAAAAAGAATCTTGTGTCACCAAATTTCAATAGAGATTCACTCTCTTACAAGTTTGTTTATAAAATGCACTAATATTTCTACTGTACAGGGTTCTAATTCAGGCAGATACCTACCTTCATACTGTAATAACTGAACCATTTATAAACAAAAGTTATCAAAGTACAAACAGTTCGATTGAATGTTTTACAACAATTAAATTATTCCAAAAAGTGTAAGTATCTTTTGGATGTCTTCCCCGCCATTCCCGCTTGAAGGTGCTTGACAAAACTGTTACCCTCTATGAAATTTCTTATCAGTTACCTCTAATTTCTTATTGGATGCGAGCCTTTAATTCTTTAAATGTGTTGACATGATGGGAAGTCACCTTTTCTTTTAAAGTAACACCTTTAAAAAATGTCAACGCTGAGGGATTTGAAAACCTTACTGCTTATACTGGATAAGTTCCCAGATTTATCAGAACTGAACAATTTTTTACTATTCTTTGAATTCTTTGAGTTATATTCCTAAATACTTTTATATTTAGTTTAAAGCACGCTGCGTCTCATAAGAAAGTGATTTTGTTGAAGATTTTTACACGACAGGTCGGTAAATATCTTCAACAAAATAATTGACTATCTACCCTAAATTATCCAATAACTATAACACAAGTCATGATAGTAACATCAGAGTCTGAGGCTTTGCTTGCTGAAAATTTTCAAGCATAATAATTCCACTTATAATTTCCGTGCGAAAGTTCAAAACGTTATTCCCTTCTAATTACTACGCGTTCTAGTTTTCACTTAGCACGGGAATTAAATTTCGCGCTTCATCTTAATAACAACTTTCCAAATTTCTTAACTTCATTAAGGAGAAGGCTTAATGCGGAGAATTTGCCGTGGAATTTAGACGTTACTGAAACGACTCAAGTGCACACGAAGTGTATTTTACATTACTTATTCAGAACGTCTTCATACAGGGTGTCCCAGTATTGATGGCGCAATCGAGGCATAGCGCAATCGCGGAAAAAATATTTACATTAATAACACACGACTATTAATTGTAAAAACCGTTGATAAGGTAGGTTTTTTAGGCCGCAGAATTTGATTTTCTGGTTAAAAATTGTATTTGTATTTTCAATTAAAATGTATTCATAAATAAACATTTAGCATTCTAGTAACACCTCCCCCCTCTATAGAGAGGGTAATTTTACTGGAATATAAATTTCCAAAAAATCTGCGGCCCGTAAAATATCAACCACTTTTACAATGAATCATCATGTGTTATTAACATAACCATTTTTTCGCGATTTCTGAGATCCGTACCACTGTGCAAGGACGGGGTGATTCTTGATGAAAAAACAAGTCGGAAATATACAATAAATTTTTTTCATTTGACGCTTTATTTCCGAGAAAATGAATTTTGAATATTCTTCGAGTGCGTGTCCCCTTAACACATACACTTAACTTGTTGCTCACAAATAACATTACACAATATCATACGCAATATTCTTTCCTTATCAATATAATCTGCTATTATATATTTCTTAATCTGCTTAGAGTGTGTTTATAACTAAAAATAATACACAAAGCCTCCAAAAACAAAACCTGAAATGAAATAAATTTATTCACTGCATTCGACTTCTTTCCCCCGTAGAACCACCCCCTCCCCACTTGTACCATCAATACTGGGACACCCTGCATACATATGTAAATACAGATTTCCCAGGAAATCCCCACTTGGACAAGTTCCACCGCCATTCATTTATTTACATCAACACGATAAAGATGCAAACTGTAATTTAATAAAATATCGAACGGCCTCTAATCAGTGAGCCGACCTATACATCATACCAGCACGTTCGAGCCCGTCGCATTCGTCGCGAAATATACAGGTAGGGGAATGCACGCTCGTAGCAAAGAGACTTATGGAAAGTCAAAGGCCAACGTTTATTCAATTGCCGATCGGAAATTAATTACTCAGCGAAAATTACAAAAGCTCGGCGCACGTACGCGTAGGCGGTGACGGGACAAATTAAATTGCCAGTCGTTTGGGATTTTATTGAATAATATGAACAACGCTGGGACGCGATATTGATCGATGGGTGTTGGGTGGCCACGAGCGGTTGCCAGCAAAGGACGCGGTTAATATCCGTGCAGTGATAATATCAATTTCCCGGAACAGAATGAGCCTCTTCTGTGATCGAGACTCGCGGGTCCTGCGAACCGATCGTAGCTGCGCACGTGCGGGATCTATATCGCCGATGTCTACTATGATATGTTAACTGTCTTTAGCCTTAGTGGAAGCAACGACCGGATAGATTCGCCATCGTTGGGCTCTGCGAGCGTATAGAGTTCATATATTTCGCGGGTAACGGGAAAGAACAACAGGGAATGGGGGTGAATGGGGGCGAGAGGGGGAGGGTTGTTCGGGATAGAGGGAGACAGGAGTGGCGGAGAGAGTTGCACGTTATCCAGCTGTAGCCTGAGAAAAATGGCCCGTCTCGTAGTTTCTCCCTCTCGTACCGAAAAATCCACGCTGGGCGATAAATCAGATCGCGTCGCGTCTAAAACCGATGGTGCAACTTTTGTCCAATAACGTGATACGTAAACGTCCGTATACACGCCCGGGCTAAACCCGGCCCAACTCGATATATTTGCGCAATACTTCGAAATTTCTACCCCCCTTTCCCAACCCTCTCTATACGTGTGCGTTTGTTTTTGGTTTGTTTCTTGCTTGATATGTATCTGCTTGCGTGACTGATAGCACCGTTCATAACATGGGCATAACAAAAGATAAAGGAAAGACCAATTCGTTTCGTGAAACGTTTAGTCAACTAATTTTAAGAGGTAGAAGAGTGGGGGTGTATAAAATCGTGAGAGATGTTGAAGGAAGTTAGGTAAATGTCGGGGCAATTAGATTTAAACTGGAATAGGAGGTAATTAATAGTTGAAACTCTGAAAATTAATAATGAATTGAAAGCATGTTAAAACGGGACTCAAAGTGAAAATGAAACTTGCACTGAGAATTGTATCGACCTAGACTGGGATTGAGACTGAACTCGCAGCAAGCAGAACTGGACTGGCATTGGTTTGGTAGAGAGCTTGAATAGAACGCCGCAGAGGGCTTTCAGGGTTTCCTGGTAGAGGAGAGTGAGAGAGAGAGAGAGGGGGGGAGAGAGAGAAAGAGTGATAACACTGATAACACAAAGCGAGATTTGCACAATTGTTTTTCTGTTTCAGAATCAGGATTCATGAGTCGGAGGCAGAATAGCATAGGGACCGCAGCAGGAAAAGATTTTTCGTGGAATGGAAATATTTCGTTCTGATAACTATGTTTGTATGTTACACGATCTTTATTATAGTGTTTCATCTTGTTCTTTATTGTACTAGTATATCGTGAGCTCAAATCGGATGAATTATAGGTATGTTAGATTAAACATTATTATGCAGAGAAGTGAATGTCGCAGAATGGTTGCTTGTTTACTAATTTATCTTTAATACTTCGACTATGCCAGGATAAGGGTTTGCAGTTGTATGTACACTTATTACTAAGTAGAGGGGTTTCGGTTTCATAGGCACTTATATATCTACAACACTATTTCGATTCTATGTATGTCTTACACTTCTCTTTATCCTGAAACAAAGTGCTGGAAGAAATAATATACAGGATGCGGTGTAATTCGTGGCACAATCGAAAATGTTTAATTCTGTATATAAAAATAAGTCGTGCATGTGAAATAAATTGTCTTCTTAACCCTTTCATTACTGATGACGCTTTCAAAATTTCTAAAGGCGCTTTGAAAATTTGGTTTCGATGTGGTACTGCAGACGCTTCCTTCATGTATATGAAAAATTAAGAAATGAATACGTTGGTATTTTTCATGTTCGTCTCTTTCATTCGCCAGACAGAACACTCTATGCGACAGCAATAGCAATATTTTCAACAACTTTCCCACACAATAAGAAAATTAATCACTGTGCGAATATAATGATGTATTTTTTTTAATCCTACACCACCAACGTTTATAAATACAAACAAACAAGAAAAATATAAAACAACGTTTCGAATCTTCGAAATTCGTTTTTTCGAAACCGTAGCCATGTACGAAAAAATTTCCTTCCACATTTTCAATTCGTTTTTACATGCAGAGTCACTTTGTTGGTTCCAGAAATTCGGTTGAATCCTACATATTATTTATTTCCGTATGGTATCTTATAATCTTCTTAGTGTAATTTTGTGGCAGGGAAACGTGAATACATTTCCATGCAGTTTCTACCATTAATAAAGCAGGTGAAGCATGAATGGTAAAGGTAATGCCGTGGAACCACCCTGCCTATAGGGATTCTGGTGAGACCAACCCCAGAAGGAGGAATACATGAGATGAACGAGTTTTTTTTCTTCATCGTGCTACGTCACATGACATTTTGGAAGGGAAAATGATATAGGTTAAAAATACGTGAGCGAAATCTTTCAGGAGGTCCAGAGCCCAGCGGAAATACGAAGTCGACTGTGCATCCCTGGGCGACATCGTGCGATTCCACAAGCTATTCGAGGGAAGCAGTCTTTAAGACATTTCTCAAGGAAGCATCATACTGAAAAGAAATGCAACTTATCTCGTTGAAAGAACGTTCATTAGAATTCGTAGTAAACGATACATTCTGTCCAGCGTTAAGGGGGTATACCCGTTTAAACCCTCGGAAAATGTATACATTTTGTGGATTTTTTTACAAGTCAACGGTTTGATGCAGATTTCCTGTTTTTTTACTATCTTTACATAGTATTATGAACTACTCGAGAAAAAAGTTTCAGTTAAAAATCTATTGTTTTTGGGAAGTTATGCATACACATCCGAAAGTCTTTCGATTTTAGACAGCTAAACGGTGACCCTGAAAACAGCTGTATGCCGTGTCTGAAATCAAAAACCATAAAATTTTCTTATAAAGTATGTCAATAGCTATCGTCCAACGAAGCCTTTTTTTATTCCTATTCCCTGTTTATTATTTATAAAGAAAAAAGGTGGATTTTTCTCTTAGAAAAATTTAACTTTACCTTTGATCTCTCACCATTTCTTTATTTTTCAAAATTTTCCAAATCGGCTTCGTTGAACGATAGCTATTGACATACTTTATAAGAAAATTTTATGGTTTTTGATTTTAGACACGGCATACAGCTGTTTTCAGGGCCACCGTTTAGCTGTCTAAAATCGAAAGACTTTCGGATGTGTATGCATTACTTCCCAAAAACAATAGTTTTTTAACTGAAACTTTTTTCTCGAGTAGTTCATAATACTATGTAAAGATAGTAAGAAAATGGGAAATCTGCATCAATCCGTTGACTTGTAAAAAAATCCACAAAATGTATACATTTTCCGAGGGTTCAAATGGGTATACCCCCTTAAGGATTTACATAGGTACGTTTAGTCGTGGCAAAAGAGAATGATTTTAGAATTTCTTTTTAGGGATTGTATTAAAAGAATAATACAAAATACTTATTACACATTATTTATTAGTCCATGAAGTGCACGAAAAAATTTATTTGCAAGGTTCCACATGTTGCAGGTAGTGAAACTGGAAATTATAGTAATTTAACTGCGGTGATTCGTCACAAATAAACTTTAGTAGTTAGTAGACAATAAGTACTTAGTTTTGTTACGATAATTTCAAAATTTGTAACAGCAATTCCTCTTCATTTTAAAATTCAAATTCTTTCAATCAAAATTATTCAAGGAATCAGTGATCTGGTAGTAAAACTTGAACTGAAAACTGAATGACTTTTTATGTAAAAATAAACTGAAAATGTACAATAGAATTTCTTCAAGAAGGAGCTTCGTTTATGAGAAAGTCAACTCTGAAAATCCACAGAGTAGGTACATGTACACTTGGGTAAGATTCAAACCAAAATACCGAATTTCTCAAAACCAAAATTCTGTTCGAAAACAGTTATGCTAAAATTTCAAAACTATGCATTTGAAACTGTACAATACTTATTACAGTATTCTATGCTCCAACTTACAGAGTTTTCAGATTCGATTTTCCCAGAAATGAAACCACAAATGAACAAAATTTATTCCACATTTGCGACTAATTTTTACACAAATAATCATCTTCTGTGGAGATAAACCTGCCAAGTCTATTCCACTCTGCAGATATAAATCACAAAGCCTGCAACACTAGTGTATCATAATTTCATTAAAAATATTTCTCCCCTTTCCATTCAAATTCCCCCTTCTCCCCCACACTTTTCACTCTTCCATCCGCGATTAGTGTCATCCAGGTCGCGTCCAGCAATAATCCGCATTCCCTTCGAAAACGTCTTAGTTTTTCCCACGAGTTCCAAGTGTACAATAAAAATAAAACGCCGTTACATTTTTATTGTCTCGGGTAACACGCCACGCAGGTGGCACCCAAATAGCGAAACCTCCTTCGCGAAGCGTTTTATATTTTGTAACAAACGGGAGAAAGAAAACGTGGCAGTAGGAGGGGGCGAGTTGGGGAGGATTGTAGAAACAGTGCTCGATGCAACCAAAGCGTCTGGTAATGAAAACCGAAAGAAAGGGAGGCGTTAATCGCGAGAAAAGAAAGTCCGTCTACACTCAACGAAGAAGACGGAATCGTAAGAACGCCGGGAAGGTAACGGAGCGTGGAATAAAAAAACGTGTGCCATACTTTTACGAGTCTTCCCTACTTTCGCGAGTAATGTGCGAGGCATATGGTACTGTGACGGCTGTTACCCCTTTACGGCTTTCGCTGCCCTTTTCTAACTCGCCACCATCGGTATTCCTGCCACGCGTCCCGAAATCACCAGCTGCTAAAAACGTGCATGCGGGACGAGAATGCCCGCGCCTTGAGCGCCGATGCCATCCCCTCAGGATGATACGCCTATATTAAACAAGTGCTCGAGTTCGAGGCGATATTGGCATCCAGTATCGAGCGCTAAATGCGAACGCCCGATGATGTCCAAGTGCAGGCAGTTAGCATAATTCGATGTGCAGTCTGCGGCGTACGAGTATTTCGAATTCGTTTTAAAGCGTGACAACGATCACCGGACGAGTTGTTAACTTTTCTTGAACGGGGGAGGTGAAAACACGGGACTGATTAAAAATTTCAGTGCAGTAATTATTTTTATTCGGTCGATGTAAAAGTTGTGGAAATATCTCTTATAACACAAAGTGATAACGGCGCATTAATTCGGTCAGTTAAACAAGTTTTTTTTTAAAAAAAAAAAATCTTCTAATTGAGTTGTTTACTTCTGTTTATACTTTATATGATTGAATCATTAATACATAATACAATAACATTATGTAATTATATTTCATAAACCTAAAAGTGTGGGCTTTTTCCACATGAACTCAATCAGTGGTATTTTGATTGTGTGTTTGTGGGGTTTAAAATGTCATTTCCGTTTAGTTTTAAAATCTGTTCGTAATATTCAACGGTTCTTACTTTTGACTCCGGTTTAGCTACAGTTTGTTTTCACCTTTAAAAGTTCTCAAGATTTATACTGTTTACTTCAGTCACGTTCCAACCGACTCGCGGGTTGCACGTACTTAGCAAACGTGTGACTTATTAATAAGCGAAAGCAGTATTTATTGTATCTTCCTTGAAAAATGTCTAAACACAGACCGAAACGTCAGAGGAATTTATATCCTAATAATTGCATATTAGCTTTTTTTTTTAAAAAAAAACTTGTTTAACTGACCGAATTAATGCGCCGTTATCACTTTGTGTTATTTCTACAATTACGGTCGATATCTTAAATACATTATTTCAAATATCTTTTATTACTATCCTACTTTTACCAGAAAATATAGATAGCTAAAGTAAATACTCTTAGTAAAGAAACGCGGAATACATTTTTACTTTTAATAAACACTTTATTTGGTTTAATAAAGCGAACGAACTTTTACACTGACCTGATAAATAAGGTGTGAATATTTTAAACTACTGTGAAGTTTCTTCTTACTGCTTTCCCCTTAGGGGAAGAACTATATAGGTTGTGTATGCGTGCATATATCGAAGGTTAGGGAAGCATAGATTTTTTCATAAACTTTTCTGTAGTGTACCTCGTGTATTTAATATTATTGTACACGTTGTGCATTATGTGCAATATTTGGAGCAAAACAAACTTGTTCCAAGTTTCATAAGTGGAACATTCGTTGACTGACTTAATTTAGAGTCGATGAAAATTTTGCTAGACCCAGCGTAGGGAGTGAAAGGTTAGTCTAAGTTTCTTTAAATTTCAGAGCCTGTGTCATTGTTGCAGACCAAAAACTCTTCACTTTCGCCAAGCTCTGTAGACGATCGACTTGTCAGCGATATCGTCAGAGCGTCTTCCACGCAACCCTCTATCAAGAGGAAACACGTCCCGGTGATATTCTGGAAGTACGGTACAACGCATCCTTCCCTCATGCAGCGTTTGTACCATTCAAGCGCCTCCTTCTTTGAAGCCCTTTGCTTGAGTAGTTCGTCGAGTTTGATCGATCTTTGCGGCGCCTTCACACTCGATACCTTCGACTGCCTTTCCAAGCCGCTTCTGTACGTTGCGACGTCAATCGTCTGTTTGATACCCAGCGCCAGGTCTTGCAGAATGTCCTCCAAATATCCGTAAGCTATCTCCTCTTTCTCCTGTCTGTTTTCTTCTCCGTTTGTGGCGATGGACGGTCCAACGGCACTGCCAACTAACTGGTTACGATTGAAAATGTGTATTGGAATATGAAATCGGAGGCATTTATAGGGTAGATGAGAAAAAAAATTTATTGGAAAATGTTCTACGTGCTAATGGTAAGTCTATAGTGTAGAATTTTAATGCAATTTTCCTTTGTAAATAAGTTACCAATGGTGCCAAAAAATGGTACCGCTGGCATGTTAAATGCCACTTCTGTAGAAAACAATGTAAGAACAAATTAGTCGATATGTGAATAGGATTGGCATTTATATAACAGTGCTTGCAAATTTAATTTCTACAACTAAGAGGTGACACATACAATTTTCTCTACAACTAATTTTCTCTCCAAATACAATTCTATTTTTAACGAATTTGGACTATATTAATGTAGAAAATAAGAAATTTCGTGATGCATTTAGGTTATTGTATACTTAAGCATAGGTAGTTAGCAATTAAAGCAAATTAAATTTCGTAAATAATATAAAGCCAGGAAAGTGTTTTCTCTCTCCTGAAAATTTTGAACTTTGGCACTCACAGTGTTTTCTACAAGAGTTCTTCAATTATATGTATATGAAACGCACAGGGCGAACTAATTAACATCGACTCAGAATTCAATACATACTGATGCAAAGTTATACATATTTTCAAATGACCGATTCACCTTTGAATAATCCAATTTGCATTTTTTATTAATCATATGATTATGGCGTTGCAATAAATTAGATTCAATAGAGAAAAGCTTTTTCACCGTGGGGGAGGGGGCGATATTTGACTGAATAATTTAACCGATACAAACGGTGATAACTTTGCATAATATGTAAAAGGAAGGCGGTAGCTGGCCGAATAATTTAATTGGAACATCTGGCAGTAGCTTCATAAAAAGAACATTAATTCACTAACGGACATCCAATAGCGTCCGAGTGCTCTTTGGATATCGATCACTGCGTTTCCACCTGGTTCCTTGAAACTGCATAGGATACGAATTTTCAATAATTTAGGCACGGGACGCTCCATGGTACCGGTAAAAGGTAGATCGTGGGTATTGTTCCAAATTCCATCGCCGTTTCTGCCGAACGGGAATGGCCAATCGTATGGGATCGAATAAGTGCTACGGATTAAGTCTCTTCTGTCAAAATTCGTTGGCTTCAATTTTCTTACCTAGCATTAATAAAGTAAAAATAAGAGAACAGGAAATGAAAGGTACAGAAAAATCGTTACAAATCTATCAATTTTCTTATTTTCATGACGAAATCATTTTATTCATCGAATTCTATATATCTAACTCTGTCATTATAATACTTTCAATTGCATTGGAACATTGCTCAGAATATTTTTCAGCACCCCATGAGCAATGAAACAAAAGAATAACAAGAAACATAAACTGTTCTCGATGATCACTATCAGAATAAATATTATCTCAAGCTTTACATCGAGCAAGATAATCCCAATGCAGAGGGCTTCGAATCTCTATCGTATTCCCCGGGCTCCTCCTTTGGCCAACTCACCCCCCTGAATTAAGAAAGCAGACTCTGTACAATTCCCTTCGCGTACCATCGATTTTCTTCGTCGGTGGCTCAAGTTCAAAGACTACTTTGTTAAAGTAAGCAGTCGCGGAAAGACGAGAAGGAAGCAAACGATAGCGGGTCTGGCTGGCCCGATTATCTAACCCGTAATGATAGCAGATCCTTTGATCGTGACTTAGGTTTCACCGTCTCAAATGTAATCAGACGGCGAAGTTCTGGACGACGCGAAGTTGGATACAAGATCACGCTCGTCTCGTTATCGAAGACCGCTGCAAGCTCCGCCTCCTGCCTGGCAGATCGATGAAGATACTCGTTGGCCGTCAGATCTCGATTCACCGAAAATATTCTGCATCGTCTGCTTCTGGTCTGGTGGCAAAGTCTCTCGTGGTCGCAACCCTGTTTACGCTCGTGATTTTCGTTTTCCTCCGACCCACCCCACGGTGATTCCTCACGACTATCTTCCTCTTTGCTTGATTCTTGAACATCCGGATTCGAGGTGGATTTCCAACAGCCAGACGGCTGCCTTCCGCGGCTAAAGCGCGTCGTACCGTCGTCCTTGATTTCGAAGATATTTCCGAAGACGTCGCTGGTGCTGAATATGACGGCTGGCGACTCGAACGGAAAAAAGTTGTAGGTGGACGTTGACTGGTTACCGCAAATGGCGCAGGCGTTGCCCTTCAATGACAGACCATCTTCTTCGATCTAATGAGAAGCCATTTGCTTTGAAATGATGACATGTTCGACGCCTGTGCTCGTTCAAAGAATTCACACATTTATGCATTCAATTTGTTCATGCGATACTAAGAGTTTGGTAATTTGGCTCTAACAAGGAGAGGTTCCCAGGTGTGCGTCTCTGATTGCTTTGAATTTTGGATATGTTTTAAAGGACCGAAAAATAAGATATACGTGTTTTTTTATAGGGGCTGCTTTTTATATTTAGGGGGTGAAACCAACCCCCAAAGTTATAAGATTTTCAGGTGTTCATCTCCGATTGCTTTGAATTTTGGATATGTTTTAAAGGACCGAAAAATAAGATATACGTGTTTTTTTATAGGGGCCGGTTTTTATATTTAGGGGGTGAAACCAGCCCTCAAAGTTATAAGATTTTCAGGTGTTCATCTCCGATTGCTTTGGTTTTTGGATATGTTTTAAAGGACCGAAAAATAAGATATACGTGTTTTTTTATAGGAGCCGGTTTTTATATTTAGGGGGTGAAACCAGCCCTCAAAGTTATAAGATTTTCAGGAGTTCATCTCCAATTGCTTTGGTTTTTGGATATGTTTTAGAGAACCGAAAAATAAGATATACATGTATTTTTATTTTGGCCTGCTTGAATGTTTAGGGGGTGAAACCACCCTTCCAAAGTTCATACGGGGTACAAAATTGTGTTCAGTAAAACTTGATACAGATTTAATTTGCGTCATAACTTGCTGTATGGACGATGTTCTTGTCGTCAGTCACTGTTTTTGGGGGTAACTATGAGGGGTGGTTTCACCCCTTGAATATGCAAATGGGCCAAAATAGAAAGACACGCATTTCATATTTTTGGGCCCTCTAAAACATATCCAAAAACCAAAGCAATCAGGGTTGAACACCTGAAAATCTTATAACTTTGGGGGTTGGTTTCACCCCCTAAATATGAAAACGGGTCACTATAAAAAAAACATGCATATCTTATTTTTCGGCCCTCTAAAACATATCCAAAATTCAAAGCAATTGGAGGTGGACACCTGAAAATCTTATAACTTTGGGGGTTGGTTTCACCCCCTAAATATAAAAACCGGCCCCTATAAAAAAACACGTATATCTTATTTTTCGGTCCTTTAAAACATATCCAAAAACCAAAGCAATCGGAGATGAACACCTGAAAATCTTATAACTTTGGGGGTTGGTTTCACCCCCTAAATATAAAAACGGGCCACTATAAAAAAACCACGTATATCTTATTTTTCGGTCCTCTAAAACATATCCAAAATTCAAAGCAATTGGAGGCGGATACCTGGGAACCTCTCCCTGTAAGTCAATAAGAAGTGACTTTGAACAACTAACGACGACTGTTTAACCGAACGTTTTATCTCTAAAGCGTAATATTAATTAAAATTTCTTACAAAGATCCACGAAATCACAAGTTCACGTTACGTTTCAATATTTGAAACGTTGGGATATCTCGGTATTGGATGCTCGCTTTCCAGCGAATCTCATCTCGCGGGGTTCGATTACCTCTAGATTAACTCCGCCCGCCATCGAAACTTTGTAATGACCTCTTCTCGATATGCTGACTCGAAGATCGTCGGGCATAGATAGAGTGAAGCTAACTGCTGACTGATCGTAGAACACTGTGGCGTACTTCTTGTGCTCCATGCAACATGTCAACAGGATAGAGACAAAGCCCTCGTCGATCGATATTCCGGGCATTTCGTTTTCGTATTCCCCGCTCGATCTCGAGGAAGCCCCTTTTAGGAGTTTAAAGCTCGAAAACGATGCACCGTCATAGCCCTCGTCTTCTCCTTTTGTCCAAGGGGATGTAAAGTATCGCAGAATTTCTTCTTCGGTCCACTCACACATCACTGGCTCCTCTTCTATCGTGTAACCGGTCGTGATGCGTGTTCCGTCTAAAATGCACGAGAGAGTGTTGAATTACAATGGTCTCTAGAAGCTGGAATACCTTGGTAATGCAGGAGGAAAGTCTTAAAACACCACACTGAAAATACAAGAAAATTCTTCATATTCTTTGTACGAGGGATTTTTGTATTGAGAAACGGAAAGAAAAATTCAGGGAAGCGAGCGAAGCAATTTTTAGGTGTTTTGTAACGCTGTAGGAATAAAATATGGAAGACAGAGTCTGAAAATTTATAATCGAGGGAAACGTCACCAAGTAAAATTGTAGTAGATAACGTAAATTCGAATCTAATACGAAAATTGTTTCCCAACCTTTGTTAAGGAGATTACGCAGTCGGAAAATCATTTTATATTGCATTTTCCGAAAGTACTATCTTTTCTGAATAAAATGCCCCTTGGTTCATAGTAAAATTCGCAAAATTGTAGATTTGGCAGCTAAAAACGTCAAGCGACAACCTATGGCGTCGCCTTTGCCTAGAAACTTTAAACGCGTCTTTCGCGAATATTTTTTTCTGTTCGTTTTTCCTGATTACAAACGAATGGAGGTTCAGATCGATTTGGAAAAAATTATAATACTCAAATAACCTACGACCTCCCCCCGCCCCTCCGTATAAGGTAAAATATATTTAATAAGGTAAAGAAAACACATTAAAAATAGGTATTTCAGAATATAATTCTAACATAATAATTAAAATAAATAAGTGCCAAAAATCGCTAACTAAAAATAACAGTGGCGACTCCCAGAAAACACTTCGCGACCCACAACTTGGGAATCACTGAGATAAGAACACATTAGATAAGAAATAGAAGGTAATCCTTTGAAACGTATTTTTATGTGGAATGAAGATTTAACTACTCAAATCATGGAAGAATAAGACAAACAGACACTTTCCCCCTCAATTCCTTTTCATGAGATGCAAAATATGCCTTTTAACTTTATATGCTTTTTTCATAGTTCCAAACGAATGTACATTACAAGTGGCCACGTAACTACTTTCCGAGAACTTGCTCAACCTGTTCAACGAGTAATGAATTTAAAAGCGTCGAACCTCCCGCGGTTACATTAAAATCGACGTTATCGAAAGTGGAGCGAACTCATTCGAAGGTGGAACTTTCTTTGCATGAGAAAACGCGTATTACCATCAAGGAACGAGTCAGCTTTAAATGTCTGACAATAGGCATAAAGAAAGTTTGCTGATCAGGCCGCAACGTACAATGCTTACGACAAATTGCAAAGTTCGCCGCGCAAAGGCGCCATACATTACAAACGAAAAGAATCTCATTAGGATGACTAAAATCGTCGGGTTCGCCCTGGCGCGAGTTTCTCAACTGTTTGTAGAAACTGTTGCAGCGAGCACACAAAACACGGCCGAGATGAGGAAAGTTGGGATGAAAGTTTATGAACTTGGCCCCCCGCATATGTTACATGAAAACGGTTCACGTGGTGCAGGCGCGAATCGTTGCATAATTTTATCCGGCCGTGGAAAATAAATATTTACCGCTCCGAGACTTGATAATAGCGAAACGCAGGCAAAATGTTTGATAAAAATGCGAGAGCACGTTAAAGGGATTCTCTGGGATTAATATTGCACTGCTGCGGATGCTTTGCCAGTTAATAAATATCGTACGCGGTGAAAATAGTAATATAACTGTGAAAAGTTAATTTTTTGAAAAAAAAAACAGATATTCGAGATTAATTTTCTGAGAATTAATTGGCTCGCTGATTTGTCTCCAATATTGCATGTGTAATAGATAATAGTAATAATTATACGTGATAAAATAAGATGAGAATCGAGAGTGTTAAAATTGACGTTGGGGCTTCGTTTTTTAATTCCTAATAAGTATTTAAAAATTCGGGTCAGTTACATCTGAAACACGGAAATTCGGTGATCAGTGGCGCGTTGCGTAGGTTGGTTGTATTTACAGACATGTGATATGGTAAAAACACATATATCATAGTATTTGTGCAGACCATTAATCTTGTTATTGTGTTGGAAAATGGTTGAAAATTCTGCTCCCGCAGTCCGACATAGAGTTCTGTTTGGCGAGCTCAAGAAACAAAAGGAAAAGCGACAATGTATTTTAATTTTTTTATTTTCCCAATTCTTGCACAAATGGTTCTGTTCATTTGTAACCATTTGTGTTCTTCGTGGATTTGATTTTTAATAATTTACCTGTATTAATATCTTTAAGGAGACGCCTAACTATAAATCAAAGGACACCATGTCTTCTATTTTGGAACCTAAGTTAGTTTACCACAATAATCAATCCTAATACAATTTTTAGGATAACAAGGAACTAAAAGTTTTTAAAAATTTCTGAAATCATTTGAGTCTGACCACCTTCAATGTAAACGAACATTAACGCGTAAGTAGAAGTAGTGAGTAGTAGACAGACATGTTAGCTAAATTGTATATCTCGAAGACTTTTCAAAATTAATTATTTTGAAAATTAAGTCCCATACAAAAAAAATTATTTTAAATTTTTTATTTGTTTGTACACAGAGAATTAATCCTTCTCTGGCTGTGTCGCGAATTACGCTCCACCCTGTATATTAATCAAAGAAAAACGTAATTATTGCAATGGGTAAAAAGAAATGCTTGCTGTACCTACCAGGGAAACTGACGATCAATTCTCCGTTAGAATTCAGCAACATGTCGGTGCCGTCGGCGCGACGCGTGAATTTCTCGTTGACCTCGTAGTCAGACGCTGTCCTCACGAGTAATCGATGATGTTCACCTACGACCAAGTCGTCGACCACCTCGTACCGTTGGCCCACGTGATTCAGTACTGTGTATCGTGACACTTTGACTGTGGTGTCTGTCATGGGGGAAGCGCTTTTAGGTGCCTAGTGAGGAGACATGCTACATCAAGTCGGCGAAAAAGAGTACGTCCCTCCAATTGTATCGTGGTGCAATTTCAAAGTTGGGTAATAACTAAATTAAAAATTATTTAAATAAGGGATCGAATAAAAGTTAAAGCTAAAGCTGAAGCTGGAGGTGAAGCTGGAGGTGAAACTGATGCTGAAGCTAAAGCCATTAAACGTTTGACAAAAAAAAATTAACTTTATTCGTCGAATAGATGGGTTAACTTTATTTGATACATGACGAATACTTTTTTTTAACTTTTATTTTTTATTCGAAATTTTTATTTAAATAAACATTTTGCCCATCTCTGTGCAATTTACAGTAATATCTAGACGTTTCTAAACAATAAATATCTTTCACATTCTGTTCTGAAATACAGATTTACTTTCGTAAAATGCAGCAGAAATTTAGTGAATTGAACTATACATAATAAGGAGGATTTGGTAGGCATTTCTGGAATAATACAATTTTCATTTATTTAATGGCGGCAATTCAGTACTTTAGCTCAGAAAACAGTGTAACACATACACTACCGTTCATAAGTATTAGCACACCTACTATGCGTGGAATAATATTTGTGAAAACATTGCGAGTTTATTTAAGAGATTACTTTACGCGGTATTTTAAATTAAAATCAGGAACGCATTTCAGTGAAAAGTATTTAATCTGTATCAAATATCACATGTTGTGGATAAACAGCAGGTATCCTTTTATAAACGGCAATGTGTATCAATGATAGAAATGAATAAAATATTACAAACATAATTTGTGTTTAAAATGGATTTTGATATTTATTGTTGATTACCTTATGCATCAAACGTATGCAATGTTTCGAATATCAGAAATATTTAAAAACTTCTTCTTAAAAATATTTTCAACAACAGTAATTGTTGCTTTTTAAAGCTACGCATACGTTTCTATTGATTTTATCGAAATTAATTGTATTTCTTATTTATAGTGAGTTTTTCAAGAGAAATTTCAATAAATAGTCGTTCAAGGTGAAAGAAACACTGGTCTTTAATGTCTAAAGCGATTTTTAAGTGATTCTCTAGTGCAGGTATTGAATGTCAACGCCCAAATTGTCAAGGCATTAAGCAATGTCAAAGGCCCGAGCCTTTTTTTTCACTTTGAATTAAATCATTCTGGTATCTCGGTCAAAATGAAATTTAACGGTTACTTGATTCGCCGTAGTCGGATCTTGCTGTGCGAGCGTACGACCCTCCTCGACCACTCCAGGCAATTGCGACTTCAAGAAACTCGCCGATTTCTTTTTACCTTTAGATCGAGGCTTCGAAACTGCGACTGGTCTATTGCCTTTGAAAACGGGACAGACATGAACGTTTAAATTTTCGCTTTAATTTACAAATAATTTTCGGGCTCCATTTATGCAGGGGGTGTGTCCGTACACAAGAATAACACCCCTTCTGTATTTTCGGCGCAACGAAAGCTTAAATTCCCCTTTCCATATACATAATGTTATTTTATAAATATATGGATGATTGTCACTTCGGAAACAACGCTTTCGTGGTTTTGTTTACCAATTTTAAATCTTTGTATGTAGTGGAATTACTATTAATCTGTCAGTCTTCAAGCATAGTGTAAGAAGAATCTTTATAATAGAAACTTGAGGCTAGATTTTTTAATTTGATTGGACACTCCTCTAAATATTTCTGATATAAGTAGTATAGGAAAAACATGGATAGACTTCGCTTCTTAAACAATCTTATCTTGAAAAGACTAATTTATTTTTAAAAAAAAAGTAAACGTCGTATGGTCAAAAAATTTTTGGGCTGTATTTGTACATCTTTAAAGACGATAAAATAAATTTGGAAAATTTGGAAAACACTGCTGACTGTTGGTGGTTGTGACTGTCCGGGGGATATAAAAAAGTTCCTCATTTGCGGAATTTTTAATGCCTTGTAGAATTATGTGAAATCAACAAACCACGAAAATTTTTAAAGTTTATAAGATTGATGGTAGAATCATCTATGGTCATAGTAAAATATTGTAATCTCATGCGTTGGCAGACGTTTGAACCACAAACATCGTAAAACCGGGTAATTTTACGCACGAAAATATAAAAAGTTTATAAAAAGAAAACGATCGTCGCACAGATTGGTCATAGATGATTCCACGAAGAATTTAGTAATGAACGAAATCCCGCAAGAATTTTTGAAATCGATCGATTATTTTTTTTTGTTATGACTTTCGCAGTTTTAAGAAAACATGTTTTGAGGAAAGCGTGTTTAAAGTTTAACTACTGTAGATACGAACGGAACACTTTTATAGCTGTAAATTACATCGCTACAAATTTTGACGACAATTTTTAACTGAGCAGTCTTTAGATGATGTACTACGAAAATATATTTAAAAAAGAATGGATTGTTTGGAAATTTTTTATGGAAGGATAAATATCATTTCTCGTACCTTGTGCATTACCGGTTCCATTAGCAGACTTTTCACTTTCGTTATGTTGAAGATTCTGAAAAGCTATGCACGTCACTATGTCTCCATTAGGGCGGAGAACGATAATCTCTCCATCGACGAGATACTTCAAAACGGTCCCATTTCTCAAGAATTTCCGACAAACTTCGTAGTCCCCGTTGACGTCGTAACTCCTCGAAATGTAGGATTGATGAATATAAAACGGACCCTCCAGCCCGTCCTCATAGATCGGTTCTATCCGTAATCCCGTTGGCCACGAAGCTCTAAAATCAACACTTGGAGACCAAACAACCCCTGAAGAAGCAAAAATTTCGTACCTCTCTGAATTTTAGATATCTTAGCCTGCAACACGCTCACTTTTACAAACTCCACATTTATAAACGCCCCACTACTCCCCATTGTCTTGAAACAAGGTTGTTTGCCGCGTGAATCTCGATGTAAACTCGAATATACACCCCAATAAAGTGCGGGAAGAATGAAACGAATAAATTTATCAGTTCTGTCAGAGGGAACTAGGATTTTCGTTTCGTTTCGAGGTGTTGTAAATCTGATCGTGCAGTAAGGTCGGAGGAGCACTCGAAACTCTTGGGAGGCTGGGAAACCTTACGTTGTGGTTCTGGCAGTTTCTGGAAGGCAACGATGATTCCCGTTTTGCTCGTTAAATGGAACACCTCGTTCGCTTCACGACTGCCAATAGTGCCAATCCGAGGGAACAGTCGTAAACTGTTGTCGCGGATGGTAACCGTGATGCGTAAATCCTTATTCTTGTAAAGCCAATCGTCCATCTCCGCCCTCACCAGTGTGCCATCGGCCGAGAGGAAGGTTTTCACGCGACTGGTTACTTGCACGCGAAGTCTGCCGAGGTCGTAGCCAACGAACTCATAAGTCGCTTCCTTTTCACCGCTATAATCAGGCAAGCTTTTTTTCAAGGTCGCCGAGGAGCCCTCGTCTACGTCCGACTTCTTCCCCTTGCCGATCCTGCCCGTCTGTTGGCCCTTTTTCTCCTTTCCTCCTTTCTCTATTCTCCCCTTTTTTGCAGTCTTTCCTTTCTTGCTCTTCCCCCTCTTTGAATCCTGTGTTGTCTCTTCGGCAGCCGAGCGAGACTGTACATCTAGCGGTAAGAAAGAGATTGGAAGTTCTGTCTTGCTCGAATTGGCCTGGCTTTAAGCTAATTTTTTTGCTTGCCGGGTGTCAGTAGCTTTTAGTAGGTGTATTGATTTTGCAGTGTCGTCTTACTGTTTAAGTGAACATTGTTTCTATTTAGTGAATTGATGGATATAAGGAATAGCTGAGTGTTGAGATGCAAATCCACGATGAGACAAAAATATCGTGTCTAGTATGAGACTTTAATTTCTTGAGACAATTATTTAATTATTTTAATAGTTTGTAATTAGGTTGTCATTGGTTTCGCTGGACTCTCATGAGACAAGTTTTATGATATATTTTCATTATTCATATTTAGTTGTTGCTGAGATTTTTGTCTCGTGATAGAAAAGTTATTGTTCATTCGCACCTTTAGGTTCAATGAAGCTCGTGGAACAGAGAATGTAGCAAATAGTGATATTATTTACGAATACGGAAAATATGTGTTTACAGAAGTGGCGTTAGTTGTACCATTTTTTAGCACTATTGATAACTTATTTACGAAGTGAAATTGCATTAAAATTCTATAGTAGGGAAAACTGGGGCTAGTTGATACAGGGACAGGTTGATCCATACGATAAGTTTTCGTTTACTGTATATTAAAGAGGAAGGACCAAAGTATATTTTGGCATATTTGTTATTAAGTAATTAATTCAAATAGAAATGAAAAAAATTGAAAAACAGAAAAACCTACCAACTAGCCCCACTCTCCCCTATTGTGTTACCATTGGCACGTAGAACATTTTCCGATTAAAAGTTTGTTTCTTAATTTTGGCACTTATTGTGTTTTCTACAAGAACACTTTAATTAATGCTGTTATCACATTATCAGTACACTACACTGCTAAAACTAGGAACATGTGCTAAGATGTATGAGAGGAGGACGAGGGGGAAGAACGTACAGAAATCTGAGAAATATTGGATGACAGAGAGACAGGTGAGGAATGGATGGAGAAATTGGATAGAAGGTAGGGGACGGGGGAGGTACAAGCAGGGGGTAGTGTGAGGAAAGTTAGATTAGACATAAGCGAATAAATAATAGAATAGCGTAGAAATATTTTAAATTATGTAAGTAGCATAAGAAAGAGATAGATAGAAGAATAATAGATACATACTTCGATATACCTACTTATTAAAAGTACCTACATTGTAAAAAGTATACTACATAATATCTGTGGTTGTAACGAAAAACGACCCATGTCACATGTTTTCACTTTCGAGATATTGTCGTTGAAAGTTCCAAACACCAATTCTTCTTATTAGCAATGTTTCCTTGTTTTCTTCTTACGATATAAAAGTATATTTCCTTCACTTTGCATAATATTCAATATTCGTATAATTAACGTAAATAATAATAAACAAAATAGTAATAATTTACATACACTTTAGGCAGAACGACACAAGTCCATTGGACTTGTGTTGTTCTGCTTGAACGTGTCGCAGTTAAGTAGTTTTTCTGACTACTTTTCCTTCTTTTACTTTCTATTTTGTCTTCTTTCGTTTTCTTCTGTGCTTTGCGTTGTTTTTTGTAAAATACAAGTTACACATTTATGTATTATTGGCATTTCATAACGTGCTGTTTCTAGTAAAATAAAAATATGAAATATAATTTTGCTCATTTTATTTTACACAAAATACGTTATAGTATATGCAGATAAGTAAAAATAGAAAATAAAAAGCGATCACAAAGGAAAGATACGTCGTATTCTCCAAATTTTGTGGACTTCGGTTGTTTTGCCAAATGCGTATTAATTGAATATTGGACTTCGGTTAAATTGCATTATTTTTTCAACGTATAAAATTCGTTTTAATGCATTTTTTTCTGATAGAAACACACATCCAATATTCTACAGTTGAATTAATGCATAAACTCAAATTTTTTGAAATTGTGACATGGGTCGTTTTTCCTTACAACCACAGATATATAGTCAGTATAGTACAATACAACACTGCTTCCATATTATTTAATGTTATCGCTAAATATAAAAGGAATCCTATTTAAAACACACAGCAAGTATTTAGATGGAACAGTAATTGGAGATTTTACTCTTACCCGTTTCGGAGTCCCCTTTTCGTTTAAGAGAAACGCCGCTTTCCTCAAGATCCCTAGCCTTCAAAGATCCAGGCAAGATGAAGTCCTCGTCGCGAAATAGCATCGTCTCCTCGTATACTTCCTCGGCCCTCTTCATCAATCTTCCTATCGACTGGGTCGTCTGCAATCTGTACAGTTCCTCCTCCCGTCTTATCCAATCCCGTTCCTCGGCCACCACGTATTCGCAGAAATCACGAAGGCAAACTGGCGTCCGAATGGCAGACATTCTTTCTTCCTCGTGCACACCATTAACTCTCCACTCGTTACCGAAGTATAGTAACACTGAGTCTGTGGGCTCGAAATACAGAGCCTCGAAACGATCGAACGAGAGGAGACACTCGTGAACCAGCTGTAAGAAAACTCTATTCGATAAGAGCTCGACGTCCTCGAATTCCTCGAGATTTGGCCCATTTTTGTATCTCGCTCTGAAGACGTTCGCTTTCAAATAGCCAGGGACTAGCATTTCACGGGGATCTATCAAATCGAATAAGAGAGAACATTCGGTGAGCTTCAGTGCCATTTTACCATAGTCGATGTTGCCATCGCTGTGGAAATGGATCTCTGGCCTGTCCCTAGAAGTTAAACTGGGAACTGATTTCACACGTTTCATTGACAGTAGCGAACTACACACGTTTGTTGCGTCTCCTACACTTTTCTCGCTTCTGATATCTGAGATTTCGCGTGAGCGCTGAAACGGTCCAAATATCATTCTGTCGAACATTAGAACGTGCAAGTAGTGCCTGATTTCTTCGTTGCTTATTTCGACGTTGAAGTAGTGCCGAGTTTCATTAATGTGATGAAAGTATCCTTCGAGCTTTTTCTGGGAGATTTCATGTACCGAATGTAGACCCATGATGTTTGGATGCCAGAAGATAGGCAGGATGTTAGCGATCAAGTTGGAAGTTCTTGACATGTCAAGGTTTGCACAATTATTGAGAACACGAATGGTTTCGTTTAGTGTATCTCCGTGAAGAATTAATTCAATGGCAGTTACGTTCTCATCGGTGCTGATAATGTTGTTTTCTTCCTTGAGGTTGTATATGACGTTGAGACTATTTATTTGTTGTTCAACGATAGAAGCAACCGACTGGATTTTAATTGTAGGCTCCGTGTAGGTTTCTGTGTTTGCGTTCGCTTGCTGAAAATTGTAAACGTTACATGTAACGAATAAATCTTGAAATACGTTCAATTAACACAAACGTTGGTGTTCTAAGAAAGTGATTTGATAAGGAAGATATTTGAAAGATACCGCACATTTTTGGGCAAAGATAGGAGCAATGTTAGCTTTTACCATACCCTCTTTAAATAACCCAAGAATTTAGTCCAGCTGGATTAAATGATTTCTGTAAAACAAATGTTCTTAGTCCTTTTGGATCGTCAAATAAGGTAAAGTCTGAATTGCTTACGTCATGTGAACATTGAATTAGTCATGCGTTATTCTACTCTTCCCATGCCACTAAACATATGTCCCCAACATTTATCTTAATCCACAGACCCTTTAGAAATTTGTACATTTGCCAACCAAGAAGCAGTATTATGTTAGTACTAATTGAAACTCAATCTACTAATAATTCGATCTTCATCTTAAAAAAGAATGCACAAGGCATTTACAAATATGGTTTAAATTGTACCTACATATAATTTGTGCGATCGAAGAAAGTAGAAAATTGACAGAATTGTAGAGCTTAGGAGAAAAAGTACGATCCAAAATATTCCCCCAAAATGGGACTCTTTTGGCGTTGCGTAAAGTATAACCCTATTTAACAGGTTACTATAAATGACATGGAGTAGCTATATGCAAAGCGTTAGCCTAATAGGTGACCCAAACCTGGTGCACTCCCATTGTTACTCTCATTTTAATCTGGGTCTAATCCTTGTTAGAGAAGTTCGAGTCGGCCCGAAACTCTGTCCGTTTAGTTAGCCATATTTTGGAATCACTGCACCAACGAAATAATGAATTCATCATACTCTATCTTCCGTAATTATTGTTTTGTCATACCCATTCATTATATTACGATATTATCTACGTCCATGTGACATGTTTTTCACTTTTCTGGTCCTTCATCTCCCCTTCTTCGGGGGAAATGTAATGCAAATTCATCCCCCGAAGTATTGGCACATATTGATGAATCACTTTGTCAACTATGTTTATTCCAACCACAAAACTCTACGAATTGCTCCTTACCACTTTGACATTTTGCGGATCACCAACCGCATCCCCTGCGTCTCTACGCATCTTCTCCACAGTTTCGCCATCGTTAGCTTCAACTTGCATCAGCAACGCATGCAATATCAGCGGTACGGAAACGCGTTCAAGAGGAATAGCATCCAATAATGCCTGATATACTTTCAAGTCCAGAACTGCTTGACCATCACCAAGGATTCGATCCTCCACCTTCATGCTCTTCAAATAATTAGTATGCTGTCGATGAAGATCATACAGGTCGTACACGAAGTAAGATACACTGTCGTACATGTCCTTCTTCAGAAGTTCGTATTCGGCGTCATCGGAAGCCTCAGGCAGCTCCGGGGGACAAAAAGTAGGGAAGGCAACGTCGCAGAGAACTGGATACTCTTCAGGATGCATCGATCGTTCGTCGATCGTCGTCCAGAATTGAAACAGATGAAACTTGCGACTGCTGTAGCGTTGGAAGAACAGCTGCCTTTCCATTACTTGAGATTCTCTTAGAGTCTCGCGTTCCGCGGTGAAATGCAATTTTTCCCATGGTCTTTTAATCCGAATTATAAATGACAGCGGCGTGCTGATGTTTATTAAGTGTTCTGGAAGATCTGGATCGTGAAAGCCAGTGAGAATCACGTAGAAATTGGGCCCGTTCAGAGGCGCGTCGTCGACATAGATGGCGTCTCGCCACTCCTCGTTGCGCTTTCGCAGTTTTGTGTTCGCCTTGCTGTTAAATTTTTCTGCATTGAAATTTCTCGATCCTGGGATTCCTGTGGAATTGACGACAATGAGGAGATTGATAAGATACTATATTAGAAATAATATTTAATTAACCATTTGTCTCATTCATGTTTTACTTCAGTTTCACTTCATGTATGAGGAAATGCACATGTTATTTTATTTTAGTCGCGTTCAAAGTTCGAAGCAAGAAAAATACATTTTTAGTTTTGTTTCATTTCCGAAGAAGGGTGAATATTCTTTTTTTTACATACATATTGAAGTGTTTTATTTTAGTCGTGTTCAAAGTTCGAAGCAAGAAAAATACATTTTTAGTTTTGTTTCATTTCCGAAGAAGGGTGAATATTTTTTTTTACATACATATTGAAGTGAGTGAATTATTTCATTTGAATCAGAACTGATAGCTGTTATGAGAGATTGTACAATAGATAAATAAATTTCGTCATGGCTTTACAGAAGTTCGTTGAAAAACTGAAAAGCAAGTAAGATTTCAAAATGAATCGTCGCATGAATAATTATTGACTAAATATGAAGGTCCTAAAGGGACTTTGATGACCAAATTCTTATGTTTAATTGCAATTAAACTCAGTCTAAAAATAGTACAGGTTACAATATCACCTGCAAGCTCTACCAAAATTATTATAGGTCAATTTAAAATGAAAAATAAAATATAAAAAATACTGGAGCAACCATAAACTGCAATTTCATCAATTTCAAATTCAATTATATAATTCAGTAACTCCTCTCGCTCTACTGCTACTGTACTCTAAGTACGATTTCCATACCAACATTAAGTGGCAATCATTATTATTTCTCATAAATGCAGCAAGAGAATACACTTAAGTGAATACTTAATAAACACAAGATAAGTTACGCATGGAAAATCAGTGGGAACGTTATCGTCATACCCACGTGTACAGACACGAACCCCAATCAGCAATGGTTTGCATAATCCGATACTCTTCGTCTATTTCACGTTCCAAGTCGGCTAGCCTTTTCACTATACCGATGCTGTCTTCCTTGGCTCGGTATATCAAATATTTGATGACCCGAGCCATAAGCCAGGTCGGCAACGCGCCATTTTCCTCGTTCAAAACCTTACTTGCATAATGACACACGCCCTGGACCGTCGGGCACTTGTCTAGGCTTTCCTTCGACAACGTTTTCACAGTAGCCAGCGCTTTCTGACAGCTGAGAGAGTAAATAGCTTTTCGCCTGCCCTCTTTAGCGCCGTCGTTGAAGAGGGACACACACTCCGAATGCTCGGTAATCGTCTCAACCATCATGGTCACGATACACCACCAGTTGTCATCGTTGATCGAGAGAGTCTCTATTTCTGAACGCCAAGCATCTTCGGCAACAGGCTTTCTGCCTTTGGTGGATACTTTCGACACTGGTGACTTCTTTCTCCTCTTCATCGTACGTAATTCTCTGTGTACTAACCTTACACTCGTGTATCGTTTTGACGCAATAGACAAATGACAATTTAAATTGAAATTTGTTTGTTTCATGTAACTCTTGAATTTTGCGCAGGTATTTTATATTTCTAAAAAACTCAATCTTGAACAATGCTTGCAATGTATCAAAGAAATAATTCGTAAATGATGGAAACTAGTAATAAGACACTTGGATTAGTTATTTGAAGGAAGGTCGACAGAGATTGGTGTACAGGAAACCATCATGACGTGTCACTTTTATTTAATAAAGTATTAATATTTTGAAGATAAATAGAGTTGTAGCTATATATGTACATATCAACTCAGTTTTATTCTGCATTTCATTTAAATAGTATAGCATAGGTTGTAAGGGAGACACACGACCCTAGACTTCTCAGCAGTGGTGTATATGACGGTGGCAGGTGGCTTGATTCTGGGCAATGTAAACGTGACGGCCTCCAGCCGCGGACAATTCAGGTTTCATTTTCGGTTTCCTGCCCCCCGCGTCAAGTTGATTTAAAGCTGATTTACACAGTCCGTTGAAGTGTCGAGGATACGACATATGGGTGACAGAGCATTGTCTGGGCTGTGTTAAAATCGGTTTTAATTGTCCGCCGTCAGACGTCTACATTCGAGATTCATCCACAGAATTTGAACAGGCTTTGACTGATAATTATACGTTATCTTGCAGCCTGAAACATTTTCAAAGTGTCATATACGACGTTTTATCTAATTTTAAATAGAAATAAAAATGCTAAGTATTCAACATTAATAGATTGTTTTCTTTTATCGTTTGCTAACATGTCAACACTTTCACATGTGAAGAGCCAACATAACACTAGGAAATATTACACACTATATTCTTCTTAAACTTGAAACTCTTCTTTGGGGAATTGCGTTAGATTTAGTTTGTTTCCAATGTTTTCATCGCCACTTTTATAGAGAAGGCTTGCAACGGTCTACTAGGCTAAGGATGTGTTTGTGTGCCCTCACAGTCGGTGAGTGGATTAATTTATCATTGATCTGAGTACAAACAGGCGTGGAGAATTTTTCTCTCGTGGTCTGGGCGTATCCCCAAGGGGGGAATAGCGACCACGGAGTAGGCAATCTAGTTCACCAGCGCTGAGACCATGCAAGAGACTCAACTGGGAGCAATACTGTTGTGAGTTGCAAAGGACCCACTATGGCTTGAATAATACCAAGGGTGGAAAACTATCAAGCGCAGAACGTTTTAAATGTTGATTCGTCCTATTTTCTTCAAACACGTACACATTTAACAAAAGAGCCATTAAAATCCATACATTAGTTATTGAAAAAAATTCATGAGAATGTGCCTCTTTTTAGACCGGCAAAGTAGAATAGACCCTTAAGAATCAGACATCGTATTGACATAAACCGAGCTGTAAATTAAAGCTACAGAATTATACTTTTCAGTAAAATCAACCACACTAATGGAAAACATTTTTTTGCAAAGTTGCGTTTGTTTAAATATTGTAAAAGAAAGTGACGTTTTAAAACCTACAAAGAATGAAAAAACAGTCACTATTTACGTCGATTAAAAATAAAAGTGATATTTTAGGAGTTCCGGAGGGTGTTGATGCGAAAATTATGGCAGTTCTCACAAAATTCTAAAGTATAAATCTCGAAATATTTGGTTTACAGGACTGAAACTAAGTTTCTGTTTTTGCAACAATGACCACAAATTTGAAATCAATATCCTCAAAAACTATTATATAACTTTTAATTGTAATCAAATGATTTCCTCCGCAGGGAAAATTAGTTCTTTCTACCACCATATAGCCGGTTAAATCACGTTAGTATTTCTAACCCCGCCATCACTTACACGAGCATTACTTCAATTTGCCACTAGAACGTTAAAAGACTGCACCCTTAATGGAGTTGATATCCTGCCGCGCAGATTACCATTTCTCGATGAATAAAATTAACGAGCCACAGCGCGAGCACGTGACGCACGTTCAACGAGCTATGCAAATCCCAAATCGAAAGCTAAACTGGAATGCCAAGCCGTAAGGGGCGCCATCATTCAGTTTGTTAATTCTCGCTGGAATCGCGACGCGCGACACGTCTGATTGTAATGACTTCTCACTTTAGCGCGGGCTGGCAGTGATTTCGTGGCGCCCGCCGAGCGCGTAACTTGTTACGTTTGATATCTATCGCGATGGCCCCGTCTAGTTACAAATTACGACGCCAGTTGCGAGTGGGTCAAGACTCGCGGGCCCGCGATAAAATACTACGTTCATTAATTAATTCGCCGGTGAAATATCGCGGCGATGCGTCACGCTGAAAGTTGCCCCGAATCTCGCGACAGTTTTGTTAATGGACAGCGTTCCCTCGCGTAGTTGCCGTACTCGCGGATCCATTTAAACAGCCCGCGAGCGTCGGGAATTAAATGAAAAGAATACGCTGCCTGTCCTCTGCGCCAGCGAGAGTACTCATACTGATTATGAAAACGACTGACGGATGCGAACGAGCACTGAGTTCCCAGTTGAGAGCGAAAAAACGCAGTGGAGGATGCGGGAACACGACGGCCAGGATAATTAGAAAATTCAGGCTGAATAATGTTATGTAATTGCGCCTGTTATTGGAGCTAGCGCTGCTCTAAACATTTAATTACGCGAGACATTTCACGGCGAATCGCGATTCTAGCTGCGCGATTTCATCGCCGTCGTTTTCTAATATTTTATCAAGGTTGATAGAAACGGCACAGGAAATATAAAATACGATATAAATTCCAACTGGTAATAAGTATAACCAGGGACTTAATACCGGTATAACGCTCATACCGGTATTTCGTCAATACAGCTATACCGAAACCGATATCATACCGAAACAGATAAATACCGAAACCGATATTTTACCGAAACAGATAAATACCGAAACCGATATTGTACCGAAAACAATAGGTTACCGAAAACCGAAATAAATACCGGTATTTTTTCGGTATTCTTTTCGGTAACATCGTAGGAAAATACCGAAACCTACCATATTACTGAAAAGAATACCGAAAAAATACCGGTACTTATTTCGGTTTTCGGTAACCTATTGTTTTCGGTATGATACCGGTTACGGTATTTATTTTTTTCGGTACAATATCGGTTTCGGTATTTATCTATTTCCGTACAATATCGGTTTCGGTATTTAACTGTTTCGGTATGATATCGGTTTCGATATAGCTGTATTGGCGAAATACCGGTATGAGCGTTATACCGGTATTAAGTCCCAGACGAAGATACAACCGAAAAATACCGGTATAATACCGGTATTTTACTTACCATTAGGAGTCCCTGAGTATAACAAAAAGAGTGATGATTTAAAATATTAATTCAGGAAGTTTGATAATATGATAGGATAAAACGTTCGAGCGGATATCTCTGGAGCCAGTATTTACACAAAAAATTTCCTTCGCCTTCTGTGAACCTTTCCTATTGCAATCTGAATATTTATTTTCAAGAGGCTCGAGCACGTTTCTACGGTTGTCAAACATCCGCCCCCTGGCATGAAAACAAAGAGCAAACTACGCCTCGCTGTGTTTAGTCCAATAGTACGCGTTCGCGTCGAAACGTTTCCTTCAGACATCGCCGAAAGTTTCGCGATGCGAGCCGCCGCTGTCTAAGAAGCTTCGACTGGCAAGCGGGGAAAGATTGAACGGAAGTGGAAACGCTATTGTCGCAGGGGCGGGGGAATCACGCGTCAGGCTTGAAATGAGAGTCGATGGGGCTGCGGCGTACGGGGAGCGCAGACAGAAGTTTCGAAAACGACAGGCAGCTGTCCGGCGAAAAAAGAAGAGCGTGGATCGTATTTGCCGTTTGGAGGGTGTGAAACTCTCGGGGAGGGCAAACATACTGGGCCACGAGAAGGCCAGAGAGATCGAGGCTGTTGCTCTGGCTCTCTGTTTGCTTCCGCCTGTACACGGGCACGCACCCCTATACATTCAGGGGTGTGCGCAAAGTGTTATTTGTGTATAGTTCGGCACCTCGTCGAGCACCCTTGCTCCGCGCCAGACGCACGTCATTTCAACCGGTCCATCTTACAGTTTCCCGATGGATCCCGTTGAAACGACGACAGGTACATACGGTGTGATTGCCTTCATCGATGACCCTCGTGTCAGTCTCGTTCACGGCTACCTTGCTGCCAACCTACGGGAAACTCTTAAATCCTTTTCATAAGTCGCGGATTCATGCTTCTTTCACCCCATTCGGGAATTCGCCAATATAAAGTTGTTTGGGTTAATCCAGACAGATTTATCGCAGATCTTTGATAATTTTAAGGTGTTTTGTGCACCAGAAGAATAATTCCAAGGCTATGTTGGTAAATTAAAGTTGTATAGAACAGTGCCTAATCTGATATTTAATATTTGTAGAAATATGCAGGATTCATTACAGTTGTTGTAAAAGAGCATCTATAAATAATTTTGAATTCTATCGAATCGTTTGTCTCAAGAAATTAGTGTAGTATAACATTAAAGGACTGTTCCGGTCTAGAGCCCATAAAAATAGGTGATCTTTAGGAATTAATTAAAGGAAAATTACTACATATAATTTAATGCGACTTTTTTCATTGTATTAAGGATGTCTTACACTATAGAAATATATTTTTTGTTTTATAATTAATCATTGCAGACGGCACTGAGGAAACGTTAAAGTCGAGGCGTCAAAAAATTCATTCCAATCGGTGGAACCTGTAGTACTTAATCTGGCATTGTTCTGAAATAAAAAAATAATGCCAGATTATTAAAAGGCACGAAATTCGCTCGTGGACTTAGCAGTCAAAATGACAAAAGTGACATTTTTTGAGAAAATAAGAGCACTTGAAGTTTGAAATCACTTTTTCCCTATATTTGTCGTCCTTTGAACGCCATTAAAATTACAAATTTTACTTTTTTTTCAATTTTACTAGTTTCCCCACGTGCCAGAATTATATTCTGCAAAATAATAAAGTTTGAGTCGAATCGGATAATAACTTTTGGAGATACAGGTTCCACCAATTCTGACAACACTGCTTCAAGAAAAACGCGTTTCAAGTTTAACTTCGGGAATTTTACGAATTTCAACAAATCCCTTTAAACACGTATTCCTAAAAGGTTTAACATTCAAAGAATGAAATAAAAAAATCGATTTTTACACCGGAACCTCCCCTTAAGTACGTTTTTCTACCTACTTCGAAACTCGACCGCCACTTTCCAAATTAAAATTGCACGAATATAGTACAAAATATATTTTTAACTAGTTTATTATTAACTGATAACAGTAAGAAGTGCTTAATATGGGTGAACACGTCAATTTTCTCATCGAATCTACATGAGTAATTACGTTCTTGCTGACTTTCACTGCAACGTTTTGGCTTAATTACGAATAACCCAAGTTATGAGGACTTCATCAACAAGGCCGAGTGAAATACTGGAAACGTAAGTTGAAGGAAGAACCGAATGCGCGTGAGAGAAGCGGAAGAGCGGTAAATTATTTAGAATAGATTACGGAATCGTCGGCAAAGGACGAAAGCTCGTGCGCGAGCTTCAGAGTGTGCCGTGTAGCAGTGAGGAGTACGGCGCGTAAGAGTGATAAATTATTAAATCGGACTGATTTAATTCCGGGCGATGTTGAACGATGAAAGGCTGGAGGGCAAATTAAATCGAGCGGAGAAAGGGAGAACAAAGGAAGAGCCACGTATTTAGACAGTACTGTGAGAGCTGCTGGAAGCATATTATATCGGGGCTAACGTCACGCTGCGTGATGTATTACAGCAATTTAAATTACCCAGTTACTGAGAGTTTGAATTAAAGCGCAATAGTTCCCTACATTGTTTGAACTTCGTTTCGTTCAAATGAAATGAAAGGCCTTTTATGGTTTGCCTGAATTCCGTTAACCGATATACCCAGTAAGCCGGCTGCTTTCGACCACTTTTCAAATCTGCTTGCAATGTTCGGTACTTGTTATGTCGATGAAAGCAGATTGTGCCACATAATTTCACTCTAATGGATTTATCTTTATTTTTTTATATATTTTTAAACTGAAAATTTCAAAACATTTTGTCCACAACCCTCGTGCCACACGCACGTATTATTATTATTATTATTGACTTCTGCAGATTTCTCTCAATTTTCCTCGCGAAAAATACGTTTGGCGACTTGACCTTCAACGATTTCGTTTACGCACCACTTGAGTGTGCCTCAAGTGCTTCTCCTAAGTACTTCCATCCAGATGAGAGGTTGCTGTCGCTTCCCTTGTTGGCTACCTCGAAATTGGGAAGATCAAATATATTTTTTAAAACGTTTCTAATCTAATTTCTCAGAATAAAAATGACATTATTCGATTCCTGTAAGAGATAGCTTTTTAACGGTGAGTGGCAACCGCAATGTATATACACTTGTTGATTGCAAATCAAATTATAAACTTTACATTTTTAAGTACAAACTTTCTTCTTTAAATTGACAACATTTATTTTGAAATTTGAAATAGCCTATCTTTGTGTATTATTAGTATTGCACTTAAATCCAGCTTTGTCTCTCTAAAACACAGTTTGTTGCAGCACTAACTATACAGGAGATATTAAATATATTTCATCTACTTTTATCAGCAAGAAAATTAGGAGCATATGAATTAACAGCAGGAGTTACGCATTGTGGTATAGAAAATCCTACGAAGAAATTCAAACTCTACGTCTCCAATGATATTTCCAAGTCGGAACACTGAAAGTCTCAAAAGATTTTAAGTTCAGTTTTCAAAAAACCAAACCCGATGAATAAATTTCATATTCCCCGTCTAATATAGTGTTGTATCCAATATTAATGATTAAGAAAGAAATTCATAGAATTCTAAGTATGATACTCAGAGGAAAAAGCTTTCTCTCTTTACATTTATGGCACAATTGCACGTAAATATACTCCAAGCACGAGGAATAGAATTCATGGGGAATAAAGTTTCTCGTACACTCAGAAAGCAGAAAAGTCTAAAAACGGAAGTCGCGCTGGCGTACTTATAAGTACGTTCTACCTTTGATCCATGATACATGAAGCTTCTTATGAAGAGAATTATTCACGTTCCTACTATTTACGTAGCGAAGGGACTGAGAGTAGCACGTGACTTCAGACCTCCGATTGAGGGTATTCTCGGAAGTTCTGCCACGCTCGGGGTCTTCCAGAAATTAAGCATCCGCGAGTTTCTAACGTCGAACACACGCAAGGGTTCCCGATCTGCGTGTTGGTTGGCTTCGATTTAACTGAGAACTTCCACGTGGCACGTAAGTTTGCTTGTTTACAGGTTTGCCCCGGTATGCGACAGTTTCAAGAGCACTGCTTGGTAACTCTCCGCCACATTACGCGCCGGGGATGGAAACGACTCTGGAAACTCCGCAGACAAGGAATCTAACTTCTCATGTAACGATTGTACGTATTTAAAAGTTTGAAAAATAGACTGACGAGGGATGTTCGGTCACCCGAACACTGCAATTTTTTTTTTAACTGAGAGGGTTTGTAGAGGACCTCGATAGAAGTATCAGGCAATTTTTCGTTTGCGCCCATTTTCGGTTCTCCGGGCTGAAAACATCCCTTAATGTATGATTTCGTATTTTCCTGTATATCTTGAAAATTGAAGTAGATATAAAAAACTTATTATAATGAAAATTCAACGGCTTTTTATGCTCTATAAAACTGTCTAATAAAATTATTTAAAATTTGGAATTTAAGGGGTCATTCAACTTTGATCGGCCGAAAAACGAAGATTATATTAAAGATTTTTTCTCAATAAATATAACATATAATGAAATAAATCTTTTTCGAATTTATTAAGCTACTTTTATATTATACAAAAAATTTAAAAATATATCTTTTAATTTCTTGCAAATGTGTTTTTATAACGTTAATATGACACCTACAAAAAAGAGGTATGTTCGTGGCGCAGGTGAAAACAGTTTAAAAAGGAAACATGCTTGAAAAATTAACCCTTTACGCTCCACCTTATTCCCTCGTTCAATCGACCAGAGATCTTTTGCTAAATCACCGCACTTATTAAATACAGAACTGTAAAATACGAAAAAATATACCTACTACAGTAATTTCCAGCTCGATAACTCATTTGAAGCTAATCACGAATTCTTGCAGATAAAAATGTAGAAGGCGTTAATCATTTTAATGATTTCCGGTGTATGGGGCCATTTTTGTCGTTGGTGTACCCGAGAGGAAAACTTCGAGTGCCAAGGGTTGCGAGCTCCTTTTAGGAAGCGGGCAATTATGTACTCTATAAACCTCGAACCCATGCAAAGTGGAAGACTTGCGAGTATGGAAGGCCTCGAAGAGAGCAGTGGTAAAGCTATTGAAGGGAGGAATCGCGTGTGCGATAAGTAGAAAATCACACTTCTCCGTCCTTTAAAGGACCAGCAGGCGAGCGATTCGATGCCGGGGCTTGATCTTTCTTTGTTCGTAGCTGTTCCAGTTACAGGTCGGAGTTAAATCGAGTATTTCACGAGCCTTGGCCAGTAGTAATGGAAAACGTATTATCGGAGCCGTAAGTTCCGTCAGTAGGGACACAGGCGGCCGACATTATAACGCGGATGTGCAGGCTGTACTTAACGACGGAACTCCGTGGAAACTGTAATTTTCGTCCAAGAGGAGGAAAAAGTAGTCGCGATGTTGCGTGACAGGAGGAAGCGGGAGAAGGGGAGGGATCGGTGAGAAGGGTTCGTTCTGGCGAGCAGCGCGTCACGTCGTGTGTAAAATACGACCCCTCGAAAAAGTTAAACAAATGGGATGCCAAAACGTACGTCACGGCGAGGGATGCGCGACGTTCTGCCCCTCCGCGCTGTTGTGGTCACCCAAACAAAGGAGAAGATAATGATAATTGGAAATTCACCGAGAGAACGCGAGCATTCTGCGTGGAAAATACAACCCCCTCGAGACATTAACGTCCATCGTGGCCGCTCGTGAATTTATCTTTCGCTGCTGATAGACATGAACCTGCCACCCTTGCCTTTTACTTCTACTGACGAAGGTTTTACACTGATGTGAGAGGAAATGGTGATTAAAGAACGAGAGAATTAAATGTTTCCTAGCCCTTTGACGATTTGTTGACTATGCTGGAAAGAAGCTTACATCGTTAATTGGTCCTGCTACTGTTAGATCAGTAGATTCAATTTCGAATTGGACACTGTATATTTAGTTGTTTTTTTGACAATTTTATTATGTTCCTGTCGAGTATTTACCTCAGAGTTTTTAATTAATTTTATTATTTGTCTGTGTACTTTTGGAGTAATAAAATAATTTCATTTAATGTTTCACACAGACTCGGAACAGAGAGGATGGGTATTAATAATTTTAATTTAATATTTGGTTTCGCGCAGGGATTGATTATCCGAACATTATATCTAGCAATAATTTGGACGTTCGTACTAAGAATGATTACTTTTAAGCGTAATATAAAGAATCTGACAATAAATACGGAGTGGCACGTGGGAAAAGATCTGTTTTAAAAATAAAGTAGATAAGGAAGTAAACCGGTCATAATTACCTATCATTGCTGTCGATATTATTAGACTCTATTTGCACGAGGATACTTAACTGATAATCGTGCATAATAAAAATTATAGGACAGCATAAAAATGCTGTTTTCTCATAATACCAAAACTAATTAGTAAACAAATAAAAGCTTGCCTTCAAGAAACGAGGGGAATTTTGCGACTACAACACTGTGCTGCAAGAAATAAAGCACCCCTGCAAAATATTATTTTTAAAACAACTTAATTTTTGTGAAACATTGATTCCCACTGCCTCCACTTTCAATTAAAACAAAGAACTAAAATTCTTAATCACGAATGAGTGACATATTCAGTTTTAACCCCTACCTAACAGATAGCTTCACTATCAATCGCTCAACGAATACAGGGCCCATTTTAATCAACAATAATAACTCATACAAACCCCAAAATAATTTTTTATATTTGGTTAGGATTCTGTCCCTAAAAAATTCTGATTTTCTTACGGAAGTGACAGTAACAAATAATTACCCTAAATTGGCACATCCAAATGGGGTGAAAATCGGTATTACACCTCTCCACGCTCCGCTTCGTAGTTCAAACTCAAATGAAGAAAGCAGCTAATTTTACAACACCCATAGAAGAAGTTTTACCAGAAACCGTAAATCCATAAATCAGCTCTCCAGGTTTCAAGCGTTAAACTACTGGGCTATTTAATTACGGGGCTATCACTCGCATCGAGGCAGCCTAGCCGCATTCGGTTGTCCGTAATTCAAGGATGCGGTGGCTGGCTCAGTTCACTTACCGGATTTACCGTTACCGAAATTTATATTTGTTTTTACATGCTACCGCCCTTCTTCGCCAGCGACCGGCAAAACCGACATAACATCGACCAAACAAATTTAATTAATTCTGATAATTGAGAAGTTTATCAAGTCGTGATTCGTCGGGCGGGTCGCGCGGGGTGTGGCAGGCGGCCGGGGACAGAGGTTCGCTAATTTGTCGACAGTCTCGCATCCGCAAACGTTGGTCGGTTTTATAAATGAAAACGAGACCGTGGTCCCCGTTGTGTTCGAGTTGTTGCGCTCGCGCGTGCCAACCGAGGAGTTTCGTTTTAATTAAATCATAATGTAGTTTCGCGTGCGTATCTGTGCGGGCACCTCGAAACTTCGAGTGGCACCCCCTTTCGCGCTGTCTCACGTTTACAGGTCTCCCTCTCTGAATGTCCCCTTCCTTCCCGCGGCGTTGCTCTCGCTAGTTTCCGTGGGCGCTAAAGCAGATCGCGAATGAAGAGCACGTCGTTATCCGAGTTTAGTTCGAACGTACTGTATTCGGGGGAAACGCCGAGGCAACCGGGCGGCATCGCGATAATCATTCGCCACTCCTCGAGTAGTACTCTCTATGGCCGTTCTGCCGTTAATAATTAAATTATTGTTAGAGGAAGGCAGACACAGGCGCGGCTGTCTTGCGACGTTCTTCAGAGACGGCGATACATCCTGTGCATGGGAAGGGTGGGATGTCAGTCAGCTGCTTCACGCCCACGCGCGACATTGGTAGCAGCGGGAGCTCTTGTTCGAGAAGCTTCAGTAGGATTTATTTGTATCCTGCAAATTTATACACGTGCTCACAAATTAAGCAAAACTGTAGCGTTAATACTGTTTAAGAGGGGTTTTCCTGTACCAGCCCCCCAAATTTATGATTTTTTTTAAGAAACTATTGTTAATATTGCATTAAACTCTTTTGGGATATAAAGAGGTATCTTTGAATTTGTAGAAAATATTTTTTTATGTCGATCCTTTTTATTATTTATTAATTATTGTAAACCTCTTCGACGATGTTAGCGGAAGGTGTAGTACCTGTTACACTCATCTGATTGCAGAAAGAAGACAATTTTCTTGAAGTTAAATAATTTACGCTGGTACTGAACCTAAAAATTTTAATTTTAGTTTTTATTTATTATACTTTTTTCGTTCATATAAAGAATAACATGGAAAATTTGTGTAAGGAAAAACTTACGTTTTCCTTCAAACGCTATAACTCTTTCAATTTTCCATTTTTTTTCTTTAAAGTGGACCGATACCACCATAAACTATCTAACTTTAAAAAACTTCTATTTTTTTTGCAATCAGATGACTGTGATAGGTGCTACAAATCCCGCCAGCAGGAGTTACATCGCCGAAGAGGTGGACAAGATTCCACAAGAATTAATAAATAATAAAAAGGATCGGCATAAAAAAAATATTTTCTGCAAGTTAAAAGATGCCTCATTATATCCGGAAAGAGTTTAATCCAATATGACGAACAGTTATTAAAAAAAAATCCTAAATATCAGTTACTTTTGGGGCTGTTAGACGAGAATCCCCTTCTGAAAGCTTTCAGGCCTGAAGAGTGTCCATTTAGAATATTTTTCTGAGGCTTGATCAAGCATCTTAATATTTTCGTCAAGGTCAAAGTATTGATTCTGCTGTGCTTCCTATAAGTGCCTACGCTTCTATCAAGGATCATTAATCACTACTCACGAATCTTCTCTATCTTTCAGCTGACCAATCTGGACGAATTGATCACACTTAAAGTGTACAAATAACTACTCCCTCAAACGAATATAAAACGTACACTGGATTACAAATCACGAGTAGTTCACAAGTGTTGACTTCAAACGAAGCTCTTAATTCCTATTCCACAAATATTTATGCACCACTGGCAATTAGTTGGACGCTGATTTAGCTGTGAAAGCATCAAATCCGAGTTGAAGGAGGTACCTACTCAACATGGCGACGCAATCGTGAAAATGTCGAATACACATTTTCCTGTCGAGTATTTTGCCCGAAAACATGGTCAACATGGCCGCAACGTGGCGGAAGAAGCCACGAGCACGCCGAAAAGTCACTTAGCAGCAACGGCGCATTCGGTCGAAGCTAAACGTCGCTTATGGCCGACGAGACAGCGGATTAGCGGCAAGATAATTGCGGAACGGCACGGGTGGGCGTGCGGACGGAAGCGAGCCAGTTTTCGAGCGGTATCAGGAACGTGGATATCGCAGGTAGAAACGATGATAGGTAAGCCAGCGTAATGTGTCGGCCCATTTACACCAGGAAGTATAATGACAAGGGAAGGGAGAAGGAGAGAGGTGAGCACAAAGGGGATAGTTGCAACTGACTGTGAAAGCAGGAAAGTGTGAGAGGATGAGCACAGAGTAACAGAGAAACACCGAAATGCCAAGGAAACTTAACGAAGGAACGAGGCAACAAAGGTGTTTTGTCCGTATTAAATTGATGGTGATGGACATAATTAGGCAATTATAGGATAACTTTGTGTTTGCCTCTGTAATAAGTAGGCCACGAATATGTTAACTTACATTAAAGATTGTAAGTAGAAAAGAATTTGACTGGTGGATATAGAATTGATCTTTTTGCTTATTCTGAGCGGACAGAGTGTAATTGAGGTATTGAGAACAAAAATTGTTACTAATCCATGTCGAAAAAAAATAAATTTTCCCTACCTTATATGATTAATACAATATTATTGGAATACATTATTGCTACTAACTCAAATTCGCAAGAAATGTTTGTTAGGGTAGATGTCCCAATTACTGACAGTGTCCCTATTACTGTCACTTTAATTATTTTACTTAATAGTGAAATAATGCGTGCAAAATCGTAAGGGAAAAAAATTTTAATGTTAAATTAGGTTTTCGTGTTAGATAATAATAGAGAAGCATTGCATACTGATATTTATAAATTAATATTAAAAGGTGAATGACAGTTTTAGGGACATTGGACTTCCTTATACTTTTTCAATTAATTAGCAATTAAAACATACTGTTTATACTATAAAAAAAATTTCTTAGATAAAAGAGTTCTTAAGCATTAGTATGCTGCAACTTGGAATGATTTTGAGGCTAAATAACTTCTGAAATAATTAACGAAAGTTACGCGATGAGCTTAATGCGGCAGTAATTGGGACATCTACCCTAGTCCGTTTTTGTTCTCAATACCTCAATTATTATACGTACCTATATCAACGAATAATAAGATTTGTAGGAGTTAAAGATGATGAGAGCAAATTTTAGTGAAAGACAAATTTTTGGAAACGTCAAATTTTGGGGAACGAGAAATTGTGGGGAGCGGCAAAATTTAGGAGGCGATAAATTTTTAGAAGCTTCTGAGAAGACAAAATTTTGGAGACTGACAGATATTGGAGGGCAGCAAATTTTGGGGAGTGACAAATTCTGGAAAGCGGAAAATTTGATGAACCGCCAAATTTTGGGGAACGACAAATTTTGAGCGAAAGAAATTGGAAAAGGCTTAAACACAGAGGCCTGAGATACCTTTAAAAGCAATTCACTTTATTTTCATGTAGCAAATTTGCAACGACTCACAATCAGATGTGAGTTGCCATATTAAATTAATTTTGAAATGGTCTCAACTTAATTTAAAATATTTTATGATATTTCGCGGAAAGGGTGGCAGACGCTTGTTAGCCTAAGGGCGTCAAGTCTTCAAATCCACCCCTCTCATGTAAAGTTCTGCATCCATTTATAACTGCACGCTTCAATGGATATATGTAGCTAATATTTCTTGTCAAATATGTCAAATGTGTGCAAAAGCACATGTTCCGCCTACTGAATGATCGCTTCGAGAAACAAATATTTCTAGGGCGATGTAAAAAGAAATCGAAAGGAAAGCAGGAACACGATGTTAAAGTAGCATCGAAGTCGTCCCTACTAGGAAAACAAGGAAAGTTAATAAAAAAGAGAAACTACAAAACAGTCAGGGAGAGAGAAGAATCAAGAAATTGAGAGAGATGAAAGTAGACTACGTTTTTGGAGTTCAAGAAGAAAGGTAGGCGAAACTGTGACCAGCGTAATAGAACGCTAAAGAAAATGAAGAAAGAAGTGCGCTGAGGAAGCGAGGGAAAACTGAAAGGTTGGAAAGTGACAATAGGTGGCACGAAATAAAGTAAACAGGCGAAGGGACAGTGAAAGAAAGAGATGACACGTGTAAGACGTCGAACGTGGAAGCGATTTAGTGTGGCTACAGTTTGAATTTGAAGGAAACAATGGCGCTGTCGGAGGATGACCTCGTCCGTTCAACTCTGTACTGTTTCAACATGCGAGCCCGACAAGGACCACTTGTCTCCCAGGGTAAACCCTAGCCAAGTTCAGTCTCATACCCTGAATTGGCCTTCTATCACTACGAACCGCGGCTACAACCTAAGGCGGCTACACGCTACCACACTAATCCCTCTTTAGCCTGACGGCTTTCCTTTCGCATACCTTTACCCTTGCAATAAATCCACACCTGTAGTTCGTGCCCCATGGCACTCAGTAATGAAAGGGAAATAAAGGTTTCAGTACGCTGTTCCTTTCGACTACACTTGGATCTTCACGATGTATGGTCAGTTTCCTCGGTTAGAATTGGACTACAAATGTAGGTACTTGGAAACGTACGTGCACCTTTAAAAAAACGAAATAACCTTGGTGCGACTAGGAAATACAATCCCGGTCATTATTTACTATCTCGGGATTGTGTGTTTTTTTTAAATCTATCTCGAGATTTTGGGACTAATCACGGGATTGGGTAACAGAAAATTTGAATAATTACAATTATTTATCACGTGTTAAAATTCTAAATCATTATTTAAAGTAAACACAGTTATTTTCTGTCATTAGTCTCGAATATAAACTAAAATCATTTTTACCAATAAAAACAGTAGAACAATGCAGAATAAGAAAGTCTGGGTAAGTAACACTAGTAAAAATTATGAAGATTTTTGGAAATGCGAACGAAGAAATAGTTAAGTATCTGAAGTATCATCTTCTAAGTAGTCGATTTCTTATTTTATTTGCGATATGTGTAACCAGCCACTGAAAAGCTCGCTCTGCTTCAACGCTTGTAGGAGGAATTGACAACAAATATTGATATGCTAGTTCTAGATGATGTCCATGGGTTCCACTATCCTCAGAGAGACTCATCTTTTTTTTTTATGGTTGTCAATAAATAAATATAATTTAATTAGTTATATGTAACTTAAAATTTTTATTATTATGTACTGTCCTTATTATGATCAGATGTGTGCGTTTATTTATTTTGTTTATTTTTATATTTTTCACTTGTTCATAGACAAAAGTTTCTATGTCTCGCATAAATTTAGAAATATTGTCTCGAAATACTATTACTGTTGGGCACGGAGCATTTCTATCGAATTGAAAGCAATTTATATTTAGGAAATTGTCCTGAGCTGATAATGGTATTGCAGCAGATTGTACCGTTCGCGCGGAAAGTTCTCAATGAGAAGCTGAATTCGACGGTGCATTTTCGCATACGAAATGAAATTAATTACTCAGTTTAATGACTGACCCAATTCTTCCGCTAATTACTTATTTCCAGGTCAAAAGTCTGACGCCTGGTGTGTCAATGCTGTAGGCGCAAATTAGACGCAAAAATTTCATTTGATTGCTCCATATTCTATAGTCTGTTCTTCGATTCGGAAAATCCACCGTGAATTATTTATTACTGATGCATATAAGTAGGTGCATATTATAATCGCTGAAAAGCAAACGAAAATAATACAAACGCGAACAGATACAAATGTTGTTCAGCTACAATCGTTAGGTACACTCAATATAACTAAAAAAATTTGACAAATATGTACTTGACGCCCAAATATGTGCAATATTTTTATTCAATAATTGAGACAACCTACTGGAGCCTCAAGTAACTTAAATACTAAAAATCATGCAATGTGCAGTAGCAACAGTTAAACACCTTATAAGACACTCTCAGAAAATTTGTCTAACGAAATAAACATTGCATGCAGAAATTGTGAACGTTCAAAGGACATAATACTAAATAGAATAACAAATATTAAACACTGTAAAAAATCTAACGATATACATTGATAACATGATAAGACGTAGTTATTCGAAAATTCACTACAATCAGCGAGAATATATTAAAATAGTGCAATCATATCACGTTCAGAAGAATAAATAAATACACAGGCATATTCACGATAGACACCCATCATATTTTGTATTAAAAAATTATAATAAAATAGCATCGCCAAAATATCTACGAGCACAGAAGGTTAGTAAGAAATTTCCACTTCTGCAAGTTATGATAACTATGTTAGGTACTTACATATGAAAATGATATGATCAGAAATGATTCTTGGTATTCGCTGAAAACGTACCAGTGCACTATGTGAGGCAAACGTGTCACGTGGCATGGCCGTAAGCAACATGTGGCTCTAGGACAGCGAATAAATTCAAAAGACCGTGGCTAACAAGTCCAGGTGATGATTCTTTGTTTCAGACCCTTTGTATCATTTCTCGAAGTCTTCAGCACCGCTGTTAGAACACACCAGCAATTTGCGCACGTTATCGAGCTATGTGGTATTTTTGGTTATAATGTTTGGAAATATCAGTCTGCGCATCGTTACGCTCGAGTAGACTCGTTATAAAGGTACATATATTCGTGTTCGTATTGAAACGTTCCACACGAATCGAGTACGGTAAACAGCGAATGGCTGCTTTTTAATTAAATCTCTATTGATCGAATCTGATCGGTTAGTTCACGCATTGATGAGTTTTAATTTCGGCATTTGATTTTCGGCTGCCGGGCCTTCGAATTCCTTTCAACATTCTGAATCGGAACGGCCGTAAATGGTAAAATGAAGATTTTGTTCCTTGCGATGGTCGTGTTAATGTACTTGGTACTCAAAGGGGATGCAAATTTATTAACAATGAGATTAAAATAGGAATAGGAGACTGCGAAAAGGAGGATGGTAGAAAGATTTGGATACAAGGTAGAGTAGTAAGCAGAAAAAAGGTCATAGTGAATAGGAGATAGAAAACAACATAGGTTAAAAACGTAGAATAATAAGTACAGCATAGAGTAGAGAGAGACTAGATTGTAATCGGTAGGGAACAATAAAGATATTTATACACATATGCAGAATGTAGATACATGTATGATTCTATTTTACATGTAATTATTTAATGCAGCATGACACGCTATTAATTAATAATTAGAGTAGAGAGAGAGACAAGATTGTAATCGGTAGGGAACAATACAGATATTTATACACATATGTAGAATGTAGATACATGTATGATTCTATTTTATATGTAATTATTTAATGCAGCATTACACGCGATTAATTAATAATTAATGGTTTGCAATCCAACTGAATCGCTTGTCAATCTTTCAGAGACCTTTTGCTCAGTGCCACACTGATCAAATGTGGAACTTTGAGCAGAAAATAATGTAGTGTATGTGTAAGACAACAACAGAGCATTTCCACCAATCCCGCACGCTCGAAAATTCTCCCTGAACTACCGATTCCTATACAATATATCTGTTTTGTCCTATTTCCTAACAACCAGGAGCATGAAAATCCTTTAATCAGAAATCATTTAAACAGCAAACTAAACTCCCTAAATCAACATTTACCCACGAACCTACTAATGAATCCATTTCAAGTGTTACAGGTTTTGGAAACTTTTTCCTCTACCCTACACAAGTCTTCTCTCTATATGTCAAGACTTTAATATCACCTAACACCCCAAGATATATGCGAGTATAAGGGAGCATTCCCTGTGGCACTCCAAAGCTTTAACACGAGGGAATAAAAAAAAACTCCTAACATCCCCGCAACTAAGGCAGGGGTTTGTTAGGTAAGCCTTACTGATGAGTCCACCAGCAGGCCCAGGACGAAACGCATACTTCTCTTGTTTTCTTCTTTTCTACCTTACCTTCCAATACAGTTTCCTCCTTATGAATTTGAGAATTCATTTAATTCTACGAATCACGATTTCTTGCACTTTTATAAAGTTTAATGACATCGATAAGTACCTTTAATTTAAATTTTGTTGCGCCTAGGAGGCTTCCTTGGGCTGTGAAGGGTTAACACTGAAATTTAAACTAAATGTATTAAAAGTATAGATATACACAAGTAATATATGGCATTCGAACGGTAATAAAATACCGGTAGAGATACGAACATATGTTTCTGTTAAAAAATATTACTGCAACATCTGTCGGCGATCGAGAATGGAAGAGGAAATAGAAACCTGGGACCGCTGCACACGTGATAGCGTCATTCGCATGAAGAACTCTTGGTCATTGTATCTGTAAATCATTTTAGAACTACTTGAGATTTGGAATTGGAAATGAATAAATATAAGGTTTGAAATGAACTGGTGATTTTAAGTCGAATTAAATTGAATTGATTGCTTTCAGTCTTAAGTGGTACTGACTCTACTTTCTTATAATTACAAATTGCTCACATGGGGTTCACTGCAGCCTGGCGTCATTTTTATGTTATCATTTTCGTATTTTTGAATCGTTTAACTTTTTAGTGACAATAATTGTACATTTGTAACACTGATACCATCACGCTCTAATATTCTTTTCCTAGAAATATAAATTGTGATATTAGGTATGTTGGAGATGAAAAAATACTTGTGGAAAAGCGACTTTTTTGTTCAAATTCGCCACATTGTTATATTTTAGTATTAAGGTCTAAAAATTTGCAGAAATATTTTGGCAAAGAAAAAAAATTTCCAGGGATGCGATACACCCCGTGTGACCACAAAGGATTAATTAAATACGCGAGACGCTTTTACACTTTGGAGGGCTACAGAAGGTGCGAGATAAATCCGCGAGTAACAGAGTTATGAAATACTAACTCTGAATGTCGAAATCTAAGTGTCTTTTGGGGTTCACCGGGGCATTATTTATATGCCCCAATGGTGGTCCCGCGTGCACTAGAACGTTTCCTTTGACTAGAAATGTTGCCTTTGGCAGTCCAGATGTAGTTCTTCATAATATTGTTATAATTCTCCTATGTTGACCAGCCGAGAAGCTTACAATAATTAGTTAAAGCGAAAACAGTTGTGGGTTTTCAACCCTTTTTGGGGTAACGCTCATAGAGACGGTAGATCGTTGTTGACACAAGGGAGGATCCTGTTTATAGGTAGTGGTGGGCTTCCTAACACCACACAGTGGCGAATTTGCGCCACAACCTGGCCAAGAGTAATATATCCAAATGTAAGGTAAACTGTTGCAGTACTTTATTGTAATATGACTCTAAGCAGATAAGAATGTAATTTTCTAACGTTAAGAATTATAATACTTTATTCTCAACTTCTAAATCTAAAAATCAATCTTAAAGTAGCTCTTTAAATTTCGATCGTTAATTTTGAACTGACATATCTCCAAAACGGACGCAGTTTAAAATTTTAAATTAAAAAAATTATGCACAGGTATGTCATGAACGAATTGCACCAATTATATTTGACAAATTAAAATCTTTGTATTTGAACTTTTATCCAGGATTTGGGGCAAACTGGCCACTGTGCATCGTGGGGAATTAGAATACCACAAATATAGAGTGTTGCTTAATGAATAATTATGTCCAGTAACGTAGGGTATTCCGATAACTCAATATGTGGATGACGTAGAAGGAAAAGCAAGCAGTGCTTAAACGATGGATTCGATTAATATAAAAAAGACATTCAGATTAATAGAAAACACCACTAATTCTTCGTGCCGTCCGGATTCAATACCCAGCAATTATTTACCTCAAGAACGAACGCCTCTACCTCCATCTACTTGCTCTCATTCTAAACGATTCATCAGTAACTGGTGTATATGACAATCGAAAAAGGTTCGAATCACTGTACAGGTATTTCTGATTGGATAGACTCGGTATTAGGGTTTTCTGATTGGATAGACTCGGTATTAGGGCTTTGCATAATTTGTACCAGCGAAGAGAGCGAGACTAACGAGCAAAGAGGAATAGAGTCATGGGTGAATGATATGCCAGACAGGGAACATCCGTGGTACATAGAGTGAATTGGCCCGTTCCGTGGGATTAGTATGCGTAACAAAGCAGAGGCATATTGCGTTGTGTACCTTCATAGTATCAGGTAGCTCAATCGGCGGTAGGCTTACCCTACATCGCTTGATTCATGATCAGGTACGTTTGCGGGCAATTCCCGGTGAATTCGTATGGCTGCACCACCAAAAATCACGCTATCTATCCGCGTAGGTCTGTCCTCGCAGTACGTTTTGAGCTATCGCCTGCACCTACGTGATCTAGGTCTCATAGGACCGAATAGACACGACTTGGAATATCGATACTCATGCGGGCCGTCTGTAGGATCTAATAAATCCGAGCAGAAACCTGAACTCGCTTAGAGCAGCGGGCGATAAGATTATATTGCCGATTTAACATTTCAACTGTCGTGTTACCGGCATACTGATAGCAGTTCTATGTGCCTAATTGTAAGGGATATTAATGAATACTTTGTATGGGATTTATGTTAGTGAAGCTATTTAGTAAATTATGTATTGAGTAAAAGATGCAGAAGATTCTTTATGTGTACTTTAGACGGTGGTGTTAAATCTCTGTCTACTTTCTGACTGTTTTCTGTCAATTAGCTGCATGGTGTAGAGGACAGTGTGTCAATCTCGGGATTATCTGTATTTATTGCAAAATTTAGCTTGTTGAAATAATATTTGTGAATTTTTTATTTTCTGTAAATGTCAAACAAACTGCAAGATTTAATACAGAGATTAATTCCGTTTTTAACTAATAAGGAAATTGTTTAAAATCTCTAACGAGGGAAGATCCCAAATCCGAAAATTCACATAATTCTGATACTTTGTGAATATGTAGGCGATTTCCTCCTGATTATAACACAATTCAAAACTTTTTTTCTATCTCTTACAGATTGCGAGTTACAGAATAAAATAAAAAAATAGCCGAATTTTCAAGGGTTAATTTCAGCCCCTTAGAGTGAATTTGGGCAACAAACAAAAATTGCGTTGCAATCAGGAGGAAGTCCCCCACATACTCAAAAAGTTTCAGAATTTTTTGAACTTCCGCGTCAGGGATCTTTCCTTGTAAGTTAGGTACGTTAATTTGTTTTATCTGTCGATCTTTATTAGTGTTTCTTCTCCGGTGGCGAAATTTTCTCCCCAAATATTTCGTTATATGCAGATTTATTAATATTTACAGAAATATTTACGGAATAAGCTGAAAGAGAATTAATGTGACAGCACTGTCTGCAAAATAACTGTCGACTTCCAACGAAGCCTTCAGTTTTAACTTCACAAACATTACATCCACGAGTCGGACGCTAAGTTAGTTAGGAACTTCGCGCAAATATCCAGTGCAGTGGGTCCAACAACTTTTCGTTATGTTTACTTTGTTAGGTGTTTCAGGTGTAATAAAGGTTATTGAAGATAACTTCATTGTTCTTTGATTTAAATGCCTCAACTGCTGAAAAAAAAGATAATCGTATGCAATACAATTAAGTATAGGTACTTCGAAACTGTATGTTTTTTAGGAATGGAAAATTTAAAGCATTTTATTCAATTTAAATATTTCAATTATTTTTTAGATGTAGTTCTGAATGGTCAATGAGTAATAAATTTAAGTTCCAAAATGCTCTGCTGCCCAAATTTCATTTTCATTTCTCTGAAAACCGAAAGGGGTAGACGTTTGTGGTATTTACGAAGAATTCATGTTGCCAAAGTGAATGGCGTGTATTGCGTGAGAATTATAGAGCAATGGGCTATAATCGATCGGCTAAAGTGCAAGACATAAGCTCGCGTAGTGCTACCAATATAATTAGTGTCCGAGTTATCTGGCCTACGAGATAAGCTCCAGCTGCTATTCACGATACTCTGGTTTTCAATTTAAGAAGCTAATCATGATCATAATGGCCTCGCATGTGTGAGAGCCTGAGCTTATTTAAAGTGGTTACATCCCTGATATTTCTGCGATGGTCAAGTTTGTTGCAATAAAGAAAAATCAAAGGTAATCTGCAGGTAACGCGCATAATTAATACTCCGCCAATCAGTTACACACTGAACAATTGGAAAAAGTGGATAATTAAAAAACCAAAGGATATGCAACTAACGTTTTATCCTAAAAGTATTATGATAGATGTTTAAAGATGATTCTCAAAATTTACACATTAAAACTCATTAAAACTTCATCCTTGGTTTATAATATCTTTAGTGTCTTTAAATCTGTTTATCTTTTTACTAGAAAATTTAAAAGAGACCCAAGTTCTTATTATCAAGATTAGAATCTGTATAAATTGCATTGCAGTTTCTTCTCTTATCTATATTACATACATATCTCACACATGTTTCTACCAAGGAAACATACAGTTGTGCCAACATGCTGCGTATATACGCAACCATGTCGCGTGACAGTGTCATGCACCACGTGTGATGCACAGGGTATGGATTAAATCGCACGTAATTCTGCTCAAGCTAATTAGTAAATCATTAGCGTAGAATGGCATCTCCGATAAGGCGTTTCCACATTAAACTCATTACTAGACTGTGGAAGTTTATGTAAGTATGATATTTATTACAATAATTACGACCTCGCTATATTGAGGCCGCCACTATAGTCGAGTTAATTTGAAAGCAAGTTTTGTATATGATAGAAATATGCAACATATGCAAAAGGTAACAAATATATTTATGAAACCCTCTAATGACGAAACATATTTCTATCAAGGCCTCACATATTTAGTGCTTTACTATAAATATATATATATTTATATAAACTTTCGCAGTCTACTCATTATCTAGTGGTGGAAAGCATTCAGTATAGACCACACCTGAATTTCCTTTTCTTTTTCATTGCTCACACTCTCTTCTATACCGCTGATAACGCGTAAATCAGAGCGTCAATGAAACTGTAACTGGCAAAAACTCTACCCACCTTATATAAGCCATCCTGTCTTTCTCCGTCTATGTATGGATGTATATATGTGCTCTGATCGTAAGATTATCACGAGATTCAATTCCGCGGCTTGTTCGACGGCCATTCGTTTGGAATCTCGTTTCACGTGGTAGCCGCTGGCGTGATTCTTCCACTATCGACGTTTAGCATCTTTATTGATATCGAAAACCTTCCGCTTCTTTTGCGAGCCACAAAAGTAGAGCATAATCAGGTGATCGATGTGTCTCCGCAGCTATCGAACGAGATTCAATTACGACGCAACGTTAAGTATGGAAATCGAAGGGTGTCCATTTTTAACATTCAGGAGAAAGTAATGTGCTGGTGAAGATAGAATTATGTATAGTGTTTGAAAAATGGCAGAAGACGAGTAAGTGGGAGTAAGATAAGTTTGAGGTTGATGCAGAAGTCACCGCGAAAGATTCCTAAATTTTTATAAAGGTGTTTTAGTAGTATTTGCGAAGTTTCAATGCTCTTGCAAATTACGTATAATTTATCGAGCTAATTTCTTTATTTTGCTGATGATATTCCTCTTTGCTCGTACAACCTGAGCTTTCTTAAATTGGTTTAATTGCTGAAGTAAGATCAAAGAGTCTAGAGTTTTAGAGTCTGGATAAACAGTACCTGCAAAGGTAGACAACAAATTTCCAGTTAATGTAGTTTTGCGAACCAATCTGATCCAACTAATATGCAAATCGTCCCCTAAATCATTTTGTAATTAAGGGGACATCCTACAGTCTCGACCGAAAGTTCGGTCACTTTTCGGTGATGGATTTTATAATAAAATAAACACTTAATGTTTTCAACCCTTTGCGGGTATATTATATCACTCTTGAAATACAAGAAAATGATTATTTCATTTGTTTAGACAAATATTCCGTAGTGAAGTTGGCGTCTTCGAAATTTTCTGGCACTTGAAATTTCAAACGACTGGATCATCTGAAATAAAAAACAAATATATTTTTAATTTTCAGGAGTATGGTTATCCGGTGTACCACGAAATAACAATTTTTGACAAAAATTATTAAAATGGCGGTTAATCAAAGTTGAAAGTACCAAAAATTGCATCTCATTTCTACATTGATTTAATCGAAATAAAAAGTGGGAAGATATTAAAAAAGTTAACATGCCCCAAGTAAGCCAGATTGCCATACTTCTGCAAATTAAAAATATGTTTGGTTTTTTTATTTCAAATGATCCAGTCGTCCGAAATTTGAACCGCCAACTGGGGGTGAAATTCTGAAGACGCCAACATCACTGCGAAATACTTCATTATAAAAACCATCACCAACGAGTGGCCAAAGTTTCAGCTGATATTGTAGAATATGCGGCAAATATTACACCAAAACAAGGAAGGCTGCCATAAATTACGTTAAACTTTCATATCTCTTCTCTTTTTAATATACACAAAATACTATGTCGTAACGTGGAAAATGTATTCAGAACAACACTTGCTGCGTGCTATCAATTACACACAAATGTGCAGAAAGAATACATGTATATGTACGTTGCAGGAAGATGTGTGTATAAAACACGTTACGAGTTTACCTTCAAGCAGAATAATTTGAATATTAGAAGAAGAGACCTCCAGTAAACCTCCCGCGGATGATGCAACAGAAAAATACAAGAACAATTCAGATTTGAATAGAATTTCATGTTTCTTCCAGCAGGGAGTGGAAGAAACATAACGACCAGAGCGGACATTTTATTGGATCAGTCCGTAGGGTGGTCCACGTGTTCGGCGGTCGATGTAGGAAGCTTGAATGGCCAAAACGAAAATCGAAACGGATTTAGCAGTTGAAATAAGAGCCGTAGAAGCGACCTCGTAAAATCGAGAGTTAGCGAGGTACACCTTATTCGGAGATCTGCGGGGGTAAGTTTGCGGTGGGTAGGGAGGGGGAAAAAATAAGAGTAGAGCCACGCAAGGATGGCAGATTGCCCCACAGGGATAGGAGTCAGGGTAACAGTGGTTGGTGATTCAATAAAGCAGATAACATATAGTGAACAAGGTTGTGGAGACCGGCTTGCACAGCTGACTGTTGGAAACCTTCCAGAAACCTCTAGGAAACTGGCTGCCTTGAGTCATTTCCTCGTACGCAATGCGAGTGTATACGTCGGCGTAGAGGAGGCTGGCGGATTGTAGCAATTGTTAAATAAACATTAGAAATATACAGAAAAGTTTGCGTGTAAAATGCTTTGTGAAAGGAATCTTACGTAGGGAAGTGATTCCTTGAAACTATGAAATTCTTAGTTATGTGTAGGTCATTTGAGAAAATGATGCTTTGTGAAATAGTACTGCTTGTTTTACTAAATGTAACAAATGAGAGACACTTTTGAATGTGGAATAATAATTACTGTAGTATCATTTAATTCCACGTTAATTGAAAATGTTAGCTAGATTTCTGAAATTTATCAACATATTTAGCTTTGCACCGTGCCCAATCTATTGCAAACAGTTGCTTTTATTAATGAGTTGATATTAATTACACAAAATGCACCGAAGGTGTTTAACGTGTGGAAACTGGTATTTCATGATAATGCACATAAGACTTGAAATAAGATTAACTGCGTTATCATTAATATACAGAATTATTTTATAATAAATATAATAATGAAAGTAGTCAGAACAGCTTTATATAAAGTTTTTTTAATTAGTAGGTAAATTAATGTTTTGGCATGTAGCAGGATTGCCTCTAGTATTTTAAATCGAAACAGTTTAACTATTTTCCTTGAAGACAAACCCTGCTTGAAGATGGGAACAGAAGATAGCGATAAATGCTGGATTCTTGAAGTCATTTCAGGGCTTGGGATATAAAGCAGCTTGTACAGTAATTATTTACTGGTTTCATAAATTCACACCTCTTATTACCGGATGTGGTAGAAGTGGTTGGAGATAAAATCTGGGCGTATTATCATAAAATACTGAGGCAGAGATTCACGGATGTCCATTACGTTGGAAAATATTCGCAATTACACGTACCTAGATCATTAGTACTGCCTTCTTTCGTATACAAAGGAAGGCTGAACTAGTTTCTGAATCAGGTTGAAGGCTAATTATTAGCGTTCATCACTGTAGTATTGTATAATAAAGTTTCATATGAAAGCAGGCTAATGCAACCGCGTCACGTGACGAAGATCATACGCTACATGTGGCGCCACCGCGTCACGTGACGAAGATCATACGCTACATGTGGCGCCACCGCGTCACGTGATGAAGATCTTACGCTACATGTGGCGCCACCGCGTCACGTGATGAAGATCTTACGCTACATGTGGCGCCACCGTGTCACATGACGAAAATCATACGCTACATGTGACATACGTGCAAAGGATGCGTTAATAAGCTACAAATAGACAACGTATCGTAGTAGAAAAAAATATTACAGAATCATAGATAACACAGAGACTTTCTAAATTAGTCAATATCGTGTTTATAACGTACAGAAATGTTATTATTTATTCCATGGGAATAATTAGCAATTCTTTTAACTATCGAAATTTCTATCCCATGGTTTGGATTATGTATAAATACAAGGGGAAGGTGATCGGTTAACAGGAAACGTCTTCCAAGAAAAGTATTCCACTATAGAATTTTTATCTTACGTTATTTTTATGTGCGGAGGAGCAGTCTCAAGGATCCTCCAGCGCAGCGAACCCTTCGCTCCGTTTTTCCTCTCCTTACAGTCCCAGGTAATCTGACGTAATATTTCTTAGAAAACGACACTTTGATATAACTGCAATTGTCCGGGAAAGGTTGTCTCTTGCAAACTGCGATAGTAAATTGATTCAAAAGAAATGGAGGAAAAAGTACGGTACAGTCGATTTGTCAGCTTCACTTCGAGCGAAATACCTTTATTATTCATTGTCTCTTTTCTCGTACCAGTATTCGCAATATATTTACTTCTTACGGACGAAGCACAACGAACACCGTGTAACAAGTAGGTACCTAACTAAAAATAGCACGCAACTGTAACGCATACCGAGATGCAATGAGTGCAAAGTTTTATCAATCCCCGAGTTCATGTACCCTCCTGCTATCATCGCTTCACTGGGATGTATTAAAAAGTTTGCTTGATAATCCTTTGTTGCGGCCATGATTAAAAGTGCCGCGTAATAAATGCTCCAGTAACGAACGATTCTGCCGTATCACTTGACCTCCTGCGATTCATACTTTCAGCTCATCCCTCCCTCGGCCTCGGTAAACTTTTTATCGCCACTTTCTTAGCAACAATTTTTCCGTGAAAATTCTCCATTAAACTCCTGCCAAGCGCAAGAACTCCGGTGGCAATATTCAACTTCTCGTTTATTGCTCTCGTAATTCACAGGGGGAAAAGGGATTGTCGTGGTTCGCCGGACAAAAACGGACCTTACATATGTATTTCCAGCGGACCCGACCAGCCGCTCGCAACCGTTTCGCACATTATTTGATACAGGCCATTCTAGTTGCAACCGACAAAACGATTGGGTAACTGTTTAGGTAACAATAACGAGGCTGCGTGCCCGACGATATGCATCCGGAAATTGTATCCCGCAGCTCCTGATTCCAATCACGCCCTCATCCGCGTCGCTGCACATCGAAACAATTTGTTTAAACGCCTATTTCCGGCTGGATTTAGAGAACCCAATTATTCTTGTATCGTTCTCATTGAATCGGGTCTGTTGAAATTAAAAGCACCATCAGCTGAATAAGCTTCTCGTATCCATTTACACTCTCGTGTATTCTGTTGGATTGCGATGCGAGTAAAGTAGTAATTCAAATTCAGGTAATTAAGACGTTCCCAGTTATGGTATATTTGAAGTGAATTTTTTATATAAAATTATTAATGACGCTTTTGAGGTAATGCTACAAGAATGAATAAGAATAAAAAACGTACAGAGGTATTTACACTTGTCAATGAATTTTAATATACTGCTGGATAGAATTAATGGATCATTATAATTTCTCGAATATTTTGTGTCACGATAAATGGTCGCAAAAAAGTATTTAAAAAAAGCATTTTAACGCTGGAAGTTTCTAGTTTTTAACCCAATGTCTCAAAATTTATTTTATCCATTATTAAGTATACTATTTTAACAAGATGAAGTACAGAAAACAAATTTTCAGAAATTTACAAGAGCTCTCTTTTAGAAACTTGAAGCGTCAAATGCTTTTTAAAAATATTTTTTGTGGTCATTTTCCTCAGAGATACAGCCATTTGAAAATGAAGAAAAATTTCGAGAAATTATAGCGATGCTTTAATGTTGTCCAGCAGTGTAGAATAGAAGCGCCGAGTTTACGAAACAAGTTTGGCTACTAAGAATATTATGATGAACGCAGTTGTGTTAACGAATGGCTTGCCATATTTTACTTTTAATGCCGAAAGAGATATTTCATTTAATCGAGGTGACTGAATTCAATAAACGTTAAAGCCAATCAGGGTTAATTGAATTTCCGCGAGAAAAATTAGCCGTAATTAGGGGAAGCAATGAGAGCAATCATCGCGATATATTGCCATGATAACTCGATATCATTGGCGAGGTAAGCTTCTCCAGCAACATTAATTGAGAAAATTGAACGTTTGAAATTCATTTAAGCGTGATACTAGTTCGATTGTACATTAAACCTCACTGTATCTTAAAAGTGCTATTATTCAGAGATGGATCGTTATATAATTATATCGATTCCAAAGTATTATTTATCAGTATTTCGAGTTTCACGTTTCCCTTATACTTATAGTACATAGTTAGCTTTTCCCTCCCTTCCCGTATTTTTCCCTCCATGTTCTTCCGTTTTGTTCTCGGCAAAACAGGAGCAAAAAGTCAGCAGTACCATTCTGTCATAATTCGCATTGTGATGGCACGAAGCTACTGTGTCGCCCCTGGAATTTCTGGATGCACGCCGGTGGTTGGTTATATATCATTGTGACTACGCTTCGCTGTCTGAATTTACAAAAAACCAGGGGGTGGGGTGGTAAGGGCGCGTTTCCCAGTGAACTGATTCTCGCAGTCAGCAACTGGCATTTTACCCTGTAGGTGGTTACAGTTGCCAGTAAGTAACAACAAAAAGAACAATCGTATCCTGGCTGGAATTATCATTTGGATTAGCATTGTAATATACAGAGTCTGAAATAGCTTTGGAGAAGAAGCAAGAGAGGTAGTTGCCACTATATGAGCTGACATCCAGAAGTTTACTAACTTTTACAATCTTTTAACCACTTACATGGTCGAAATGATTATTTCTTTATTTTATATTGAATTTTAAATGATTGTTTCGATATTTGTTTTATTGACTCAATATAACCCCAAAAGTTTGGAAACGCTAAGTATTTATTTCAATATAAATACCATCACTGAAAAGTAATCGAATTTCCGACCGAAAATATTTTTCGAAATATGTTGACGTTAACGTGTGTTCATTCAGAAGCTTCAACTGATATTTATTTTTAGGGAATTCCCCGCTCTCCGAGCATTTTTATTCTCCCTTCATTTAATTTCCTTTATTAAATTCAATAATGCTTTGTATTTGAGTTCTTTGAAAGCTCAGCTCAAATGTTGAAAACTTTAGTTCAATATTCCAGATTTATAACATTTTTTTTTTCGCAAGAATTTTTGGAAAGAAATATTTTTAACTACAACTTCTGACACATTATGTTATTGAACTATTGGTATGGTAACTTAACTTTTACGGCACTCTAAAACACTCAGGTTTCGAACATCTAATAAAATTTTCTTCGTTTCTGGCATTACTTTATACATGTAAACTTAACTAATGTGACTTAATACCAACAGAGAAATTGGTTCAAAATGTCTATTTGTGAAGGTAACACATACTCGGTGTTTGTTTAAATGTCTCCGTTCTAAATGCATCGTTACTCGACCGGCTCCTTAATTCTATTTTGTCCCATTTTAATTTGTCGCCTTATGCATTAAACAATATTTATTTATTCTATTTTGTTTAAATTAACTCGAATTGCCCGCGACGTATTCTACATACGATAATGATGTACAATAATACAAGAAATTTAACTATTTATTAACAGTACTGTTTTGATTAAATTTCAAATATAATAATCTCTACCACCTATCCAGTTAATTTTATCTCCGACTGTGTATGAAATTTGATCAAATTGGGCGTCAAGCATATCGTGTCTGGTCTTTCAAAATATAAGTGTGCGCCCACAGTGGCCTTTGTTCGGATCCAACACAAATCCACGCAATAATTTATCTACATAAATATTTATCCACATTAAGTTGGTTTAAATTGCCAATTGTCACGAGTAGACGCGACGACATACAGGTGGTTTTTAACTAAATTAGAAATTATGTTTCGCGGTGTTTAATTAAATTCGGCGAATTCGTGGCAGTGACACCAGGCGACGAGGAGTTATTGCACTGGACCGTAATCGCAGAAACGAGCCGTTCCAACGAAAACAAATGCGCTCCAAGGGAAGGCCGCCGTTACGTGATTACGCGAAACAACGCATTTGTTACAATGAAAAGTGTGTTCCACGAGAATAGTTACGTTAATACTTACTGTTATGTGAAATCACTGCCTTTGCCAGAGAGTCAAGTTTTTCGTGGGTATGCTGGTGTAGTAACTAGGACAGCGAACATGCGTAAACAGCACCATTCTTCTCATACAGTGTTCTGCGACAGAGGTATATTCTTCTCTAGCAGGAACAATATCATAGCATTATAATATCAACAGCAGCAAGATTAACAGTTTTCTTAATTCATATTATATTCATAGCTAGTGAATGTGAAGAACTCTTAAGGGTGGAATACTATTCTTTGGGCTAAACACATAGCAAAATTGGGAATTTTTTTTTCAGAATCCAGCGATTCGATTCATCTGAAATTTGGCCGATGTTTTGATGCATCTTTGAAGATGCTGCAGTTTTTTTTTTATTAATTTTAAACCATAAATATTGTAGTTATGCATGATCGACCATCACGCCGCGCAAAATTCGTCGTCCGTTGGTGTGCATGATATTTATCTACTAGGTAATCTGAAACAGAAAAATGAAACGGCGTTTTATTTTATACATATGTAGCCATAATTTGTTGAGCCAAAAAAACAAAATTTTTTTGAGGAGTAGGGTGAATTTTCAAATTGAAAGGACTGAAACTTTAACTTCTGCTATACAATTTTGTGTCAATTTTCTTAAGTATCATATATTTATTATAAAAAATTATTAAAAAAACTGCAACTTCTTCTAGGATGCATAAAAACATGGTTCAAATTTCAGATGAATCGAAATGCTAGTTTCATAAAAAAATTCCTAAATTTTGCTATAGGTTTAGCCCATAAATAGGATTAACCCTTAAAAGATTCTTTTCGATATCTCTCACCGTTCTCAAGATATTCCCCTAAAAAGAAAACTCTGCATTTTTTTTAAGAGACATATTCAGCCCCTAAAACCGCACTATAACACCAACAAAGATAGGGTTGTGTTGCGGATGAACTACTGTACTTGCACACAAAGTTGCATAATTTTCTGAATTTCCGGGTTACCTAACTTCCCTTGTAACCATTCTTCACTCAAGTTAATGAGTGCATAATATGCAGCCTCTCATTCCTCCACCTTTTTATAATAATACTCTGCGAAATTTACATAATTTGATCGTGAAAATGATTCTGTGTCTGAAAATGGAAAAAATAACAGAAAACAGAAAATGGTATTCTAAACTTTGCACATTAATTTTCATGAAAATTATTTTCAAATTCCAGTATTTCAAAATTTTTCAAAAATTTTCAAATTTCAATATAGTATGCATTAAAATAATAGTTCAATTGCGCATTGAACATAAGAATTTAATTTCAGTTTTACTAAAAATAATTTATAAATGAAAATGGTATAATATAAGGAACTAACTAACAGTAACCAAATTAATACATAGATAAACCTGTCCTTCGTCCCAATTAAAAAGCGCAGTGCTACATTACCAGCAACCAGTTTCAGTTCGCGAAAATAGATAGTACTATATAGTCGCGAAGTTTTAAACATATTTTTATTTATTTTCGATGCAAACTAAACGTTCCGATTCAATATTTGCGTTTGAATACCTCAATTTCGCTGTATTTATTCCATCCAGAATTTTTCCCTGCTACTTGGAACGTACAAACTGTTCGAAATGCATCCATGCCGCTGGAAACCATTCGAATCTCTGCTCAGTTGGACAAACCGAGCGTCGCTTGGCTCGAATGTTTCGGGACTCAAACAGCCCTACTGTACACGTATCGGTAGTCACTATGCCACCTGTCGCCCCCACCCCTCTCCTCCTCTGTGCATGTCCTATTACAGTGCATATAATCGACGCAGATCAACACGTCGACAGAGAACGTCCATTACTTCATCAAACCCCGGTCATCGTCGACGGATCCGTCCACCGCCAATTTGCCAACAATAGCGACGCTGCACCGTGTATATAAACGTGTTGTCACTTTGACCATCCCAAATGAAACATCTTCGAGCATCTATATTGATCCACTCTGGTACACAATATTACTGTGCTTTTGGGGGCCGGCAATGTTGACATCCTTGTTCCCTTTTGGCGTATTTACCCAAACCCTTCTCGAATTTGTTTTATTATTCATTTGCTCACTATCTTCACTAATTCTGAACGTCACTTTTCGAACTCATTTTTATTCATTCACTTTCTATTCTGCATTTGTCATAATACGTTAGCGGTTAGATTATAATAATAATAATTTGTCTTTATTGCATCCAAAAATTTACTTGTGTTAATTAAGTGACGAAAGGGCGAGATTCAGCATTCCTGTTCACCTATATTTTTATTCCTCGTGGTCAGTGCAGCAAAACTAGATCTGGAAAGGGAGAGTTTTTTCACAAATGGAGCTTTCAAAATTAACAAATAGTATATTTCTGTTTAAGCTCAGTAATTGATCGACGCGATACAGTTATAAATCGACTCTAATGAGACAATATAATATCTTGAGTTGTTTAATTCATAAGCTAACTGTTGATTCTATATGATTAAATATCAATAGTGCCTCCTGAAATATTCTTGACAGTCAGTGCACTCTTGTGGTTTGTAGATTTTAAGATGTGTAAAGCGAATTAATATACAAGAGAATGCTCTTGGTCGTCTTATTGCTGGTTCGTTTAGTTTTGCGTTGCTATTCTCAAAACAGAGGGAAACCATTCTAGGGGTAAATAATTACGTGGCATGGTACAGAAACTGATGATCGTTAAATAAATGCAGAGGAACAGCGTGTAATCGCGAATCAATGAAAATATAGTTTGATAAATGGCAAGAAACAAGAAACTAGGAAACTAAATATGTAGGTACGTGAAGAGTTCAATAACATACGCTCGATGAAGCAATTAATTATTCTAATTGGACAGTATTATATATTCAGCATTTACATTGCAATTGAATTGCGCGACTAGGTAATTTCAGTTTATGCCATGTATATATTATATGCAGGTGTGTATTATACCATGTGTATGCAACTCCATATTTAAACTATTACTTTTGACAGATAGGTCAATATAAAAATGGAACCTGTTTCTTTATTGCTCGATGTTAGTGTTATAATTTAGTGCAATAACATTTACATGTTATTCGACTCTATAGCCGCAATATATGAATATTGAATTGTTAACGATTAGTCCAATCTGTTATACCACGTAATGTATTGTACGACATTCATTACCGAGGTATCACGCATTGTTATATTACACAATATCGATTACTGCCACATGCGTTATATCAGCTAATACACGATGTCATGCGATGTTAATGTCAGTTATTATACTTAAACTATGAATTCAGGTGATTACCAGGAAACCAATATGTAATTGCTAGCAGGTCACAAACACCTAAAGTGAACATTGAAGTCCACATCCTGAGAAATGCATTTGAACATGTTTTTGGAGTTTATTTTTCACGAAAATTTCAAAATTCCATCTATATATGTAGTATCTATCAAATCTCAACACAATTTTGAATAATATTTCATTGCTACTGTATTATTAACGAACTTAAGTACTCGATTCAACTCATATGTACTTTCCTTCTGCTCATTTAAGATTCATAAAGTTTCGAGATACAGTTTTTTTCTCACTAATTTACACATATTTCCTAATTTACAAGCGCTTGAAGCTTGTACACGAAGTTACTTCAGTTTCTTAATGAATGTAACTTGAGAAAATTTAAAATATAAACCGTTTCTTTTACAGGTGAACAGAAATGTTTTTATTTGGAACAGAGCAATCCGCACCCATTTAACAAATTATATTTAGATATATACATGACAGATCTATCAGTTTATGTATACATGTAATAGTTCCTCCCTTTTTAAAATTTCGTATGATGCTTGTTAGAAATTCCATTGATATGTCGATTGAGAACGTTTCAATGCCGTAAGAGCCGCGTGGTTCGTCAAAGACTTACTTAGACTACTGCCGGCGCGCAGTAGTATCAAGTTAGCCAGGTCAGACATGGCGAGAGCAGCAGTCTAAGTCTCTCGCGGCAGCCACTTTTTGAGCGTATTTTCAACAATTCATGCCTCGGAATGAAGCCTCAGCCGCAATTTCGTTATTTTTATTTTCGTCTTACTTTGGCACGTAGAATCACCCCAGCGTTGCCAGGAGAAGTTACCTCTGAGGGAAATAGTATAACGTCACATTACCACCAATACTACTCTACACCTATCACCTACTTCACTTGCATTACGTGACTTAAGTCACACACTATCATCCGATTTTCCCTCTTTCCCTTCTTTTTTCCACGAACCTGGTGACACTAATCACCCACTAAAAGGATGCCCATCTGTAGTCTAACACACTGTATATATGAGTACATATATGGATGCGCAATCGTGGATCGATTTTCACATTGAATTAGCAAAATCATCTTAATCGCAAGTGACATAAAGATACATTGTTTAATTGCGAGGAACTATATTCATGATATGAAAGTGACTTTCATGTTTCTTTTGAGATTGCAATTAAATGCACCTTTCCTAAGTAAACTGTATTTTACATTTACGTGTAATTCATAGCCAAGGTCTCTGAGGACCTAATTAAGCCGGCGAGGACTTGCATTGATGTATAATAAATTCACGAGAATACCATAGTTGTGCGCACTTGAACTCGAAGGCTGCGGGCCGGCTTTCCCAAACTACAAACACGTGCAATGTTTCTACGCAGCATACCATCGCGTATCCAACAGCAGAATACTGTGGCAAAATTCGTGTAACCGCTCAAGGATTCTTCATTGTCACTCTTAAGGTGCGAATCCACGATGAGACAAAATTATCGTGTCTCACACAAGTCTTCAATCTCAAGACACAAGTATTTCATTATTTCATTATTTTTTAATTATTGTGTCATTATTTTCACAAAATTATACTCTCATGAGTATAACTTTCATGATATATTTTCCAAAATCTCATCTCTAGCGACTAGTTCCATTATTTATATTTAGATGCTGCTGAGATTTTTGCCTGCCAACGGAGTTGAGAGAACACTAATACACCTGCGTCTACATCAACCTGTAAATCGTTGGTTGCTATTGTTGTTATTTTAAATCCAGTATATTAGTAAAAACGATTTTTGTGAACTGTATCTTGAGCTCCACGAGCCGAGGCCAAGCTAATAACAGCATCGTTCCCAATCCCTTGACTCTTGCCTCCTTTTAATGGCAATCGAACGAATTTTTAAGGCACTTTCGGTCGACGAAGCATTGGCCACGGCTCGTTGGATATTCCAGATGGTACAAAGTTTCAGGGAGAAAGTCAGTGGCTCGAAGGTCGGCGATCTTCGGTCAAGTAAACCCACGGGTCGGTTTAATCGCGTCGTTTAATCGCGGCAGATGGGTCGCGGGATTAATTATTTAAAGCCCCTTAGGCTAACGTCGAATTAATGGACACAGCGCCGCAATGCCACCGCGGCATCGATAATTCTGCAGTTCTGTGGCCTCTCTCATTGGTCCTGGGGCGCGTGCCACTCGTAGAGTATAGGTAGCTACGTTCCTCAGCTACAGCGTTTCTGTTGCTTCGGTTACACCGGGCGATTAGTTTGTCCAGCGGCTTCAAGAGCGCGACAGGCCACCTTGCTGCAGCTCGGGGAGACTTTGACCAATCGATTTTGATTGTCGCCACGCTGTCTGCCTCGAATTAGTAAAACAGACATGCCTTGTTTGCGCGGACAGTTCTCAGAGACGCTGTCCACTGTATGATGTATGCTTGCTGTTAGAGATATAGCGAAGTCGTAAATTCGGCAGTTAAATGGCGGCACTGATTGAAGCAGAACGATCCAGGGCCGCATACCGAATCCCAATTAGGGTTCTTGATAGGCGCATCGTATAAGTAGGTTTAGTAGGACATGACAAAAAGGGAAGCTGCTGAAGAATGACTATAGTAAGGCTCGAGTAATTTTTTTCCCATATATTTCTTTTAAACGAATCATCAGGAATCGAATGAACCTGTTAGCTCTTATAAGTAAAAGTTATTTATCGAACTTTTAACTTTCAAATCATTTATTTTCTGTTTTAAGTTAACTTTTTACATTAATACTTTAACTCTGTTGTAAGAGTTCTATTTTACAGTTATGTTTGATTAATAAAAACTCTAAAGGTTCATATAATTTTGAACAGATTTGTATTTGGGGGTAACATATAAAAGTTAGGAATATTTTTTTAATATAGAAGTATATTGAAATATAGAATATTGAAACATAGAAGAGAAAGCACATTGTGATTTTTACATAATTATTTTTATCGAACGGTTATCCACCCCACGGGTATCTGCCCCTCAGCATTTTCAGGAAATCTGCTGATTACAAATTTTAACTTTTTTTACAGCAGTATAAATGTTCCTGTTTAACTAGAACTTTTCTTTACATTCAAGCACGCCTGCGAAAAATGTTTGCTTTCACGCGTAGTTGATTTTATGACTTTACTATATCCCTTGCCAATAATTATATGATATTATACAGATATTTTAGTGGAGTAATGAAGTTCGTTAATTTTATTGTTATACATTGTAGTAACGTTGATGCGAGAGTAACATGGGCTAAATGCAATTTATTCCAGTGTAGCTTCAGCATTCTCATTCTTATTCATATTCTCATTCACTCAAAAAAGTATAATTCTCAATGGTTTGAAATTCATATTACGAGTACTCTTGAATCTCAATATCATTAGTCAAGACTTGTAACGAACTTTTCTGAAAGGGGTAGAAGTTCTGTTCGCTTTCTGAATAGGAATTGGGTATAGACCCGCATTAGAATCCCATTTGAAGCACATCTTCCTGGACAAGTAAACGATAAATAAACTGTATTGGTAAGGTTTCATGACTGGCACGTACCTAACCCAAACTTAACAAGTTTTTTTTTAAAGCTGCTCTGAATTCTTGAATATTGTGAGGAAATATACATACAAAGGTTGCTAAATTTCCGTCAAAGTAATCGTGATATACAGGGTGCCAGGTAAATCGTGATATAACATAAGAAAACATAAAAAATATAGAAAAATATTTTGAAATAGAGACTCAGTCTTCGAGCAAAATAATTTTGGCCTTCCTTCCTTGCAGCTTACACATTTGATTAGGTATTATAGATTTCGACTTATAGAGCCACAGTAAACTAATTGTTTACTTTAAAGAGACAATTCCTGAGCAACCATAAAGTTGCCACAATTTTACTAGAACCATGCTACTTTTAATACATAAACATTTAATAGGAAAACTTTATTTACAACATGGGCGATACTATCCACAGTGTCTATAAAAAATGGCTTTAGGAACTTATATTATTTTATCATGACTTTCATTCTTTAAAGTAAATACACATTAAAATCACCTAACACACATAAGTATTGTGCTAAACTTATTTAATTAACTTAGTTATTTTTTTCACAAATTAAACGACTAATAAAAAAGATTTATTCCATCTTTTATAGTTGTCTTCCCACGAGGCTTCATCTTCTGCTCAGTTGTGTCACGATATACCATACATCCTGTATATCCTTCAGTGCTGAACTGAATAATATCGCTGTCTGTCGACTACATCCGCAGCATCTGCATTTGAAGCAATGTTTTCCTGCTTACACTATAATTTTCTCTCTGCAGACGAGCCTCCCCTCTTAATACCACAATTTCGCGAATTAAATTCTGCAAACATAATATTCGGTGTTGATGCACGAAATGTACCGGCCCGGTCTTGGGCGAGAAAAGAGGGAAGACGCATCGCGCGATGTTGCAAGGCTGGGGATACATTTAATTAATTACTTCTCTGATTAAATTTTTTTATGACGCAAGGCGATGGCTCGCGTCGCGATAGTATATTATAATTAAAGTCGTTTCGGCCGTTCAGACTGGTCACAATCCGCACTCAACAGGAATGTTTTTGTTCCGGTTAAACTCGCGGTGCTCAACGAAACTTTAAGCTTTCTTAGGAAACTGTTCTTAAGGGAAATCGCTACACAGAGAGCCCTGCTGAAGTTGTTTAAGTAACTAAAGAAAATTCTCCACTGGTGCGGGGAGTATCCTGGTGTAGTTGGAATTCGGTGCAGGTAATCCTAAATATGTAATTTTACGAGGAGGGATTCTTAAAAGGAACAAAACCAATGGCGTCGACCTAGATGTTTTAGTCTATTAACTTTTATAAAACATGATGATGATAATAATAATAGTAACGTCAATTAATAGTAACGATAATATGACAGGAAATAGTCAACGACGAAAGAATGTGAAAACTTAACTGGTGATGTGAAAGGCGTGGTTTAGAGATAGAATACCTACGCTTTTATTAAACGTAATTATGCACGTGTAAAATTCTACTTAATTAATCCATATTTGCCGGTCTCACCCTTTGCGCAGCTTTTCAATCTTCCGGCTGTAAAATTCTGTGTCGCGATCAAAATCTTAGATCTGCGTACTAGCTATCGTCTGTTTAAATTCTTATGGTACTTCTATCAATCGTTCTTTTTTACCACGACGAATGTCTCATTAACGTACGATGTGTTCTATACGTAGCAGTAGTTGTACGGTAACTTGAAATCGTTTGGGCGCCCTAAAATCCGGGTCACTGCTTGAACGATGCTGTAATATATGCGACACACATTCCTTTACCAATTCATAGCATACCAGCCTCGCTAAAGCATCATCCATGAAGAGTAGGAGACGATGAAGTGTGAATAAAGGATACAGTTCGGTAGACGTTTGCACCAGGTGCTTAATCGTTTCAGAATAATCGTTCGTGTCCTAAAGTGCCAAGATGTCATCACACTGTGGTGCAAACATTTCACGTTTGCTCCAAGTTTGCTCTCACATACTCGATGTGGTGTTTTTCGAGCACATCATTGTTATTAATTCCTTACCCTTTCTTATATATTTTTACTCTTAACTTTTTATTACTGCGGTGCAGACTACCTTTGGCATCCTTATAACAAATTTCGTGACAAAAACCTTCTACTATTCAATCACTTATTAGATTGTTAAAAAAAAATCAGGATATTGCAATAAGACATATAGCGAGAAGGAACCTAACTGTAAAGAAATTTGAACGTACCCTGGTTTTCTTATCCTTTACTAATTTACTAACTAATTGTTAGTAAAATCATCCAAGATTTCTTACAAATTAGATGCTAGCCGAAGAATAATTAAATTCATCTTAATATCAATAAAAGTATAACCATGCAAAGCCAATTCTAAAATTAAACGCAAAATCTCCATCTCCTAAAATTTATCGTATTATTTTTCCCCACAGCTACTACTACAGTTACTTTATTAAAGAATTCAATTTGTTAAATGGTGTAGGGATAAGCCGGCGTTTAAAGTGCCACATAAATGGAGCAGGACTGCAACCAAAGTTGGGCGAAATGTAATATAATTACAAATTACAAATTACGATTAAAATGTAATTGTGTAATTGATTACACATTATTTTCTGTAATCGTTAATTTAGGTAGATGACCATAATTTTGTCAACTACCTAAATATAGGTATATGTGTAACGTTATAATGTGTAATCAATTACACAATTTCATTTTAATCATAATTTGTAATTTGAAATTAGATTACGTTTTGCCCAACTCTGGCTGGAACTGTTGAACAACTGTTGAAGAATCTAAAGTAGTCATGGAATGTGAGTTGGGCGGCGATGTATAAAGCGAAATGCCTCCTAAATATCACGATTCAGAAATCATTCACGCCGGAACGGCAATTTTCTTTGCGACGGAAGAGACGGCCCCTTTCCTTTTTCATTTTGGACCTGGCGCTTCGGTATTCACAAGGAATTCCCGCTGTGAGCTCCTGTCTTTTCATCTAATGAGATCGAATCAGGCCAAGGCATCCCCTCGCAGACCGATAGCCTGGATCGACCAGCGTTTCCTTAACTTCGTTATCCCTCGGCGGACGCATATATCCGGCAGGTCGCGTTCGTGACAAACTTCTTGATTATTCATGGGAGCTTCCCTCGAGGGGGATGAGGGGGGTTGCACGGCGCACGTACATAAAAACGCAAACGCGGGATTAACGACCGCTTCGGAACATCGATACAAGACGCAAATCTAGTTTGGCAGTTTTTCACCCGGATTTTTTATTTTGCAAACTAGGAGACGAATTGTAAGCGACCAAGAGGCACTGAAAATTGGATCTGTAATTACGAATGGATTTGTTTCACGGCGAATCGATCGGTCCGAATAAACGTTCGCAAAATCTGGCAAGTTAATGAACCGAGAAGTTGTGGAAATACAAACGAATTTCACATTTGTATGAGTGCAGGAATACTTAATACATCAGTTTCCAGAAATGATCGATTCGAAGAATATTTGTGAACAAAATTTATTTAACTTTTGAGAAGGTTTCTTTTAACTTTAAACAATTTAAGGAAATTTTTAATTTTAAGGGGAGTGTTAAATAATTCAAATAAGAAATAATAATAAATGAATCAGATATGATCACTATATTTATAGCTTGACTGGATATTCTGTCCCTCACTGTTTAAACATTTTCTCACATGTTTTTAGACACATCAGTTAAAGATGAATAAAAAAACCCTCATCTGAAATTCACTATCATTCCTTTGATATCTCTCTTTTGCCCGCAAATAACTTTCTTATCTCACCCACCTTTACCTTAACTCTGTCTATTACGATATCAATGCTTCACCCGGAAAATTAATTTTTCATTGGTTCACGTGGCAAGAATCAGGTCGCGGGGAGGATTACTTGGCTAGTGCTGTAATAACTTTAAAAAGAACAGACGAAACGCTGAGGAAGGGAAGAATGATAGCGATGCGGATGGCGGGGGTGTGAGAAAAACAGTATCATCGCGTTCGGGATTTTTAAATTACGTATCTTCCGGCGTGGCCAGCACCCAGATAAAGAGGACGGCCTGAAATTCTCGTTAAGGCATTAATCTCCGGAGACCCTAGCGTTTCCACTCATTTTTTGCCAGCCCTCACGGTTTCGAGGCGGGGAAAAGAATGATTCTCAGGCGTGTACGTGTTCAACCTGACGGCTCTTCACACTTGAGTAAACTAATTGCCTTATAATAACGGTAATAAATCGAGCTGCTTTTATCATGACGTCGATCATGCCGGTCCTTTAGACGTTTAAGAAAGGATAATGACGCTGGGCAAAAGTAGTTGTGTGGAATAAATTTGTCACGTGACACGTCGAAGCATGCTTAGAAGCTGTTCTCGCGTTCCTGCAAGACTCTTCGCACGACCATTTAATTGGGTGGCACATGTTTTGGATTTGGTAGTCGAGCAGATATAATGAACTTGCTGTAGCAGTAAGGTTCAAGGGCGTTTGTGCTGTTGAGTGTTTGATGTCAAAAGTATAGGGTTGCGTTTCAGCATACTTAGCTTCTGGACGTCAGTACTTAGAGGACTTGGGGCACCATATATGTATGTTCATAACTAAATGAGCCTTGTGGGCAGGGCTGGGGAAAATTTGACATAGTTTAAGAGACAAAATACTGAAAACTCAAATATTTCCATAAGCAAATGATGTTTGAATATACTATTTCATTAAATGCTTAAATTATGAGTAAATACCTACTTTTACTATTTACAATCGGATTCGAATATCATCAATTCGAATATATCAATTAGGTTAAGTTGTAAAACAGTCTCGGACTGAACTTCGCCTTTGCTTTTTGTCGTTTTTTTTTATATTCTCTCTGTTTACGTCTGCTTGTTATGCAATAAAGACGTTTAATAATAATAATAATAATAATAATAATATGGGAAATAGGGGATTGAAAATAGAAAATGCGACTATCAAAATTAAACAGATCTACCTAATGTCGCTCGCTGGCTTTTGAAGATTTTATATATATATATATATATATTTGGGTTCATATTTCTTGCAAGTATTTCTAAACGCAAGTATGTGTATACACACATGTTTTGTGTTGTCAGTCAGTCAGTCATTATTTGAAATACTAGTCATTATTTGAAATATTATTATTTGAAATATTACTTTCTTATATTATATTGTACTTTATTATAGTACGTGTATTTGTATGAATTAGTATCAAAAATATATTTAAAATACTATTTCTTTATGTAACTACTACTTCAAAGAAAAGTTTTTTTTTCAAATCCTGTATTGCTCAAAAGAAATAAAAATACTTATTTCTATTTATCTATTTAAAAATCTATTTTCCACAGCTCTGGTCATGGGGTTTGTACATTCATTACACATTTCTTCAGTGGGCCTCAAATGGTTGGTGGAAATTATATGTAATCTTTTGTGGAATTTCAAACATGAAACGTTTCAATTAATTCTACTCTTTTCTTGCAGTGTGCCCTTTAAATCGGCTTCGATAAACGCTTATATTTCATGATAACAGTTTGATATCAGCTAGGTCCAGTTACTTTCGTTTATAGACGTTTAAAATTCTCAATAATAAGAACCTGGCAGATCCATGGAATTTCCTAGTAGGACCAGTCGATTTTAGAGGAGCTGATGCTTCCTTCATTGGCAGAACTATTACCCTTAGAAAAGATGAGTAAAGTGCTGCCGATCAAATCCCACAAAGATAGCCGACCTAGCTTCGTCCCACCCACAGAGAACACATATATCAAAACCTCAACATTTTAACATAAAAGCAGTCAACCACAGAAACCTCCATTTGACTACACTCCACTTCCAGCCACCAAACACCACTCGCATATAAATAAAAGCATGTCCTGTAGATGAAACTCCAAAAGGTATTTCTCTTCCCGACAACATGCACCCAAATTCCATTACACTGTCGCCAAGCCAGCGTCGTTGAATTCGCATACAAAACTATCTGTTTCCTGTGATGTCTTCCATCATCAATCGTAATCAACCAGCTCCTCAGAGTCTCGTCAGCTGTTCCCTAGGGAATTGCATCCCTTTGCCTTCGACAACAATGACCAAGGGTTCAAAGGTCCATTGGATTCCGAAGGTCCACCAGAGACTTCGAATGCATCGATGTGAGAATATTCTTCGGCCAAAGGATTCACGTGTCACTCTGCCTAACGGACAGAGAGAGCGAGAACGAGCGATAAAGAGATGGGTAGAAAGAGAAAGAGAGAGCAGCTACGATCCTTTCCATTTGCAAATTAAACGTCCACGTCCTTGATTTCAATCCGTGAAACCCAATCTCAGCTTTTCCATTGTACCCTGATTTAAGCCCAGCAACTAGGCGTTTAATCTTAATCGATCTCTCGGGAGCCAAATATATATCCGCGTCCTTTTCTCGTTTTGCGAGAGTCTCCACCCTTCTCTCCTTCGCCCTCTACCGTCTTGACTTCCTTTCAGGGAGAACCGTCCCGTTCCACTTCCTTTTTCCGACACCTTCCCCCGATCTTCCAGCTTCGCCTCACTGTTCTCCATTTCGCCTCGCTCCACCCCCACCCCCTCCCTTTGTCTCGCTTTCCGCCTTTCGTTCTTTTACCTTCATCTTTCGTTGGTCTCTTTAAAAGCTGGCCTGCCCGTTTCGCCCGTCTTATCTTAATGGTTGCCTCGGCAATCGAAAGTTTAGTTATTATCGTGACCGTTGTCGCTTCGGTTCGCGAGCTGCCGCTGGAAGATCCCATGAAAATATGGAGGCAGATAGGGTGGAAGGAATCGACGGCGCGTCGCGTAGCTGATCCAATGGCACCGAGTCGCAGAGATTCGGCGAGGAACGATCCCTGCGGTGAAAAGGAAAGTTGTATTACGGTGGCGAGGGCTTTTGATAATAGACTCCCTTATTCTCGTGAATTATATCGCCACCTAAGGCTGCAAGAACTTGGGGTGCGGCTCTCTGGGTCTGTGACGGGCGACTTAATCGATTGCGTTTAATATAATTCGTGGTGTTTTGCTTCACAATTTGACCATTTCGCTACTGACCAGTTGTGGGGATGATTGTGAGCGTCTGCAATGATCATTGGTTGGGGATTAAGATTGAGATTGTCCTATGTATGAGAATTAATATTTTAGTCACGCCGATTTGTACTGAAGTGAGCGTTTGGGAGTTTTTGGGTTGATTATGTTATAGCGAAAGGATTAAGTTACAAGTGTAGGACGCAATTGAACAAAACGTCTCAACAATTTTGAGGTTCTGTGTTTTGTTCAATCACGCATCATTCTTATAAAAATCAGTATTTTATCATTTCTTCGTGTACTTCTCGAGATAATCTTATGTAGAACCAAACAGTTTTTTATTTTTTTTTCTAGGTCAAAAATTGAAGGAGAAATTTTTCCCGCCGCGCAACACCGTTTTTTTAGAAGAAGCTTCGTTTGTTGAGCTGTGGCGTCGCCATTTTGTAATAAAAAAATTAAACAAAAAATTGGGATCATAGGGTAAACCAACCAGTAATTGAGCGCATACCAGTGAATGACCATTAAGCAAAGAAATGTCAATTATAAATTTAAAAAATACTATATGTTTAGAAATGGAGTGTAGTTGCACGTTTAATATCCCATATTTTCAGTTATACGTATTAAATAAACATTAATAAGTTCAATTCTTAATAAAAGTATGCGGTCATTTACTGGGCTTCTCATTCAACAATTCGGTCATTCACTGGTTGGTTTACCCTACTTCAAGGTATTTACAATAAAGGTCTTCAAATAGATTTTGTATTCCATTCACTATACTCGCATAAAAAAATTCTCAAAATCAGGCTGCATTTCCGGGTTCTACTGCGACATTACCCCTTAAGAAAAACAAAATTTGCTATGGTCCCAATTGTTGCGTGTAATATATCATTTTGTCCATTATTTAATATTCACAAAGTACGATTTGGTATGATATGAGAATTAAATTCTAAAGTGGTACTGTGATAAAGTGGAAAAAATATCTTAAGTGGCAACCCTCCCCTACATTCCTACATTGTAATAATTATTACAACGCGCAACCAGCGACAGCTTTACGCGTACACGAATATCAAATTACGTTGGAAACAACTACTACTTCCATTCAAGTGAATCCGAACGCGGTGCACATTGCTGTATCCCTCCCCCTCTTACACGAATTCGTAATGTAACTTTGGCACGCATTACCTTAAAACATTCACTCGTGAACATAACACTCTTCCCGGGAATCATGCTTCCCTCGTTACGCAGATTCCCCCGAAACTTAAAGTAATAACCCAGGCCGCCATCCAGCCCCGCGGCACGTACGGGGTGGCTGTAATTTCTGCTGGAGTTTTACTTCGTGCCCCCCATTCCCTACTTAACGCTGTAATTTCGTTACATCCGAATGCACGTACATTTCACCCGCAGGTGTAAACATATCCCAGCTTTATCCAACATAGCTTTGCCATTACATACGTTTGCCTGCAACTTCTCGGGATAGCCTTACTTGCGTCTGAGAGGGCGTCTACTTGCGTGCATACACATAAATAGACACAGCGCCCTTTAAAGTCTCGAGGAAGTCACAGAGACAGCTGTGTGTCTTGTCAAAACCATACTAGAGCCTGGAACCATTTCTAGAGTCCCCTCTATTTGTACTAACAGTTCCCAGCTTCAGAGCTCCAACGGCATAAGAATGAAACCGTTTCAGGTTTTCCCTATTTGCGCCGACGATTCTCAGCCGCGAAGTTTCGACGGTATAAGGATAATTTCAGGTTTTCCCTATTTGCACTAACTGTTCCGGTCTTCAAAGTCCCGAGGAGAGTCTCCACAGTCGAGAACTTTAATCGTTCTTTCGCCATCGCCGCGCGATTCTGCTCTCCTAATAGTCTACAGGCCTGAAGATCTTTACACGAACAACCGCGCGATCCAAAGTCCTTCGTGATCCTTCCGAAATCTCTGCGCCGCGATTTACAGATTCCGCAGAATCGACGCGCGCTCAAGGAAAACATGCTCGAGATTTAGCTGACGGAATGGTAGGCAAGAAAGTGTTCGGCGAACGTTCTAACAACCATGCGCTGGTAACGAATAGTTCTTAATGAGTTGATATTGCCAGACATCTATTCGCTGGGGTAACAGTACGAACATTTCATTACCGCGTTGTTTGTAGAGATCGTTTACCTGCTTGCGTGTGGTTTGTACCAGCACCAACCAGTGCACTTGTCAATGCGACTTGCGCAAGAACACGGATTGCTTTTACGATCGGAAATGAGAGTGCATACAGTTACTTACAAAAGTATCCGCACACGCTAAATGTATGGCGTATTTCCAATTGGGGATATTATAGCAAGAGGGGTGCAGCTCCTTTTTTGACAGTTGTGGAGTTATGACGTGTACTATACGTAAACAAATCTTATTATTTATTGAACAAAATTTAAACAGAAATATTAATATTAATATTATATATATTACTAATATTAATATTATATATATTACTAATATTAATATTATATATATTACTAATATATATATCAATATATATTAATGTATATTACTAATACATATATATAAATATATATTAATGTATATTAATATATTATACCTATATATTAATATTAATATTATATATATTACTAATACATATATATAAATATATATTAATGTATATTAATATATTATACCTATATATTAATACTAGCTTTATTACTCGGCTTCGCCCGAAATTTAGATTCTCATTTTAGAAAAGAAAATTTTGTTTTAGTTTTTTGGGTAAAAATAGTCACATCTATTTGGATTAGCTAAGCATAATGAGCTGTGACATATTTCGTGACCCCAGAGTTCATGAAGAAAAAAATTATAATAAATTGGATATATTTGTGTCAACGAGTTCCAGCTTCCAGTTTTTAATTTCGTTGAGGACAAATTCAGAGAACACATTTAAAATTCAGCAAGTATGGATTAAACGACTTCGTGTATAATGTTTTGATTGCCGAATCAAAGTATCAAGCATTTAAATTTGAGAAAGTTAAATACATAATCTTGAATTTTTAAAAACCCCAGTTCAACAATTTCAAATTGGGTACCTAATCTAAGATTTATAACTACCTACGAAGATCGATTCTCGAAAAAAAATAAGTTTCAAATTTAAGATCTTCAAAAGAAAGTACATACCAATAAGTTAGAGATTAGAATGTTAAAATATTCGAAAAATTAAATATAAAGTTAAGTGCTTTCTAATCTACTGTCCTCAAAAGATCAAAAACCTTACTTAACTTAAAATTGTTTATCATTAAATTACTGACTGTAAATCAGGATTAAATAAACGTCAGCAGAATAAATAAAATTATTATACATCTAACGAAGTTGTTCCTGAAGTTTCTTTTCGTTTTTAAAACAGAAGACATTCTGTCACGAAAGAGAGAAACTGACGTAAACAACTCCTTTGAAAAGTCAGCTAAAATTATAGGTTACTTGACGAAATAAAGTAATATAAGTTCCTATTAGCAACTATGAATCGGACGGGGAGACGGGTCGAGTTGCGCCCTTTGGGTAAACAATTTGGAAAAACGGATCTGGATCGAGTTGGTAAAGTACACATCGATCGTTGAAATTTCTAGTTTCATAGTTATACTTCTACCTTATTCTCCAAGGGTACTTTCACGATCCATCTCCGGCACCCTTCGACGAGTATCGCGGAAGTCCTGTGGAGTTTCGAGAAGGTATTGAAAAAGGACGTCAAATGCATCCTGGACCTCGGACACACTTATTCCAAAAGGAATTTGTCCGGATTTTCACCGGCGAGGCTTTGACTGAACCATGGCGCATAGAAGCACAAGAGGAGGTAATTACATAATTGATTAATTACAATTTCAGGCGCACGTTGCAGACGCGATATTCCCACAAAATGCCTTTACGCTATGCTTTTCAGAGAAATATTTTAAAGTACTTATTGTATTGTAAATACGGACGAATTCTTCATAGAATCTGAGGAAGTGCATAGTTGAGAAATTATTTCTACGATTTTAATTACATGAAACTATACCGGGGTGAGCCACCTAACATTTAAACTAAAAATATCTCCGTTATATTTAATTATACGAGAAAATGTTTAAGGAAAAAAATACTTGCTTCAGCGAAGCAATTATTGTGGTGGAGAAGACGTTTTTCTCAAGGTTATATTTTCCTAGATTTCAAGGTCATCCACGTTTCTTAAATGGGATGACGTAATTTAATTAGTGTGACGTTATAGCCAATGAAAAGACAAATTCATCCATGTATAATTTGTTGACACTCGTCCCATTTAAAAAAACGTTGATGACCTTGAATTTTCGGAAAATATGATCTAGAAAAAAATCGCAAACATTTTTTTCCTTAGACATTTTCTAGTATCGTTAAAAACAACGGAAACAGTTTAGGTTTAAATTTTAGGTGACTCACCCCTGAGTTTTGCATTGAAAATTCTTTGCAATTTCAGTTTTAATTTTCGTTTCTTTCATTTGATATACTATCTGAGTAAATGACACGTTAAAACCATGTCAGAATGTCTATTATTTGACAACAAATAATACACAAATAACGGTGATAGATTCACTTGTTCCAACGTGGTTATTTGTTTCGAAGAAGAAATGCGAAGACACAGTGTACTATGCATTTATGAAACTTAATATTTCAATCGCAGTGGCTGATTCACAAATCCTTTAAATTCGAGGCTGACTTATTATAGAGCTATTGGTATTCTTGCAGCCATAATTACTGCGCTAAAGAGGTGAAGCTGATTCATCGACCGTTTCGTAGTTAAAACGCAAGCAGGCAAAGATTGGGCCGCGCATGTTGCCACCCTCTCCAGCGAAGAAGCATTCTACTCCTGGTGATTGGCATGGGTGTTTCGAAAAAGTTACTTACTTTAGCCCTGCTGAAAGGCGAACGAAAAGGAAACCACCTGAACCACCCAACGCGCAGACCAGGCCTAATCCTCGGGGAGGACCTGGATACGCGGACATCGCTCTCAGTCCTTTCCCAACGTACTCCCATTCACCCTACGACGTGCAAATAAAAGTCAGAGGTAGTAAAGTCAATTTTTCTGCAATTCATTCAACCTTCTTTCCTGTTTCATGAAACGTGTAACAAATAGAATAGTGCTCTGAATTTTATGAATTTCACTGCGCTACTTTTATAAATAATTATCGTTATTTTAATTATATTGCATAGACCTAATTGTGCTCAATGTGATATTTATTTGAAAGTTACTTCACGATACAATTCTCTTCACTATTAATCTTGGAAACATTCTTGTATTGGGAAAATTTCCAAACTTCGCGATTCGTTTGCTTATCCTGGGTTGCTTTAGAAAAGTTTAATCAATGGGATGTACTGTTCGATTTTTAAAATTCATGTCGTAGGGTAAACAAAGTCTTTAATCCTTAGATCATTCTCTAGGGGACATCTGAGTTACATACAAATTGTTTCGTAACATCATGGAGGGGGTTCACCGTTCCCATGCTGTACATTAATCAATATCTATCGTTTCATGGAGGGTTCATCGCTCTTGGGAGGTACACGATTAATATCCAATCAGGAAACGTCCAACGTAGAAAGTCAATCACCCTTTTGGGAAATCGCAACACGGTTCTCCCTCGCGCAATGTTTAGGAACCTTGGCTGAATAGTTTCATTAACATTCCGCGTCCGCAATCTGTTCACTGCTCGTTTCAACCCGTAAATTGAGATGTTAAAGCTACGTAACATTTAAAAGTTCTTTAATTCATTCCCAGTTTGGTTATCTCAAGCGAACAATATTCTCACGATTTATTAAAAAATGTAAATGTTCAGAGGCGATTATTTTTCAATGAATAATCGGTATAACCTAAACGGAAAGATTATGCATTTAAAAGTGCCTATACGTAGGTACCTAACACGTAGAATTAATTTTTTTACCCGAGGCTTAGCTTTCGAGAAAATTGTTTTCAAAAATTCAAATGAAAGGAGTCAAATTTTGCGTAGTAATTAAGAAAGTAATTTTTTAGCCACGAAATGCTGAGTTTAATACCTTTCATCTCCACGTATAAAATTCCTCTCTAAATTATTTCTTGTCACATGTTTTTAATTACGTAAAAAAAATATTTCAGATATATATTATTAGGGATCTCCTCAAAACACAAATATTTAAGCATCATTCCATTTAGAAAAATGTCTCCTGTACTCTGTCAGTGATATGAGAAACTGTAATAAAATAGTGACAAGCCGCAAAAATTTTATATTGTTACCTTTAATAATGCTGGACAAAAAGCTTGTAACTACTTTGCTAGGACACCTTGCTGTAGTAATAATATACATATGAGTGTGCATTACACCGCTCGTTAGATTCCAATTTTTGTATTTTCGCGCAGTTCTGCTCCTTATTTCTTACTTTTTGTTCATTATCCTTTTCTGGGAATGGTAGACACGACGAGCAATATCACCGAGTAAAAAAGTAACGCGAAGGGGTTTGCAACCCGAAAGAAGATTGGAGCCTTGCTTTCCCAGCTTGCGCTCTCTTTTTTGGCAAAATTTTGTTTCGCTTGCCAACGTAACTAATTACATTTTTGTCGTAAGGAAGGGAAGGTAGAAAAATGAAATCCCTCTGCACTTGGACAGTTTTTCCCTCAGCACGTCGTCAAACTTCAATCGAGACTGATTTTAAGGAAAGCAGAGGGAGTTTAAAAAGCGAAATTGACTCTAAATAGCTTCTTTCATTAGCTTTGCTGTTGCGAAAAATTTGCTCTGTGTCCATGGTAATTAAACGCACCTACTTTATTACATGTTACATTGAAAAACCATTTATTTGCAGTCATGTCGTGTGCCTTAGTACACTGAAAACGTATCTAAAATAAATAATATGCGAATGAAAATGATTTTATCACATCTACTTACGTGTCCTGTTACCGATATAGTAATCTACATTTCCAAAATTTTTTCTGATAGAAACTTTTTATGGTCGGTTTTATCAGAATTTGTAACTGTTTGTTTTCTTTTCAAGACTTCAGCGTTGACGTTTTGTTTTCAATATTTTCGTTGTAACGAAACAACGATATTTGTTATTCAATATTATGTAGGTATAACCGAAGTTTACATATAATACATCTGAGTATTCAAATAGTAAAAACAAATTATATGAAACACGTTTTGAATTAGATAAATGTAAAATGTAATTAATATGTAATGTGTGTATTAATCAAATTTTATTACAATTTGATATATACCTACATTAATCTAATGTCTTAATTGTGAGTATATAAATACATTGAAAATATTTTTGCAAAGGCAAGTGAAATCACTTGTTAGTCTTTAGGTACTAGTTCAAAAATAAACTGAGCCTGTTTTACCAAAATTTCGAGTTTTTCGAATCACCAAGAATTAAAGTAGAATATCACGGGAAAATATAGGAATCTCCCGTGCAACTAAAAGAATCGGACGCAACAATTTATAATCTTTTTTGTATTACATTTTATGGGTGAAAGAGAGTAATTACTCGCTGTCCAGCTGACGTATCTCCGCAATTCTACAGCAGCCGCGGTCGCCATTGCGCACGAATATCTTAAAACTATCTTAAAAGTGAAATATCTCCGAATTTATTAATTTAAGGAATCATGTACATTCATCTTTTTTTCTTAGAATTTGCTATAGTTACAGTCACTTCGTTTAAAAAACATAAAGTTGATCTTGAAATATCCTTCAACCTCTACCTAAAAACAACGAAATTAGTGTCATCATATTTTGCGTCCCTCTAAACCATAAAATCTGCATCTTTAATTTTCCTTAATAGATATTTAGACTATCAGAGATATTTCAGGCCACAGATATTAATTAAAGATTTCTGATTTATTTTTCTGAATCTTTTCTATGCTTTAAAATTCTTTCCCGTTGATTAATCAGCATCTAACAGTTTCTATTTGTATGTGCAAACAGAGAAACCGGTGGGTCGATTCCTAAGTGCTAGTGCGCCACTGGATCATTTCCCGCCAAATCCGTACAAAGAGCTATCTCCCGGGCCCACGTATATACGGCCGATCGTACACGAACCGAGAATGATAGGACCTGCTCAATTTTACATCCCATTCCCCAAGAAACCTGGTGGGAATTTTGACGGCTGCTTCGACAAATTTCCAAAGTATTCCAGCGATCCTTATGACAAAGATATCACGGAAAAGAAGGTGGAAGGTGTTTTTATTTCTGGTGGGCCACCAATGCGCACGAAATACACCAATAGCACCATACATCAAGTTACTGACACATCCTGCAACGCGACGAATTACATGGATTATCAGCCACAAGTTTATCCTCTTGACCAGTGACAGTTTCTGTTTCCTGACTAATTTTTAGATCCTATTCAGAGGATTATTTTTTATATTTTGTATATTTTTTTAAAGCTTTTTAAGATGAAGATACTTTTAATATTTTATATACTTTTTTAAAGCTTTCTAGGGTGAAGGCATTTTTAATATTTTGTATATCTTTTCAAAGCCTCTTAGGACGAAAACATTTTTAATATTTGGTATACCTTCCTAAAGCTTTTTTTAATATCTTCGGAATAAGAATTATGTACATATATAAGTTATTAAAAAACATGAGACATTCTTTTAAATCTGAATTCTATTCTCTTTCTTAATTGTTTACTGTGTTAGTAGTTATTTGGAAATTGTTTACTTGGAGTAATACCGACGTATTTTTTATTTTGTCGTTGGCATCCTTATTCTGTTCTATAAGGATACGTTATCAGGTAGGAGGAAGCATTGCATCTACTTAGGAAATTTCTACGAGCAAAGAAATCAATGAGAAACGTACAGCGAACTCGTGCTACACATCTACTTGCGAAATACGGTCCTGTCAAAGCGAATCACTCCGAACTTACTAATGAATTTCTAACGTTCTATGCCATGGAGTCCACTCCTGGTGGTCGCAATTAGACGCTCCTGGCAAACATCGCCGTACCAGGATGATAGGGTCGTTACGTCACTTAAAAGCCCGCCACGCTACTAAGGTCATTTGTATTTCACAGGTGGGCAAACAAGGCCGCGTAATTAACGGGTTGTTTTGCTCGGTAGAGGAAAAACCGCCGATCTGTCGTCCGACAACATGGCAGAATTTCAGGTGCCAGTAAAAACATCAACAAGACGACGACACGCTCCGAGCTAAAAGCGAAACAAATTATGCTGATCCTTAGGACTCGCACACTGAAACGTACCTGTATTAATAACTTATACGAGTCCTCACAGGGGATACGTTTCCCAGTTTCTCTCTTTTATTTCTCTCCTCTTTGAGAGAGGATACGTTTTTATGTAGATCTGCGAGTTTGCAACGTAGATTTTAGCGTGCAAATATAATATAGCAGACAAATATAGGGAAATACTTGAATTATTGGAAAATATTTCAACGTAATCGTATTGTTATCTGGTGTACCTTCTATATGATTCAATGCCAACTTATTTTACTAACTGGAAGATGGAGAGCAATTGCCTGCAAGTTTGCGCAAGGGGCAGTATTGTAATATTGAAAGTTCCAATCCCCGTACGAAGTTTCTAGAATTTCAATGTATTGTTCGAATATTGCAATATTTGATATTTATTCACTCTTCGTAAACATTTTCAGGGACAATTTTTTTTATGAAATGGAACCATATTAGGGGGTGAGAGTAAAAAAATCACAGATTGAAAATAAGGGCCACCCTAATGCAGAGTCTCCTCAATATTGCATTATAACTCACATATTTTCTTTTCTGAAATTTGTATTCTTTTTTCTCCATACTGTGAGGTGTGTTTTGGACCCAAATATTCACTAACACAAATTATGATTAGGTACGCCTGGTACGCAATAGTTATTATTACATGGAACTATGGAATAGGGGAGAGTCTTGCAGTACCGACCGCTCTAAGTTTTTTGGTTATATCTTCGGCTAGAGTCGATAAAAATCAAAAATTCAAAAACATGTTTGTAGTATAGATGGTACTTAATAAGAGGAGGGAAATTATTTTTGTGAAATTTAATAATAAGAATTGATAATTCGCAAAAGTAAAAAAGTTGTAATTTTTAGGAAACGAAAAAGTGTCGCCCAGTACCGACCAACTGTTAAATTAGTAGATTTTTAAGTCTAAGTGACTAACAATGTTAATAAAAAGACATTTAATTGTTACAATAGAAGATTTTTTCAAATTTTATTAGTACACACATCGCAAATAAAATAATTAATATTTTCCTGATTTGTGCATTCGACGTGTGCCCAACCTTCACATTCGATACACTGCACCCAATCTTCGTCAAATGATTCCTTGCAAATAACACAGTGGGTAACTTCTTTATTAATTCCTATCTTCCTGTTTGGCCGGTTATCACACCTATCCTTATTTACTTTATCCCCTAATTTTCTTCTTTTCAAGTTTTTTTGATGTTTCCTTTTCTGCGGGAAAAGGAAGAAGGAAGACTAAAGGAACGTCTTATAAATTAATCTCAGTTGCTATCAGATTGAACTTACAGATAAGAAAAATTTGATCTCTACTGGTTGATAGTCTGTTGGTCGGTACTGCACGACAGTCGGATGGTCGGTACTGCACGACAAACCTGTGGGAACATTTTAGATCATGGTATATTATGTACCAAAAAATATTGAAAAACTAGGGCGTTTTATTAAACTTAATAGACTAGAGACAGTACACATCATAGAGCATAATCATTTACTTACACGAGAAACAAAAAATCGGCTTTGCAAAATAACTTTTAACCTATGGAATATTGACGAATACGTTTAATGTCTCATAACATCAAGCGCAATGGAGTACACGATACGACCCCGAAATAGGTTATACAGAATTGTGATTTTTATTTGTTTATTCAAGTAAAAGGCGCATATCTGCCGGAAGAAGCGAGAACTAGCTTTGGTCGGTACTGCAAGCTGGTCGGTACTGCAAGACTCTCCCCTATATATTACTTACAAGGGAAGATTCCGAACCCGGAAATTCGAAAAATTCTGAAACTTTGTGAATACGTAAGGAATTTCTTCCTGATTACAACGCAATTTTTGTTTGCTGCCCAAATTCACTCTAAGCGGGTGTAATTGACCGCTGGAAATCCGGTTATTTTCCAATTTTATGTTATAACTCGTGAACTGTAAAATAATTTTTTCACCAAAACAGAGATCTAATTAAAAGAAGGAACTTTTGTCTTGAAACTTTTTTTCTATCTCTTACAGTTCGTGAGTTATAACACAAAATTGGAAAATAGCCGAATTTTCAGTGGTTAATTTCACCCCCTTCGAGTGAATTTGGGCAGTAAACAAAAATTGCGTTATAACCAGGAGGAAATCCTCTACGTATTTACAAAGTTTCAGAATTTGTTTAATTTTCGGGTTCGGGATCTTCCCTTATTAGTTCCATGTCATGATAACTTTCGCTTGTTTGACAATAAGCCTTTGCGTTATACCTACATCCACCCCCCAGTCATCCCCTTTAAGATTCGCAGCGTTCGAAGGTCCAAGCTCGGTGGTGCTACATTACACAGTCATAGAAATGCAGGCTCTGCTTGAAGAGGAGGAAAGGGAGGGCAAAAAGAAGGAGCATTCTCACATTGGGGCGCAATAAGCGTTTTCTCTGCGGCAGCCTCCTGAAAAATTTTCAAGTGGGCGCCTGCTGGCAGACAAGAAATGGCGGCTAGGCAGGTATGATTCCGCGAGATTTATTCCGTGGCTGAAGCCGGCCATTTCTCCGTACCGTGTCGTTGCGCCGGTATTAAACATTCCAAGCATTGCGATACCATCCTCTATACCACCTTCTGCACCGATACACCCCTCCTGAGCCGCGTAGACCCTTGAACCGGCACGAGAGACAGTCGCGCGACCACCCACGCACACAGAGCCTGGCTCGCGGGTGAGCTCTTTCCTGGGTGAAAGAAGATCGGGCAAGGAAAGAAGGGGCGAAAGCAAAGAGGATCGAAAAATATGCGACTTCGACGAATCCAGTGGAATCTTCCGAGCGGACTCGTTCAGCCGAGAAAAGTCTATCCGGGTAAACCGAGGAAATGCTTTGCGGAAGCACCTTGCGCGCGGATGCGAAATCGCGGAAGCATATGTAGCCTCTAAACGTGGACGCTTTTATAGTTGGGCGAGGTTGAGTACGGAATTGTTAATGTCTTTAGTGGAGGGATTTTCCGTTTGTTGTTTCCGTTGAGTTTTCTCGGAAGGACAGGCATGGGGAAGAGGATGGCACTGATTATAGACTTAAGGGGTAACACCACTCTAGGATCCATGTTTTTTTTTTTGCTTAAACCATACTTTAGAAAGGAAGGAGGAGACGAACATCGACCTAGATGGCCAAATGTATGCTGCAGGCATCGCAGATTAAAGAAAAACAAAAATTTAAAGGATTAAAATGTTCATAAAACTTTAAACGCGTTTTTCTCGAAACCACTTTTTTCAAACTGGGAGGACGAATTTCTCGGAAACTATCGCATGAATCGATTTGAAATTTTTACAGTAGCTTTACAACAATATTCTCTTTGGAAGTACGTAGCCGTTTTTTGATTGAATGTAAACTTTCTTTTTTATAACCAATTTAATGCTCATTTTTAGGGCAAAAAATCGATTTATTTCTTAACAACTGCACCACTTCCACAAAAATTGATTTAAAAAATAACCCTACGTACTTCCAAAGCCAATTATATATAGATTATAAATTTTTTTTATTTTTTGTTCCACGACTCATACATGCCGAGAAATCCGTCCTCCCGTGGCGGTGTTTTCACAAAAGCTGTTTCCGACGACGGGCTCTGTCGTCGCCATTTTGTATGAAAATGACACTAAAAAAATTATTTTTCATACTTCAATATGTGTTAAATAAACCCTCTGAAAAGAAATTCTATTCCGTTTGTCACACTCCCAAAATAAATTGTCAAATTTAGGTATTTTTTTCTGCCTCTAGAGTGGTGTTACCCCTTAAGGGATTACCTAGGCAGGAGGCCGAAAAGAGGCGAATGTTTGTCATTTTTTTTGAAAAAGGGGAAGCATATATTTTTACAGAACTTTTTGTATTCCAGAGAGCAACATTTAAAGAACATTTGGTAATTTTTTTGTAGAAAAATATTTAGGTTTATAATAAAAATACAACGATATACAAGAAGCCTTTTTAAAAACGGTGAGCAAAATATCTCAAAAACTACTGCATCAATGTTTCTGAAATTTTGTGGGCTTATTTTTTATGTAAAAATCTACTGAATGATGGAGGGATTTTTTTTCCATTGTATACTTTCGAATTTATCGACGAACAATATTTGTGCCCATTAGTGATAACCATGAAGCCATTTTTCGTTGATATAATCGAAACTTTACATTGAAAAAAATCCTTCCGTCAATCAGTAGATTTTTATATAAAAAATAAGGCCACAAATTTTTAGAAAGATTGGTGGAGTAGTTTTTGAGATATCTTGCTCACTGGTTTTAAAAAGGGTTCTTGGATGTCGTTGTATTTTTATTATAAACGTAAATATATTTATACAAAAGAAAATTACCAAGTGTTCTTTAAATGTTGCTCTTTTAAAGTAAGTAAGTTCTGTAAAAATATATGCTTCCGCTTTTTCAAAATAAATTCACAAACATTCGCCTATTTTCGGCCTCCTAACTAGATATAACCCCTTAACAAATATTACGATTTAAATCCACACATTTGTAATCATATTTTGGAAACATGAAAAATACGATTCTATACAGCAAGGAATAATAAACATTTATAAAAAAGAGCATTCAAATTTGTACATTAGCTCTCGACAAAAAAAAATAGTGAAAATGGGCTCCTTTTTCGACCGGCAAAGTAGAATCGATCCATAAATGCCAGCCAACCCTACGTTTAGTTTCATAGTTCTGCGACAAGTATAAACTCACACGTTTGAAAACAACATTAATCGTGACTGCCTCCGCATTTTCCTATACTCCGAACGCGCCCGTTGTCAAGAGTCACTGAACAAGCGCACAGCTAGCCCCCACTATTATTTCCACGTGCGCGAAACTTCAAATACGTTTTCACACAAGCTGATCGATTAGTTTCGTTTAATTTAGTCTCATTAAGTGATAATGAAGATGATATATCTGTTTTCAATGTGAATGCAGAATAATTTTACCTATATAACAAAACAGATATTTAATCCAACCAGATAATGTTCATTTCACTAATACTGACATCGCGATAATTGTCTTGATTACAAATTATATAGTCTCATCGCACACGATTCTGTCACCTCTTATACTGGACGATAGAACGAAGTAAATTTATGACGATGATCGTTGGAGTACGCTCCCAAAACAAGGCTGAAGGGGATCATCGTAACGAACGATATCCTTTCGGGTAAATCTGTCGATCGAGAATCCCAAGAGTTCGTTCAGCAGAAAATTCCATTCCCGTAAATTGTGAGAGCCCTCTGCGGAAGGGGTGGGTGCAAACGGAGGACGCCAAAGAGATAATAATTCTACGCACGGCCGCTTTTCCAGCTGAACGAAGCCAAATTACAAATTATTAAATGTCTTCGCCCGTTTCCCTAGCCAGTGCCGCGTTCGTTACTATCGACCCCGGCTAATGATATTATTCGTCGCTCGAGTATGTAACGGGTCTTATAATTAAGGCCAACGAGATTAAGGCAGTATTCTCCTTTCTGCTCACGCGAGCCATACTAAATCGTGCCAGGTTGCTCTCGGCCGTGCAAGCTAGCGATGAAAAATAGAGAATGCTTGGAATGGGACTGGCTACACGGGATATCGAGAATAATGGCACCTTAAAATGTGCTTTTTCTCGAGTTTCGGAAACCGAACCCCAAGTTTCACCCACGCCCAACCCCCTTTTCAGGGAGGATTTACTTCCAGCCCCGCGACGCCGTATTCTTCGATTCACGAACCGCTTGGAGGTGCCCAAGAAATGGGGAGAAACGCTTGAATTTCACGTAATCGATCGTATTCTCGAAGGGTTACCGGAAACACGGTCCTCGAAGGGCGCAACGCCAGACGTGACTCTGAATACTCGATAGTACAATTCTGCCGCGATTCTGTACTCACAATCTTATTGTTGCCATTAGAATTGGGTCAAACTGTGTACATTTAGGGAATCTGAACTGGCAGCTTGGCACGTAAACGACGACCTTCCGATTGGATATCTTGATTAATAGTGCGTGCATAAAAGGAATCTTCGGGGCTCTCGCCTAAGTAATTTGTGACGCGACACTCTGAGTGTATCGAAGGTCGTGGGACTTAGACGCGTTACTGTCGGCTATAAGAAAGAGAAACAATTTGAAAAACTGAATTTCGCGAAGAGTGAGCCACGCCGTTACAACAAAAGTACGTGGGAGAAGAAAAACGAGGTCGGGGGAGACATGGAAGGGGCTCCGGAATGGAGATGGAGGCTCAGAATTTGAAACGAAAGAAGAGGGCAGGCAGCTACGAGGTACGGCCGCGTCTAAGCGAGCTTTCAACGCGAAAGCTGCAGTAAAGCCAGCCGTTTCAACGAATGTTAGGAATATCAATCTCCGCGAGGTAAAACCAGCATACACATCGTAAGAATAGGTTGAATGGGGACCAGCGGGGGGTCCGTGGAGTATCGAATACCGCGAAATACCCCGGTTACCGTGTACACCGAAAGCACGCTCGTGTTCTATCGGTTTTTATATACAGGCTGTTTATTAGTTTGCGTTGAGAAACTTCTGGAACGTACATTTCAATACTTACGCGCCCTTCGCGTAACCTGTCAATATGTCGTAACTACATATGTACTTCTTTCCTGGTTTTAGGTTTTAAAGCTTTGCAAGCACATTTACGATCATCTTACGGGTACTATACGTGTATAGCCGTAGCACGTCAGTTTCGTATGGGATATTACGCACTACAGTATTTGTTTAACCACTAATATCACTTTTAAGAGGGTAGACTACTGTGATGGCCCGAAAAAGTAGGTAATCTTCTGATGCAAATTGTAGAGAAACTAATCAGTGGATTAAATTGCGGTTTAGCATTAAAAACAATTATAAAAATTAAGAAAATATGTGTCATATATATGTCACGCGGTGACGCGGAACTGATGGTCTTTCTTAAACGCTGTACCGCCTAAATCAAATTTGGATTGTCTAAAACCAAAAAACAAAAGTAGTCTATTAAGTATAATGTTATGCCTAAGCATTAACGGACCCGTTTTTTAATATTTTGAAAATTCGCTGAATAACAGCGTGTTGAAGAACAGGGTGCCGATTTTCGCGACGATTCGTCTGCAACTCCCGGAAAAAAGAAAATTTTCAAGAAGTGGTCCGGTAATGTTGAGAGAATGTTGCAACAAAGATGTCTGCAAAATTTGATTACAATTGCATCAATGTAGATTGAGAAATCGAGTGTGCGTTCGGCTCTGTTTCTCCAAAATTCAGCTACATTTATATTTCAAACTTTCTGCATGTCGTTCTAAAGATTTTAAACTAATATTTAAGGGAAGAAAATTACGATTTTTCTACCGTTTTACAGTAGTCTAACACCTTAAGGGGACTAGGCAGTCGAAAAATCGATCTTTTTGTTACATTTTTTTAAAAGTGCTATCTTTTCTGAATAAAATACCGCTGGGTTTATATTAAAACTCGCAAAATTGTTGATTTGGCAGCTAAAAAGGTCAAGCGGCAACTTACAACGTCGCCTTGGCCCAGAAACTTTAAACGCGTTTTTCTCGAATCTTTTTTCCTCTTGGTTTTCCACTAGTTGCGAATGAACAGAAGTTCAGATCGACTTGAAAAAATTACAGGGTGGATAAAACATGTGCCATTTCCTGCGCAAGCTATGATATGTTCAGTAAAAATTCGCGATTTTCATAAAAACATTCAAAAACTTGCGGATTTTTAGTAACCCACAAACACGAAGATCTTAAACCCTGTAGACCTGTTTGCATTTCGATTGTTAGTTTATTTCACGCCCTGCACTTTTTTCATAAATTCGAAACCAGCAAAAGAATGACTTAAACCCCTTCTAATTTTTCAATTTCATCAATTCCTTGATGTCTGCTGTGAAATGTGATCAATTTGCCGTGGAATGATCCACACATAGTGTACAGGAATCTGAAAAACGAACACTCTAATATCTGTGTCAGATTTGAAGATACAAAAAAAGTGTATAGTTCAAACTCTAGTCGTTAAAAAGCGCTCGAAGTTTCAAGCTTTAATAACTACGTCAAGCTTAATGAAAGTGTTGTACGACCACCGCAGAGGTTGAGAACTCTTAATCAAATAGCACGCTCACCGTGTTTACCTATATAATCTAGCGAAAAGTTCTTACGAAAACTTGAGTATATAAATGTACAGCATTGCAAAAACCAGAGAGTTTGCTCTCGAAACTCAGAATATTCCGTTTGTAATCGCCAGTCTAAAATTGAACGATAAATATAATTCTCTCGTTGCACATAGGTAGAAGTGTCAGAGTGGTTATGCAAATATGGAATACAGAAACGTTGCATATGCAAAGGAACATATTTACGAGCCATGATTTCTACAGGAATAAATAAGGGAAATGAAAATTTCAACTATAAAGTGAAAGACTTATCGAGTAGAATGTTTCATGAATTCTAAGTTTTTATTAACAGAAAACAGGCAATCGATTCTTTCGAAAGTAAATTCTAAAAGTGTAAACATTCTTCGCAGCGAGGGTGGGGTTTATTAGAATAAAGTACACAATCAGTTAGATACTATGAATTTATTATATTTACCTTCTCGAGTCTTACAAATAGCGAACAGTGAATACCGACACTAAATGAGTTTCCTATGTTTCTTCCTTTCTGTTCTCTCATTGAATCGTATTACCTTACAACAAGTTCGCACACTCTTAACCGCGTTAATGACATTAATAGTACCAATAACTTATAGACGCTTATAGACATGCCTTTTCTTTATTCACTTTATTGTTATCGTAGATACATTGCTATGGGTGATGAGACATGATTAGCGATGAGCAAATATATCGAGCCGAAGACTTAACACGAATGCTCTTCGGTTTTACGTATAATGTATATCCGCTTAAATAATTTGTACCATACTATCGCAAATGCACGAAAACTGATAGAGAACAAGACGCACAGAACATTCGGCCAAACTGTTGTTCTGTTCGTAATCGATGATTCATACACAGAGGCTTTAATTCTCTTAGACGTTTTAATAGAAAATAAGTTGGAGAACATTCCTATTTCTATGAATTGTCTTCATGATATGGGTGTAAGGAATAGATCTCGTTTCTTAATTAATATTAATTGCCTTGCAAATTCACTGTTGCTATATCAGGATAATGTTACTCCAGAGTATGCAAACTGCCTTAAAAATGAAGAAATATTTAAATATTGGAATTTGTTAACCCTTCGACAGTATTAAAAGTGATAAGGTATTATTCAGGAAGTGTGCCTTAATTTATGCCCAAAATTAGTAGGTATTGTGTCATGTGATTTAATTAGGTTTCAGTCACTAGAATATTTTACACTTATTTTTTCGCACAGTATAGACTTATACCCATATGAGTGTTTTCCAAATGTGTTATATTAAATTAATAATGAGTTTATAATAAAAGACCAAGTTGCCACAGCAACGATTTACATCGTCGTTTATACCATAACTTTCTGCATAGGAATTTTGCACATTTTCGATACCGTTAAGGAACTAGTTCTTGATCAGGCACTAGTTTTTGATCAGTTCATGAAATAAATCGTTCTTTTAAGTTTATGTCAATAAATAATTGTTTGAAATAATTACTAACATAAAAATTGATAATTCAAAAATATATATGTTGTCTGTAAAAGTAGTTAGTATGGTTAGTTCTTGTGAAAATAAATGTGTAAGGTAGCTCACTTGAAGGAAGTCTCTGTTGAACGCCATCTCTTACTGTGCGAAGTAAGACATAACCATCGATGTCACAGTCAATTTCTTTGCTGGTGTTGCGACATTAAAGGTTATTTTCATACATTTTACTTACAATAGTTTACTTTACAAAGTAGCGCAAAAATTTTAGTATTATATGTATTATTTTGCTTTAAAAGTCAGTGATCATTAATTAGTTCCAACTTTTTCTTGTAGAACTAATTTTTGATCACCTGAATAAAAAATAGGTTAGCACATTATAAAATTATAAAAAACTTAAGTTTAGATGGTATAGAAAGAAAAGGATGAAGAAAAAAAATTTAAGAAAAATTTAAGCAAAACCATACCAAAAAATATTAAAAAGTCTTCTAGAAAAGTTAAAATAAATAACGTTTGACGAAAAATATATTTTATGATTATACATTGATTATTTATACAAAAAAATGTGTGATCAAATATTAGTTCCTTACCTAATAAGAAATTAATTCCCAAGTATTTTAGACGATCAAAAACTAGTTACTCACCTGATCAAAAAATTAGTTCCCATCTATTTTAGATGATCAAAAACTAGTTCCTAACCTGATCAAAAATTAGTTCCCATGTATTTTAGATGATCAAAAACTAGTTCCTAGTCACCTTATTATGCCGTACATCATAAATAATTAAATTGTACTTATTTCCAACTTTTTAAAATTTTTCCTTAAAGTTTAAACATTAATTCATCTTTTAGTATTAAAAAAGTTTATGGTTTAAAGTTTTATTACGTTAAAAATAAATATTAAAGTGGGAAGCCCTCTAAACTGATCAAAAACTAGTTCCTTAACGGTATGTCAGAACTTCTTTAAAGAAGGAAGCTTTATTTTCTAGCGACTTTCGTGCATTCATGGTAGTACAGTACGAATTATTTGAGCCAAATGTACTTCGACTAACGTCATCCCAATCGGAGATCCAAATTAATACACTGCATTCTTATGTCGAAAACATAACAGACAGAGAATAATAAAGAAACGATTTATTCACTATTACAACAGAAATCTGTAAAGTATAAAGCAAAATAAGCTTAAGGAAATTTCAAAAATTGCTTCAATGTTATTGTTAAACCCCTACCAACTATTTGACATGAGTCACTTACAAACATTTGCGACACAAATACACAGGCATATAGAAATACCAAAGTATTAGACACTATCATTGTTATTAATTACAATGCTTTCTAACGATTATGTATTTACACCGCGAGTCTTCAGAATCATTCTGAATGAAATTACATAGGTATGGTGTTGGTAGTGTTCTGTTAAAATTTCAGATTCCGCGAGCAACTGTCAATAAACTGAAAATTAAATCTGTATTCCTCACTTCAAAATATGACCAGAATTTATTTGATCTCCAATCGGTATGACGAGATGCGCGTGACTTACTTTCTCTAACTTCAGAATACTTTGTCCCCCTTATTTTTATTTTACTTCCTTTTTTTTATCAAATGCATTACGAAGTCCTCTGTACTCGAGGATACGCGGGGACGCACACATACAAACGGACGTACTCACGCACACACGCAGAAAAATTCTCACTCACAAACGAATGACGGAGGCGTTAGGTATTATAGAACGCGACCGCGGAAATTTTTGCCGTCCATGATGCTGGGTCGATCGAATGGGAACTCAATCAGAGACGATTAGAAATTCCAGTGGCGTGACATTAACCGACAATTAGAAGGAGAGCTCGTTCTCCCCCCTCCGCTCAAATATTTCGTCGCGCGCTGTCGAGGAATTCGATAAAAGAATCAAATTTTTCGTTGAGCTTCAAGCACATTTTTCAATTATTAGCGACTGAAGATTTCTGAGATAAGTAAACCCTTTGCAGAGGAAACATAGAAATTCTGAAATGTATTATTTAATCTGTGTTACTAATTAAAGTGATAAAACTCTGTTTCATTTATTTGCTTGTGTTGGTAAAACTCTTCAATTATTTCCAACGCGCAATATTCAGCAAGAATTTTAATATAAAAAGGTATTAAGAGCGATTGATATATCATCGTAAATTATTGTATATGTATACATGTAGATCCCCTTTGGTTTCAATTTTTAAGAGGAAAGAATTCACTCGAAAATCAACAAAAAATTTGTGTCCCCCATCGACAGAACGCTTCGTATACGAATTGCGTTTATCATACCTTAGACGTTAATTTATCATATACGTCAACTTCGATCAACATTTTTATCGAAAGATGTATTCACATCTTTCCAGTGCTTGAGCTGTCGTCAGTTTTTGGTCAAAGATTTGATGAACGTCTTCGTTAAATTTGTCATTATTACATGAAAAGCGTCGTTGATTATTATAAGTATTTTTCTTTGAAAATATAAGTCGATACGTGAAAGGTTGAACATAAGTCTTCATGTTTGCACAATGATTCTTTAACCAAATATGGTGTAATTCTTACTGAAAATAAAACATCATACTTTCTACTATAAATTATATTTTAAACATCATAGACAGCACCAATAAACTATGAAGCTAAATAATTTTATTTCCTATTCAAAGTAACAAATCCTATTCAAATAACAAACAAATTTTAAAAATGACCAACAGGCAAAAGTTAACAATGTCACATTGACACGAAACAGTGTATTTCTGTTTCTCGATTTAAAATTACCTGACACGCGGTTAGTTAAGATACTTTTCAGAATGAGAATAAAAATGTGAGAACATAAAAAGTGCACCTAAATAACAACGCGAATCCTTGCCACAAAAAATCCTTCGCAACCTTTTGTTTTGAGGAATTTCCATGTGTTTAAAATGTAGTTCATTATTTGTGTGCCATTTTTGTCGGGACCTAATATCAGTAACTACGCCATAGAAATATAAAATGTGTTAAATGATACGTAACCGAAAAGGTTTAAGGTAGAAAAAGGCCGAGCATTCGAGCATTTCGCCAAATATTACGATGTAATCAAAGTCTTCGAGTCTCATTGATCCTTGACCTTTCAGACATTTGTGGTGGCAAGTGCCGTGGAAAAATTGGAAAGCTTCCACCGCTGTGACACACATGATCGGCAAAACAAACATGAACAATCCACTCAGAAAATGTTCGAGCAAACACGAGAAAGTAAACGCGTGTCCGATTTTGCTTTCCCTGGGTATTAACGTGAGGTAGTTTAAATAGAACCGCACAATTTCATGTTTCGTGTGAAACTTTAAACACGACGAAGAATCAAAATGCAGCGTTGAAGGATGAAACCACTGTTGTTTGGACAACGTTATTTTCTCCAGGTAAAACTGGTAATTTCACCATGTAAAATTTGTTTATTTCCTTTGTATTCAAATATTCGTCGTGTATATATCGAATCTTCGAAGATTCGATTTTTTTAAAATTATAAGATTATCTGTTACGTCACACTGGTATTACTGTTATTTGGACTGATTTTTATTAGATTAATTAAAAATCAATTGTACTTTTTCCAATTATTATAATTTACTAACCACTATGTGACAAACATTGGAGTTGGTGGAAAACTAAAGAACAAAACGTTAAGTCTAACAGTATAACAATACAACGAACCATACAATTATTCATCAAAAGCTAAAGTATCGATTTATGGAGAAAGATAGTTTGGGGAATCGTGCTGGAGTATTGTATATGGAAGCGACCGGAAAAAAGCGTTACTGAATAAAATTTCTCCATCATACATGTTGTTGAACAGAAACGTAATCCCAGAAATATATTCCATTCTCCATTCAAAATTATTCCAGGCGGCTTTGCTTAATTTTGCAAACTCCGGAAATCACGCCAACCACGACGAATGCTTTACGGCCATCAAGAAGGAACGGGGGTTCTTGAGGACGCTTTAAGCCAGTCGTGACCCGATTATAATGGCACCCTGTTTTAATGAGTCGCCCATAGGCGTCGTGTTTTTAATTAACGAACTGTTTTATATCAACCTCGCCGCTCGGAAACGATAAATAATCCCGCGTCCCTGCGTTCATGCTTTCAAACGCGGGCAACTATCTTATGAATTTAAAATAGGCAGCTTACTGCATATAGAGATCTAAAGTAAACGGCACATTGGCGTGAAAATTTTAAACAAATAATAATATTGACTTAAGAAACTAACTAAAGTCTTATATAATTAAAACTCAACTATAAAACTGAAAGGAAAGTGACATTAAATTGAATTGAAATAAACTGAGTATTGGCATTTTTAAATAGCCTATTTATTATTAAATAATCCATTGTGTGGAGGAAGTTCTGTTTCGCGATATCTTGCATTTCGGATTAATGTAGATAAGAAATTTAATTCATTTAATATCCAAAATTGAGGAGAGCCACCAACAATTCCATTTCGAGGCTGGTTTTCTGATAATAGTTCGCCTGAACGCGTCTCATCATGGAAACCGGGCCATCGAGTGTTTACCATTAATTCGCAAATGCGGCTTTTTGCGAATTCCAGCCGTCGACAGCGGTTCGCTCTTCGAGTAATGGAAATGGATGGCGATTCCGGTGGAGGGCGAGGGTGCTGCGAAGAAGAAGATGGGTTGGAGGAAAAAGAAGATGGGCGGTGTGGAGTGGTAAACAAGGTATCAAACGAAGAGACGCGAAACAGTGAAATAGAGAAAACGGAAATGCGGGGAAGAAAAACAAGAGAACTAAGAAGCTAAGGAGATAAATGTATTATCATTTTTCTGCGAGCAAGAAATGAAAGTGGTTGTTCTGGGGATTGTAGAAAGGAAAGGGAAGGCGTTGAAAAATTTGCATTAAGTTATTTGCACAATACTTTAACACAGTCACTGTGTCCCTGAAGAGTTTTTATCTTTCTTTTGTGTTAGGGGCACATTTAACAGTACATGTTAATATTAATACTGCTGTGAGTTTTGATTATATTTATAATTGAATAAAATGTTAAATTATTAGTTAGAAGTTATCGAAGATGGGTATATAATTCTTTCGTTAAGTCAACATTAAAAACAACCCTAAATAGTCTAGACATCTCAAAAATGCCCACACTTTGCTTTAAAATTCAGAAGTGCTTAGCTCTTAAAGGAAATACTAATACTGTTTTTTATTTATGTTCACACAATAATTTTTTAAAATTCTGAAGTATATAGTCGTTTTAAGAATCACGACTAAAAGTAACATGAGATATGTGCTTCTTTTCACTCTTTTGTAAAATGGTCGATATTTATTAAATTAAAATTCAACGATTTAAGGACCCTATGCACGTTGAGATTTGTGTCGCGATACTGATACTTGTAACAAGTATCGATTGCGAACCATCGAGGGCATTGGTATACAGTAAATGTTTTAACATCGATTGAATTAATAATACATTTGCTAATAGAAAGTGTATAAGACTAAATTATCAATGAATTCATTTAACGTTTATATTATAATATTAAATACGTAATCCTTTTTACTGCAAATCTGAATTATTTACATACAGCCTCGGAGGAACGATGATACTGTTAATATACAAATTCTGCTTAATGAAGAAATTAGTATCATATCATCAAAATCAATTTCGTATCAGTTCTTTAGTTTTCGGCTTGAAACATTTATGAAATATCAAACGTGACATATCAAAAATATATTAATCAATTCTTGTGTATGTATATCTTACACTAAACATAGTTCGTTTTTAAAACACTTTAGACTATTCACACACAACTAATAGGATATTAAACTAGGCGTTTAATACTGATTTAAAATCAGTTCCAGTTCTTGAAACAGTTTCAAGGAATCATTATATTGAATAAAAATCAAAGAGAGCCTAAATTGGTGAGCTTATTCGTTTCGAACATTATTCCAAATTTGGTTCAATTCTATATCGATTTTGTATCGCTTCCACGTCGATTTCAGCATTAATTTTCATGTTGATTTTTTAATCGATTATAATACTGCTTCTAGTATCGGCTTCAAATCGAATGAAACAATACAATATACCCATAACATACATGGAACGTCTAAACTATTTCAATATAATGCCGAATATTGTAAATGAATTTAATATGCAGTCACTACGGAAACTGATATGTAACCGATATTAGAATCGCAACTAAAATCAATACCACCAATACCGTATGAGAATCTCGCCCTATAAAAATTGTAACAATATATCAGTCTTCTCTAATAGGTATAAACAGAAACTTTATATAACAATAATTAACGTTCTCTAATTCTTTCAATTCCTATATTAAATTGATCTGTAAAGTTAACAGTTAACGCTCGTCTATACATGGCACACGCTAAATTGAATTAATTCTACCTATTGTATTTCCGCAGGGAAATACACGAAGTTAATTAAGCTTCCTTGAATTAAAAAATTCTTCCAGTTCGAAGGTTAATGCTTCAACGAAAAATCTTCGAAACGTCATCAACCTATGTTAGACCAAAAAAGAAAAGATTCAGTGTTCAATTTTTTGTTCTACAGGTTGAACAGAAAGCGGGGGAGAAAATATTGAAGGAGAAAGCGAGATGCAATTTTGGCCATGCAAAATAGAGAACAGAGAATAGAAGCGGGAGAGACAAAGGGTGCAAAGAGAAAACAAAAATGTCCCTTTGAAAGGCAAGGGGAATTCTATTTTCTCGGAACCTTAGGATCCGAGTGCGTGTTCAAAAGTGTCCCGTTCAGGTTCAGGTGATAATTAAATTTATCACAGGCATCGGTTACACGGATGTGGTTTTTGTGCAGCGGTTCCGTGTGCAAGCGCATGCCTTGCTGAAATATTTTGCACCTGCCTGTGCAATAATGTTTCTGTTAAATTATCGTGTTATACGGGCTGTGGGTGGCTACTCTACAGCCCGGACCTGCTGATTTACACCAAAATACTCCCATGTCATTGTCACGACCCGTTTAACCGTTCTGAATCGGATTTATCGTTGATGATTTCACGATCAATTCTTACGCGCATTACGCGGGAAATTCAATTCCGTCTGCCTCATTGTCGGCCGCTGGAATTGCGCGGACTGAAGTGGTAATTGATCCCCATAGTATATATTCGTATATTCGCTGGCGGTTTTTGCTGGAAAAATTCAGTTAACAAAGGAGTGAAACCGGCGGAAGTAAAACAGGAAGCACGTTCTATTAGTTCTGCCTTTATCATATTTCTGTTAATTGTTCGAATCACCGTTTTTTAGGGAATATATTAGGGTATATAGAAGCGTTTAAAGCAACACAAAAGTGGAGTGGAGTTTTTATGTTTAAATTGCAGGTTTATTTTTTTTACCCCGTTATTTGAACGTTGTTGGGTTAATTGAATTTTGTATGGCAATTTGGCAAACGGATGAATATTATATACAGAGCATTTTAATACTGCAAGGGAAGAATGCATATACTAAAATAAATCGTGTTGTAGTTTGTGAGTTAAAACAGTAGTTCTTCTTCAAAATAATTGCAGAGTTTTTGAATTATAGAGTATTACAGAATTTGATGAACTTGAGGGAACTGCAGCAACTGTATGAAGAATTATGTCTTCCAGCTGACTTGAGAGATAGACACTTTTCTGTGCTGACCCGCGATTATTTATTCGCAAGTCGACTGTAGCAGTCCCTTACTCTTGGGTTTCTACTGCTTAAACACAGCCATTTGCCATTTTTTATGTCAGAATAATTCAGTTTAAAAAATCAAGGACAATAAAATAAACATGCACAGTTTGGAGAAATTATTGTCAATAATATTTGTAGAGAAACAACCTTTTGTATACTTTAGACTAGAAGACACTATCAAAAATGACAAGAAGAACAAATAGAAAATTTTATTCATACAATCAATCGACCATTATGTACTTGAAACCACAGATGTGCAAAATTTTTATTTAAATAAAAATTTCGAATAACGAATAAAAGTTAAAAAAAATTATTCGTCACGAATAAATTTAATTTTCTTTTTCGTCGTGCCTTTCATCGTGATCGTCGAATAAATTTTCAACTTAAACTTTAACTTTAACTTTATTCGTCGAATAAAGAAGTTAATTTTATTTGTGGAATAATCCAAAGTGAAAGTAACTTTTATTCGATCAGATATTTAAATAATTTTTCATTTCGTTACTACCCAACTCTGCTTGAAACTAAATGCACTCTAAAGAAACGAAAAGTGAAGATTCTAAATGTAATTACGTACAAAGCACGCACTTCAAAACCAAGTTTGAATATTCCATCGTTCCAAATCTGAAGACGTTTGCAGAAGTAAAATGTATGATAATTATTCAGGATAAAAATAAAGTGTTCATTTTTTACAAACGTTTCTCCCGCACCAATCAAACACTGCCACCAGTGCATTCACAATGGCTCCCACAGACCCCCAGCTAGATTGCAAACTAATTCAACCTACTTCAGCAAATAAAGCATTGCAACTCGTCGACTAATAGAAGCTAATCGTTGTTTACGAGACCCTTCCCCGTGACGATCGGGAGGTCTCTTGAAATTCACGGCCGCAACGAGAATTGATGAATAAAGGTAACCCGATGAAGCCGAGAAACCGCGATATCAAAGTGACCCGCGTTATCCCTTTCCGTTTACCGCCGTGAGAAGGGAACGAGGGGTGAAAAAATCGAATCCGCTCGCGGCGAGCAGAAAAACCGATTAACGCGCGCGATTGTACGTCACAGGGTGGGTGAACGAGGATTGGACAGGTCGATCGCGTGCATCCGGCGTTTATGCAAACACGTTCGGCAAGTCGGGGTCGAGTCCAGTGACCGATGCAAAAATAATTGTCCTCCCAACGGTCTAGTAATCAAAGCGTCAAATTTGCAGCGGTGGCGCGAAGTGAAAGCAAATTTGCATACTGGCACGCAATAAACACAGAGAAGTGGGGGATGAGGGCTGGAGGAGCTGGTGGGAGCGGGAAGTGATTCGAAATTTTATGAGTGGTCATTGTCTGCTCGGCTGAGTGCCCCTGGTTGCGCAGAAACGAGTACTTTATATCGAGCAATAATTTTGAACGCCCCTGGCCGGCCATTATTCCATGCTTCGAGTTTGCAGCGTCGTGTGCCGACCGTTTATGAAATTCGCAACGGGATGATATTCATTGCTGGTGAGGAGATTTCTCCTGTGATTTTCTTGTCTAACAAGGGACATTACACGAGCCTCAGGTTGATTTTGTTCTCCTTAAAATGAATTCAGTAGCAAAATACAAAAGTACGTAGTATTTTATTGAGTCGGGAATAAAGTTAAATTAATAAATAATTGGTTCATTTTGTAGTCTTTATTTCTAATAAGACACTTCACCTACTGGAAGTTTGAAATTCATAGAGATGACACTTATCATTTGTAATAAACAACATGTTTCAAGAAGAATGGAGTACGATTAGATAAAGAACTTTGTCACTCGAAGGCTGTAGTGCTCGAAGATTCTGTTACACGGGGCCACCCCTTTTCCTATCCAATCACTATCTTATTATGGTTGACATTAATTCTTATAAAAAATCTACACAATTTTCTTGTAAAAGACTGAAACAAGTGTCAAGACTGGTGAAAAGTTAACAAGTTATTGGGAGTCTTTGTAGCGTTTTTGATATTAGGAAAAGTACCTACTTGCGTTAAATATTTTGTGACACAAGAAGGTTGTGATTCCTCCTGGATAAATATGCTAAGCTATTTCTGCACTGTGACTGGCAGAAACATACATAACTAATAAAATTTTTTGGAAATCGTCCCCTCAAACTATTTTCTTTGTTGCATTCATTTCGCCTTGCAACATAAGATTATTCATGTCAGAAAATACTTTTACTGAATTCTTATTCTTTTACTGAAATCGTCATCATTGTTTTTCTGTTCAGCAGAATAACAAGTTCTAAACTCACTTAAAAAAAATGTTTCCCTCTCATTTAGATTATTCCCTACTCTCACTTATATGACACGTCTGCGTACATTGCTCAGCAAAAGTTTATGAATTCTAACTGTAAAACAATTTCCATTGTTTCTATATCAGACTATCTACAAATCGCATAAATACTCTTTGTAAGCTCACGTAAATGAACGACGAAGCCGTTTTGCCGTTAAATACGTTTAAACGACTTTCTTTAACACCCATTAGAGCGATTAAAATGTGTAAGCAGCTTTAGTAAAACTGAATAACACAGAAGCGGCGGAAGGTGTTTCGACAGCCCTTGATAGCTTTCACAACTTTCCCTTTGGCACAAGCTTTGTTTGAACTCAACTCGATTGGGATAAACAATATTTGTTCGACATTTATTCTCGAAAGTTCTCGTGCTTCAAAACAAATGGGTTTGTTGGATTCAATAGCCACTACCTTCTCGAATGTATCCATTTTCCTCGAACACTCCTCTCTATTCTAGAACGCTCGAATGGCAAGGCGCTTTTCAACTGAAATTAGAACGAGCAAGTGAATCGGTAACTTCCATTCCTCGAAATCGACTGATATGTTAATCTGATCCTCTCCCCAAGAAGTTCATTCGTTTCGTGCTCGACAAACATGACAGCGCGTCTCTGTTAAAGTCTGATCGACCATACACGATCGAAGGAATCGTTTGAATAAACGTCAGCAGAAGATGATCCGCCTCATCCTGTTCAACGTTTCACGCCAACTCTTCGCGCTGTTGTACAGAAAACTATCCGCGAAAACTGACGTACAGCGACGCGCACGAGATGCTTTAAACCCATGAGCATTGAACGCGCGTCTGGCAAGAGATTGTGCGTGTAAACATGATCTACAAAATTGTCTGGGTCCAAGAGAATTTTCGTTGTCTGTGTCGGGAGAATTTCGTGTACAAAGGAAAACAAGAGAATGAAGGGAAGAAAAGATAGAAAGCAGTTTGTCAGTGATTTTTTCGCGAGAGGCGAGGGTTCCAGAGTGGAGTGCCTTTTTCTCGTCGCATTTATTTTCGTTTCGGACGAGGAAACGCGATACTGATTTCACCAGGTTGCTCGTTCTCGCCGTGGAACGATGCTTGCGTTCCTTAGTAGTTCTTTGCTTTCGGTGTGAACGTGGATTTCGCGTACGAAAGCGCGTTCGATTATTGAAAAATCGGCTGCGCGAAATTGAGGCTCTCTGAGCCGACAGTCTCGACTCCTTCGCATGTACCGATCCACTCGCGATCGGTTTGCCACGAGGAAGAAGAAAATTAGCACCATTCGAACTGCAGGCCCACGGAACAATCGAGTCATCATGGTCACCTCAAGAGCGACGAGGACAGCGTCGCGACGACGATTAGGACGAAGACTGATTTCAGGTGAGCGCTGCCTCCGTGTTGCATGGCCGCTGGATTCTCACCTGAAACATTAATAATATTACTGGTAAAAGATTAAGATTGTAGAATAGAGTAATTTTTGTTTCTCTGTTATTTTAGAATCGTCGAAGTGCTGTATATTTGAATTTAAATTAAAAATTTAGGATTATCATAGATATGGTACATGTGACAGCATTCTGCAATTTTTATTTGATTTATTTTCAGCTTTGTTGAGTATTTCAATAATTGCATTTTTAATTTTGTGAAATGAGTGAATTAATCAGACGGATGTGTATTCTGATTGCAATCGAAAAATAATCGAAAACATAATTCTTCGAATTGGTTCTTAAATTCAGTTCTTAAAAGTTTATGAAGTTATTATTGTTGTTTTCGATCGATATTTCTTCGACTGTTGTTTGAATAAATAGCACGGAAGACAGATATTTTTGAATCACAAATTAAATTATTTTACACCTGTAGTTCTTGTGATACGTGTATTCGAGTTTTGTTTTTATAAATACACTGATTTCTTTCACAGATTCGAGAACACGTGTAGCAATTTCAATCTCCAATTCCGCCCAGCTTTTCAAATAATGCATCGCTGCAAAAAGAGAAGAGAATGCTTACGAACGATATAGTATCTGCGACACGACCCATTTTCGAAGTTCTAGGAGAAAACGCCCATTGAGCGCATGGAAAAGCGAATTTAACCGACCGTTACAAAAGTTTTCGGAAGCACCACGCTATGTAAAAAGGTTTAATTTTCGAAACAACATTCCATGGTTCTGTTTTTCGTCGATAGCGTGCTCGAGATAGTGAATTGAACAGTGAATCGAAATGGGTTTCAAATATTTCTGCCAGACAGAAGCTTGCAATTAGTAGCGAATGCAAATTTCGCGCACTTGTGGATTCAAAACTCATGAAAGCACATTCAAGTAACATTCAAATACGTCAAATTAAAACTCGACTGGGAATACAAGCGGAAAGAGAAGAGGAAACACGCTGTTAGTGACCATGTTTAAAGAGTCAAAGCCATCAACTGGCTTTATGTACCTACACATATACGTATAAAATGCAGAAAATATTAAAAGCGCAGAATAATATTTTTGTATACAGTTTCGCTAATTAAATCGAGATTACTCGATTATTTCGGGGTAGCTCGAATTTACTTCGTTCACAGATTAGTCGACTTACAAGACCATTATATGGTACACATATATGTATAATGTATTGTTCAGAAACTGTTAGGTTTCTCCCAGAGATTATTAAAAAATGTTTGGAATATACTCTTATAGCGATCTATGTGATAATATAATGACATGAATTTTAGCTCAGAGTTCCTTAATCTAGAGTATCTTCAGTTTAGTTTTAACCCCCCTTGGTCACACTTTCTTATAATAAAAAATTGGTCACATGGTGCTCACTGCACCCCAGCGTCATTTTTGAGTTCCCATTTTCGTATTTTTTAATCTTTTAACTTTTGAGTGGTAATTGTACATTCGTAATACTCATACGTCTTTTTCTAGAAATGTAAATTTTGATATGTTAAAATTAGTATTTGAAAAAATAGTTGTGGATAATAGCGACTTTTTTGTTAAAATTCACCAAATTTTTAAATTTCATTATTAAGGTCTAAAAATTTGCAGAAATATTGGTAAAGACATATCCTGGGGTGCGATACACCCCGTGTGACCACGAAGGGTTAAGAAAGTATAATAAGATGATGATGTGTATTAAAGCGCTTTGAATCAGTCAGTTAAAAATGAATAATCATATACAGTATACACCTTATCGTCATATACTTACTACAACAATTTACATCTTTTCAATCATGGAAGACAATTAATTGACTGATCGATGCTCCGTTTAAAAAATGCATGCGTGAAGAAAAATATTTTAGAAAGAAACACACAGTTTGTTTATGAAAGCACATAGTCTGGAAAATACTGAATCCAGTGTTTTACTGAATCCCGTGGAAAAATAGGAAACACACGTTATGAAATTGTGGAAAGTACCGTGTACTCGTCGTTCTTCGAGAACCACAGAACTTCTGACCGAGAAAATCGTGCACGGATCAGCAATTAAGGAAATGATAGGAGGGAAAATGAGATAAAGCGCAGGGAGGAGGAGAGAGAAAGCCGGACACTCTGAACGATGGTGTGAAAGGGACGGAGAAACATCGCGAAGCCCAGACTTAGGATGGATTAATGTACGGTTCTTGATTTTTCGCTAATCCGTAATCTTCCTTCCCCGGCTTAAGTGTTCCTAATTGCATTTTCTCGTATAATTATGTGTAAGGTGACGCGATTGAAATTAACGCCGAACATTGGGGCAAAGTTCGCCAAGAGTTTCAATTAAAAGCCTCTTGTGAATCGGGGACAGAAGTGTCATCGGATTTTATCAGAAATCAGAGCGTAGGGAATTAACGTGTGCTGGATTCAGTGGATATGAAAATAGAGATGAATAATAAAGACAAAAGGATTTAATGCATTTTCAGAATTAAATAGCGGGTAACGCGGTGGACGAAGTAGTGCAGGCCAACTAATTATTATGCAAAACCAGACAACTTCAGATTCACTTGAATGTGTTAAAAAGGATAACTAATTGTAGAGTTTTCATATTTAAAATTTTCATCCGAACGAACGTACGCGTTTATTAATTTACTACTTTAGCTGAAATTAAAGCAAAATTTTAATTATACGCGAAATGTTTTTTTGGCTTCTGGGGGATGATTATGGAGTAATGCATTTATGAAACTTGAGGAAGAAGAATTATGAATTAACGAGAATAAAATGTGATTTTTTATGCAGCACCCCATAAATAATTAAGCATGATTGGCAATCATCGTCCTTAAGCAAAAATGAGTATGCATATTCTGTTTCATGTAGCACAGAGTGAAGGGATTTTTCAGAATAAAATAATGATAACAACCTGTAAATAAAGTCTGATGTTGAAGGTCCATATAAATGTATTATTGTTACCATTTTTTTTCCAGCAACCACTGTGTGATGTTTCGCTTAATCATATAAAGAATTTACATATATTTACTGTAAATCACTTAATCATCAAATAAGTTGAAGGTGTTAAAAATTTACGCAACCACAAAATTACTGAGTAATGAAATATGAAACCGAAATAAGAAAATCCACTTTGTACTTTCATAGATACTGAAATACTAGCTTTCAAATAAATGACAAAAGTTAATAACAATGTTACTAAGAAATTAAATGTAATTGCAGGCTTAGACTCGGAATGGCGACGACTACGATACATATTTAAATTCCAGCGAATTTAAAACTTAAATGTATCTAATTAATATCGGAGCTTCTCAAAAATATTGAGTAATGAAAATGGTTTTAGCAGTTTACTATAATATTATCTACATAATGGTTAAGTTAGTCCATTTAACTCTGATTAATCTAAAATATGACGAAAACAAATTGCAGGTGATCTGAATTTAATTATCTGCAATAAGAATTCATTATCGGAGCCTAGAAACGTGATTATCAGCAGGCTTCGAAATCTTGAGCTTCGATCGGACTTGAGAGTGAAGAAGAATTTCACCCGATCCGTTTGAAAGAAGCTCCACAATGGCGGGGCGTTCTCGAGATTCAATTAAACGCCGTCAGCGCTGGAAAAATTTACAACTGTGTTTACGCTCGACGCTGGTAAGCCGATTCTCGCGATTAGCTCCGGTTCTTCGCCTCGTTAATTGGATCTCTTGAATTCCCTTGGAAGAAGGCGTCGGGGACATCTTCGTTCATTCGAAAAGGAAACGAACCTATTTTCTCGACTGCCATAGAGGAATCGATTTGGAGTTGTCGTTCTCTGATTGCGCTCGGAACGGAAGTTTCTTATGAAATTAAATTCAACGATTAAACGAAAAGATCTCGATAATACCGCAGCTCGACTGAATCCAGCGAAACGAACGGATTAGTCGAACGCTTAAATCTCGCGTTTATGGAGACAGAAGAGTTACACCGATAATCTCTGTCCGTGTAAATCATGCAAGAAAGAGATACTACTATTTCAACACAGATCCAAATCCATTGGTCGCGAAAAATTTCCCTTTCGACTTGTTTTAAACAATACATTGCCTGATGGACGCAGGTTCCTTTTGGACTAAGGTGGAGTTTAAACGTTGAAAACAAAATTAAATATTTTTTTATAAGTCTTACCACCCTGATTTGTTCCTTTGGATATACAAACACTATATAAAAAATTTGGACAATACATTTTTATGTTTAGGGGTAGCTGAAGTGAGTCAAAGATTATAGAAATTATGAAAATTCAACATATAATGACTATATTTTAATTTATACATTTAAATTATATTTACATTTATATTTGATAATTTATTAAATTTATTTCATAGAGACAGTGTCTGTTTCCTGCTGTCAGGGTACAATCTACTAATTCTTTTACTTAATTATTCGTCAGATGGGGTACAATGATACCTTTTCTCAGTTTCTATTTTTCTTAATGAACAAATGAATGAATTTGAAAAAATTTCTAGTGTTCCATGCCCCTCATATAATTATCATGTACATTGGAAATTTCACTACCGTGGAGCTACCCCTAAATTGTAAATCAATTGTGCTCATATTCTTCTGGATTTCATTTTTTAAAATAAGCTCCACCCCAATTTGGACCCATCCCATACACCAAACTTCAGAGTGCTCGGGTACACGTAGGAATAAATTTGTCGTATTTCTACACCGATACGTAAAGAAGTTTGTTCTGAGAAAAAGGACATTTGAATTATTTGGTAGAAAGGATTAAAACATTCATGAGAATTCATATAACATCCTTCTTCTGTGACGATTTGTTAAATGTATTGAGGAATTGATTTACTAAATTCAATTTTGTGATTTGTATTAACCGTAATGATATTATAATGAAATTTGTATGTTGGTTAAGTAGCTTTCTAAATTTTTTATTTTCTTCTCTTAATATTTAAGTTCCATTATACGGGAAATTGGACGTGGAAAACTCTACCTTGGCGACTTCTTAAATAAGCTAGTTTAGAGGGTGGTAACGAATTGCTGGCACTCGACGCTTGGCCAGCTATGGGAGAAATAAATCAATTAGAGCATTTCATCAGACTTGTGTCGCTCGAGAAAAGAAGTTTCTAACGAAGATTCTGCAACTCGATTTTCTACACTTGCAACCTTGTTCGCGCAAAGCTCCCACTCAGGAATAAATATTATAACGAATATAGCTTTATGAAATACATACTAGCAAAATTTAAAACTTTGTAGTTTTAGATATTTTCAAAATATTTGAACTGGCGATGTAAAAGTTTAAGGCTGACACTAAGACTGAAGGTTCACCAAAACATTGAAAATTATCAAGAACAAAATAAGCACGGTTTCGTTTCGTTATGTAAATAATGTGTTTAAAAAAAGTCATATCTGTGTCAACAAATGCTGTGCGTGGAAAATGTGTAGGTATTGTAAATGAGTGGTGTTCAAACATAAATGTGTAAATTAGAGAGGCCATATTAATAGTATTTTGATATTGGAGATTTTCTTAAAACAAAATTCTTCCTATTTGCAAATTTAACCTAACATATTACTTTTGAACAAGTAATCCAACCAATTGGAATCTGTCATCTTTTGAAAATTTATATCTTTTACTGGAGAAGGTTCTGACCTAAGCCCCCTAACAAAATTGACAGTTTAATATATTTCCTGGTGCAATAAGTTAAATAAAAAGGGGTGAACAGATTCTTCTAACATTGAATCACTATAATTTTGTAAAATTTCAACATTACCCACTGAAATTAAGTTCAACCCCAATAAAATCTATTGTAGAGGTATTTTTTTCGCCAGACTGAAGTGCACTAATGAACCAAAGCCACTTAGAATTCACCAGGAAGCTAGAAATTAATTGTTTCCTCATAAACAAAATTACAATATGAAACTAGAAATACTCTTACACATAAAATAAACACATCAACATACATTAACATCTGTTTTCACTCGATGAAGAAAAATTCTCAAAGAAGACTCATTTTTCGATAGTCTGCATCGGAGCCTCCTCTTAACCCTTCGTGGTCACACGGGGTGTATTGTACCCCAAGAACAATTTTCGATTTGAGATGTCGCACCTTTACGTCTTCCAAAGGGGATTTATCGCAAAAAATAATAAAAAAAAATTTTAAAAAAATCGGTTTTTCCCACAACCATGGAAAATCGCTCATTTTCAACTACAAATTTTATCATACAGTAGCGGACAAAAAAGTTACCACTTTTTCGACCCACCCTAATTCTATTACTTTTCAATATCAATTCAAAATTGTAGTATATGCCTAACATACATATTCTGAAAGAGAATTGAAAGCTCTATAAAATCCAGTTACAGTTGAATTTATTTAACTAACAATCAAAAAACCGCACATAACATTAAACAAGACAACACACTTTTAAAGTCAACAAAAAGTTACCACTTTTGAACATAAAAACATCTAATATTTTGTGGGGGGACATTTTGCTTTTAGGACAATCTAAAAAGTTGCTAAACGTGGTAACTTCTTTGTCGGCCCCAAAAATGTGTTACCCCCTTTAATATCATACAACACTTTTGCTTGTCAGTTAATTAAATTCAACTTTAACTGGATTTTATACATCTTTAAATTCTCCATCTGAATATGCATATTAAATATACCACAGTCCTAAATGTATGCTAAACAAAATAACAAAAATAGCACAAATCGAAAAAGTGGTAACTTTTTTGTCCGCTAGTGTATATCAAAACTTATGTTTCTAGAAAAAGACTATTAGACCATGACCGTATAAGTATTACGAATGTACAATTATCACTAAAAAGTTAAAAGATTAAAAAATACAAAAATGGTAACTCAAAAAATGACGCTGGGGTACAGTGAACCCCGTGTGACCAATGTGTGATTATAAGAAGGTGTGACCACGAAGGGTTAATGTTCAAAGAAAATGCTCAGTGATTTGAAGGAGAACAGCTATCAACTGTAAATTTGCAAGGGAGAAGATTGAACGCTCGTCGCTGGTTTTTCCGTTTCTCGCGGAGTCAGGTAATCCCGCGGAAGACGAGAGAGCGTTCGTTGCTGGCGACACACTCGACTTTCGACATCGAACTTTTCACCGACAACGGGTTGCACAGCGACAAGAAGAAACGGGGGCTACTAAAGAAGGCGTAGGCGAAATGAGCTGCCGAGCACCCTTGGGAGATTCCTTCTGTCTATTATACATGACCGCGTGCACCGCTTCCGTTAACTACGTCTCGCGAGGAGAGCTTTGCAAACCCCTCACGCTCGTCGTCGTCCGCGTAGCAGAGCGGCCGTGAGAGAACCTAGGGGCTGAGGATGAAGGGTGGTCCCGCCAGAGAGAGAGAGAGAGAGAGAGAGAGAGACCATGCCTCTAAAGAGGAAGCAGCAAGAAGAGATAGAGAGGGGACCACCTAGTCCTCGAGAGTTTGCGGCTAGGGTTATTAATGGGTCGGGCGTGACACCCCGCGAAATAACCTCTCTAACCTCGGTCCCATGCCAGGACCAACCAGCAGCACACTCCATAGCCAGTCGCTTGTCTCCTCATAGGCGTTAACTGGGCCAAGAACTGCTCATTTTCGAGAACGAGGGCTTTCCTATCTTCTTCTCGCCCCGACAACCCTCCGCCACCCTTTTCAACCCCCTTCTTTTTCCTCCTTTTTTCGCTCCGACCGCTTACACCCCAACTCGTTCCCTCTGGCTTTCATTACGTTTTTACTTTCATTTTTCCAGCGACTTGCGAACCTTCTTCCTCCTTACCAACCCATCCCGCGTGCTCTCCTCGCCGCGACGCCCGACAATTATCTTTCGCAGCGCTGTGTGGGGGTATCGGTGCTTTCGGGAATGGAAGTCAACGTTTGCTGAGGGAGAGCACGGATTGCGGCGCGATCTCGGTTTCTTAAGATTCCCATGATCCCCTTCGTTACGTTTACTTTGAACGGAAAGGGTGATGCGATTTCGGGGGTGGCTAATTTGAATATATATTTGGACCGAGGGGTTTCACGGGGTCACATCATTTGGATAGATTGCTACTCAGAATTTACATGAATTACAAGTTGTTATCATAAAGCATGTAGTTTGTCTTTGTTCTAATTAACGAATTTTGTACTGTCATTTTATCATTTTCTTTTGCTCTGTTTTGTAGTAACGTTGTGACTACTCTGCGTCTTTACACCTTCTTCTGGCAAAAATGGGTTTTATATAAATCAATAAAAAACAAATAAATTATTGAAAGTGTGCCACTAATAATTACAAACATCGGCTCTCTTGGATAGCTATCGCAAATATAGTTCTGAGATGTGACGTTAATATGTTATTAACAGTTTCAAGGTTTTTACTTTGTAACCGAGTTTGCAAATGAGTTCCCGAGATATTGCGGGAAGCGAAAACTGCGACGAAGGTAATATTACACCATAGGTATATCATTAAAAAGTTAATGAGATCGTAATCACTGGAGGTAGTAAAATGGCTCGCAACTGGTATTTCAGATATATCCACATGACAGGTACAGCGTGGGTTTAAGGGTGAATTTCCGTCACAATCTTAGCCAAAAGTCAATCAATTTCCAAGTATTAATAAGGTTTTTTTCTGTGATGAAAACCAGTCAGAAATGGCAATGGTGTGTTTTTATCGCATATTCAGTTGAATTTGCTCTTACTTTTTACTTCATTTTGTCAATTTATTGATTATTTGATCTTTTATCATAAATTTGTTTGTTAAAATGTAGGTACCTGAAATGCAGCTGCAAGAAATGAAATAATCAAACTATTATTTTCCGTTTTACCTACATGAAAAGCAGTGAAAAGTGTGCCAATGTGTTGTACTTAGTGAGTGTTGATCATATATATTTTAATTATATTAATAGAACGCCTATATACACATAATTTTCATCAGTCGAAAGTTCCGTGCGATCGTGGCACCGGTGCACAATGAAAAAATATTCCCGTGCGGTATTTTTGTAACAATTTTGTTTTGATCTATTATTTCACTCGTATTTCTGTAGTTAAATTTCTCAATATTGTGTTTTCCCATGTTAAAATGAAAGTTAAATAATTTAAAAACTACCAAATCAATTTTCTAAAATATCACATGGTTGTTTTATTATTGCATAAACATTCATTCTCCCCAATTTTCAAATATTCTCGCTTATTTTTAAAGTTACTGAAATTCACCTTTAAAAATGATAAAATAATTGCACAGAAATTGCGTAGATATGTCCAAAATACCAGTTGTTAATCACAAACGTGTCATCTGAAAAGTTGCTTACACTTCCAACTCATTTTATCCTCACTTCAATACGATCCACAACTGGAGCACATTGCATAGAAATAAAGGCAACAATAATAACAACAATAGCCGTAAAATAGTTTATTACAGTGTCCCCAAGTGACAGGCGAATTAATTCACGAGACGTGACCGCGTGACCCTTATTACCCAAACTTCTCAAATTACCTTGTTTCAAGCTACAAAGTATTCCACGGTCGAATTAGTTTGCAAAACAGCGGGGCCATCGACAACTTCCACGCCGTCCACGATAATTTCGCGGAAAGTTTTGCAGCAATTGAGACAGCAGACGGAGATAAGGCTAGTCCCCGAAGAAGGGCGGGAGAGAAAAAAGGGAAAAGACGAGGACGGAAGATCCAGGCCCCCTAGCGAATAGTGTCAAGTAATGTGCTTCGTCTCCAACAGGGGCAGCATTTAATTAATAACCACAGCTTACCCCTGGGGTAATGTATATTAATTATACAAAAAAGAATTAAAAGGATAGGGTAGTGAGTCTACAGGGTAGTCGTGTATTCTGCTCGAACGAAATTAAAGCCACCCATGTCCTCTCTCTCCCCGATGCACCCCTGATCCACATTACCGCCCCTACGAGCGCACACAAACAGGATGGCCGACAAACAGTAAGTAATTACGTGCACTAAATTATCCTCGTTGTCTAACGCATGAAAGTAATATTCAAACGATGCACGTTGCTGCGCGATTAATTTTCTTCCGCGGTCTATAGAGATCCAATTCGTGGCATCAGGTTTGCCAAAGGATAAACTGTTCTGCTAATTTATATGATAATTTGTTGGCTGACTATGTTATTGATATTATCTCCTGTTGCTGTGCTTGAAAAGTATATTAATCTATACTCTTCCGTAGGAATTCACGCGGAATTTATTTATGGGGTGTTCAGTGAACAAAGACTACCTCCTGAAATACGATGTTCAAAATTATAATGTAATATATCTTACAACTACGAAGTGGAATATTGGGATTACAATGTAAACCGGGTAATAAGGAATTCTTAAACGTAGGTATTACTTATTATTATCTTGTGATAAACGTGTAGTTATACGCATATTACAAAGATGAGGAATATTAAATACAGTGTATATATTTTTAATATATGTTGTAAGAAATATTTTCCTGGATGTTGTGCATAAATTAAAATAATTACTTGTGTTGTTATGGGTGTTACAAAACAATTTCATATTTTGAACTCATAATAATGTAGGACAATATTGTAAATATTATAATTTAAATTTTAATTTATTAATTTGAGCGAGTGAGAGTTGACGCACCAGTACCCGGTTTTTTTGTAACTGTGCGACGTAAAATAATAAACTAGTTGAGTTTAAAAAATAATGAAGTGTGCTATAAAGACCAGCCTGATTAATTTATAATTCTGTATTTGTAAATTATTGTTTAATCATTACGTATGCTTTTCTGTGAAAATCTATTTTGGGATAATATCGTCTGTGTTAGATAAAATCATAATTAAAATCTAATATACGAGGTTCAGGGAGAAAAAGTGGTTCACTGCTATTAAATCTTCTGCAATTTAAATATCTTATAGGAAGACTATGGGCATATCGCCGCGGATAGTAAGTTAGAATAAAAGTTGCTACGTAGATTTCTTGCATATTTATGCACCCCGAAACTTTGCCGTGTGACGACTAGGAGCAACTGGATCCAAAACGTGCCTAGTAAAAGTTGACTGATTACAGTATACTTTTGAAGTAGTTACAAGAAACTCGGGAAGGTACGGCGGTGTGCTAGATTTCAGAATTTTATGAGTAAAACGGCAAAGATGGAGTATACTTGAGTATACATAAAGTAACTAGTGTATCATCTGCTACGTAGATTGCATTGTTTTAAATGATCAATTATTAGTTGGAAGAAGATGGCATATTATTTCAAATTTAAGAATTAGTAAACAAGTGACTATTCGAAGCGACAAATTTTATCGTCAAAGAAAAAAAAAGTGTCGCAATAAATTGTCCCCTCATTTTATGTTTTCTAAAGTTATATATCGTGTACTTAAATTGTTTTCTCTGTATTTATTTACTTCTTACATGATTTTTAAGAAAATTTTATATGCCATTTCTTGGGCATTTATGTTTCAATTAATGTATACATAAGGATATACTCGGCAAAAAATAGTGTCCAACAGTATATAGGATGTGTTTAACCAGTTCTTCCTCTATATTCCATCTCTCTCATCTGCAACGCGTTATCTTCGCTCCTCAGTCACCGATCCCGATTCAAATACTTAAAAACAATTTAGTTCCGAAACTTTGCCCTGTCCTATCACCCACACTCCTGCACCAAAGACCCTAAAAGCTCGCTGTAACGTTCTGCTCGGGCTCAGTTCCAATCCAATAGTACATGTAGTGGGACTCTAGGTCAGCCACAGACCCAGTCTCATTCTAGTTCAATTCCAGTTTATTACTAATCCAACACCGAGTCAAACTCGACCCAGCACCAATTCCAATTCTTACAATTAATTCAACAGACGTCTTGTTAAACAAACTGAAACTTCGTTCATTTATTCCGCACGTTAAAATTAATTTGACAATTAACCTCCAGCTTTGGTAGAACCACGCGGACACAAATAGAGCAGCCAAAGCAAATACAAAGGAAGTCCAGAAGAAAAGGGCTCCATAAAAGCCAGGACTGAATTACCCTCTGCACTGTATACTTCCAATAGAATTAACACACAAAACAATTAATAGATTTACAATGTTTTGCATACCGCACAGCTGTGCCTTGCTGAGACACTAGGGTGGCCCTTATTTATACGCGTCGAGATTTCTTGTATTTTTTTGCTCTCATGCCATTTGTTAAATAAGTAGTCCCTGAAAAGTTTATTGCAATCGAACAACAGGAAAGGGTTTCGACCAGGCCTTAAAGTTTAGAATTCATCAATAGTTTGAATTTAAAGAATTTCCATAGGGCTTACCATTTTTGAGAAATTTTTCAAATTCAAACCATTGATGAATTGTAAACTTTAAGGCCTGGTCGGCACCCTTTCCTGTTGCCCGATTGCAATAATCCTTTCCGAGGACAATTTTTTTATGAAATAGAACCATATTAGGGTGTGAGAGTAAAAAAATCGCAGGTTGAAAATAAGGGCCACCCTACTGAGACACAATGATAGAGGTGGAGAACTATCGATAGTGTTGACTATCGATATTATCGAATGCGATAAAAATTTAATAACATATATATGCTTTAAAATATTATCTCTGATTTTTGTATTTCATTTTATTTTATATATATTTCATATATATTTTATTAAATTTTCATCACATTCGATAATATCGATAGTCAACACTATCGATAGTTCTCCACCTTTACACAGTGACTAATCTGCGAATCTCTTTCACTCAAGTAGTGTCTAAATCCCTAAGAATACCTACCCCTATTTAGTGCCATTTCCAATTCCGAAATATTCTACATAAATTCCTGATCTCTGAACCAGTAAATTTTCCAACAACCTCCGATAATATTAGACCCTTCAGCCTTCTACAATTCACGTAAATGTTCTTACCATTCTCCGCACCTACGGTCATTTCGCGTGCAACCCCGCTTTCGACGTAACAGCGGCGATCCTGCCGAAAATGCGAGGCGAGCGTTGAAGTGGACGGCCACGAAATTCCGTGGCCCGATTTCCGCCGTCAAAACGCTCGGACGATTACGTTTGTCGAGGGCGCGCGGTCGCCGCGGGATCGATCGTAATTCGCATCCTCGGAGAAGCGTTTTCACGAAGAACGCGCGCGGCTGGTCAGCGTAGATGGGCACACGTACGGCACGGGGAGCATTTGGCGAAGCGTACGGGCCGGCGGTGCCACGCGCGTGGAATTTCAGAGCGCAGATCCACCGACGCCGATCCAAAGTGAACTGATTTCGAATGCGGCCCGCAACCGTTCGACTACTTGTCAAGCAAATTCGCATTACTTCCAGCATTATGGGCGCCCTTATAGTTAGCTGCATACAACACCCAGGGTAATAACTTTCCGCCTCGCGCGTCTCGCATACCCATTGCGCATAGGAGGCGCGCTACGCGGCCTCGCGTGCTTTCGTGGAAAAACGAAACTCAGATCATCAAACAATACCCATACCTCCCCCCTCGCAGGCTTTCGGATAATTTGTCCATTTAAAACTCAGACAATATGAGTACATTTTCATTATATTGCGTTTTAAAAAAATTGTAAGATCACTCATCGACACCGATACCTTTCCTCTGACAAGCTTTCACATAATTTGTCAATTTAAAACACTGACAATATGAATACACTTTCATTATTTTGCGTTTTTAAATAATTCTTATTCAGCGACACCTTGGCCTGGCCACGCCAAGTATTTGACTTCCAGGCCGCGGACATTTTTTTTGGCTTTTATTGTGTATCATTAATTTTGTAAAGCTATTAATTTACGACAATGTTTTTAAATGGGATTCTATTTGATGGGTTAATTAAAATGTCCACGATATGAGTAATGGAATAACACAGCATTTTAGCTGTGTATATGTAGTTGTGTCATCTTAAGCGTAGTTGGAAAGCACCTTTATGTACTTGCAGCTCATTTTGATTTCACATCTTTTTTTATATTGTAATTATATTATTTTCTTTTTCATTTATGTGATTATATTTATTTGATAATAATACTTTATTCGTCCTTGACATTTTCATGTTTCTTTGTCTTTTTTTGTGATTTTTTTCTATTTGTTTTTTGATAATACTGTTTTTCTTCCTCGACTTTTTCATGTATACTATTTTCTTTTTTTTTGTGATTTTTGATAATATTCTTTTTTGTCCTCGAATATTTTCTAAGGGAAGACGCGAGTTCTTTGGATTCCGATATATTTCTGTGGACGCGAACTGATTCATTCGATCCAAATTCAAAAATTATGGGAGTGCAGAGATGGGCAGAATTTTTATTTAAATAAAAAATTCGAGTAATGCATAGCAGTTAAAAAAATTATTCGTCATGTGTCGAATAAAGTTGAGTTAAAGTTAAAGTTACTGTTACAATAAATGTTAAATTTTAAAAATTTATTCGACGTTGAAGTTGAAACGCTCGACGAATAAAAAAATTAACTTTATTCGCCGAATAATCTAAAGTTAAAGTAACTTTTAATCGATCCGTTATTTTAATCATTTTTATTTACTTAATGTTCAACATTGTATGGTAGTAAACTGTGAAGGATAACATTCAGTTCCATAGTTCGCTTTTTACAAACGCTCGATATATGTAGTTGTACATACATATGTGTGCACGTGATCGTAATTAAGTCGTATTGGAATTTTTATCTAATTTCTCATTATTTCTTCGGTTAGTTACTTAAATCGGACCCGTTGTTGAATTCGGGTGCGGTCTATTTTGTAAGACAATCAGGGAATGGGTGATTTACGGTGCAAAAATAAGTCGGAACTATAGAATAACATTTTTTTGTGCGGAGGAAATCAGTTTTGGAGATTCACTGATTGCACGCGCATCGCTTGCTCCATCCATGCCTATTGTTGTATGGATCATTATTTCTGTGTGTATCTGGGTTAGAATAACTTGACCTCTGCCAATTCGAGAGTCCTTCTGGTCTACTTGAACCATAGACCTTTATCAAGTTATCATGATGGACAGATACGTACATGTCGCATATGTACTTTACTAACTGAAATATTTGAAGGAATATTAGAACAAAAACTCTAAATGGAACAGTCAAAGTAGCACATGATAGAATACTAAATTAGGATATGAAAATAACAAAATTTAAAAACAAGCTTTTATTGAAATGTATCAAAAAGGAAAACAATAATTTTGATATCGACCTAAATCACTGCCTTAGACGAATTCCTTTATATGACTAAAAATAAAAGCGTGGGGTATAAATAGTGAAATAAAATATTAAAACTTACAAGTGAAGCTAAATAAAAGCTTCTAAAAGTTGAATAATTACTATTAAATAATGCAATAGAACGTAGTAGCGGTAGAAAACACAGAAACTTTCTCTTCAACCAACAGATATGTATATATCCAGAATTGAATGTTTTTCTAAAAATAACATGAAAAGTGACTAACAACTGATGCAAACATACAAAACGACGAGTATGTAGAACGTAAAAACGATCGCGTTCGTGGCACTCAAACGATTGAATGATGCCTGTAGGCAACACATACGGCGATATGCTTGACCTGTACTACTAGAATCTGTACACGAAGCCGCGCGAGAGAGGCGAAGTGAAAGAACAACGACCATAGTCAGACAAATACGCGGACCAATATGCTTGGAGCTCTATCTCTCTGTAATTTCGAATACAATTATTATTTGGACAATTGATCCGAATAAAAGTTATTCAAACTAACAAGACCTTTGTAGGCGTCTCTTTAAAAATTTTGAATACGGTATGTGCTATTTTTCCATAAGGAACAAAAGCAATTAAAAAATTCCCCAATTAAAACAATAAACAAATTGTAATAATTTTGGTCTTTTTTCAACTGAATCACTCGTGAGAATGGTATAAATGGCAAAATATCACCAATAAACCTGAGCTTCGCTAAATGCACGCGTACACAGCCCGTCCCCTAAACTGCCTTTCTCAGAAACAAAAGCTCCAATGAAAAAACTTCTAAATTTTCCAACTAACTGTGGGAGCGTTTCGCCAAATGGACGACTGGAACCTCGGACACTCCACTTGTCAGTAGAGTTCCCATCTGGCGAGACGCGAGTATTGAGAGCACTGCCGCGGGATGACGGAAGCCGATGAAATTTTTTTATCGATCACCTTCCTCGCCGCCCGGGTGAAATCGGGCCGCGGAAATTGTTTCGTCCTCCCAGGCTTTATTGTTCGCCCCGTATCACTGCAGTCGAAAGTTTCGCCGCGGATATGATCGAACTCCGGCGCTCAGCCGGCTGGCGGTAATCCGTTGTAAATAATGCACGACGCCTCTGCCGCGGGACTTCCGATACTTTTGCGCGCCCGAGCCGCGGAAAGCCGCCGTGGAAAACTAGTTGAACCCTTCGCTGAAACTTCAAAAGCCTCCCCTATCCTCGGATCTAAAGCCTGCGTTTAGCAGTACGTATCGACACCTCGGCGTGCCTCATCGATTCGACTTACATGCGATTCTCGGTGGGATACAAAAGTTACCGGGGCTTACGCTGTTGCGTGGGCGAGGGGCGAGGCACGACGTAGGAATCTGGAACAACGTTGCCTAATACTTGGAGGAAAGTCAGTTCACTGTGACATAACTTCCTTCGAACTTTCAGGGGGCTGATGCAAGTTGAAGTAGAGGTATATGTACTTGCTGCAATTAACCCTCGCTTGGAGGACAGAGGACCCATTTTTTTGTATCAATCTACTATACATGTCTATTTGTTATTTATTAAATCTTCGTGGTTACACGGGGTGTATCGCAACCCAGGAAATTTTCTGCCGGAAGTATATATGTTTGCCAATATTTCTGAAAATATTTAGACTGTGATATTCAAATTTAAAAATTTGACTTTGTTTAACTAAAAATCGCTTTTTTCCACAACTATTTTTTCAACTACAAATTTCAGCATATCAAAATTTAGATTTCTGGGAAAATACTATTAGAGCATGATTGTACGAATATTACGAATGTAAAATTATCACTCAAAAGTTGAAAGATTCAAAACTACGAAAATGGTAACTCAAAAATGACGCTGACAGTGAACATCGTGTGACCAATTTGTGATTATAAGGTGTGACCACGAAGGGTTGGTATCACTTGTTTTAAGGGAATAAGGATTTTTAATCATGTATACAAATGGTGTTACATTATGGGTCACAGTGGACCCATAATTGTGTGGTCAACTGTTAAGCTGTCCACTGTCTAAGAATTAAAGGTGTTTTTTTGGGATCCGAGAATTTACACAGTATAAACGACTGTATGGATTGTTCTCAAATTTTACCTATATGTATGTTTGTTGATTTTTGGACAATAAACAGAAATTGGTAAGACAAACACGTTGCCCTTGCATCTCTTGTTTTACTCTGAAGATGTCTAATAAGCGATCTCGAACAAGGCTACTGATATTAAGGAATCCATACACGTTGAGATCTGTATTGATACATATTGCAAATATCAGAATCGCGATACCAATCTCAACGTGTATTTGACTGTCTCAGTATCGAAACATTGATACATGCATCTTGCATCTTGCTCACCCTCCTGGCTGGTGAGCAAGATGCCAGTTTCATAAAACCTGAATCGCAATCTGTATCAATACATATTTCAATGTGTACAGGGCCCTTTAGATACAAAAACAAAGGTCTTAGACAATACTACCAAGGGACAACCTACCAAAACTAAGTAATAAGACACATATATAGTTCGCCAGTAGGTAGTTCACTTTTTGTTTGATGTATTCTTTACTTGTTCAGCGCAAACAAAATTAAATATCAATAAACCTGTAGTTGTAGTATTCACTCATAAATAATTTTTCTTGCTTCTTTGTTATTTTTTCATGAATAATTATCTGAGTCTCTGCCAACGACGAAAGCCATTTCTCCCGGCACCTTGGGAGAGGTGATCAGATGTCATGACTTCAGTTTTCAACCCGACTTTCAGGCAAATATTGTCTTCAAACAAATATCGACCAGTATTTCAGAATCAGCATAAAATTCTGAACATATTAAGTTTATTCTGATAAAATAAATAATACCAGTACATACTTATTAGTTTTAATAACCATTTTATGTTACGTCGACTGACTTCCCCAAACTTTCACACTAGAGTGTCAGACACTTCAATCACAATCCCCAATTCAGCAAAGAAATTAACCCGCAGCTCCCACATATTCGTACCAAGAAGACTCGAACTTAAAAGTCGAATAACATTATCATCATGCGACAGCAGGGATAATCCTATAAGAAAAGAGTGCAAAAACACAGTGTAGAAAAAAAAGCCGATAAAAGGGAACAGATACTACACGAAGTATCCAAAGAGAAATAAACGTCCACCAGCCATGCGCTGCGTAACACGAATAACAGAGTGTATCAATCATCCAGCCCGAAGCACGAGGAAAAAAACGCGAGCGGAAGGAAACACGGTAAAGGGACTATACTTTCGTTACATCTATATTGGTCGTCATAAACGGAGACAAGAAGCCTATGTATGGAGGAATAATGGATTAGACGGGGGGAGAGTATAGAGAGTAGCGAGTTATGTGGAGAAAAAGCGAGGGATTGAAAAGTGACGACGAAACGGGGAGGATATGGAGGAGTGGAGACGAGGAAGGAAAGGGGAGAATGGAAATGGGAAAGCGGTCGGGAAGATCGTGGAAAAGGGAGCGGAGTCTGAAGAGGAAGACTCGTCGTAGGAGGAAATGGGTCGACCTGAATATCTCCGACGAACTTTTCCATGAATACGCCATGCAAGAGCATCAGAGAGGGGGTCAGCGGCATACGAAACACTGCAGTTACCCCGAGGATCGGAAACCGGCAGGGAAATGAGAAAGGACGGCTGACGAGGACGTGGCAAACGGGCAGAGGGGGGGAATAAGTTTGAAATTTAGCCGCACAAAGCTTGCTGTTCGACACCCGCGAACTGGGAACAACGGATTCTGAAAGCAACCGTAGGAAAAGGTGTACATTGTTCCTTTAGTAAGTAGTGTTTCGGAAATGTTTAGGATTCCACCTGTTACGTCATACTCGAGATGGTCTGTGTTAATATGGCGATAACACGGGGCGAAAGCGAAGAGTATGATTTAATTGGCACTTGCAGGGATGTTTAATTGACAAACATTGTGACTTTTTTCTTTGGAGATGGTGTAACAATCGCTACGATTTACTGGGGAAGGGTAGAAGTGGGGTTTATACAAATATGGACTTTTGAAAAAAGGTTTTCGAATTCCAGTATTCCAAAAACCGGTTTTCGAAGTTTTCAAAAAAGGTACAACAGGGTAAAAAAATATTTATACTTATTTTAACCCTAGTTCGGCTGACGAATTTTAGAACTCATTTAGGCTGCCGCAGTCACCCCGGTGACTAATTTTATATATGCATCTGCACGAATAACGTATGTAAGCAATGTTAATAATTACAAGTGGCATTGCTCAGAATATGTGTAGGAGGAAGGAGAATCACTTTGCTAGGAGTAGTGGATAGGTTTATTAAATAACAGTACCTAAGTTCAAATAGTCACCCGGGTGCCTCGTCAGCCGAACTAGGGTTAAAAGTGTTCAGTTTATTTAGTATTTATGGATTTACAAAAATATAACAAAATAAAATAACTATGGGAACACATTCTAGAGATCTTGAAAATGAATCATGATTTTTTTCTCAACGATTGGATTCTTTGGATGATAATGGGAGTCGTTCAAAAAATACTTTGGGTGTGAGCTACCCAGATATGCCATGGTTCATCGACAAAATAGGTGTGTCTACGAAGCATTAATACACTAGTAAAGTATGCTACTTATCTACTATTCCACTGTACCTAACTCATGAATATGCGCCCCACATGTTAAAATTCAATTAATTCCAATCTTCAAATGGTAGATCTATTTACATATTTGTGAATCGCTGATTTAAAAATGGCCACCAAGATAAGATGGAGAAGTGTTGCGCATAAACCACATACGAAGCGAAATTTCTAATACGAGTACAAGTGAATTGTAAACAAGTTGTAGCTTCGAAATTACGGGACAGAGAGTTCCCTGATCGAACGTTATTCAGCGGTCTTAGCGAGTGCCTCTTCGGGTCCAAGGTACTTAACAGCAGGCGGTAGACTATTTTCTTCAAGTAGTTCCCCGTCCACGGCGTCGACGGTTACGTAAACGGCTCGAGGAAAATGAAAATCGAGATAAACCAGGGGTCCGTGAATAGCAATCGAGCCAGCCGTCATCGGCAGAATCTTCATGACTCTGTCGCGTTCACCTTCTTCGATTACTCATTCGCGTTCGCAGCATGGTTTTCATAAATAGAGGGGAGAGAAAAATAACGGGCCGAAGTGAGGGGCGAAGAAGGAAGCCGCGCGAACGGGTACGATAATAGACAGCTGTGTCGTTGAAAAGCCATGGAGAATCAATTATCGATCGTGCAAGGGTCTGGAAAATTATATCGATAGACAGAGGAAGGGTGGCTATAACCTTTCGTTCTCTTTCGAGCCGCCCAAACACTGTTATCAGTGAGAAACAGAGCCCCCCAGCATTTACTATAACTTCAAGCGGGCTAAAGACTCGACAGATGACCCTCGCGATAAGCTGCTAAGCAAATCTGCTGTACGTTGTAGTTTGTGTTGCTTGAGTCCTTGTAATGGCTTCGTATAGATAAAGGGATGGTCCATTGACATGAACGTTTTGTAGTTCCAATAATGTCGACGTGCGTGTGGAAGGAGGTTTGCGTGTATGATAGTATCTGGGGCTGTTAACCTTGGAATGATATACCATGTTGGCTAATCAGCCATCTCTCAGGTCTGCAGTTATTCCAGTATTTATGAGATAATTTGCGGTAACATGTATTTCCGAAAAGCACTGCTTGGCAGAGTCTACTTTCAGCTTTTCAGAATCCAACATTTAAACTCTAAATCTATACCATATGAGACTTTTCACTCATTTATAATCACTAAAGGTTATTACGCATTTCAGTGGTTGTTGAAATTCACGACGTAAATACAAAAATGGTCCTCCATTTGTATTGAAGTGTATCGGGTGTTCGATAGTTACAGCACTCGAGTCAATCTCTAGGTAGGTAATTAGTGCATGAAAAATAACATTCAGAAACGTTATGGTTGTTAAAAAATACTCTGGTGTTACTTGGGCAAACTGCGCACTAAAAAATGGTTTGCATCATTTCTTTGTCCTAAGGAGGATTAATTTCTACGTCTGAAGAGTGACAGTTTTCAATAGAGTTTAAAAAAACGGTATTGGAATTTTATGAAGAATTTTAAAAGAGTTATTGAATAAATGGCACAGGTAAAAATATTGAAGTATACCGAAAACCATCGCTGCTGTGTTGTTTCTGGGGCGTAGAGATTAGTGGAGCTTTTGTGAGTGTGACAACAGTAGAGTAAATTGTTTGAACGTAAATAGTCGCCATCCATCTCAATTCTGCAGTGAAAAACACAAAAAAAATCAGCAAATGTTTACTACGGAACGATGGAAGGTTTGAACATCTTTAATCAAGCATATATAAAAAACATTTCGTAATGTATTCTTTCTTCTGAAAAAAAGAATATATAGTGATATTTAAAAAAATGAGTAATTGAACTCTTCAAAGGCATCGCTGTATTTATGAAAAACTTGTTATTTACCATTCAGCCCCTTTTTCTATAATTTTTTTTACCTTAACACACCACCTCACTTACACCTTATAATGACACCTATTCTTGTCTATGAAGGTGCTTTATCTATTTTATTCTGAGCCTTCCCAAGTCTGTCTCTACATTATTAAAACATAATGTGTGACTAAGTATTGATTTATAACTTTAATGTGGAACGAGGATTAAAGAATGTTAGGTCCACGATTAATTAAGTGGTTATATGTACCAAAATACATTAAAAAAATTAGTTTTTTCTTAAAGTACAGTGTGTTCAAAACGTGTTACCAAAATATTTCGTTAAAATCTACATAACCCATAAAGTTAGAGTATTTTAGGCAAACCCACCCCTAAGCTCAGAATATTCTTTCGTCCTGCAAGTCAATAGTTGAAATTTCGAATTCTGTTGTGTGATCCGGATACCTACTATCCTCACTTTTCGTATTGTATCTACATTTCCGTGAAATGCGCTTGACTAGGAATCGGTGATCGAAGTAAAACAGAATATAAATGGGTTGCTAGGGAAGTATCTTCTATTGAATCGACAGTCGCAATTTTCTGAAAAGCGATGAATGATATTTCGGGAAATATTTAACCGACTTATTTAAAACATTCAGATAAATATTCTGTGAAACTATCTAGATTTAGTTACTTTCAATCTCCTTTATTAGTATTTCCATTTCCTTTTTAAATCAAAAATATCGGTCAGAAAATATCTAGAAATCGACATTTAGAATTTCATGACGCATTATGTTACGTAAAAAAATAATTTAAATTCTTACTAGTGAAGTAACTACAGTATTATTTAAAAACTAGTTCAATTTTTATATTTACTATGTCTGGAATTCTTACAATTTTATTTAAATCTTATATGAAAATACTTTTAAACAAACACACATTTTAACTCATAAAAGTTAATACTTTGCTAGTTAAAAAGCACAAGTACACATGTACCCTTTTTCTAACCATTTTTATGAATTTTCATTCCCCTATTTTCACAGGCCATCTACACAATAGAATGAAGGAAATGTGGCTCAGGGAAACAGATTCTGTTGATAACATTAAATTACATTTTTACTCACAAAATTATAGAATTTCTTACGAGGGCAGGTTTTGTTGCCCAAGAAGACACTTTATCTCCTTCACACAGTCAGCCACATTCAGAAAATTTAATATGTGCGAGCGAGAAAAACGATATTAGGAAAAAGGGATGAGTAGTCCGTGTAGAAGATTGGACAGAGCCCAAGAAAAGTGCTGAGTGAGGGGGAAGTGCTACGAAATGTAAAATGTAATTGATGGCATATCTACTGTTTCGTTAAGAACGTGTACTTTTGCCAGATATTCCTCTCATAAAATAGAAATTTATTTCCTCAAGTAGTTTACGATATTGAACAATTATTGGAAATGCATACTCGAAGAAGTGCCGTCACGCTTCTATTTTCAAGAGCGTCATTGTTCTTTCAAGTGGCCTGCATCTGCAACGAAACGTCCTTCTTGATTTGAAAATTACTGTTAACGACAAGGATTTAATTACATGAAACGACAGTCGACTGAAGATAAAAACGTTTACTAATTGTAAGTGCAGTCCATAACGAGATCATCTTCTAAACGCTTCATTTTAATCAACGCTATTACTCCACATTCCTTTACAACGGTGAAACATGTTTCCACAATGCACATTTCCTGCGACACAAAGAATTGTAAGCGACTGTAGAAAGACAAAAACACTGTTAGTGAATAGCGCTTGAATAGCCTTGGTAATTAAGTTCTCGAGCCTTTTGTGAGACTTTTGCAGCCTGTACAAATTGAGTTGTGGTAAACAAGCATCTGAAGATTCCGAATTACATTCACTGAATCAATCAACTAATTTAGAACGTTGCCTCGGTAATGTGAAAAATTCTCAGCGAGAAACGTTTTCTCGTTATACGGAATGTTTGTAATTAAACTGTTTGTTCCAATTGTTCTACAAATGTTTAGGTATTCATTTCATTCCAGCCCCAACGCAGTTGAGCGAAACTTGCGCACAGTACAAAAATATTTGCCAAACATGAATTGTCAAACACGTTTGCAACGTAGATATGAAAAAGTGGCGTGACACGTTTAATGTTTTTTAGCTGAGAGATTTCAGTATGTAATGAGCATGTGTTATTTAGAAATAAAGAATGTCTTAACAAAAAATTGGAGGTTATTGGAAATGGTCCCAACGCGAGTTTTCAGAAAGGCAAAAACTAGTTGTTGAATGGTCTTAGAAAATTTTGCATAATTTATTACCAAACTTCCTGCCGCATAATGACAGTTACACATTGGCTAACCAAGAAGAGTTTACTAAGGGTGAAATGGAATGTTGATCGCAATGCCCTCTGATATGTGTAAGTACATATTGATTCATGCGTCAGATTTGGTTCAACAGACAATCGGAAATTAGTTTGGTAGCACTCGCATAGCTTAGTTAGAAGTCACTTAGCAACTAGTCGCCAGACAATCAATGTCAATAACACTTCGGCCTTCAGTTTCAGGAGCATTTAGGCCTCTAATTAATTAGCAATCAGTCAGTTTTAAGTGTCAGTCGGGACACGAAAATTGCTGGAGCTGCCTAATTAGTTAGACGCGGTGAACACAGTTGCATAAGTTAGGCACATCTGGTACTATTCTAATACCATTTTAAGCAAATTTTAAGTTCAATTGAAATTCATAAATATATTTCACCTCCGCAGAGTAGTTAAAGTTGAGGAGTGATTTTTCAAAACAGCACAGTTCCACATAGTAAAAATTTTCAATTACCTTGTGGTACAGCTTTGGTACTTACGTAAATAAAAAATTTTTTTTTTACTTTGACTATGTAATTCGATTTGGAGTAATCGTATCAAATCACGGTGTATTTTGAATTGATTAATCTGTAATTAATCAATTCATTTTGCACTTGTACCTGCACCACCGACCGTCTCCGATTGGTTCTCCATAATTTACTATAACTCAGTCATTTTAACAAATTATAACACGAATTTTAGAATGTGCATTCTATA